>CM060111.1:23817247-25222247 GCA_030522415.1 Channallabes apus | reverse complement strand
AACGGTGTACTGTAGGTTCGCGTTCTCCTGAGTCGCCGAGGCTGCAATCCGTCATGTCCGCTTAGGGTTTAAAACCGAGCTCGAGGAAACGTTCTGTCATAATATCCCCAAACAAAGGCTTAAAAGACACACACACACACACACACACACACACATGCAAACACACACATGTATAGCACCTTTTCAGCACCTTCTGTCTGAGAATGTGTGCGAGTTTATTGTGCCGCCTCGGCCGTCGCCTGGTTGATGGATGATGTGCTTTTGAACTCGCGCGCTTTAATAGAGTCGCGTACACACACAATCACAGAAGTGAGGAAGTTTCCAGAGTAAACATGCCATCGGCTGTCAGAAAAAATGCACTTACCGGTTGTTTACAGCTGTTTACCACCACCGTGCGCACACGTGCACGCGCGCATACACATACAAAGTCATCAGATCTCACTGACTTTCTCACTAAAATAGCATCGTGTTTAAGAAATCAATCACTTCAAGTTGTGTTGTTTTAGGAAATTAATCAAGGAGGTTACTCTTTCCACACTGAGGATGATTCATTTCCTATAACAGCATGTCGTGACGTGGTTTATGCTCTTTACACCACTGCAATTCGATAGCAGTTACAGGTGTTTTTTATTTATTTTTTAAGACGTGGGAAAATCAATTTAGTTACATACCACGATTCATATCTTCATATGGCAATTCACGTGTCGTCACTCTGACTCTAAACTCTAATTAAAATTTTTTTTATTTGTTTTGGTTTGCATTTGAATAGGTAATATCTTGCAGTTCCTTTATAATCCTGTAGGTGGTGCAGCATAAACTTTTCACAAACTGGCAAGCAGCACAGTGTCCCGTGTGGTAGTAGCGAATTATATGCTATGTTTCTTTAGAATTGCACAAAAAAATAAATAAATGAAAGGGAAGTTAATATCTAATCGGGATTTTTATAAAATCATGATATTTACAGAATCGCAATACAAATTGGATCAGCACCTTGGTATCATGATAGTACCGTATCGGCCGGTCCCTGGTGATTCCCATCCCTACTGTTTATTAAAGATCAAACAGAGTAATGTTATCTGATTATATTTGTGTGTAAGTAATTTAATATTACAGAAAAAAGCACAATTTGCATATCAACTTTGACACCGGATACTCCTTCCTTAAATCTTATATATCTTATCTAATATCTTATAAATCTTATATATCATAAATATCCTTACAGAAAAAATCACATCACCGATTAGACACATAGTATTTGTGGTCTCGTCCATTTTCCACCGTTACTATAGAAACAATACAGTATTTGAATGAGGTCATTAATATAATCCTGCACCTGCGAAGAAAACTAATCGACACCTTCCCTGGCCAGTCAGATCCCAGAATTCCACAGGGCTTAATGACTTTCACGGGTTCTACAATACCGTAATGTTATTCATTAGAGTGTATTTTTTAAAAAGTTTTCATTCTTCGGGACAAATGGGACGTACCGTCCTGTGACCCTGTAGACCCCTGAAAATGGTCCTGCCCACTTAGGATTGAATTATCTCAGACAGGGTTATAACCTCACATGGTCTCTCTGTACATATGACCGTCATTATCATGGCTCTCACACGCTGCCGTGAACTTATAGCCTCTCAGTTACTGTTATGACTTGTTGGTGGACAGCTGTTGTCTCCAGCTCCTCAGGTTACCCCAGGTCAAAGGTCATGCCTTTCCAGTCTAGCCTGTAATGTGACTCTCTCTCTCTCTCTCTCTCTCTCTCTCTCTCTGTCTTTTTCTCTTTCTCCTTCTGTCCTGATTGAATTGCTCCATCATCTGTCTCTGCATCCATTCACAGATTAGCAGCGCACTGTAACACTTTGCAGTAAAAAAAATATATAGAGAGATATAAAGGCATAACCAAACGATCGCTATATAGAAATGCATGGAAGGTCGGTGTTGTGATGTGTATTGTCGTACACTCAATGCATTTATAACGCATTATAACATGATTGATAGACCATCTTTGCGTATCCTGTCATCACTGTTTTTAAGATATAATAGCTTACATAAAGCTCCAAGTGCAGGTTTATATTCTGTATCACACACACACACACACACACACACACACACATGGGCCACATGGCATGGTGATTACTCACTGTCACCTACTTTCATTTCCTGCACAGATCACTAATCTGATCTCAGACCTTCCCTGAGACACCCTGACACAAGGCGTGAGCTTCTCTCCCTCTCTCTCTCTCTCTCTCTCTCACACACACACACACACACACACACATACACACACGTGCACTTGCAAACGACGCAAGCAAACACGTTTAACCCTGACGAACAACACCAGGGCTGAATAACTGTGACGGATCACAACAAACTCTGATCGCATAGAAACAATCTTTGAGGCTACAGTAAGCCTCTGCGCACGTAGGGGAATATCAGGCGATTAGCGTGGACACGTCTCCAGACATCTCCCGCGGGCGATAAAGCCTCGGTATCGCACACCGAGATCAAATTAAAACAATAACACAGATGAGTTATGGCCTTCATATATCTGGGAGAACTTTGGAAGCACTTAGAGCTTTTTCTCCATGATAAAGAAAAGGTTCGATTTGTGGTGTTTTATGGATGGAAAGTCAGGCGCACACACACACACACACACACACACACAGACAGAAACACACACACACACAGAGGGCATATTGTGAGCAATCCCTTTGCCCTCGGTGATGATGTAAAGCAGGAGTGTTGTGTAGATAACACTGGAGTTTGCATTTGAATGGAATTGTTCGGATTTCTTTGTTCATGGCTTTGTGTGTTAAAGTGTGTGTCTGTGTGTGTGTGTGTGTGTGTGTGTGTGAGAGAGAAAGAGAGAGAGAGAGAGAGAGTGTAAGAGAAAGATTGAGATTGTCTCACAAACATACACGTATATACTATGCAAAAGTATTGACCCCCATCCCATTTCTTCATGTTTTGCTGCTAAGTCTCTAGACTTTCTTGTTTTCCCTGTATTTTGCTTCCTTCTTCAGTTCTATGTACATGAGCAGTTTGAGAGGAATGTTTTTCATTTGATAAGTCGCACAGTGACCTATAAATCATTCCAGCATCTAACTTAAGTCATGACCCAGTGAGAAACAGGTGCAGATGATGACAGATGATCAGGCCGGTGATTAGTATACTGCTGATGCTGAAAGCTGAGTGGTTGGAACAGACGAGAGGGGAAATGAGGTCGCTGCTGAGGTTGTCACATAAACGAGTAGTTTGTAAATTGTATCTTTAGGCACTTTGCAGCCTGTCGCAATTAAACATTTGTCCCAATTTCTTTCATAAATCTGCATCATTTAATTTCATTCAAATTGGAGAAATGATCAGGGGGTCAAGACTTTTGCACACCTTCCACAGAAAGGTTACAACCAACTGAAAGCCGTGCAGTAGGTTCTATTCGATTTATTTCTATTATTAGAATTTTATTTCCTTCTGATGTCTGTTCATACGTCCTAAATGACCTGAAGTACAACCGTACCCCGGCTCAGAAGGTGGACCTCATGGATTCAGGGGTTAATCTCTCTGATCTGTCACAGTTAGCTTTCAGGATTGGGTTACACCCCCGGATCGCTCCTGTCCATGGGTCTGAACATAAATCTGTGATCTGATGGAGGAGCGATAGCTCTGGCTGTGACGTGTGTAGAGATAAGAGGAGGAACCCTGCTCATCCCCTGAGATTTGACCTCTGTATGACCATTGATTGACCCTGTACTGAACCTTCACTAATGCACTGACCAGGCATGTCCTAAACTAGGAACTGTCACTGAGAATTAAAATATATTTCTATTTCCTTACGAGGATGAGCACATGATCACGTTCTGCTGTTACAGTTCTGTGTGTCTTCTTACGCCATTATGTGTACAATTGTTAGAAATATCGATGACGACGCTGCACGCTTTATGGCTATCTTCATTGTGTATAATGTATGGAGTGAAAACATTCCATGTCATGCTGTGATAAGGGAATCTTTATTACCATATAATGTGTAAAATATTTAGTGGTCTTTTGGGTTTTTCATCACGATACAATCTTATTTCGCTCGATCCGGTGTTTAAGTGTACTTCATCCACTGGAATATGGATGTTGCTGGTGGGAATGAGGGGGCGGCAAAATAAAGGTCACGATACAATGGTTAAAAAAGTAGACGTCAATGTTTACGTCTGGCATCGATGACATCAGATTGCTGGTTATTTAAAAAATGCATTGATCCAGATCAGTGGATCGTTACACTTCTGTTTATCTTCTACCACAGCAATTTCTCATTCATTACAATGTTTCAGTTAATAACAAGCGACACACCGTGATATAGTTAAATTTATGTTTTGAAACGTCCAAATAAAACCTGCTTTAAGTAGTCATAAGCTCAATTCAATTAAAATGTATTTATATAGCACTTTTAACAATGGTCATTGTCAAGTGGGTTTACATATATATTATTTTTTATATATAATATAGTTATTACATTGTAATAAACCTTGACAAGCTTTTCTTTTTTGGACTTTGAACCAAAAAAATGCACCAGTTGGCGAAAATCTTTACAAATAATAACACTGATACAGGAGACACATTCCATGACTGTTAAATTACTGACATTTGACCATATAGATTATTTTAAATAGATTCATTAATATAAAAATACAGAGTATATTAAATATGTATTCATATGAATGAATATTATATGTTAAACATACTGTATATTTAATATATAAAGCTTGATTTGCGGCTGTACTAAATGGTCACACCTTCTGACCAATCAAAATCCAGGTATAAATTAAATATTAAACACTTTTATAATTATGCACATTATTATTATCTATTAAAAAGGTTTTGCAGCACAGACCCATGCATCATAATGAACCTTTGATACAACATGTACCAATGAATTGCTTATGACTCATTATTAGAGGTTTTTTGAGGCATTATTAAAGTTTAAAAGAAGACCTCTGGGATTTAATGACTCCCCGTTCTCTCATTTATTTCATTCTCTTTTGGCCTTTTTTTTTTACATTACTTTTTATCCCTCCATCATTCACCCACTTATTGCGTAGCCTGAACTGGATGATAACCAACACCCACACATGCTCAGCTCCTCCTCCTAGTCATGCACGAATCAGATAGCGGGGCTTCTCTTGATGGGAAGCTAATGAAATTAGTCGCTCATTCCTTGTGTGCTTTAATAAGTCACTTGACTCGATTAGTGGCGTTTGGAGCGGGGGGGGGGGGGGGGGTAGGTGGGGAAGGAGATGCATCACTTCGTCTAAAAGTCACCCATCGGTGCCAACTAGGGTGTTGATTGTAATAAATATTCCTCATCTATTTGCACATGTGTTCACACCCCATCACCACCACACCACCACCACCACACACACACACTCGCGCACACATGCCGTTTCAATGCCTCAGGGCAAAATCCATAAACCCCCATACTCATCCTGATCACCCAGTCACCTCCGCCCCATCTCTCTTTATTTTCTCCTCCCCAGATTTGAATCTAGTAGCTGTGTTTTTGCCAAGCCCATAGCAGCCAGACATTTGGACCAAGATTGGGGAGAAAAAAAAGCGAGTGGTAGGGAAGGGCATGCCAGCAATGTGGTGTCATTAACTTCCTTTGAGTGGCAGCTGTCAAGCTGGCCGAGCTCCACCCTCATGCTGTGCAGCACTCAGCGTCTCGCCATCATCACGCGTTCCCGTCGTCGTTTTCTCCTCCCACTCCAGCTTCTCCTAGAGCAACTTCCGAAAAAATGGCACCCAGCCTTCAGGTCTCAGCTGCAGGCAGAATCTTGACTTGCGATACCCCGCTGTTCAGGGCAGCTCCTGTTGGATCAGTGAGGAGTTATCCAGGCACGGGCCAAATCCATAAACAATCACGGATCCTTTCCCATTGGCCCTCTCTGGAGGGCGGAAAAAGTACAGGCTAAGGGGAGATAATCTCTTTGGCTTAGAAGCGAGAGCCGAGCTCTGCTCCAGATTGGCCGCAAGGCTCGAAAAAGGCTATTGGATACAATTTGGTTTTTACACTTCCTGGTTGTAAATTACACCAAAAATTCATTTACATGTTTTCGGCATCCAAATGGACCAGTGAATTTACCAGTTATTTTGTCTTTTGGAGCGGCACTGCATTTATTTCAACCAAATTACATCATGCAAGGATAATTGTTAACTGCGACACGTCCGTAGCTAATTTCCTGAAACATACAAAGCACAAAAACACCAAACAATAAATGTAGAAGTTTTGTTCCTTCATATTTTATACAAAAACACACAGACCAACTTGATCTTCAACTTTAAATCTAAACGAAGACATTACTTTCCTAAATATATTAGAAACATTAACATAGTGTATCCAGGACAGGTTGTTTTCCAGGACCGATTGCCTCATTTCTGTGTTTGGTCGGGCAAATCAGAGCAGTTCAAAAACTCAGGTATATATAAAGTTATGTTTTTCCTCAACAAAACAATAGAAAGACATTTTCCCCAATTTGCAGTTCCAGTTATAAGAGTTTTCCAAGACGGCATTATCTACAGCATTCCACTACACTGAGAAGTGTGTTCCAACATATTCCTTTATGATGTCTCCTAAACCACATCAGTGATCATAGCATAGCAGATTTGATTCTTAGCTGTGTTAGCATTATCATCAAAACAACACACATGCCATGGCTGATTGGCGAAAGTTAGGGTATCTAAGTGTTTTTTAGAGTGTTGAGTGAAATAATGCAAAGTTACATGTGAGTAGGGAAATCCTGGTTGAGACGAATCTGTCAGGATGAGGTGAAGGAAAAACAGAGGCTCAGTGAAGGTGACAAGGCCGTTGCTCTTTTCCAGGCTGCTGATCTCCGACTCGAGGCCACTCAGAAGAAACCCTTCCAGTTTTCTTTCCATATCTGCCTCTGGCGGCTTTCCAAAATGAGGGAGATGGGGTGGGGTGGAGTGAGGTAGGGTGGGGTAAGGGCATCCTCTATGTCTGAAATGGAAATAGTTTGGGGGGGAAATTGATGACATGGCCTTGTTGCCATTGACACTGGCTGGGGCTCTCCTTGTTGCCCCTGTGGCTTTATGCCTGGCCTCGTTAATCATGGGGCAGGAGCCTTGTGTCCTGACAGCTGGCAACCTGGTCCTTGCCATCACACTGCTCTACCTCTTTTTTCCACTCCTCAGTTCTCTCACTGAACCTGGCTAAGATCATAAGATGACTGGAAACGAACTCACGCCCTACTGTGACTTCGGCTACCCGATTGTTTACCACGCTTCCGCGCAAGGGGTGGAAATAGACAGTTTGAGCACCATGACAGGCTGAAATGTCCACACTTGCCACGCATGATATGTTCGAAAAACCAAGAATGACTTCTGCTTCTTGTCAAAGAGTGAGTGAGTAAGTGAGTGAGTGAGTGAGCGGGGGCAGAAATGGAGGGGTGCAAGAGTCCTGGGGCTGTTAGCATCAACCATGGACCAGTCATGTCAAGAGCACACTGGCAGCCTGTCACTTTTTCACTAATTGGCGAGAGTCAAACCCCCCGAGGTCCCACAAGGTCACTGGTGGACCCTCGTCTGGACCGGCCCTCTCCCCTCCCCTATTATTTCTCTCTCTTCGTCTTTCCACTTTGTTTAGACCTCAGTCTCCCCTTAACACTCTATACCTTCATGCTCCGATTTACATTACAGAGGTATTTTAGATATGAGAGCATAAGAGAGAGCAACAACAACGCTTGTGGCATGTCCTAACTCATTTTTAATACTCTGATGCATCTAATATAATACTTTTGGATACCTAAACATAAGGCGATGTAAATTTGAAGATCTGCCCTAACCAACCACGAGTAAAAGAGTTATTTGTTGCAGTTGCAGCTGACACGTTCACTGTAGTGTAGCTTTAATTTGTGCAGACGTCTCTTGTGTTCTCTCAATTTCGACTCGTTTCACATTTCATCGCTCCTGTGTACGGATTCGTTTTCGCGTCTGCACTGTGCACTTGAGTGTGTTTGCACATACTTCCACATTACCTCCTCCATTAAGATCCATTTATATGCATGTCCAGGATTTGTGTGTGTGTGTGTGTGTGTGTAATGAAAACTACATCTGTACCTAATCTATAGCTCTGTATAACAGCAAGGCATGAGACTGAAGCTAAGATTTGAATATATATATGCTAGTGGAGTGAGGCTAGTGAGTGAACAGCTGTAGGTGAGAACAGGAAGTAACTTGTAATGATGTTACACAACATTAAACATAAACATGAATGGATGCAAGTATGATGTTTAAGCTTTAAATGTTAGAAAACAGTTTTTATGGCAAATTGCTAAGGTATAAGAGGAATAAATAAACTTCCAGATGTGTGGATGATGCTGAAGGTGTCCAAATGTGTATACGCTTGTCTTTCAAATAAAATAAAATAGATGGTATAGCAAAAAAGCGTATAGCAACATATTTCATGTCTTGTGGTTTATTAGCATTATTTATAACTAGATCCAGATTAATTTGCTTTGGGATAGCACCATGATATAACCAATGCTGCTTCTTACATTTAGGCATTTGGCAGACACTCTTATCCAGAGCGACTTACATGTTGTTGTTTTTTTATCGCATTATACATCTGAGCAATTTAGGGTTAAGGGCCTTGCTCAAGGGCCCAAAAGTGGCAACTTGGTGGTTGTGGGGTTTGAACCTGGGGTTTGATCTCCTGAACCATAGTCCAATGCCTTAACCACTGAGCTACCCCTGGCCCTTCTTACCTGACGCTAACTTGGAATTTCCAATATCCGACGCAGCGCTTGAATTGGAATTCCTTCTCAGAAAGTTGCAAAGGTCTCCTTAATCAAAAGTTTACAAAGTGACATCAAATCAACATGGCCTCACTGAATCAGAAGTTCACAAGGGACAACCACAGCTTCTAAAAACGAATCAGTCGCAGAAGTACCAAAATGTGCAGTTCTTCAAATGAACACTAGGAGCTGGCTTCAAAAGTGAGTCGATCCTAATAGACCACCAGATTAAAAAGCTCAACTTCGCATCAAAAATAAACACGTTTGCAGAATGGTACAAAAAAATAAACGGTTTTGTCTCCATAGGTAGATTTCCCATTTATTACAACACGCAGGGTTTGTCCAGTACTTATACGGTCTATGGCAATACGTATTATGAATTATATCACACCTTTTGATTGTTACAGTACTGTATATCACACTATATACCACAACGTAGGCTTTTTATGGATGTCTGTGCTTGAGAATTCCATCATTCTCGTTTCCGAGTCGAGTCGCATATAGCTAGTGACATTTAGGGTTTCAACAGTACAGTATCCAAATAAATGTGTGTGTGTGTGTGTGTGTGTGTGTGTGTGTGTGTCTCCAATTATGCGCTGGCGTGTCTCTTTTTAAAGATTACCCAATGAATGCAGTTTGTTTTTAGGCCTGTGTGTGTATGTGTGTTAGTTTGGGTAGCAGGGGATGTAAGAAGTCTGCAAATTTGCATTTTTATGCCATCATTTATCTCCATGACCTCAAACTTTTAAATGCTCAGTTGACAGTTTTGTATCTAATAAAGCACCACAACAACACATAACTTATACATGCACACACACTGTACATGCTAAATGAAGCTCTGTTGACAGAGTTATTGCCTGTCTGACTGAGAGAACGCTTTGTCTGGTTAGAACAGGTGTTTTTAATGGACACGGCTCCGCAGGACTCGATACGGTCATGTACAGTAGCACAACTTTACGCTTTTTTACCATCTTGGAGTCTTTGTGCGTTTTTGTGCACACTACAAACAGTCATGCTTAAGCAAGTGAAAATATCTTGAATCTCATCAAATTTATCTGAAGTTTCTTAATATATGATTACAATAAACCAAATTCTACCAAAAGTCACCAAAGTTGCCATTTTAGAAGGGGTCAAGTTATTGGCTTGCATCAAGCAAAGAAAACAACTAAGGAAATTTTTAATTACTGGAGCTGGTTCAAGAATCCAAAACATTATCAAAACCTGATGGAAAACAACTGATGTAAATTGCATGGTATAAAAAAAAAAAAAACCCCAGTAAAAACGGACCTGTGTTTAATAGACCTGTGTTTAACGCACACAATGTGTTGAAAACTCTCGTAATTGGGACTAAACAGCTGTGAGTCCATAAGAATTTTAAGCATTTATTTTGCGGAAGTAGGTAAAAGATTTGAACAAAAAAATGTATGCTTAATCATACAATTTGTCTAGAAATACTGTTATCTTAATGATTTTTGGTTTTAACTTTTAACAATGGTCGTTGACTCTAAGCAGCTTCATGAAATTAAAAGATTATTAAAAGACTTCAGATAAATTTGACTTTATTAAAGATATTTTTACTTGCTAAGGTATCAGATTTTGTAATCGATGTGTTTGTCTGTTTGTCTATGCTTTAACCTTCCTCTGTTATAGTATTGCATATGAATGATCGATTGCTTGACCAGACATTATTACTGTATCTCTAGGCTTTTGTTGTAATTCTTTTTAGTTTTGTCTCTATATACTTTGTTCTTTTTCTTAATATTTGATTTCTTTGTATTTACACCTGTCTAAAATATGACTTGAATGCCTGTGGCTCCGGTCAGAGTTTAGTATTTGCCCTGGCTGCTCTGACAACATGCCTCGCCCTGAACCTGAGGCAAAACATTTATATCTGTGTTGACAGTATTACCGTCAAACAGTGCAGGCAGAAGAATTGATTTTATGTTTGATTTTGTTAATAAATTAACAGCCATGTTATGTATTTTTTCCTGCATGAACTAAATGATTCTGTGATGCTGTCACTGTTATTATAAAAAAAATGTATATAATAATTTTTATTATTATTATTATTTATTCAGTTTTATTTTATTTTGTTTAAATGTGAATTTGGTACCTGATGCATGCGGGATGCCGGCGTGCCCCGCTGCGTGCATCAGGTTTGAAAGGTCTATGTGTGTGCACGCTCCGTGTGTATCCTTTCATCTACACACTAACCGCCGGTGTTTTTCCCCTGCTCAAGTGATTGGATTGCAATCATTAGGACTACAAAGGGATTAAAAAACAGGAATAACAAACATTAGAGGAGTGTAAAGGAGCGAATCACAGCGGCGGAATCCCACAGGACGACAAATCCCTTTTCTTCCAAATCCCATTGTTAGGAAAAGCATGAAACCTGATTCCTGTAACAAGCCCTGTGATCTGAAAAAGTGCGGCCCAAAGGACTCAATTAAAGCCCAGCGGCCCCTGCTTCCTGCTCGTCCTGCTTTTCTCTCTTCCTCCCTCTTTCCTTTCCTTCGTTCTGCTCTCTCTCTCTCTCTCGTTCACCCCGCTGTGCTTTTCTTCAGCAGCTGTGGCCATGGATGACGAGCGTGGCTGTGCACACACGCTTACCAATATTGACCAGACTGGCCAATTAACCTTCACCACAGATAGAGGGCAAGAGAGGACACTGTCTATACGTGCGCATAACCGAGTGTATGAAAAAAAAATCATAATAAACCACACCTTTCCGAGAACGTGATCATGCCCGTTTAACTCAATCAGTCGTTTCGCATGGACATCTGAGCTAGGCTAATGAAATAGTGCTGGTTTGTGAACGTGAATACCCCCCCTGCCGTCCCACTCCCGTCGTCTGGAAGCCTGGAGTGACTGATTTGCATTGGCAGAGCTGTCTTCTGCCTCTAGATTTATGATGTCAGATACCAGATTTATGATGTCTCGCATTTCAGATGCAAATATCCCGCCTAACTGCAGACAAGCGCCGACGATTTGGAGAGATTTGCGAGTGGTTGTGAAGATTGATATTTTTATGGATATAATGGACAGAGAATGATGGAGCAATTCGAACGTCCTGCAGCTGGAGTCACTTTCGAGCAACGGCACGAATTTAAACACAACTTGGTAAAAAATCCAGACTGACCGTTTTTCACCTCCTTTACTTCATCCCTTTGGTCACATTGTGCACCGTTCATTCTAATCCAGGAAAATAACTGATTTTTAAAAAGTTCTTAAACAGAAGTGCAGTTCACCTACATCTTACCGTCCTGATGAATTAAATATGCCTCATTCCACATCATGTTTCACTTCACTTCATTTACTCGTGTTTCACATTCCTCTCGTTTCACACCTCCCGGACAGCCAATCAAGTTTCGTCTCCCCTTCCCCCACACGCAATCACATTTAGAACAAATTTTTTCGCCACACCCAATCTCAGTTCATCTTCTCTTCCCAATACGCAACCATCTTTCATTCCCCATCCCTCACACCCAATCACAGATCTTCTGCCCCTTCCCCCCATCTCGGCTATCCCCACACCCAACCACGTTTCGCCTACCCTACTCCCACGCCCAATCACATTTTTTCTCTCTTTCCCCTACACCCAATCACAGTTAATGACTGCTTTCCATTCCGAAGTGTACTTCACAGGGTGCTCCCTACTCCCTGCTCCGTTTGATGTGAATGTTGGTGAAGGGAACTTCCATTGGCAAAACTCCACCATTCGGAAGACCAAGATCTTTTTCCAGTAAAGTGAAAACCTGTTGTTCACTCGTTCCATACTGTACTGTAAAAGATTATTAAAACTGTTCAGTTCCCTTTGAACTGAACAGTTTGGAATCACACACTTCGCAGGGTACTTCAGGCCGATCGTAAAGCACCTAACATCCCCTTCCCCCACACCCAACTATGTTTTACCTACCCTGCCCCCACACCCAGTCATGTTTTGCCTACCCTATCCTCACACTTTTCACCTGCCCTTCCCCTGCACCCAGTCAAATTTTACTTTTCCCTCCCCGACCGCCCACCCTGTTTCAGTTGCCCTCCTCAACAATAAATCACATCTCAACTTCTACTCGTTTATACCCAATTACAATTCATCTCCCCTCTCTAACCATTCATGCTGCACTTCCATCTAACCACATGTCATCTACTATACCCCTCCCCTCTTTCCATAGACTTAACCTTTACTTGCCCACATTGCATCACATGTTGCCCGGGCTCCCTTGACATTCACGGTTTACCTTCCCCTTGCCTACACCCAACCAGGATTACTTTCTCCTTCCCTCATAACCAATCAGGTTTCACGTCTCCCTCCCTGACAGCCAATCATGTTTTATACACTTAATCACATGTTATCTCCCATTCTCCCACATTCAATCACATTCCATCTACCCTTCCCCCACATTCAGTCATAATTCACCTTCTTCGTGGCTTCCCCCGTCACATATCATGCCCCCTTCCCTTCCCCCATATTCACGTTTCATCGCCTCCTTACCTACATCCCTGCAAATTTCAACCCCCTTCTTCCCTACTCAGTCAGGTTTAATATCCACGTTCTCTCCACCGAAACTCCCCTTGCCCCACATTCTATGACATTCCTTTCTCCAACATCTAATCACATTCCCTTCTCCCCCATCACATCCAATCATGTTTATGTTTTCCCTAGTGTCTTTCCCAGTTGTCTCCCCTCCCTCACACATAGTCACATTTACAGTAATATTTTACCTTTGTGAGAAACTCAAGTCTGGAGACCCTGCACAGCTCTCATAAATAAAGTCTGGATCTTCTTTAATTAAAGTCCTTCTTTACAGTTTTAGCAGGTTTTTTTTTTTGAGTTTACAAGTTTAAAGTGAACATTGCATTACACGATGCCACAAGCAAAAGTCTCTCAATAGTCTAATAAATCACCTAACAATTGAGGGAACGTTCTCTGTTTGTTCTGAAAATTGATGTTCTGCCTTTGCATCCTTTCAAACTGCCTTCATTTGTTGAGTTATGTGGTGTTTTCTCGCCAATCAATTAGCAAGCGTTTGTTAGTTCATTAGCGAGCTCATTTATTATAAAGCACTAGCGGGAAGAAAGAGAGAACAGATCTGATGTATTGTCTCCATGATGTACCCCTTAAAATATACGACACCTACAGCACCTATCGAGTCAACGTTTCAGCAACACTGGCGTTTATAGTGAGAGTTTCTCCAGTGTATGCAAACGCTGTAATGACCAAATTGAAACAACTGATTCGAACGAATCCCAGATGCATTACTATGGATGCATTTCACCAGTTGGTTACTCACAATGTTAGTTCGTGAGAAAAATATGAAACTGTTGTTTCGAATGATTTTCCAGTCATATATAAGATCTTTCACTAAGTGTTCGTAAAAGACATTGCAAAAAAAAAGAAAATTTGGCTTGTAAGGAATTGCCAGACACATTGTTGTGTCCTTGATGAGAGTACGTAGCTAGCATAGAATATGTAGCATGCTTTCCTAATCTGCCAGTGAAGCTAGTTCAAAGCCAAGCCTGCAACATAAACCAAACTAATGTATTTATTTAGTAGATATCTATAGCTACAAAAATTTCTCATCAAAACATGTTAAACTGACCACACCCACTAGCAAAAACTGTATCTTTGTTACAAATCCAGCTAAGCTGTGTTACTCTCTATAGTAAACGCAAGAAAAGATTAAGATTTTAACTTTGCGGTAACATTTTAACAATTCTATGTTATTAGTCTGTGGAAATATTGATTTCAAATTAATTAAAATTATATTCATTCATTCATCTTCTATACTGCTTTATCCTTCTATTCAGGGTCTCAGGGGACCTGGAGCCTATCCCAGGAGGCTTAGGACACGAGGCGGGGTACACACTGGACAGGGTGCCAATCCATCGCATGGCACACACTCATATGCACATTCATGCACTCATTCACACACTACGGTCAATTTGGGAACACCAATTAGCCTAACCTGCATATCTTTGGACTGTGGGAGGAAACCGGAGTACCCGGAGGAAACCCACCAAGCACGGGGAGAACATGCAAACTCACATGCACACAGAGACGGGAATCGAGCCAGGCCGGGGAATCGAACCCAGACCCTGGAGGTGCAAGGCGACAGTGCTAACCACTACACCTTAAAATTATATAAAGGCTTAAAATTATGACAAATGTAACAGTATTAATGAATTGATAGGAAGTGCATACAGTATGTTTTTACATTGATTTGGATTCTTACTGAAAATATTGCCACCCCACGTTGTATAATGACTGCACACTACCTATAGGGAATCTATAAGATGCCAGAATCTCATCTTTACCTCAAGGTCATGTGATTAAATCTTAACTAACTTGTCAAGCTGTCGGACTAATACGCAAAAGATACAGCAATCACAATCATTTTGATTTTGAAATGCTTGTTGTACAGAAATTGTTCCTTAAAATCAGTTTTGTTTTGTCCACTGATCTAAAACACCACATTATATAAAATGCGATAAAATCCATCCAAAATTCTGTAACTGACTGCTGATAATTACTGCGTCATCGATCGGAACAGCATGACCCGCAAATCAGCTTATGCAGAGACCAAGCTCACACAGGCACAAACATTGTTTTCAATACAATTTTAAATGTTAGCTCGAGGTAATGAGTGTGTGTGTGTGTGTGTGCCCCGCGATGGATTGGCACGCTGTCCAGGGTGTACCCTGCCTCGTGCCCAGAGTCTCCTGGGATAGGCTCCAGGTCCCCGCGACCCTAAATACAGGATAAAGCGGTATAGAAGATGAATGAATGAGCTCGAGGTAATGTAATAAGATATGTATTTACTGTACCTGTAAATTAGAATGATTAGTTAATGTTTCAACATCACCGTTGCCATATTTGTAGCTTAGACTTTGCAGTGAAGTTATTAATTCTAAGTACAGTATAGGGCATTTAGAATACTTTCTCATTATGCACTACTTACAAAAGTGCATTGAAGTCTCGATGATAAAATACACACATATTAGTTCATTTAATCAGGAAATTAAATGGGCCAGGGGTAGCTCAGTGGTTAAGGTATTGGACTACGGTTCGGAAGATCCCAGGTTCAAACCCCACAACCACCAAGTTGCCACTGTTGGGCCCTTGAGCAAGGCCCTTAACCCTCAACTGCTCAGATGTATAATGAGATAAAACTGTAAGTCGCTCTGGATAAGAGCGTCTGCCAAATGCTTAAATGTAAATTAGTTCTATGAGTACTAATGAGTCCATAAACCCTGTTGAGGAAGGTCACTATATATAATATTAAAAAAATCCTGACTTTTTGATGTGCGATTTTTGTCATAGACAGCAACATTAAACTCGTACAGTGTAAACCCAGCTTTCGCAGTAAGTCTCAGTCAAGCTGGACGCACTGTATATCTCTCATCAACATACTAAACGTCAGCTAGCGTCAGCTTCCTTGCGCGAGGCCAGGGTCGGCGTCGGTGAGCGGTTATGATTAGAGGCCAGAGAAGATTAAAGCAGAGAGATATTGAATGGATTTGTGATGGATGTGAGTTGTTTGGGGATCAATTAAACGTTACGAAATGAATTCTGCTTGTGACATGCTCATTAGAGGTGTGCTGATGGAGCGAAGGAAGTGCGAAAGCAAAGCGAGCGAGAAGGAGGTTTTTTTTTTCTCGCCTCCTTTATTACTTTGTCTAGATTTACTTGATTGAGAAAGGATAAATATGAAGTCGATCAATAACGATATGGTTTGCGCACTAGTTTATGACTGCAGAGAGATATTGTGTGCGTGTGTGTGTGTGTGTGGAAGAGGTTAAAGGTACAGCTTTGAACCTGTTATAGAGATACTGTAATGGAGTAATGTAGTTTTTTTTCCATAGTTACCCCTCCATAATGATGTTCGCAGACATTTGTGGTTCAAGAGAAATAAAACGCTTCAGGACTTTTGGTGATACAGTGAGACACTAATCAACAGTAACGGCACATCACTTTTCTCAAAATGTTTAATTTCTCACTTTTGAGTAATGCCCCGGTGCCACAGTGGCTTAGTGGTTAGCACTTTCACCTTGAACCTTCAGGTTCCGGGTTCAATCCCCGCCTCTGTGTGCAAAGAGTTTGCATGTTCTTGGTGTGTTTCCTCCAGGTTCTCCGCTTTCCTCCCACAGTCCAAAGACATGCAGATTGGCGCTCCCAAATTGCCCGCAGTGTGTGAATGAGTGTGTATTTGTGTGTGCACTGTGTTGTGACCCTGTATACAGGATTAGACGATGAGTGAGCGAGTAGTTTATACCTACAGTAATTCAAGGTTCGTTTTTAAGCACAGGTTTTTTTTAAGATATCTTGATGCCAGACAGTATTCATTGTTCTTTCCTTTCCCGGTTCTCTCTCTCTCTCTGTCGCATCCCCCATAAGCATTCGTTTTGACATTTAGGAATATCTCCACAAATCTTATGCCATGGTGGTGAGCGCTGCCAGATGTGCGCACATCTGTGTAAACGTGGCGTGGCGTACGCGGTCTCCGTGGGCAGTTTGCTTTCTCTGTTCATTCGCCGTCTCAGTCAGCGTGTGTTTGTGTGTGTGTGTGTGTGTGTGTGTAATGGATTCTAATAAAGCGTCAAGCTCCGGTTCCAGCTCTCAATTAGCTCGCAGCTCCACCTATTAACTCCTACATATGCATAAATTAGCAGGCGCATATTAACGACGTCTTGCACGGTTTGCGTTAGCGGCAGAAGGGGTGTACCTGGGGAGCGGGGCGACGTGGGAGACGGGCACGTGCCAGTCAGGGGAATGCAAGCATGGTGCTGGTACTGTCGAGAGCTGCTGAGCTGGCAGACATGTATGTGTGTGTGTGTGTGTGTGTGTGGAACGCAGATGGGTGGAGCAGAAGGAGAGCCGGTATTGTAGGCCAAGTCTGAGCAGCGCCACTACTGAATGCAGATGCTGCGGCGTCGGCTGGAGACGCGGAGACGAGCAGTGCATCACGTGCAGCAGCGACGATGGACATTATGGCATGTCGAAGGGAGATTTGAGCAGATGTATGATGATGATATAACCATAGTTCTATTCATAAATTTTAAATATTAGCAAATAACTATAGAATAACAAATTCAGTGTCATGCTGTTGTAGGAAAGGCGGCGCGGTGGTGTAGTGGTTAGCACTGTCGCCTTGCACCTCCAGGGTCTGGGTTCGATTCCCCGGCCAGGCTCGATTCCCGTCTCTGTGTGCATGGAGTTTGCATGTTCTCCCCGTGCTTGGTGGGTTTCCTCCGGGTACTCCGGTTTCCTCCCACAGTCCAAAGATATGCAGGTTAGGCTAATTGGCATCCTAAATTGCCCGTAGTGTGTGATTGGGTGTGTGTATGTGTGTGTGCCCTGTGATGGATTGGCACCCTGTCCAGGGTGTACCCCGCCTAGTGCCCGAAGTCTCCTGGGATAGGCTCCAGGTCCCCCGCGACCCTGAACACAGGATTAAGCGGTATAGAAGATGAATGAATGAATGCTGTTGTAGGAACATACATGTAGTGTGGTGTTGTGTAGTGGAGTTTAATTGAATAAAAGAAATTTTTTTCTAAGAATTAGAAAAACAAACAAATAAAACTTGAATTTAAATTACAACCAAAAAGGAGAGCAAAACAAAAAGTGAAAATCAAGAAATATAAAAAGAAAAAATGCGATAAAAATAACATTTTATTCAGCACAACAAAGAGAAAAAAAGCTGAAGAACTTATAAAGATGAAAAAAACAAATCAAATCAAATCAAATCACTTTTATTGTCACGTCACGTTACTGGTACACTGGTACAGTACACGTGAGTGAAATTCTTATGTGCAAGCTACACAAGCAATAGTGGTGTACAATTATAAGAATAAATACGTATGCATATGAATAGTACAGTATAAGAATAGTATAAACTAAAATAATATAAATAAAAAATAAAAAAATTGTAAAAATTGTGAATGCAAGTATACATAATATATATATATATATATATATACACATATACTGTATTTACATCTACATATATCTATATATACATACATACATCTACATATACACATATATGCATACATGTATATACACATACACACACGTTTGTGAGAGTATGTCTACTTGTGTATAATGTATAAGAATGTCCGCAATGAATGTTGTGCAAAAAGGCAATTATGTGCAGTATGGAGTGGAAAGTGGCTTAGTGACTATAAAGTGACAGTGTAAAGTGACCGTGTAGTGTCTATGAAGACCTATTGGTCAGTGTTCAGCAGTCTGATGGCCTGATGATAGAAGCTGTCCCTCAGCCTGCTGGTTCGGGACCGGATACTGCCATACCTCCTGCCTGACGGGAGCAGTTTAAATATGTTGTTGCTGGGGTGACTGGAGTCTTTGATGATCCTCCTCGCTTTCCTCAGGCACCGCTTCCTGTAGATGTCCTGGAGGGAGGGAAGCTCACCTCCAATTATCCTCTCGGAACACCGCACCACTCTCTGCAGAGCTTTGCGGTTGTAGGCGGTGCTGTTGCCGTACCAGGTTGTGATTGATCCAGTGAGGATGCTCTCGATGGCACAGCGGTAGAAGGTCCTGAGGATGCGGGGGCTCATGCCAAATCTCTTCAGTCTTCTGAGAAAGAAGAGTCGCTGCTGCGCCTTCTTCACTGTTTTGTTAATGTGAACTGACCAAGTGAGATCCTCTGCTATGTGAACACCCAGGAAGCGGAAGCTGCTCACTCTCTCCACAGCAGCGCCGTTGATGATAATGGGGGAATGTGCAACTCTACACCTCCGGAAGTCCACTATCAGCTCTTTGGTCTTTCCGACATTGAGGGAGAGGTGATTCTCCTGGCACCAATGTGTCAGGGCACTGACCTCCTCCCTGTATGCCGTCTCATCGCCGTTGGTGATAAGACCCACCACTGTTGTGTCGTCCGCAAACTTCACAACGATGTTGGAGCTGCTAGTGGCCATGCAGTCATATGTGTAGAGTGAGTACAGTAGAGGGCTCAGTACACACCCCTGTGGAGCACCAGTGTTCATTGTGACAGAGGATGAGGTGATACTGCCCAGTCTGACCATCTGGCGTCTGTCGGACAGAAAGTTGAGAATCCAGCTGCAGAGAGAGCTGCTCAATCCTAGATCTTGTAGTTTCCTGTCCAGCTTCGAGGGAACGATGGTGTTGAATGCGGAGCTATAGTCTACAAGCAGCATTCTCACATACGTATCCTTCTTCTCCAGGTGGGTGAGGGCAGTATGTAGAGTCAGGGCTATGGCGTCATCAGTGGACCTGTTGTGGCGGTATGCGAATTGTAGAGGGTCCAATGAGTCCGGCAGCGCAGAGCAGATGAAGTTCCTGACCAGTCTCTCCAAGCATTTGCTCACGATGGGGGTCAGGGCTACTGGTCGCCAGTCGTTCAGGGATGTGATGGTGGAAGATTTGGGTACAGGGACTATGGTGGCCGTTTTGAAGCAGGCTGGAACTACAGACAGAGAGAGGGAGAGGTTGAAGATGTTCATGAACACTCCAGCCAACATTATCCCTTAATTCAATTAAAAAGTTTTAAGGAATTAAAAGTTTAATTTATTGACACGTGTGAATGATACTCTCTACTGTCTATACTGTCTACAAAGGATTTTTTTGTAATAATAATAATACTAATAATAAAAATATTTATTTAATAAAAGAATTCAAATTTAAGATAAAACTTAAAACTTTGATTACAATTAAAAGGGAAAACAAAAGCAAAAATGCAGGAAGATTTTTTTTTAAAGGAAGGATGTTTATTTTATTTAAAACTTTTAAAAAATTTAAAGTCTCAAAAACTCTCAACTTTTAAAGAAAAAAAAGAACATGTTAATAAATTTTATTTATTAATAGGTGCAAGGCGACAGTGCTAACCACTACACCACCGCGCCGCCTTATTTCATAATTTGTTACGATATTAATATTACTTCCTCGAATGATGCGTGTAACACACACTGCTATACTCGCAACATTAGTGACTGTAGAGGCTCCAGATTCTCCTTCTTTCCTCTACATGTCTTTTCCTGATGGAGTTAAAGTGTGTAAGATGTGAGAGAGAGAGAGTGTGTGTGTGTGTGTGTGTGTGTGTGTGTGTCCTCCTATTCCTCCATGTGCTCTGAAGCACACAGGCAACAGATTGCAGTCTCCATTAAAGCCGAACGCTGTCACATTCTCTGACAGCTCTTCCACCGGGCATTTACTCGGAGAACATGGCAACAAAACATGCACTGCCCGAGCCGCAGTGTCCCGCAATTACCGTCTCACTGTCTCTGTCTCCTGCGCCATCCCTCCGTCCCACTGCTTTGTCTGTGAACACTCGCTCACAGTTTCTCTTCTTTTATGTTTTGACATTTTCTTTTTATCTTCACTTTGATTGATGACTCAAAAAACTCTGAAAAATATTCAAGTGTCTAGTGCTGATAAACTGCTTGGACATGTGCACACACATACACAAACACACATGAAGAACTAAGGCTTCATGATAACAAAACATCGGAAAAAAGGAAACATTTTAAACTACAGTACAGGGACTTGTGATTGTACAGAATAACAGAACACAGTTCTGAGAGTAAAAAACTCCCTTTATTTCTCTATATAATCCCCTGATGCACTAATTAACTTATCCCAGTGTTTCACTAGTGCTTGGATACCATCAAGGTAGAAGGACTTCTCAGTACGCCAGAGCCCCCTGATCAGAATGAATGGATCAGGCGGCGACAAGTTATCTGTCAATTTTCAAGGATCAGGCATTCCTCTCGCTGGATGTTCAACTGTTTTACTTTGCTTAAGAGTCTTTATCACAGTGCGTCTGTAAATATCAAACACTTTTACACCTTTATTAACCAGAATATTCATCATGAGTCCTGGTTTGACTTAAACGCTCCTAGTAGTTTAATAAAACTTGTTTTTGAGGGGGTGTGGCATAGATTGAATGTTTATTAAGGTAAAAAAATATCAATAATCATATATAAATATAGTGAGGAAAGGTGAATAAACTTTAAAAAATAAAAAATATAAAAATTTAATGATATCAAAATGTAGCAATATAAATTTTGTAAATGTAAAATTCAACAGATAAATAAAAAAATCTATAAAAACAAAATACACAGTTTGATCAAATGAAATTTAAAAAAGGGGAAAAAGAAAAGTGTGGATAAAACATCAATACAAATAAAAAACAGGCTAACAAAATTATGAAGTAATTAAGATGGAATAAAAGAAGATAAAATATGTGAAATAGAAAGTACGTATACAAAAAAATATTAGATAAGATTTAAGAATTAAACAAATAATAAATAAAAGAAAAAAAGAGAAACAGAATCAAATCATGCAAGTAAAAATCAATGCAAATGAAATAAATAAAAAAATTAATAAATAAATAAAAACCACAAAAAGCTAAAAGCCATAATCTAAAGTCAGGTTTTTTTAATCTTATTTCTAAAAGATGTTTGATGTGTGGGTTCGGCGTCTCGTGCCTTCTTCTTATAACGATTCAGCTCGGTTCATTATTCCACTTTATTATTAATGATATTGATCTCCTTAATGCTGCCCATTGACTCGCTGCTCCTGATCTTGACTTAATTCTCAGGTCATGCAGCAGTCGACTAGAAGAGAAGCTACATAGCTTAGTTGCGTGTATTATGAATTTTATCTTACTTATCTCAGAAGTAAAGCGGGCCTGTAGCAGTTACCTGAGGATCCTCGTGCAGTAATCAGCATCAGATTTGAACCTTGTGGGAAGAAGAAGGCGTAAAACTTCAGAGATTTACACAGAAGTGTCCCTTCATCATTAGTACCTGCCTGGTTAGTGTGAAATATTAAGAAACACCAGAAAATGTTGCAGGACACAATAATAATAATAATAATAATAATAATAATAATAATAATAATATATCCTGTAACTTTTTTATTTTGGCTGAGATAAGACGAATACTGTGTGTATTGGATCAGAGATTTCTTTAGTAAAAATAATAACAGTATAATCATTAAAATAAATAAATAAACAAAAGTAAAAATAAACACAAGTTATTGTCAGTTTGTGCAGACCTTTCCAATTTCCCTCCTCTTCCCCCTCACCGCTTCATCTCCATTTTCCTTTTCTTTTTTGGCTCTAATTAGTTTTTTTTTCATGAAGAGCCTGAGGTCATTTCAGCAGGTGAGGCCTCTTTTCTTTATTACAGTTCATGAAGAAGAAAGAAGAGGTGTAGAATTAAAAATAAATGTGTCCTTCTTGGCCACACTCCGGGAGAGTCGTATTAAAGTGTAAACACACAGGAGTGATTAAAGCAGGTGTCGCTGGAGACGGCTTAGCGAGTCCGCACATACTGCATGCCTGAACGCTGAAGGCTAACAACCTCCAAGCACTGGCACCTTGACTCGTTTCTGTTTTCTACTCCTTTGCAGAAGAAGAGAGATGTTTTTACTTTTTTATTTGTGAGTTTGTGTATCGATTCGGTTACGCCATCGACTATAAATATAAAAATATATGTATATTTAAAAAAAAAAAAAAAACAACAGTCCTGTGGGACGAGATGGACGTTACTCATCCTCCTCTCTTCCTGCAAAACCTCGCTTTGAAATCCCTCCCTCCCCCGCTACTTCCTGAACAGAAGGACACACTCTTACCTCATTAAAAATCCAACAGGCATTAATGTTAGATGAGAAGGATGGAGTGGACGAAGAAATATATAGAGCGAGAGAAAACAGGAATGTGTGTGTGTGTGTGTGTGTGTGTGTGTGTACGAGTGTGTGTATAAGAGTGTGAGAGTGTTTTATAATAGTGTGTGTACGCATATAATATGTAGGAGTGAGAGTATATACAGTGTGTGTGTGTGTGTGTGTGTGTATGGGTGTGCGTGTAAAAATGAGTGTGTGTAACAGTGTGTGTTCAAGTGTAAAAGTGTGTGTGTGGATGTATTTGGGTGTGTGTGTAAAATTGTAGGTGTAAGACTGCGTAAGCGTACAAGTGTATTTGTATGAGTGTGTGTGTGTGTGTGTGTGTGTGTGTGTGTGTGTGTGTGTATGAGTGTGTGTTTAAGAGTGTATCAGTTTATGTGTAATATTGTGGTGTATGAGTATGTGTGTAAGTGTGTGTGATAGTGTATGAATAAGTATAAAACTGTGTGTGTGTGTGTGTGTGTAAGAGTGTGTATTTAATGATGTGTGTGTATGAATTTGTGAACATATGTGTGTAAAAGTGTTAATAAAAGTGTGTATATGAGTGTAAAAGAGTGAGTGTGTGTATGACATTTTGTGTGAAAGTGTAGATGTGAGAGAGTGTGTGAGTAATCTTATGTATATATGTGTGTGTACAGTACGAGTGTGCATGAAAAATGAGTATATGTAAAAGTGTGTGTGGGTGTGTATGAGTGTGTATACGAGTATAAGACTGTGTGTACGAGTGTGTATATGGGTGTAAAAGAGTGAGGGTGTGTCTAACAGTGTGTGTGTATGAGTGTGTATACGAGTATAAGAGTGTGTGTACGTGTAGCTGTAGAGCCGGGGGCAGGTCAGGGTAAAGGGTGAAACTCCTGAATTGTGTTTAAATAATAATTGAGTCTGATTGGCTCTGCTCATGTCCCTCTGGTCTACGGTGGCTCCTGAGGGACTCGCAGCTCAATTCCAATCCCAGCGTCCTAAGTTCCATCGACACGTCTGTGCGCGGGGTCGATGGCGTCGATGCTGAATTGACCCTGGGTTTGGACAGAGCAGTCTATAAGCATCAGTGCCATGCTGACTCAGCGACAGCTCGCATTGACTCTGCAACTGCTTAGTGTTCCCATAACACCGCGTTATACGCTACGGATATTTACCGTGTCATGTATTTATTATACAGTTATCATATATATATATATATATATATATATATATATATACACCTTTATGAATCATACAGATCGAATTTATGAAACTTTAACTTGAAGCCTTAGGATATGTTTTTATCTTTAATTGAAAACAATATTTATCTTTTACCTGGTAAATTTTCGTATATTAAATTTAATTATGTGAATAAATTCAGTAATGAGGGTCTGTGAGTGTTTGTATGGTAATAATGTAGTGTGTGTATATGTGTGTGTGTGTGGGTGGGTGTTGTTGCATAATGCATGTCGTGGTCTTGAGGCTCTCTGTACAGAATAATTACGTACTGTATATCACAACCTGAACGCTCAGGCGTCTCCTACACAGTACCACGTTACCAACATGATCAGCACCACCACCATCAATGCCATGATCATGACCTTTAATACTACCATCATTACCACCACCACCTTTAGCATCATCATTATCACTACCATCATAATCATCATCACCACCACCATCATCATCACGACTTTTATTTACATTTAGGCATTTGGCAGATGCTCTTATCCAGAGAGACTTACATTTTTATCTCATTACACATCTGAGCAGTTGAGGGTTAAGGGCCTTGCTCAAGGGCCCAACAGTGGCAACTTGGTAGTTGTGGGGTTTGAACCTGGGATCTTCCGAACCGTAGTCCAATGTCTTAACCACTGAGCTACCACTGGCCCTTTTATCACTACCATCTTCACCACAATCATCATCATCATCATCATCATCACTACCTGTATCACTACCATCATTATCACCAGCACTGTAAGCATCATCATCACCACCACCAACTTAAGCATCATCACTACCATCATTAGCATCATCTTCATCACTACCACAGCCATCACTGCCATCATGACTTTTATTACTCCCATCTTTACCACCATCATGACCACCATCACCCTCACCACCATTATCACCACAATCACCAACATTGTCTCCATTATCATCATCACAAACATCACCACCTTCACCACCACCACCTATATCCTCATCCCCATCAGCAGGTTTTGGGATGTTATGGAAAGGTTTAAAGAGGAAATTAATCTGTGGTCATCTTCACAAAAAGGATAGAGGTCTTCTTCAGTCTTTGCAGTTTTTGTAAGTGTTAGAACCTTTCCTTTGTGTGTGTGTGTGTGTGGGGGGGGGGGGGGGGGGGTTGGGGCTGGATTGGGGCTCTGTAGTCGTTTTGAGTGAAGCGGGTATTGACAGCAGCAGAGAGCTGATAAGGAGAGACTTATCCTCTAATTACTGCACTGTCTGCTCAAGTCGATGAAGACATCCCTCTGTCTATGTCTCTCTGGTTTTGAGGAATTGTAGAATAGCCAGTTTTCTCTCTCTCTCTCTCTCTCTCTCTCTCTCTCTCTCTCTCTCTCTCTAGCCGTGACTTGTATTATGCTAATGCACTCATTTATTTGTTTGCATGGCAGGCTTTGACTCGTCTCATTGGGGTTGTGTTATCTTTCCCACCGTGTCTTCCCAGTCCTAATCTTCAAAAAATGTTAGATTGGTCTCCGCTAATTAAATGGACTCCGGTGCCAAGCAGGTAACAAAGGAAACCCAAACCGAGCACCCTGCAGCGCCGAGCTGAACCGTTCCTCAGTCCGTGGCCTGGGTTTGGGCTGGGGCCGAGCGCTGGAGCGACTGGTACTCAGGAAGGAACGGTGCATTAATTGTGGCTGGAAATGAAATGTGGGCATCCACCTGTTTAGTCTCGATAAGGCTTCTTCAGTTGGATGTTCAAGTCACATGAAATCTGTCAAAGGCTTTGGATTTTAATTCAGGTTTAGGCTAGGCAGTGAAACTGAAAATCCAATAAAACTCAGGCGCTTCAACTAGCGTTTATGTTCTGGAGGTTATGATTGAAAATGCAATGCTTGGGAACGACTCGCCAAAACTCAACACGTACATTCAGTAAGCCAGAGGGCATGTGAGAGAGAGAGAGAGAGAGTGAAGGAAAGCCATGCTCTGTTAAAGCCAGTTAAAGCTGGGGAGAATTGGCTGAGCTCAGCAGCTCTGGGGTTGGACCAGTAAGAGGAAAGTAAAAAGCAGTGCAGAAATTGCTTCGAGATTTATTTTAGTCCAGCCTCGAAATGGTTCCTCTCTCCTTCTGCCGATTTCACGGTTTTAATCACACAATTAAATCAGCCTGTAGTAGTACTGCGGTGAAATCTCTTATAAGCTGGATGTATTCAGGGTTGGGAAAGATTTGAGAAGTAAAGGAAAGATAGACTGCGGTTTGGAAAGAAAGTTATGCAAAGATTTAAATTCTTTGAAAAACATTTTTTACATGAACATTCACGCCAAATGTATTTCTTATTATTATAACTTTTATTAAGAGGGCAATAGGTTGACATTACATTAAAACCTTAGAGCATGTACAGTCCTGACCTCGCTCCAAGCCATTACAACATGTTTGAGCCATTAATGGAGTTCCTGGGAGGCCGGCGTTTCAGAAGTAAATCAGGCAGAGAAAACTGAGAAAACATTCTACCTTGATGGTGTCCAAGCACTAGTGAAACTCTGGGATAAGTGCATTAGTGTATCAGGAGATTATATAGAGAATTAAAGGGATTTTTTTTTACTCTCATAACTGTGTTCTGATATTCTGCACAATCGAAAGTCCCGGTTTGACTTGAACACCCATTGTATATTTTTTTTAGAGGGGGAAAAAAGCAACCTTTATGACATATATACATTTTGTTCTATAATGTAGAATAATTCAGAGATATATTGAATCTTCATTCAGTATAAAAACGATGATTGTTAGAATTTGATTCAAAAAGTTTTGGTGAGTTTTGTTACACCATTATTACAACACTAATCTCAAGCGATATGAAAATGATTTACATATTATTCACCTTAAAATACAGCTATGTGTGAAAGGGTTAAATGAGGGCAACTAGTTTGAAAAGAACACACACATGCACACATTTGACAGTGACAGGGATAAATGTCACACATGCCAGTGTGTGTGTGTCATGCCAAAGGAATGCCCTTTTCCTCAGTGTCCCTTCATGACCTTAACACCACCTTCCTACGTTAAGTGTCTGGACGTGCACATCCATGTGCATATACACACCCACACACTTACACACACACTCACTTGCACACACATGCACACATTGTACAGGTGGAGAAGAGCATCTGTAGCCCCAGGGCAGAAAATAAAGAAATGCTGACGAGGTAGGTGCAGACCCGGGACTGCTTGCTCGTCTGACATGGCACCTGATGGCAGCCTTGTGGAGTTAACTCACTCCGTCCTCTTGTGGGTTTAGATATTTCTATAAAGATTCCACTTTCGCTGGATTTTACTCCTAGCTGAATACATTTGAATCGATGATCTCTCTGTGTGTTTAATTGAATCTCTCTCCGTCTGATGGTTTTGTTTTGCTCTGCTTCCTCCCAGCTTCGCTCACAACCACTCTTTCATCTTGCCCATCTTTTTTTTGCAAATAAGCACCCGCCGACATAACGATGGCGTAGACCGCATTAATGTGGGCCGTTAGCCATAATAAAAGGTGCGATCCGTATTGCAAAGTGCCACCACCAACACTTAATTAATCCTAATTGCTTTGTAGACGGGTCGGGCTGCAGAGCCCCCGCCGTTATTCTAAACGACTTCCCGTTGAAATTGCATGCGCAAGATTTTTATTCACAGGCTATGATGAACACACACATTCCCCTGCTAGCCGTGTCTTGCTCACTTCTGCAAGCCTGCCATGTGGAGGGGGAGAGAAGCTTTTTTTAAATTTATTTATTTTTTGCCAGATATGCACTGTGGTTGGCAGGAAGGCTATTTGCTCTTGCACTCTGGTTGGGAGAGATGAGTAGCTTGGGAAGTGGGGGATGAGTAATAGCTGTTGCACTGTTCTTATCACCCGTCCACACACCTGCACTTCTTTCAGTGCCACAGTCCTAATTGCCTCCTCACTCCCCCACCTTCCCACCAAGCCGAGCTCGATATCTGCTTATGCTATGCATTCCTGGGCAGACGCCTCCCTTGTACATTAACAACCCTGTGGTGGGAACCGGCTGTCCAGCCATCTTCCAAAATGTAGTAGAGTCATCCTTTACTTGAGTATGCATCCTGGACCTGTTTGGGAGCAGAGCTTATAATCATTTACAGTTAGCATACTGTGGATTGATTGGACAATTTGCAATGTCAGTTGGTTTGTTAGTTTTTTCTGTATGTGTTTCCTTTAGAACCAGAACAGTGAAGAATTCCGCGTTCTTGTATAGGATTAGCCATACAGACCGACAGGAAACAAAAAAAGTTAACCAGTCTTAACAACAGCCCATTGCCGCAAAGCTACTTTACAGTAGCTTTAGTTGAACAAGCTGAGGTCAAGGAAAAACTCACTGAGATGGCAGTAGGAAGAAACCTTAGTAAACCTGAGGAACCCGACTCAACAGGGAACCCATCCTCCTCATGTGGGTGATATCAGATAGATATATCAGGGATTGATGTGCAGTGACACTGCAGGTTAGGAGCCTGAAAGTTCCGTATTACAGGAAAAGTCTTTAGGATAATATAAAATCCATTTTCAGGGCCTCCGAGTGGCGCTGTGGTAAAGTGCTCGCCCTATCATCCGGAGATTGCGGGTTCGAACCCCGGGTAATGCTGTTTTCCTCTCACAGCCGAAGGCATAGAGAGAGCTGATTGGCCGAGCTCTCTCAGGGGGGAGGGATGAGAGATGCTTGCGCTCCCACATTAATCACGGCTCTACAGCCAATCAAGGGCGTCTGTGAGCTTGCGCATGCAGAAGGAGCGACTAGCGCTTTCCTCCGAGTGTGTTATTCCGCCCCTAATGGTGCGTGAGCAAGCAGTTCGAAAAGATGCGGTCGGCGGACATCACGCGGTTTGGAGGAAACACGTGATAGTCTTCGCCCTCCCGACTGGATGGTAGTGGGAGCCCCCTAGAGACGGGGAGGAATTGGCCACAACAAAAAAAATCAATTTTCATTATTAGAGATACAGTTCGGGTACAAAACCGTTGGGGATTTTAGTCTTAAACTGTTGAGTGACTGCAGTCACAACCATTTACTGGTTTACAAAGCTTTGAAGTGACACCGATCACGTCATGTTATCATCGACTCTAGTGTGGACGTGAACCCCAGAACACCATTAACAATGAGAACTGGGAACCGATTTTCGTTACCATCCTATTGCTTGAAACCAGCTTTGATGAAAAGATCCCAACTATACCAAACTCGAAATACAGCTTTGCTAAGTCAGGACAATAGAACATGGACGAGATTGGTGTGCGCTATAAACCGTTTTCTCTCTTTGAGCTATACCACGCTGTGCTGTATTATCATGGCCCAGAGTGGCAGAGGCTTTCATGAACAACCTCATGGAGCTAAGCCCAGCAAATCATATTAACACAAACAGAAGGTAAATGAGGCCTTTGGAGCCATTTTATTGCCAGTCATTTGGAATGCCATGCAGCTTGGCAGGCAGGCAGGCAGGCAGGCGGTCCTATCACTAGGGTCACTGCGAGGTGATGTGAATGAAAGCCATGTGCCTTCATGCATGTTAAAGAAGGAACGTTACAGGAGGATTTCCCATTACTGCCCGGCGTGGTTTGATTGTGGCTCTGGTTTAGTCCACAGGTGCCAAAATCTAATAGAGATGCTTTTACTGCTTGTGCAATTTTTCGAATTCGCACTAGACCCGTAACGAATTGCCTGGCCTCACATGGGCTTGCATCTTAAAGGGCTGCATTTGATGTGAGTCAGAGCCGCATCTAAATCCCAAGATGTATCACCCACTGGAGAGACGTCCAAAGAAAAGCTGATAGAACATGAAGATGATTAAGGACATGCACGTTCTTAACAGAGACTAAAATAAAGCTTTAATCAGTGCATCTAGTTCCTATTAGCACTTCTGAGCCAGTGTATTGCTGTTAATCAATAGAAGAGATATAATGATAAAAATATGCAAGCTACAGTACATGGAATCAGAATGTGGTGTGTACTTTCGCCAAGGCAAATGGTTTTATTTAAAAGAGAAAAAAAAACTATTCCTAGGTCTTCTTCCAAATAGATTTGAACTGTTGTGTTTTATGTGGTTTTTCGAGGCATCCAAGCGTCTCTCGCCTGGTGCTCGAAGGTAATTGGAACAGCACTTAAAGTGGTAGGGCTATGTAGTTCTCCAGCCTCTGTTTCCATGCAGACGCCCCTTTAATAGTCCTGTTCCGCCGTGTGTGGAGCAGTGGGAGGCCCGAGCAGACAAGTCGGTTGGTCTAAAAAGCATTCCTTTTTTGTGGGACATGATTGCGGAGGGGGTATTATATCACCCCAATTTATACAGGCCTGGGAAAAGGGGAGAGCCATTCTCAGACATGTGCATTCAGGAAAGACTAACACACTAGCAACGTCTTCCTCTTCCCATATCTCATCCCTCATACATGTTCTTATAAAGTGAACACATGCCAGATGAGAGACTGCTTTCCAAAACTTCAGATGTATTTTTTTTTTTTTAATTCAAGCTTTATTGCTTGAAGAAACAGCAATGTCGATGTTATTTTTGGATTGTCGGATAAAGACTCCGTTCTTGACCAGGCAGGTTGACAAAACTAGAAGCAGAAACTCCAAAAACCGCAGCGTTCTGAGCCGAACTACTGTAACAGTATCCCTGCTATTCTGGGAGCCGGACCAAACTCCCTCGCTGCTGCCGATTCGGTGCAACTGGACAGCATGCGACGAGCAGCAGTGGCCACACAGCTGTCTGGTCTCTTGGGTCATGAAGAGTCCAGGCACTGGCCAATTGGCAGAAGGTGATGAATGTCGCCAAGCACTCTGGGCAACATTGAATCTTTCATCATTAATCTAAGCCATTATGTGACCGTTTCCTCTGCCGTTGTTCCTTGCGTCCATCCCAGTGGAGCTGACGCAGCCCCTCTGGGCAAGAAGAGGTAGAAACCACAGTTGAGGTCATCTGGCAATGACTTAGGAAGAGCATGCAGGCAGGCAGATGTTGGCACTCAGGGTCTTTTGATTCTTACACACACACACACACACACACACACACACACAAAAAAAAAAAAAGCAAGCAAGCGTTTCCAGTTTGAAGAAAAATATGCCTGAGGAACTGTATCCAGATGTTACCACACTGGAAAAGTCATCTTTAATGGATAGCAGTAGGATATAAATGAACCAGGTCTTTTCTTTTTTTATGCATTAAAAATAGAACTTGTTCATATAGGATTTCCAAGAAATATGACTTGCCATTGGGTTACTGTCAGGAAGACACCAGTAGTGCTTTTCCACCATCGAGCATGGTATGGTGTTACTGTATATCCATGATTCCCTGTTTTCTCTGCCCGTAACTAAGATCCCATCCTGAAATTCATAATTATTTTGAATTATGGATGAAGGATTATAGGGGCAGTGATGGCTCAGACAGTTGAAGCTTTATGATGGTTATCAGGGGGTCGGGGGTTGAACTCAGCCACAGTTGGGTTGCCACTGTTTGGCCCTTGAGATGAAATGTATACCCAGCCACTGAGATTCAGTTCCAGTCCCAAGCACCAAGACATTTGGTGGGTTGCGGCAGGAAGAGCATCCAGAGTAAAACCTGCACCAGATCTTTGTAAATGAATAGATATGGTGACCCTAAGATTAAAGGAATAACAAAAAAAATTCTAGGGTTATCCTGTAACTTCTGTTTGGTTGGTTGTTGAAGATCCTCCATTGTTGCTGCTATTGTTAGTGTTTATTATTAACACTTTGAAAACTGGGGATTTAGATTTTTGCCCAGTAGCTTCATAAGAGCTCAAAGAAAGTTTGCAACAAAGACTCCTGAAATTTTAAATATTGAGCAACACAAAATCTTGAAAATTCATTTTAACAGAACCCAAAGACTTCATAGTCCTCTATAACTCACATAACTCGCTTATCTAAGTCAGCACTTTCCTGATGTTGTTGACCTCTTTCCGTTCGCTGCGCTCTCATCCACACATTGCGTCCGTACCTGTGCCGGGCTCGTTCAGATCGCACACCTGATTCGGCGCTATCGGAATTAGTACATGTTTCACCTCTTCTGAGAGCGAGAATCCACTCTTCACGTTCTCTCTCTCTCTTTTGCTCGCTCACTCGCTTGCTCACACTTATAAACGCTATCAAATAAAGCGGAGAAAAGTATGTCAGCTGTGAAATTACTGTTCATCAGGGCCTTTATTTTTCCACCCACTGGGAAAAGTGATGGATTCCAGAGAGAGCAAAGGATACGAGGGGGGAAAAAAAAGGGATGTGTGTGTGGGGGAGATTGGGGATGGGGTTAACTCCTCCATGTATAAGTGTTCAAGCTGCCAATCTCCATCTCTCGGTGGTGGCTCCTTCTCTACGACGTGTCCTGCTGCCCTGCTGTGGCGTGTGGATTAATGTGGGTGGAGGATTTTCCGTGAACCGCAGGGGAGAAAGTGGCTTGACCGATGCTGAATCAGGACTATGTTTGAACAGGATAATAGTCTTTTTAAGCTTTTGCCAAGCTAAAGATTTACATAAAGAAAAAAGAAAAAAATCCACAATGTCCAAGATTGATTTCATAGCTTCAACATGTTGTTTGTATTTTTCTATATTAACCACAATGCCATTCCGGGTGCTAGGAGGGAGTCAGCTCTTTCTTCATCTACTGTAGATCTGAATAGAGTAATGCAGCAGCGCTTTGGAGCAGCACCTCCAGTATTGCTCTGTTAAGTTGGTTATTAATATTACGTTGGACATTGCTGTAAAATGATGCATGATCAAAGATGCCTGTGCTCTTTCATTTTCGAATGCAAGCAACACATTCTAAAAGTTTTTCTCCTATTAATAGCGCTAACAATAACTTTCTACTCCTACAACCTCAGAACAGGACACATCGTGCTCTACTATGGACAGGAACAACACAAAAACTGGTCCAGTAAACACAGTTGAGCGTGATGTCCATCTGCATGAGTGTGTGTGTGGGTGATGGTCAGCTGGACACTCAGATAATTACCCAGATCAGTAAGCGTGAAGGTGGATGCATGCTCTGCAGTCAGAGGTGGGTCATGGCTCGCAGCTGGCGATCTAATCTCCTCATCAACAGCTGTACAATCACAAACTTGTTTCCTAGCCAGTGCTAAGACAATACACATCCACAGACTCCAACTCCCAGGATCCTCGGCCACATTTCTTCTGCAGGTGCTCCATAAATATGCCGAGGTTTAGACTATAATTAGATCGAGTCGTCTCCGCGTATAAGCGGACAGCTGTTTCTGTGTTTCTTCAGGTGCACCTGTTCCGCCGGGACATCTGCAGAAGATATTCAGTGCAAGGTTTTGTTCTGAAAATGACGAAATGTTTTAAAGAAACATGGTATTTATGTGTGGAAGAGTTGAGAAAGAGGCGCTGAGATATCGGCACACCCAGGCTTTTACTCTTCCCGGACTGGGAGGGGGAATTAAGACATTAATGGGGTGGTGGAACTGTCTTCGAGTTATTACTCCGCTGTGTCCCTAATGAAAAAAAAGAATTAAATTATCAGCTAATTTGTGCAGATGTCTCTGGTGGCAGGAATTTACCCCGTGTGTCGGTTTCTATTAGACGGAGCACGCTTAACATTTTGTTCGCCACAAGGATTGTAAGAAGTTGTCGTTGCTATGTGTTTGAAACTGGAAATTGTATCATGTAATAGAGTGGGAGATTTACAGACTTGGAATTTTCTCAAATACCATACATGAGATCACTTCATTGATAATCAAACATTATATAAAAATCTGCATTTTAAAGGGGACCTATTATGCAAATTCTCTTTGTAGTCATTTTAGACATTTAGAGAACACCCAATAGGATTTAATTCTCAGAGTTTTTTTTTTTTTTTTGTCCTCTTTACATTTTTGTATTGGCCATTTTTGTATTTTTGTATTGCTCTACTCCACCAAACTAAGCTCTGCCATTCTCTGGGCACCATTTTTAAGAGCTAGGGTAATTAAGGCTACGCTATCGGGTAGCAGCTAAACTCAAAAGGCAATCCTAGCCAATCGTTAGTTTGTATCTCTGTCTAGATTAGCGGTTAACTGTCCTAAATGACAACCTAGCCTTTTTGCCAGTGGTAGCTTTGCGCATTAAGGCTCTGTCCTACTGATTAGAATGTTGGTGGTTCAAGACCCAGCTCTGCCAAATTGCTGCTGTTGGGCCCCTGTGCACGGCCCTTAATCTGCTTCAGGGGCTCTATATGCTATATACTGCTAACAGCGCTCTAACCCCAACTTCCTATCAAGCTGGGATATACAGTACGAAGAAAATAATTTCACTGAACCAACAAATATTGAGGAGGTGAATTAATGATCTTACATAAATTTTTTCCTCTTGTTTTGTTTGTCAGAAATGCAGGTAGAAAATGCCTGAAATGAGGTGGTTAATGTTTGATAAGGTCCTAAACAGTCCCAGGTTTCTTATTGGCTAAGAATAGAGCCTTAAATCCACTAAAACCTTCTTAAAAGGAGTATAATATGCGACCTTTAATTTATGTCCAGGCACCATGAAGCCTAAAAAAATTATATTTGACCAAAAACCTTCCTTTAATCATGGTCTTTAAAGACTATTACTGACCTTTAGAGAGAAAAAAACTCTCTTTAAGGAACATAAGTGGACTTTAAATATTATTTTCTCACCTGTTATTCCATTTGCTTAGTCAGAATCGGGAAAAAAAATATTCGATTTATGCCTTTTGATGTTCGGGTTTACCTTTATGTCAATGTATAAAAGTTTCTCTTTCTCTCTCTTTGTTTTTTTGTCACTGTCTGAAACAATCTCTCTGTTTGATTTCAAACATCTGCTACACATTTAAGCTTCTTGATTAATCACACAATTTCACATAATACTAGGCAGGTGGTGATCTTGTCACCACTGTGGTTATGTAATGCAATCCCACACGGAAAGAACCTATATAAACATATATGTTTTAATATAGGTTTTGATATAGGTTTTTAATATATGTGGCATATATAAAATTGGCCGTTTTCCTATATTATATGTACATATATGTACATATATGCGTGCATATACAGTATGCGTGCATATATGTACCTATATAGACATATATAAAATTGGCCGTTTTCCTATATTATATGTACATATATGCGTGCATATATGCGTACATATATGTACCTATATAGTAATACAGTATATGTGACATATAAAATTGCCCGTTTTCCTATATTATATGTGCATATATGCGTGCATATATGAACCTATATAGTAATACAGTATATGTGACATATAAAATTGGCCGTTTTCCTATATTATATAGGTACATATCTGCATGTATATGTGTGTGCATATATGCACCTATATGTTTACCTAGATTAGTAAAAAAATCCATAGCTGCTAGACAACATAAATAAAAGCCCAAAATTTAGAAATTAAATTTTTTTATTTTCTTAAGAACAATCAACTAGTAAAAGAACAAAAACATGACAAAAAACTGAACAGGAAGAAAAAAATATATTTTGTGGATCTTCCCAGCTCCGTGAGCTTTGAATTGATAGATGTGCCTATCTGCCTTCGGGTGGCTGCCGGCCACTTCTTCAATGTAGCATCTAGAGAAGACAAAAATAATAAGACAGTATAATAATAATAAATGATTATTTATTAAAACTTCAGACGACAACAATTAGTGCCACGAGGTTATTTGCAACACTATATGTTCTACAAAATAGAGGACTACACACCCTACAGCGCAATACCCCAGAAATGTGGCTTTAGAAGAGGAAAGGTAGGATTAAGAAGTGAGCAAGCGATGAATTAGTATTATAGGTACCAAGCAGATACAGTAACAATAATGGGTGCCCTACCTTATGCAGTCTCCATTGATGGCTAATAAACATTGATACAAGTAGGCTATGGTTAAAGTGGTGAACTTATAATGTTTTTTTCCCTTCTCAACGCATTATGCATTTACTCACCAATAATGGCTACCTTTTTAATTTGGTCCAGTCTACAATTCGAAGGTGCCCAGCAGAAGATTCCGTACCATGGCAGTAGCAGAGGTGGCAAGGCGGGCTGCTCTCCACGCTTCTGCCTGGCAAAACACCCCAGAGTCCTTTATAACTTCAATCTGAAAAATAATTTCACATCACAATATTAATTTATTGGCAACTTTTAGAAACTTTTCATGTTTCATACTGATTCTTATGTTTAGCTTCCCAATAGTTAATAGGATTTTATGTATAAATGCAGATTAATGATAAAGATACATGCAGGGTAAAACTGCAACAGGAACAGTACAAAATAAAAACTGAAAAAAGACGGACATTCAGAGTAAAACAGTGCAAGATAAAAAAAATAAAAAAAACTGTACAAAACATATATGCAGGGTAAGCATTGGTTGGAGCAATGTCCAAGCAGTGTAGAGAAATATTTCTGTACGACTTCATTGTTTTGTGCTGTGTAGTATAGTATTGTAATAGCTGATCAGAGGGATCAACTCTCCATGTGCTGGTTGTACGCAGTCACAGGAAATGTCTTTGTAGTCCATGTACCTTGTAATTTCACCCTCATCTTCACCGCGTCTACTGTATAAGCAGAATGGATGGTACAACATGTAGATACTTCTCATGTGTCCATCCACTTCACAAATACAAGAGGTCCATCTGAACGGAGCTTGCGTGTCCTGATGTGAGGGGCTGGTGAAGGCAAGGGTGATGCAGACACATTCCTAAAAACAAATAAATAAAAAAAAATGTTAGCCTATACTGTTCAGAGTAAATGGATGTGCAATTAATATGGATGCATAATATAAACAGAGATGACCAAAAAATGTATCCACACTTCAACATGAAAAATATACACCTGTCTTCTGTAGGTCACATGACAGCATCAATGATGGTGATAGATAATACTACACACTGCTGCCATAATTCAATTTGAGTTTTAAAAAAAGGCCATAGATAACAATTGTGAAAGTGTGTATACATTTTTGTGCCCCTCTGTATTTTTGATGGGCAATAGGCTGGGCAAATATCTGTTGATGGACAACAGACCATGTAGTGGATCTCAAACATTTACAACTGAGACATTAGCAAACACCATCCATTGGACATTACACACATATTGAACACATTCTAAACAATTACATCTTATCAGGCATTTGTAAATACACGCTAAACAAAAGGGATTATATACATTTACACCAAAGAAATATTCATAAGCATCACTTAGCTACATAAGGCAGTATTTTAGCCACCTGGAACTAGCTTGTTTGTGCTACATAACATTACTGATAGCAGTGTTATAAGCTAACCAAAACAGAGCCAAATATATATTAGCAACCATAATCTAAAGCTATCCAAAACAAGGTGAAATACATTAGAACATTTATAAACATCTGTAAACTCCATAAGGCATTAGCTTAGCCACCGGGAAATATCATGTTTGTGCTACATGAGGCAGCATGTTAGCATGATTTACCTAAACTATATAAATGGCATTGAAAGCCAACATGTCACACAAGCTGACAAGAGCTAGCTGTAGTGAGGAAAATATTTACTAATATTAGTTTAATATTATCAGAATAACAATTATATAAGACTTAATAACTTACCCAGTGTAGCATGGGTCTATTCTCTGTTCAAAATGCTCCTGTTCGGCATCGGAGTCACACAGTCTTCTTCTGAGGCAAATGTAAACTCCTCCCACTTTCCAGGAGTTTCCTCGGATGTGTAAGCACGTGCCATCTTCCAAAACGTGCAGAAACCTCACTGAATCTGAGTGTTTTCAAACCTGTCTCTCTGTGTGTGTGTGTGTGTGTTGATCAGGCCGGTGTCCGGGGGCGTGGCCTAGTATGTAAATTACCCTGACTGATTTCCGTGTGATTGGCGTGTGGGCGTGTCCTGCCTCGGGTCATTAGCATATAAGTGCGACAGAAATTCTGTGCCTCTCCTTGGTTTCATACGGATTACATAAACTGAGAATATTTGTTTTCAATGTGACTTGCATCATTTAAAAGTAGACACTTTAAGATATATAGATATATTTCTCATTTCAGTTAATTTTAGTGACGTGTTTCAAAAAGATTTTCACGGAGACTGAGGTTTCATATATGTGCATATATCCTCATATACTGTATGTGGCCAATTTGGATACCAATTTAATGTGTTCGCACATAAGTTTTTATGCATTTTTTTAAAGTTAGTTCTTAGTTATTGCCTTGATAATAGAAAATATAAGCTAGGCATCATGTATGACAGTTGCCAAAGTGAGATATGAGCTAAAATGACCAGATCCTGCCATAGGAGACATATCTTGTATGTACATATACAGTAGGGCTTATATGTGGATATAAAGAAGCAATACAGGAGACCTATATGGCCTGTATATGCACATATATGCACCTCAATGTTGCCTATATGTGGCATATATACGCATATATGCAGCATATATATTATCAAATATATGCATATATACTGCATATAGGTTTCATATATGCGCATATATCCTCATATAGGTGCGGTTATATGCGCATATATACTGCATATAGGTTTCATATATGCGCATATATCCTCATATAGGTTCTTTCCATGTGGGATGGCATGCAGAGATGTGTGCTGTAGTGTGTAGCGGAGTAAAAGTAAAAGTGTTTTTAATAAACTTACTCAAGTAAAATACAGATTCATGAAATACTGTATGTACTTAAGTTTAGTTACCTTCTACCTCTGGAAACACATATAAATAAATTTTTTCAAGCATTTTTTATTTTTATTTTTTTAACATTTTTGGTTCAAGTCTGTAGTGCTACAGCTCTGTCATTTGGCTCCAATCCTCTGCAAACTTAAAAGACGATGTGTTTTGATCACTTCCCACAGTTGAGTCGACTTCTGAGTAAAAGTACTTCTTCAATCTCGCTTATTTGCATTTACATTTATGACCTTTGTTCGACGTCCTTATCCGCAGTGACTTACATTAATTTTAGTTACCCAACCAAGCAGTTAAAGGTTAAGGGCTTTCCTCAAGGACCCAGCAGGGGCAGTTAGGCAGGGCTGGGGGTTTTAAACTCATGACCTTCTGATCAGTAGTCCGACATTTGTTTTTCTCACTGCACTACTAATGTTGCTCAGATGTTCTCATGTGTCGTAAGATGTGCACCACGGGTTCATTCAAACACACTACACACTGGATTTCTGAAAGAACTCGTATGTTTCAGCTGTCTTAATTTCAGAAAGCCAAAAATACCACACTGGGAAAAAAAATCTATTTTTTTTCTTCTGAACACACCCCCAGTGACTCCTGAAGACATTTTTCTGATCTCTCTGTGGTTTTGGTAACCGAATCATTCATGCATTCAATTAACTCCCTATCTGTGCATGAACACCATTCCCTTTAAACATGTGACACCATTTGCTTTAAAAAGAAATGCCCTATTTTTAAATTTCTTTAAATACAAATTCAACTGTTGAGGTGTTAACCATAGACATCGTGTGCATTGAAATAATCAAGCTGTTGTTTAAAGATGCCTCTAGTAAAAAAAAAATATATAAATTGCCCCGTGCTTGGGTTTGCAGTATCTAAAATAAGCCTGATTTCCATTCCATGCCCATTAAGGGCTCAGCACCTGGCATGGCACATGGACATCAGTCTCCACTCTGGGGTTAATATTCCAGATTTATGCTCCTCCGTCTTTCCTGTCACAGTAACGTCACAGATCTGATTTGAAGAGCGAGCGTCTTTCTCTGACAGAAGAATGGAAATGCTGTGTTTGATTGATCGTTGTGATCGTTTCCCGTCCTCACTAATTGGAGCCGTGTCTGAGGGTGTTTGCAGGACTGTCCTGCAGGGTCGTGGCCTGTCATGTCGACTGCCATGTTGTTGTCTGTCAGGACCTGCATGAGGAAGCATGTGGACATAACGCCATGCTAATGATGGCGCTACAGAGCGTGCACACTGGGCAGACTGGGGAGGAGTTTCATACGCACAGCTCAGGACTGACATACACCACCAGGGCCTTGGTTCTGCCTTAATTTGTTTCTTCTTCATTGACTTCAACTAGAATGAATTGTTTTCTTTCTTTCTTTCTTTCTTTCTTTCTTTCCTTCTTTAGTTTTCTCTTCTTTCTTTTCTTCTCTTTTCATTTTCTCAATTCTTTTCTTTCTTTCTTTCTTTCTTTCTTTCTTTCTTTCTTTCTTTCTTTCGGATTTTTCTATCTTCCCTTTGCATTTTCTGTGTTTTTTCTTAATTTCCCCCCCTTGTTTCTTACCCTTTTATGTGAATTCCTTCTTTCTTTCTTTCCCTTTTTTACCCTTCTTTTAATCTATTTTTGTCCATTTCTTGCTTTATTTTTATTCTTGGTTTCTTCTTTCTTTTTCCCCATTCTTTTTTGTTTTGTTCTTTCTTTCTTTCTTTTTGTTCCTTCCTTCCTTCTTCCTTTCTGTCTGTCTGCCTGTGAGGTTGAAAGTGAGACTAAATAAACACGGCTGTGCTGTGACTCTGGTGCGAGACTGCTCCTCGGCACACTGCACTCTCCCGGATTACACTCAGGATGGAGAATGATGATGATGGAACTTGGAGCTGTAGCTCATGTTGAATTTGGCTAAGAGCGCCGCGATGGAGTGAGTGTGAATCTGATAGGATGAAGGACGGATGTGGTGCCAGCCTCTCTCCTCTTCTTCTCCTCATCATTCTCTCCATCTATTAAACACGGTCAGACCCAGGCGCTCGTCTCTGCTGCGACTGATTATAAAACAGTGCCTTATCGTGCCCCCGTTCTCCCACCATAAATCAGCTGAGGGCAGGAAGCGGAGCTGCCCCGAGCCCCTCCTGCCCGTGGCCTCTGCAGACAAACGAATAGCAGCGAGAGGAGAAATCCGGGGTCGGAGCAAGCGCGTTCGCATGCAGTGAGTGTGTGAGGATGGAAGAGCAGCTGGAAGTTCGTCTGGCTCTGGGTCTGTCTGTGTGCTGCGGAGTCTCGACCTCAAACACTCCTCCGTTAATGCTGCTTGACTGGAGGAGTCGAACACTGCGCCATCGTCTTTATACTTCCTTCTTTCTTCCTTTTTAATTGACTTTAACATAAAAGTTTTTTTGGTTTTCTTTCTTTCTTTCTTTCTTAAATTATTGATTTCTGTTTTTCTTTTCTTTCTTCTTTTTGCACTTTCTTTCTTTCTTTCTTCTTTTTGCACTTTCTTTCTTTCTTTTTACCCATCTTTCTACCTTTCTAAAGTTGTTTTTTATAGATTTTGTTTTCTTTCTTTCTTTCTTTCTTTGTACCTTGTTTTTGCTGCATCATTAATTCTTTATTAATTTCATTCATTGCTTTACTTTCTTTCATTGCTTAATATTTCTTTCTTTTCATAGATTTTTTAATATATTTTCTTACTTTCTTGTTTTTTTCTGTAATTGTTCTTTCTTTCTTTGTTCCTTGTTTTTGCTGCATCTTTAATTGTTCTTTCTTTCTTTCTTTGTTTTTTTCTGTCACTTCTTCCTACTGTTTTTTCTTTCTTTCTTTCTTTTTTTCTTTCTGTCTTTCTTTCTTTCTTTCTTTCTTTCTTTCTTTCTTTTTCCAATGTTGTTCATGTTTTCTTTCTCCTGTTCACTTCATATCTGACTGCTTACTCCAGCATGAAAGGAAAAACCTCCAGTTTATGTGAATATTTCTTCATGAAGCACACGTTTCTGGTTTCTGCCAGGTTTCTGTAAACTTTACTGCACCTGCTCTTCCCATCTGCATCTGTATCAAACACATTCATTTCTTTGGTAATGTCTTTAGAAGCTCAGATCAGTTTCTCTGTTTGTTTCACGGAAGGTTCTCGCTCACTGAACTCTGTAATAACCGTCTCTGCTCATGCACTCTTCATAAGTGTCTGTCCTGTCTGTGGCGTCCTCCGTTTGTCCTGTAGTCCAGGGTGATCTTGCAGGGTGATTAAGTGCAGACATGTTCAGGGATGCCTGTCGTGCTTCAAGGATTTGATGGCACGCTTTATACCATGTCGTAAATCGCACTGAAGGATGGTGAGGAGGGTACGGAGAGCTTTTTTTTTAATCTCAACATTGTCTATTTGAGATCAGGACTTCAGAAGTCCAAGGTCTCCTACACAACACGTATCCAGCTTTTCTCCAGCAAATCTTTACTTTACCGTTCAGTATTTTTGTTTAATAAACAAACACAGATTATTATTATTAGCAATTATTATAACTAATTATAAGTAATTATTATTATTATTATTATTATTATTATTATTATTATTATTATTATTATTGTCACTGGACATTGTGGCAGTGTAAGATTCTGTAGGAACAATCCACAATTTAAAAATAATTTTCTATGCAGTGATTTGCTATTTTTTCATTTTCCACTATTTCAGATTTCTTTTTACATTTTAAAATATTACACCATATATTTTTAATCCTTTTCCTGAACTTTCTTCCTATTTTTCACATTTTATATTTCTCCATGTTTTCCAACAATTAATATCTGTTATTTCCCCCCACTTTTTTTTTATTTCCTCAAAATTTCTTTAAAAATTTTCCAAATATTTTGTATTTTTTATTTATATTGTATTTTTGACTTTTCTCTATAAGTTTTCTTGCATTTATTCATGTATGTTTTTTCTACTTCTTTTATTTTCACATTTTATTTTATTTTTGTGATTTTTTTTTCTTCAAAATCTTTTTTCTTCCAAAATTTTTTAATTTTTTCTATGTAATTTCTTTTCACCATTATATTTTAATTTTCTTTCTCAACCTTTTTTTTATTTCATTTAATTTTCTATTTTAAGTCACGTTTTATGCAACGTAATCATACGGATTTAACCCCACCCGTGCAAACTCGATGTATTTTTTTTTTATCAAAGGGTAAAATGTGTGATCACATGCGGGCGGGGCTCTGGATGAGGTTACGAGAGAGATCTGAGAGGACAAATGAGGAACCTGGGAATGGGCCAGGAGTAAGTCCTCCCCAGGGCTCAGCATCGCACGTGTCTTTATCTAATGACTTTTATGTTCAGTCAGAAGTGAGAACAACGAGGACAAATGATGGAAGAGAAAGGTTAAAGTAACCGAACCTCTGCTGCCTTTTTGTCAGTGTGTATAATGTGGAGTTTTGGGGGTAGTTTCATGGGGGTGGAGATGGGGGTCATCTAATCCAGTGGCCCGGCATGTGAGCACTCGTGCTTCAGTGACTTGTGATAAATAAAAAATGTGGAGTGTGCGTGGCGATTGGAATATTAACCCTGTAAACATCACAGGAGAAGAAGATCTGAGGGCTGCTGACTCTGTACAGTGTGAGGTGACACACCGAGTCCTGACTCTTTAGCTAATGGATACACACACGTCTGTGTGTGTGTGTGTGTGTGTGTGTGTGTGTGTGTGTGTGTGTGTGTGTGTTGTTTCAGCATCAGAGTGTAACTTAGCTTTGTGGGACTCTCACCTTCAGGGACCTGGGGGTTGGGGGTGAAAGTGTAGGACCCCATTTAAACCCTACAGCGTTCGATTGTCCCTCATTCCTCACGCAATTACGGCGTCCTGCACGCAGGTGTCCTTTCTGGAATCGAAATGCTCGTGTTGCTGGTGTGGGAGATGAAGGAGGTGGAGTGTGAGCATCGCTTCAGGCACACAGGCCCAGATCCCCAGCAGAACCAACGTGCGTGATCTTTTAATTTAGTTTTGGAAGTTTACATTTTTTTTCTTCCAGTTTTTCAGTTATTTTTACACTTTGTACTGCGTTTTTACGTTTCATTTCTTCTCAGATTTTACTTTGTGCTAATTTAATTAAAAAAATCTTCTACATTTTATTAATTTATTTATAAAAATTGCATTTTAAAAATCATTACATTTTATTGTCTTTACAAATTAACTATATTTACAAATGTATAAATTCCAAATTTTTTTACCCCCAGACTATTTTTAAAATTTACATTTTTCTTATTTACATTTAATTGTTTTTTACATCTGTCATCTATTTTCACATTTGTTTAAATTTGTTTAACATTAAATTTTCCCCAGATTTTTCTTTATTTCAGTATAATTATTTCTTTCACATTAAATTTTACTTTGATTTTCAACTTTGAATATTTATATTTTTTATATCTCTTCATTCATAATTTATACAAAATAAATTGAATTATTCCAAATTCATATATTATCACATTCCATTCTTTCCATATACTTTTTATATTTCGACAGATATGTCCGTAGAATTTTTCATCGCCCTAATTATTTCTCGTTCTTCATTTCATTTGCATCCACCTTTTATTTATTGCATTTAATTTGTTCCCACATTAAAAAAAAAATTATGTTTTATTTTGAATTAATTATTTTCTTTTTCACAATTAATTTTCTTCTTATATAAAAAACTACTTCACAGTATTTATTTATTTATTTTTGCTCACATGATCATGTTTGCAAGGTTAGGACACATGCTTTTTTATATTGTTTTTTACATCTAAGATAAGGATAGAGTTCTAGAGTTCTACCAGTTTTCAGTCTCAGTAGTAGTTGGTTTTAAAGAAAGAAACCTGTCTTGGCGTGGAGAGCAGATACACTCATGGACGTGACAGCAGTCTGGACTTAGAGAAAAAGAATTACTCAGTGCCCAGGGGTTAAAAACAGGCAGAGACGCGACACATCTCTCTTTTTTTTATTACTTTCTATATATTTGTTTTCTACTTTGTTCATGTTGGAAATCGGCCTGCTGTTTATTTATGTATTCATACAGCTCTTCTGCAGACATTTCAGTTTTAACACAATGAGCAAAAAATAACAAGCGAGTAAAGTCAACTTGATCCAAATTGCACAAAATAGATTCAGGAGGATTCAGTGCGCGTCCCTCAGCTAATTAAAATATCTGCAGATAAAATTACTTCTGTTTGTTTGCTTGCTTGTTTGGTGTGTGCGTGTGTGTGTGTGTGTGTGTGTGTGTGTGTGTGTGTGTAATGTAATTCTTTTGACTATGCGAATGATTTGAGTTTCATCTTCATCTGTAGTCCAGGACACTCGTCTTCCTCTTCTTTCCATCTCAGAGATGTGTTCTGCCTGACTGACCCTGACAGCGATGAGAGACACAGAGAGACAGATTGAGAGAGGGAGACAGAGAGAGAGAGAGAGAGAGAGAGAGTGTTCACAGGGGGGAAATGGAGATGAACTGAAGTCAACTGAAGTAAAATGATACAGTATTGTAAAATTTAATAATAAAATTAATAAAACTGTAAAACTATTGTAAATTAAAATGTAATGGTTTAATGAAAGTTTTAGTTTATTGAAATCAAATAAAATCAGAATAAATGTCCATTTAAGGTGAAGTATCAAGAACTAATATGTATTTTAATTACATTCAAAGAATTTGATAAAATAAATAAACCAAAACAATTAAAACAAAATCAAACAAAATGAAACAAATTTTTTTGTATATCTTTTTGCATTAAATTTCACAAAATTTAATAAGTTGCACAAAAATGTGAAATATATCGTAGTTTGTTTGAGTAATATACACTAAACACTGTTTATTTTTTATTGTTTTTTTTATTAAAATAAACTTTTTTTTATCTATATTATTTTGATGACATTTTATATGATGACAACTTCCATCTAATTTTTAATATCATTGATTAAAATGTCCTTTATTAACTTTTCCACATTTTTTATAAATATTTAATCCACTGCGTTTTTTATTTATTTTCATATTGAATCCCCCCCACACACACAATTAATATATATTCACATTAGAGATGTTCCGATACCATTTTTCCCCTCCCGTTACCGAGTACCGATCCGATACCTGGGTGTGTATCTGTACAGTGTATATATATATATATTGTGGCGTGGGCGGGCCGGCGGCTGACGACCGTCATGCTTTGCGGGGGTTTTCTCTGTCTCTACCATGAGAGAGAGGGGTGTTTAGGTTAGTGGCTTCAGCCAAGTTGGGTGCGTGTATGTGTGTGTGCTTGACCTGTGTATGTGTGCTTGTGCTGAGAGTAATAAACTACTCCCCAGCCATTTGCATTGGGGAGCAAGTAAGCTCACTCGTCCTCCAAGATCCCTGCTAGCGTCGAAAAACGCTACATTGGTGTCAGAAGTGGGATGGAGGTTTTCGAGTTGGAGCGAACGGCGGAGGACCTGCGAAAGATTCAGGAGGGCCGCCGAGTTGCAGCACGACTCCGGAAGAAGCATCTCCCGGATGGAACCAGTGCCAGCAAAGCGGCACGACGAAAGCAGAGTGGCGAGATGAGGATCCCGGCACTGGATCTCGGAGCGGAGCCCAACGTTGACGCTGAACAAGCTACAGCTCCGTGCCGGCGATGTGCGCTGCAGCTGCGCCTTCCTTCCTACAATGGCGCCGTCGAACCCTACGCGTTCTTCGCCCAAGTGGAGCTAGCCGCCGACTTCGCATGCTGGTCTCCGGCTGAAACGGCTGTAAGGGTTGCACTCTCGTTGAAGGGCGACGCGCTCCGGGCACTGGAAGACCTCCGGGCCGATGATCGGAAGGACTGGGCAAAGCTTCGCGAGTCGCTTCACCTCCGGTTCGGCGCCGGTGACCATCAAGAAGCAGCGTGCGAGGAGCTGGCGTTTCGGGGCTATCCAAAATGCGAGCCCAATAAACAGGAAGAGCTAGCATATCGGGCTTTTCTTCGAGGGCTCCGACCGCCGCGGCTCCGGGAGCACATCAGATTAGCAGCACCAGCTTCCCTCACCGAGGCGCTACGCGCAGCACAGTGCGCTGAACCCTTAACTGCGGTGCATCACGGCGAAAGAGCCGAGCGATCGCCCGCAGCTTGGGGGCACTCGGTAGGTGAATCTAGCCGGGGACAGGGCTACCCGTCACGGCTAGACAACGGAATAGTCTCTGGGGTTTTGCGGCGATGCCGAGGCAACGTTCTTAGGACTGAGGGACAGCGTACCCCAGCAGCCGTCGGACGAGCGCCAGTGGGCGTGCCAGGCGAACATCTGGGCAGCAAAGCGCGTCGGCGGTACTGCGAGCGAGGTGAAGAGCGTGTGTGCCGAGTTACACCCTCGCCGAGAGCATCGCCCGCAGTCATTTCGCCTGCGCCGCAGCGGGACAGTGAACGGCACTACACGGCAAAGAAGGGCCCCACCCAGCGCTCGCGGGCACCGCTGCAGGACTTTCGGGTGGGGACACCTGTGGAGCGTGTGGGCGTGGTCACTCGCTTTGCTGCTGGTGAGCAGGTGTGGGTGTGTTCCGGAAGGAAGAGAGGGCATTCACCCAAGCTCATGTCTCACTGGGTGGGCCCCTGTACGGTAATCGCTCAGCTCGCCGAGTTCATCTACCGGGTGCGATTGGCGGGGCGGGCGCGAGTGTTGCTCCACCGAAACCGTCTTGCGCCTTACCAGCCGCACGCCAGCGAGACATCGAAATCTGCGGAGGCCGGACCGCCTCCGGGACAATGTGCTTCTCCACAAGGGAACCACGCCGACCGCCTTCACGCCTGCAAGACTGAGAGTCATGGTGACCGGGGACGGTCACAGCTCGGGTGGGGGCAGTGTGGCGTGGGCGGGCCGGCGGCCGACGACCGTCATGCTTTGCGGGGGTTTTCTCTGTCTCTACACCCACAAGGTATTTTCCCAAAAGTCTTGGCAATCATTGAGATGTTTTTTAGCAAAATTGAGACGAGCCTTAATGTTCTTTTTGCTTAAAAGTGGTTTGCGCCTTGGAAATCTGCCACGCAGGCCGTTTTTGCCCAGTCTCTTTCTTATGGTGGAGTCGTGAACACTGACCTTAATTGAGGCAAGTGAGGCCTGCAGGTTCTTTAGATGTTGTCCTGGGGTCTTTTGTGGCCTCTCGGATGAGTTGTCTCTGCGCTCTTGGGGTAATTTCGGTCGGCCGGCCACTCCTGGGAAGGTTCACCACTGTTCCATGTTTTTGCCATTTGTGGATAATGGCTCTCACTGTAGTTCGCTGGAGTCCCAAAGCTTTAGAAATGGCTTTATAACCTTTACCAGACTGATAGATCTCAATTACTTTTGTTCTCATTTGTTCCTGAATTTCTTTTGGATCTTGGCATGATGTCTAGCTTTTGAGGTGCTTTTGGTCTACTTCTCTGTGTCAGGTAGCTCCTATTTACTGTAAGTGATTTCTTGATTGAAACAGGTGTGGCAGTAATCAGGCCTGGGGGTGACTACAGAAATTGAACTCAGGTGTGATAAACCACAGTTAAGTTCTTTTTTAACAAGGGGGCAATCACTTTTTCACACAGGGCCATGTAGATTTGGAGTTTTTTTTCTCCCTTAATAACGTAAACCTTCATTTATAAACTGCATTTTGTGTTCAATTATGTTATCTTTGACTAATAGTTAACGGTTTTTGATGAGCAGAAACATTTAAGTGTGACAAACATGCAAAAGAATAAGAAATCAGTAAGGGGGCAAATAGTTTTTCACACCACTGTATATATATAGCATTTCTTTTTTTAAGTAAAATACTACTAGCCCTGTGTAACGGGTTCGACCCTAAGTGCACGAGCGTAAGTAAGCTAAGCTAGCAAAGCTAGCGGGCATAAATATGTTATGTTTAGGAAAATGGTATCGGATCGATATGTGGACTCGAATACTCGCCGATTCTGATGCCAGCTTTTTTTGTGGTATCGCCAGCATTTCCGATACCAGTATCGGAATCGGAACAACCCTAATTCACATATTGTCTTTATCCATCCATGCATTTAATTTTTTCATAGTTTTAATCTTCTTATCTTATTATTTTTTTGCTCGCATCCCTTTTTTTTTTTTTTTTAATTATGGTAAAATTATGTCATCAGGAAGTTGATTAATTTCCAATAACAGCATGGTGGGAAGAGTTCTCTTTAAACCAAAACATTCTTTAAACTATTACAAATTTACTTTATTTGCTTAGATTATTAAAGCAGCTGTAAATCTGATATAACACAACAAGACAAATAAGAGAAAATGAATCAACACCTTCTGACAATCGCAATGCGCAAGAAAGTATAATGAAGTGAAAAACTCTCCCCTGTGCTTCTGTCTGTTTTTCCAGCACTGATGTCCTCATCTCTCTCTCTCTCTCTCTCTCTCTCTCATCCTCATTTAACGTCTTACCGCAGCGAACACTTTAAATCTTAAATCTGCGATTAGGACGAGAGATTTTTGAGGCTTAGCAGGATTAATGTTGATAAGACGAATAAAGGCAGGACACTCGTGATTATTTTACCCGCTCCATACGCTTGTCCAAACCGTCAGCATCTGCTCTTATCTCCTTCCTTAAGCCTGACTGGTCTCTCTCTCTCTCTCTCTCTCTCCCTCTCATTCTCCGTCTTCTCCCTGAGGTTTAGAGAGAGAGAGAGAGAATTTGTCATTAAAAAAAAATAGACACAATGTAAAAGAGACAGCGAGAAATGGAAAGAGATGAAAAGAAATCAAGAGAGTGAGAGAGCAAGAGATAGAAATTAAAAACAAGGACAGATACTGAGACAGAGAGAGATGGAAGGAGTTAGACATGAACAGGAAGTGTCTTTGTGAGACAGAAAGAGAGAGAGACAGAAAGAAGTAGCTAATTGTAAGCAATAGCTTGGCAGAGAGTCAGACCTGGAATGTAAGATAGAGAGACAGAGGAGGAGTGAAAGATGGAAGAATGTAGAGTAGAAGATCAGGAAGAGAGACGGGGTGCGTGAGAAAGAGGGAGACAGACAGACGGTGTGAATGAGACAAGACAGACAGACGAGTTATCCATCTCAAAGTGGTGGTGTCTAAATACTATCAATCAATCTTTCTTTCTTTCCTCTTTTTGCTCTTTTTTCTTTCTCTTTCTTTCTTGTTTTCTATTGCTTTTTTTCAACTGAGACAGACAGACAGACAGACAGACAGGCACTTCTTGTGATGTGTTCCTGCGATGTTTCCGAACTCTGACTGAGAATAATCCGTTAAAACTCCTAGTTTGGGGAATCCCCCAGCTTCCCCTCTGACTGTGACACTGGAGACTCCTTACCTCCGTCTCGGCCACAGTCACAGGAAGCAAAGCAGGCGTGAGAGTCCGGCGGTTACTCAGTGCTGTTTAGAGGAGATTTTGAAACACTGGCTCGCTTCCTGTGAGCAGTGAGTGCTGAATTAATCAGAGATGTGTGGAGTGTGTGGCAGCGAGACGGTGTGGTGGCGTAGGAGAGCTCGGGATAATACGCACATAATATGCAGATAACCTCATTAGTGTCACTCTGCTCGAAGGAAAGTCATGACGTATCTGTGGCTGTGTGTTGACGGCTCCGGTCTGTACTGTAACGCTGGAGCTTGTGCACTTTACTGTTAAGTGTGTGTGTGTTTGTGTGTGTGTGTGTGTGTGTGTGTGTGTACTGGAAGGGACTACACGCCCGGACATCTTGGTCCACGCTGTGATTAGCAGGGGGCGCGGCTCGGGCCTGGCGTTTGCTCTGTGGTGGCTCGTGGTTGTGTTTTTCCTGGAACTTCATCCAGAGCTCGTTTGAAGCACGTATTTAGAGCCTGGAAGTTTCCCTGCATGAACCCACTGCGGCACCGCGAGGAGAAGTGATGGAGAAAAAGAAGGGGTTTAGAGATGTAGACATACAGGCATGCATTCACACACACACACACACACACACACACACACACACACACACACACACACACACACACACACACTGCTCAGCATAGTCCCAGCACACGTCTGTCAGACCGTCCGGGCCTGGAGCGTTCGCATTGAGTCAGGAAAAAAAAAAAAAAGCTTGAGATGCCTCACAATTTCTATTAATGATCTCTCTCTCTCTCTCTCTCTCTCTCTCACTATATATGTAAACTACCGTTAAAAAGTTTTAGAACACTTGCAAATTTCTTTGTTTTTGTTTAGTGATTTATTTTCTACATTCTACAACAATACTGGGGATTTCAAAACTATAAAATAACACATATGGAATTAGGTAATTACGTAACAACAAGAAAAACAACAGTTAGTTGTTATTTTAAGACACAGAGGTCAGCCTTTCTGTAATAGTTCCTGCAAGAACAGTATTGTCAAGTGCATTTGCAAAATCCGTCAAGCACCATAATGAAACTGGCTCTCATGAAGGCCGTCCCAGGAGGACGAGACCAAAACCTACCTCTGCCGCAGACGAGAAGTTCATTTAGAGTTATCAGCCTGAAAAATGACCAATTAACAGCACCTCAGATTAGAGGCGTTATGAAGTGTTTACACAGCAGAAGTAGCAGAAACATCTCAATATCAACTGTTCAAAGGAGATTAATGCATTTTTTGGACGCCTTCAGCATTCCTTTACAATGTAGAACGAAATAAAAATCAGGAACCATCATGGAGTTAGAATATATGTATATATAGTTTCTCCTGGGTGAAAAGCCATTTTATTTTTTTATTTATTTACTTAATTGTCCTTTTTTGTTTCATTTATCATTCTTCTTTCTTTAAAAATGTTTAACAATATTTGTGTATGTTTTTTTTCTTCCTTCTTATCCATCTGGAATTGGTTGACCAATCAATCTTTCTTTCTTTCGTTCTTTCTTTCGTTCTTTCTTTCTTCATTTTGCTCTTTTTTCTTACCTTTTTTATCTTCTTAATTTTTTTTCTTTCTTATTACTTTTCTTTCTTGCTTTCCTTTCTTTCTTTTCTACCTTAATTTCAATATTTTATTTATTTATTATATTTTATACTTATTATATTTTACCTTATCTCTGTCTTATCTTGTTTGTTTTAAAAGTTATATTCCATACATCCTGCTTATCTGAAAAACAGATTGTAGATCTCATCATTACACACATTTTCATTTGTTTGTGTGTTTGTTTGTTTGTCTGGATGTACTGTGTACAGAAGTAGATGTAGTTTTATATTTCCATTACCATGTGTAACTGACTGGTCACATGACAATCTCAGCATATATGCTATAAATAATATTAACTTAACACTGTATGTGTGTGTGTCACTGCTATGGGTTTCTCAGATCTAAAAAAAAAAATGATAAATGTAAATAAATATAAAACTAAAAGTTCAATTTAAACATCTGTTTATGGTATGAATGAACAAACCGCAGAACGATCCTGACCCACTTCCTGTCCTCGAGTTATTGTACAGGAGAGTGTGTGTGTGCGTGTGTGTGTGTGTTGTAGAGAACCCACAGAGCGTTTCACTTTTAAAACCCTAAAGATGATGTTCGACCCGGGCCTCGGTGACGTCACCGTGTTTACGTGTGACAAAATATATGAGCGGCGTTTAGTCTAACACGTGATATTCATTTACGTATTTTTCTTTCTCTCTTTTTGTCTTTCTTCCATGCTGCTCTTCAACTGATTCCTAAATCACATGTACAGGTAAGTAGAGTACAGATGTATTATTTTATTTATTTATTTATTTATTTGCATTTTATTCCCAGTTATTTTCCATCATATTTTAAACACACACACGCGCACACACACACACACACACACACACACACACTTAATAACAAAAAGGTAAAAGATAAATCTGCGTATAACTGTAATGCCTCACCCCTTCTTGTTAGTACCTTTTGTCTCTCTCTCTCTCTCTCTCTCTCTCTCTCTCTCTCACACACACACACACACACACACACACACACACACACCTGACAGGGAAATTTCCATGCTCTAATGATGAGAGATCGGGGTGAGGTCGGAATCCTGATGGTGCTGTTTGCACAGGCGGGAGTGTGTTTAGCCTTGGGGCATGGGGGGGGGGGCGTGTACACTGCACACACACACACACACACACACACACACACAGATCTCACCACATGTAGAATAAATGTAAATTCCTGCATCTATTTAATGATATTCTCCACTGCAAACATCTGTGTGTGTGTGTGTGTGTGTGTGTGTGTGTGTGTGTGTGAGTGTGAATTTATCTGAAGCTTTGATTCCAGCACACGGCTCACGTTTAATCAGGGTGCCAATATTTATGAATCTAAACCTTTCTCTAGATTGCATCAGTTACACTAGCATGAGACCTTTTTTTTCCACTTAAGCTAATTCTTCTAAGAATAGGAAAATATTAAAAAAGCTATGTTAATTTGTTAAATCTGGTTGTATTATGTTTATCTTTTCTAAGCCACAAGTTGGCTAATTGTAGTAAGTCATGTACACTCGCTGGTCACTTCATTAGGTACACCTGCCCAACTGACAATTAATGTAATTATCTAATCAGCCAATCACATGGCAGCATCTCTGCTGCAGTTCAACACTTTGAACCTTGAAGCAGATGAACTACAGCAGCAGAAGACCACACCGGTTTCCGCTCCTGTCAGGTAAGAACAGAAATCTAAGGTTACAGGTCACATGGGCTTCACCAAAACTGGACAAGAGAAGATTGGAAAAACATCACCTGGTCTGATGGGACACGATTTCTGCCGCGACTTTCTGATAGTAGGCTTGGAATTTGGTGGTGGTAGTGGTGTGATGGTGTGAGGAGACCGTCTTTGGGCCCCTTAGTGCCAGTTAAGTATGGTTAGATGCCTACCTGAGTATTGTTGCTGACTGTGATTTATGACCATGTCACAAAGCTAAAACCATCTCAAACTGGTTTCTTGAACATGACAATAAGTTCACTGTACACAAAAGGCCTCCACCAGTTCTCAGTCCAGTAGAGCACCTTTGGTGGTGGGATGTGGATCAGGTGGAACAGGAGATTCGCATCACGGTGCTCTCATGTCAATATGGACCAAAATCTGTAAAGAATGTTTCCAGCAGCTCTGAAGCCCAAATTTGGTCAAATTCCAGTCCTAGCAAGGTGTGCCTAATAAAGTGGCCATCAAATGTGCTATATACTAACAGTATATTCTGAATATATATTCCGACTTAAAAATATTGAACTGTAGAGTCAGAGTCAGAAGACAACACATAAACACTGATCTAAAGCAAACACTTCATACAGTGCTGTTTACTGCTAATGAGCGAGCAGTCACATGCTGACGTCATGTTTGAGGTGAAACTTGTAATTTCACACCTACATCTGGTAACAACAAAAAAAAAAATGCCCCCTACAGTAATAAAGGGGTGACGACTAATCAACACGGCCGCTCGGACAGTGAAAGGTGTAGAGCAGGGGGTCCTGAATGAAAACTATATATATATATATATACTACCATTCAAAAGCTTTTGAACACTTTCTAACTCCATGATCGTATGTAATGATGTAAAGGAATGCTGAAGGCGTCAAAAAAATGCATGAATCTCCTTTGAGCAGTTGATATTGAGATGTTTCTGCTACTTCTGCTCTGTAAAGACTTCATAACGCCTCTAATCTGAGGTGCTGTTAATTGGGCATTTTTCAGGCTGATAACTCTAAATGAACTTCTGGTCTGCAGCAGGGGTAGGTTTTGGTCTCGTCCTCCTGGGATGGCCTTCATGAGAGCCAGTTTCATTATGGAGTTTGACGGATTTTGCAAATGCACTTGACAATACTGTTCTTGCAGGAACTATTACAGAAAGGCTGACCTCTGTGTCTTAAAATAACAACTAACTGTTGTTTTTCTTGCTGTTACGTAATTACCAAATTCCATATGTGTTATTTTATAGTTTTGAAATCCCCAGTATTGTTGTAGAATGTAGAAAATAAATCACTAAACAAAAACAAAGAAATTTGCAAGTTACCCCAAACTTTTGAACGGTAGTGTGTGTGTATATATATATATATATATATATATATATATATATATATATATATATATATATATATATATATTGTAAATTGTCAATAATTATGTTAAACATGACACTTTGATGTCCGTGTATATTTTCTTTGTATTTGTATGGAATGCAAACAGCAATCTTTAGTGAATCTGGGCTGTAACTGAATGTGGAAGGACTGGTTGCTCTGTCATACCGGGCTCTCTGTTCAGGTATTTTATCATGTTTTACTGCTTTTTATTAGCGCCATTGTTTTGGAACATATGTGACACACTGGTTTTAAACTTCCATCAGAAAGAATAAACATATATTGATCTGTCCATACGTCTTTGCATTGAAGGTTCAGTTCTCATAGTCTACTTTCCTCTTTTGGGAGTAAACCATGCTGTGTCGCGCTTTCACTTCTGCTTCTCCTGCACACTACACGGTAAACTATCTCATTCATTTGGCTCTGCATATAACCACACCCACCTTGAAATAAAAAGCACTAGATTACTGGTACATTAATTAATCTCATTCATCAGAACTGACTCTCTGTCCAGGTCCAGACTGCAGCTCGCCATTTACTGATGCATGGTGTAGAGACAACCCTGAATGCTCATGATGTAGGCTTTAGATCGGATTATATGCAGATTATACACTTAATAATTATTATTATTATCTATAACGTGGACTCACCATTTTGAGAATGTAATCATCAACATTAGCATAAACACTAATGATAACTTATTAGCATGTGTCTTGCATTTAAAGTAGCTCTATGAAGCTTTATGTCCATGTTGTTTATTTTCCCCATTTTACATATTAAACATCCAGAGATGGCAACTTCAAGCTCATCCTGAGTCACCAAATAGAAATCTTTCTTCTAAGGCGCAGTTTTTCGTAGTCTGAGCTCCAAGTTTAAGCCAAGCTTAATCCGAACACAGATTCAGTGTTAAACTTTAGTTTTTTTTTTCCTCGCCTGTGTGGATGCTCTTGTTAGCACTTTGTTCAGAGATGACATTCTTACCTTATTCACAGAAGTGAATTCATTATAACGTTTCCTTTTTTATCTTGAGCCGTACACTGTGTGTGTATGAGTGTGTGTGTGTGTGTGTGTGTGTGTGTGTGTGTGTGTGTGTGTGTTTACCTGTGAGGTGATTCCTGTGCGAGCCTGGTGTCTTCACACTAGTGTGAAATCAGTGGAAGTGTGAGGAGGCGTTAGAGGCTCGGTAATGACCTCCCTGTTGGTCTGTGAGCCACAGAGACGCTCGATCCGGCAGCAGTAACAAATAGTACCATGAGATAGGAGACCCAAATAGTAGTAATAATAATAATAATAATAATAATGATCATAAAATTTTTTTATAATAATAATAATGATCATAATCATAATAATAACGTAGTAAAAAAGTGAATTCATTGTTTTACTTATAGTGATTATAACATCTCATTAGAAACATTTCTAGATACAGTAGATACTGTAGGAGCTGGCTTATTTCATAAACATTTACAGTATCCATAGACTGATGTCATCTATAAATCATAAATGTTGTAGATTATTTCGTAAAAGGCGGAGTCGAACAATTGGTTTATGAGCAACTCAATTTAGCAGCTTTGAATTTGAAGGGAAAAAAAGACGTCAGGACGAGGGAAGAGTCAAAATCAGCCAGTGATTTTTTTCAACATACAGTATGCCAGACTTAATGAAACATGATTTCACATGCCACATGATTAAACATTTCCAAAATTAAATATACTGTAAAGTACCATAAATTGCAACAAGATAGAACTATGCGCACACTTCACTGTACATTACAACGCATACAACAAATTAAAAAGAGAGTTTCAACTAAAAGCATAAATTCCTTAGTTGACAAAATGACAAAAATTCTCTAACCAGATTTTTTTTTACCTCCTTTTAAGAAATAAATGCTTTACACAGTAAAATATATATTCAAACCTACTGTAGAAACCGTAATCCTAAAATCTAAACCTTGGAATTGTTTAATAATCTCATTCTAAAATGATAATATGAATTCACCATTGAATTCACAATTGTATCACCTTACTGTATATTTTATCATGAGTATAGGTTTCTTATATAATTCAGTTAAATATTACCAGCTTCACATTGTATATCCGGTACACACTGCTCTGACAAAGCCAGGTGAGTGTGTGCTACGCTCCACCATTGACGGGAGTTCAGACCCAGTCCCACCGCGTCCGGCGCTGGCCGGAGCACGAGGCAGAGAGGTTAATGCGGGTCGGTCATTAGCCGCTGTATTAGTATCCTGTAGAGGATCCACGCTGCTGTGTGTCAGGACTCTGATACCCCAGTGATCCCTGCGGTTGCTCTAAGGATGTGGCGGTCAGGTCAAAGGTCGAGGCTCGTGGCTGCTATCATGATCTGCATCAACAGGGTCATTACTGAAGCCCTCTCTGTCCCTGAGAATAAGCCAATTTAAGAATGTGTGTATGTCAGTGTGTGTGCGCTCAAAAGGTAAGAATATTACAATGAACTCATTAGTCTTATCTCTCTCGGCACAGTTTCATTAACCGAGTGTCACCTTTATTGTGACATCAGAGTCAGACCAGGTGATAGTGCTGCAGTCGTGCTGAAATCTTCAGTTAAATATCAGTTACATATAAATTATAATTACTGTATACATCAGATCTGATTAAGTGACCTATTAAATACCTGTTTACTTACTGACTCAAATACTGAATTACTTAAAAACAACAATTTACAAACTTACTAAGTTACTGATGTCCCCACTTATTTCCTTACTCTCTTACATTCCTACCTACAGTAGATCGCTTATTTATTTGGTTACCTGCTTGTTTCCTTTCTTGCTTGCTTGTGCCTACGTGCCTACAGTATAACATGCTTATTTACTTGCTTACTTCCTAACCTACAGTACCTTCTTGGTTGATTGGTTACTTACTTACTTACTTACTTGCCAACCTACTAACCTACATGCTTACTTGCTTTCTTAACAACCTACCTGCTTACTTACGTGCTTGGTTACTAGCTTGCTTACTTACTTACTAACATGCTTACATATCTACTTACAGACTTACATGCTTACTTACTTACTTACTACATGCTTGCTTACTTGCTCACTAGCTTACTTACTTATTAACATACCTGCTTACTTGCTTACTTACTTATTTATTTACTTACTACAGTAATATGCTTCCATACCTACTTACCACCTAACATGCTTAATTACATGCTCGCTAACGTAATTACTTCTTTGCTTATCTGATTACTAAACAACCTACTTGCTTACTTGGTTACTAGCTTGATTACTTACTTACTTACCTACCTACAGTACCTGCTTACTTACAACCTGCTTATTTTCTTACTAACATGCTTACATACCTACTTACTGACTTACATGCTTACTTACATGCTTGCTAACGTACAGTACTTACTTCTTTGGTTATCTGATTACTAAACAACCTACCTGCTTACTTGGTTACTTACTTTTTTCTTACTTACTTCCATACTTACTTACTTACTAAGATGCTTACTTACCTACTTAACAACCTACAGTACATGCTTACTTGCTCGCTACAGTAGCTTACTTACCTACTTGTTTATTTATTTGGTTACTTGTTAACATGCTTGCTAGCTTGCTTATTTACAGACATGCCTTACTCATGTGTTTGCTCGATCCTCATGTGTTGGCTTGACCCAAGCCAACTCAGCCTATAGAGAACACCCCCCCCACCCCCCCCACACACACACATTCATATAGCAGCCATGGTCTGGTCCTGCGTCTCCACCACATCAATCGAGCTGAGTTCCACCAAACTTCTCCTTGCTTTGCGCTGACTCTGTGCCTGCCTCTTCCTCTTCCTCTGCCTGTGCCTCGAGCTGGTCTTCCACTGCCCTAATTACACCAGCCGCTCTGCCAGGCTGCCATTTATAAAAAATAAAAAAATAAATCCAGCGCACTGTAATTAACCGTGCCTTATAGTCACTCATAAATAATATCTGGACATCTATAGAGCTGCCATTTTCAGAACGGAGTACATTTCTGTGACAGCGCTTGACTGAAATGCGGTGTGCAGTGTGTATTTGTCTCGCACAGAGAGCACGCCTCACGTCTCGAGCTAAAACTCCGTTTCCACTTTGATGTCACGCTTGCCGTTGATGTAACGCTGGGACTGGGCACAGAGCCTGTGTCATGAAGAAATGTTTCCAACTGCGGCGAACATGCCCTCTGACTGATCCTAATATACTCGTTTGTTGAGCAGTGATGTAATTAATGAGTGGAGTAGCCAGAGAGCCACAATTGGCGGAGAAAAATGGAACCATATGGCTGAAATGCTCACATATTCACAGCGTCTCATGTTCTTCCCAGAACGGCCCACTCTGCAAGGACACGGGGTCTACTATACTGTATTTAACCCACGCCTCGGACTTGTCATGAGCGCGAGAGTTGAGTCAGGAGTTGGACATGAGGACACAAGGAGCCCGGACTCTGTAATAGGAGAAGCGCTGTTCGAGTTATTGTACAGTAAAGTGTAAAACAGTAAAGTCATTCGTGTTTCCTGATTTTATACTGAACCTTAAACATGATCAGATTTATCTGTTCATATCAGTCTAGGACTGAGTGTCGATCTACTGTATCTACATTCTGACTGTCTATCCATCTGTCCATCTTTCTTTCTGTCTGTTTGCCTTTCTATCTAGCTAATGATCTATCTGTCTGTCTGTCTGTCTGTCTGTCTGTCTAGCTAGCTAGCTAACGATCTACTGTATCTACATTCTATCTGTCTACCCATGTTTCTGTCTGTCTCAATTAAATTTATCTCTTTATCTATCCCTTTATCCATCTTTTTGTCAGTCTTTCTATCCAGTGTATAATGCGTGTACGTAATATGTGTATAATAAGTATAATACGTGTACTGTATGATGTAAGTATAATGTGTGTGTACAGTATATGCAGAATATGTATCTACATACATCTTTCTCTCAGTCCATCATCTTCATGGTGATTTAAACTAGATTCTCACTCACTCACTCACTCACTCACTCACTCATCTTCTATACCGCTTTATTCTGCATTCAGGGTCGCGGGGACACGGATCCCACCCCAGCAGGCCCAGGGCACGAGGCAGGGTACACCCAATCCATCGCATGGCACACACACATACACACACTCATTCACACACTACAGGCAATTTTGGGAATGCCAATTAGCCTAACATGCGTATCTTTGGATGTGGGAGGAAACCGGAGTACGCGGAGGAAGCATGGGGATAACATGCAAACTCCATGCACACAGAGACGGGAAAATAAACGTGCTTTTAATAAAGATTTTAAAATGAACAATATCAAATATCAACTAATCACCTGGTAAAATTACATACACAATATATTCGTACAAACGGGTCTATTTAAGGTTTAATAGTTCAGTGTTGATATGAAAATCTGCAGGTTTCAGTTATTCGAAGCTTTATTTGAACGACACCTTCAGCAAAACACAGCGTCACAAAGCAGACGTCTGGTTGGAGATTCGGAGCGCTAATAAACAAACCTGAGGAGACAGTAGCGAGGACAAACTCCCAGAGGTGACGGGAGAGACAGAATAAATACAGAAAAAGGAGCAGATCCTCTTTTTAAATAAGCCGGGATTCTAAATGGCTGCAGTGATTAACGGTGCTGGGTGTGTTTACAGGATCCTCAGAATGAGCAGACTGACGATACGAGTTCTGGGATAAGCAGCAGGACAGGCTTTATGGTTACAGCAGCAGCTTGTAGCTCGTGCAGTATTCAGGTGACATTAAACCCTAAGACAAGGGTGAGTCTTGGCTCCCAGTGGTTTCTAGTGGATTAATGTGGAATTAGTTACAGAAATAGGAAGTGAGCATATGTCATCCAGGCGTGGAGCTGGTGAGCGCCCCCTGTAGATGAGATGATTATACTGGTGCAGTAGTTATTCGTTTCAGCATGCTGTTTATTTGATTTTGAATCAAGACAAGGATGGACGCTCCAGGATGAAGACGTTTAAATCAGAAACGGGACAAAGGAACTCATCCTCCCTTTGTCTGCTGCTTATTTTCTCACAGGCTTGTGTTGACAACCCGGTCTTTTTCGTCCCCTCTTCATTTTTCTCTTCCTCCCCTCCGGGACATATATGTATAACATCCTGTCATGAAAAGAAGGCAGAAAAATAAACACATTTCTTGCTCCTTCTTGATGAAAAGGTGACAACGAGATAAGAAAGGACGAGCGAGGAATAAGGAGAAGCGCAAAGTCCTTTTAGACGAAGCTCGAGACACAATGGTCCATCTGCTGGACACACAAACACACAAATACTAAATGTGCTCTCCTTCCACCCTTTTTACCCCCCACCTACAAACAACCCCAGACCACCCAGACTCTCTCCTTCAGCACCATTTCCTCCAAATGGGTTCACAACTGCCTCCCACACCACATTATGTATGAGAGAGAGAGACAGAGAGAGAGAGATTAGATCTCACGTTTTCTTGCCACCATGCTTCTGATTGTTACAGCGATGGTCTCGTGTGATAATGCCAAGGCCTTTAGCTCACCCGCGCAACTTCTCTTGAATATCGGCGTGTTCAGAAACCAGTTTAAAAAACATTTTACGACAGGATTCAGTAGTGGTTTGGTGATTTACAGTATGCAGGTAACAGAGAGAATATAAAAACAAAACACATACATGTGTATGTCGTACCTTGAAATACCACATATTACAAATAATATCAGGGGAACATCCTGACCACATCTGAAAAAAAAAAAGTTTTTAAAATAACTAACAAAAGACAATAAGAGCAGGAGAGGGCATAAATAAGATCATATAAGATCATGCATAAATAATTTAATTATAAGAAATAAAGAAATAAAAATCAAATGTAAACGAAAGTGATTGACATGATTAAAAAAAATTATTACATCCAAACAAAAATAGATCAGGGTAAATACGCATGAATAAACACAAACTAGTTAAAAATCACATGTAAATAAAAATTAATCAGGGAAAAAAATATAAAAGTTCTGTGAATAAAAACCATGCAAATATAAAAAATATGGAAAATAAAATAATCATATAAAACTCACATGAATAAAAAGAAATTGTAAAAAAAAAAAAATACACATGAATAAAAGAATTACAGTAAGTAAGTAAGCAAAACTCAAATGTAAATAAAAAATTTTATAAATAAAATTATTTTAAAAAATTCAAAATCACTTGCACATAAAAATACATTAACAAAAATAAAGCATGTAAAATAAAAACTAATATAAATATATGTAACATTAAAAAAGGGGCGAAAATCACAAAAACTATTCACAAAAAATTTGAAAATAAGAATCATGTGAAAAAACCTAATCATGTAAAAAAAAAAAAAAAAATTTAGTAAAAATCACATCCAAAAAAAAACATTACGATTAAAAATAAATGAAACATGGATGTAAATTAGTTTTTTTTCCCTATAGAATATGTATGTTCCATGCTTTCTATGGCAAATAATGTTTTTCTTTTAAGTGTTAACACCTGTGTTTGTGCGTGTGTATGTGTGTGTGGTGGAGGGGTAGATCTGCCTCCAGAGGGCTGCAGCAGAGACACTTGAGATACTTCACAGGGGCATAAGATCTTTCCTGACTGCGCTGCTCTCTTTAATCACAATATGCTCACCACCACCACCTTGCACCATGGGGAAGTGTGTGTGCATGTGTGTGTGCATGTGCATATGTGTGCAGCTTGTTGCTCAGTTAGTGGTTTGTATGTTAAGATCCCTCTCCCCAGGGCTGCAATGTGAGATGTTTACCAGATTTACACACACTGAGTATAAACCTGTAACTTGCTCAGTTAATGCCACTGGATTAAGTGCATCAACACTTAACAGATAAGATAGATGAATGCACGGATTCTAATAATATTTACGCTTAAGTTTAGAACTTGAAGTTAGATTGTTTAAAAACCAGGATACATGATATAAATTTTTCTTTCCATTTCCAATAATAGACGTTGTTATAATTCTAATAAGCTCAAACAGATTTGCAACAAGTCCTGTATTGACTACGCCTACAATAATGTTTGAAATATAAAGAAAAAATGCACTCTAAACACTTTGGCTGCAATTAAATCTCTCAATACGAGTGCATAAGTAATTGTAGCGCTAAATATGCTGTATTTTAACAGATGGAAAAATTCAAAGGAGCTTGTGCTAATCTTGGTATGCATATAGAGTTGTCACATTAGCTCCACTTCCTCAGTTACTGCAGGTTCCTAGAGGGCCAATTAGCCCAGGCTCTAAAGCCCGATACCGCTGTACCAGCCACAAGAGACAGAAAAAGAGAGAGATAGAAGAATATTTAGATAACACCGATGGCTGTCATTTGTGCACCACATCGAGTCAGCACTCTTCTCATTTTTGTCCCCCTTTAGTCAAAGACTCAGATTCGTCAGAATGACTATTGTTAAAGAAGTGTCAGAAATATAACAGTTCCTCATGTCGCTCTCTTGTTGTAATATTCAGTCCGTATGGTCAGAGCCGTACTCAAGTAATTAAGGCTCATTTTGATTCTGAGTATGTGGCACTAACGAAGGAAGCATGTTGTGTGGGCCTCCAGACTCTCACTATTCCACCTCAGGGGACTCACCAGCCATTCATCTCCTTTGTAGTGCTCCTCACGGGCGGGGAGCCACGGGCTGTTATGACAATCCTCCATTTTTATTTTTTTTGAGATTAGGAGATGTCTGTTCAAACAGCCAGTGGTTATAACCTGACACAAAAAAAAACTGACAACTAATTTTCCAGGCCGAAACTTTTTTCTTTCTTATACCCTTACATTTATCTTTAAAATGATTTCTTGGACATTTAGCAGGAATTAATTACAGAAGACTTATGGTAAATCTAAGCAAAAATTTAAATCTTAACATGATTTAGAGATCATTTAATCAGGATGTGACCTTGGGTGATTATAAAAAAATACTTTTGTAGTTTTTTGATAACAGGTGGGAAGTATTGATGTTGTTGGTCATCCATGCTTCCAAAGACAATTCCAATTATACAAACCTTTGAGTACACTTTTACCTACTTAGCAAAGGAACTGTAAAACGATCCAAAACATACTCCAGTGTCACCTATTCCCAATCATACTCCTGACCAGGCCCACCCATTCTCAAACATACTCCTGACCAGTCCCACCCATTCTCAAACATACTCCTGACCAGTCCCACCCATTCTCAAACATACTCCTGACCAGTCCCACCCATTCTCAAACATACTCCTGACCAGTCCCACCCATTCTCAAACATACTCCTGACCAGTCCCAACCATTCTCAAACATACTTCTGACCAGTCCCACCCATTCTCAAACATACTCCTGACCAGTCCCACCCATTCCCAAGCATGCTCCTGACCAGTCCCACCCATTCTCAAGCATGCTCCTGACCAGTCCCACCCATTCTCAAACATACTCCTGACCAGTCCCACCCATTCTTAAACATACTCCTGACCAGTCCCAACCGTTCTCAAACATACTTCTGACCAGTCCCACCCGTTCTCAAACATACTTCTGACCAGTCCCACCCGTTCTCAAACATACTCCTGACCAGTCCCATCCATTCTTAAACATACTCCTGACCAGGCCCACCCATTCTTAAACATAATCCTGACCAGTCCCACCCATTCTCAAACATACTCCTGACCAGTCCCAACCATTCTCAAACATACTTCTGACCAGTCCCACCCATTCTCAAACATACTTCTGACCAGTCCCACCCATTCCCAAGCATAATCCTGACCAGGCCCACTCATTCCCAAACATACTCCTGACCAGGCCCACCCATTCCCAAACATCCCCATTCCAAAAATCCTCCTCATCAATCCCTCACCCAACTCTCTAACAAACTCTTGACTAGTCATATTTCCTCACAGAGATGTTCTTGGCCAATCCTGCCCGCTAGTAAAAATACTCTGCACCAATCTCGTCCACTCTGAAGGACAATCTTGGCCTCTCCTCCTCACTGTCAAAGTTAATTTCGACCAATCCACCGTGTTAAAGAAACAGTCCCACTCACCCCAGAGACACATTTGACCAACCTTACCCACTCCTGAAGATAAACTTGTCGAGTCAACCCACTTCCAAGGACACACTTACAGTAACTAAATCAGTCTATGTTTATGATCAGATAAAGCAAGTATGGGTGTTTTCTTTTCTGATTACCATAAGAACTATACATACCTTTAGTCTGAACATCTCTGAATATCTTTTACATGTCTTCAATCTGTTTTGTTGTCTCACCCACTAGTTACCACCAGTCCAGGCCTGGCAGGTGCAGTCTTCTAAATTAATCTTGAGATGCTTAACACTCTTGCCTGTGTTTACTCAGCACAAAGGCCTAAGCTTTTTTTTTTTTTTTTTGCAATGTCTTGGCTATCTCTTCATAATGATTGTGTGTATTTAGCCATGCAGCACCAGAAGGTGTTCCAGTGTCGTCTCTGTGCCAGCAGCCTGCCTTTAGAAGTGGATTCTTAATAGCAACCAGTGTCAGAGTGGAAGGGCAACTGGGAACAGGGGGGCTGGGTTGGTGCACTAGTCAGGGGCACTCAAGGGGATTAAGACAGGCCCAGAGGTGGGCTTTATGGGTTATCTTAGTAGGGAGGGAGGACTGTCAAACAAAAGCAGAAAGGACTTTCAATATCAGGTCTCCAATATTGGCCAGGACTGCCACTATGGCTAACTTAAAAATGTCAAACATGATTTAAAAGGTTATTACACAACCTGGTGGGGGAAGAGTAGATCTGTTTTTATCCTCTTCTCCTCTCTACCCATCTTACTTTTTCACTAGCTCGGTCTCCATACCCATCTATCGCTATCGATTGTCACTATTTCATTATAAACCTCTCTATATAGAATGAGATTCCTCCTCTCCATCTGTTCGTCCTTCTTGAGGAACCACGCTTACTGGCCACAAAAAGAAACGGCATATAATATCTGTCCAATATCTTTCCAACAAAAATCGATCCCTGGACAGTTCTGAAAACCATGCCACAGCAACGATATTGATGAGCTTATAAATTTTGGGGCAAACTAAATCAGTCTGTGTATTGATTTCCCTGTGGGGCTTTTTGAAGTGCAAACTCGGCTCTTCTCATTACACAACCGTTGTGTGTGGGTTTTGCTCAGGCCATTCAAACCACTCCTGGATAGGGCTAGGCTGCATGAATGCCAGAGGCGGCTGGCTCTTCCTTTGATGCCCTCAGCTAATCTGCTGGATGCCTTGTTCATGCATGTTAGTTCCAATGTTCACTAGGGAAAAACACACCATTCAGCCTGGTCCCTGCATGTTCTAATTAGTACTGCAGTTCTAATGCTAGCCTCTGCTGAAATGTTATTGCCGGTGGCTGTTTTAGGGCTATCAGGTGCTTTTATGTTCTCTTTCTTCACACGTTACTGTCAACAGTGTCCGTCAGCAGTTGTAGCGGTCCTTTATCTTCATGTTTGCAGCTTGCACTGGCAGCTGTTACTCAACTTTCTTTTAAAGTTTGAACAGCTTCTAGGTTCTAGGAGAACAGCCTGCACAGAGCCGGTAAACATGGATTATTCTGTAATTAAGGCAGAAAAACTAAATCTGCTCCAGGCTCTTTTTCATTCTTTTTCATCCTTGCAGTTTTTCTGTATCCCTTCTGGCTCAGAACCGGTGCATCTATCATCATTTCACTCCAGGGCTTGCTGTTGCTAGCATGCATAATACAATGAGTGCCAGATTCCATCACACCTGCTCCCTCTTTTTTTTATCCAATACTTCCCAGCTCTGTTCACCTCCATAAAGAAAAGGTGAAGGCAAACAGTACCCTTTTCACTGGTCTTTTCCCTCCCATGGTGCTTCTGTCGGCCAGTGGTGCTCGAGGCTTTGTGTTCCAGACTGACGCAAAGAGATTAATGTGGAATCAGGGGGATAATTCTATATTCAGGGTACGCATAAGCAAAATGCATGAGGTTGATTAGCCTGTCAGTCTCAGAGGTGCTTGCCATCCCATGTTTGACCTGCCCAGATGGAGTGATGTTAGCTCATAGCTTTCACCAGACATGAATATTGTTGCACCCCCAGCGAAAATTTTGGCTACTGTACACAACCATTCTTGGTTTCCCAGTGCCAGATTTTACTCTGTTATCTTCACTTGCCTTTTCTTTGTCTATTCCTTTCTCTCCCATTATCACTCTTTACTCCACCCATTGTGCCAAACCCACAAAATCCTGGACTGATAATCAGCAGGCTGCTCCCTCATGGCGCAGGCCCATGGATGTCCACCGGGTGCCAACAGTTTGCCAGGCTGTTATGAGTGTGGCTTTGTCTGGGCCTGCTGCCCTTCAGAGTGGCATGGAATGAGCTAATTACCTGTCATCTGGCCCACCGAGTGGCTCGAATATGCGTTTCTTTGTCCTTATACTGTATGTGAGGTCGGATCAGAAAAGTAGAGTTATTTTAGAGATTTAGTTCGGTGCTGTTAACATTAACGTTTAACTAGTTTACTTGGATTTCTAGAAGGTTTGTTTCTCTCAGTGTTTTTACAGTAAAAACAAAAAAAGGGTTTAAAAGTGTTTTAGATTTACTCTTATTTTCAGTTGACGTGTTTTGAGACACTTCTTATACTATATTACTTTAATTCATTTATTTATTTTTTTATCCTTCTATGCTGTTGAGCACATCGGGTTATAAGTTCTGTCATTCGTTACCTCTTTCTTATCCAGGCTTTGGGACTGCCAATGGTGGAGTGACTGTGTATGGGAATAAGGTTTAGGGCCTTGCTCAAGGGCCCAACAGTGGAAACCTGGCAGTAACAGGGTTCAAACAATTTGATCAGCAACCCAGAACCTCAACCACCTCAGCCACCGCTGCCTGGGTTTTAATTATAAGTACCTAAAATTGGGTTATTCAAGAGTTCTATTGACTGCTCTGGTTGTTCGTTGGCCTTAGTACAAAACCTACACTGTTTTAATAAAGCTCCTCATTTGATAGCTAAGGGTATTTATTGTACAGTAAGTTCCTAAAGAAGCTTTACTTGGACCCCGTCAGATTCTGTTGTAGGGTTTAAAATAGAACCCTTAATAGAAACTTTGCCCCAGAGGGCAACCCAAAGGACGCTCAAAGGTTCTAGATATAACCTTTTCTTTATAGCAGAACTGAGAGAGAGAAAAAATGAGAGCAAGAAAGTAAGAAAAAAGAACTATAGAACTGGACACATTTGAGTAAAGAGACAGAATAAAACAAAAACTGAAGAGAAAAAAGAGAAAGAGGGATGGAGCGTAGGCAGAGTGATGAAACTCCCTTTCTCTGGCAGGGTGCCCACTTGGAGTGTACGGGCTTGGTCGAGAGAGAAAGAAGAATAGGTGGGCTTGGCAGCCAGCCAGGCGGTTGTCTCTATTTTTTATCAGTTTTATTCTTTCTCTATTCTGTCCAAATTCGTGAATATTTATTGTAAGTGCCAAGATCTTTCCCCTGAAAGTAATAGAAAATCCCCAGAGTGCCCAGGGCACTGGAGAGCAAGCAAATCTTCTGCACTGGCTGCAGCGACTGCTGCTTGCTAGCGTTTGCTGTGATTTTGAACAGCCACTGTTTTCCCAAAGATCTCATCAACAATTTTAAGACACAAAAGATTCATCATTCATCATTCTTATGTGACATGCCCTAGTGAACTCAGACTGAAAAAGACTTGAGTTTGACTTCAAGAAGATTTTTCAGCTCTGAAAAGGTCTCGTTTGCTCTATTTACTGTATACCATGCAAACCTGATTGGTCAGAAAGTGGTGGGTGTTACATTTTCTGTAACAGTATCTCCGAGAGTTGGGGTATAAGGGAAATAAAACACTTCAGGATGGAAAGTTAAAGAGAAAGAATCAAATTTGGAGAACTATGATGCATTACGCCACTACTTGACGTGATAGAGAAGACAGAATCATGGTGTCCTCCTCTTACCCTCCTCCTGTGCCTTAGACTAACATGCCAAGGTAACATCAGCATCTAGTTTTGACAAGTTGCCTCTAAATGACACTTGATGGTTCAGAAGCTTCGTGTAGACCCAGTCTTACTCCAGGTCTGGGAGATCTTTCAGTTTTAGTCCTTTTCAACTTATACACCCAAGGACGTGGAAAAGCTTTGATAAAATTTAACTCCTTGAGTGTTCTTGACAGAGGTATAAAAGTTCTCACTCAGACGTTAATGAGCTTTTTATGAACATTTAGAGAATTAGGTGAAAGATTTGCCTTGAGAGGGCCGTACTTTCAGCCTTGTCATACTCGATTTTTTATTTTTGATTGAAGCAGATTGAACTGGATAATCTTGAATACAGCAAAGTATTTGCAGCTGATGTTGCCCAATATGTTGATGATCCACGGTCATTTAACCAACTAATTAGGCAAGCCTTATCCTTCTTTTTAACCAAAATTGGCAAAGTATTGTGCAATCCATAATTTATTTAATCTGTATTGGAAATATGACACAGGAATAGTCTTATTGAAAAATGTGATGTCCATGTTTTACACCTAAGAGCAAGCATGAGAAGTTACCCAGTGCCAAATAATAATAAGAAGGGGAAAAACATATATATATATATATATATATATATATATATATATATATATATATATATATATATATATAATGTTAGTACATGTTTTCTTACTGCAAAACAAATTAATATTACAATTCATATTTTGTGGAGAAAACAATACATGCTACATCATATGGACATTATAGGTGAGAATAGGACACTATTATTTTCTGTTTTAAAATCTAACTTTGTTGCTTGTGAAGGGGGAAAAAAATGGAGCATCTTTAAACCCGGGCATCTTGTAGCTATAAATTAAATTTCTTTGTCTTCTTGATTATGTCCTCAGGGTATGCAAACTTTCTCACTCAACAATTAAGTCTCCAAAACTGCAGACTGTCCCCATTATTTTGGGACAGTTGGTCCTTGAGAAATAGAATGAAACGCAGCGAATACGTCTTCACACCCATAATGTATTCCTTTCCCCAGTGGCTCATCAGGATTAGGCAAATGGACTGAGGAGAAAGAGAATATGCTCTTTGATTGCCTTTTCTATTTACACTGGAAGGACATGAGGCAGCTGGAGCCTGTTAATGGAGGAGAGTGAAATGTTCCTCGGTAGGGGAGAAGAAAACCATTCTGTCCTTCCGCAAATTAGGCTGTGCTGAAAGCGATTAAGGCTTTGTAACGCTCTCCTTTTTTTCCTGTCTGGATGGAGTAGGAAAGGGCGTACGAGCCAAATAAAATCGGACGCCTTTTCCATGTTTATAGGTTTATTGAATGCTGATCTGAGCGCTGTATTGTTTCTCATTTTATTAGCCTGGAGAGTCCAGTATTGTATGTTTTTTCAAATTACGGTACATGATTTTGAGTTTTGGTTTCATATAGTTGCTCCATATGGATATCAGACGAGGAGAAGATGGTGTTGAGTTCTAGGTGGGGTGACTTTGCTGAGTTCTGCCCTGTAATTCTACTCTGTGGTCAATTTCTGCCATGGCCTTGAGCACTCAGCTGCCCTATACTGTCTACTGCTATAAGGTTCTGCGAAACTCATCACCACAGGAGAGAGCGACCAAGAAAGAAAGAAATAGCATAAGACTTCTGTATGGTCATGGAGTTCTGCCATCCCATCATGCCATCTAGAGCTTTTCAGATTTTCGGTGGTTGTGTCCTTAGAAACCTCGCTTTACTGGATTGTAAGTTTATTGCTCTTTAATGAATACTTATTTCACGTTTCGGAAAGACAGAGTGTTGATGCCTCACAGCTCTAGGAATACAGAGTGAACTCGATTGGGTTTGTGTGTTCCTTCTGTGTGAGCATCTCCAGAGCTTTCCGGTTTCCTTCAAGATGCCAAGAGAAGGACTGGCTATTCTTATTTTACCTCCGAGTGTGAACATTGAATTGCTGCATTTTTGTCATTAAGTTGAAGAAACTGGGAAACAGAAAGGATGGTATTGGAACTGCTGTTTGTAGCTGCTTTAACGCAAGGGATGACATCTTTCTCAGATGTTCAAAAACTTTAATCTGATGTAAAAAAAAAAAAAAAAAAAAGTATAATGAGCCATTCTTTAATAAATAAGAGTGTAATAGTTGATAAATTGGTACAGTGCACTACACAGGAAACAGAATTGAGCGATTCTTCTCATGAGTATTCTAGTCCGAGTTGTTAGTTCTTTTTTCACATGACTCTCATAAAAAAGAACAAACAATTCGGACCAGAAGATATGAGAGGTGAGCTGCTTATTCTGTTTATCATAATATGTCTGTAAGGGTTAACCCCTAGAGGGCGCCAGAACGCCCGTTTGTTTTTGATTTGTAGTTTGTTTTGTTTACAGTTAACTTCAGTTCCCAGTTTGCACCTTCAGTGAACTTCAGTCAGGCGTCTAGCTTTTGTTGCAGTCATAGGGTTGTGTTTGGATTTGTTTTATGTTCAGTTGTGAGAATAAAGACTGTTAATTTGAACCGCCAGCTCGCCTCCTCTGCGTTCATGCCGCGCACACACACCCGTAAGAAACGTGACAGAAAGCTAGAACGTTTAAGTGGCATGGCAGAGGACCCCCTCCTCCTTTTGGGGGGCGAGATCACCATCTCCAACGAGCTGGCGGAACTGCTGGAGGACAGCGAGGAGCACGGGGAGAGACATGTGTGGCAGTGCTGGGATGACTGCAGGCTCGCCGAGCCGGCGGACTTGCTGGAGGACAGTGTGGAGCACAGAGAGAGAGTGGCGCGGCAAAGCTGGGAAGGCTGTAGGCTCGCCATTCAGCGCACGCCGTGGAGAGGTGTGGCAGCCGAGGAGGAAACGGGAAAGTTCTACAGGCAGTGGGCGGAGCACAACGCGGAACGCATTCAGGACCTGCGAGAGCAGGTGGTGCAGCTCCTGCAGCTGCTCGTCCAGGTTCAGGAGAACCAAACTGTAGTCCCGGAAGTCCTTCCGCTCTTGGACCTGGACGAAGCGCTCCCCATCGCGCCACTGCCTGTGCTCAGCACGGAGGATGATACGCCACTGCTGAACGGCGACGAGGACGCGTTTCCTCCGCCGCCTCCACCTGTGCTCGCCGCAGAGGACTACCAGTAGTGGCTGGGTAGCATGCCGGACGCATTTCCTCCACCCCCGCCGCCTCTGCTCAGCGCGGAGGACTATGCGCCGCTGAACGGCGACCTGGAGAGCATAACCCTTCCGCTTCCTCCAGGCTTCGAGGACAGCGCGCCAGCCCTTCAGCAGCCGCCGAACCTTGTGTCAGCTCCGCCACCGCCGTCGAGCTCAGTGTCAGCTCCGCCACCGCCTTCGAGCTCAGTACCAGCTCAGCCGCCGCTGAGCACGTCTCCAGCTCCGCAGCCGCCGAGCACGTCTCCAGCTCCGCAGCCGCCGAGCACGTCTCCAGCTCCGCAGCCGCCGAGCACGTCTCCAGCTCCGCAGCCGCCGAGCACGTCTCCAGCTCCGTAGCCGCCGAGCACGTCTCCAGCTCCGTTGCCTAGCCTCCAGGACGGGAGGAAGAGGGTGGAACATTGGGGTGGGAGCCCAGGACCTCCGGTGAAGGTTAACCCCTAGAGGGCGCCAAAACGCCCATTTACTTTTGGGTTGTAGTTAGTCCTTGGTTATAGTTGAAACTTCAGTTCCCAGTTTACACCTTCAAGAGTTTTTTTTACCTCTAAAAAAAAAGATTTGTTTATTTTGATGAACCAGGTTCCATGATGCAAACTTTACATCACTAATGCTGAGTGTTGTAAGTCTTACGTACTGTTACAATACATATCACCTGTAGCTGTCTTTACATTCTGTTAGAGCTCATAAAAATATTTCTGCGTCCAACAGAAACAATTGCAACCCAGATAAAGCGCATTTATTTGATGAAAAACAAATGTTACACAATCTACATACACTTCTTGGCAATCCAATGGTAGGATTTACTTCTTGTGTTTTATAAATAGCTGTATACTGGAGAAAAAAGAAAGGGGAAAAATGTAAGACGAGACAATAAAAAAAAAGAAATAAAACTTCCCTCATCTTATGTAATGTAAATTTTTTTTCCTTTTCTTTCTTGCTCTCTCAGACGTCATTCACATATTTGCTTTCTGGTTCTTCAGAAAGAGCCACAATAAGGTCTTTGTTTCAACTATGCGACAGGAAGTACTTTGATCTAGCTCGATCGGAGTCCTCTGCTTGCTTTGGCCCACATGCTCCACTAATGACTGCACACATGTGATCGCACATGTGCTAGCCAGTCCAGACTTTTCTCCCACTGAATCTCCTCGATCCTTCTCTCCTCTACAAGGTTACATTTGCAGCTATTTCACTACAGCAAACGAGACGATGAATAAGACAGAACGGTCGTCTCGCAACAAAACAATGGTCTTGCCTTCAAGGCATTCAAAACCCACATCCGAAGCTCGGCTTGCTCCTCATGGGCTTCGAAGCGAGCATGATTGGAGCCATGAATGAATTGAAGCCGGCATGTGTACCATAAATTATTGTTATAAAACCTGTCTAGAGATATATCTTCAGGAAAACCAGTCGCATTGTTTCTAAAACTAAGCCCATATTAAATAAATATCAAACACACCAAAGCACAAGGATGTCCAGTTTTTAATTTTATGTTTAACGTAGTGAACGCTGCTTTTGTCTGGAATTTCTTGGATAAGGAAATTGTCGCAAGGGTTCGCTGTTTATCCGTTCCATGCAAAAAACACTTTCGTAGCTTTAATATTAAGCTGTTAAAGCCTAGACATTACAGCGCACCTACTATGCTAAATAAATTTTTTGTCATTTTTCGACTTTCAGGTGGATCTCCAGTGTTGGTATACAATCATTGTTTTCTAACACAGACCGAATTATTACTGGCATTTCATCCAGAGGCATTCGAGTCAAACCAGGACCTGTAATAAAATTCTTAGAGAATAAAATGATTGACATTCACAGATGACTTCAAGCAAAGTACGGTGTTTAGACTTTTAGCTGCAAAAAAACTGTTGAATGGTGCAAACATTTTAAAGAATGGCTCGGGGCTCACTACAGTCGTTCCCATGAACATTCAGCGAGTGGAACATCTGATCCTTAAAAATCAACGCTGCCGACTTGCACCCAATTGTTTACCAACAACACTTGCACGTTACAAGAACTCGGCTGGAAGTTTTATTGCCACTTCTCTGTATACTCCTGACCTCGCTCCAAGCCATTTCAACATGTTTGGGCCATTAAAGGAGTTCCTGGGAGGCTGGCGTTTCAGAGGTGAAGCAGGCAGTCTGCTAATGGCTCCAGCATCCTGAGAAATATTTCTACCTTGATGGTGTCCAAGCACTAGTGAAACACTGGGATAAGTGCATTAGTGTAGCAGGGGAGTGTATAGAGAAATAAAGAGTTTTCCTCTTAAAAACCTGTTCTGTTATTCTGTACAATCAGAAGTCCAATGTACCTCAGCAGACTTCGAAATCACATTATATTAGACATATTTCTCACCGAATCTATCACGTCTAGTGTTACTGTATGACCCTGAAAGTCTCCATGTTTGCTCAGACACGAAGCCTTTAAAAAAAATAAAAATACACCACACAACACGACATTATGATATTGTTGGTATTAATTGTGATCATTCGTTCAGGTGTAACGTAAGCATGTTAATGTCTGAGGGCGCCCTCACTCATGCCTGCGCTGCCTTCTGGCTCTGGGTCTCGAGTTAAGCAAATGTATTTCGGCTTGCAGCCGTCTCATCTTGCATTATGATTATCATATACACCATATGTCAAATACTGTGTCCTCCAGACAGGCTTAACGATCTGTTGGATCTTTTTGCTGAGCCGTACAAAAAAATCCTCCGCTACCCGAGATGCTGCCGGTGCAAGATCCCGAGGTGAAACCATTCGTTTGGGAAACGACGAGATATTTGAGAGACGATGTACTGTACTGTATTCTCATATTTATTCATCACTATCATACAGTATATTTACTTGGATAAATCTTCACTTATGTGTTAAGTTTTTTTTTCTTTTCAAAAAGGAAATATTTATCAGTTTTTTTATCAGACACAAGTGTCAGGATGAGACCTTGAATCAGATTCATTCCAATTTCCTGGCATGTTGTTAACATTTAACACAACACGGATTAGTATTAGATCAGACATGTAGTGCTCTAAATCGTTGTCTCTGAATTAAATTGAAAACTTATATCATCATGAATATTTTGATATATTGTGTATTATATATATTGTATGTGTCCTTATTTGTACAGAATATTTTTTTTTATCCTAGTTAAATTCTTTTCTATTGTACTTCTTTTTATTAATATTTATTTCTTATCTATAGGCTTTTTTTCCCCATAGGCGGCCGTATAAGCATTTCACTGCATACCGTACTGTGTATGACTGTGTATGTGACAAATAAAATTTTAATTTAATTTGAATATAAACTAATATATATGCTTAATAAATAAATAAATGGAGACCGTAGATCAATAAAGATCATTATTACAGTATTGGGGAAGTATTGGCCGATAATTAGATCAGATACTGTATAATTAAACAATTTTTGCTTTGATCCTATACAGTATTTAAAGCTGATTTGTGACAATGACTATTGTTAAAAAGTGCTATATAAATAACATTTTGTTACATTAAATTGTCAACATGAAAAACAATATGGAAATGGATTTGAAAATCTTTTTTTTAATTGGAACTGGATTGATAATTATTATATTTAGACTTTAGAATTATTATGCGTATCAATATCATTTTTAGTATCAGTAGCAAAAATTTATAATTTACAGTATTACATCAGTCTGTCTTTTACTCCCTGATTGCTGTGGAAGCACTGTAGAAGGTAAACCCAAGGTGTTTATCCCATGGAGACTGGCAAAGAAGTAAAGAAAGAAAGGCTGTATGTTTGCTTTTAAATGAAGTAAGAGATGCGATGGACTAGAAGTGAAGCTTCATGTTCAGCAGCTGCGAGGGCATGTGTGGAGGTGGCACTTTGCAAGATCTGCTTTCATATAAAACTCAACACTCTACAAAGATGAGACGGAGAGAGAGAGCGAGAGAGAGAGAGTGAGGTGCCGAGATTAAGAAAGGGCAAGAAATATATATATATATATATATATATATATATATATATAGTGAGAGAGAGAGACACAGAGGAGGTTATCTCTGCCTGAGTGTGAATCTTTCCACTGATTAGCGCTGACATTTTCGGGGCATTAACGAGCTCATTCAATTACACCGTAAACTCAGAGAGAACCTTTCTGCTCTTTAGCTTTAGTTATTATTTTTTCTTTTTTTACACGATAGCTCTCCGAATGTTTCTTCAAGCATTGCTCATTTGATCAGCTAACCTGCTTATACGGCAGTAAAAAGCAGTTGTTTCGTAAGGAATGAAACACTTTGGGATTTGCTGTAATGGGAAAATAATCAACTGTGGTTCGATTTAATTCATCCAAGTTGCTGCTATCACCCCGGAGTTAATTCATGATAATTTTCCTCAAACTCCCAATCTCTGGTTAGCCACAGGCACACTCTCTCACACACACACTCACACACACCAGGTGATTTATGAGAGGTGTTCGAGTCAAACTGGGACTTTACGAGAGTAAATACATCCTTTATTTCTCTATAAAAGCCTCTGCTACACTAATGCACTTCACTAGTGCTTGGACACCATTAAGGTAGAAAGTTTTCTAAGTACGTCGAAGCCTTACTCTTCGAGTCTAAAACACTGGCCTCTCAGGAACTCCCAAACATGTAGAAATGGCTTGGACTGTACGGTGGATGTGGCAATAACTCCCAGTTGATTTCCTGTAACATGCAAGTGGTGGTGGTGAATGATTGTGTGTACAGTTCACACAGACAGATTCGTCTCCTTCTTCCGCAAGCTGCCGATAAGTAATTCCGTCAATTTTCACGGATCAGGCGTTGCACCCACTGAACGTTCATGGGAACAACTACAGTTGGGTCTGAGCCACCCCGAGCAGGGATCGTCATTCACGGCCTTCTTTAAAACGTTTGCACCGTTCACATTTTTTCCTGCGGCCTAAAGTCTCATCACTGTACTGTGCTGGAAGTCTTCTGTCAATGTCAATCGCTTTTACACCTTCATCTACCAGAAGTCCCGGTTTGACTTGAACACCCTCCTAGAAATGGCAGTCAGAATTTGGACTGTGGGAGGAAAAAACTGGAGGAAACCCACGAAACACACTCACTGGAACGATACACACGGAAAGGTCACTCGAAAGTTTATGTACAGTAAATTATATCACATCAATGATTAAATGTTTATTAAGTTCAGATTATGTACTAGGTACATCTGATCTAAAAACAGTATTGAAAACAGTATTGCAACTTTCTGAATACAGCATCTTTGCTTTTTGGCTCAGGGTTCTGATGAAATGTGTGATGTTTATGGTGACACTCTGGAAGGAGCAGAGTGACACGGTCAAGGCTGGAAGTTAATTTCCGTAGCTCTGAAGGTCAAAGAGATTATGATGGGAGATTCTCGTGTGTGTGTGTGTGTGTGTGTGTGTGTGTGGTTGTAGCTCTAAAAACTCCACTGCATGCTCCTTTGGTTTCTGACTCATTACACTTTTGGAGATGCTGCAGCTGTGCGATCGTGTGCGACTCCTACACAAGCCAGCTATAATTTCCTCAACAAGGACGAAAGAAATTAACTGTTTCTTTTCTTTCCTCTTTCTCTTCCATGTATCCTCGGCCGGCTGTCTCCTCTGCGTCTGTAGGTGAGTTCCATTTTATAATTTTTTTAATCTGCTCACCTGCACATCTATTCATGACGAGCTTGTCATTTATCATATATTCTAATTCCATACACTACAACATTACACCTCCTTTTCATTCATTCATTCATTCATTCATTCATTTATTCCATGTACAGTGTATCATTGTAGCACATGATCTCAAAGTAGTGGCTTATCAGAATTTCTTTTCGCTGCAAGTCCTTTTGAGACAAACAAAAGAAAGATCACTCGCAATTAAAAAGCCCATATGTGTTTTAAGAAGTGGTAGGGCACCATGTGTGTGAGAGTGTTATTGTGTGTGTGAGTGTGTGTGTGTAGTCCAGGGAGGCCTCTCATATGGGTTTATGGCTTTCCACGATGCTGGAGGTGAAAATAAAAGCTGTTGAGTAGCTTCAATTGATTTAAATGCAAACAGGCTTTTAAAGTTTAAATACACACGTGCGCACACACATACACACGTCAAGATGCACTCACAGTACTCACAGTATCAGGACCTGTGATAATCAGCTCTTCATTCCTTCTTCATACCTCTTGTTGTCCTTGGATGCTGTAATTATAGTTATATAGTTAACTCCACCTGCTGCACTCCACACATCACACAAGGGGCGACCTGGTGGATGTTACAAAGAGTTGAATAGCGTGCACGGATCACAGATGATATTTTTAAGAAATCTGAATACATCAGCGGATCGTCTTGCTGCCTGCATGAACGCAAGCACCTTGCGTTGTTAAACGTTTTAACACATTAGCCAGAGTCAGCTACAATAACATTTTTAACTAATGTGTAGTCATGCTTGGTAATTAGTTAAGTAGCTCAGTAGCTTGTTGTATCTTATTAGATTTATTTTTTTTAACTTACCTAGTAGCCCCACTAATCATTTTATGACTATAACAGTTATCTCTAACAGTTATCTCTAACAGCAAAAGTTAGATCACATGTCCAGCATACTGTATATTGTCACATATGTGCAGCGCTCATCCCAGTATGTCCTGAAGCAAGCATAAAAGCAGCAGTGATGAAGCTGGTGCTGCTAAGAAGCGCCAAGCAATAACGATGGAGACAACAGTAAAAATAATGGAGAGAATGGAGCGAGGTGGAAAGATGGCAGGCAATGCTTGTTCTTTTAACATGAATTGTTCAACCATCAGCAAGGACATGATCATGGAGCATGTTAGTTTTTTATACTATGCAAAGCCAGTTGTGTTAGTATCCCAGTACTTAGACAAATGTTTGTTAGATTTACAAACAAATTGGACTTATGAACAAACTCCCGGAACGGAACTTAAAACAAATAATTTTGCCAGAAAATAAAGTCTAATAATGTTCCCTTTCTCAATCTCAATCTCAAATCTACTGTATATATCTAACTAAAATAGTAGCTATAGTATAAAAGCTTTTATTTATATTTAAACTGAAACCATGGTGCTAATGGATTGTAGCTACAGTAGTAAGGAGGACAATTAAGCATCGCTAAATAGGCTAGGTTAAAACGTAACTCTTAAACCTTAGTCTGCTTTAAAGTAGATTAAGCTTTGTTTGTTGAGAATTGTAGCTAAGTTTGGTTGTTTCATTGTTTACATTTACTTCGACACAAGTTTTTCCTGTTTTGATTGAAAGTGGGTGGAGCTAATCTTGTATAAGCCTCACTCTAGCTCACTGTTAAAATGAAACAGTTGACTTATACTTTCTTGTGAATAATTCCCATGTTTCTCTTCGTCGTTGTCTCTTTGTTTCTCCTTCTATCTCACTTATACAAATTCTCCTCCACATACCCTCACTTTTTTTTTTTTTTTAGATTAATCTCATCAGGGTCGTTGCTATGGGTAACCGGAGGTGATTGAGACACACTCTGTGCTTTAAGGCCAGTAGACTGATAGCAGCTGCTGAGGGCCTTCTTTGTTCACACACCACATTCACACACTGCGTTTATCTGCAGTGTAAATTGCTGGCACTTGGCAAGGCTACACAATGGTTACAGGGTCGAGGGAGTGTGTGTGTATATGTGCGCATTCATGAATGCGTGTGTGTGAGTATGTGTTGACTCACTATCACTTTCATTTATACAGCAACTCTGAATACTGCGTACTGTATTTGGTTGTATTGTATTCATTTATTTAGTTTTGTATATCATTTATTTTTTTCTTGCTAGATATTTGTTTCTGGTGGTGATGGAGGTTAAATGGAAGTGCTGAGGATTAAAATTTAATTTAGAGTAGTTAAAAAGCACAAATAAGTAAAGTTAGAGGAAAAGAGAAAACGTAGCAAAGATTAAATTCTTGCACAAAGAAAATGGCAAGACAATGAGAACCAAACAGAAAAATGTTTACTTACACTTCCAGTTAAAAGTTTGGACACCCCTACTAATTCTGTGGTTTTTCCTGATTTTTATTTCTTTTTACAAATCTATAGATTTCTTTCTACAAATGCGTTTTGCGAATGCACTTGACAATGTTGTTCTTGCAAGAACCGTTCCAGAGCAGCTGACCTTTGTGACTTAAAATAACAACTGACTGTTGTTGTTGTTGTTGTTGTTGTTTAATTACCTAAAGCCATATGTGTTATTTCATAGCTTTGAGAAAAAATCCAGTATTGTTCTGGAATGTAGTAAATAAATCCCTAAATGAAAAACATTGATTTAGAAGGTGTGTCCAAACCAGCACATTGGTTTAGTAGTTGGCACTATTTGTCTTGCACGTAAAGGGTCCGGGTTCGATTCCCACCTCGGTGCTGTGCGCATGTCGTTTACATTGTTCTCCCCATGCTTGGTGGGTTTCCTCCGGGTACTCTGCTTTCCTCCCACAATCCAAAGACATACAGAGTAGGCGAAATGGCCGTTAACAAATTTCCCGTCGTGTGTGTGAGTGATTTCGTGTCCTACGATGGACTGTCAACCCGTCCAGGGGGTACCCTGTCTCCTGCCCTGAGTCACTTTCAGGCCTCTCGTGACCCTGAACAGGATAAGTTATTCCACCATGTTCGCGTATGCACTCGTTTCATTTGAAATTACAGTGTGTACATTGTTTAATACGTCGTTTAGGAACGAACTGTACACAACGTCCTATATGCAGATGCATGCACAGATCTTTGCATGGAAGTAAAGACATGCGTGACTGTGCAAGCCGGGATTACTGTAGACTGGTAATTACTCTCAGGCAGGGTTTGTGCGCCTGTGTTTGTTCACACCTGTGGTTTGCATGCTTTAGGCGGAGGGTAGAAAAGCCACATAATGCGCAGGCTGGCTATTGACGAGACCACAGAGCATGACTGGAATATCGTTAGGCGGTGGATTTTTCATCTCTTCTGGTCCTATTTCTATTTCTATTGCCTATGCAGGAAAAAAACTATTCTAGGAAACGTTTTAGAACCATGGTTTCGGTACGCTGCGTGAACAGATTTGGAGCACACCCGCAGATGAATATAATGCTGAATGAAAACTCTATATATCGACAGTTTACTTAATCATTGTCAAGCCCTGAAGACGAAACAGGAAAAGAAGAAGAAGTTTAAAAAATAAATTTGTAATTCATATTCGCTGTGACTTCAAGGCACGCATGGAATCCTAATAACCTTCTACATTGCCCTGTCCCAAAAAGCCGCCAGTGAACAGAAACTCTGGGAGTTAAAGAGTAACATGAACTCCAGCTGAACTCCAGCTGTATTTTTAGGCAGGCGAGTGCAACGAGAAGCCAACAGGAAGTCCTGTTAACAGAAGGCCCTGAGCGAAAAACTTAACGAGGCTCTCGCTGCGCTGGAGGAAATGAAGCACAGTAAGAAAAGTTATCGGAGGCTGTCAGTCAGGCGAACGAGGATGTCTGAGACGCGGGACGCTAGCCTTAAGCCATTACCGTGAGCCCCTAGGCCCTCAGCGTATTACTGTATCTTGCCCACCTGTCTCTGAATCGTCTCTTAGCCTCTCTGAAATATTTCAGCTTTGAGTGAAAATGTACATAGAATATCCACTATATCCACTGTTTTCAGCATAAGCTGAAGCACATCTCCTCATCACATTTCAGGCAATTAAGAGAGTTCCCCGATCAAGTTTCAGGCAAGTCAGAGTCACCTTCATGAGATTTTGGCAAGTCAGGGAATATCCTTGTCAAATTTCAGCAGTGGAATAAAGTTTGTCCGCTGTGGTTCAAACAAGTTAGAAAGTCACCTTTTTGAGTTTGAAACAAATACGAAGACAAGTGAAAGAGTCAACTTGTGAAGATTCGGGCAAACAGGAGTCTCCTCCTCAACTTTTTCGCCAGACAGGAGAGAGCATCCTTGTCAGGTTGCAGGTACTCAAAGACTTTTGAATGTCAGCCAAGTTGGAGGGAGTGCTTGTCAAAGTTTCTGGGACACTTGAGTCTCCTCATATACTGTACAGACTACAGAGTCTCTCTGCAAGTCAAATAGTCTCACTGTGGAATTTTAGAAAAGTCTGAAGCTTCTTGTTGAGTTTTAGGCAGGTCCAAATGCCACTCTTGAGAATAATAAGAAAATGTAATACTGACGTCCATATTTTATTTGTCATATACACAGCGATATTATGATATTATTGTGATGTTCAGTGAAATGCTTGTACAACCACCCGTGACGTAAAAAGAAAGATTTCTTTGTGCTAAAATAAATTGCATAAGAGAGTAGATTAAAATAGAATTCTGTAGTAAAATAATTAAATAAAGGCACTGGTGGCTCAGTGGTAGGTTTCTTGCCTTGTGGAAGACCCAGGTTTGATTCCTAGCTAATGCCCAAACCCGAGCCACTGATGCCAAGCCCAGATACAATTTTAAGTTGCATGTTGTGCGGACCAGTTGGTCCAGCTTTGGCGACCCCTCAATGGGAACAGCTAAAAGACTAACAACAACAACAGCAGCTGCCAAAATAGAATTAAAAATAATAGTGTATGAATTATGCAGGAATAAAGCTTTATTTATCATATAATACAGTATATACTGTACGGTTAGCCATGATACAATAGCACACCTCTTGAGTAGAGAGGCTTAAGGACCTTGCTGAAGTGGTGGGGCTTGAGAAAGTTATGGGTTCATCACTAACCCACTGCATTGACTGTTGACGTTGCTACATTTGGGGAGTTCAGAAGGGTCAGAACAGCCTGAGTGCAATGGCTGAGTCTCGTTTTGAGTCATTATGGTATTGCCCCAGGCACCCTGTTGAGATCCAGGCAACCCAGAGTCTCCTTGTGGAGTTTCTATCAAGTCAGAGGGTTTCTATCATAATTCATAATTCATTCAAGTCATAGAGTCTGCCTGTTTAATTTGATGAAAAACAGAAAGGGATCCATAAGGGGACCAGAATCTTAAGCAAATTGGAAGTACTACTTTTTGAGTTTTTTGGCACAATGACCAAAAGAAGACAAGCTGACAAGGCAAGAGTCACTCTGACGAGTTTCAGACAAGTCACAGAGACTCCTCATCGAGTTTCAAGCAGGATGGAGAGTCTCAGTATCAGCAGGATTGTATGGCTACAGTCAAACTTCTCAATAGAGGACATACAGTACAGTACTGTGGCAGAAGCACACACTTTCCGTTATCTAAGTTTAAGGACTTTAATCATCATTGCCAACTATATTTTAATAGTAGATTTGAAATACACTAATATACATTTTAATCTATATTTATGAATAAGTTTTCTGTGTTCACATTAGGGCTGAGTTTTCTAAAAGCATTGTTATGGGTCTCAGAGATCTCTCAAACTGTGCTTGTTAATGCTCTACCTAAAATACTACTCAGGCTTCTTCTTATATGATTTCACATTAGGGGCAAATCTAACAGGCTTGTTTAAGGCCTGGCCCTATACAAATGGACAAAGGACAAAACGTGGAGAATGTATTTTTCTAAACGGGATTAAAAGTAGGTGCCCTTTAAGATGACCTCTTTTAGTCTTTCATGAAAAAAAAAAAAAAATTTAGGAAACTTATTTGTATCTGTAAGGATTTTTGAAACTTGCATACTGTATAGAAGGCTTACGTTTAAAACATAAAGTAATAGTCATCTCTGCAAATAATAATGAAAGACATACTCGTGATTCGTCAAGTCGACAATAAGAATCCGGATAAGAACAGAGCAACACTTCACACTTGTTGGCCTTATAGATTCTTTGATATTCCATAAACATCAGTGTTTTCCATCTAGATTGATGTAAATAACAGCAGCTGTTTGCATGGCTCTTGACTTGATTTAGACAGACTCGCGCCGCAGTTGTAGACGCTTCTCATGGGGACGTGCGAGACGAGACAAGCTGCTAAATTCCTGCCAGTGTTGAACAGCTCAAGTCGAGTTGTAATTGGTTATTGCTTTCAAGGGCAGGACAAGGTCAGAGTAAAGGCTGTTGTCAAGCATACAAGACAAGAAGATCTCCAAAGAAGATTAAAGATCTCTCTTTACTTAAATGGAAATGTTCCTCTTGGGTGTAGTGACTTCGTTTACTATGTCGTAGTCGTGGTCTACTCCTTCACATGAGTCTGAGCATCGCAGATCACGCACCTTCTGTATATAACCGCGGTTAATGCTTTCTCATGAATTCCCTCCCCCTTTTAATGATAGCGATAAAGCTAATTATGGCGGGAGGCGGTCATACCGTATCTCCATGATGGCATTAAGTGACAGAGGGAATGCACTGAGGCTAATGAGAAATGCTGCCTTGGTGCCCCGTGTACCATCAGACACACAATTCAATTAATCGTACCATATTGCCTAATAATGTCTGGAGAGTGTGGGGTAATCAGGGTTTTTTACTCTTTCCTCTATCTTTAGCTCTCCTGGGACGATGGGAGATGGGGCGCTGGTGGAACTGTAAATGTGGTGAATACAGTTTCGGAGAATGTGACTTGAAAAATGCGACAATGGGAGTATTTTAAGTGCTTTCACACTCTGGTTTACTTCTATACTCTATAATATAGGAATATTATGTTTATTTTTGTTATTTTATAGGCTTCAAGTCTAACTTCATGGTGTAAAATGGTTAGCTTTTTTCGTCTTTTAAATTTTTTTGGTGGAGTAGAAAGTGGTTAACAAGGTCCCAGGGGCTCCCAAGTGTTCTCCATGTGGTCTAGAGATTTTAAAGCTACGGTGGTCAGGCTAACCCTAACCCTAACCCTGCTCACACCCCCGTCAAACACAGTGACACTAACCAACGGTGTGCATCAATAGTGATGTCAAGTTATACAGAAGAGGGTGGATAGCACTTTTTTTCTCCAAAATGATACTTGTAGAAAGTTGTGATAGATAAGATCTAAGGTGTGAGTTTGCATCAGCTAAGGGGAAATCAGGAAGAAAACTGGGGAGGAAATCAAAGAAACAACAAAAACGGTTAAAGTTAGGGGTGATGTAATTGGTTCCATCCTTTTTTCAATGACTTTTTACAACAATAAAATGAATTCCAACTCTACACAGTACAGAGGGGCATTTACTGTATATCAAACCTTGAACGGACTAGAAGGCGTAAATCTGAATAATATTTAGAGAAGACTTATTTAGAGTACGGTAATGAGACCTTTTTAATGAAGGCCTTGTGGAATGTCTGATCCTTGAAAATGGATGAATAATTTGTCACCAACTTGCAGAAGAGACGCATCTTTCATTGCATCACAATCATTGACGCTACAGGAACTCGGCTGGGAGTTCAAAATATCCATCCATCCATCCAGTTTATTGTGGAGGGTTTATAGAGGATTTGCTCCATACTTTGTTTGAGACGTTTTGTATTAGAGCTCTCCAGTAGCGACCCCTCAAATCAGCACTGAATAAGGAACTCGGCATGCTCTTAAACTCGGACAGACGTCGCTAATTCACTGCTACACTGTTTTGTTTGATCCAGTTAATAACCAATAAACTAACTAAACTAGCCAGACCTGCTTTCTCTCCAGGTTTCCTCCTCATCGTGCGCAGTCATGGTTTTTGTTCTCATGCACATTGTTTCCTGGGACAACAGGATAATCATTTCTCTTCCTCACACACACACACACACACACACACACACACACACACACACACACACACACACACACACACACACACACACACACACACACAGGTGCCAGAGCACATCCGCTGCATCACGCGTCCCATCTGTGCACATCAAATGCTGATTATTTTGTAACACTGACCCCTGGAGGTGTATGTGATAGACACGCGCAGACACACGCGCAGACACACACACTTGTGCAGTCGGGCTGACAAAATAACACTATAATATCTATGTTATTATTATCTATGCCATGATTTTTTGAGATTTTGCATTTCTATAAATTTTCACACCCACAAAAAAATTCGACTGTCTTTTATTCTAATTTTATTCTAGTTTTTTTTTTTACTTATAATATTGTAATATGGGTTTTATTTGTTAGTTTGTTTGTTTTAATGTATTTATTTGTTTCCACACTTTTTAATGCATTGATTTAATGATAATGATAATTATTCTTTTCTCATAATTTCTCATACATTTATTGTGAGTTTAATTATAATATACCCTTATAGTAATATTTCTCACTGGTTTATTTTCCTATTTATTTATTTATTTAAATCTCAAACACACACAAACACACACACACACACCTACTGATCTGACCAGGCAACAATCATTCATGAAATAAATGGAGAGGTGATACACACCCCTGGAGACGAGAGTATTTATCACTGTCACCTGGGGCAGAGAGACAGAACCGTCCTGAGAGAGAGAGAGAGAGAGAGAGAGACAGAGAGAGAGAGACAGAGAACATCACGGTCCAAATGGACCCATCTTTCATCTACCAATATTTCATCCTGATGCCTGCTGATTGCACAGAGAAGGGAGGTGTGTGTGTGTGTGTGTGTGTGTGTGTGTGTGAGAGAGAGAGAGAGAGAGAGAGAGAGAGAAGTGTGAGTGCGCCAAGTCATCCCAGCATGATAGATAGAAAGAGTTTAAAAAGAGAAGAGGTTCCGAACTCCTCCTGCGGTGAACGAGAGGACGCGTGAGAGACACAGAGAGACACGGAGAGACATGAGGGAGAGCAAAAAGGAGGGAGGGATAAGAGCAGGAGAGCTGTACACACGTCACACACACACGTCATGTACACACACACAAACAGAGAGGCACACAGACTCACACACGTATACACACATATACATACACACACACACACACACAGACACATACAGTATACATATACACACAGACATGTACAGTATACACAAACACACACATACAGACACACACACATATTGTATACACACACACACACACTCTCTCTCGCTATCTCTTTCTCCTTCTGTCTCATACACACTCTTCTTTCTTACCTTTAACACACACACGCACACACACACACACACATTGAGTAATATTTCCCTCCTCGTCTGTTGCCAAGGCAGCAAATAAGCAGCTTGGTGTGTGAGTGTTTCGTGCCTCTGCGCTCCCTCGCGTTCCCTCGCGCTCCTTCTCCTTTATTTACGGCCAATCAGTATCTCCTGTCATTTATCACCTCAATCATCTGCTCCTCTCTCCACCCCGACAAAATACTGTTTTCAGCTCAGAAAAGGACGGAGCCGGGCATGTCACGACACCACACACACACACACGGTCTGTTTGTAATTACTTTCAAACTTTACAGTGTGCCTCGTCATGTTACAGTGACACTGAGGAGCAGCTTCTCTCTCTCTCTCTCTCTCTCTCTCTCTGTTCTGATCCACTACTGTACTGTAGATCAACACTTCCTGTTCTGTAACTCTGCACTCTGATGTTATTCACGTCTCCCTCACTAACAGCGACGGAAACTTTCTTCTTACTTTTTAAAATAAAGGACAACCACATTTATTAACTACAACCTAAAACACCTCTAATGTAATAGAAAATAAAGAAATAAAAAAAGAAAGCAAAAAAAAAAACCCACAACTGTTTACGCAACTTCTATAGATTGAAAGATTGTCTACATAGAATAACTACAACCTAAAATACCTCCAAATTTAATGGAAAAGAAGAAAGAAAAAGAAAGAAAGAAATTACACTACTTACCATAATATTAATTAAGATAAATTGAGAGAATGGTTTATGCTACTTACTGTAGATAGATTTCTGCTACTACTTTACATAGTAAAGTGATTGATTAATTACTTAATTAATTAGTCACCACTACAACCAAAACACAAAAAATATATCTAATCAAATAATATAATTTTTATCTATCTATCTATCTATCTATCTATCTATCTATCTATCTGAGTAGCATAAACCTTTGTCTTGTTGCTTATGTTCCTTTACTTCTTCTTTCTTGATTTCTGTCTTTCTGTTTATTTATTTATTTTTTTTAAATCAAAATTTGGTTTATGAGTGCAAAAGAAATTTTTTCTTTCTTTTTAGATTTAGAGGTATTTTTAGGTCATCCTTAATAAATATAATTATATATATATATATATTGAACTGTAATTTTTGCATAAAGGTAATGAGGATATATTATGACCCGGACTGTCCAGCACATTATTCCATGTCCATTACTTTATTTCTGAATATTTAGGTGTTTCTTCCTTCCTTGGTTGTTTTTGTTTTACCCCCTCACTTGTTTTTTCTTGTTTTTTTTTTTTTTTTCTCATGTGTGTGTGTGTGTGTGAGTGAATGCAGTGCAACACTCAGTTTGGATCACGTGTCCGCGTTGCGAGTGCAGGGCTGAGCCGTGTGCTGGGCCGCTTTCTGATTAAATATTCCTCCAGTAAAGCCATCGATCGACCTGTTTTCAGTTCAGCTGCTGCCAGGGAGACAGAGCGTAGCTTTACACACACACACACACACACACACACACACACACACACACACACACACACACACACACACACACACACACACACACACACACACTCAGGCTTACTGGGATTTTTCCTCTGGCCCTCTATCTTTCCATTTCCCTCCGTCTGTTTTTCCTCACATCGCCTCAATTTTGTCCCAGATGTTGCGGAGCGTTTTTGAGGTTAAGATAGTTCTTTCTTGGGGTGTGTGTGCTGTGTGTATGTGTGTGTGTGTGTCAAATCACATTGTTTTCTGATAAAAGTAACTAGTTTGAGTATTTTTCCATTGCAGAAAATGGAAACTCCTTTGTGATTCCTCATGCATGTTGTTTTAGTCAAGACCTTTATAATTATTCTACCATCATCACTCATTAAAGTTTGACCCAGAATCTGTTAACTAGTAATAGTCCTATCTCACCTACAGTATGCGGTTTTGCGCGGTGGTCATAAGTAAGGTTCAGTTTTGGCGCTGTGATAACCCGCGGGTCGGGTTGGGGCGGGTAAAGAAATTGTCACTTTATTTGCCGGGCGGGTTGGGGCGGGTCATTAAAAACAAAATAAATTAAAAAATCCATGTATATTGCGTGAAATTGGTGTAATGTTTCCAAGCACTTTCAGACTGAAATAAAGGCTGTTTTCATTTGAATTACAATGCCTAGTATGTATATTTAATGGTCGCGGGTGCGGGGCGGGACGGGTTGTAAAAATAGATACAGTGGTCCAGGGCCGGCTGGGACGGGCCAAATGATTTCATAAAAGCGGGACCCGCAGGTTGGAAAAATACCCGACCTGTGCATCACAACACATGCAGAACTTTGCAGGACGTCGGGCGGTTACTCGCAGCAGATCAAACCACATAGGTGAGATAGGGGTATAACAGCAGGAATAACAGAGGGGGGCGGGTTATCGGGGGCGGGGCTTGTAGGACGACTTTCACACACACACACACACACACACACACACGGATTGGGAATCACTGCTGTCACGGATTGCATAAATTATAAAAAGAATAACTGAATAACTGAGTACTTAAATGGCGGACCTCACGTGTTAGATTACTCATTACATCAAAAAAGTTATCCAAGTTCTCTAATACTGGAGGAGTATGGAGGAGTTTAGGACCTTGCGCAGTTATAGGTTATATGCACTAATTGATGTATTTTACCCTATGTAGTTTCTGATGCAGATGAAAACCTTTACAATAAGTTTCAGTATATAGAGTGAAATACATCAACTTGTGTATAACCTTATATTAGGTTTAGGACTAACACTGGTTTGGTTTTTCTTCATTAGAATTAAATTTAGAAGATATTTATGTAACAGTTTTTTCTTCTTTTTTCCCCTATATCTTTTCTAGTTGTGTTTTAGTGCTAGTAATAGTGAGGTTTTTGTTCATTTCTGTCTTTTTTCCCCTTTAAGAATTGGTTTATTGGTAGTTACTCTTCATTCTTTGATTCTTTACTCAATTTTAGGTTTAAAAAAAATAACAATGGTCTTTCTTTCTTTCTTTTCTTTTTCTTTCCTTTGATTATTACCTTAATATTAATATTTTGATTCTTTCCTTAAAATTGCATAATGTAGAGTAAATACAACAAAATCCCAAGAAAGGAAAAAATAGTTTCAATGGCTAAACCTAATATTGATTAAAAAAAGAAAAAAATTACAAAACAGAAAAGGAAACAAACTACTTTTATTACATCCAAAACTATTATTAATGAAAGAATGAACGAAAGAAGGAGCTTAGTTAACACTTTAAAAAAAAGAAAAATATAGAAAGAAAAAATTAACTATTATTACTAAAACTATTATTATCGAAAAAAAGAATCTAAAGAAACCCAATGATATTTTGAATTTTTCTTTCTTTAACAATAGTTTTAGACGTAATAAGATTAGTTTTACTTTTTCTTAAATTTTTTTCTTTTTTTTATATAAATTTTTAGGTTTACTACTAGTAAGGTTTTCTTTCTATCTTTCTTTCTTTCTTAATTAATTTTGTTAATAATATTTTTGAAAGTAATAAGGATAGTTTGTTTTCTTTTCTATTTTGTTCTATGCTTCTGTTTTTAATCATTATAAGGTTTAGCCACAATAATATTTTCCTTTCTTTCTTTCTTAGAATTTCACTGTATTTTCTCTACTTTAGGCAAATGTATGGTTTGGATAAATAAAGATGGCTTCATGGGAATAATCGCAGACGTACTGTACTGTATTAGTGTAGTGAGTATGGATCTGAGTCTAGACTGTGCATAATAAGAATAAATCGTTCTCGGGGCTACAAGATGTCTCGGTCTGGAACGTGACTCGAGCTCCCAGGTGTCAACGTCACTCCTCTCTGATAAAAACACAGCGAATCGGCGTCTTTTTCACTGTGAAGAATCATTCAAGGTTCATGCTCTGTGTGCTTTCTTGCGACTCTTATTTGCCTTTATTGCCTTCGAGCCTCTACCTGCTGCTTCTCCGCCTCGACTCCACCTCTAAAGCGCTGTTAATTGATGACCATCGTGGCTGACCTGGGCGTCCCTTTGTCCCTCGGTGTCCCTGTCAGTGTGTCAGCATGTCCTGATAAGCGCATGAGAGATAAAGTCTTCCATCTCTTCCTCTTACAGGCTCACCTTTGACCTTTGGGGCAAGACAGATTGACGCCAATCCAGCGTTAGGGAATGATGTTGTTGTTGTCATTTATAGATGAATGGCTAGTGGAGACAGTGTCTGTTTGTCTTCATGTGCGTCCGGTGGGAGAGGAGTTCCAGGATGTCCCAGGATGACCCGTCTCGCTCTTTATTAGAGGGAATAAAGTGCATTAAATGCCACGATTGAAAGAGAACATTTAGCTAACAATCAGTGACGATCTTTAATCAGATCAGTTCAGATTATAACAAAACACCTTCATGTCATTTTAATCCTTTTCGTTACGCTCGTTTAGATTTATTTCACTCCAGTGGCTGTATCATATATACAGTGTGTGTGTGTGTGTGTGTATGTGTGTGTGTGTGTGTGTATGTGTGTGTGTGTGTGTGCACCATGCTGTTATCACAGATCCCACGTGTGTAACTTCTAGAAAACGGGTTTATGACTAACAGCCTCGAATTTGAGTCTGTACGCGGGAAATGAGGCTCTGATGGAGGTTAGTTTATTTAGATTCAAATTATAATGAGATCTTTATAGCCATATGAAAAACAGTACTGTGTAAATGATGAGTGTGTGTCTCTATGTGTTTGTGTGTGTGTGTGTGTTCTGTACTCATAGAGGACGGCGCGTGTTGAAGTGAACCGTAAGGACTTTCACAGCGGCTGGAGGTCATAAAATAACAGACATCGGCCCGTTAATGGGCCTGTCAACACATCAGAGAGCGCGTGTGTGTGTGTGTGTGTGTATGTGTGTATGATGGTAGAGGGCAGGCCAACCTCCTCATAGTCACAAACGCTTTAATATTTGGCATGCGCGCTCCCTGTCAGGACTCAATGACCCACACATAGTGCTTCATTCTCCATCATAGGAGACACATCACTGACCCTGAAAACACACACACACACATGTACATATTCTGAAATGTTCAATCAGCGCCAAACATTATGCTTGACTCGTCTTATTGTTTAGACTGTGACGGTTCGAGGAATATATATATACTGTGTGTGTGTGTGTGTGTGTGGCCATGTTGCTCTTCCCACACCCAGCACAGATGGGATTACAGAGGTTTACCCAGTGTGATACAATCAGCGCTTTATGATCAATCTGACCTTTACACACACACACACACACACAAAACGTGTATCTTGGAAACATCGATTAACCTAACCTGCATGTCTTTGGACTGTTGGAGGAAACCAGAGAACCCAGAGGAAACCCACCAAGCACAGGCAAGAACATGCAAACTCCATGCACACAGACCCAAAGGTGGGAATCGAACCCAGACCCTGGAGGTGCGAGGCGACAGCGCTAACCACTAAGCCGCCGCGCCGCCACATTTGGATTAGCTAAAGTGAATTGCTGCTAGGTGTATAGGAGTGTATGAGAATGTCGTCGCATCCAGTTAAATTTTGGTGAACAGAATCGTGGTTGCTTCTGTAGATTAGACGTGGCTCTAGCTCTAATCTTACACGTTTATAAACTAATTAGTGAGACGAACCGGAGCCCAGGTGCAGACTGATTAACTACAGTAACACAATATTACACTTTTCTAAACGGTTTAGTTGAATAAAAACCCTGAAAATATGCCGATTCCTCATTACCGTCAGGGATTTGGTGGTGTCGGAGGTAATCGCAGGGTTATTTTTTAAATTTTTTTTTAAGATAGCAAATGATCCAAAATACTCTAAAGAAATTACTTTGCAAACAGACGAGGGGGTTAACGAGGGCAGCGATGGAACATGGGGAAAGTCGGAACTGAACAAACAGCTTGGAGTCGGCACCGGAGCTAGATATGGAGATCGAGACCTTTATATTGTTTATTTTTAATTTTTCTTTAACCACCGTCTGTGCTTCGCCAGAAACGAGGCGAGCGAGAGTGTGCGGCTGAGTCACATGACACGGTTTGCAGCCGCATCAGAGCTCCGGAGATGTCAAAAGTGTGATAAAAACACGCTGGCAGATATATATTTATGAAATCACAGTGAAAATTTGTGTTTCTTAGTTTCTACATGACACTTTCGAGGTGATCATGGTCAGTTCAGATGATTATTGAAAGGGGGGCGACACCATGAGAACGAGTCAAAGTAGAGATTCCCTACGGTACATATTACTCAAGTAAAAGTCCTCCGTTCACTTGTGTACTTGGATAAAAGTAGAGACGTACTCACTTTCAAATTTACTTAAGTATCAATATTACATGGCTTGTTTTAGCGTTTTTTATTGTAAAAATAAAAAAATCTCTCTCTCTCTTTCTATTCACGCTATTGCCTGCAACCATCTCCACTTCTGATTTTAAACACGTCATGTTATAGGCGTGTCTCGGGTAAAGACAAATATGCCATGCAATTATGCATAGTAGTCAGCTGGTGGCTGAATACAAACAGAAGTACGGATATTTGCGGTACAGTAAAAGGAGTCTTCTAATAAAACTACTCAACATGTATGTGAAATACAGTACGAAAGTTCGGCGTAGAGATACTCAGGTACCTCCCACATCTGGTCACTTAGTTCTTTTATTCTGCACAATCAGATGTCCCACTTTGACTCGAACACTTCTTGTATATTGCAATTCTCTTTTTATAAACATCACGATTCAATCAGATTTGGTTTAACAAACTTACTGTAGCAAATAATCTGCTCGCATTACACACACACAGGATGCTGTGCTGCCTAAGCATGTGTGAATAGTTTAGATTGCACCACCTGTATGATTATAGCAGTACTGCAACCTCAAATGCAAACATATATGAATTAAAAATGTTTTTTTTTACTTCGATTACCTAATACCTAAATTGCCACACAATTTAATAATAATAAAATAATAATAAAAATAATAGATTTTTTTTCTCCAAGTTTCTTGAAGTTCTGGAGGCTCTTAAGTTCCCTTCTTCGATTCTTGTACAGTAATCGTTCTCGAAAACATTTCAAAGGAAATGGTGGACGTTTTTCTTGTAGCGCTGCAAAAAGGTCTTACTTTATGATGAAGGAAGCCGTTGAGTCCAAACGAACCAAACAAAACGGCTCCGGTGGGGATTGAAGCCGCTTCTTTATCAGTGTGTGTGTGTGTGTGTGTGTGTGCGCTTTATTTATTGGTGAGTTTATTCTTCGGGAAATATAGTGTTCCTATACGGCTTGGATGATGAAAAAGGAAGGATTGTTGTGTGTGTGTGTGTGTGTGTGTGTGTGTGTGTGTGTGTGTGTGTGTGTGTGTGTGTGTGTGTGTGTATAGGCGTGTGTGTGCGTGTTTCTGAGACATGATTGAGGCTAAACTGGAGCTCACAGCTGAATGAGTGCATTATCATTCCCGCGTAGTATAGTGTAGTACAGGCGTGTCGAGAGCAGCGGCCTGAGGCAGCGATGACAAAGACTAATGAGCCGTTGGTCTCTGCCTTCATCTCGCCTAACGCTTCATAAAAACACTGATGACCTGCTTGCCTCACACACAAACACACACACACACACACACACACACACTGAGTGCTGAAAACCTATTACACCGAAGCCGCGGAATTCTCTGGCGTTATTACTTATAACAAAGCGTTGTTAAATTCTGCGCTCTGATTGGTCAGAATCTGTTGGGTCGTTTCCTCTGACAGCAGCTCTGACAGTAGCGCCGGTTTATATTAATGTCCCCGTTCTGATACCTTACCATTTCCGTGGTAACCTCCATGTAAACACGTTCAGTTAATTCATACAGTGATGTTTTCTGCACGTTTATTTAACATTAATGGAAAGAGTCGCCGGTGTACAGTATCGCGAATTCCTGACACAGCGGAGGATGTTAGGCTTTACGGTTTACGAGAGTAGCTGCTATAACGTTAGTGACTCGCTTTTAACAGGAAACGCTAAATTACTCAACACCTGAATACAGTTGAACACAAGAACACAATTCTTATAAAATAAGAAAAAGTACTACTATAAAAGTACCTGCTTTTCATTTACAGTATAGCTACAGTATTACATGCTATACACACACACACACACACACTTGATTAGCATTAGGTATCTATTAGTAACAGTTACTAATGCAATTAAATGTTCAGTTTATGACCGCTCAAGATCACACGGACAAGCAATCCTTTTCTATGCTAACTCACAAACTCTATATAAGAACGCTTTAGCCTTTAGCTATAGACGCTAGCTACTCGTTAACTAGCCCCCTCCCCCCAACCAACACACACAAAAAGATTTCTTAAGGCTTCTTAGTTAATTTAATAGTCAGTACACGCTGTAAAAGTCTCTGCACTCTGACATCAGAGATTCCTAAACATCAATCAAAGCGACCGTGAAACTCAAGTTGTCCCGGAACGTTTCACCAATCCCGCCTTGCAACTTGCAACTTGTTATTCGTCGCCTGTTATCGCTTTTATTAACGGAATCTGTTTCTTAAAAATGACAAAAATTTAAAAGTTGACCTCCAATCTGGTCGACGTCTTATGCTTAAAGGATTCAACGTTTATGAACGCGGGTCGATTTCATTAGCGTGGGGTTTATATAACGGCGTCGAGCGAATGAGGTGGGGTCGGCTCTAATTGTAGTAGTGTGCTTTACACCGGCTACTGTGCTCACTGACCGAGCGAGTGAGGGATCGATCAGGATGGAGAAGTGAAATAATCATAAAATGGAGGAAGAGGCAGCGCGGTGCGGCCTCGTTACCGGAGGAATGATGTATTGATCGTGTCTGACAGGGCGGCGCAGAGCCCATCGATCCTCCCTGTGTGTGTGTGTGTGTGTGTGTGTTTGTGTGTGTGTGTGTTTGTGTGTGTGTGTGTGTGTGTTTGATTCATTCCAGGCTGCCAGGGTCACCGAGACACCCGACCACTGTAGGGAAATGAGCTCATCACAAATGCAGACGGATAAATGGAGGGATGAAGGACAGTAAAGAATGCTGAGGAAGGACATACTGTAGTGTTTACCAAGAACATCAAAATAAGTCGAGAAATGTTCCACCATGCATGTTAAGCGCCAGTTAAGACTTCATACCAGTAATAATTGGAATTATTTATCCGCACCGGGGGCGTTCGAGCCTAACCGGGACTTATGACAAAATTTAGTTTGAGCTTCTTAGCTGCAGTAAATCATTTGAAACATTTTAAAGGAGACGTATGTACGTGAATGCAGTCACTCCAGTGAACATTCAGAGTGTGGAAATCTCACCTGGATCCATGAAAATCGGCGGATAACTTGCCACCAGTGAACATAAGCGACGCATCTGTCTGTGTGAACACACAATCATTCACCAACACCACTAGTACGTTACAAGAACTCGGCTGGTCGTTATTGCCAGACCTGACCTCGCTCCCAGACATTTCCACATGTTTGTGTCATTGAAGGAGTTCCTTGGAGGCCAGTGTTTCAGACGAGAAACTCATAGCTCTAGCGCACTGAGAAAACCTTGATGGTGTCTAAGCACTAGTGAAACATTAGTGTTTCAGGGGATTATATAGAGAAATAAAGGGAGTTTTTACTGTTATTCTGCACAATCAAAAGTCCCGCTTTGACTTGAACACCAATTGTATATCATAGCTATAGTAAGCTAAGGCTAGTTTTAGCTCTATCTTTGCAGCGTCAAATTTGTCAGATAACAAATGCACATATCCAACTAGTATGTCGGGTTTATGACAAAAAATATGAAACACAGCAAAAAATACAAAATAAATAAATAAAAAAAATTCCCTCCAGCTTCGGTCATTAGAGAATCAGGAAGAACTCATGGATCATGTGTAGTATATCTCCAACCCACACAAGGTCATGGCACAGCCATTAACGATGTATAATTGTAATAGAATGCTCCTGTGTGTGTGTGGGTGGGTGTGTGTAACACACATGCTCGAGTGTGTGTGTGGGAGGAATGGGAATAAGGTCAGAGTTATGGTCCATCAAATGCACTCAATAGGGCAGCTTTGAACCCTTAAACAACCTCCTCCTGAACACACACACACACACACACACACACATCTATACCATCCTCCTGATATCTGGAGTGTGTACAGCCCGTGGTGTGGTCACACACCGTCTCTCCCTCGCTAATTGATTGCCTCATGTTAATTGAAGCCAGGCTTGAGTAGGATCTATTAATGGAGGGTGAAACGTGTCGGCTTGAGTATAAATCTCAGAATAACAGCGCAGTCATCTGGCATGAAGAGACCACAATACTGTGTGTGTGTGTGTGTGTGTGTGTGTGTGTTGTGATGTTCTAAGTATCTTCATGTGAGATTTTAACGCATGTTGTAACTAGATTCATGACTGACTTCAACTTTTTTTTATTTAAATGTTAAAATGTTTTTTTTTTTGTAATTAGAAGAGAAGTTAGTTAATTTTCATTGAAGGTTAAAACAGTTGCAGCCAAAAACATGAGGTTTTCTCTGTTAAAACACACCTAAGTGACAACATACTTGAAAATGTGCTGTTACGAGACGAAAATGATTATGCCCCGTTTACCCCACCATAGCTATCACCGTCCCGTAACATAGACGGAAGTGTTTTATTCCTCTTATACTGCAGCATTTTACACCCCAACAGCATTTTATCGATTTACAGTTACATTTAATGCTGTAAAATAAAACATGCTGTTCCCGTTGACACTTTTAAATTATTTCACATTCACTAAATTAATGACACAAAGTTACAGCTAGTTATTAGTAAATAAATAAATATTATAAATAAAGGGGTCAGGGGTATCTCAGTGGTTAAGGCATTGGACTACGGTTCGGAAGATCCCAGGTTCAAACCCCACAACCACCAAGTTACCACTGTTGGGCCCTTGAGTAAGGCCCTTAACCCTCAACTGCTCAGATGTGTAATGAGATAAAAAATGTAAGTCGCTCTGGATAAGAGCGTCTGCCAAATGCCTAAATGTAAATAAATAAATTAAAGCAGTTCAGCTTAAATTTGCTGTCCGGAAAAGCTAAACCTACCTAAGCACTGACACTGGAGACTCCTTCCCTAAATGTTAAATCAGCATCTCTTTTCTAATTGTGATGCAATTTTCTTTTACACTATTCTTAAAAAATTAATCAGAAACTTTCTGACCAATCAGATTTAAGGATTTAAAAATCCTCTAGTGCCGTGATATTAAACTATATGAAAAGATATTACTGCCAGCCAGTGGTGTCAAAAGTATTCACATTCATTACTTGAGTAGAAGTATAGATACTAGGGTTCAGAAGTTGAAGTATCAACCCAAGCTTTTTACTTAAGTAAAAGTATAAAAGTACTGGTTTCAAAACTACTTAAAGTATAAAAGTAAAAGTACCGTGAGGAGCGACAAAAGCATTAAGGTTTAGGGGGGTGCGTTGTGCAAGTTCTTATCATGCGACCGGGGGGGGATGGGCGGGCATTGTGCGCGTTCTTATCATGCGACCGGGGGGGGGGTTGCGCGTTCTGATCATAAAAATAGAGTAACGAGGCTATTTTTAAAATGTAAGGAGTAGAAAGTACAGATAATTGCTTAAAAATGTAAGGAGTAGAAGTAAAAAGTCGGCTGAAAAATAATTACTCCAGTAAAGTATAGTTACCCAAAATTTCTACTTAAGTAAGGTAACGAAGTATTTGTACTTCGTTACTTGACACCTCTGCTGCCAGCAGCCAGCAATGCGTGAAAAGTATGTTAGATTGGAATTAGAAAATGTTTAACAGCATTATCTGTATTATTTCGTTGGAATAAAAGGTTGAGTTGACGGGCGAGACAAAAATAAATTTAAATAAAAACTGTTAAATAAACAATGTTATAAAAATCTTTTAAAAAAATCTACAAGATTATGAATTTAACAAGAACATTCATTAGAACGTGTTAAAGCTTTGTTGGGAGATGAGTCGTGATCAGGACAGAAATTAATAAAGGAATGAATGAATGAATGAATACATAGATACATTCATACATACATACAACTTATACTGTAACTCCACTAATTACATTTAAATTTTAAGGACTTTAAATATACCCATAGAAATTTTACCATGGTATAGGTATGATGGTCATCCAATGGTACCAAGGTATATAGTAGTATGGTATTTTTAATACTACCAAGGTATTTATTTGCTGACATGGTACATGTACTGTACAGTACCACATTATAGTGCATGGTTTTACCATAGTACATACTTTGGTACAATGGTATTTTTATTATAGTATGGTCCATGTTTCTAGCATATTTATATAATTTTCTGCCATGGTATGTACTGTATGTAACATGAATTAAATACTAGTGTATGTTAAAACACTTGATATTACATTCCATATGGAAATGCCTGTACTATTCCATACCATTAGTATGTACTGTATAAACATAACATTATGAGATGCCTGCTAAACTTTGGTAGTCACTGTGGTACCCAATACAGTAAGTGCCATGGTATTCACAAATGTATTGTGTTACACTCCGTAGTCCAACTATGGAACACTGTATAAAGTCCTATGGTGCATAGTGTGGTAATGCCTGAGGTACCATGGTAACACTATGGTATACAGTATTATGGTATGTACTGTATAGTAGTTTTCCATTGTAAACTATAGTAAAATCTGGTATGTGGGTTTAAAAAGTTTAAATAGGAATATCTATGTGATAATGTCAAATATTTAAATCTTTAAGCTTTCGTTCTTGTAGTTAATTGAGGTTTTGTTTTTTTATTTTGCCCCAGCGCATGAATTAGCCCATGTAATGCCTTCGTGTTAGAGTCAGGAGACTCGAGACGGCTTTGACACGGGACCTCCGTTGAGCTGACAGGCCGTCGCCCTCGTTCTCTTCATTTCAGTGCGCTCGGGTTGTCTCTCTGTCTCTCTCGAGGGGCGATATTGATGTAAAACATGTCACAATTACCTGCCTCCATGGCTGCCCCTGCTGGGAATACTAATCGGAGAGGTGTCAGGGATTCCTCAAAGCGAGGTCACAGGTTCCTCAACCTCCGTCTCATCTCAGTCTTGCAGCTTCAAGATGTCATCGCTGTCTTGGCTGGATCTAATACCAGGCCTTGGCGACTGAATTATTCAACAGAGTGAATTATTGAAATACAAAAAGAAGTAGAATTGTCGGGTCAGCGCTTAGCTGAAGTGGGAGAATGTGGTTCAGCGCTTGGCCTAAATCGAGTCATAATGGCAATATTTGAAGACTTATTAATCTCATCGCTTCGCCCGATCGATGAATCAACAGTGGAAGATATGCTGGCTTTATTGCGGTCATGGTAAATTTCTATTTAGAGAACCAGGACGATGTAAAAGAGTCACGTGCCGGTAGAAGCAATCTCCAAATTTTCAAGGGAGCCTCCCTCCGCCCTTCATCTGAGAAGATGGATTTCTTGCTGTTGGTTCCGCTTCTCCTGCAGTCAAGTGGCTGTTATGAAAAATCAAACCTTATCACTGGCTCCTCTCAGAGAGCAGTCATTCAAGACATTAGACAGCCTTGCAAATGCAAGAAAATGGTTTTTTTTTGTCGAAATGGCATTGTGGAAAAAAATTACTTCTTTCCAGTCACACAATAGATCTCTCCATCCACTCCTTTGCTATTATTGTCCTTTCACAATTCTCTTTCAGGGGGCGGGGGGGGGGGGGGGGGGGAGAAAAGGCAGTGTGCGTCAAATCGTTGTTTTATTTTTACATTTCTGGTTGCGCTCGGTGTTCTACCACAACATTGATGAACGCTCAATTCTGATTGGTCAGAAGACGTAGATTCATTTTGTATAACACCGCACCTGATGATCATTTCATAACATAACTTATTCACGGATCTGTACTCTGGAAGCTCTGTGGAAACAGAAAATGCTGCTAGTGTGAGGTTTCCTCAAAAGGAGAAGTTGATATAGGTTTATGGAAGGAGTCTCGAGTGTCTGAGACCGTTATATTCAGCAGATTGCGAATGAGATTGTAAATGAGAAGATGTTCCTCAACATTAACTGATAGAAGAAGGTGCAACTTGCTGTGATATAAGAGGAATAAAACAACTGAAATGGAAAAATAATGAACTGTCTCCTTGCTGTTTAATTACTTCTCTAAAACAGTACAGCATCAAATGTTTTATTCCTTATGTAGCGTTCTTTCATGTATGAACTTTTACAATGTGTGTAGGATTCAGCGCTTTCCTTATGCACCTTCAAAACCACCTCCGCCTTGCATTTCTTAAATTTATCCCATGTGATGGATTAAGCAAATGCAGAAACACTGCGAGATAAAGAGAGGGAGAGAATGAGACGGAAGCAGAAGAAAGTAGGAAGAAATGCCTCCAATCCGGCTCTATACTTTCATCTTTCCAAGGAAGATGGAAGCGTTTGAAGGCAGGGGTGAGAGCGCGAGACGCCTGGGTGACACCGCCAGGCTGTGCCTAAGCAAAGATCCGCTTCAAGCGTGAAATAGACGGGGAAAGGCGCACATTATGCTGATGCCCACAAAAGAAAATCCTTTTTTTTTCTCTTCTTCTTCTTCTTTATTTTTATATATACACTCAATTTAATTATCCGCCTCCTAGACAAGGTGCCCATCTCTCCCAGATTTCCATGTTTGAAATTGGCCGTGGCTAGACTGCAAAAAACGGCTTCTCGAGTCAGGCTTCAGCTCGTGAAGTAACATTGACTTGAGCTCCAGGTGCCGAGGGGAAGGATGGGTGCCTGAACAGATCAGTGCTAAGGGTTATCTCGCTATAAAGGAAGCAGCAGAAAGCACACTGACACTAATTGGGTTTTACAGCAGCCTACCATCTAGCAATAGAGATTCATTACCCAGGGGAATCAGTGACTGGTCTCATACTGCTGCTCCAACACGCTTTTCTGGCCTTATCTTTTCCCCCACCGGACATGCTCCAAGTTGAAATGCTTTCGGAAGAGCAATCTTTACTATTGTCTACAAATAAAAGATAAGGGATAACTCTTTATGAATCCCTGATGAGAGCTTTATGCGTTAGAGTACAGGGATCAACACAAAACAACCTAATAAACTAAATGGACTATGATAAGAAAGTAAAGTATGGCAGGTACTTGGAGAATGCAAAAAAAAACCCAACAAAAAAAACAAGCAAATCTTGTGGAACCCATAAAAATTCCATAGAGGACACTACACTGATATCCCAAAGGCTCTTAAGCCAGGTATAATCCTTTAAAGATACCAAAAAAGTGTGGTCTCACACCTCCAGGGTCAAGGGTTTTGTATGTCCAGCCTTAGGTCTGTGTGTGGGGTTTTCCTCCTCATACTCGAGTTTTCTCCCACAGTCCAAAGACATGCAGTCTAGGTTAATTGACATTTCCAAGTTTATCTGTAGTGTGAGTGTGCCTGTGTGCCTTGCAAAAGTCTATCACCCTGTCCAGGGTGCCCCCTGCCTTGTGCCCAGAGTCCCCAGGGATGGGCTCCAGGCTTCCTGCGACCCTGTACAGATAAGCACTATAGATAGATAGATAGTGAGTGAGTGAGTGAGTACTTTTGTAAGTCGCGCTGGATAAGAGCATCTACCAAATGCCTAAATGTAAATGATTGAGTAAATGAGTGGATAATTAGGGGTTCTATGTCAAGTTGAACCATTTTAGGAATCTAAGAACCCGTAACCATTCATTGAACCCTTCAAGTCCTAAAAGTTTACAGTATCTTATGTTTCAGTTTAAGACTGTACCGAAATAGTTTGTTTGCCGTAAGTTTGCCACTTATACTGTATATCCAGTTAATCCATGTGCACTTCGGAAAAAGGGTGTCTTCAACGGTTCTTTAAGGAATCATTGGATAATTAAGGTGGGGGGTGGGGTGCAACCCATTAAGATTGATTTTAGGGGGCTCTGAAGAATTAATTTAATTAACAGGTCCTTCCAGGAGCCCTTAAAGAACTGCATATGTACGTACCAAATACTGAATACACACAAAATTGTAAACTTCTGACAGGTATCAAAAATAAATTAATTGCTAATTATTATTTGTTTGTTGCTCACACATAACCATTTAAAGCATTTAGAAGAAGAAGAAGAAGAAGAAGGAATAAAAGATTCCTCAAGGGTTCTTCATGGGTGTAATGAATAGTGAGGTTTTTATGAGACTCTGAATCCTTAATTATGCAATAAACCCATCAGGAACCCATGAAGAACCTATTAATTCGAAGAGACTTCCAAGTACCAAGACAGAAAAACACTTGAAACAGTTCTTGGCAGGTTCCAGGGTTTAAGAAGTAAATAATGATCAATGTTATTTGATTTGTTCCAGACTTATAACCGGGTAGACTTATAACGATCAAATGGTTCTTCAGTGGTTCCTTAAAGAGTTCCAATTGAAGAAGAACCTTTTCAGGAGGATAAAAAGTTTTAGAATTGTTCTATAATCCCCCGTCAAGAAACCTTTATTAAAAGTATGGCAAGAAACAAGCGAAATGTTAAATATTGTACTTATCCAATTAAAATATTCACAGTTTTGGAAAAAAATATTTAAGGTTTCATTGGTAGTATGTTCACAAGGTTCTCATGCTAAATAGAAATCTTTAACAGAAGATTTCTTGGGGGTTTATTGGATGCGTAACTGTTCTTAACTCTAAAAAGATTAGATGGGAAACAATAGGACAAGTCTTTAGAGTAGGGTTTAATTGTTCCTTGAGATAACCAAAGGACCCTAAAGGGCTTGACTGTGTTTGCTGCATTTTATCCAGCATTCTTGGTATCTGTCGAATATGTTACAGAACCTTGTCATGATGTGTTCAGATAATTTGCTAATAAATCCTTAAAGTTTTCTCTTTTTTTAAGAGTTTATTATTGAAATTACATTCTGCTTCATTCGCATTCTGCTTCATTGATACTTATGCATTTCCAGTTCCACCATATCAAGATCGAGTCACGGATTGTTTCCCACATACGGGCGAATTCTTCACATAAGCGTCTGTAACGAGCTAGTTGCATTAGCGCTCTCGTTCTGCAGAGTCAGCCCCAGTATTTGAGGTCATTAGAGGCAAATGGAAATGAAATAATGAAAAATATTGAGGGATAGTAATGGACTCTCATCAGGCAGCTGGATGATCAGGGCATGTGGAATTGTTCTGTCAGGCTATGAGGCTAATGTACATTCTTGACATGACCTTCACATCTGAGATGAATTTGAGCCTCGTGTGAATTCTGAAATTGAATCTAACACTTTGGAAAACTCACACAAGCATGCATGCATACACTGCCTTTCTCTGACCAGTCTTTGATTATTAAATTATTGCTAACAGAGTAAGAATCTGTATTGATTCTTATATCGTTTGTCTTCTGATATATCAATAGTCATTGACCATACGTACTGTAAGATTTCTTATTTTTTAATACATTTCTATGACTTCTATGATTCCTTGCTTACTTTTCCTCATGGAATAAAAACTGGATTTCTATTAGAATGTTTTCCAAGAAAAATCGTTTAACAAGAATCCTCAACTGCTCCAATAACCTATAAGGAACCCTTCTGAGAATCTATATGGAATTCCTGCTCCATGTTCCCCACACCCCATTGATTCCCCTGATTTTCCAGGATTTGCATCACTCTAGGAAAAGGAAATTACTGCAGGAAATTATCCATCCATCCATCCATCCATCCATCCATCCATCCATCAGTTCATTCATCTTCAGTAGCCTACTGTAGTTATCTTAGTTAGACCCCACATACTGTACATTGTACATTCATAAACTCATTAAAATTTAGAGCTGCTAGTTGACCTACAGTACCACAGTGTTTTTGGAAAGTTTGACCAAACATGAGAACCTTGTGAACATACTAAACTCTACACAGATAACAATAGATAACGAGGTTATGCTTTCGAATCCTGGAACTGTGAGTAATTGCCGTGTTGCAAAAACAGAATCCAACTCAATCAGCTCAAATAGAAGAAAACAGGAAATTAAGCGCCAGAGATTTATCTCGTACAGTCACTGTGCACGGCCTCGCTTGTTCCACGATTCTTAATTGTTTTGGTGATGTAGGTCATGTTTTAGATTTGACTTTCGCTCATCGCCCTCGAGCGTGCAATCGATAGAGCTTTAAGAAGTGGATGGAATCAAAGGGATCAGAAGTAACCTCATTAACTTTGGGCTTCATTCGCAATGATTAACCAAACAAAGAATTGCCCCTGATATCGAGCCACACGGAAAACGAGCTGCTGAGATGGCCAAGTATTGATGCTCTTCATCCATTATAAGAGAGAGTGTGTGTATTAATTATATGGGAGAAAGAGAGAGAGGGAGAGAAAGAGCCTGGTGAGATCCATTAGAAATTTCCATCCACTCAGTTCAGTTTGGGTGAACTTGGCCTGGTCCAGTGTACAAGAGCAGATCCTGCAATAAGCTGATTACAGCTTGGGGCAAACACAATTACTTTCTGCAAGTCGGTAATAACATAAAGGAATTGGGTTGCAGCAGAACTTTAAATGCAACCCAATACTCAACGTGATACCATTTGAATGGAGGAGAAGGACAGGTAGACCCTGCAAAGCATGGTGCCAACCAGTCAAGAACAATCTACAGTATGTCTATTGAGTGTCAGTTGGGAGCAATTTGAAGACAGGACAAAGTTGGAAGAAGCTCATTGCCCAATGACACTCCATGTGAATCAAACCCCCATCATGATTTGCCAACAGAACTGAATTATCCAGAGTTTTCACTGTCTCATTGTTGGGAGATTCAAACAAGTTTAAGTTTAAATCCTAATGATGCCACGGCTTTCCATGGCGGGGAAACAAGGGCGCAAAATTGGACGTGCACTCTGGTACGGGGGTCACACTCTATCTCTGTATGTGAGCTATTCAAGAAATGACCGTTTAGCTTTACATGCCCTAGAGGAAACTTCTAAGACAGTGTCTTCAGTCCTAAATGTGGCAAGATATCTGGGCTTCAATCAAGCAGAAACCCACTAGTTTCATGGATTTCTGTAGAGGAACCATTGAAACTTTGGCTACCTAAGGAACCTAACATCACTCATTTTGGTGCCTGATTGTTACAACATGTTTCACACAAGGTCTGGTGATGCAGTTTAAAATTCCAGATTCTTCTGACTGGTGATTGAACTGTCTATGTTTATCTACATCTATCCACCTGGATCCTTCAGGAAACTTGTGAAGAATTAATCAATATTGTTTCTGTAACTGTGTTTATTTTGTTGCATATTTGAATTCAGTCATTCATCTCTTTAACTCTTTCGCGTTTGTATTTTGACCGAGACAAATGTTTGTAGTGTTCACGTCAACCATCTGGTATCTGTTTTTTCTACAAATTGCTCCACTTGAGTTGTTAAACTGCTCAGTCCTTGGGTTTTATTCCCCTTTGGTTGTATGTTGCTTTTGTATTCTATTTCCAATAAGGTTGAAAAAGTCACCCACTGCTTTCTGCATGTGTGTATGTTAAATGAGATGTCTGATCTAGAGATGCTGAGCATGCAGAGATGCACTAAATTTATTCACAGTATTTAACTCGATAGGTACAGAAATCTTTTTCTCTCATACACAGTCTGGCTTATTGGAATGTTTGCAAATGAGTGCATGCAATATGCACATATCACGTTTCCTTTTCTCTTTCATCTCTCAAATACACACACACACACTCTCAAGAGGGGAGAAAGCAGGATCTCTTTCCATCTCCGCATGGTGCAGCCTGCTGGAAAGGTCACTAGCGTATCAGGTTTAATTTTTACTCTTCCTCGCCTGTTAAGATCCATAAAGCCATCAATAAATCATTTTTAATGTCTGCATGAGCGCCGAGAGCTGACGCTGATTTAACACCAGGCCCTGTTAGCTCTGCTTCCATCCATCATCTCCCTGTCTCTCTCTCTCTTCCACTCTCTCTTTCTCTCTCTTTTTTAATTCTTTATTATTAATTCTTTGTCTCCTTTCAACTGTCCTTTCTGTAATTTTACACCAAGACATGAAAGAGCAGACTACAGGTCCAGTGCTGCAGTTTTCGGAACCTTTATTCAGTTCAACCTAAGACTTGAACCTTGTGTGTAAGAAGCTGTAAACTTGCTATTAAACCCAACAGAGAGCCACAAATGTTTGTGCAAAGTATGGAGAAAAAAACACCTTAATGAGCCGTTTAATGAATGCTAGATGATGGCGCACAGGCTGCTGAATTAGCAATCGTATTTTCCTTGTTGGATATTAGATGGTGTACAGGTCACAGTTCTACTGTTGACCTCAGGATCTTTCGGGATCAATATAGCTGCTATTAGGGATATGCATTTTGGTCATTTTGACAGCTCAAGTACTGTAGAGGGAGGGAATGGAGCTGATCTTAGAACCAATTTGTGACTGGAGTGTTTGCACTCAGTAAACGTACTGTCAGCAAGATTTCTCTGAGTGTTGACATTAAAAGCAGATTCGGGAAGGCTGCAAGGGCCCTCAGGTGTTACGGGAATTTAAGCTATCTACGAGAGTTGAAATTCCTCTAAAATTATTTATTTAGATGCAGTTACCTAGCTCTCGTTATTGTTGCAATACTAGTTGCTGGAGTCCCAGGAACTCCTTTAATGACCCAAACATGTTGCAATGGCTCTCATCACTGTACTGTGCTTGAAGTCTTCTGTAAATGTTGATCGGTTATACACAACAATCACAAGAATTTTCACCATTTTCACTTAAATGTCCCTCATATTTTCTCTCTTGACCAGTGTATGAGCCTCTATATATACTGCCCTTGATGTCACTGTTATAAACAGTTCCCCAGATTTTAACCAAAATGGCTCAGTCACCATTTAGACCATATTTACTGCCCTTGATATTGCTGGGACCATTTGGTCCAGAGATTTGACGCAGTTGGACCAATTCCTATACTCAACGAAATTGTAATTGACCGAACAAACCTCCCATTGATATATCCAGTTCCTCAACATCTTCAGGACAGCCCCAACATGCTACCAACTAGGAAAGGTGAAGACTTACATTATACTGTATGCTTTCACTGACACATGTGATGACCACATTGCAATGACTAGCTATAGGTGGGTAGTGGCATTACGATTATTGTTACGGTCACAGTTAAGGGCACAATCAATCCTATCCCTATATTGCTATATGCATACTGTATGGCTGTAGCATTGACCTCACAATCTCTATCATTCTGTTGCACCAGACTATAATTCTACCCCATGGTGACTCTCTAGCCAACTGGACAACAGTTATCATCCAAAGTTCTCCAGTTCCTGAATCAAAGCCATGTTTCCACCTGAGTGCAGTTGTTTCCAATTGTATAAGAGTTCCTACCCCTCAATCTCACTCTGGTCAATTGGACCAAAAAATAAATACATAAAAATCCCAACTACCATGTGTTCAGTCATAAAGATGCATTAGCTTTAAAGTTTATAACTTTGCATTGCAATTTGACTTATGTTGTAATTTAATAAACTTAATGTTCAATGTTACAGTTAGCAACATGAGTACAGTCTAGACTTATGTAGTGAGATGGGGCCAGACATACTTGCTAAAGCGGTCCATAAAAGCATCGCCTCCAACAGAGAGTTTAATTAAAAGGTGGTTACCATTCAGATGAGGCACCTTTTCCACAAGCCACAATTCAGTTCAATTAGCAGCAGCAAAAGCATTAAACTCTGATTGTGTTTGTGTGCAGTGTGAGCCGGGTCTTCGTGGTACGTAAGTGCTATCGAACAGGGCCATAGTCCCTATAGGGCAGGGCAGTGCAGTGTGGTTCGTCTTACTTTACTTCCCCGAGGTCGTTCTCACAATGTCACAGTTCATAGGCGTAAAATAACAGCTTGCGTCAGGAAGAGTCCAGCATCAGATTCCCACTGCAGAGTGCGGAATACAGGAAGTCACTCTTCTTAGCTTTCATTTATACCCTCATCACATGCAGAAAAATTAAAAATAACTCGAACTGTTATGTGACAAATTGTACGTTTATGCGGTTTGTACATAAATGGGAAAATCTACAAAACAGCAGGAGGCTGGTGATGAAGTGCGGCTGAGTTTATCTCTCTTGAGAGTGTAAGATATTAACAAACACAGAGGGAAAGACAGAAAGCATCTCCAGCTGTATTTGGTCATTGCGACACCCAGCAGGTCCAATGTCATCAGACATCATTTCTGCTTCAGTGGATGCCTCCAAAAACACTCTGCATGAGAGCAATTAACGTGTCCTTTTGTGTGTCGCTGTGTATGTCTACTGTGGGAACAGGTCCTGAGCTTAAATAAACTAATATTTTATTATTATTATAAAAACACTGATTACAAATTATTTTGAAACAAGATAAAAATGTTAAAGAAAGAAACCTTTGAGAGAAATTACCACTTGCTATGAGAGGGGCCAAAAGTGACCTTGAATGAAACAAATGGCGCTTTTCCACTGCACAGTACGGCACGACAGGGTTCAGTTCAACTGACTTTTGGGGGGTTTTCCACTGGGAACAGTACCTGGTACCTGGTCCTTTTTTTAGTATCACCTCAGCCGAGGTTCCAAGCGCGCCGAACCGTTACCAAAACGTGACGTGTAAACTCTGCTGGTCACCGATTGGCCGGAGAAAATCGTCATTACTGCGTCACCGAACTTGCGACACGAGACACAACAGAACCGCTATACAGCCAGCGAAGGATCGGACGCACCTTTTTGTATTAACCAAAAATTTTCTTTGGCTGCCATCAGCCTCTTTTGAAACAAACTCCTTCGTCTCGCTGTTAAAAACATCCACATGCCGAGAATGAAGAACACCATGCCGTCGATATGCTCCATTGTTGTGTGTTTGTTTGTGGCACGTTTACGATAACGTCACGGCAGTAGCGGTGCCGCAACTAAACGACACGTGAGTAATCCCGCCCACTCTAAAGCGTTACTAAACTGCAGTCGAAGTGCAACCGAAGTGAGTTGAACTGAACCATGTTGTGCTGTACTATGCAGTGGAAAAGGGGCAAAAGACTTGCCTTAATAGGAACCATTACACTTTTAAAGCATTTAAAACATACCTTGAGAGAAACCATGACCCCATGGAAAAGAATCAAAATAGGACTTAATAGGACTCCCCCCCCCCCCCACCCTGAGAAGAACTCAACTTGGCTTAAGATGAAGTGTAGCTTACTTTCCGAGTAGTCAACTCTTACCTTAAGAGAAATCACCATTTGTTTTAAGAAGAACCAAGACTCACCTTGACAAGAACCAAGACTCACCTTGACAAGAACCAGGACTTACCTTGAAAGGAAGCAAGACTCAATTTATTTGGAATCAAGAAAACTTGCAAGAACTCAAGGCTTACCTTGATATGAATCAACACTTGACTTTAATGGAACCAAAATTTATTTTAGAAAAGGAATCAAAATTCACCTTGAGAGGGAACAAATTTACTTTGAGAGGAAAAAAAACAGGACAGATTGGAAGAAATCAAAGTTCACCTTAGAAGGACTCAGTGCTAGCATTGTAAGGAACCAAGATTTGGTTTGAAAGAAATCTCATCTCGAGAAGAACCAAAATTTACATGGAGAAAAATCAAGACTAAGTTTGTTAGCTATCAGGATATCTTGAAAGGAATCAGGGCTCAACTTACAGTACATTACAGTACAGCTACAGTACATCTTCTATCGAAAGCATTTTGAGTTCAATTAAAATTGAAATATTTCTCTCTCTCTCTCCCTCTTTTGAGTCTAGTTCCTTTCAAGATTTCTTAGAGTTTTGTGTATGATTAATGCCTTTGTCATTAGTGATCTTGGGCAAACGATACTGCTTTGTAATAATGTCAGTTGTACTACACACACTGACCTGCACCACTGGGTAGACACCAGTAGGTACCAGAAACCAGCATCTCCATCATGACCATGATCTCTAAATTGGTATTTCTGGTCATAAGGCTTCAGAACTATAGCAGCATATTGAATTGTTGTTCTGAAGACCTGTTGAGCCCCACTGGCATAATATATAAGGCCAGAACTAAAATAGTTATTGTGGGTCGGGGTGTTTATCAAGCTGACTGGTGCAGAAGAATCATGCTGAGCACATAACCCAGAGATCGACTGATCAAAACCCTTGACTGCTAAACTTTGTCTTAAAAATTGTGTACTTTTGGGGAATTTGTGGCTCAAGCAGTTAAGGCTCTGGGTTACTGATCAGAAGGTCAGAAGTTCAAAACCCAACACCACCAAGCTGACAATGCTGAGCCCTTGAACAAGGTCCTTAACTGTGTCTGCTCCAGGGTTGCTGTATCTTAGCTGATCCTGTACATTAAATTCAGTTTCCCATCTGGGTTATGGAAATAAGGAGATTTTGACACTTAACTGTTTGATAACATTACCCAGTTAAACTTTGTTAAGATGTCAGATGCCTCAGTAAAGTAGAGTGGAAGAGGGCTAATGACATAAAGATACACCACTGAGTGATGGTTTTGACAGATCTTCAGTTTTTGAGATCTGCTAAGCCTTCCTGCTAGCATCTTGCCCTGACAGTCAATAAACTGAAATTGATTCTAATGGGTCTTTGATAATCTTTGATACTAATGGGTAAAAAAAAAAAAAAGATTTTGCCAAAGGGTCTATTTCCTTCAAGGTTCTTACATCCCTGCATGCCATTGACAAGTTAATTAGCACGATATTTCAAAAGCATGGTGACAAAAGTATGAAAAGTTACACAGCCAGCATAATTTTTAATGCTGCAAAAGGTTTGCATTTCTTACTGTTCATGGAAGGTAATGAAAATCCCAAGCCTGATCAGCAAATCTGTGTCTTTGATCGCACAATCATCCTCAGCTTCTGCCTTGAATCTCGGTCCTTTGCATGCAGTCAGACGTTTGTTTGATTTTGAGGAAAGGGATGAAAGTGGAAGTGTTAGCGGCGAAGTAGGGTGAGGAGTATGCTTTTGATTCCACTCAAGGCTTATGAACTATTTTCATTAGGCAGAATCTGCTGAAACACTGTCTCTCAAAAAGCTCGGATTTTTGCGAGTCTTATTGCTCGCACCGTCTGCTTTGTCTAGCAGGGTTACAGAACTGCTGAAATAGATTAAAAAACACTTAATGGTGCACATTCTTAAAATCGGATGAGGTCCTTTTGCACCGCATTGATTTGATTTTTCGACAAAGTTTATGTTTACACTGTTGGGTCGTCTTTCATGTACATTTATCATCCCATATTAAGGCAACAACAAAAAAAAATTCACCCAGACATCATCGATTCACCCAGACAGATGCATCCAAACAAAGTGAGACCCCTACAAAGAGCAATGAATGAGTCCTAAATTTATTTTGGAGAAAGGAGCCTTAATTGCAAGGGCCTTCATTATGGAGCTATGCTGAAAATTAGCTGCGCAGCATGCAGGTTTATTATGCAAATATATGCAGATTCCAGTCAAAATTAAGTCATTGGAAAGCTGTCTTCCTCTCTCATTCTCTCTCATTCATTCGCTTTCTTCTTCTTCTTCTTCCACGTCCTCCTTCTCATCTCACTCCTCTTTCTTTTTCAGCAGTATCATAGTAATGAATTCATTATGTCTCGGAGTGCATTTTAATGAGTCTGTAACTAACATTTTAATGAGCTATACATTACCATAAAGGCAGGATTAGGCAAAATCGAATTTGTGAAGTGTGTGTTGGTGATGGCGGCAGGACGAAGGAGGTTCATTAAGAGTTAATTATGTTCTGTGTCTGTGTTGCGCTGCTGCTCAGTGTTTTTCTGCAGTCTGGGGTCCGGTTGGAGCCTCAGCATGGGGTAGGCAGCGCTAGCGGGAGTCTCGTTAAGCTAACAACAGAGTGGTAAGGAAAGAAACAGGCTTTGAAAGGACGTGTGTTTGTTTAAGATAGCGAGAAACCAAAAGCTGTGGATTGGTTTGATGATCACTCGTTCACGCTGAGACGTGGGCGTTAATGTTTCAAACCACGTTTACCGTATTATTGTCGTTTGACCCTCTGTGAAAGCAAACTCCGCCCATCATTTCATGAATAGGCATGTTGCACTTTGCTGTGGAAATAAATAAACTACAGTTTATTTCTCTCTGGTTGGTGTCTCTTGAACGACTAATACCAGTTACATTTGGCTTTTATAGATTGGATTAGTGAACAATACCCGAGAACACATTTCATTGACGAGCCAGGGCTGTGTAGCTGCATCTTTGTTTGTGATGTCACAAAAATAACTCGAACAGCTTTGAACCAACCATGATGAAAATTAAGAATGGCAACAATGTACCAAATAACTCGTAACCTGCTAAACCTGTCCTTATCAGTAATTTGCCAATAATTACAATTTTATATTACTTTAAGAATGTGTAAAGCTTCTTTACATGATGTGCAACTTCCTTTAGATCCTGTTATCTGAAGTGATTCGGAAGTGAACCTTCGTCTGATTTCAGGTTACAGAAAAGGTGAAAGTCTGATGGAGTGAGATCAGGACTATAATGAGGACACCTCAGAGTGTCGACAGTGTGGGCGGAAGCGTGCCGAAGTTCAGTCTTCAGCTCTTCATTTTTGACTCACCTTGGTATAGTATTATTATATTAGGTGGTACATACAGTATCAACACTTTGAAACTTGTCTAACTGTGACAAATTCATGCTAGGTTGCTAGAATTGAAGTAACTGGCTAGCTATTTGGGGTGGCAAGAAGGCATGAGAACCTCTGTTGCTATGGTTTCTTAAGTGGGTCAGAGGCTTTCTGGGTCATTTTTTTAGCTTTAGGAGCAGAATCTATGGTATTTTTCTGTCCCTAGGCTGCATATATAAGCCTGCACCTCCCACATGGATCTGTGATGTGTTTATTCAGTGTCTCGGAGATTCTCTCTTCATCTCTTACTCTCATTCTCTCTTTGTCTCTGAGTTAATATTCCTTCTGATAAAAGACGTCTACGTCCCTGTAGTCCTTTGTAAACAAATGGTTGTTATTTCCCGCTCAATATGTAATGCACAACATTCTCATGTTACGTTTTCATCCCTCAAGCACTCAATGTACACAAAACACACACACACATTCACATTCACACACATGCATTCGTACAGTAGCTAGAGGCTGCTGTACAAAAATCCGCAGTTCCTCCAAGATCGACATATTTGCCATGTTCCATCTTAAGGCAATAAAAATCCTGGAAATCAGAGCTCAGCACTACTGAAGCAGCATCAATTTTAAGAAATGAAATGCAGTTACCGCTCTGAGTTCGTGATGGAAAACAAATCTCTCTCTCTCTCTTTTTCTCTCTTTCTCTGTCTGTGTCTTTTGTTTTCTTTCCATTTTGCGCAGACGGAGTGTATTGGTGTGGACGGATCAGTAAGAGTTGTCTAGCTGCAGGCGTGTAGTGAAACTCTTGACCTTGTGCTTCTCGTGTACATCGTGGCTGCACAGAATAGGAAAAAAAATCCTAAGAAATTTGATTTGATTTCTTTATTCTAGTCACATTTCCATGCAATGAGAAAAGAAGTAAAACCACGTTTAGCCCAAATTCATAGTTCTCTATAATGGAAACCAATAAATCTTTATCCTGGTATATTTAAACGAGATGTTCAAGTCAATCCAGGACTTTGGTTGTGCAGAAAAACAGAACACAGTTCTGAGAGTAAAAACTCAAAATTAAATTTCTCTATATAATCCCCTGCTACACTAAGGCCTTGTTCACACGGGCGTTAAAATCTAGCATTTTTCTGGCCTTCGTAGCATCCGGTGAGCGCGGATGAAGCGCTGAGGGTTTTCTACACATAGGAGTCAGTGAGAGTGTTCACACGGGCTTTGGTGACGTGCATTTGTCCGGCTGCGCGTTTATACGGCATCAAAAAAACGTTACATGCAACTTTTTCTTGCCGTTCAAATCCCAACGAACGCAAGGAAAACGCTTCTAGTGCGTTTTCTTCACATTCATTTTAAGCTTCGGAGGACCGGATATATCCCATGATATATTTTGATTGCATTTCCTACAGCGGGAAATGCAATCAAAAGTGCAAACTGACATCCGACAGTAATTTAAAAACTTGTGTGGAAATTTTCGCATTTCTTCATAAACCACAAAAAAACTTCATTTAATCCGACGTTATGCAGTCAGAGGGTGAACCCAGTAGCGGCGGTGATTTTTTTCTCTCCCTACGTCACCGTATTATGAGAATTTTTAAAACAAGAAGATTAATGTCTAATATAGCGAAATGGTCCATATTAAAAGGAGGCACCTCAAATAAAATGACAAGTGCTTTCATATCCAGTTCCCGACACACTGCCTCCACAGGTTAACACAGAAACTACAATTTGGGCTGCAGGCTGGCGTTAGACAGAGACAAACGAACGCCAGTGTAGAAGTCAATCGAGCGCCGCTACAAAACACAACGTAAACGTCTAGGTCGTTCAGACCGCGTTCGTTTATCCCAAAATTTTACAACAAAAGGCTATGTTCTGCAGCACTGTGCAAAAGTCTTGACACCCTCATTTCTTCATATTTTGCTTCCAACTTGTCAGACTGTCCTTTTTTTTAAATGTCATCTTGAGTAATAATTCTCCAGGCGTCATGAAAGGTTTTTTTGTCTCTCATTTTCAGTCCAGTCCCTGTACCAGTTTCAGAGGAATGTTATTTTATTTCTTAAACCACACAGTGACCTACTGTATGAATTGTTCAAGCATAAAAAATATCTAACTTGCGGCATGAACCAGTGAGAAACAGGTGCAGATGATGACAGATGATCAGGCCGGTGATTAGTTATACTGCACTGGTGACGTGGAATGTTGAGAGGTTGGAACAGACGAGAGGGGAAACGAGGTCGCTGCTGAGGCTGTTACATAAACAACCAGTTTTTAAATTGTATCTTTAGGCATTTTGTAGACTCTCGCAATAAAACATTTGTTCCCATTTGTTTTATTCAATTTAATCTCCATTATTAAATTTCATTTAAGATGAAATGGAGGGGTGCGGCACGGTGGTGTAGTGGTTAGCACTGTCGCCTTGCACCTCCAGGGTCCGGGTTCGATTCCTGGCCAGGCTCGATTCCCGTCTCTGTGTGCATGGAGTTTGCATGTTCTCTCCGTGCTTGGTGGGTTTCCTCCGGGTACTCCGGTTTCCTCCCACAGTCCAAAGACATGCAGATTAGGCTAATTGGCGTTCCTAAATTGACCATAGTGTGTGAATGAGTGTGTGTGTGTGTGTGTGTGTGTGTGTGCGTGTGCTCTGCGATGGATTGGCACGCTGTCCAGGGTGTACCCTGCCTCGTCCCCAGAGTCTCCTGGGATAGGCTCCAGGTCCCAGCGACCCTAAATACAGGATAAAGCGGTATAGAAGATAAATGAATGAATGAAATGGAGGGGGTCAAGAGTTTTGCACAGTACTGTGTGTTTCTGGGGCACACGGCTCAGTGTTAAGTCAAAGCGAACCAGTTCCCAGTAACCTGTGAAACCAGTGTTCAAGTAACCAAACGTAAAGCACATCATCTTAACTCAGTAAGAGACGATTCACTTTAAGGTGGTTTAACTTATTTCTCCAGGGAAATAAAATTTTCCTTAAAAAAAAAAAAAAAAGAAACAGACGCTTCTTGTTTCACAAAAAGAAAAAATAATTAAAAAAAAGCTTTTGCACTCCGTCACAACTCCAAAGTGTTGAGCTGAAAGGTTAGCAGTGTGCGTTTGTGGGAGGGAGAAAAAGAAAAAGAAAACTAAGCACAACTAAGCACAAAATAACATATGTCACCTTTTTTCCCCTGGCGCATGTCCCTCATATCAGCCTTCCATCTAATGCGTCTCCACACATGTCTCGACTCGCTCCTCCGGCTCTGAGCGCAGGTTTTGAAACGATGCCAAACACACACACACACAAAAAAAAGGGCAAAGTCGTTAATTTACCCTGCTCTGAAAAGAAGAGAAAAAAAACAGCCTTAAAATAAATAAATAAGGGAATGAATAAATAACAACTCCACAGGAGAAAAGGGTGAAGAGAGAGGAGCGAGAGAAGGTTTGGCGTTTTTGCCCCGAGCCTCGCAGACGGATCCCAGTCTCAGCGGTATGAGTGTGGAGCGAAAGTGAAAAAAAATATAAATATTCATCAAATGTTAGTCGGAGAGAAAGACTTTCGAGACAGAGAGAAAAAGATGACGAGGAGTGCTGGAGAGGAAAAGTAGTCGAAGCTTGGTGAATTAAAATTTTGTTTTTTTGGGGGGGAATAAAGATGTTGCCCCTCATATCTACCCTTATTTCATTGTTGTTTATAAATAGTATATACACACAAATATATACAGTATTTAAAATACCTGCTTTGTAGATTAAAAAAAAAAAAGGCCTACAGAGATGATTCAAGCCGAGAGCTTTTAAACAGCCGGGTTCGAGTTTGGTGCACTAAGCTCTAGTCTCTGGAGTCGGCATCAAGGAAAAGTCGAGGAGCCAGAATTGTTATTTTTTCTACGCTAAACTGACACTTGACACTTATACAAGATTTCCTTTTTCTCATCTGTCCATCTGCCAAAAAAATCTAAGCCTCTGTTCCTTTAGTCTGCATCATATACAGTATAGGAGATCCATGATCTGAGTTCTGACAAGTTGCTGGTGTCTTCTCCATGAAGGTAGATAAGATTTTAGATAAATCAAAGTTTATTCGATGGATCAATTAACTAATCACTTCATTAATTAATCAATCAGATAATAAATGGTCCTAAATGTATAACTCAAGATATGTATTTTACATATACCATATATGGTAGGCTGTTCCTGACCAGTGCAGATGACGAACAGCCCATAAGACCTGCAGTTTTGGAGTTGCTCTTTCTTGGCCCTGAGTCACTCTAATCTTTTTACTTGTCCATTTTTTCTGCTTCCAACACATCGACTTCAAGAAAAAAGGTTTACATGCTGCCTAATATATCCTACCCATTTTCAGGTGCCATTATAGGGCACATATGTATATATTGTTACTGTACCTACTGTGAGACGGGCCAAATTGGTAGTCGATGGGTAGACGACTAAATCAGAGTAACCCCCAAACGGCAGCTCTTGTGAGATGTTCCCGGTCTGCATAAAATATATACATATATTTTATAAGGGGGGGGGGGGGGGTCTACTTAATATACATAATTTTATATTTGATCTTTGTATTAATTTATTATTAGGAGAAAAGTATAGACACTAGAACCCTATATAGAATATAATCGAGCATTAGATAGCATTAGCATCGAGCATTAAATAATTGTATTAATTTATGAATAAAGTAGAGTGTAATTGATGGCAAAGTGCTGTGGTATAGGAGGAACGCAAAGAGTGACATGCCGTTTTAGGAAAATAACCAACAACAGGGTGTTGTGATGAAGCTCCGTTACAGTTACACTGCGCCTTCCTCGAACTGATTATGAAAGTGTTTCATAGGCAGTACATCATGCAGAAATGTGATGGAAATAGATCTATATTAAATAAAAATGTAATTAAATAAAAACACCCCGTTATAAAATAAGAGTCAAATGTACAGAAATTTGAAGAACAGTAGAGTTTATATATGGAAAAATTAAGAACTTATCAAATGGTCTGTCTGTTTTTCGTTATGTTTAATATTGTAAAACAAAATAAGTTCATTCATGTTCTCACTTATGTTATAGCAGCTATAATCAGCCTTTCCATCACCAGCCTTTGTTTATCAAGCTTAAGAAAAAAAAATCTTGTTAAATGTAAACTCTTCTGTCTTACAGCTTTTCCTTTGACTGTTGTGAAGCACTGACACTAGACACTAGGTCCTCACCTCATCTGTTACTATAGCAACAACGAGGGTTATATTATAAACCTGTGATTTTGGGCCAGGACGATTGTCAAAGCTGTTAGTATAGGAAATTAATCAACGCTGCCCAGCCAATCAGAATTAAGCAACTGCATGACCTTGTCTCTCTTTGTTGCAGCGTTACTGCAGGCTGGAAGCTTGGAAGATGAATTTATTTCCCGCTGATTAGAGAGCGCTGCGTGTGCTTTAATTTCGCCACCCGTCCCCTGACTTTAAAGTGTTTGTGTGTAAATGAGTGACAGGAATCACAGCATCGTCCTCTCTCTCTCTGTTTATACTGATGTCTCCGTAGGGAGTCCCATTAAGCCCAATTAGTTTTTACTTTGCCCTGCTGACTTCACATGGCATCACGCTTACGCACAAACATCTGAAGATGATTTATAGAGATTCACAGAGTCACTTGCTGAACATCATACTACTATATAACGTGTTATTTCCAGACCCCGTGTCCTGTCCATAGAAATGCATCCGTGTCTCAAATGAGTTAACTGAGTTATTCTTACGGAGGTCCTTCTGTCTCTTTTCTGTCTGTCTCAGTGCTGAGGGATGATTTCAGACAGAACCCTACGGATGTCGTGGTTGCGGCAGGAGAGCCGGCCATTCTGGAGTGCGTTCCGCCTCGAGGTCATCCGGAGCCCACCACCTACTGGAAAAAGGACAAAGTTCGGATCGACGAGAGAGACGACAGGATCAAGGTACATCCCAGACCCTGATGGAATGGTGCTCATGGGAGTAACTTTAAGACGCTGAAAAAGAGAAAAAGAGCTTGTAAACAGTGTTTCAACAACGTTTGCATTAAAACCACAATCAATACAGACAAACAAAGTACAAATAAACCAATTAAGGGGAAAAAAAACACTTAAAATTAGTAGACGTGCAAAGAGAAAGATGTAGAGTAGTACTGAATTCATTAATTAATATAAATTTCAGTACATAGCAGTATAAAATATAAGAACAGATCATTAAATCGGATTAACTTGAGAATAGTTAACATACTCATAATTACACATTGTTTTTAAGCTACTGAACCAAATTTGATTGGATACCAGGTCACTCTAATCCCGCCCACTTTTTTTATTGCACTTTTATTCCTTTTTGTTCTTGCAGATTCGAGGAGGAAAGCTGATGATCTCGAATGCAAGAAAGAGCGATGCAGGGATGTACGTGTGCGTGGGAACCAACATGGTGGGAGAAAGAGACAGTGAGACAGCTCAAGTCACGGTTTTCGGTGAGCAACGTTTAGAGACGTGATCAGATTTCAATATGTTAATGTTATTGGGTTGTGGATTTAGGCTTGAAAAAGTGGTTGCTATTCTTTTCCATTTTACCAAATTGTGTGTGTGTGTGTGTGTGTGTGTGTGTGTGTGTGTGTGTGTGTGTGTGTGTGTGTGTGTAGAACGGCCCACATTCCAGCGGAGGCCGATAAACCAGGTGGTCCTGGAGGAGGAGGCGGTGGAGTTTCGTTGTCAGGTGCATGGAGACCCTCAGCCCTCTGTCCGCTGGAGGAAAGACGACGTGGACGTCCCACGTGGAAGGTGACGCACTGAAACACTGCCATGTCACTCTGCTTAATGACATTTTTTCTTTTTTTATTACTGGTACTGAAAAAGATATCGATACACATCTGATTTACATTGCACACATTTCATGTAATGAAGTCTAAATACAATAACTGTGAATCCAGTTCAAATATAAATAGTTTTTCAAATCCAATTCTATATTTTTCATGTTGATACAGGATCAGATAAATTTTTTATAATGATATTTGATACCGTCTGATCCCGTACATCCCCAATACCATGTTATTTATTGATTTACTGCTCTCACTATCGCATTATTATTATTATTATTATTATTACAAATACTTAAATAAATACCATAAATACTTTTTTATATTCATGGTGCTGTATATGTTCAAATCACTTCAAAGACAGAGATTTAGTTCTGTCTGATCTAATCTGGATCTGATACTAATCCTTGTTGTGTCACATGTTAACACCCTTCCAGTGAATTGGGTTCAATCCGACTCCATGCTGATCCAGGGTCAGCCCTCAGAGTCTCACCCTGACACTCGCGTCTGATAAAAAGATACTAATAAATATTTTTTACACCTTAACAAAAAATTGTTGCTTCCTGTCCTGCCGTTATTCACACATTGTGCTTCACATCTCATTTACGTACTGCGCTTTAAGCTGCTTTCTTCAGAGGCGCTTCGAGCTGCAGCTGAGCAGCGCACGTGAACTTTTGGCTCAGGTTAAGAAGACTCCGGTGTGTTTCAATCCTTAGGCAGTTTGTAACTAAAGAATTAAAGACTAGATGTGTCTTTACACTGAGCTTGCCTTTAGGATGCTCATAAACTCCTCAGGTTAGTCGGAAGCTGAGCCACCTACAGGCTCGCCCCGGTCATGTTGTGAATACGGAAGAGCGGATTATATTGAGCTTGCGCATCAGGATGTGTTTTGGAAAGCTGGAAATGAAGATATCTGAGGTGGTGTGTGTTAGTAGGAACAGATGAACTCAGGTGTAAATCTGGTAGCTCCATCATGGAGTGTCCCGCACTTCCAGCTTCTCCAAGTACAGCAGTACCTCGTGAGTTCTTAAGGTGAAAATTCATTCATTCATCTTCTATACCGCTTTATCCTGTCTTTAGGGTCGCGGGGACCTGGAGCCTATCCCAGGAAACTCAGGGCACGAGGCAGGGTACACCCTGGACAGCGTGCCAATCCATCGCAGAGCACACACACACACACACACACTATGGTCAATTTGGGAACGCCAATTAGCCTAATCTGCATGTCTTTGGACTGTGGGAGGAAACCGGAGTACCCGGAAGAAACCAACCAAGCACGGGGAGAACATGCAAACTCCATGCACACAGAGACGGGAATCAAGCCAGGCCGGGAATCGAACCTGGACCCTGGAGGTGCAAGGCGACAGTGCTAACCACTACACCACCGTGTAAAATAATGTAAACGCAGATCATCCATTTTAGCCACCCAGAAATATCACCAATATTACCAATTTCCAACAATATAATCATATTTCTGCATATAAAACAATCAAAACATTTAGAAAAGGCATGTAAATGAAGTAAAATATGAAATAAATAGACATTAAACCTCACTTAACCTTAATTTATGATTCCTCTCGACACCGGCTGCTTTAAAAGAAAGCGGCTCCCTTTTCTTCTTACTCTTGCATCCTTGCTAACATTCTTGGGACCCATGGTGCCGTGTCTTCACTAAATCTTGCACAGAATGTAAAAATAACTCACAATAATATACATAAAAAGTTTTGATCAGCTCCTGGACGTACGTACGACTTAACCGGGATCGGTTCAGCTTGGTCTGTTCGCACGTATGCCGAAAATGCTACATATACTGAGTTCATATGCCGAGAGTACCACTGGACGTCCCTTAGTGTGTATTAGGACCAGGATATAACTTTAAGCTTGCATTTGTATTATAGACTGATTCTGTTTAATTTGGAGAAAAACATTGCGTACAGAGCGATCTTTATTTTAAATACTCTCCATCTGAAACTAGCACACAAGGTTCAAATCTATAATTACAGTGTAAACAGGTTAATGATCATCCACAGTAAATGATTTGAACTAATTCCTCTTACATTTACTGTAGACATGTAAAGGGTTAACATTAGCCGTACTGAGAAACTGTCGATTTGTATTATGCAAACTACAAAAGTTTTAAAACAGAAAAGGTCGCTTTTTTAAACAAAAAATAAAATTATTCGACAATATTGCAGTTTAGTAAACAATTAATAAATGTATGAATCAATCCCCATCCACACTAATACTGTGTATATAGTACTGTGTAAAAGCTTTGAGCCGGATCGCTTCTCCAGTATTTTAACTTACAGTAAATTAAATGATGCAGATTAAATTAAAGAAAATAAGAACATTTCTGAGCGAAAACTGGCAAAGAGGATCTTAATTAGCGCTGCGACATCTCATCCTCACTTCGCTCTTTTGGTTAGGTCGAATTCAGAGAATTGCCTGTGTTTGAACTACTGTAGTGTCTGGGAAACGGAGGGAACATTAATATTCCAGCCTAGACGTCGGACCACATGTAGAGTCCGCAATTGAAGTTCAAAAGATAGCTTAATGTTCGCACGCGGAACGTTCCATGTATTCAGAATCGAGTTACGCGCATGCTAAGGTTGATGTATCGCTTGTGAGTGAAATTAACTGCATTAATTCAATTCAATTCACTTTTATTTGGTTAGCGCTTTTAACAATTGACATTGTCTCAAAACAGCTTTACACAATCAAAAGAATTATTTAAGTTTGTAATTTAAACACACCTTCATTACACCTTCAAGGTTGCCAGATTTTTTTTTTATTAGACATATCCGAAGTAGATTTATCTTCAATAGCGTCTAGACGGTCAGGTTTAATACGATCACTCACCTTTAAATGTAAGCACCAACGAAGCAATAAAATCTAAGATCGACGTCATAGAGTTTTTGGAGTACTCTTGTCGGCTCTTTTATCACTGTTTGCTTTCAGTAAGAAATAACAGAGCACTTATTGTTTAGATTAAAATTTGGCTGTGACTCCATTCATAATTTTCTTCACAATTTTTTATTTTATTTTATATTATTTTATTTTTCCTTATTAAAAAGATTGACACTATTTGACCTAAGATTATATCTATTATTTATAGACAATGAAAAAACATATAAGTATGATGGTAACAAACCAACAACTGCTTTGTAAATGAAAATGAACCACTATGTTTAGTATGTACAGAACTTTGCAAAAGCCTGGAGCCAGACCCCATTTCTTAATATTAAATAGCATTAAATAATGACTAAACTAAATTAAAGACAAAAATGTATGCAGCAACCTCATTTCCCCTCTTGTCTGTTTCAATTACTAATCACCGGCCTGATCCGGTGTCTTCATCTGCATGTTTCTCACTGGTTCGTGCTTTAAATTATTCATTCATTCATTCATTCATTTTCTGTACCGCTTTATCCTTATATACAGGGTCGCGGGGGCCTGGAGCTTATCCCAGGAAACTTAGGGCACAAGGCGGGGTACACCCTGGACAGGGTGCCAATCTATCGCAGGGCACACACACATACTCACATACACACACTCATTCACACACTACGGACTGTGGGAGGAAACCGGAGTACCCGGAGGAAACCCACCAAGCACGGGGAGAACATGCAAACTCCATGCACACAGAGACAGGAATCGAGCCTGGCCGGGAATCGAACCCAGACCCTGGCGCTGCAACGCGACAGTGCTACCCACTACGCCACCGTGCCGCCGCTTTAAATTATATATATATATATATATATATATATATATATATATATATTATATACATACACTACCGTTCAAAAGTTTTAGATCATTTTCTAACTCCATGATGGTTTTCTTTCTGCATTGTAAAGGAATGCTGAAGGCGTCCAAAAAATGCATTAATCTCCTTTGAACAGTTGATATTGAGATGTTTCTGCTACTTCTGCTCTGTAAACACTTCATAACGCCTCTAATCTGAGGTGCTGTTAATTGGTCATTTTTCAGGCTGATAACTCTAAATGAACTTCTCGTCTGCAGCAGAGGTAGGTTTTGGTCTCGTCCTCCTGGGACGGCCTTCATGAGAGCCGGTTTCATTATGGAGTTTGACGGATTTTGCAAATGCACTTGACAATATTGTTCTTGCAGGAACTATTACAGAAAGGCTGACCTCTGTGTCTTAAACTAACAACTAACTGTTGTTTTTCTTGTTGTTACATACTTACCTAATTCCATATGTGTTATTTTATAGTTTTGAAATCCCCAGTATTGTTATAGAATGTAGAAAATAAATCACTAAACAAAAACAAAGAAATTTGCAAGTGATCTATAACTTTTGAACGGTAGTTTACATATATATATATATTTGAATGATTCATGGCTTAACAAACAAAAAACATTTCTCTGAAGCTGTTCAGGGACTTAAAATGAGAAACGATAAATTAATCCAGGAAGCCTATGTAACTATTCCTCAATACTACAGTATGTTAAAAAATACAAGAAAGGTCTAACTCTTTAGAAGCAAACTATAAAGAAACAATTGTACCTTAAGACTTTGGCACATAGTCCTGTATACTGTATGAGAGCATTAACACACTGTGTTTTTATTCCAAACTCAGCATTTCTTTTATTACATGTACGTGCACTGGTTTAGATTATGATTATCATATCTGTACCTTCAGCAAGCTGTGTTTAAATTGAATTTATTAACCTTTTAATTTCTATTATTATATAGAATCCTTCTTGCTATCAGCGTGAACAGACATACAGTCATTTTTTCTTTTTTTCCGGAATGAATACTACATTTATTAAATCTGACATTAATGAAGGCATGACACTTTCCAGTTTCTCTAAAGCACACACGCGTCCGTTAATTAGGTTTGGGGGAAAACAATGACAATCAAATTATTAAATTAATCATTATTGTGCTGTTCGTAATTACGCTGAGGCTCGGTGGAGACAGCACGGGCGCTTTGTCTTTACTGTTTTATTTCGTCCTCTTGAATCCGGAAAGTTTAATTCCGGACGTTCTCAGTCGTTCTCGTTCCTCGTTTTTTTTCTTTTTCTTTCCATGTCGCTCGCTCTTTGCCGCTTATCTAAACTTCGAGCTTCAAAGACACGCTGTTTGACAGACAGACAGGGAAAGCGGTCGACCTTCGGGTTACGCAATTATAGAAGAAAAGAAAGAAATAAAGAGTTTTCTGCTTTTCCTGTTTTGTGGAAGGATTTGCACGAACTCTAGCTGATTACGCACGCAGCTCATTAAATATGCTAAATAAATACATTAAATTATGAACATAAGCACTGAAATGGGACTGGTTTTAAATACTCTGGTAAAAAAAAAACAGATAGACTTTCTCACAAGGGCCTTCGCAAACACACACACACACACACACATGGGATGGAGATATTAATGGAAGGACTGTGAGGTTGGTTAGGTTTTCACTGAGCAGTGAATGAAATCAGGGACTCAGCACAACACTGCCAGCCATCATCATCGTCACACACACACACACACACACACATATACACATTGAGGTTGGTCAGGTTAGGTCAGGTGGCTGAATGCTGATGAAGTGCAGGGTCAGAGGGAACGATCAGCCCCCCAGATGAGTGCAGTGGGGGAGGTAAAGGGCACACACACATATACACACACACACACACACACACTGAGCCCTGAGCAGTGTAAGATAAGCTCCATAAAGCTTCTTACTCGCTGGGATTCTCATCTCGTCTCTCTCCTTTTATATTCTTAAATATTCTTTCTCTTTTCTTAAACCGTCGCTTTATAAAACCCGACATTATAAACATTCTCGCTTTTTTTTTTTTTCATCAGCTCCCTTTCGGAGTTTTTGTTCCGCCAAGCTCGGTTTAGGCACCCCGGGCTCCAGGGTGTACTGCTCAGATATTAGCGCTCCCCTGGTCACATCGTCTGGTTTAAGCGCTGTGAGCGGATTTCACTGTGGGTGAGAATTTAAATAGTAACTAATAACTAAGGCATCGATAGGAAAAAGAGAACCGGGAGGAATTGGTGCTGATTGAACTTAAAAGATTTAGTATAAAGGTTTATCATGTACAGTAGAGAGAATTTTCCAATCAGAGCGCCACGATAAATTTTGTCGCAAATTGGAAGGAATGGAGGAGCGTTAGGTCAAAGTAATAGTGTTCATGAATATCATCAAATAAACAAGTTTAAATCCCATAATTGTGCAGATTATGATGTCGGTGACACTGTGGAGTAGCGGTTATCACTGTCGACCCGCACCTCCACGATCGAGGGTTTGATTCCCGCCTCTGGGAGGAGTTTGCATGTTCTCCCCGTGCTTAGTGGGTTTCCTCCAGGTTCTCCGGTTTCTTCTGACAGTCCAAAGACACGCATGTTAAGCTAATTCGCGTTTCCTAATTACCTGTAGTGAACCTGTAGTGTGTGTACTCCGTCTAGGATGTACCCCCGCCTCGTGCACCGAGTCTCTATAAGTATAAGCTCTAGGCCCTCCCACGACCCTGCACACCGGATAAAGCGGTGACGACGGCGATTACAATGTCGGGTTTAATCAGGTTTTTACTTAAAATCAACACAAATATTTCAAATCCATTTATTTCAAATCTGATAAACAAAACAAACCTATACATTTGAACAAATAAAATTAGCATTTAAGTTAAGAAGAACAAAATAATGGCACCCTATAAAACCGAGGACAGACTGCATTGCGCTGCTGTGGCCGAGCTGCGTTATTGGAAGATTTAGCGCACGGCACAATTTAAACGCACTGTTCATCCGTTTAGTCCAGAATTTTTTTTAAATATTTTTTTATTCAGTCATATTATGGGCGTGGCTAGATGTACATATCCCATGAACATGAAAATATTTGGACATTTTCTGCTTGCTTTCATAGATCTAAAGGATTTTTTGTCAGGTTCAACATACATAAACATAAACAAATTTTCTAAAAGAATATTAAAATTAGAGACCCTGAGTTTGCATGTGCTATTGAATTTCAATTTTGTATTCTCTTCTTTTCTTATCACTTTTCTCTGGTTAGTTTAACTTGTTTCTCCAATTATGCAGTAGTTTTTCAAACACTTTCCACAAGAGCTTTCATTGTACTGTACTTAAGGTAAGTCTTGGTACTTATTATATCATTTTAACACTTAGTAATTAAACAGTAATTTCTTGCTTCTGCATGTAGATCGTATCACACACACACACACACATACACTAACATGGTAAATCGCTAGTAATTACCGCTCATATCATCATTAACGTCTGAACTTTCAGGGCATTTCTAACTCTATGGTATTTCAGTCGAGGGAACATTTCATAACAAAATGGATCGCTCCGTATATGATATAATTCCTCATGAGAAAGGGACTCAAGCCTGTGCTCAACAGCTCGTCTGGGTTTTCCCAAGTCATTACACTGTCGTCAGCAGTCCTCTCCTCTCCGTCTTTTCCCGATTTTGCCCCGGGCACCGTCACCCGGAACGCTCGATATGTCTCTGTTTAATTTATCTGTTAGAGAAATTTCCACCACCGTGTGCTGCACCTCTGTTCCTCCACACTTGTTGTTGTTGTTGGTCTTCCGGCTGCTCCCAGCAAGGGGTCGCCAAAGCGGAATATCCAGTCCACACTACAACTTGGCACAGGTTTTACGCCGGATGCCCTTCCTGACGCAACCCTCCCATTTTTTTTATCCGGGCTTGGGACCGGCACTGTATCCAGTGGCTGGGGTTTGGGCACTGGCTGGAATTGAACCCGAGCCTTCCACACTAACAGTGTGAAAACCACCACGATAAATCCTCATAGTCACAGTCGCCTCTTTACATGACAGCGAAGACTCGAAATGTTTTGGACGCTGTTCAAAGTGGAAACAGACTCGGTGAAGGAACGTGGAGGCATTAAAAGAGAATGTGGGAGTTCAAAAGCTTTGAGGGGGATAAAACAATGAAGCGGTATTTAGTGCTGGGCGAAGAAAAAGTACGAGCGAATACTTTCATGATTAGTACAGTAAATGTACACTTTTTAGAAAGTAAATGTGTTTCAAAGAAATCCCTAAAAAGAGCTGGAATTAACTGGAATGAGTGGCAGAAAACCACTGCAAATTACCCAAGAAGAGCAATAAATTAATAATAATAGCAAAAATTTCAAATGGCTTGGTTATTATGCCCGGCCCAGAAGAAGTCAGTATAATTTGGTGTGCATATGTATGAGAGGCATTCAAGTCAAACCAGGACTTTTTTTTGATTGTGCAGAATAACAGAACACAGTTCTGAGAGTAAAACCTCCTTTATTTCTCTATATAATCTCCTGCTACACTAATGCACTTATCCCAGTGTTTCACTAGTGCTTGGACTCCATCAAGATAGAAAGTTTCCTGAGTACGCCAGAGCCATGATCTGAAACGATGGCCTCCCAGGAACTCCTTTAATGTTTGCCCAAACATGTGGAAATGGCTCGGAGTGAGGTCAGGACTGTACTGGGGACATGGCGTTAACTCTATTGTTTTGTACTTACTTGAATGTACGGTCTTCTTTAAAATGTTTTCGTCAATCAAATATTTTACTGCAATTGAGAGTCTCATCACCGTACCTGAAGTCTTCTGTAAATGTCAATCGCTTTTCACATCTTCATTCGCCAGGAATGTCATCACAAGTCCCGGTTTGATTTGAACGCCCTCCTATTCTGACTTGTTGTCTCAATTAGCTAAATTACACCTGGTAAAATGCAGACTTTTGTAACTCTGGTAGTTATGAGGATAATTTGTCTTTGCTCGCGAGACAAAATGGGACGTCTCCTATCAAGGACAGCAAAAACACTGTTATTTGGTATATTTTCTGTTCTATCAAAGTTTATCAAAATGTATTGATCCTGTATTTTGTATTGTTCATGTATTTATTATTTAATAACCTATACTGTTACTGTTGATATGGTGACGCTCATTTAAATTTAGTGAAGGAGTCTCCGGTTCGAGTGCTTTAGAACTAACTATTTCAGGTAAAGAACTTTATGGTATAGAAGACATACCATTGATGGATAAAACATGACATGCTAATATTTAATGAAGAAGAATCGTGAAGTCCAATAGGTGCAGTATAATATGAATAGAAATGATTTCTGAAGGTAAAGTAACGTACTGTAGTTAGTACTCCATCAGCGCTGCAGTTCCTTCGCAGTAAGAGCACGTCATTGTTATTCAAAGCCTAATTAGACTTTTAACACTTCAGCCCCGCCGGTCTCCCAAGTCTCTTTAAATTTGCAAACGCTGCTTGGAGTGAGTCCTGTAACAGCAGTTAGAGCTGATGAAGGCGAATCGCGGCGGAGTGATTTATGAGAAGGAAACGGCTGATCGCCTCGCCGCGGTCGTTCCATCACCGTTCTGCCGTATGTTGTTGTTTGTGTTGATTAAGTGTGGAATAATGCAGCGGGAGATTGTAATTCATTTCTATAATATCAGGCTGTGCTGTAAACTTTCCTTTGTTACCCGACTAGCGTTCTACACACTGGGTATCGAGCTTATCTGCTCCTTCCTGGGCGGTTTTGAATGACAGACTACAGGCAGGTTGTTGTCTTGCTGTCAGACTAGACATACACACACACACACACACACACACACGTATGCATGCATACTCACACAAGTTGCCAATTATTTTCTCGTGAAATGTAGGAGGCCAACCTACAACACCTGTCAACTTTTCAAACACATTTTCTTCCTACATTCTCTCTCTCTCTCTCTCTCTCTCTCTCACTCTCTCTCTCACACACACACACACCACTCTCAATACACAACAGGGTTCAGAGGTCAAAGTGTTGTCATTACTATGAAGCTGAACTTCACTTAGGATGTCTTTCATATTAACTTTTCTTTATGTCTTTTTGTTTTCCTGAAATTCTGAAAAAAAAATCAGTCTGGTGTCTTGTTTCTTTAGGGATATTAAGACTTTCTTGGGTAACTCATCATTACACATACACACACACACACTCACACACATGATCTCTTTTTTTTCTCTCTCTCTCTCTCTCTCTCTCTCTCTCTCTCTCTCTCTCACACACACACACACACACACACACACACACACACACACACACACACACACACAAATGCACACACTTACACACACACCGCAGAGCAGATGCCTCATAAATATTGAAAGCATCAGGTTTTAGCTGAAAGCCTTCTCCTCGTCTCTGTAGTGTGTCACTGCTGAATAATTGATCCACCATCTTATGTTGTGAGTGGGAAAAAAAGAAGAAGAAGAAAAAAACCCACTGTGCTGTTTTGTTCTGCGCTTGATGATGTTGAATGTGTTAACCCTTTTTGTGATTTCAAACTACAGCGTGGATGTTTTGTCTCGTCTAGGAGAAAATTAATAAATAAATAAAAAGAAAACTCTACTTTCGGAACAATCGGACGTTGCTCAGATACTTTACCTTCTCAAAACCACTAACTGTCAGAATCGACGATGTGAACGACCATGTTGACAAGTCTTTTGTGGACTCGAGTAAATATACAGTAACTGCATGATGTAGACACGTCAGTCGGAAAAGCCCGGACTGATTGTTATGGATTTTTAATCAGAATGCTAGGGAGGGGTTAAACCTTTGATTATCTGATTATCTGTACGAAAATCAGCCTTGTAAACACTTGAGCTGAATGATAGACTATAGGTGGCTCCGGTTGTTGTCTCAGGGGTCCTGGGGTTTTGGGGAGTCGGGTTTACGCCTCGCCATTGCCGGTTTCCCTTTGTTGAGCCCTGAGGCAAAGCCCTTAACCCTACTCCAGTAAAAACATACCCATGCACTGGGCACTGATGCAATGCAGGGCCCTCTCAGTTCTAGTCCCAAGACAGGAGAAATGGTGGGATTGTGGCGGGGGACGGTAGTCGCCGTCACCCTTGGCTTGCTCATCAGAGACATTTCATTCATTCATCTCATTATTATCTGCACATTTTTCTCACACATCCACACTTCCAATTATTTTCTTTTCTATAATTATTATTATTATTTGTTTTTATTTATTTATTTTCTATTATAATTTTATTTATTTATTTATTACTTTATATATAATTACTATATATATATATATATATATATATATATATATATATATATAAAAAATGGTTTTTTTTTTTTTTTTTAATTGTTAATGTTAAATTTCTTAAATTTTTGTGAAGCTGCTTTGAGACAATGACCATTGTTAAAAGCGCTATATAAATAAAATTGAATTGAATTGAATTGAATAGTGCCTCAGTGCTTGGGGTGTTAGACTGCTAATCGGAAGTTCTCAGGTTCAAACTCTATGACCACCAAGTTGCCACTGTTGAGACCTTTAGAAAGGCCCTTAACCTGCAGCTGCTCAGATGTATAAGTAGATTTTTAAAAAATGGAATTCGCTCTGTGTAACGTCGTCCTGCATTAAAGCCCATGTGGTGAAAAAAAATGCGGAATCTGATCATTTGGAATAAGTAAATGGTGCTGGAATGAGTAAATTATTTCTTTTTGTTTGGAGGTAAGTTCAGGTGACTTGACGAGTTTCCAGGAGGAAAATTTTCCTTTTGTTCCTGTTCCATAAACTCCATAAGAACAAGCAACTTTCTTCCACCTGCCTTTACTTCAGACACCTGCTGGGTCTCTGGCTGGGGAAGGTGCTCTGATTGGTTCAAGCTTTATACACTATGAAGCAACTAACCAATCAGAGACAGAATTATTGTACCCAATCAAAATGCAGAAGTCGGAAGGATCATCCTATTCTACGCATAAAGCTGGAAATAACCTTTTTCCAGCAGATTATACTGTACACTTCTCTGCAAGCAAAACCTCAAGTTGTATTCTGATTAAATGCTTTGAGCATACAGTAAATGGACATCTTTACTGTAAATGGTTGTAAATGGTTAAAAAAGTTAAATAAAACACCTATTAAATAAACACCTTTCTTTATTTGGCTAACAAACCATTTCAAAGTTTGGTAGCCAGGAAGTACAAGTGGGCAGAGCAAGGAAAGATAAAGGTGTTCCTGAATGGATTCTTTGCTGCAGATGTTTCTGGTTGTATCTGAGGTTTCTCGGTTGCTGAAAAGGTTCCTATGATGGAATTAACATACAACTGATAAATAATATATAAAAATGTAACATGGCCATTGTTTAAAGGTTTGGTTTGCCCTCTGTGTGTATGTTGTAGGTATGACATCAGGTTTGATAAGGAGGAATACGTGTTGCGGATAAAGAAAGCATCAGCTGCTGATGAAGGAACCTTCACCTGCGTAGCAGAGAACCGTGTGGGTAAAGTGGAGGCCTCAGGGACTCTCACTGTAAGAGGTAAGTCTGTTTCTAAAAGGTGTGTACAGAAGTAACATACTACAATACACAAGACACATTGATACTGTTAACCTAAATTCTAGAGAAATGAGCAAAACGTGCATACAGACAAAATGGAAACTTTTACATAAATTCTAAAGTCAAGTGTGGTCTAAAGACTTCATTACAACCAGAAGTTGCACCCGATCGGCAGAAGGGAAGAGGAAGTGAGAGCACTAAGTTATGACCATATAAGAAAAGTGATCAACTCCGGTAGCGTTAGCAGTTAAAACATAAATTGGATAAATATTTTAGACATCTAATATCTAATATCTTAGCATTTACATTCATGGAATGTAATGTAATCTTATCCAGAGTGACTCCATCAAGGGCCCAACAGGGGCAACTTTGTGGTTGTGGAGTTTGAACCTGGGACCTGTTTAATCAATGAAAGCATGTACATCATTGTGCAAATGTCCCGAGCCCCCTCATTTCTTTATATTTCGCTATCAAAGAGCTGGACTTTCTTAAAGTTTTGAATGAAACATTTTCCAGCATTTCAGTGGAATGTTGTTTGTTTGTTAAACCGAACAGCGTAAAAAAACATCTACCTTAAGGCTTAAACCAGTGAGAAACAGGTGCAGGTAATGACAGATAATCAGACGGGTCACGAGTACTGTATACTGGTGATGCTGATTGCTGAGTGCTTTGGAACAGACGAGAGGGGAAATGAGGTCGCTGCTGAGATTGTTACATAAACAACCAGTTTTTAAATTGTATTTTAAAGCAGTTTGCAGCCTGTCGCAGTAAAACATTTGTTCCCATTTCTTTAATTTATTCTACATCACTTAATTCAATTTAATATAAAGAAATGTTGGGGACTCAAGACTCTTGGACAGTACTGTAGTTTAGGCAAGAGCAGGAAACGATGACCTTATAAAGAAAATGTGGCTGATTTGACTTGACAAAACATACAACTTTGGGATTGGAAGCTAATAATTTATGGGATTTTAAACAGACATATATTCAGCAATTAGTTTTAGACTTAGACTTTTTTAAGTAAAACTATATCAAGATCTTTGAGACTGTTTTATTATTATTTTTTTTTTTATTTGGGAAGAAAAAAAATGTGGCAAAAAAGATCTGTGGCCTAAGCTGTAAAGCTAAACCTTCACCCTTACCTTCACTAAAACCCATGAAATGGTGGGAACACTCCTCAGTGAGATCACCGAGCACTTAAGTATCTCTGACATGTCCACAAATGAATCCCGTGGAAGAGATAACGGGGAAGTGAGTGAGGAGGCTGGTCTGTCGAGTATTATTTTTTTGTTATTATTTATACCGCTGGAGTAAAAAGGCTAGCTGACTTTCTCTCTGTTGTCAAACTACCCCCGAACAAACACACAAAAACAACATCTCCATGGCTCCACCGTGGCCAGGACCAGCAAAGCCATTTCACAGTTTACTGGTGCAGACCGACCCCATGATGCACAGCCGGGTTGGGTGAGGTTAATAAAAACATTTTGCCGTAATCGCTCCCTTTTACCTCCCCTCCCTCTCCTGCTTTCTCGTCCCATTAAATCAAATTGCTGAGGTGCTCCTTGGAGAGCTTTAAAGCTGCACAGGGGGTCTGGAAGACTGCGGAAGAGGAAGGTGCGTGGGGTCGGCTTCAATTTTCAGGCTTTTTAATCGAGGATTTAGATGCGGTTTGATGTGCTCGGTGAAGCTAAACTCTTGGAGGAGAGAGAGAGTGAGAGAGAAGGGGGCGAATCGAAAACCAGAACTCCAGCTTTCTCAGTTTTTCCCCTGCATTAAACATGAACCTGGGTCTCTGTGTCAGCCTCTCGTCCTCCTCCTCCTCCCTCTTGTCTCAGTTCCTCACTGTCTCTCTTGTCAGTGATGTACATGTTTTGCCTTTTCCTTTCTGAAAGCCAGGTGTGTGTATGTTATTAATGTCAGTCGCGTAGCTTCGATAGCATGGCTGTGAAGACTGTCAGCCTTTCACCTCGCGTTATAATGAGAGCATGTGAGGAGATGAAGAACTTTTATTTTTTGACCCTCTAACCTCCAGAGATACCCTAAAATGATCACCTGTAGTACACGATCTTGCCACCAGAAGGCACTAGAACCAGAACCGTTCACATGCCTCGCTATCGATACTCGCGGCGGTTGTGTTTCCCGACATGCATTGTTCATTCTAATGTAGCGTTTTGATTTATGTTTTCTCTCTCATCCTTGTTGTTTTGTCTGTCTCTGTCGATGTTATCATTTCCGTCTTGTCCACTCCACCATTGTTGTGTCTCCAGCCCGCCCTGTGGGTAAGTACCCATCGTAAGAATATTACCATTGCATGAATGTCCTCTGTTTTTCATTTATTTTTTCTTCTTTCTTATGACCTCACAAAGCAACCCCAAGTTTAACATTTCAAGTTTCTCCTTAACTCACTAACCTGCTCACAAAACAGTTTCCTAAGTGTGATCCTGTTTTGATCACAGTTTTGATCCTTGCCTTATTTAATCTTGCTTACTATAACTAAGTACAAGCCCTTTACATACATTATTAAATGTAGAATTTGAAGCTACGCTAAAGCTAACCCTAGTTAGTACATAAATGTAGACCTTTTTTGTTTCCACTGCATGGTACATATACAGTACTAGTAAATGGCGTTAATCTAGTTCGTTTTATTTGACTAAACCTTTAGTTCCTCTTAATATTATTGAATTCTGTGGCCTCAATGAGTTCATTTACTACAATAACAACAAAAAATATTATGTTACCGTTTCTGAAGGAACAGCTCTTTTACAGGGACTCGTACAACAGACATGAAATTAATTATAAACAGATTAATAATGTGTGTTAATGTTGGTATTGTGATAAGTCTTCATTAAAGAGTTTCTTTTTTTTTAACATTTATTGAAGGAGTCTCCAGTGTCAGAGGTCAAGCCATAGCTTTCAGCTTTCCGGTAGAGAAGTTTACGCTTTTTGAGGTTTCTTGGTAACATAACCGGCTAAGTACCTACGTAGTATGTCTCGTATTATCACGATACCTACTGTAGGTGTCGTACTGCGATTCTGTAAGTTTCATGATTTCATTAATCTCATACCACACAGGACGATGTTCTGCCTTTCTAAAGTGTAAACAGTTTAGAAAGCGCCACCTTTAGGGTGATACAGTAAAAGTACAGCAACATTTTACCACCTGAAATGCAAATATTTATAAATTTAAAATAAAAATTAAAGATCCGAATTTTAAGTCAGTGTGGCAATGCATGAATCGCCGTAGGAATGATAGCTGTAAATGAAATTGAAGTCAAACGTGAGTCATTTTGGAAAAACCTACAGATCACGATATTCAAGAAGGTGATATTCAAGGTGCATGGAGACGAATTTTATGTATGTAGAATTTGTACTACTTGAACCCTCATGTGTTCTCACACTCAGAACACAATGATCAAGTGACCAAGTGCACCAAGTGACCTCAGTCATAATAAGCAAGTGATTAATTTGCATAAAACAATGAGGGACGTTCTAATTAACCTGGTACTTTTGAGGAAATAAAGGCATTAACATGATTGCCATTTACAGAAGACTTCCAACACAGTACAATGATGGGACTTGAAAATCGACGGAAAACGATGCATCTCTCTGTGTGAACTGTTGCCACAATCATTCACCGCGTCCTGCACGTTACAGTCTTGATCTCGCTCCAGTATTGGCCATTAAAGGAGTTCCTGGGAGGCCAGTCTTTCAGGCATAAAGCAGGCAGTCTACAGTAAAAAAAACTTTGTTCCTTGACAGTATCCAATCATTAGTGAAACTCTGGTATTAGTGTATCAGGGGATTGTATAGAGAAATATCAAGAAATGTGTTCGATTATTCTGCACAATCAAAAGTCCCGCTTTGAACTGAACACCACTTCAGTGGTGGACTTATTGGACTTATATGGACTTATTTGTTTAGCTTCAGCTCTGTGCAATCCATACTCGGATGAATTCCAAGCACTTGAAAGAGTTTCGGCCATACACCCCACCCGTGCATTTTCTTTTTTTTTTGCTTTTCATTCTTTGGTTTAATTTTTTAACCAAATCTATCATCCGAGGCTATAGAAATCCACAAGAGGAAAATTAACTCTACATTATCAAACACTGCCTTCATTGTTTGTTAACAGCTGTGATGACGATACAAAGCCTCCTTTAGAAATTAAGATGGAGTGGCGTTGTTGCTCTCTGTCAGGCTTCATGCTGTTCATTGTGGGAGGTATCGTAGCTTTGGGTAACTTTAACCTACAAGTAATTGCGGCTCCATCTGTTAAGGTGGATTGGATGGTCTCTCACCTACATGTATCCATTTTCAGCATCAACAGAAGGACATAAATGGGAAATATATTACAAAGAAATCTTTTTTTTTATCTGAATTACTGCTGTTTGATTCGGAGAGGAAGCTGAAAAACATGTTTCAAGCATCATGGCAGTTAAACTCTAATTCATGTTGGGAACATTTGAAGCCAACACACCACAGATCTTCTAGGGAGTATGACAGCCAGGCGATAAAACTTTATCTAGCAATAACTCCCGCTGCCGTTTCCTGCCTTTGATGAGAAATAAGGCGAGAAAAAAAAGAAGAAGAAAAAAAACAAGCTTCTTTGACACCTTGACCTTCTCATTAGCGTGATATCTGTGGTGCTTTGCACAGGAACCGAGTCTGATGGGAAGTCTGGAGGACTACCAATGAATCATGATGGCTGCTATAAGGTTGATGTTAGGAGAGACTGGAGAAAGGGATGAAGGGTCTAATTGGTTCATTAAAGTTTTCTCCGGAGGAATGCTGGGGTTTGTGCCACGAGGAGATATAAAGAACGGAGACCTTGGCTTGTATTATTTAACTCCTGCTGATACGTTTAATCAAAAGAAATGTCTAGGCGCAGAAATGTCTTATTGTGAAGCTTTGATTTAAGTACTGTTTGAAGAGGAACAGGTTTTTTTTTTTTGGGGGGGGGGGGGGGAGTCTCTTTAAATTATGTTACCCGAGGACGTCTGTAGCAATTCAGGTCCGTTCGCACAGTATGAGCAGTCTGTGAAAAATGTCTCACGCATACTGTATAACATGCACTTAAAAAAAAATAAATACAAACAGTTTCAACTTGCTGAAGACGGTCATATGACCGCACCAGCAAAAAAAAAAAAAAAAAACTCGTGGAAGTGCTATTTCACAACTCCTGTTCAACACCATAGAAATTTAATTTGTATTGAGTTTAATTTGAGTAGCAGATGACTGAAAAGTGTGAACGCCTCCTGGAGAGTCTTTATACAGAAGAAAAAGTGTAATCTTTTAACAGCTTCTGAAAGTAGACAGGGTATATGTACAAGATATTATTCCTGGAGTTGTTTCTTCTATGTCAATCCATATTATACTTAATTTAATAAAATTATACTTACTTAACAAAACTACTAACATTTAGTGGATCGAACGTTGGCTATTTGAGTGTCTGAGTCGTGTCAACTGGACTCTCTTTCTTGTTATGTAGAAACGTTTCACTACTCATCCAAATACGGTGGCTTCTTCAGTCTGAGCGTAGTTGGGAAAGTTCCAAATGTTTCTGTCCTTCAGGGTCAAAGGATCCTCCCCTGTCTGAAAAGGCTCGTTAGGTGAACAATGGAGAAGCTGAGAGTAAGAGTCGTAGAGTCGGAGGGAGAGGGTTGTTAACAATAACCAGCAATAGAGAGATTAAATGTGACGAACAGAGCCAGTAGGAGGAATCATTAAGCTTTCCTGGTGGATCTGTGATTTAGTTTTTTGTCGCTTTAGGGTTTTTTGCTTATGGCTACACCTAAGGAACCTTTAGCAAGGACTTAGACTAGGGGTGCGGAAAGCAAAGTGTTTCTGCAGATTGAACTACAGAGTAGTACAGTGTCTTTCTGGAATTGGAGGACAATTTAGGAGTCATTATCTTTACAACATTGACCCTGTGCGGTATATAGTTTTTTTTTCATTCTAATAAACCATCGATTTATTTGATTCGCAAGCTCAAGCACCAAATCTAAAAATCTTTTTGAGATGTTTTATTTGTTATTTGTCGTTTATTTGTTATTTGTGGTGCAGCCCTGTTACTAATACTCAGAAATCTGGAATACATTACAGTATATACGTATATACTGTACAGTAGTTTACATCCTTCACCATTTATCTTGTCCAACTTTTCAGTAGTAATTGAATACATTAGAGTTTGCTGTAATACATTACGCATATGTCATAATCTCACAAAGTATTAAAAGGACAATAGATGACATGCTCATGGGTTCATAAATGATTGAATAAATAGGGTAATAGGGCGGCATGGCAGCATAGTGTTTAGCACTTCTGGCACCTCCAGGTTTCAGGGTTCGGTTCCTGCCTCGGGTCTGTGTATGTGGAGTTTGCTTGTTCTCCCCGTGCTTGGTGGGTTTCCTCCAGGTACTCCGTTTCCTTCCACATTCCAAAGACATACCGATAAGGGTAATTGCTGTGTCCAAATTGCCTGTGATTGGCATGTGTACCCCGCCTTGTGCCTAAGGTTTCCTGGGATGGTCTCCAGGCCTCCTGCGACCCTGTATAGGATAAGCAGTTCAGAAGATGCATGAATGAATGAAATGGTAACAGGGTTGAAATTAGAGTAACATGGTTGCACAAGCAGGCTGTAAATAAATACACCAGAATGACTTTAAAATAATATATTCAACTGGCAGAAAGCAGAATACTGCTTTTTAAAACATGGACCACTGTGGGTTCTGTAGTGGATCCTCTAGCGTGGCCAATCATGCATAATTGTGTTTGATTAAATGAAACATTGAGGAATAGGAGGGAATTTTTATTTACTCTTTCTTGTATGATTAGTGAAGTGAAAGCTTTGCTCACTGAAGAAAAACCAGATCATTGTAGGATGATTGGACTGAAAACTATGCAGTTATTCTTCAGGCTCGAAACAGACCTCTGTCAGGACTGGTAGCATGAAGTTTATTTGCAAGGAATAATTTGATGCTCTAGAACTTACAGCATATCTTAAAAACCTCATTAAAGGTCTGTAACGTTTAAGGTTGTCCATAAAAGCCATTGTCGACTTCTGATAAATACGCCTGTGCAAGAAATATTTGATGGAAAGAATTCCTCCATAATTCACAGTTTTCATGCACCATGCAGCAAGTGCAATCACTAACCTTCACTGTCCGTAATTCTCAGACACTCTCCGTCATTCATGCCCCTTCCCTTCCTGGATGAATGGCTTCTCGTAGTTCCACTGGTGACACCCGAGTCCCTTAACCCGGCAATATGCTTTTGCATGAAACCTCCAGATTCATGGTGTTCTCTCTATCTTCCTAACCATGCTGCATTTGTTTTTCTGTAATCCAGCGCCACCACAGTTTGTGATCCGACCACGGGACCAGATCGTGGCTCAGGGTCGCACGGCGACGTTCCCGTGTGAGACCAAGGGGAACCCTCAACCTGCCGTGTTCTGGCAGAAAGAAGGCAGCCAGGTACTGTAAATGAAAATGTTTTACATATCATCCAGATCTGCATGTTAATATTGAGCAGTGTTTATTTATGTACTTTGCAAACATCCACTTTCTGTAATGTGATCATTAATAAAATTTTCCAATTAGCAGCTTCTCCCTGTATGCTCATTATCGAACATGTTTCGAATGTTTCTTTCCATTTTGCCAGTTTTTTTTTTTATTAAAAAATACCGTAATTTGTAGGAAAAAATCACTCTTTCAGTCCGCATGTGTGCACGTTTGTGACTTAAATAAGACGTGCGGTAATTAAGTAATTACTACATAAAGAACTCATTCACTCACACTTGATGGTAATGGCCTGGACATCCATCATGTGTTCATGGCTGGAATAGCTAATTAGAGGAAACACAATTGCATACACACATAACATACACTCATAATTTGCTGCATTAAAGTCATTAGATGTAAATGAATCCAGCTAATGTTTCACCGAAAGTCTGGTTTGAGACCATAAAAAAAACTGGATAAAAATAATGGATAAAAAGGTGCCAGAGTATGCTAAGCATTAAGTAGGACGAGGGCCATTAGCAAAGCTTGTTCATTATCCTGCTAATTAGCGAAAACTGTCGAGGACGATCTGAATTAGCGCCGCATCATCTCATCCTCACCTCGCTCTTTTTGGTTAGGTCGATTTTTTTCTTATTAAGAATTTTTTTAATTTGATGTAGTCTGAATTAATGCCTGGGAGACACGAGGGACGTTAATATTATAGTCTAGACACCGAACCACATGTAGAGTCCGTGCTTAAGTTCAAAAGTGAGTTTAATGTTCACACATGGAACGTTCTACTGTACAGTATGTATTCAACATCAGGTTACATCCACGCTATGGTTGATGTCTTGCTCGTGATTGAAATGAACTGCATTTAGTTCAACACATTTTAAGTTGCCAGATTTTTGTTTAGTAGACTTGTCAGAGGCAGGGTTTTCCGATAGCGTCTAAATTGTCTGGATTAAACACACTCACTCAACTTTATTCTGTTCAAGCTTTTTCTGTCTTAATAATCTTATTCTTATAATCTGTATTGCGTGTGTGTGTTATTTTATCACTATTTTAATCAGAATGTGTTCCCAAAGCTTGGAGAGTAAAATACCAGAGCTTTAAATTTTACTTTGGCTTAATTAATAATTTTAATTTATTTGAGTTCTTTAGATGAATGTGAAACTGCTCAGGTACAGGGACTGTACTGTAAATGAAAGATAAGCAAGTCTCACTATTTGGAATCAGAAAAAAATTAAGAAGGGGCCGGGGGCCAAGTTAAATTATAAAATCATGGGTCACTGCTCTTCATAAGCTCCGCCCTCTTGTGTATAACTATTATGCAACTTTTAGACCATGTTTAAAATCAGTAGCTGTGTTTGAGGTCTGGATAGTGTCTTCCTCTCTCCTCCTCTCTGAATACACTTACTGTAAATCAGCGCAGAAGCGGGAAATGTATCGCAATTCCACCCATAGCAGTGGTTGTTGTTGTTGTTGTTGATTTTTTCACCTCCACAGGAATCGCAGCTCAGCTAACTGTTCCACTTTCCTCCTTATTGTTTGTTTGTGCAGAACCTGCTGTTTCCCAACCAGCCGCAACAACCCAACAGCCGCTTTTCCGTCTCACCCAGCGGAGCTCTGACCATCACAGGCGTGCAGAGAGCAGACGGAGGCTACTACATCTGCCAGGCGCTGACGGTCGCTGGCAGCATCCTCGCCAAAGCCCAACTGGAAGTAACAGATGGTGAGTGTTGGTGTAGTACAGAGCCGTGCTTGTAATGTTTTCTTCTTGATTTTAACATTTTATTGTCACTATTATTATTATTATTATTATTATTATTATGAAGTGCACTTATGAGTGTTTTGTTTTGTTCTATATATTTAGCCATATAGGGAACTCGATCAATATTGGCCACCGTGAAAATGTTATTTAACATTAATATATTTATCAAATATTAAATATATTTAATATTTATTTAAGTGTTTTGTTTTTATGTCGTCTTTTAATTTCCGTCCAGTCCCTGTACCTGACCATGTTCAGAGCAGTCTTTTTTTTTTACACAGTGACCTATAAGTCATTCAAGCATAAAATACCAGCTAATTTAAGGCATGAGCCAGTGAGAAACAGGTGCAGATGATGACAGACCAGTGATTTGTATACTGATGATGCTGAACCATGAGTTGTTGGAACTGATGAGAGGGGAAATGAGGTTGCTGCTCAGGTTGTTACTGTACATACTCAAGCGATTTATAAATTGTATCTTTGCAGCCTGTTGCAATAAAACATTTGTTCCCATTTCATGTAGCCCATATTAATAGTATTACCCACTCTGAATTCTTCCATATTAGGAATATCAACCGTTTATGTCCCGCCCTTTCAACGAAGAGTACGGCTATTCTTGTGCATGCTCTTGTTCCACCTAGAATTTATTATTGCAATGCTTTATTTTATGGGCTTCCTTCAAAATTACAGTTAGTTCATAATGCTGCTACTCGGGTTATATTCAAAACTTCTAGTTACAGTATCAACACATCACTCCCGTTTTACATAATCTGCACTGGCTCCCTGTTAAATGGCGTGTAGATTTTAAAACTATGGGGTCATGAGCTTTTGGTTATGCGGCACCTTTTTTATGGAACAGACTTCCTGTCGAGGTCCGCAACAGTCCAAGTCTCCCAATTTTTAAATCTCATCTAAAAACCTGTTTGTTTAGACAGGCTTTTATGTAATTCTATGCAGTTTTCTGTCTGTTTCGTTTTTAACCATTGTACTTACACTTTGCCTGTAAGGTAATAAAATGTATTATTATTATTTCTATAATTTGATCTACATCATTTAATTAAATTTAATATGAAGACACATGCGCACATTAACTTTGTGATCACATGGTTTTTATCATTTGATCATGCCACCTGAAAGTACACGTCCTACTTCATGTGAATAATGTGAGTGAATAAAAAAGAGTAATGGTTTTGTAGAAGAAAAAATCCAATGGAAAAGCAAAGAAAACTATACATGCACTTCATGTGTGGGAAATGTGACTAAGGATTGCTATTTTTATGAATGATAAATAGAAAATGACTGAATGTTCCGCATCCATTAATTAAACTAAACACACAAGTTTGGAATGAAAAGGAAGAAACACAATTTGTTTTGAATAATTGTAACACAGATCTTGTACAGATCTGTAAATTTTTATATTATTTTGCGAGAAAGGTTCAGAGAAGCCACCTCTCTCTCTCTCTCATCTTCCTTCCCTTCTTATTTCTCATCTCTCTCTCTTCTTTGTCCCAGTCTTTCATTTCATCGTATTCATCTCCCGACCTCCCTTTACTTCCCGATCAGACCCTGTACTGAGTGCGTCTCTGTAGCAGGAGCACTTGAGCAGCACGGTCTTTGTGCTACGTTTCTATTGACGCTGTGGGGCCGAGCTGGAATTTGTCCTTGAATTTTTCCTGAGCAACATCGATTGTGCAGCACAAAGCGAACCGAACAGCACGCCCGACGCCGGCAATTCTGCTTCCTCCCCGCGTTGTTATAGCAACTTTACGAGAGAGGGGAAAAAAATTGTCTTTTTATTTTTTACGGGTTTTTTTTCAAAATCAAAAGAAACGGCCTTGATTTCAAGATGAAAAGTTGTAATTTTCTTCAGATTAAAACAGAAATCTTTACAAACTTATTTTATAAAGTTGCTAGTACAAGGACGTTTGAAAAATCATGAACTACACTGAATTATGTTCCAAAGTGTTTTTTTTCCTCTTATATGAGATGAGAAAAGTATCAATGCTAATTGTTTATTTTATTTAAAAAAAGAAAAACACATTAATTCCATTTATCTGTCCTTTTCGTGTTGTCAAATGTCTTTGAACGGCTAGTCCAGACACAAAACAGGAACTACGACTAGGATGCAGCCTTAGCGTAATAGCATTAGCAAACATGACGAGAAACCAACTAGAATAGAACACGAGGAAACACAACCATGAACTAAGTAGACGTAAGACGATGAACCATGTTGAAGTACATGCTGGGAAATGTGAGTCAGGAACACAACACAAACCAAGAAGTGCAGAGGAAAGCTGCGACAGAAAGAAATCGTTTCCTGTTCTCGCTTACGTTACAGCAGGTGTAGACAGTAATGTTCTTACCAGGTTTCTCTTTTTCATTTCCTGAAGATAATGTTACGAAAAAGTGCAGCTTATCATGTTACAAAGTGTAAACTCCTTACAACAAATTGCCACTGGAGACTCCTTAATTGCAGCATCTAAGTGTTTAAGTTGTTCCTAATAATAATTGCATTATTATAGACCTGTCACTGCTGTCAGAGCTGTCAATCAATCAGTACCTTCTGAAAAATCAGAATTCAGAATAAAGTAAGATCGCGTGTGCATGCAAACACGATTTCCAAAAAAGGAAAGCCCCCAGCGTGTTTACTCGTGTCGGAATGTGTTGATAGTGTACCAGAGAGTGAATTGACGGTGAGCAGGAACGAGGGATTAGTAGAGAGGTTGGAGGATCACGGTCGCACCTGCAGTTCTAAGGCGTGATTTAGTGAGCCGAGGGGCAACAGGAGTCCGACAGGTTCAAGGAGAAACGTAATGAGAAATTCCTGATGCAGACAGCACCAAGGCCCCTTTAATCTAAGAGTCTGACCATCTCCTCATCAATCTGTCATGCCATTCTTGCACACACACACACACACACACACACACACACACACACACACACACACACACACACACACACACACACACACACAGACACACTTATTCAGTGGAGGCTTTTCTCGTCACTCCATCATGGCTTCCAAATACACATACTCGCACCGCAGCACCATCACTCTTACAGACAGACAGGGATTAGATACTGTCTGATCGTAGTGGATGGCAGTGTTGGCTTGAGAAACACAGTCTATTTCAAAACACCTCACTTTACTGGTTAACATGAAAAAATAAATGAAACCATATTTAGAGTGGAAAGGCATCTTTGAATCTTCTTGAAACTTCTTTGTAACTGTTCTTTGTTTAAATTGTGTACATTCTTGCCTGGCTCACCAATTGTTTATATTCCAGATTTTGATGTACAAATTCAAACCTGATTTGATCTGAAGCCTAGCTTACTGTCAGTGTGAAGTATTTCCTCCATCCATATGGGTTTTCTCTGATGTATATACACTGATCTGCAATAGCAATATGACTGCTGGCAGGTGAACTAACCAACACTGATCACTAATTATACACCAGTAACCTGGTGACAGGTCCCATGGCCTACCAATGCCCACAGGGACCAAAGACAAGGATATTCGATCAGATCCAACAGAAAAGCTAATGCAGCACAAATACCTGATAAAAGTCCATTCTGGTGACAACAGAACACACCAGGAAAAACAAGTCCACCATAGCACACTGTGTACAACCAAACCGAGGTTTTAATGTTGATGGTTGACTGGAATATGCTTGCGTGTGTTTGTGTGTATGTGTGTGGTTGCTTTTTTCTTACACTACAAGGAGTGGAATTGATCTTCACAGAAATGCTGTTTTTATTTAAACACTGTATTTATTTTTCAAAATGTCTCCTGGCTAGCTCGCCAATTAGCTTCTATAAATACCATGCTTTTGTTTCCTTTCTTTATCTCTTTATTAACTTATTTACTTATTTATTTATTCATTTAATTCATTATGATATAATGATCTCATACAAGTAGCAAAACTGTCCCACACAGAGTCTGTGCCAAAATTGGTAATTTAGTCTTTTTAAATAGTTTTGACGCAGTCTTGTGCTGGCTTGCTAATTAGATTTTTTTTTTTCCACAGATACAGTTACACTAAGACACCTCATGCAAAAAGTTTACTTGACCTACACTTACAAGAAAGTTTACTCTTTGCATTAATTCATTTAGACTAGTGTCTGGCTCACCAAATAGATTTTAATATGTATTAGATCTGTAAATAAACACTTCATTTGATGCCTTTTTTTTTTTTTTTACAAAGATGATGCTCTGTAAAAATAGCATGCAGGTAGTGAGTTAGTTCTTTAACTTTTTTAATCTTTGCTACCTCAACCAGTAGATTTTAACATACAAAAATTCTATACTAACTAAAATCCAACTAACTGTGGTTTTCATTTATTTACAGATATGGGACACAGTAAATCTTATAGTAAATCTTATACAAATAACAGTTTATGTCATGTCTTTTACACCTCTTGTTCCAATAGATTTTGATTTTGCCATTTCTGCAACTCACTATGGTGAAGGTAAAGTGTGCTTAATGGCAAGCTCACACAAAGTTATGTCAAGATATACTGTACTGTATGTGCATTTACAATACTGCTATAAATGACAGTGAATTGGTTGTGTAGAGGTTAATATACTGTATTTTTATATAAAAATACATATACTAAAAAGCTCTCATAGAAAGAGTGAAGTCTTGTGACACAAAGAGTTTGCACTTTTCTGATTTGCATATTTATTGTATTGGACCTTAATTTAATCAGGAGACACTCAGATTTGTTTAAACATCTAGCAAACAAACCAAAGCATCCATAAAAATGTGAAAAGACACGGGAAGACAAAATTCATGTAGTCTAATAGCTTTTTTATGATGTTTTGATGATACACTGATAGGTGTTCAGCTTCAAGCAGAAGCAATTACTGAAAACAATTTAGATTTGACGATACAGCGTTAATTTCGGAATAATAATTAAGTCAGCTAATGATGCTAGCTTTCTGGCTAGCAGGAGAATTGAGCAATATATGGGAAGAATTCGATTTGGTCGAAATTAAGCTTAGCCTAATCCGCTTCGATTTTTCAAGATGCTTCATGGCAAAAGTAAATGTAGGAAATTCACAAAGGTGAAACGCTCCACCAACCAGAGTTAGAGAGGAAGACGGATGTTACCCGAAACAATCAGAAAGGTCAAAGGTAGATGCTGTAATTGGTACCCTCAGGTCTGCTCTCATTAATCCATACCAGCTCATTATAGCAGCCTTAAGGCCAAGAGACGTGTATTATTCAGCTCTCAGAGATAAAAGCTTGCCACCGGTCCAGGAATTATAGATTACAAGAATCTTTTCATCAGGCAAATATTAGTCCAACATTTTTTCCAAAAAGAATGAAAAGTTAATACTTGAAAAGATGACCTTGACAAAAGATCACATGTTTATGGTCAAATTATAGGAATTTCGAATTCTTATCATTTCTAACAATAAATAGCTTTTCTTCTGCTTTACAGCGCATGTGTAGGTTATTAACATGCCTCTTATAACCGTAACAGCTTATTTACACTGACCACACAGACTATTATAGCGCTATATATTTGAGAACATTTAGGGAGGGTGCTATAAAAGTCACAGGAGTGAAAAAGCTAGGAAAGCACCTCGTGTACACCACATCAGTGAACAGGAAAACAAGAGTCAGCTTTCTGCTACTTTTTCACAGAAAGCATAGTTATGGTCCTGTGGTTCAGCCATCAAATCTGTGCCCAGGTCTGGCATTTCCTCTGCTTCAAAGATAGCACTATACATTTATCTGATTATTGCATTACATAGAAATCTGGTTGCCGAGGGTAAAATGTTCATATTTTTGTTGTAAATGTGAAACTATTTGAAGTTTAAGTTTTGTAAATGTTTTCCTTAAATCATACCAGACCTACCATCTTACATTTTTCTGTGGAAAATATCTGTAACTTGAGAGGTACAGTAACAGGCCTGCTTCTGGCGTTATGGCAGGCCATTAGGTTCCATCATCAAACCAACATCTTTGTTCATTCATTCATTTCTTTCCACTTTGTCATGGTCAGTGGTCAGGTCAGTGGATGGGGAAGGATGCAGATGCTATTATTGCCTGCAAGTTGGGAATATACCCTTGGTGGGATTTGGCCAGTTTAGTTCCAACTACTAGCATATTTTGTGGTGTTCATGGAAACTGGTGAACCTTGAGGAAACCTACATAGAAAGCAAAAAGACAGTTCTCCAAAACCAGGATGGAATCAGGACTTCTGCAGCTTTATATGTATATGTACAGTATCTAATGTCATTAAAGGCATTAATGTAGTTAAGTCACCTTTAGCTTTGTTTACAGTACACAATGTGGTGTTCCGGTCATGTGTAAAAATGGTTCCTCATGCTCCCAGCACCACTCTTTCGCAATATAAATACTGCAATATGCCCATGGATTAGGAAACAAAAAGAAAAAAATCCATAGATATGGTAACCTGGTCATAGAGCACATTCAGGTCATCAGCTGACTTTGTTTTATTGTCACATAATACTAGGGTCAATCTGGACACATCACATGACCTTTATTCCATTGTTCCAAAAGTACTCAATCATTATGCTCCGTAACATATTGAAGCCTTTTTTTTTCTGATGAGTCTCACTAACAAGAAACACAGCTGTTTAGTCCCAGTTCATATTACATGTGTGTGTGTATGGAAATGTTTTAACTGTAACATGCCTCAGCTCTATTTTTTACTTTTATTTTAATGCAATTTTACCAGGCGTGTAAGTGATCTCCAACCCATTGTAAACTAATTCAAACCGAAAGGAAGTCCTCCATTCTAAGGGTTCTACATCGGGTTTGGAAAGATGATAAAATGTTGGGAGGTTCTGTGGTTATGTGGATTATGGAAGTAAACTGTCAGTGCTGCCATTGAATACTGGCTGTTGAGAGTTTGAATCCCACTTTTACTGTTATACCTCACAACCTTACAACTCAACCATATCTCCGAATGTGATATGAAGGAGGTAAATAATGCCTTTCTTTCTCGTTTGGTCAGTTTTCACAGACAGGCCACCACCAATCATCAGACAAGGCCCAGCCAATCAGACTCTTGGTGTGGACAGTGTAGCTCTGCTGAAGTGCCAAGCGTCTGGGGAGCCTGTACCCACCATCAGCTGGCTGAAGGATGGAGTGAGTCTGCTGGGTAAAGATCCACGCATGTCCCTGCAGGAGCTCGGCAGCCTTCAGATCAAGAACATAAAGGTAAGATTGGGAAAAAAATAATCTCATCTTTGTGATTGGTGTAAATTTCTAAGAAACATATTTTCCTCTGTTCAGATTTATCTTCCTTTACCTTTTTTGAGTGCTGTGTAATATTTAACATAACTTTGCTTGGTATAATGTAATCTTTTTCTTTGATCGATGGTAAAGCACATGCGTCTTTATTTATTGCGCGAATATGTAAGGCTGACTGTCGAACACTATGGGTGTCTAAGTATGATGTATAAGCTTAGCTGTATTCAGTAAGATATTGGTAAGACATAGCACATGCTGGCAGAGGGAAATCACAGTGCATTAAAGAGATGAATGCAAAATATTGATTTCAGTAAATTGTTTGATACTATCACTTAGTTATATGACAGGTCTCCCAAGCATCATTTGTAGAAGCTTGGACAGAGTCCAATCACACAGACATATCCATACACACACACACGTATACTACTATATTGAATTTAAAGTCCCCGCACCCTCCCATTTGTCCTCGATGGAATATCCATTATGGCTGACAGAGCTGCCCAGCACTGACATTTTATCTAATAAATGAAGGCAAGGCGCAGTGATGAAAGGTAACAAACAATGCGGGGAAGATTACATAAAGGCAGGAGAGGACAGACGCCAGCTGTCATCAGTCCAAGGGGTTTCAGCCAGCGGCCTCTAAGCGCATTAGCCAACCTTTTGTTGCTGTTGGAGGGACAGTTGTTTAAATTTGCCAGCAGGTAAAATGCAGGACTGTACAAAACAGAATTCATTAACGACATTAGCATCAGCACTTACAACTAATTGATCAGTGTAAATCCACATAAGTTGGAAGGCTTACACTTAATACGCCATATTTTTTCTGGGTGCGTTGAGTGTATTTTAAATGATGAATTAATTTCAAATTGTAATGGTCTTTTTGCAGCTTTCGGATTCCGGCATTTACACCTGTGTGGCCGCTAGCTCGAGTGGCGAAACCTCGTGGAGCGCCTTCCTGGAAGTGAAAGGTACACCGTTTGTTGATAAGTGTCAAGTGCCTCTTTTCCACTGCATAGTACGGCACGACATGGTTCAGTTCAACTCACTTCAGTTCGGCGCAGTTCGGCTCGGTTTGCGCTTCCACTGCAGTTTAGTAACGCTTTAGAGTGGGCGGGATTATTCACGTGTCGTTTTAGTTGCGGCGCCGCTACTGCCGTGACATCATCCTAAACGCGCCACAAACAAACACACAACAATGGAGCATATCGACGGCATGGTGTTCTTCATTCTCGGCATGTGGATGTTTTTAACAGCGAGACGAAGGAGTTTGTTTCAAAAGAGGCTGATGGCAGCCAAAGAAAATTTTTGGTTAATACAAAAAGGTGCGTCCGATCCTTCTCTGGCTGTTCTAAATATAGCGGTTCTGTTGTGTCAATTTTCTCCGGCCAATCAGTGACCAGCAGAGTTTACACCGTTTGGTAACGGTTCGGCGCGCTTGGAACCTCGGCTGAGGTGGTACTAAAAAAAGGACCAGGTACCATGTACATTTCCCAGTGGAAAACCCCCCAAAAGTGAGTTGAACTGAACCGTGTCGTGCCGTACTATGCAGTGGAAAAGCGCCAAAAGTCATTGAGCAGCAAAGTATTATATTGGTGTTGTCTTCCGTGTATATGTCTTGACTTCAATCTGTTGTCAGTTTTGGGACGGCGTGACCTGTTTGGAGATTGTAGCCGATAGATTGTGCAGGATAGAGTGATGTTTCCTTCTTTTTTCAGCACAACATAGGCAATATGACAACATGAATTTTATTTCATTTTAACCAACCATATAAACATGACTGAGCAAACAACAACAAAAAATTTATAAATAGGTCACATAGGCAAAGAAAAAGCACATATGCAGATGATCACATGTTTTATGGTTGCTTTTTATTGCTTCCATGACCAATAATAATAATAATAATAATAATAATAATAATAATGTGTGTATTTGGTGAGTTCAACATATTTGCCACATCCATTACTCCAGTAATGGTAAGACTTACATGTTTAAAAAGTCATAATTCAATACACATTTTAAAATCTGAAGCGTCTACACATACCACCCGGAATTCCTTGAAAGCATTTTTTATTTTTGCTTTTTCTTGAAATCAGTGATTGACCAGTGCTGTTTCTAAGAGTTGCATTTCAATTAGTGAACAGTAGCCGAAATGTACAGCTTACAACACACAATACAATTCATATTTAATCAGCTTTGTTTTAAATGGATTCATTTGATTTACATGCTAAAGTAAGGACCACCAATGTCCGACTACTGTACATATTTTCAAGCTTTATTTTTTCTTTTCTCAAACAGAAAATGGGAACTACAAGTAAAAACTATGTTTTGTAAGATTTTAGTGGTATAGAATTGGACTGAGGAATCATTTGAGTCTCAACCATTTGAATTTACACTGTATCATGTCATAATTGATGTACAAAGCAGAAAGTGAGTCACATACAGTATGACGTATAATCTTATCTTCTCTTTTTTCCCCCTCAGAATCTGGTGGGATAGTGCAGATCAAGAACAGAGAAGAGGGTGAACTTCCTGGTCCACCCTCCAAACCTCAGGTCACTGACGTCACCAAGAACAGCGTGTCTCTGTCCTGGCAGCCGGGCCTGCCCGGGGCTTCACCCATCACTTCATATGTGATCGAGGCATTCAGGTATAGATGAGCCAAGTGGGATTTTGCATCTGGCATTTGTTTGAGCTCCTAAAATATACAGTATATAGCGTATAATGGCATCTTTTAGATGGCCGTTAAGCGTAAAACCTGTAATGTGTGTATCTAAATCTATGGCTTCTTTAATGTCAGGTGCTTTGCAAAGTCAGGATTCTCATTTTACTGTAGAGTAAATTACCTTCCTAATGTTCAGATGAACTCATCAGGTCTTATTTGGAATCGTACTCAAAATTGATTTTTTTTTTCTGTTCTGCATCTCTCAGCCAATCTGTGAGTAACAGCTGGCAAACTGTAGCAGATCACGTCAAAACCACCCAGTTCACCGTTAAGGGCCTGCGACCCAACACTATCTACCTGTTCATGGTGCGCGCCGTCAACACACAGGGCCTGAGTGACCCGAGTCCCATGTCTGAACCAGTGCGTACCCAAGGTAATGGCTTTATATATATATATATATATATATATATATATATATATATATATACAGTGGTGTGAAAAACTATTTGCCCCCCTCCTGATTTCTTATTCTTTTGCATGTTTGTCACACAAAATGTTTCTGATCATCAAACACATTTAACTATTAGTCAAAGATAACACAAGTAAACACAAAATGCAGTTTTTAAATGAGGGGTTTTATTATTTAGGGAGAAAAAAAATCCAAACCTACATGGCCCTGTGTGAAAAAGTAATTGCCCCCTGAACCTAATAACTGGTTGGGCCACCCTTAGCAGCAATAACTGCAATCAAGCGTTTGCGATAACTTGCAACGAGTCTTTTACAGCGCTCTGGAGGAATTTTGGCCCACTCATCTTTGCAGAATTGTTGTAATTCAGCTTTATTTGAGGGTTTTCTAGCATGAACCGCGTTTTTAAGGTCATGCCACAACATCTCAATAGGATTCAGGTCAGGACTTTGACTAGGCCACTCCAAAGTCTTCATTTTGTTTTTCTTCAGCCATTCAGAGGTGGATTTGCTGGTGTGTTTTGGGTCATTGTCCTGCTGCAGCACCCAAGATCGCTTCAGCTTGAGTTGATGAACAGATGGCCGGACATTCTCCTTCAGGATTTTTTGGTAGACAGTAGAATTCATGGTTCCATCTATCACAGCAAGCCTTCCAGGTCCTGAAGCAGCAAAACAACCCCAGACCATCACACTACCACCACCATATTTTACTGTTGGTATGATGTTCTTTTTCTGAAATGCTGTGTTACTTTTACGCCAGATGTAACGGGACACGCACCTTCCAAAAAGTTCACCTTTTGTCTCGTCGGTCCACAAGGTATTTTCCCAAAAGTCTTGGCAATCTTTGAGATGTTTTTTAGCAAAATTGGGACAATCCTTAATGTTCCTTTTGCTTAAGTCGTTTGCGCCTTGGAAATCTGCCATGCAGGCCGTTTTTGCCCAGTCTCTTTCTTATGGTGGAGTCGTGAACACTGACCTTAATTGAGGCAAGTGAGGCCAGCAGTTCTTTAGATGTTGTCCTGGGGTCTTTTGTGGCCTCTCGGATGAGTTGTCTCCGCGCTCTTGGGGTAATTTTGGTCGGCCGGCCACTCCTGGGAAGGTTCACCACTGTTCCATGTTTTTGCCATTTGTGGGTAATGGCTCTCACTGTGGTTCGCTGGAGTCCCAAAGCTTTAGAAATGGCTTTATAACCTTTACCAGACTGATAGATCTCAATTACTTTTGTTCTCATTTGTTCCTGAATTTCTTTGGATCTTGGCATGATGTCTAGCTTTTGAGGTGCTTTTGGTCTACTTCTCTGTGTCAGGTAGCTCCTATTTAAGTGATATCTTGATTGAAACAGGTGTGGCAGTAATCAGGCCTGGGGGTGACTACAGAAATTGAACTCAGGTGTGATAAACCACAGTTAAGTTATTTTTTAACAAGGGGGGCAATCACTTTTTCACACAGGGCCATGTAGATTTGGAGTTTTTTTTTCTCCCTTAATAACGTAAACCTTCATTTAAAAACTGCATTTTGTGTTCAATTATGTTATCTTTGACTAATAATTAACGGTTTTTGATGAGCAGAAATATTTAAGTGTGACAAACATGCAAAAGAATAAGAAATCAGGAAGGGGGCAAATAGTTTTTCACACCACTGTATATATATATATATTCATATTTTACTGGAACTGCACAAAATATAAGTATCCCTGAAATTCTTCTTAAGGACAAGATTGTACTGTTTTACAGGAAGTGAGTAGCACAAGAAAAAAAAAACAGTTCTGTAAACCACTTTGCGGTACCACAGAGGTCAGGAGTTGTTTTGTTGGGAAATGGTCTAAACTCAATTGGTTAACCTGTACACTAACTATCAGAAACCCAATTACGTCCCAGTTCAGAGCGAACATCTTTCACTTTTGGAGTTTGTAATTGAGTTTGGGCCATCCGTGCACCCTTAATGATCATAACTGAGAAAAATGGCTGACCTCAAACTGGAAACAGATTCGATTAAAATGCCATGAAGCTCCCAGTCTGTTCATTAGGTTTGGACTTTAAGGTCTAAGTGCAAAGAATAGGTATGCTGCTTTATACCACAGCGTCGTTCAGGTCTCAATTCTGGATCGGTGGATTCATTTTCCGTGATAAGTATCGGGTATGACTGTAGTTTTGGCTGAAATTCAAATCCTGTTTTTTTTTAATGGGCTTGTTAATATTTTAATACATGATCGTTTCCATAGAAACGACCTGTACGATGGACACTGCACATAATCCAAAGTTAATAAAGAAGACATACAATACATGTTGTTATTTAAGAAAGAAAAATGTCTGTAATTGGCTGTGAGGTTAAGTGTTTATTTATTTATTTATTTATTTATGGAAGAAGTCTCCAGTGTCAGCTTTTTGAAACATTTTAATTTTAGGTTTTTCTAAGCAGTGAAATGCTTACACAGCTATCCACGACCTAAAATAGAAAGACGGGATAGAGTAGAAAGATTTCACTATAATAAGAACTAAAGATAGAATTTTCAGTCAAAGTAAAATAAACCTAAAATGTTTTTTTAAGCAAATTTGCAGATTTTATGAAGTTAAAAATAAAATACAATTTCAAATAAAAGAATTAATTTACTTATTAAAATAAAAAAATATTATTTATAAGTTAAATAAGCGGAATAAGAGAATTGTGGTTAAAAATAGTAATGAGCTCAATAATCTTATAATTGATTCGTTGGAATTTTTGCAGTTTATATGATTCTTGATTTTAATTTCTTTTCTATCTGCAGATATAAGTCCTCCAGCGAAGGGTGTAGACCACAGGCATGTACAGAAAGAGCTCGGCGAGGTCATTGTGCGGCTACACAACCCCGTAGTCCTCAGCCCCACCACCATTCAAGTCACCTGGACCGTAAGTCAGATTTTTCGGTACTATTAGTACTTCACAGCGAAGTCAAACTCCCAGCTTTTCCAAGGTCTGCTCGAGGCTCTGTCGCTTCATCACCGATTCTTGAATCGCTGCATAATTGATATCCAGTAAAAACTCATTGTCTTCGAAAAGTGCCATTTTGATTAATTGCGGATGCTGACTCAAATCGGTTTAGAGGGAAGGAACACGTTCGTGATTGCGCTGTCAGTCAATATGGAAAAACACCGGCAGCCATCTGGAGCTTCATCAATCAAAAATCAGATTCTTAAAAATTTTTCCTACATGAAGATAAACGGTGAAAACTGAGAAAAAGTGCAGTGTAATTAATCGCAGGGTTGTCATTAAAAAGTGCTGTCTTCATTTCATATAGCCTAGGAGGGGTTTTTGTCTCACACTTTTAAACTCTGCTGTAAAACAAGAATGTTTTACAACGAAAGTGTCTACAGTAAAAAAAACACTATAATAATTATTAAAATAATCATAAATTAACAAAACTAATTCAATAGTTGTGCCCTGCGATTACAATTTATCCTGTATTCAGGGTCGCGGGAGGTCTGATACACACTGGACAGGTGGCCGATCCATCACAGGGCACACACACACACACACACACACACACACACTCACACATTCACACACACTACAGGTGATTTGTGAACGCCTGTTAACCTAATCTGCATGTCTTTGGACTATGGGAGGAAACCCGAGTACCCAGAGGAAACCCATCAAGCACGGGGAGAACATGCAAACTCCATGTACACAGATCCCGAGGTGGGAATCGAACCCGGACCCTGGAGGTACAAGGTGTTAGTGCAGTTTTATAAGGAAATTATGTGCACTAATACTTTATCAAACACTATGCTAAAACTGTATTAGTTTTTTTTTTATAGCTTTATATTCTGGAAACACTACCTTATAAATCATCACTCACACACACACCCTCGGGCAGCCAGGGCTGTTTTCTGTAAGCATCAAACTCTTTAGCATTCCTGTATAAAGGAAAGTTAGGAAGCTGAGGGAGAGTCGATGAGAGGAACGATCGAGCTGATTTAATTTGTCTGAAGGGGAGAAAAACAGCTGTTTAATATCTCCGCCTGAAAGCTGAGCTACGGGCTGCCCTCCAGCTGAACAGCCATTAGAGTGAGTTATGCCTCGTTATGTCCTTCTCGCTGAAAAATATGCCGACTGTCTCGAGGTGGCCTTCGTCTTCTGGAGTGACGTGATAATCGTGCAGATGTGATTTCTCGCTAGTTTTTGCTAGAAATAAAGTCGTGCTTGTTTTATTGTCGAGTGTACGGGTCTGTCAGATCGGAGCTCGCTCACCGTCTCGCTGTAAATCTGAAATAAATCTTTCGCAGGTATGTTTATACACGACATAATGTTAAGCATGAAAATAATTATGAGAGTTTATATTCAAATTACATGTCATGTTAAGTGGTACCATTCATTTAGGACAATTAACAAGTAATGGCACCCTATACAAGAAGTATTGTACACACTTGTCCATGGTACCTGATGCACTGCAGTGGCTCTGCTGCGTTACTGAAAGACAAAAAGCAGTAATTAGGGTTTTTTTTTTCACCATGGCTAAATCATCTGTTCCTTGAGCGTATTTACTTAAATTACATCTGATCGGCATTTAGTAGCAGTAAGTAAAAGAAAAATAAAAGGTTTGTAAATTTTACTTGGATTTGCAGTTGAACATGACATTACAGACCTGACCGTATGTATAAATATTTATATAAATGAAGATTTTTTTTGACATACTGTACATACTATATTATAACCTAATTATTAGAGATGTTCCGATACTATATATATATATATATATATATATATATATACACACAGAGGTGGAAAGTAACGAATTACATTTACTCACGTTACTGTAATTGAGTAGTTTTTGTGTATTTCTACTTTTTAAAGTAGTTTTAAAAATCTTTAATTTAATACTTTTACTTAAGTACGTTTTGTTTGAAGTATTGTAATTCGCTTAAAATCATATTCGCTACTGAGTAAAAAATAAATGAATGAAAATGCTAAAATAATACAAATATTATACTTTGTGTAAATGCTCCATTGCGCTCGCGTGTGTGTATCATGTCCTGGTCGCGCGCCGCTCCAGACTCCACTCCAGGTTTTCTGACTGTCCCCACATCGGCATCTCCCTGACCTTCCACACGTTCGCTTCCGCCCTGAGAGTGACGTCATCGTCTAGCGCGACCATATATAAACCGGAGAGAGACGCGGGAAAGAGAAAAGAAGTTGTGATTTTGCCGTTTTGATATTTGGTTGTGTATTCCGGTTTGACTTTTTGCCTCCAATTGACTTTGATTATTTATTTGTCCCTTTGGTTTGGTTGGTCTTTGTATATATTTGTTGATAATTTCATTGTTTTTGGTTTAGGGAGTCCGGGAATGTACCTGTATTTTTGTTTGTGTGTTGTTGTTTTTTTTTGCAGGTAATCTAGCTACTAAATATAAATACCATTTTGTTTATTATTTTGGCCTGGGTCCATCCTGAATCTGATCCTCCACCTCCTGTTGTGTGTGTGTATTGTTTTGTATATACAAACCTCATTATTTCATCAGTTAATGATTGGATCTAGTTCTTTCTGCCATATACCACCATTTCCATACAGTTTAAAATAGAACCCTAAACCAGTCTTTTGCTGTATGGCCCAACCCAAGACTGGGACGTAACACCATATTTAAGTGACCACTTTGATTTTCAAGCACAACAAAGACAACAGCTTTATTATGCAAAGGTGTTCCTTCAGTTAAAAACTAGTTTGAGATTTATATCTGCTCATCTTTTTTGAACTACGCTAGATTGCCTCAACCCACCCCCGCTGTTAAAAAAAATAAAAAAGTAACTCGATAACTTTTACTCTGAGTAAATTTTTTAATGAGCTACTTTTTACTTTTACTTGAGTAGATTTTTATAATGGTAACTTTACTTATACTTAAGTAAAATTTCACTGAAGTAACAGTACTTCAGTGAGTACAAAATTTTATTACTCTTTCCACATCTGTATATATAGCATTTCTTTTTCTAGCCCTGTGTAACGGGTTCGACCCTAAGTGCACGGGTGATACCACGAAACATGGACACGAGGCGAGGGTAAAAGGGTAATTTATTTAGAAAAATGGGGAAGGAAAGGGTTAAAGGCTCTCTCCAGCTGGGATGCGAAGGCGGGCTCTACGCGGAAGTGAAGGTGCCGCGGGAGCTCGAGCAGCTCGTTCACCCGCTCCTCTCATGGAGATTAAAGGCGCCCCCCTTTTTTAAGTCTCTGGGGCGCATCACATCGCCCTGCTCTTGTGCCACTGTCTCTCATAAAGTTAGCAAAGTCCAGCTTCCCAACAGTCAGACCCCGAGCTACACTCCCCGATGTGTTTTATAGCGCCAGGATCATTAGCGGCAATAGCTCATGGGCCGTTGCCTGATTCTGCGGCCCTGCTCCTTCACATACCTAAAGGGGGGGAGGCCGCCTAACTAGTGAGCGAGGTGCGATATCAATTTGGGCGCATGTCCATCACAGGCGCACGCCGTGACACTCTGTAAGTAAAGCTAAACTAACAAAGCTAGCGTGCATAAATATGTTATGTTTAGGAAAATGGTATCGGATCGGTACGTGGACTCAAATACTTGACGATTCCGATGCCAGACTTTTTTGTGGCATCGGTAGCATTTCTGATACGAGTATCGGAATCGGAACAGCCCTACTAATTATTATGTCTTATTTAATAAATTTGCAAAGTTGTATTTGTAAATCATTAGTAAACTGAACAAAGACCAAATATATATATATTATTATTTTTTTTTTTTTAAATGCTGCGTTTGTTCCAAGATTTATGGACCGTCTGTATATATAAATATTTCTATCAATGGATATTTTTGACCTATAGACTATATTATAGCCTACTTATTTTGCTTAATTTAATACATTTAATACAGTTGTATTTGTGGACCATGAGTAAACTGATGAATATGTATTAAGACAAAAATAATGTATTAAATCAATGCCATTTACAAATGTTTATTTAAAAAAAAATATTCTATATAAAAGGAAAAAAGAACCAAGGTTATACTGTGTATAACACCCCAACTACCATTTATAGTGCATAGTAAGTATCGTCCATACCTGTTTAAAACAATGCATTTCAGACATTATGGATGTGTCCAATATAGACATGCTTTTCATAGAAACACTTCCCCGAATGTTCTCCTTCCTGGAATGATTCCCTGGATGTCCCAGTCACGTTTTTTCCCCAGTTCATGTCGGCCCTAATGATGTCTGACGTCATGAGGCTTTTACGATTTGTGTTGGTTGTGTGTATGTATTCCTGTGAGGGGTCGCTAAAAGCTTTTTTATTGAAGCTCTACAAAGTGAACATGAGGTTTTCCTGTAGATGTTCGCTCTGCTACAGTAGGTCACTGAGGAGTTCGAAAATAAATGGAAACATGTAGCGATCGCATGTGAGTGGAGCTCGGTTCTAAGGTGTCATCAATCACGTTGGAATAAATAGATTAGGATTTTTGTGGGAAACGGTTTCATAAGGCTTTCTACAGTTTTGTGTTCTCTTCCTTTTTTTGTGATTACAGGTGGATCGTCAGTCGCAGTTCATCCAGGGCTACAGAGTTTTGTACAGACAGACGTCAGGGCTGTCGTCGCCGGGGGCATGGCAGACCCAGGACGTCAAGGTTTCCTCCGAGAGAACCATTGTGCTCTCGTCGCTGAAGAAGGGCATCGTGTACGAGATTAAAGTGCGACCGTACTTCAACGAGTTCCAGGGAATGGACAGCGAATCGAAGACGGCGAGGACTAACGAAGAACGTAAGATGTATAAATATATACAGACTTGCATAAGTACTTGGTTGTTCAGTTACAGTAAATGTTACATGATCTCAATGTTCCTGAAATCTGGAAGAAAAAAGTTTTACAAAACTACTATATACAGTATATTGTATACAGTACTGTATATAGGTAACAAATACAGTTGGTTCGATTAGTTCATATAGTAAACAGTATATGTTTATATAACTTTTTACAGAAATTGAACATAAATACTACACCACAACCACGTGCAGAGGATGCATGCACGTGATGATGTACTGTACATCAGGCATGTGATATTGTGTCTTACTTCCGCGATTGAATATACAGGAAAGCATGTTCGTACATTAGAAAGTTCATAATTTGAAAGGCACTTACAATTCATATGAATTGTGCGATTGATCTGTTTTGTGTTCGAAATGAATTCTCCAACACGGAACCAAATCTGTGCAATAAGCTCCTCCCCTAAAGAGCGATCCATACATTCAGTTCTATGAAACTACAGTATTAATCTCTCCTTGGTTATACATAAGATTCCCAAACTTTACACATCCTGCAGAGTGACCTTAAAAAAAATGCATCACACGATATGACCCGAGAAGAATGTTGCCTAAAATCCAGTGAGCCGGTAAAGAGAAGGATTAAATGAGAAGAAAAAGACAAACATAAAAAAAAACGATTCTTGCACAAGCCACTGTATATATATATATATATATATATATATATATATATATATATACACTCCTCGTATTGATTTCATTTTGTCCCTGTTATTATTTTGCACTTTGTATTTTGGTTTCATTTAATATCGGGTGTCGATGACACCGTTCAAAGGCGCTTAATACACAGTCTGGGCAGAGCGCCGGGATCCGCCGTGCGAGCGTATGCCAGGTCTTTTTGGCCGTGTTCTGTCTCAACACAACACTGGTGGTGATGTTCTACCAACATTGAGATCCTTACTGCATTAGTCCACTCCTGGGTCTGATCATCAGACTGTAGGGATAAAACGCTGGTGATGTTTCTGATGCTTTTCACAGTCACACACTATGGGCATGGTGTATAGTTTAAAATGAAAAATTTTGTTCCGCTTTTAACCTTTAAGCACCTTCCCCTCTAAAGGGAAGCCAGAGTGCCAAATTAAAACCCCTGGGGTTCCAAAGTCGCTCCAGAATTTCAGAAAGAGAAACCCCCTGCCTCCCCCTACATATTTACACACACACATACAGACGCTCTAGTACGCCTGTCAAAAACAACGTTAAAACCGAGCCTCGTTTTCTTTTCCGCCACACAGCGGGAGAGTGTTAAAGTGTTACCCAGTGATACGAACCCTGTCTCCAGATTACATACCTGCCACTACATACGAGTGCACACACACACACACACACACACACACACGCACACACACACATGCCTGAACCCTAGAGGTCTCTGGATGGAGAGGATAATCAGCACCAGGCTGGTTTGTTATCCCGAGTCTCGTCTGTATGAAGTGTCTCAGTGTATCACGCTCAGCTTCCTGCTCAATCTCGAACTGTGTGTCACAACAATTGACAGGTGCAGATAAAAAATACAAATAAAAATAAAAAAGATTCTGGAGTTTGGGCCAAGGTGGTGTGTTTCTTTTTGTTTGTCTGTTTGCTGTTGAGTTTACAGCATAAAGAAAGGAAGTGCTATGTACTGTAGGTACCAAGATTGAGTCTGTTCAGGTTTGAACATGTTATATGTACATCAGTTCATTTTAAACTGCGGTGCGAACACAAATGGATGCCCTTCTTGTGACTTGCATGAAAGAAGAGCAAAGTGCAAGGATTCGTATTTTTTTATTCACCTGGTGCCAAAACAACTCGCGAAAGAGCATAAACAGAAGCGGTTGGATTTCTGCCAACTGAATTTGTAGCGATACTCTAAGAAAGGTGAAAGTTTCTTAATGGTGAAGAGACACGGATTCATCACTACGAGCCAGAGAGTCTGGAACAGAAACATCCTTAATCGCTGACCGAGAAAAAGTTCTGGAAAATTCATCAATGTTTACAATTTCTCATCTCAAGGGGCAGAAGTATTGGAACATCATCAGGAAAAAAAGGTTCAACAATCGACAGCGCTCGTTATAGTGAGACATTTATTGAAGAGCTGAAGATTAAACTTTGGATTCAACACGGAAGCCCAATATCCGAGGGCCTAGTGATCTCGCGTGACGATACACGTCTGCCCGCTTTTTCCCACACTGTCGACACTTGAAGAAGTGTTAAACCATCCTCCCTATAATCCTGATCTCACTTCGTCAGACTTTCACCTGTTTGGTTCGCTGAAAGCTGAACTACGAGGATGAAGATTCACTTCTGATGAAGAAGTGAAGACAGCGGCACATTCGTGGCTCGCAGCTCAGACTAAAAAAAAAAATTTTTATGAGAGAATATGAGAGCTTGTTGAACGGACAAAGTGTATTGAAAAGCGAAAGGAGATTATTTCAGAAAATTATGTATTTGTCTGTTGCAAAAAGTTAATTCTACAGTCAGAGTGCAGATAATTTTTTACTAATGGATTGTTAGAACAGCTGTAGAAATGATAACCTGTTAGAATAAGCATAAACCAATCAGATTCGAGATTCCCGTGTTGTCTGACTCAGATCAAGTTCACAAACTCCTACAGACACAGTAATGACTTTTTGCATGAATTCGACATGAACACACTCCCTTCCAGGTGTAAATAAACGGCGGGTTTACTGCAGGACCCGTTCTCTCCTAACTGCTGCTTGTGAAGCTGACGCATTTCCGCTAAGTCGTACATCACCATGCTAATGGCGCTATTAACATCGCCCGCGCCGTCGCCCTCTAAATGAGAACTTTGTATTGTTTGGCTGGGATACGCGTAATGACGAGCTGCTAAATGATTCGCTGCATTAACTTTGAGTGACATTGAGTACATCGTGAGTGAGCCCTGAGAATTTAAAGTCACCTGTAGCAAAGTCAGCTTTGGGGGGTGTATTTATTTGTGGTCATTTGGTTGTAATTTGGGCTTGATGTGAGCTGAAGTGTAGCTGGTCTGGGTTTGTGTGTGTGTGTAAAAGAGAAAAAAAAGAGAGCGAGAGAGAGAGACATAATTGAGCTGTCAGTATTCTGTTGTGTTGTGACTTCCCAGTCTCTGAAAGCAGAAATGTTTTTTTAAGTGTTTTTCCTCTTCCCTCCCTTCATGACACCATGCCATTACTCTTTTCATTCCTCCTCCCACTGATTGCCAGCGTCTCCATCACCGCCGCTTTCACCGGCTGCTTTAGAAAGCTGAAGCCTGCCGTGTCGCAGCGACCATGTGCTTTCGCAACAGACGTTTCTATTTTCCTTTCCTCTCTCATCCACGATCTGCCATCGTCCATCCGAAGGGTCACGCTTTGTTCTCCTCTTTCTTCTTTTCTTGTTTTTTTTTCCTAACTGGTTCATCCCCTGGGTGCAAATCGCTCCAAAAGCCAAACCGGTGGGGGCGGCTCCCTGGCCGACTGTCACTCTAGACAAGAAATAAATAAATAAATGCAAAGTTGATGAAAATAAAGAAAGCAAAAAAAGAAAGAAAGAAAGTAAAATCCCCGGGCTTGAGGCAAACAGGAGGGGCGAGGATATTGAATTGTAGTGAAATGTGTAGGAGTATCAGTGTCAGGTACAAGAAAATCCCCAGCTAATGAACTCGTGGCTTTACACACACACACACACACACACACACACACACACACACACACCTGTGGTCCCCGTAAAAGCCGCCCCTCAGAGAGAAAGAGAAAAAGAAGGAGGATGCAGAGTGATGTCCAAAGCTTCTTTCCTCCCAACTGTTCAGACTCTAATCCTCACTGAAATCTCTCTCTCTTCCTCTATCTATCTATCTATCTATCTATCTATCTATCTATCTATCTATCTATCTATCTATCTATCTATCTCGCACTCTCTCAGCTCCCAGTGCTCCTCCACAGCAAGTGACGGTCCTCACAGTGGGAAATCAGAACAGCACCTCCATCAGTATCTCCTGGGACCCGCCCCCTGTCGACCACCAGAACGGCATCATTCAGGAGTATAAGGTAGGAGGAGATCTCCACTCACTCGCCACTGCCTCTGTCTTACAGGTGAAGAAAAAAAAGAAAAAGAGGTAGATCTGAAAAAAGACCTGATCTGAACCCTAATGAGACATTTACACAGTGAACAGAGATAATTCAGTTATATTACTGGTAATTAAATATAAATATTAGTGGTATTTAATTTCTGTGTTTTAAAAAAGGAAATTAAATAATGAATGAAATTATAAATTCTGCATACATAAAATCCAGAGTGTGAAACATAAAAGTGTGTGAAACAGAACTGTCTGTATCAATCCATCCTAATAAAACACAGATAGAATTCAGATAGATAGATAGATGATAGATAGATACCCATCAAGGTACTTCACCTTCTATCTATCTATCTATCTATCTATCTATCTATCTATCTATCTATCTATCTATCTATCTATCTATCTATCTATCTATCTATCTATGTTTCAATAGAGATAATGATACTGTAGATAGATCTTACAAGTGAAGTAAGTGAAGTACCTTTAGATAGATAGATAGTTGGTTGGTTGGGTAAAAAAAACTATATACTTTTTATTACTTTATAATTCATAAAAATAATTGAAAATATTTATTTTTATGCATTGCAATAAATAACTTTAATATTTCATAATGAAGAAGGAAAAATATTACAACTCTTAAAAAGGAATCATTTCGAAAGCAAATAAGCAACAAATATATAATTATTTAAGTAAGACTCATTTTTCACGATATAGATAAAAATCTAAAATGAATCTTAAAAGTAATGAAGATTCCAAACTATTTCCAAATCAGGTGTAATAAAAACACAGTATAGCTATTAATGTGTTGAGCTGAAATAGACCTGCATGTAGGGTACGAGATTCTAATGTATTTATGGTTAAATATCCAAAATCAAGGAAAGTGTAGTACAAAAATAAATAAATAAATAATTTGTTGTATACACAGTCATACACAGTATGATATGCAGTGAAATGTTTTAAGCCCATGACCTAAATACATATATAATCCAGTGTCAGTATATAAGACATCATCCTGTGTTATAGGGTGTGTACTGTACAATTATGCACCTGGCAGTCACTTTATATATACAATAGACATGAGTGGACCTGAGAGGCTGTATGGTACAGTATGTCTATTAGGTCTGTGTGCATTCTTCAATAAGGATTTCTGACCTCTATCACACCCTAATGGGACCACAGATGTGTTTGTAGTCAGATGTTCCCTTAATGCAACATGACTGTGTACATGTGATTTTTTTTTTTAATTTCAGTTCAGTGTATAAATCTGTCTTTCTGTGTAGATCTGGTGTTTAGGTAACGAGACGCGTTTCCACATCAATAAGACGGTGGATGCGGCGATCCGCTCGGTGGTGGTGGGCGGGCTGCAGGCGGGGCTGCTGTACCGGGTCGAGGTAGCGGCGAGCACCAGCGCAGGAGTGGGAGTGAAGAGCGAACCTCAGCCCATCATTATCGGTACGACTAAAACACTCCACTGAATGAGACTATCACCTGGAGTTGTACAAAAAGAGGAAATCGTTTTCTAAGGAGGAGATGTTCAAGCTCAGATATACGGTGTTTTGTTGCTCTGAGAGGAAATTGTCTTTTGGATGTCAAAGTTGAGAACGTTAAAGATACCATCAGTCTACATCTAGAGAAAAATTTTCTATCACTTTGCAGAATAAAGAAGTGATTCATGTAATCCCTGACCAGTCCTGACTGGTTTGACCCATAACTGATGGTTTGGCCAGTGACATGCCCTTATTTCCCAAATGTCATCCGCACTATCCATCTTGACTCTCGGCCTCCGGGAGATACACCAACTCATATATCAAGCCTGAACTCAATGTGTGTGTGTGTGTGTGTGTGTGTGTGTGTGTGTGTGTGTGTGTATGTCTGTTTGTAGGTAAAGACTTCCGAGATGTGATTGTGAGCGGGGACAAGAACAATAGCATCACAGAGCAGATCACAGACGTGGTGAAGCAGCCGGCGTTTATCGCAGGGATTGGCGGAGCGTGCTGGGTCATCCTCATGGGCTTCAGCATCTGGCTCTACTGGAGGAGGAAGAAGAGGAAAGGACTCAGTAACTATGCCGGTAATAATAATAATAATAATAATAATAATAATAATAATAATAATAAAAAAAACATCCCATTCTTCTCAGTTTTGCACTTGTTTTAAGTTTTTACACTGCAAGACCGTGGCATGTGGAAGCGTTCAGCAAGTTTTAAGATGTTGGTCTGGCTCCTGTTTTTCGCGTTATATTCACTCTTACACACACACACACACACAAACACACACACACTTCCCCTAGAACAGCCCACTCCAGCCTCTTAACACACGCTCTTTTTTCTGTCTTCTTGTTTTGCAGTTCAGTCGTTCACCTTCACCCCGGCAGGTACTGTTCATTTGTCCCGTCTGTCACTTTTACCCTCCGTTCATCCGTCCTTCATTTCCGAGTTCACTCATCGTCCCTCAGCATCCCTCGTCCTGTAGCTCTCTCTCGACAACCGTTTTCAGTTCCTGCATCACTACAATAATGATGCTGATCTTACTGTCAGTGAGATCCTTTTAAATCAGTCTCAATCAAGACTAAGATTTGGTTTGAAACTCTCAAAATTAGGTGTTGTTTTTTAATTTTTTAAGGATTTTTTTTTCTATTTTTTTGTCAAGCTCCAGCTTAAGGCACTTTCTTAAATTAAAATCAATCCATATTCCAGTGCATTAGGATAAAAATTATACGTTAATTAATGAGCCGCGTTAGGGAGCTGAGTTTATTTCACTATGTAATAATAATAATAATACTGTAAGAAGAAGAAGAAGAATGATAAGATATAATTTAAATATAATAAAATAATATTACCATTATTATATCCATATTATTATTATTATCATAATATCATATACAGTGGTGTGAAAAACTATTTGCCCCCTTCCTAATTTATTATTCTTTTGCATGTTTGTCACACTTAAATGTTTCTGCTCATAAAAAACTGTTAACTATTAGTCAAAGATAACATAATTGAACACAAAATGCAGTTTTTAAATGAAGGTTTACGTTATTAAGGGAGAAAAAAAACTCCAAATCTACATGGCCCTGTGTGAAAAAGTGATTGTGAAAAGCCCCCCTTGTTAATAAAAATAACTTAACTGTGGTTTATCACACCTGAGTTCAATTTCTGTAGTCACCCCCAGGCCTGATTACTGCCACACCTGTTTCAATCAAGAAATCACTTAAATAGGAGCTACCTGACACAGAGAAGTAGACCAAAAGCACCTCAAAAGCTAGACATCATGCCAAGATCCAAAGAAATTCAGGAACAAATGAGAACAAAAGTAATTGAGATGAATCAGTCTGGTAAAGGTTATAAAGCCATTTCTAAAGCGTTGGGACTCCAGCGAACCACAGTGAGAGCCATTATCCACAAATGGCAAAAACATGGAACAGTGGTGAACCTTCCCAGGAGTGGCCGGCCAACCAAAATTACCCCATGAGTGCAGAGACAACTCATCCGAGAGGCCACAAAAGACCCCATAACAACATCTAAAGAACTGCAGGCCTCACTTGCCTCAATTAAGGTCAGTGTTCACGACTCCACCATAAGAAAGAGACTGGGCAAAAACGGCCTGCATGGCAGATTTCCAAGGCACAAACCACTTTTAAGCAAAAAGAACATTAAGGCTTGTCTCAATTTTGCTAAAAAAATAAATAAAATCTCAGTGATTGCCCAGACTTTTGGGAAAATACCTTGTGGACCGACGAGACAAAAGTTGAACTTTTTGGAAGGTGCGTGTCCCGTTACATGTGGTGTAAAAGTAACACAGCATACCAACAGTAAAATATGGTGGTGGTAGTGTGATGGTCTGGGGTTGTTTTGATGCTTCAGGACCTGGAAGGAGATGGAACCATGAATTCTACTGTCTACCAAAAAATCCTGAAGGAGAATGTCCGGCCATCTGTTCGTCAACTCAAGCTGAAGCGATCTTGGGTGCTACAGCAGGACAATGACCCAAAACACACGAGAAAATCCACCTCTGAAAAGCTGAAGAAAAACAAAATGAAGACTTTGGAGTGGCCTAGTCAAAGTCCTGACCTGAACCCTATTGAGATGTTGTGGCATGACCTTAAAAAGGCAGTTCATGCTAGAAAACCCTGAAATAAAGCTGAATTACAACAATTCTGCAAAGATGAGTGGGCCAAAATTCCTCCAGAGCGCTGTAAAAGACTCGTTGCAAGTTATCGCAAACGCTTGATTGCAGTTATTGCTGCTAAGGGTGACCAAACCAGTTATTAGATTCAGGGGGCAATTACTTTTTTTCTCCCTAAATAATAAAACCCCTCATTTAAAAACTGCATTTTGTGTTTATTTGTGTTATCTTTGACTAATAGCTAAATGTGTTTGATGATCAGAAACATTTTGTGTGACAAACATGCAAAAGAATAAGAAATCAGGAGGGGGCAAATAGTTTTTCACACATAGTATATTGCTATGTAGCATATAGCAATAAATTCAGTATTAATACATTCATCTTTTTCTGAAGTTTGTATGCATTTTGTTCGGCTGACTCTATGTAACAAAGGGTAGAAATATATCAAACCCTTAAAGTCATAAAATTACATCCATTTTTTCTAGACATTCTACATGCAAAAATGTAAATCATTTAAATCAGTCTTATAATGTATTTCCAATGTTTAAAAATACATATATTTTACATACCAGGGGTACTGTCGCTCAGTGGTAAAGGAAATAGACTATGGTTCAAAAGGTTCCAGGTTCAAACCCTATGACCACCAAGTTGACACTGTTGGGCCCTTGAGTAAGGCCCTTAACCCTCAACTCCTCAGATATACTGTATAATGGGATTAAAATGTAAATCGCTCAGGATAAGGGCTGCTGCCCAATACCTAAATGTAAATGTATATATCTGTCTCAGAAGGATTAAAAGTGTCCAGAGCTATGATGTCATAGTGTTCTGTAACTATAGAAACGTAATCTAATCTAGAAATTAAGAATATGCTGATCAACACTGAATCCATTACAGATGTCGCCTTTAAGACTGCGTGTGTTTTCCCGCGAGATGCCGCAATTTAGCGCGCGGCGTGCCGCGACTTGCCGGAGGCAACATTCAGGAATTTTAAATAAATGTGTTGTGCTTCACTGAATATCCACCAGATGGCGCATGGAAAGACTTTATCTAAAAGCTGGACCAAGTACAAATGAATTGTGTATAAGGTTAACCGTTAACCTAAAACAATATTGTTTCCAATGCTGTAGCAAACATGAATTTTATTTTGTTTTACAACAGATATTTCATAATGAACGTGTGTATATGTGTTTCATGTTATTTTCATAATGATGAAATGAGATGCCCAAATTCGTGCTTTAAAAGTTTCTTATATAGTTTTTGTAATGTCTTAACAGGTACAAAATAATGAAAGACATGGCCATGCCGCGGTTTAAATGGTCTTGAAATTAATTTAATTTCCTGATAGTAGGCTATCTGCATCTATTGTATGTGCATATATTATATATGTATGTGTTTGTGTGCATGTCTCATATGTAACACTCATATAAAATGCAATTCATGATAAGTGTATGTTGTTAAAGTATTTGTGATATGTATGTAATGACGCAGCTCGCGCAAGGGGCGGAGCCGCGCATAAACTGTTCAGAACGGGCCGGGTCGTGATACCGCGACACTCCGTGTGATCATTCGGTCGCACCAGTAAAATGTGTCAGTGCCAAAGACAAAGCACGCTGGAGAAGACACAGGCAAAGCCCAAGCCTCTGTCTGTCTAAGACACCGAAGAGAGAGTGAGGGAGAGCGACACGCATCAGTTTAGCGCGCGCTCTCGGGTTAAAGTGCACAAAGCACAAACTCTACTCTCTCTCTTCCTATAAATCCTCAGTAAAGCCATAAGTCCCGAGAGCATCTTTAGTTTTTTGTTTTAGTTTCCAGAATCCCGTCCGTTCTCGCATAGATGGCGGAGCTCTGGTTATTTTGTGTTTTCAGTTTTCTTTTGAAAAAAGATTCATTGCAAAACAATGAAAGACATGACAATGCCTCGGTTTAAATGGTCTTGAAATTAATTACATTTCCTGATAGTAGGCTGTCTGATAGTGTTAACTATGCGAATGTCCTGATTCGTGAATATGCCAACATATATCATTTAAAACGAAAAAATGTGTCGCCATCATCAGAAGACATGAATGAACAATATGTGCAGGGCCGTGCAGAGACATTTAAAGGGGTGGGGGCTCAAAGTTAAAAAAGATAGAACATGCTGAATAACAACAACTCACATTCATAACGAATCTAATATGGAATTGCATTATACTGTATGACTGTCATCTGGTCGGGATAATGCAAAGCAAATGTAGCCTATGTTTTACCTGATGGCGTACAATGTTGCTGTTGATTATTATATTATTAGTAATAATTTTTAAGAATCTATACACATAAAACACACAAACATGCACATGCAGTGCTTATTAAATGTTTAAACTGTAGAGATACAATAATTTTACTGCTGTAAAATCAGCATTTTATGTAATTTGAAATATAAACCTAATATCTGTTACTTAATATTTTTTCTTTAAAAACCAGTGTTTTTTTTATATCATAAATATAATAATCCATAATTATGTGGATATCCATATTAGATGGCTTTTAGTGAAATAAAACTGTAACTTACTTTAAAACTAAACATGTTCCCTAAAACGGTGGACACAGAGCTACAGACCCCCCTGTAACCCCCTTACCCAGTTAGCTAGCAGTTAATGACCACCACTACTTGTGCAGTTCATAAAAGGACAGGTAATGTTTGTCGCGCTGTTGCACATTGTTGTTCATTTATTTCAATTCATTTGTTGTTATAGACTATAGTGTGCGCTGTACACCCTATTTACTGTTTTGCGACAGTCTGCACCTTCCAGTTAATTTGCCTGCTTCTCCTCCAGCTCCGCACCGCCCAACCTGCAGAAAATGCGCGTGCACTTTGCGTGCTCGTACCCAGCTCGTAACGAGCGCGCTCTGCCCTCAAGGGCGAGCATTGGTTAATGGCAGGCATGTGACTGATGCAAGCCAGATCCTTTTATTTAGCAAAATTTATAGTTAATAGGTTAATAGTTACATTTTATTGTTGAGGGGCAAAGACAGGGCTCCATACGCACATACACATAAAAAAGGGCACTTGAGGCATCCTGGAGGAAAGGGGCGGGTGCTCAAGCACCTGCCGCCCCCCCCGCTCTGCACGTGCCTGTGTATGTGTGTGTGTGTGTGTACAGTATATACAACGTGAAAGCGCGCTCAGTTACAGCTCAGTCCCTCTTCTCACCTTTGATAGGTGTGAAGTTATCAAACCGGTTTCGGATGGGGGAATTGGCACAATTGAGGCGTTTAAAACTATTTAACAAGACCGAGACATCTCTGCCTAAAATGTATTTCTCCAGCAAAACATAGAATAAATAGAAATAAAATGTTTAATATTAATAATATTGATCTTAGCTGGATGGTCTAATTCTCAAAACCATTTAACCTAAAGAAAGACTTAACACACTATAACTAGAATATTTACAAAACTGAAAGGTTGTCTTATGAATAATAAAAAACAACTCATAACTCAAAAAGATCATATGTTTTTATATATATTTTTTAGATCATAAATAGACATGAATTTTATATATATATATATATATATATATATATATATATATATATATATATATATATATATATATATATATATATATATATATATATATATATATATGCTGGACACAAACAGCAAAAAACATGATGAAAAGCAATAAAGTGCTTAGGGCTTTTCATCATGTTTTTTGCTGTTTGTGTCCAGCATTGAATAATTATTTCATCCATTATTTGACCACGGCTGGGAATAAGAGCTGGAATGTGATTGTGAATTTATATATATATTTATATATACGCTGATGATGAGCGTATAGTAGCCTGTACAAGCCAAGCTCTTCTCCAAAAAATAATGTGAATGCCTGCAACAATCACTAACCATTAAAATGTTTTTTTTTTTTGTAATTAATCATGAATATATAAATTATATTTTCTTTACACATAATATTTTCATTATATACACGGGCATCGCTAGGCCATTTTTAGGAGGGCTTTAGCCCATCGTCCCCTTTATATTTATTTAAAGTATTTTTCATGTCTGCCAGTTTCCAACAAAAAGCAGCAGTATTGTCAAAGAATTAACAGATAAATATTTAATATTATTGGCACCCACACAGTTCATTCCATTGTCCAGCCACATAGGTGTGTTGTTTATATTGCTAATCAATGTAAGTGTAAAGTTATATGCTGTTTTCTGGTTACATTTTTCTGATTGTACCTGTACATAGAAAAAAGTTGGTACGGTAAACACACATATATTCATGTACAGTGGTGTGAAAAACTATTTGCCCCCTTCCTGATTTCTTATGCTTTTGCATGTTTGTCACACTTAAATGTTTCTGCTCATCAAAAACCGTTAACTATTAGTCAAAGATAACATAATTGAACACAAAATGCAGTTTTTAAATGAAGGTTTACGTTATTAAGGGAGAAAAAAAAAACTCCAAATCTACATGGCCCTGTGTGAAAAAGTGATTGCCCCCCTTGTTAAAAAATAACTTAACTGTGGTTTATCACACCTGAGTTCAATTTCTGTAGTCACCCCCAGGCCTGATTACTGCCACACCTGTTTCAATCGAGAAATCACTTAAATAGGAGCTACCTGACACAGAGAAGTAGATCAAAAGCACCTCAAAAGCTAGACATCATGCCAAGATCCAAAGAAATTCAGGAACAAATGAGAACAAAAGTAATTGAGATCTATCAGTCTGGTAAAGGTTATAAAGCCATTTCTAAAGCTTTGGGACTCCAGCGAACCACAGTGAGAGCCATTATCCACAAATGGCAAAAACATGGAACAGTGGTGAACCTTCCCAGGAGTGGCCGGCCGACCAAAATTACCCCAAGAGCGCAGAGACGACTCATCCGAGAGGCCACAAAAGACCCCAGGACAACATCTAAAGAACTGCAGGCCTCACTTGCCTCAATTAAGGTCAGTGTTCACGACTCCACCATAAGAAAGAGATTGGGCAAAAACGGCCTGCATGGCAGATTTCCAAGGTGCAAACCACTTTTAAGCAAAAAGAACATTAAGGCTCATCTCAATTTTACTAAAAAACATCTCAATGATTGCCAAGACTTTTGGGAAAATACCTTGTGGACCGACGAGACAAAAGTTGAACTTTTTGGAAGGTGCGTGTCCCGTTACATCTGGCGTAAAAGTAACACAGCATTTCAGAAAAAGAACATCATACCAACAGTAAAATATGGTGGTGGTAGTGTGATGGTCTGGGGTTGTTTTTTGCTGCTTCAGGACCTGGAAGGCTTGCTGTGATAGATGGAACCATGAATTCTACTGTCTACCAAAAAATCCTGAAGGAGAATGTCTGGCCATCTGTTCGTCAACTCAAGCTGAAGCGATCTTGGGTGCTGCAGCAGGACAATGACCCAAAACACACCAGCAAATCCACCTCTGAATGGCTGAAGAAAAACAAAATGAAGACTTTGGAGTGGCCTAGTCAAAGTCCTGACCTGAATCCTATTGAGATGTTGTGGCATGACCTTAAAAAGGCGGTTCATGCTAGAAAACCCTCAAATAAAGCTGAATTACAACAATTCTGCAAAGATGAGTGGGCCAAAATTCCTCCAGAGCGCTGTAAAAGACTCGTTGCAAGTTATCGCAAACGCTTGATTGCAGTTATTGCTGCTAAGGGTGGCCCAACTAGTTATTAGGTTCAGGGGGCAATTACTTTTTCACACAGGGCCATGTAGGTTTGGATTTTTTTTCTCCCTAAATAATAAAACCCCTCATTTAAAAACTGCATTTTGTGTTTACTTGTGTTATCTTTGACTAATAGTTAAATGTGTTTGATGATCAGAAACATTTTGTGTGACAAACATGCAAAAGAATAAAAAATCAGGAGGGGGGCAAATAGTTTTTCACACCACTGTATATATATATATATACACGTGCTTACAGTAATTAAATTCTTAAATCATCGTGTTCACCCATGCACTGAAAAAAAAGAACTTGTAAGATTTACTTGATAAAATCCTCTTAACAATTTGCACACAGATTTTAAGTAAATTTTATTGCTCCAATATTAAGTAAAACTCACCCGTAATTGTCAGGTAAAATCTACTTAATAATTAAATTAACAATCAAAGAAATCAAGTAAAAGGTACATAATTATATTTAATGCACAAATTAGATTTATTTAAAATAATCAAGTAAAGTTAATTCATTCCCAGATAGCACACACACGTCGCAGAGATAATGCTCCCTAATGCATGTTACAATGACCAAATATGATAATAAATAAATAAACCACACTCTCAGCTAATAATAAATCACAGACTCGTTTATTTTTATAAAAAATACATTTAATAACAATTAAACATTTGATTAATTTATACAAGAACGAGAAAACGAGATAACAGTAACTTACAAATCATGTCTCAATTTGAAAAGATGTACAAAACATAAAACACCACAAATAAGTATTAATCATAGAAACAAAATTAAACACCAACAGAAATGTTTTGTACTTTATAACTGTACGTTATGATTTTTAAATATGACCGTTAGATACGTTGGTCAGGAAACTCCTGAAGTCAGATGCAGACACGCGGCAAGTCACGGGATCCCTTTTCTCGAAACGTGCGTTTTTAATGGCGACATCTGTAAATAACAAAGGGTTTCCCTTGATATTTGTGCAATATTTTAAATATAATCGTTCACATAAATTGATACCTAGTTTATAATATTGAATCAACGTTGTTGCTCTTGAGTGCATTGGCGTGATGACTTGTCCCATCTTTTCCTTGTGTGTATGTGTGTTTGCATCGTTCAATTCATAATTTAGCCACACAGCCATCTTTCCTTTTTTCCCCCACTTTAGATATTCATCTATTTTTTCCCCTCATTATTCTGAAGTGTCTGTCGTATGCACTCCACCACCAGTAGCTTTTTGCTCACAAACACACAGCATGTGTTCATTTAGCGACCAAAGTCTTTCTGTCTACTGTATCAATGTGTGCGTGTATTTGTAAAATTTTTATTCATCTTGCTGGACTAAAATAAAAGAACAGAAAACTCTAAGAATAGAGACATGTAAGGGCAGTTGTAGAGTTTCAGCTTTATACAAAAGCGTTCCTAATCAGTCGGAAAGTAGTGATTAGTTTTCTAGAACAGCAGTTCTGAGAGTGGTGCAGCTGCCTGTCACAGGGTTATATCGATTGCCCTCGTTCTAATTCAATACAAATTACTAAAGGAAATAAGTGGATAAAGAATGTGTAATGGTTGATATGATAAGAATTTCTGTAAGGAGCATATTTCAGGAGGTGGAACACTGGTGTAGTGGTTAGTGCATTAGTTTTGCACCACCAGGGTCAAGGGTTTGAGTCCTGAATCTGGTGTATGTATTTGGAGTTTGCAGGTTCTCCTCATGCTTGGTCGGTTTCCTCCAGGTACTCCAGGTTTCTTCCACAGTCCAAAGGCTAACTAGCATTCCCAAATCGGCTGGTAGTGTGAGTGTGTGTCCTCGATCAAGCCCCCTGGGGTAGTCTCCAGGCTGTACAGGATAAGTGGACTAGGGATTGAGTGAGAGAGTATACAGTATGTCCCCTAAATATGAACGAGTTCCATTCTGAGAGCTTGTTCGTGAGTCCAATTTGTTTGTAAGTTCAACAAACATTGTCTACAGTAGGTACTAGGATACCAACACAATTGGCTATACATGATATATTATGGTACAGAGTTCTTTAGAATCAGGCTGATTCATGTTAATGGAACGAGCAATGCTTGCCATCTTTTCATCTCGCTCCATTCTCTCAATTATTTTCACTTTTGTCTCCATCGCTATTGCTTGACGCTTCTTTGCACTTGCACAGGATGCACGCTGCACGCACATGACAATGTGGTCTAACTTCCACAAGTGAACATGTGCAAATACACGTTCATATCTTCGAAAGTTCATTATTTGAATGTACATATGTAGGGAACCTAGGATCTCATTGAAATGAGCGGACATTAAAATGTTACTTTAAATGGATTTGACTTTTGTTTTGTTACAGTTTCGTTACAGTACAGTACAGATTTATAATTTTCCTAATTTCTTGTCCTCATAAATAAAACACAAAGTTAAGCATTTTCATTTATAATTTTCTTTTAATGTATAGTTTTATTTTGGAGACATGAACCTACTTTTCAACCATAACACTGAGAATCAGAGGTTTCTGCAGGTGATTAATTAACCTGATTTTCTGCTCTGATAGCTTTGATTTTTTTTTTAACTCTATGGTTTCTGTCTTCATTAATATCTGGCGAGCAAAAAGAATAGCACTTAACCCAACACATCCATATCCATTTTTTTTCTTAAATAGTGTAATGAAATGGAAATAAAAGTAGAAGCAGATGTCCTCAGATCTTTCAGACTGAAACCTGATGGAGTTTTCATGCTCTGCTTGTGTCCTCCTGAACTAAATACTTATTAAAACAAAGCAAAGTTTCTGAAAGTAATGTCAGATTGCAGGACTTATACAGTACTGTATACAGCATTTGTTTATATGATAGATTCACATTCTGTGTTTGTTGCAAAAGCTATTCATGAGGGGAAAATGAATGAAAATCCATGGCAATGCTGTCAGATTCATCCAGATGAGTGAGAAGGAAAATTACTGCAGCATCTTTACTATAAATGATCTGCTGATGCGCTCGCTGTAGGCCACAGATTTGGGAACAAGGGTTTCAGCAGGCTTGAGCTATCAAAAGTCACTGTACGTAAGACTTTATACAAATTTTTACAAAAATTTTAATAAAATAAAGGAAATTGAATTTGTTGATGTTAGGAGTTCTGGATTGGTTACATCATATTTGTTCTATAGTTTGTTTGCTCATTTAACTAATTTGCAAATTCCCAGTTCATTGCCATGTTTTGGTTTTTGGTTGATAAGAAAGAAAGAATTTCACCTAAGAAAGAATTGATACTTCATATTAGGGGCATTCAAGTCAAACCAGGACTTTTAATTTGTTCAGAATAACAGAGCACAGTTCTGAGAGTAAAAACTCCCTTTATTTCTCTATTTAATCCTCTGTTTAGTAATGCACTTATCCCAGTGTTCCACTATTGCTTGGACACCATCAAGGTACAAAGCCGTGATCAGTCTGCCCGCTTCATGTCTGAAATACTGGCCTCCCAGGAACTCCTTCAGTTGCCCAAACTTGAGGTCAGGATTGTACGGTGGATGTGGCAATAACTCCCAACTGAGTTCCTGTAACGTGCAAGAGGTGTTGGTGAATGATTGTGTGTACAGTTCACACACAGATGCGTCTCTTATGCTAGCTGTCGACAAGATATCTGTAGATTTTCAAGGATTAGGCGTTCCACTCACTGCAGGTTCACGAAAACCACTGCAGTGACCACAGAGTCACCTCGTCCAGGATCCTCATTCACAGACGTACAGCCTTCTTTAAAACCTTTGCACTGTTCAAATGTTTCACCCGTACTGTGTACGTAATACAGTACGTAGTCTTCTGTAAATGTCAATCAGTTTTACACCTTCATTTACTAGAAAATTCATCAAAAGTCCCAGTTTGACTTACTTCACGTGAACGAGATTCAGTTAATTCTCAAATTTTAGATTAATACATGGACATGATTTAGGAATGAAAACTATTGAACAAACTATATGATGTGACTACTCCAGAGCTTGATAGTAGATTCAATAAATATGAAACCTACTTTTTTTTTCATGGTTTTCATGGTTTTTTCATGGTATGTCAGAAAACTGCAAAAAGCAAAAAGAAATGGCATTACAAATCAATTTGTTTGGAATAATCATTTGCGGGTTAAAGCTGAATAAGGAATAGTTTTATCTCAGTCTAATTAAACCTGAAGCAAAATACCGGACATAATTCAAAACTCACTGGATGTTTTTTCTCCTCAAACATTCAGTATTGTATGTGTGATTAGAGTTGTGAATACCTTTACATGACTTTAATGAAGTAAAATTCATCTTTGACCTTGGATTCAGCAATTTTTTTAAAAAAAGGATTTAGTTTAAATGATTCATCTGAAGCTGTATTTAATAATTTTAGTTTGAATCACATATTTTTGACCTTCATTTGTACCAAACAACCAAATCGTCTCGGGTTACTTTGCTGTAACCCTGTTCCCTGAAAAGGCGGGAACGAGATGCTGCGTGAGAACGCTATGGAAACCATTTTGTGTGCCGGTTGTGAAGCATGTGTGCAAACACGGCAAATCTTTTGGCAATATATAACCTCGGTCAGATGACATCATCTGATTAGACGCGGCTGCAGGTTATAAATACTAGTGAGCCGGCGACACACCTCAGATTACTTTGTCTGAACGGACATCCAGTCACGTGGTAGTGCGGCATTAGGACGCAGCATCTCGTTCCCGCCTTTTCAGGAAACAGGGTTACAGCAAAGTAACCCGAGACATTCCCTTTCAAAGGCATTCTCTTGATGCTGAGTGTGAACGCTATGGGAACAAGAATACCAACGCAGCCGCACCACAAGTGTCTGGACCCCCAGGTTGTGTAGCGTGTGCGCCCAAGGCCAGGAAGTCTCAGATCTATGTCTGGGAAGCTGACTCGAGGACTTGTGAGCCCAGAGTGGCATGGACATCCAACTCTTACAAATGTGTGCGGATAGGACCAACCCGCCGCATCACACACTTGTTGCAGGGGAGTACCTCTTGCAAGAGCAATGGATGAGGCGACCTCTCTGGTCGAATGAGCCCTGACTCCTAGAGGCGAAGTGAGCCCACGCTCCTCATAGGAGAGGGCAATAGCATCTCTCCCCCAGTGTGACAAAGTTTGTGTCGAAGTGCTAGCTGCTGAGACTGGGCTAAGATTAGCCAGTCGTCTATGTAATTCAAAATGCGGATGCCCTGGAGTCTCAAGGGAGCCAGAACTGCATCCATGCATTTCGTGTATGTGCGGGGTGATAGGGCTAGACCGAATGGAAAGCCCGAAATTGGTAGGCTTTTCCCCCAAAAGCGAACCTCAGGAACATCCTGTGCTGTGGCAAAATTTCTATGTGAAAGTATGCGTCCTTTAAATCTATTGGTCCAAACCAATCCTGTGGTTGGATTTGTGAGACAATAGTTTTTATGGTCAACATTTTGAAGTTGCATTTTTTGAGATAGCGGTTCAAACCGCGAAGATCCAAAACTGGATGCAGCCCCCTGTCCTTTTTGGGGACCAGGAAGTACCGACTGTAGTAGTATAAGTACCATACTGTATCTGGAGGAGGAACCTGTTCTATGGCTCCCTTCTGCAGTAGTGTCTGGAGTTCGGAACTCAGAAAATGCGCCCTTTCCGGAATCACGCCGGAAAAGTGGAGACCACGCTGTTGAAACGCAGAGGGCGATATGTAAACTGGATCCTGTATCCTTTCTCTACAGTCTTTAAAAACCAGTGAGATATGTCTGGCAGTAGCTTCCACGCTGCCAGCTTCTCCGAAAGGGGTACGAGTACTTCTACTGGGCTGGGGGATGTTAGTGGTTCGGTGTCCTGGAATGTTGCAGGATCCAACCGAAGGACTGGTGTTGTCCGAAACACCAAAGGCGACAGAAACTGAACATCTCCTGGGGGTGCCCGGGGGGGCATGCTACTATATGCCCCTCCCCGGGGGGGGGGGGGGGGGATGGGGGGGAACACCCCGACAGTCCTGGGCTCCGCTCTCAGGAATTCTTCTTCGTTAGGAAGACACGGCGATCTATTCTCTTGGGGGCGGCCTGAGGGGGGCGCCGAGCCGTTCCCCTGTCCTTATGGAGGGGTGCGGGGCTCTTGACGCTCTCCTTCTGCGCCTCTCGTCTGTCAAGACTCAGATCAGGTCGAGGCTGAGCCGACGACCTCGACTCCTGGGCACGGCGTGGGAGAAATTTCCCAAAAGCCTGTTCATAAAGCTTGGCCTCTCTAAATCTGGTGGCGACGGTATTAACCGCGTCGCCAAATAGGCCTGAGGGTGAGATAGGAGCATCAAGAAGGAATGCTCGATCTTTATCCTTAATTCCATTTAGATTTATCCACAGGTGCCTCTCTGCGGACATCAGGGAGGCCATAGAGCGGCCAATAGCACGGGCTGTCTGTTTCGTCACATGCAGGGGCAGATCAGTAGCCCAGCGTAATTCTATGAATGCTTCGTGATTCATATTGCCGCTCATGCTCAGATCATTCAGCCTGCAAAACCGTCATGGTGTGCAAGGAAGCGCCGGCTTGACCTGCTGCTTGGAATGCCTTCCCTACCAGGGTAGAAGAAGTTCTACATGGCTTGGAGGGAAGGATCGGCTTCTTTAGTGAGGATGATGTCCCAGGAGCGAGATAGCCCGCGAGCGTCTCCGCAATCTGGGGCATCATCACATAACCTCGTGCCTTTGAATCCACGATATTCGAGTAAAACGATGTTGATGGTACAAAGATACAGGAAGAAAAGAGTTTATTCCATGAACGAGACAACTCGTTGTGGAGATCATCAAAAAAGGGGAGAGAGCGGCATTGTGGCGCCATCTCCTGGCCACCCGACAGAAACCTGTCGTCTAATTTTTGATCGCTTAGGGTAAGCTTGCTCCTGTGGCCAATCAATGTGTAGTCGTTTGACTGCACGCGTTATAACTTCAATTAACTCCTCATACTCGTTCTCATCTCTAGAGGATCGTTCTGAGGTAGCTAATTCCATTTCCAAAGACGCGGAAGAATGAATCTCTTCCGAACACTCACGGGAGAGATTCCGTGATCTGGGGAGAGAGCAAGAGAAAGGAGGGACTCGTGCCTTGGCCAGATCAACCTGAGATCCCCAAGAGTGCAGCGCAGCTCGTGGTTCCCTAAAGAACGCGAGTCATGCGCGTAACACTTTCATTGGGAGATTATCACATTGCTCACACTCTCCTTTAAGTCCAAGGAGAGCGTGGCTCTCACCCAAACATTCAAAACAGAGGATGTGCGTATCATCTTCGGAAAGAAAGCTATCGCACGGGCATCTAACTCTGAACTCGGCCATTCTATCTGGTGAGTTTAAGGGTTATTTTTCTCCCTGTTTTTAATTATGCTTGCTGCACACACAAATTCACAATGTCAGTGAAGACAAAATGATCTGATTTGTGTTGCCGGCTCACTAGTATTTATAACCTGCAGCTGCGTCTAATCAGATGACGTCACCTGACCGAGGTTATATATAGCCAAAAAATTTGGCGTGTTTGCACACATGCTTCACAACCGGCACACAAAATGGTTCTCATAGCGTTCTCACGCAGCATCGAGAGAAAGCCTTTGAAAAGGAACACAGCCTTCACAACTTTTTTTAAAGTCATTAAATCATAATATTTAGGGTTTTTGTTGTTTGTTTGTAGTTGTTTTTTGTTTCATACTGAATGTTATGTAAACAAATTGTCAAAGTATCCATTTAATAATTTTTCCCTTCTCATGCTCCCATTAAAATCACATGTACTATCATCTGGATATTAGCTATAATAACTATAATGATTATCTCTCTCTCTCTCTCTCCCTCCCTCTTTCTCTCTCTCCCCCCCACTCTCTCTCTCTCTCTCTCTCTCTCTCTCTCACTCCAGTGACGTTCCAGCGAGTTGACGGAGGTTTGATGAGCAACGGCAGGTATGCATCTTGTCATTTGTCTGTGTTTTTATTCCCTGCCTACCAAAGCTCCCAGCACAACCATTTCACCTTCAGTCCTCTCTCTCCTGAAGCATATAATCAGAACAGTTATCCTCCATTCCGTTCATTCAGGCCGAGATTGGCCTGCCAGTTTGAAAATAATGGTTGCCGCAGACATATTTCTGAAAATGTAATTTCATAGCAAATGCACAGAATAATAAGGAAATGAGAAATAATTGAATGTTTGGAGGATGACAAACAATAGCATTTCTAGCTACGCGTCTCCCTAAGTATTAGAGGAGCCAAGTGTTCTAGTGTTAAGCTTTGCATTTACAGTTTATGTCTCCTCGCTGAGTGATATACAGTAGCTATGATTTTATGCTTTTCTGAAAAAATAACGTGTAAAGTGAAAGGCACATTTGTTCTGAGAAAAAGTTAATCTATGCAAATTTTTATTTCATGAGCTAAAAAGCAAGTCTCAACCAATATAAGACAAGTCGATGGAGGTATAGACAGAGGAGCTGATAGTACTTCCAAACTACTGTAGCTTGCTTATGGTTTTCATACATTTACTTCAAAAGCACACCTTCGTTCATCTGCATTGTTCAACTCAACAAAATCACATGATCGCGACACTACAAAACGATGCAAGCGTCGGGTATTGAACTGCGCCTTCATGTTTTAACTGCGCGTTCATGCTGAGTTCATGTTAGTGTTTCATTTCTTTTATATTGTCCTCCCAGTTGTAAAAGTCTAACGATTTCAACTAAACAGAAAAGAATTGACTTTTTCATCAGAAGATCAAATCTAAAAATCTGTCTATATGTAAAAGAGGGCGGATAGCGGACAGTGTGTTCCTGTACATCCTCTGAGTGGCAGGACAAAAAGATGTGGTTGAATGGCTTTAGGTGATAGATGTCATGTGATAGAGGAGATGTGGCTGGTGCACGTGATCCATTTGAGAAGAAAATAGAGACATTTGTACCAAAAACAGATAAGTAGACAACACTAGCAGCTTAGCTTCGCTTAGCCTAGCCTATCCTAGCGAATCGCTGGCGTCACAGTCATATGTTTGATGTATGTCCAAATACACAACCAGCACATAACAGAAGAAGGTTCAAGGCTCGTTTGATTGCTTCTGAATGTGTGTGTGTGTGTGTGTGTGTGTGTCTACAGTATGTGTCTACAGCTCTGTCCTTGTGCCTGGCCGTTTCACGCGACGACGTTCATCAACCGCACGCCATTTCCACACGCGTCAACCAGACCTCTAATATTGATATATGACTGATGGATCTCAGGATAAGAACTGCCTGTTTGTGTAGCCTGCATAACATGAGGAACACACACACACAAAGACACACACACACACACACACACACACACATACATATCTGTGCACATCTCCTTTCACGGCCGGCTGGTCTCTCTCATAAATCTCACCCCCCAAAAAGAATTAGCAGAAACAATTTAAGCAGAGACGGGTTTTATTTTATCATTTGTCACGGCGCCCCCCCTCCCCATAAGGCCGAGGCGGACCCCTGCAGTGATAAATTTGCCTGTCACCCCACCGAGGCAGCAGGGATATGAGCATGTGTAATAATGTAAAAATAATTACCCCGGGGAGAGGCACGCCGACTCGGATAACCCCGCCGGAGCCTTCCAGCAAAATCAGCCTGCATTTCAGTGCAGAGAGAAAAAACACGAGGTTCGTTTGAAAGACACCAGTTACTCAGATCCTCTGGAGGAGGAGAAGATCCAAAGATACTCACAACAGCTTTTATTATACCCGACTGGCCAAATCCACCCGAGATCTAAAATGTGGCTCAGATGTTCATCTAACCACTTGTCGACCTGAAAATTGTGAACTATGGGAAACATTCTATAATGAGGGAACACTTCCATGAGAATAGCTGTAAAGCTCTTAAACTGCTTGGATTGACATATTGCAAATTAAAAGTAATTAAATTTACTATGTATTAAATTGATTACTATGGCTATAAGTTTTATGCCAGTGTGCCTTTTTAATGAGTAAGAAGAAATCCAGACGTCCTCAGCACAATCAAATGAAAAACTGCATTGGTAATCAAAAAGCGTGTTAAAGAGATCGATCGATATTACACGAATATGCAACCCACCAAGCACAGGGAGAACATGCAAACCCAATGCACACAGACCACGAGACTGGAATCAAACCCAGACCCTGCAAGAGGTGCAAGACAACAGTGCTAACAATATACATATACGCTAATATTGTGCAAAAAAGCAAAGAAAGCAGTAGCACAAAGTAGTTATGGGACAAAATATACTAATGTTCAAAATTCATGAAAAAGTGATTAACATAAAACAGGTATTAAAAAATTTACTGGCAACATCACCGTAAAGACGTTAGCATAAACGTAACATAAAGTTGGCCAGGTTCTCTATGTTCACATATCTTTGTTACAGTATGTCACATATCTTATTCTAGCTTAGAATGAGGTTGTTCAAAAAATGCAGATTTTTTTTTTAAAAGGACAAGACATTCTCACTGGTTGAAAACAACAGACTTTATTTTTTTTAAAACACAATACTGTTTAAGTGCTGTAGTTAAGCTAAGCTGTTTAAGAGCTGATTTCGTTTTGTTGAGTCATTGCGTTACCAGGTTTAAATCTGAAGCGATGTATCGTTAAAATGACCTTTACCTTGCAAACACCTTGGTCTATATACGTAGTCACTAAGTAGTTCACAGATTCTCAAGAAGTCCAGATGTTGAGCGGATGCGCGCAACTTGCGCGTGCTTAGGGACGGAGCGACCATTTGTTACGTCCCCTGTTTATTGCATTAATTAGACAATAGTAAATGAGTCCACGTCTATTTTTCTCCTAAGTCTATTCCTCATTGGCTTCGTCCAAATTGCTCTGACTGAACAATTACCCTTAATCGATCACAGAATAAATGATTCATGGAAGATGAATAGGCGGCAGATTGGTCAGGGCTGGATACCTCGATTTTGGCTGCCGGGCTGGAATTTATTCCAGATTATGTTTGTTTTTCATCCTTTTCCTCTCTCTCTCTCTCTTTCTCTCTCTCTCTCTCTCTCTCTGTCTCTCTCTTTGTTGCTCATCTCACTTTAGAAATCCAGAAGCTTCGGTTAAACGCGGCTTTTATTGCAGTGTACTGACAGATAAGTGTGCACTCACGTATTAAGGCTAAGTGACAGCATCCTCCAGTCGATGTAAATCTAAAAAGGAAACGCATGTCTCAGTGTGGTGTAAGTGTAAGCTAATATGCAGGCTTTTAGTCCAGCTTCAGTCTCTGATGCTCTTCATGCATGCGTGTGTGTGTGTGCGTGAGGAGGGTGTGTGGCCCAACAAAGCCGCTCTGATTTATGAAGTGGCTTTGGGATTAATATTGCTCGCTCCACTTGTTTATGGTTCCTCTCACATGCCTGCTCCTGAGACAGTATTTTAGCCGAGAGCACACGTCTCGTAGTCTGGCAGGGAGGGAGAAAAAAAATGGATCGAGATCAAAATCTACACCCTGGCAAGGCCACTCTAGCTGTCTTCGAAAGGGATGATTCGAAGCCTTGGGTTGATACACAGCATAGCGTTCTTTCTTGGATCGGCCGCTTTAGGAGGCATCACCCACAGCCATATTTCACAATCTAATCAGGCCGTTGCTGGAGTGCTGGAGGTGATGAATGCAAGGACAGAGCAAGCATTTCCACTGTCAACATCATCATCATCACCAGCCAGACGCCATCAAATGGACTCTCCATAGGGAATTTGTATGTATTGGACAAGATGCGGTAAAAAAAAAAAAAAGAAAAGTCCATCCTTCCTTGCCTCATCAATGATTGAGAACCTGTTTGACTATTTGCACAGAGGAATTACCGGATGAAAGATTACGAGGAGAAAGGTTGCGTAAATGAGAGGAAAAGAGGAGAAGATGGAGAAAGAATGCATGATTAAACGCGAAAGCTGAGAATTAAAGATGGTTTAAAAAAATATGCAAGAAAGACAGAAAGGAGAGAATTCAGAGATTTAATGCAAAAGAGGCCAGATAATGCTGGAACAAGTAAGTGTGAGAAAAAGGGGTAAAAAAAGAGATGCGGACAAAAGGAGAGTGAGTGACATGGTGTAGTGACAGCTGAACAAAAAGGAAACAGAAATAGGTAGATGTTGTAATGATAGACAGGATGCCTGAAAAAAAAAGAAAGAGACAGAGAGAGAGAGAGAGAGAGAGAGAGATGGCAGGAATGGTGCAGGATGGTTTCTCAGACAAAAGACAAGAAGGATAAAATACAGGGTGTATAATAAGGGGTCGCAGTAGGGGAAAAAAGGGCTCACGTGTCTAATGCGAATGCACAGCCATCATTTTGAATGAGTTACCCCTCCCTTTAAGCCCCGGGGGTCTGTTTTGGCATTCAGCTGCCATGTTGTGGGGCTTTTAGTCTGTCAGGACCCCGATACCCTCACGGCTCTCATTAAAACCCCAGACTTCCATTACCTGCCTATAGCCTCCGGGTCCTTACGGTAACTCACAATACCCCTGGGGCGGAGGAGAGGGGCACCGTGGGGCATCGCAGGAGTAGAGATCTGGGTAGGAATGATGGACAGAGAGAATTTTCAGTCTTCACGGCTTTGCTTCGAGACAGAAAGCACGAGAGAGAGGGAGACTTAAAACTGACCGGCTTAACAGCAGATTCCTTGAATACAGGTCTCTTGTGCATCTCCTTCATCCCAGCCTTGCGTTTCATCTGTCTTTCTTAACTGAACACGCTGTCTCTTTTGGAGACCTGAAAATATACGGCATTGCCACACCCGATGAAAAACACACTGTGTTGTGTTGTTGTAAGAAAATAATCCACATTAGATTAGGATGGTGGATAATTAGTCAATAGCACATCATACTGTGTATATATGTGTGGGTGTGTGTTATAGCAACAAGCTCCGATGATATGAACGTGTGCTACAGTGGCCATAATGGCCTCCTGCATTCACCCATGACAGGTTAAACTCTTAATGAAGGCATTTATGACACACCGTGCAGGGGACCTCGGCACCTGTTCAACAAAACCCCCTACACACACACACACACACACACACACACACACACACACACACACACAGACACACACATACACAAATTAAACACATACACACACTTGTAGGGTGTAATGGGGACGATGTACTACACCATGGAGAGCAATGGTGCAGGACGAAAATTTTAGCCATCCCTTTGGGAAGCATTAACCTTTTTAGATGTACATTAAGTCTTTTCCTTTGTGGTTTGGAAATTAACTCAGAGCATGGCATGTATGTGAATTCAGTGTGACCTCAGCTAACATGTAAACACACACTAGTCTACACAATAATAGAAATTGTGATATTGTGGAATTGAACAAAATAAGCAATTGGTCAAGCTGTAAAAATTTGACATTCAGTTGTATCAGAATATTACAATAAATTTAAACAGAACTTTAGCTACATTTTTACTACAAATTATTACAAAGAATGCAATAGATTTATACCAAAATGATCCAGTACATTTTTACCAGAATTTTATCACAAAGTAAACTGTACATTTTATAATGAATTGTACCATTAATTGTACTGGGATTTTACTATAAATATACCAGAATATTACTAAAACTTTTATGTTACATTATACAGTGACGTTTACCAGAATGTTGCAAAAAGTTTACCAGAATATTAGCATGAAGGTCATCATGGACTTTATTAGAATATTATTATGAATTTAATATGATTTTTCCTAAATATTACCATTAAGTTTAACTGAATTTTAACAGAATTTTACCTGAACTTTTGCAAAGACATTACCGTAAATTTCACCATAATGTTTTTGCCAGAAATTTACTATAATTTAAAAATAGAAATCGATTAATTTTAACCAGATTTTACAGAATTTTGTCAAATTTATACCAGTTCATTAAAATGTTACTAAAATTTTACCAGACTATTACCATGAATGTTACCATAAATTTTGTTAGAACATTATCATGAATTTTACTAGGATTTTTCCTTAAATGTGACTATGCACTTACCTGGATTTTGACCTTTCTAAAATTCTAACATGTATTTTACCATGAATCTTACTAATGTAGAATTTAAATTAATAATTTATCAAAATATTACTATACATTTTCCTACACATTTTACCATGACTTTTGCTAAAATGTTATTATGGATTTTAACTTATTTTTATATTTTGTATTAATAATTTTTATGTATTTATTTTTTTGGGCTGTAAAATGGATAATTTGAGTTTCCATTATTTCCGATAGGAACATTTAATTTGGTTTACGAGTGTTTTGGAATACGAGCCCGCTTCTGGGACGAATTATGCTCGTAATCCGAGGTTCCACTGTAGTTTCTTAATGCTTTCATTAAGAATGCCAGTTGCTACTGCAGATATTCACTTTTCGTTTATAGAGCTTGCATATTCACATATTACAATATTCACAATCTTGGGATAAAACTGGCTCCTGGCACGACTGTGGATAATATATTTTCTATAACTGCAGTCTTGCTCATGTAATATTGATTACATACTGTATATTTTCATATATTGCATCTTAAAATATCACTGTGTGTCACAAGGAAGTTTAAATCTCTAAGAGATAAATAGCATCATAAACTAATCAGTAAGTATGAAATGACTAGAATGCATGCTTTTTCATTCAAACAATTTTTTTATATAGTTTATGACAAACCAAAGCTTGGTCCTGTCTACTCTAATAAATTTTTATTTAAAAATAAATAAATAAATACTGTAGGTTTTATCTCTATGCTCTGGTAGATGTTCTGTTAAAGCACTACAGGTTATATATGACTTCCTGACACGCCAAATGGGTATTACACTAAATCTATTAAGAGGAGTGATGAAAAGAAGAGATACACACATGTACTCCGTCAGATCATCGGGCATGCGCAACACTGATAGCTCTCATTAATGTTTTAAGCTTAATAAGTCACTTCTCGCTCACACATGCTCTCAAACTCAGCCATATGTTCACCTTCATGTCTCCATCCGCACTCCCTCTGGAATCCCATCATGACATTGATCCATTATTTCATAATTCCTCCTCCTCGTCATCTCCATGTTGTCAGGTTTAAGATGTGGGAAGACGGATAGCAGCTTTCGAAGCATGGCTCCCATTTCCCTGTTCGTCCATATTAGATTGATTTAAGCAGTATGTGTATGACTTTTTAATGCTTTCGAACAACTTTACAACAATGCGTATACTGTATATTGTAGCTGAAGCAGCATTTTATTCTAATTATTCTAGTTATCTGTTGAAACGAAGCACTATTGAATTCTGGATTCTGATTGGTCAGGAGGTGTTGATTAGTTTGCTATAACAGTAGATCACAGGATAATATTAGTTTACTTATTCCAGTACGTCATCGTTTCTATAGCAACAGCTCATTTACAGGGACTTGTACAGTGGGCACGGCACGTGATTTAAGAAAAGAGAGGCTGGTAATGGAATGAGGACGTACAGTATAGAAGGAACTGGAACTCGTTTCATGTATGTATGTTCCACAGCATTAAGTGTAACTATAAATGGATAAAATATGTTGCATGTCATTTTTCCAATTTATATAAATTGTGATCTTTGGCAAAATGCTGTAGTGGGGGAAAAAGGGAATAAAACAGTATGATGTTGATGAGTTGTTCCTACAGTATGATAAAATAATAAACTTATTAGCAGAGTATTTTTTCAGTAACAGTAACTCTGCTTCATCATAACTTTCCATCAATGATGTGACACTGGGTATTCCCGTTTAATGTACTTTTATTAATGTAGTTTCCTTTTTTTTTTTTTGTTTCATTCACTTCAAGTTTGATAAATACAGTATGATTAGTTGTGTGGAAATTCTATATATATAGCTTTTAATTCTTTAAAGATTAATCTGCTGATATCTCTTTCTCTCTCTCTTTCCTCCAGTCGTCCTGGTATCCTAAATTCCGGCGAGGCGAGTTATCCTTGGCTAGCAGACTCTTGGCCGGCCACCAGCATGCCTGTTAACAGCAGCTCCGGAGGACCCAGTGACCTCAGTAACTTCGGACGTGGAGGTGAGCTACTGCACGTGCTCCATCAATTACGTAGCTTCTGAGTGACAGTTAGGATGGTTAATTATAGAACAAATCTCACTAGTTTCAGTAAAACATATCTGAATCTAGCATTATCCAATCACAAATGTGTCACCTAGCCTTATGAAGACTACTGTAAGGTATCGTGTTGCCATATGTTATATATTATCTATGAGACATAAATGTCCTCACATTTCTCTGAACTGCATCGTCTACAGTATGTATCAGTCCTGATAAAGAGAAACACTAAGGATAAATTACAGTGTACACAACAATAGAGTCCAGGTCTCAAGAGGTTAAGAAAAAAAATGCCTTACGCAGGGTTTATGAATTCTGAAGTCCCACATCCTCTCCAATGTCTCCTTACATTTACATTTACATTTAGGCATTTGGCAGACGCTCTTATCCAGAGCGACTTACATTTTTATCGCATTATACATCTGAGCAGTTGAGGGTTAAGGGCCTTGCTCAAGGGCCCAACAGTGGCAGCTTGGTGGTTGTGGGGTTTGAACCTGGGATCTTCCGAACCATAGTCCAATGCCTTAACCACTGAGCTACCCCTGGCCCCACCATCTCCTTAGATTTTTGTTATACAGTGGTTATGAAGGGCTTACCTAGGTAATATGCACTGTATAGCAACATACAGTATAGTATGGCATCTAAAATTAGAACCCTCATACAGTACATCTTGTCGCTTGTTATAAAGGGCTTATTCAGGTTTTATGTAGTCTTTAAGAACCAGACGTTATAATCTATATTCATTATAATCTATATTCGTCCTGAAGGGACACAGGGTTGTAATGTGTAAAATGGATTCAGCAGTGTTTTGTTAACTGGCACAACCGATCTAGTTAGTCGAGGATTAACCAATGATTGGTGTGATTAATTAAATACCACTCTTTACTGTAGATAGTTTGATTGATTTTGGCACTTTGCCCAGCCTGCAGGAATTTAAGTGCTCATGTTCCGTACTGAAAGGATGATAGTAAGATGTATACCTGTGTACGTAAGTACTGTTTTTGTTTGAATACACATTTATACATCACGGCATAAAGACGGTCCCATCTAGGCACCCGGCAGTGTTCTGTCAGACAGACAGTAATGGAGAGTGCTCCATCATTCTACATAGAGAGAGAGAAGGAATAGAGAGAGCGAGAGAGAGCGGAGAAAGTGTGGAAAAGAAAAGATGGTCCCGAGATGGGCAGCGAGTCGTGAAGGACAGACGCAGCTTGAGAGGCGCAGATGCGAAGGCTTCCGCCGCGACTGTACATCATCTCCCCTTCAGTGGGCGCGCACACACACACACACACATAGTGGCAGTGTTACCCTCCTTGGGCAGGAAGCAAATCAAAATCAATTTGAAAAAAAGTATTTATAGGGCTTTATAACACCTACATACAGTACATAACACCTTTATGACACCTGGATCACAGAGATATTTACAAACTTATTCTAACAGGTGTCACCATTCATAAAGACAACTTTTGTCAGATTGTTGTTGATACGTTGCATTATAACAGTGTGTCGCAACATTTTATGTACAGTAAGAGCAGCATTCATAGAGCTACATAACACATACATAAGCCTTTTCTGAGCTGTGAGTACCTCTTGTACTTTTCTGTACAAGAGGTAAGACATGTGACTTTATATACAGTACGTCAGTGTATTAGAGATATGGATGATGTTCATAATCCCACACATACATAAACCCTGAATGATTAATATGTTCATGTTAGAATAAGACTTTAGTTAAAAATGTAATAAGCTGTAATAAAGGTAGATATATAAATCAAGTAAAAAAATTTTTATATTATCTCATACAGCATACAAACTAATACATTATTTCTAAAAAATAACAAAACAAAGTGTCAAAGTCAATTGTACCGTAAGTGGTGAGTCACTTGTCATACGCAGATTATGCAAGTGTTATGTGGCACTAAGAATACAATGCTTTATTAAAGTATCACCTTATGGTGTGAAAACTTTAAAGTCCAAAGTACACCTGTCTCTGTTACAGTAAATTTCATTACAGGTTAACCAGTAGCTACTCACTTGTCATAAAGGATCTATGTAGGATCTATAAGAACTGCTATTAATTAATTAAAGTGTTGGCTTATTAAAAAAAATCCTATTACCTACATACTGTAAGTTACTGAAAAAATTTAGGGTGTATGTGGCTCTATGAACACTGTATAAACACTGTTATTGTACTGTATATTATGGCACCTGTAAGAAAAGTATAGCTGTAGCTTTTTATTCACTTCATCCCTCCGTTTCTATCTGACCGTGTTCCAGACGTCATGCCCGCGGGACAGACGGATAAAACAGGTACTATGATGTCTGACGGCGCCATCTACAGCAGCATTGACTTCACCACCAAGGCAGGATTCGGCAGCTCGAGCCCGGCATCGCAGGCCACTCCGTACGCCACTACGCAGATCCTGCACTCCAACAGCATCCACGAGCTGGCGGTCGATCTGCCCGAGACCCAGTGGAAGAGTTCGCTCCAGACCAAACAGGAAATGGCCAACCTGGGCTACTCGCTGCCTGATAAGAACTCCTGCAACAACAGTGAGTAGCGGTGGAGAGAGTGTGGTAGTGTGTTCGTTTTGTGTTGCGATATATTCGTGTGTGTGTGAGTGAGTGCTTGCGTGTTGTGTATGTAATCAGCTTGCTCTGGTGTATTGAGGCCAATTTTTGAAATGAGGCCAATTTGTCTCTCCAGAGATTACCTCCAATTTCGACTTTAGCTTGTGTGATCATTTGGAAGTGTGACAAATCCCTAATAAGGCTAACAGTTAGAAATCCATTGAGGAAAAAATTGCTTTAGATTACACTAAAGCGTTCTCTTTACTTATTTTTTTAATCACTAGTACTACTGGAATCCTGTCCTATATGTATTTTGTATATTATATTACCTCCTTAAATGCAACCTTGCTAATTAAGCTAAGCTGTACAAGTGTCCGCCTTGAGTCAGAGTGGGCGAGTCAGAGCAACAGGAACAACAACAATAGGAAGAACAACAAATCAAGGATGTGTGTGTTTCACCACTTCATTTTTAACACGCTATTAAAATCTTAAACACTAATTAAAGGCTTAATTAACTGGGATTGATTCTGGTTGTTCGCCATGAAGGACTCACGAGACAAACATCTGGTTCAGTTCAATGTAAAGCTCGCAACCAGATAAAATTATGATTGAAATGTATTTATAGGGGGTGGAAGGGGTGTTTGTTTTCTCTTTTTTTGTTTGTTTGTTTTCAAATAGACATTCTAAAGTTGTCTAAAGAAGTTCTAAAGCAATGTTCAATGTAATCTAGGATTAAACTGGATATTTTTGGTGAAAACTAAAAATAAATTAAATAAAAGCGACAACAATAAAAAAAAAAAAAAAAAAAAAAAAAAAAATATATATATATATATATATATATATATATATATATATATATATATATAATACAGGCTAATAAAGAAATAAACAAACAGATAAATAAATAACATAAATAACAGACAAACTGATATAAATGTGAAACAAGTTTACAGTGGTTCAATATTTCTAACAATTTTTTTATCCTATGCACATTTTATATATATATATATATATATATATATATATATATATATATATATATATATATATTTTTTTTTTTTTTTTTTTTTTTTTTTTTTTTTGCCATATACACATATTAATAAAAAAAAAGAGTTTTGGGACATTCCTTTGTGCAAAGTTTGTTATTTATTATTTATTATTGATGCAATATAATATAGAAACAAGGAATAAGTAAATAAATAAATAACAGGTGTTTTATAAAAGATGATGAAAGATTTTTATCATTAAACTTTTGCACATTGTAATATATACATATTTAGTAATCTATTTTATATTTGAATCTATTCAATACATTTTATTTGGAGAGCATCGTATTCTTTTTGTGCATTATAAAATATTAAATTGTTATAATTTATTTCATCCAGAACCTCATTTCAGTTTGGAACGTTCACAAATCTCATACAGTAAAGTGATTCAGTGATGGTTTGTGATGGAAGTCCAGACATGTAGTTTTAAAGTTGTAAAGTGTGTAATGGTGTGTGTGTGTGTATATGTGTGTGTGTGTGTGTGTGTGTGTGTGTGTGTAGCATGGGGCTCTCGCTCTAACTGCACGTTCTGCATGCGCTTCTGCTTGTCCTGCCTCTCACCTGACGCCACTCTTTTTGACCTTCGACCCCACTAGCCCTCCTATTCATTCCCGACTACCGATTGGCTGACGGATTGTGTAATAGAATGCCGCACAACCAATCACAGGATTTCAGCACCACCAGCTCCCACAATAGCTCGGAGCGGAGCGGCAGCCTGTCAGGTTGGTATCTCACCGGTCAGGGATCCACAGTCACCACCACCTCCTCCTCCTTCCTCTATCTCCATCGTAACTGCTCCATCATCTCCTGCCTTTACTACTACAGGTCCTTTCTGCTTCTCACGCACATTGAAACACACACACTCACTACAGGAGGGGGGCGCCATGGAGCTCAGGAACATTCTCACGCTAGCATTTCAGGACAATGTGTAAAGTCAAGAAGGGAAAGGAGTGCGAGTGAGTGTGTGAATAACGAGGAGAGGAAATTATCCTTATTAATGAGTGAATAGGAAAGGATGTGGAGAATGTATGTGAATATTAGGAAGAAAGGAAGGAGAGATGAAGAAAGAAGTGAAAGAATGAAATAAGTATATTAATATAGAAGGAGTATATATTAAAGGATGAAATTATGCAGGAAGAGAAAGGAATGACAAAAAGAAGGAAAAAGCAAAGCAAGAAGGACTTCTAGATGAAAAGCAAGGAATGAAGAAAGGAAGTGCAGAAGGAGGGAGAGAAGGAAAGAAGGAAGTGATTTTAGAGAAAAGAAAAATGGATAATGGGGGATTAAGGAAGATGGGAGAGAGGAAGAAACTGAAGATAAAATTTTGGAAAGAATGGGGGAAGGAATTAATTAATGAAGAAAAGAGGAAGGAAGTGCTTCAGGAATGAATGGAAGTAATAAGAAAATATGCAAAAAATTGGGTCATAAGTAAACTGTAAAGGAAGAGTGGGAAAAATTTCGGAATAAGGAAAGAAGGATGTAATTGAGTAAAGAGGAAAAGGAGAAATTAAAAAAGGAAACAGAAACGTTTAAATGAGTAAATAAGAAAGAGAGAGAAATTAACGGATGGGATGGAGTGAGAAAGCAAGGAAGTAATTAAAGAAGGGGTTCAGGTAAGAAAGTATTAAGGAAGAAAATCAAGAAGGAAGGACGGAGGGAAAGAAGGAAAGGGTTTAGCGAAGAATGAAGAAAGACCGGCATTAATAAAGGAAAGGAAGAAAAAGTGCAAAGGTTTGTACAAAAGTATATAAGCAAGGAAGAATAGAAGAAGGAAAGAATTAAGGAAAAGGGGAAGGAAAGAATTAGGAAAACAGATAGAAGTAGGTGTGTTACTTGAGTAAATAAGGAAGGGAGAGGGACACCGAAAGGCACGATGGAAGGACATGATAAAGGAGTTTAGGTAATAAAGGAAGAAGGAAAGAATTAATTAAAGTAAGAAAGAAAGACAGAAAGAAAGAACGAACAAACATAAAAAGGAACAGAGCAAATGGAGTAATTGAGGAAAGTAGAAAAGAAAGAAGGACTGAATTAAGGACAAGGCAAAGGGAAGAATAAAGAACGGAAACTAAAATAAGTATGTAAGTGAATGAATAAGGAAGAAAAGAAAAAGGGGGAGATGGAAGGAAAGATGACAAGAATTGAGGAAAGTAAGAAACGAAGTAAGGAAAAAGTAATGGGTGTACGGATTCAAAGAGTGTTCCAGATCCAGCTGCTCATTATTCCCTCATGAATCTGTGAGTTGTCGAATAAAACAGAATAAAAAGGATCTGTAATTAGAGCTGGAGGGATTTCTTTCGTCTATATTTAAAACTCATACAGTATATCGCTACAGAGTGTGTGCTCTTACTGAGTTTAGGAGTTGAGTTATGGAGTGAAAACACCCCTCCCCTTACTGTAAGTGTTGCTGTAGAGTGACACTGAGACACTGACAAGACAAGAAAGACATTGGAAAGTTTTTCAGCAGGACTGTAATGTACTACTGTAGATTTTATTTAGGCTGAAACACAAAGACGCTAACCTCAGCCTGACTCTCCCTCGCAGCCCTTTCATCCTTCACCGCTTGCTCCCGAGAATAAAACTCGTGCTGAATTATTATTACTATTATTATTATTATTATTATTATTATTATTATTATTATTACTGTCGTTTATAAAAGCTAAGATGACATCTCTTTCTCTGTTTTTTTTTCCTGAGACTTTCATGGTGAAAGGATTAAATGTTGTCGTAAGGTAGAAAAAACTCTAATGGGGTCGATTTAGATAGATTCCAGCCATTAAGAGGAAGCAGTGCATTTATTTTTGTGAGTGAATGAATAAAGAAATCAAAGTATTATATATATGGCGGATTTGGATAAATTGTGCGATCACGAATTACTGTCATCTAAACATTTGTAATCAGATTCATGATTTTTATGTTGAACGATGTTTTCTTCTGCCTCTGTGATATTTTCAGGATAAATGCTCTTATGTGAAATTAGGTTGAATGGAATGAGGAAAATGCAGTGCTGTATGTCGTTACACACAGAGTTATTGAAAGCGTCTGCACCTCAGGAAAACCAATTTGGTCCATTTACTGCGGAAGATAGCTCTTCCCACTGTTTCTGTTGCAGAGAGAGAGAGAGAAATAGAGAGAGAGAGAGCTACTGGTTTGAAAGCTACAAGATTTGAGAGGAAAGCTCAGGCATGCATTTGCATTTACACAGAGCGAAGGCCATAGGGCAAGTTGCTCTTGATTGTTTCTCGAGCTAAGACGCACAGTCAATTTGTTCTCCCCGGGACATTTTACCTTGCTATCGCAAATAATTAGGAGATATGTGGCTCTACAAAGTCATACCGGATGGAATTTTAATTGCAGAGGCGGATTATATTTCGATAAGAAAGGCACTGCAGAGCAGAGTGATGTCAGAAAGAAGCCATAACTCAGAGGCTTGAAAAAAAAAATTAAGAATAGTTTGAATGAGAAATATGTTCTTGATAATCCTATAGGGTTACATATTTAATGCGGAGGATCCAGATTCAACAGGGAAGTTGCCCCCCTTCCATAGTTGCTTATTTTCCTACAACAGGTTGGTTTTAATGAAAGTTTCACGCTGATTTATTTACTCTGGGTTACTGATCAGTGGGTCAGTCACTGTCAGGCCCTTCAGCAATGTAACCCTACATCCTTTACCAGATCTTGCGGATCTGAAAGTGGAGCCCCATGGATATAAGCAACAAAGGCCAAAAACTATCTGGAATATCCTGTATTTGAACTTTCAATGACGATCCTGGTCAATGTGGTTCAGAGCCCATTGTAGTGAGCATTTAGCAAGTGGTATGCCTCATTCTTTAAAAGACACATCTGCCTCTGAACTGGACACACAATTGTTTGCCAACACCACTTGCATGTTATAGGAACTTAGCTGGGAATTAATGCCATATCCATCATACAGTCCTGACCTCACTCCAAATCATTTCCACATGTTTGGGAATTCCTGGGAGGCCGGCGTTTCAGACGTGAAGCAGGCAGTCCGAACGGCTCTGGTGTACTGGGAAAACTTTCTACCTTGATGGTGTCCAAGCACTAGTGAAACACTGGGATAAGTGCATTAGTGTAGCAGGAGATTATATAGAGAAATAAAGGGAGTTTGAACTTAAATCTGCACAGTTGAAAGACTTGTTTTGACTTGAACACCAGTCATATCTTGAATTTTGTCAAATGTACAGTATGTACTACTTTTTATTATGAGATGCCAAATTGAAGAATATTAAGTATATAATTAAATAGGTACTGTATACGTAGAGTATAAACATATATTATTATTTTTATATTAATGATTTCGATTAGTTTCTTTCTAAAAATTTAGCAAAGTTATTTACCAATGAAACAGAAATGCTTAAATTGTAAAATGTTACTAGATATAAATATAAAATGTAATATTTGACTAGATTCAATATATCACTTGCACATTATCATAAACACTGGTAGCACAGCATGGCAACATGACTGAATTTTACTCACTCACTCTCACTCACTCATCGTCTATACCGCTTTATTTTGGATTCAGGGCACAAGGCAGGGTACACCATGAACAGGGTGCCGATCCATCGCAGGGCACACACATGCACATCCACACACCCATTCACACACTACGGGCAATTTTGGGAACGTCAATTAGCCTAACCTTTGGACTGTGGGAGGAAACTCACCAAGCACGAGGAGAACATGCAAACTTCATGCACACAGAGACGGGAATCGAGCCTGGCCGGGAATCGAACCCGGACCCTGGAGGTGCAAACCACTACACCACCTGGCTGAATTTCATTCTTAATAATCGGGAAAAAAGCCGCAAAAGATCATTCCAACTTAACCATAACCTGAACAGTTCGAACTTCTTACGCAATATACGAATTAGTAGGAATTTGCTATTCTGAAAGGTGACGAGGTTAAAATAACTACCCAGAATTCTCCTGGTTTATACCACAGTTAATACTTGGAACAAAGAATTGAGCTGAGAAAAAAAAAGTTCTCATCTCAGCTACTTTATTTCCTCCTTATTTATAGCTAAACAAATCAACTAAGTATTCCAAAGACAGGAAACTCAGTAAGTAGGCCACGGATTTAAAAGCGTGTGTCACGGATGGTTGAAAGAAACGGGAGAGAAAGCAGCGACAGAGAAAGCCAGGGGGAAAAAAGAAAAGGAGAGGTGAAAACGCAGATGTCAGAGCAGCTGAATAGAGCGGAAGACTGAATATGTGCCGGGTTCTGCTTTTACTGAGTCCTTAGTCGTTGAAATGCATGAAATACTTCTGACTCGCAAATGAAGTCTTTCACAACTCTCTCGTGTTTTGACACATCGCTCCCGAGTGCCTCCGTCTCGAATCGTGTCGGCTAATAAAACTCAACTTCGCGCTCACGCCAAACTAAAGATCTGTCCTTCAATTTCAGACTCAGCCCTTTGAGTTGCTGCCTGATGTTTGGCATCGAAGGTTTCTCGGTTAATTTGCTTCCTGCCAGCAACGGCTGTAATTTCAGGACCGAGCCAGGACAAGCTCCTCAGCAGTGTGCAGTTTGCAATATTGATGTTCACCAGCTAGAGAGAGAGAGAGAGCGTGAGAGACATAGACAGAGAGATGTGGACAGAGGAAGTGAGGGAGTGATTGAGCGATCACGCCATCCCTCCATTTATTGGTCGAAGCCAAAGTGTTGCCCAGAGGAACGATTAGGAAACTCAATTACTTCTCCTACTCCTCTTCCGCCATGGCCACTACCGCCTCCGGCCTGTTGCTGTTTTTTTTATTACTAGAAAGCTTTATTCATCTTAGTTTGACACCTCCAACTCAATCCTGAGCGCCTGTGGAACAACAGCGCGCCGTCAATGAGGAAGTCAGTCTCTCTCTCTCTCTCTCTCTCTCTCTCTCTCTTGGGCAGGGTCTCTCTCTCTAATTGCGTGCAACACAAACAAATCTGTTTTTACCTGCTCCTGCTCTTTTTTTCATTCTGTACTTAAATAAAACTAAAAATATTACACTGTATGGCCAAAAGTACTGTAGTTTGACATTCGCAGACATGCTAACTTTATATAAATGTTAAACGTTAAACTTAATGATAGCAAGTTCAAATTAAAATTTTATTTGTCACATACACAGTCATACACAGTACGATATGCAGAGAAATGCTTATACAGTAAGTGACCTTAAAAAATAAAAGCTTGTTGTTGTTGGTCTTTCGGCTGCTCCCGACAAGGGGTCACCACAGCGGAATATCCAGTCCGCACTACAACTTGGCACAAGCTTTACGCCGGATGCCCTTCCTGACAAAACCTCTCATTTTATCCGGGCTTGGGACCGGCACTGCATCCAGTGGCTGGGGTGTGGGCACCGGCTGGGACTCAAACCCGGGCCTTCCGCATGGCAGGCGAAACACCTACCACTGAGCCACCAGTGCCCAAAAAATAAAAGCTTATACATAAGAAATAAATATGAATAAAAGAAATACGTTTGAAAATAAAATTAACTAGTAAAATATACTGTACAAATAAGAACAAAATATCAATATAGCAAATATAGAAATATAGAAGAAGAAAATAGAAATTTGTCAAAATTTTGAAATGACTGGACAAATATGCATAAAAAGTGACTTCTTAAAGTGTCTTATTAAAGTGATTTGTGCAGTGGTCCATAAATGAAAATATAAATATGTAGTTATTAAAATTTACCTTAATGAAAATGTAATACCTGATCGAAAGCTCGGCGGTTCAATCCTAAGCTCCGCCTGGTTCCCGCTAAAGAATAAAGAATTTCACTGTGCAGTGATGTACAGTATATGTGATGAGTAAATGCTGAACTTATAACTTAATATGCCTTCAGATGGAGTTTATTACTTTCAGTTAGTTTTTTTTTTTTTTTGCTAACGCTTTGTTAACTACAGCATCATGTCTTCATTCATTTTCTATACCGCTTAATCCTGTGTTCAGGGTCGCGGGGGACCTGGAGCCTATCTCAGGAGACTTCGGGCACTAGGCGGGGTACACCCTGGACAGGGTGCCAATCCATCGCAGGGCACACACATATACACACACTCAAACACCCAATCACACACTACGGGCAATTTTCGAATGCCAATTAGCCTAACCTGCATATTTTTGGACTGTGGGAGGAAACCGGAGTACCCGGAGGAAACCCACCAAGCACGGGGAGAACATGCAAACTCCATGCACACAGAGACGGGAATCGAGCCTGCCCGGGGAATCGAACCCAGACCCTGGAGGTGCAAGGCGACAGTGCTAACCACTACACCACCGCGCCGCCTGCATCGTGTCTTATTTTAAAAAGCGCTATATAAAAAATAAATTGAATTATCCATAATCAATGGAACGCTATAGGGCTAACTACATTATTTAGCATGAGGAAGCCAAGATGACAAATTGTCCTAATTATCCATCATGTGTTTTTTTTTTTTCCTACTGTGAAGGTCTTGATGGAGTTCTTGAAACTGAAATGTCAATATTTTGTTCCAGAGCCAGGTTGATTGACAGACTGTATAAGGAGCGGTCATTAGCAAGAAAAGAGAACAACTGGTTTTAAGACTGTCTGGGTAATAATATGGCAAAATAATGTGGTAATAAACTACAGTATGAGTGTTTTCCACCCCTATTGAGATCGGAATACAGTAAGAACCCCATCATCATCATCAGTTAATTTTTTGAAGAGTTGATTTATAGTTAGCATTCTGGCATCATCTAAAATGTCCGGGTACAAACCTCAGCATGCTGCACCGCCCGAAAGCCAGCGTTTCTACCCACCGACGGCAAATATAGATCGCTCGCGAGACGAAAGGCAGATGATGACAGAATCAGGCAATGTACTGTACGTGTACTGCTTTTAAATTTTGGCTCCATCAGGGAAAGCTATTTTACGCTCGACTTGAGCCACAGGAAGAGAAACATGCGGAGTTAAACGGTCACGTGTAACGCGTTAATCATTTCACCTAATCAATCAATGCTGCAGCTCTGATTTATTTCACGTTAGGTAACGTAGAGGTAACGTGTCTTCACGTTACCTCTCGTCATTCTGTCACGTGTGTCCTTATTGTGACCCTACACTACATCTGCGCCTTGCGCACGTTATTTTGGAGTAGTGGTTAGCACTGTCGCCTCGCACTTCCAGGGTCCGGGATTGATTTCCATCTCAGGGTCTGTGAGCATGGAGTTTGCATGTTCTCCCCGTTATTAGTGGGTTTCCTCCAGGTACTACAGTTTCCTCCCACAGTCAATGTGGGAGACATGCATCAAGACATGCAGATTATGCTAACTGGCATGGGTGTACCTTATTTCACCTTTTATTTTAAATATTGTTTACAGTTCCGGGGAAACGGTTTATTATATTTTCTCTCACTTATATTAGAAAAATAATTATAGATTTAGGTTGTGATCACTTGCAGTCGAACATCTTGTAAAGTACCGTTTGTGGAAGGAGTCTCCAGTTTCAGAGATAAAAGTGTAATTTTCAGTCTTCTGACATTTTAACGATGGAAGAGTTCATGCCTTGGGGCTTCACATTAAAATGACAAATGATAATTGTTGGCAATTTGTTATTAACACCGTGACGTATTCCCTTTATATGCCATGTACGATCCAGGATAAGTGATTCTCTTATGCACTGTCACAAAGATTTCATTATTGTAAAAGGAGTAGTTTCACACTCGTCTCTGTACTTCTCTCTTTTTTTTCTTCTCTTTCCTTTTGGCTTGGTCTCGTCATGTTTTGAGGCCAACAGGAATGATCTTCCATTAAATCTGCAGCCTAATCTCGTGTACAGAAGACAGACATAAAGTATTTCACCCTTCTTTCATGGGAGGTATCGGTATAGAGTAGAGGATGACAGGGCGCTGTTTGTCTCTTTGTCTCTCCGCCTGTCTATCCTTTATAAACCTCAATCAATCGCATCTTGTGAAGCCTCTTTGTTCAAGCCTCGGGAGTGCTGTTGTCACAGAACATCGGTACCTTCAAGTCCTGAGAACTCTTGAGTAAGATCAACTAAAAGGGAGAAAAATATCTCAGGTGTCAGGAGCTGGTGAAATTTGAATTAGCTTTGGGAATTGTGTGGAGAATTGTGTGAAGCTCTGATGGAGCACGAGCAGAGCACATGCAGCTCGCCTGATCCTGTTTTGTTCTTTCTTTTTTTGGGGGGGATCTTTTTTTAGGTGGAAAAGGAGGAAAGAAGAAAAAGACCAAAGTAGGAGCCAAACCCACGAAGACCAACGGCTCCAATTGGGCAAATGTCCCATTACCACCTCCTCCCATCCATCCTCTGCCAGGCACGGAGCTGGAACACTACAGCAGCGAGCACCATGAAGGAGGAGGGTAGGAGTATAACCGAGAAACCTCCTCTTTAATCTTTATTAACATAGCTGTCTCCAGAATTATTGGCACCCTTGGTTAAAACATTTTGTAAACGTGTTGTGAAAATATGTTGTTAATTTACCATATCTCACAGGAGGAGTACATTTATTTTAGTGGAGGGGGAAAAAAAACATCAACAGACTTACGTCTCATAATTATTGGCACCCCTCAGGTCAGCATTATGGCAGCTATGCACTTTGATGGAAAATACGTTTGAACCCGGAACCCATCTAGACATCCCGATTCTGTCCCGCGACATTAAAGAGACATGCGTGTCTGAGTAGCGCTGGAAAACATCAGGGTGGTTTTTAGCACTTAAGTCTCTTGCTCGAGAGGTGTGCTTGCCTTTCAACCCCATTAATTTCCATCTCAGAGAGTCATCTAGCTTAATAGGCTATCTGGCAAATGAGGACTCTTCTGCACTGTAAATCTCAGTCGTGTCTTTAACGGCTTCAGATTAAAACTGTTATGTCCTCTGGGCTGTGCACTGACAAATTCCTTTAATGAGCATTGGCTTTATGATGTGTATTAGTGCAAGCATGTAGGAAAAGCAGGACGCAGCCGTTCTGCTGGGAGGGGGAACAAAATAACTCGTAGTCTTGTTTGCAATATCAGTAATATCAGTGTTTATAATGTGAGTGTTTTTTATAGAAAGAAAGAAACAAAACTAAACTAAAAAGATTGATCCTAAAGGAAACGGCTGCACACAGCATGCATTTAAAAACAACCACTATTATTACTACTACTACTACTATTACTACTACTACTAATAATAGTAGTAGTTATAGTAGTTCTACATCGCCCGTCACTCAATGTGTCATTTTCCTGTGTCACAGTTATGACAGCGATGGTTGGGGACACCCTCTACCCATGCAGACGTACCTGCACCAGGGAGTGAAGGATGAGCTGGAGGAAGAGGAGGAACGTGTGCCAACCCCACCCGTCCGTGGAGTGGCATCGTCTCCAGCAGCCATGTCCTTCGGGAAGCAGTCCACAGCCACGCTGACCCCGTCCCCTCGAGATGAGACGCAGCCCATGCTGCACGCACATCTGGACGAGCTGGCACGGCAGTACCAACTGGACATGGCCAAGCAGACATGGTGAGGAGGAAGGGCTAAAAGATCCATATTTGTAAATTATTATATGGTGTAAATTGAAATCTAAAGTATCTATTTATATTCATCCAGTAGTTTTTTTTTCTTTTTTTCCTCTTTGTTTATTTCCTGTTTTTCCTCTTACTTTTTAAATACATTTTTTAATTCACTTTTTGGTTTTTCTTTTTACTCATGTATTTTTTTCTTTCCATAATTATTTCTTTTTCATTTATTTTTATATTGTTCTTTAATTCTTTCCTATTTTCTTCCATTCTTTTCTTTCTTTCTTTTTTTCTAATTCTTCTTTTGTTTTTATTCTTCTTCTGTCTTACATTTGTTTCCTTTTCTTCTTTCATTTCCTTCTTCTTTTTCTTTGCTTATTTATTTACTCAATGCTTTACTTACCTTCATTTAATTCTTTTCTTTCTTCTTCTTTTTCCATCCAAATTTGGTTTCTATATTTTGTTTCTTTCCTTCACGTTCCTTTTCCTTTGTTTTTGTTTTCTTTTTCTCCCTTTTGCATTTGTTTTTTTTTTCTTTTTTCATATATTTTGTTTATGTAGTAAATCATTCCTTCTTCCTTTCCTTCTTTTCCTTCACTTACTTTGTTTCCTTGTCTTTTCTTCCATCTTCCATTTCTTCCCTTGTTTAATTTCTCTTAATTTTTGTTCTTGTATCAGGCATTTTAATTATGTAGTCCCTTCCCGTTCCTTCTTTCTCTTACATCTTTTATTACTTACATTTTTTTTGCAGAACTGGCAATCTGCATTGAAATGAAATATGAACTCAATACAGAGGTCCAGACTGTAATTTATACCACCAAAAAAAAAGTTCTTTCGATGTATAAATATCGAGCGCTCTCAGCCGCACCACCACAACATTTAACTTCCTGGCAAAACCAATTAATCACAATCCTCCGCTTAATTTCTTTCCAAGCTTTTTCTTTAGACCTGGAGAAAAAAAAATCAAAGGGCTGGCATTAACGCTAAAACCCTATTTAAAACCGATCCGCTGGTGCATGTCAGCGTGAGCGAATAAACCGTATCATTTTTATGGCTTTCATGCAAAGCAAATGAGCCACATGCTTCATCCTGTCCCTCCGTCATGAAAACTGGCACGTGTTCATTTCTGCTCTCCCTCACGGCGAACGGGCTCCACTTGTCAAGAAGGAAATGTCATGTTACTTGAGTAATGACTATGTTACTTCAAGTAAATCTCTGACAACAGGGAAGAGCCCGTTATTACATCCAGATCCAGGAATAGCCGCATCAAAGATGCTCACATACACGCTCACGTACACGCTAACATGCACGCACTGGGCCTGTCAGCAGACCTGGCTGTTTAGGAGGTGACAGCCACGGATGCGAGCATGCCTGTGGTGCTCCGTATTGTGTCCTCCTCAGCTGCAATTAGCGGGGTCATTGTGTTAGCATGCAAAATGGAGCTGCGTGGAATTAGCCCGAATTGTCCCGATTCATCCGGCGCTTTGACGTGGAGTTGCAAATTTGTCGTGACAGATACCTCCTCCTCTACATGTTTCCCATTCATCTCCCTGCGTCTCTTGACACCTTTTGTCTCTGGCTGACATCCTGTCTGAGCCCCCACTCAAATATGAAAATGTCTAGGCTTGGCTTGGCTTGATATATGCATGTGTGTGTGTGTGTGTGTGTGTGTGTGTGTGTGTGTGTGTGTGTGTGTGTGTGTGTTGGCTGATGTGTTTAATTTTTTTTCCCCAGGCACATGCAGGGAGGCCCGTATCCTCCTCAAGCCCCTGCTCCTCCCATCGGCTACATGTCCAGCACCCTCATGTCCGACATTGAGACGGATCTCCCCGACGACGACGATGAGGAAGAAGAAGAAGAGGAGGAAGATGAAGGTTATGAGATGTCACCACCACCGATCCGCGGCATCGAACACACGCCGGGATCCAGCATGGACAACTTGGACAGCTCGGTAACAGGTGAGGTCCTCCGTCCACTTCCTCAAATCGGTTGTGATATTGAAGGATTGCATTTATCATAACTACTGTGCTTCATATTGTAACATAATATGATTATATGTACTTTATTATATAATATGTACTTTATTGTGTCCTGGTATATAATACAGTGTTTATAACATGCTTTGTTATAGTATAATGGTATGATAGAACACTATGATCATACTTAAACATAGTTATTATACAATATGACATCACTACATACAGGACTTTCCCACCATCGCCGTGTTTCTTGGCAAGACGTGAAAAGCCTCATGACCTTTTTTATATGTCCTCTTTTTAACCTGCCATACTGGTCCAATGCCCACTTGCCAGCAAATATAGCACAGCTAACAAAGTCACATGACTTCTAAGAACTTAACAATACTATGCAGCTCTGTGGAATACTAAATTAGGAATAATAAATTCATTAAAATAACTAAGACTATGGTTATTTTCCTATTGTCTATAAGATAAGAACTTTCCGTATATTATATTACTTTATACAACAGTTAATTCTGACCAAATAATCTAATTGGATGAGAGGCATTCCATAAGTGATGATAATAGATGGCGCATTTAACTTTATATACCATATGGACAAAAGTATTTGGCCAAACCTGTTAATTATTGAATACAAGTGTTTCAATCAGGTCCCTTATCCCCACTGTAGGGGAATTTTAATGCTTCAGCATACCGGGACATCTTGGACAATTCTACGCTTTTATGCGACTTTGTGGTAACAGTGGTCAAGGCCCTTTTCTATTCCAACATGACTGTACCCCAGAGCACAAAGCAAGGACTACAGTATAAAGACATGGCTTGATGCGTTTGGTGTAGAAGAACTTGACTGGCCGTAACACAGAGCCCTGACCTCAACCCCATGATGAACTGAAACAGAGATTGTGAGCAAGACCTCCTCGTCCAATATCAGTACCGGACCTCATAAATGCGCTTCTGAATGAATAGACACAAAACAGTCCAAAATCTTGTGGACAGCCTTCCAAAAAGAGTGGAAGCTGTTATAGCTGCAAAAGGGGTACCGACTCTATATTAAAAGTATTTGTATTTGGATACAATGTCATTGCAGGTTTGGCCAAATACTTTTTTTGCGTACTGTGTAGTGTCACAGGTGTTCTAAAGTGGTTAATGCCACTAAATGTGGGTCTCAGTGTGGGTGAAAGTAAGTCTGTATGGTCCGCAGTACTGAGGAGAGAACAGCTGCCTGCCAAAACACATATTCACAACCAGTCATAGAAGCACTTTCAGCAAGAAAACACACCTGATAATGTTATGCCACACTTACGTTTTCTTAGTAATCGCTTCTAAGTTGTTCAGAATTACCTCTGAATAGTCCGTGTTGTTCTGTTGTTCATTGCTCAACTCATTGTTCAACTCAAGCTACAAAGCTACAGTAAGTACTGTAACTTCTAACACAAGGCTGAATCCTAAATCCCCCTCTATCCCCTGATCAAGGGCACTACTTGGTGTGTGAAACAAGGGATTGTACATCTGACACAGCACACTAGCATTTAATTTGATGCTAATTGTAATTCAACCCATTCACGATCTGTTGGTCGCCAGCTCCACCAGTCGCGGTTAATTAATCTCCACCAGGTGCAGAAGGATATGAACAAACAAATCATAATCTGTTGATAATAAATGGTGTTTTATGGAACTGTTGCATAAAAGTAATATCACACTCAAGGTCGTGCTATTGGGCTGAACATCAGCAAGGCTGTGATAAGGATCGTCATCATCATACAGTATACTCGACTGTACGATGGACAACCACCCAGTCCACTATCATATAATGTTTTTATTATGGTACTGTATGGTTTTGCGTCATTCAACACTCATCTCGTAGTTAAAATGGAAAATGATACAGTACGTGCAGCTCACCGCCTTACTCCACTAGAGGCATAACTTTAATTTGTTTTTTATCTTCGCCATCTTTTCCCTCCATTCAAGCAGCTTAATTCAGTGTAATCTCAAACTGGACTCCAGCATGAATTGTGACAAAGAGAAAAATCCAACTGACCTTCAGATTCAGACAGAGTAAAAAAAAAAAGTCCATTAAACATCAGCTCCTTCTGTGAGGGAGATCACAGCGGTCTTATCCAACCACAGATCGAATTCCAGCTCCAACCCACATGAAGGTCAGAGATAAAACAACGGAAGTAACAGCTTGCCAACGATTGCTGATCTAAAAGAGGCCTTATGGTTGCATTAGTAATACTTACCAGGAAGGAATTCATAAATGTATATGATTAGTTAATTATTTGCTTATCATTATTTATTTGTTCATTATGGTTATTTATTTATTTATTTATTTATTATGGTTATACATTTGAACTAATTTGGTGATGAAGGTTTGAGGTTAGGGGTTAGGGCCTGGGTTAAAGCTTTTACACTTTCTTGAATCCATCCATACATGCATCTTGTGAAATCATTTGACTAAACAATACTTTGCCAGACTTCTATGTGTTTGGAGGAATAAAAGATTGTCAAAGCTTTCCAAAACGCACCTTGTTCATTCATAATAATTACGAGAAAAAAAATGCATTCAGTTAAAATTGAGTTTGTTCAGGAAGTTGTTCAGGGCCAAACATTACTGAATTAAAATTAATTGAGAAGAGATAAGAAAAGTCCATGAATTTTAAAAAAGGCTATGAAATTGGGATGAGAGGGGAAAAAAACAGGAAGGTAATGATAACAAGAGAGAGAGAGAGAGAAATCAACAAATAGAAAGAAGGAATAAGTGGAACTGCATCACACGGATATTACCACTGAGAAAAAGAAATTTGGAATAAGTCTCACGTTCAGCTATTTTTTTACTCGTTCCATCCAGAAAGAGTCATTTCCATTTTTACAACGGTTTTATGAGTCGTCTGTCGCAGCGGACACGTGAAGGATATGACATCGCAGGGACTGGAAATGCAGGGTCTCTTCTGGAGAAAGTTACAAAAGAGAAAAAAAAAGGACTGGGATGTACTGTATAGCAGTATACGTTGTGGAAAAATGGCCGACACACTCCGTGCTCTTTTTTTCCCCCCAAGCCTTTGGTGGATGCAATTGTCCGGACTGTTACCTTTATGTCTGAGGTATTTGTTTCAAGGAACACCTCGGAGTGTGGAGAGCAGATTTATGAAAAAAAAAACAAAGGAAAAAACAGATCAGATGGTGAAGAGAGGGAAGGTTAGGACCTGTACAAGAAACAGTAAGTGGAGAAAAAAAGAGAAAGAAAAAAAAAGCCAGACAGACTTGCTAGAGCTATGAGATGCACTTCTCTTTGTGGCATGATGGAGCGCTAGTTTTGCTGGCTTTGACACCTCTCCGTGCTGATATATTTAGGAGGAAAAGAAAGCGAAAGCCTCGACCTAATCTAGTGCATCTCCCTGCCACTGTGTTACTCTGCAAACAGCACTATTTCCCTTTATCTCTGCACTGGGCTGCCTCGCTCGCTCGCAGCTCTCCTGACAGGTGGAGAAAGAGAGAGAGAGAGATCACAACTAGTATTTTTTCTAGTAAAAGTGTTGAAAATATGCTTTCGCTGGGGAAATAGGGAGTGTGTGTTTATGTGTGTGTGTGTGTGTGTGTGTGTGTGTGTGTGTGTGTGTGTGTGTGTGTGTGTGTGTGTGTGTGGGTGGGTGGGTAAGCTATACACTTGCAAAAAAAGAAGAAAGGTTTGAATTGTTCTTCTGTTCTTTAGAGATTACTATGGTTTTGTTTTACTGTTCACTACAGTATACAATGTTTTACCAAAATTTACTTTTGGGTCATGGTTAGACATTCGGATGTTCAGCCTCCACTGTGCAGAAAACCTGGAGGGAAAAAAAACATTCATTTTTGTATGAACTGGTGCTTAAACAAGCCGATCCGATTTTCCCCCTATTGGGACCTCATATAAGGAGATACCCCTCCCACTGGGTTATTGCTCATTCTCTCTGGAGGGGTGTGGCTCAGCAGTAGCTCATTTACATTAAAACTATGTTAGGAAATTATTAAATGCACATTTACCCATTTTTCATTTATTAGATAGTTTAAGGACGCGGTGTGATATTCGTGGTCTTCATCCGAGTGTGACAGGGCCCTTAATGTCCTACAAAACATTATTATATTACCCTGGTTCACTGGGATCATAGTAGATGAACTCTGATTTTACTATGGTACAATGTGGTTTAGCCTGAACCACATATTATAGGCTATAGGGTACTTTTGGTTCTCTGTTGTTGTACACTATGGTTCTACTATACATACTGTACTGTATTCTACTCTGGCTTTAATGTGAAACAATGTAGTTTAATTATGATATGCAACACTTCTATAATATTACGCTACAGTATATAATACTTTTACATTAGTACACATTATTGTATACTGTGCTTTTACTACTGATATGATTTGGTTCTACTATACTGTTCTATACTAGTGCTTTTCTATGGAACGCCATAATTCTGCTATATGACGGTACATTGTGGTGTTATTTTAGTTTACTTTAAAGTGTACTTCAGAGTGACTTCCAGCCACCATTTTATTCATTTGGTTTTATCACTATAAAACCAGAATACTGTATAATGCATCTACAGTACGTGTATAATCCTTAACCGTACTGGAGAAGTGTTTACCGTTTCCAGCAGAGGGACAAAGAAAAAAAGATTTTTCCAGAATCATAGTTTTTTCAGGTGTATACAGTATTAATCTATTGGTCTGTTTAATGTGACATCGCTTTATCTTCTGTTAATGGATTCCTCTCTTATAGGTTATTCCTCTGAACATTCAGTACAGTAGAAAAGTTGTCAGACCTGTTTGTATATTAAATAAAGAATGAAAATGGCAAATCTTATTATTGGAAATGTACGTTGATCACTTTTTAATTTTGTCTAGTAGACAATGAATATGCCAGCCTGCTGTTTGTCCCACTCTAATCACATTTATTTAGTTAGATCAATAGTGAAATGGCAGCGTGGCTGGGGATCATAACTTTAATACTGCACTAGTTTCGAAGTTAGTCTGATAGTCTCCCTCTCTAATTTATTATGTAATATTATTTTATTTAATGACAGCATACTGGATGGATGGATGGATGGATGGATGGATGGATGGATGGATGGCAGACGTTCTTATCCGGAACAACTTAAAAAAGTGCTTTTAATTTTCTGTCATTGGATAAATCCTTACCCTGGTTATTAGGTTACTACTGTAACTATAAGCACCATCGGTTAAACACTGTTGGGAAGTTTTTTCTTGGTTACCCAAGTACATAAAAAACAGATCGGTCTTACTTAAAGATTTCCAGTGACTTGGCTGTACTGTACAAGTCTGGAGAAAGTTCATTCTACCACCTAGGAGCCAGTAAACAGTGTAGATGCATGTGTTCCTCAATCCCTGAGAGATGGTGTGATCAGTTACCCAGTTAGATTAAATAGATAGAATTAAAAGAGGGGGTAATAACTTTTGAACATAACTATATATAAACTCTAAGAATCCTGGAGAAGTGTTGCAGATCCACTATTCACAGCAAAGGGACAAAGAAAATAATAATAATAATAATAATAATAAAAATAAAAAAACATTAATTTGTCTAGAATCCTTAGTGAGTCGGAGACCTCATATCATCATGTAGACTATTATTTCTTTCTATTATACTGTATTTTATTGTTTTACTGTGCGATACAATACAATATTGTATCTTGAATTACTATGCTGTAACTTTACTATAGCTCTACTGTACTGCACTATACTATGGTTTCATGACAATACGTACATTACTACATTACTGTTAAAATTATCTTCTGGAGGAATTCTTAATGGTTCTCTGTAGACCTCAACTCAGCAGAGTAAACTTTCTCTTTAAGACTATTTCTTTCCTATTCATTTCCATTTCTGGCCATGTAAAAACAATAATCTTTTTCCAGGAAATAAAATTTAAAGTAAAAAAAATATATAAAATAATACTGAAGTGTAAAAAAAAAAAAATACATTTGCACAAGCAACTATGAATGTGTTTGGCTTCATTTAAGTGTTTTAACAGCGCTTTATGGTTTATGAGCTTTGTGACATCTCCAGTGAGCTCACTCCCAGTCTGGTGCGGTTGACCACACTCTCATAAACTTGGTCACATGACCCAAAGGCGACCAGATACATCGGCTCGTCGAGAGGAATAATTACAGTGCTTAACGATATGCATATGAGGGGCAAGAGCCGGTATATAAATCAGCTTTAGTGGCAGCGGGGTGCTGGATGGCTTTTATGACCCAGATAACACGGCTTAGCCGAGCCTGGAATATTAACCACGCGTCGTCGGGATGTAAAAGCATTGCTTCGGAATGTTTTCCACATGGCGTTGCTCCTCTGATAGACAATTTCATCCTTATTTTAGATGATATATTGATATGTACTGTATGGTTAACATATCATGAAATTACTTTTCTACAACATAGCTATTAGGAATGGAAACCAACAGGAACCAACCGATACGATGTTATCACGATACCCAGGTGCCGATACTATTTAGTTCAATCCGATATTTTAAAAAATTCTGAATTTCTTACAATTCTGAAAAACTTTGCAAATAATTCATTACTACTACAAAGGATGCGGTGCTGCCTACTAACATGGAAATACTTTGGAGTGCACCACCTGTAGGATTGTTGAGGAACAGCAACTTTATGCAACTTACTTTACATGCTGAGGCAAATTTCTTTCTAAATTACAAATTTTAAGGTGGAAATTTTTAAGGCAGGTCACTCGAATGCTGAGGTACCACTATTACTATATAAAGGTAATGAGTCTCCAGTGTCAGTACTATAACAGTGATTTGGGAATGTCTGTAGGATTTTAATCCCCCCCCCCCCCCGTCCTTTTTTTGGTAATGTGATAAGGCTTATTATTTGTTTTATTAAAGGTAAGGGAATTATATAAGAGGAATAAAATCCAATGTTATTATAGGAAAACAATAAGCAGCAGGTTGTTAACAGTAACTTCATCTTGCAATATTTCCAAAGGGAATACATTAGAAATAACGTTCCAAATGTTCCATTACAAGCCGAGTTGGCATCTTTGTTGTTGCTGTTGTTTTCAGCGCCTAACCTCGTTTCCTCTACAACAGGAACACGGTATTTTGGGAATGCATTTAGTCGAATCTCTATCAGCGATGCCATCCTCTCGCTGGGTGGTGTGTGTGTTAGTGGAGTGTGGGCTTTCATCGAGCTGCACTCTGCCTGCGTGGGGTGTATTTTTCTGTGCAGTCTGTCCTTCTGATGTGGAGTAGCGCACTCTTTGGCACCGCACCTTATTCATTAAATTCAGTGTTGCTTTGTTGAAAGATGGGCTCAGGGGACGGAAAGATTTATTTATTTATTTTTGTACAGAAACAAAGCTGAGACAGGGGGTTATTTAGTGTTCTGAAAAGAGAGATTTTCTTTCCCTAGTGCTTGTACTTTTTTTTCTTTTGCTTTATTTCTCAATTTTTATTTGTTTTACATTTTCTTGGTAGAATACGTAATTGTGGATAAACATTGTAATATGTATAATAAATCTACACATATAATCATGTATTTGATTATAATACAGGATAATAATAGTGTCCTATTAAAAAAAAATCCTCCAACATTTTTCTGCACCAATTGGATATACCTTGTATGCTTAAAAATGACCATTTCACCCTGGATGCCTTACAGGTGTGTGTTTATTTTAAATGCTTTCTGATGCAATAAACTATCTCTGAGATGTTTGGAAATAACCCAGCTCATGTCGACTCATGCCAGTTTTCTCTCCTGTTATCTCAGTGAAGTTTACCAGCTCTGTGGCTGAACAGTCATGATGCAGAGTATAAATACAAGGCTGTCACTGAGAACTGTGAAACCCAGGACACACCCAGGGGTGCAATAATAATACTTGGCCACTTGAAGGTGTAAAGTCGAGTCCGCTTCTATGGTAACAGCTCTAAACATTAGCTATGGCACATCAGGACCTGGGTTTCGTATATCACGTAACAAAATGAAGGACAGCAAATAACGATGATTCTCAACAAGATAATTTGGTTCTTAATTATGCCTAATTAGGCATAATTTGGCCTAATTCTGGATTAGTTTAGCTACATTAAGCCGATTGAGTTTGAACCTTCCTGTTTTTTCGAACTTTCGTTTGAGATACATTAAGGCTTGAAACCGTAATCAGACATAGATGTACTGTAAGCAGGACATAAACTGACAAAGAGACTGATGGAGGAGATATTAGAGAATATATGCACTCATCTTTGTCCAGTTGTCTTAGTTTGTTTTTAAGTTTTTCTTTTCTTTCTTTAATAAACCATTGTCATAAGTTTATAAATTTACAAAGGCGAGTTAGTGCAACATTTGGGATGGAAAAAAATTTGGTAAATTTAGGAAATTATTTAAAGTAATAATAATAACAATAATAATAAAAGTTTAAATATTACGAGCATAATCCAGTAATTGTGCAATAAAAATGTGAGAAAAGCTTTTAAATATAAAAAAAATAAATGTGATTTTTACCAGAAATGTAAAAAAAATTAAAGAAATTCTTTAGTGGCAGTAATGTTACAGCAAAAAATAAATAATAATAATAATAATATTCGAAACATTCCAAGGATAATCATGTAAATTTACAATAAAAAAATATTTTGAGAAAAACATTAAAAGAAATATAAAAAAATAAATATGCAAAAAAAAATGCAATAAAAAATTCAAATATGGAAGGAAATGTAGCAATTTTAAAGGATAATAATAATAATAATAATAATAATAATAATAATTAGAGAAAAAACATAATATTTGGAGAAACTTTATAAGCTAACTTTTTAAGCCCGGTAAATAGTTTCTGGTCTGATCAGAAGTCTTCAGCTAAAAAATTTACATAGTGTAAATGGTTCATGGTTAGAAAACTGCAATTTCTTCTGCATCTGTATTTTTGATGACTCCTGGACTAGGAACTATTAACTATTAACTTCTACTAAATAATAATAGCATTATTGATAATAGTTCCAACTCTGAACGGACCAGTGGTTTGTTAATCATAGTTGACATATATTTTAACCTCATCAGAACATACAATATGTATTCAGCTGTGAGCGGTAGTTGTGTAAATACACACACACACTCCGACTCCCTCAGTAAGTATGGTACACTCATTCCTTGCGGCTGCTACTTGTAGGCTCCATGGTGAACGGGTGGGGCTCAGCATCGGAGGAGGACGACCGGCCCTTTTCCAGCCACAGGTCCAGTGCTGGGAGCTCCTCCGACGGCTCCCTGTTCACCCACTGCAGCTTTGCCCGTGCGCTGGCAGCGGCCGCCGATAAAGCAGGCTACCGCCTGGATGGCACCAGCCTCACCAAGAGAGGTTTGTCTGTCCATCTGTGGTGGAGGAAACATGCCGGATTCTCTCCATTTCATAAAGACAGCTCTGTCTTCTTTTCTCACTGGCTGTTGCTTTGATTCATTGCTCTGCTATGGGTTTTGAATTTTTCACATTCCTACCTTGTGGGTTGGTGATGGTACTAACACACTGATTGATGCTGCAATCATATCTGAAGTGTGTTTAAAGTCGACCTCTGCAAGACAAGCATGGCGCAAGTGGGTGACATTAACACGGAATTAAAATGAATTGTTTTGCTATTCTTTTTGTAGCCGCTTGACTTGGCTCTTACTGGCTCTTCACAATGGCCGTCCTAATGGTAATCACTTCTTCCATGATGTCCATTTCACCTTCTCGAAAGTGCTCGATGCCATCATTTGTTTTTTATGCTTCGAACTATCAAGGATGGTGATTGATCCGGATAGTTCTAATTTTTTCTGATTCTTGCTGGAAAAAAACATGGCTCCCCATCACATTTAACCCTTGGTACATCTCAATCATAACCACGGTCCTGTTCTCCTCCTACAGATCAATGCCTGGCCATGAGACCTCGGCCTGCCAGTCCATTCTCTACAGACGGCAGCACCGTGGGAATGCACAGCCTCGGTCACCAACGGGCAGCACGGCCCACTCGCAAAAACAGAGGGCCGGGTACGGCTGTGCATTGCAGGGACGCCAGTGCTGATGGTAAGTCCTGACACTGAACTACTTTTTAAATGTTCAAATTTCGTACCCCTCTCAAATTGAATGAATAAAATACAATAAAATATTTCCAGCCTTTTAAACTTTGTTTTTTAGCTCTCAAGTGGTATAACGACCTACATCCACCATATCATTCAGAGATTGCGAGTTTAATTCCTGGTTGATGCTACATCCATCTATAGTCAGGAATCTAGAGAGCAGATTGGCTGTGTTCTCCTGGGGGTCAGCCGCCCTATCACATCAGTCATAGTCACCCAAGCTAGTGATGCTCGTCTGAGAGCTCCCGCAAGCGGAAGGGGCGGATAGCGCTTTCCTCTGAGTGTCGTCCTTAACTTTTCTTGAGCAGCCCTTAAAAAAACATGCAGTCATCTGGCATCACGGTTCTCAGGGGAAGCTTGTGATAGTCCTCGCCCTCTCTTGGGTGTAGTTGTCACCTTGAAAGCAGGGCGCTCTAACTGAGAGACGGGTGAGAATTGTCTACAATTAAATTGTAAAACAGAAAAAATCTGTTTATTTCATGAAACATACTGAGTATCATAGCAACCCTACTGTATCTCCAACCCTAACTATGCCTCTGATTAGACTGGATCCAATCCCTATGGCACAAACTGAAACATCTGGACCTGGATAAGCATCAGCAATGAGTAAAAGTGCCATGAGGGATCTAAGCAGCTAGTTAGCATTTTTATTGATTAGCTCATTTAAAGTGGTGCAGCAGCACAAAGTCTGTATTCAAATTCAAGCACCAAGGCCATTGGGTTGAAATTTCTTGTTGAAATTTAACCTTTTGGAATGCTAATAGCCTAATGTCACAGTTTCCTAACATTAGAAGGAACTAGAGACTATTGGAAGTCTGTTTGTTCCCGCTGAGCTACAAAATGGCTGCCAACATCGACTCAAAATGCTGCCGCTGCTTTGGGTTATGTTTGTTAAAAAGAAATGCAGCTATTAACACCCTGCTATTGTTGTTGTGTCCGTGTGTGTGTCAGACCTACCTCCACCTCCCGAACCCCCACCGTGCCAGGGTATGCGCATTCAGGGGCCGAGGAGCGTCGGAAACATGGGCAGTCCTGGCGACCGTAAGGCCTCGTCCCTTGAGAGGCAGAATATGAGTAGTCGGGATGAGGTGAAGAGTTCTTTGGAGAGACAGACTCGTACGTCTCTAGAGCGCCACAGACACGGCCAAGAAAGGCTCGGTTCCATGGAGAGAGCAGACGAGGCCAGGAGAGCACAGAAGAACGGCACTGTCGCAGGTACGAACAAAAATAGGCTATATATATAATTGTGTTTTTTATCCATTTGTAGTTGCATTTAATATTGTGGAATGTCTTTAAGTTATGGCATCTATAACAAGCCATACCCAAACACCCAAAGTTAATAAATCTAAAATATGCAGCGTGTTACTGAGAAAGCATAAAGCTTTCTATCCTGAAGAGTTTCCTATGCAGAAGATCATTAGCTCTGAGTGTTCCAAAGTGCTGAAGAATGGAAACTCCTTCAATAATCGCTGAATAAGCATCTCTTTACAGAAAACTTCAACACACTAATGATAACATTTTGTTATTGTTGGTGTTATTAAATAAGAACTCATGTATGTCAACGCCCACCTTACCATTCCTGAATAAGCTGTTACTACAGAAATGCTCAACACATAAGAAATGACTCCCATATAAGATAACAGCCCAAGTCCCTTGGAAACATATTTTGTATATTTTATCTTGGGAATTTTTACATTTTATTTCATTTTGGATTTAAATTACTCATGATAGTTCTTTGGAACAGTTGAGATTTTCCTGTGCTAACATTCGATATTCAACAAACAAACAAACAAATGAATTAACTACAATTTGGATTTGTGCTTAGACCTCAAAAATGTACTTGAATAATTTTTTTTCATTGAAAAATTGAAACTCATTATGCTTTACAAATGTCTCCATAAAAATGAAAAATGAACTGAATAACTGCCATTGTTACTAAATCAAATCCTCAACATTGTTCCGTGGCGACTCTAATCTATTCAAACGTCACGATGGCACAATTAGCACTCTCATTTCGCTTGACATTTTCTACCAGAGTGCCGTCAGTTTTCTCGCTGCTGTGTATGCTTCAAAGTCTGAAGCTAATCAAGCGAGTTATGAGCAAGTCATCAAAGTTCGGAGCTAAGAAAACTAAACTTTCCAAGCTCGTGGTGATCATTGGGAGACCGCCAACTCCAGATGTGACCCTGGTGTTCAATTAGGAAGCCTGCTGTGAGGAGAAAGGACCTGTAGACTGACTTCTTGCCTGGAGCTGAAGGCGAAATGGAGGCACAGAGCAGATGTGCTGTAATCATTTCACACACACACACACACACACACACACACACACACACACACACACACACACTGCAAATCAGCCTCCTCAGTCATCTGTCAGATCATTAAGACCAAGCGCTTTAAAGGTCCTGGGAAGTAGATAGTCAGGGTTGGCTTGCTGAGCTTCTGCTGACACGTCTAACAAGGTCTCCAATTGGTGTAGCATGAATAGCTGGACATGACCTGGTTATGTAACTTGTTTTTCACAAGTTTTTGGAAAACTTATGGCTGCTTTCTGTATGTTGTTGTCCAGAAGAGGCCATTCCACCCTATAGCAAACCATCATTTCCATCGCCCGGGGGTCACAGTTCATCTGGAACCACATCCTCCAAAGGATCGACGGGTCCTCGTAAAGCAGAGGGGTCACGAGGTCAGCACCAGCGCTCCAACACCGAGTTCGGCGACTCCGGCTACACTGGGACCAACGGCCAGGGACAGTACTCCGGAGAGTTATGTAAGTTACTCTGGATGTTACTTTAAGAATTAATAATTATTGTTATAATAGTTCTTTTACAGCACTGTTGAGTTTTAAAATTTTATTAGGATTGTTAACGATACAAGATTACTGTAACCAATCCCATTAAAGCTTTCTGTGCTCACTCTAAAGCCTTATTCTTTCTATATTAACTAGTATAGTATAGTGTAGTGAGGTGTAGTGTAGTATAGATTAGTATAGCGATAGAGTATTGTATTATAGTAGTAGGAGTATAGCACATTGCCTGATTATGTATAGCACAGTAGGATAATGTAGAATAATATAGAAGTTAAAGTAAACATGAACAGTGGCATAGTATAGTAAAGTATAGTAGAACAGTATATTGCAGTAGTGAATATGTATAGTATTATGATATAGTATATACACTCTATAGTGCAGTATAGAATAGTATAGTATAGAGTGGTAGAGTATAATATAACACAGCATAGTATAGTAAAATAGCAGAGTGGTGAATAATCAGACACTATACTACTATAACATACTCCTAACATACTATACAGGTCCTTCTCAAAAAATTTGCATATTGTGATAAAGTTCATTATTTTCTGTAATGTACTGATAAACATTAGACTTTCATATATTTTAGATTCATTACAAACAAACTGAAGTAGTTCAAGCCTTTTATTGTTTTAATATTGATGATTGTGGCTTACAGCTCATGAAAACCCAAAACCCCTATCTCAAAAAATTAGCATATTTCATCCGACCAATATAAGAAAAGTGTTTTTAATACAAAAGAAGTCAACCTTCAAATAATTATGTTCAGTTATGCACTCAATACTTGGTCGGGAATCCTTTTGCAGATTCTTGTGTCTTGTGTCTCTCAACTTTCTCTTCACAATATCCCACAGATTCTCTATGGGGTTCAGGTCAGGAGAGTTGGCAGGCCAATTGAGCACCGTAATACCATGGTCAGTAAACCATTTACCAGTGGTTTTGGCACTGTGAGCAGGTGCCAGGTCGTGCTGAAAAATGAAATCTTCATCTCCATAAAGCTTTTCAGCAGATGGAAGCATGAAGTGCTCCAAAATCTCCTGATAGCTAGCTGCATTGGCCCTGCCCTTGATAAAACACAGTGGACCAACACCAGCAGCTGACATGGCACCCCAGACCATCACTGACTGTGGGTACTTGACACTGGACTTCAGGCATTTTGGCATTTCCCTCTCCCCAGTCTTCCTCCAGACTCTGGCACCTTGATTTCGAATGACATGCAAAATTTGCAACCTGTAGCCCATTTCCTGCACACGCCTGTACACGGTGGCTCTGGATGTTTCTACTCCAGACTCAGTCCACTGCTTCCGCAGGTCCCCCAACGTCTGGAATCGGTCCTTCTCCACAATCTTCCTCAGGGCCCGGTCACCTCTTCTCGTTGTGCAGCGTTTTCTGCCACACTTTTTCCTTCCCACAGACTTCCCACTGAGGTGCCTTGATACAGCACTCTGGGAACAGCCTATTCGTTCAGAAATGTCTTTCTGTGTCTTACCCTCTTGCTTGAGGGTGTCAATGATGGCCTTCTGGACAGCAGTCAGGTCGGCAGTCTTACCCATGATTGCGGTTTTGAGTAATGAACCAGGCTGGGAGTTTTTAAAAGCCTCAGGAATCTTTTGCAGGTGTTTAGAGTTAATTAGTTGATTCAAATGATTAGGTTAATAGCTCGTTTAGAGAACCTTTTCATGATATGCAAATTTTTTTAGATAGGGATTTTGGGTTTTCATGAGCTGTATGCCACAATCATCAATATTAAAACAATAAAAGGCTTGAACTACTTCAGTTGTGTGTAATGAATCTAAAATATATGAAAGTCTAATGTTTATCAGTACATTACAGAAAATAATGAACTTTATCACAATATGCTAATTTTTTGGGAAGGACCTGTATATACGGTATACATGTACAGTAAATATAATAGTAAAGTAGTATAATAGAGAACTATACTATAGCAGTATACTATAGTACAGCCGTATAACATAGTGGAGTAATAGAGTAGCACAGCACAATACAGTAGTATAATTTAGAAATATACTGTATATAATGTACTGTACTATAGTATACTATACTAATATAATACATTACTATTCACAATGTATTGCACTGGTATAGTGCATACTGTAGTATAGTGTAGTAGTATAGTTTAATATAGTACAGTATATTAGTAGAGTAGCATAATACAATAGTATATTGGAGTTGTGTAGAGTAGTAGTATAGTATAGTAGAGTGTTATAGTATGGTAGTATTGTATAGAACAGTGATATAGTACAGTAGTATAATATGGTACAAAATAGTATTGTGTGGTATAGTGTAGTAAAGTAGTAGTGTGGTACTGTATATTGTAGAAGTGTAGTAAAGTACAGTGTTTTAGAATAGTACTAGAGTAGTATTGTGTATTATACCATTATAGTATAGGACAGTTTATTATAATAGTATACTAGTAGAATGGCATACTACAGTAGTTTTGTATATCATAGTATTATACATATATTATAGTATATATAGTATATGTATAATATATTATACTGTACTGGTGTATTATATTTTAGTATAGTAGTACAGTAGCATAGTACTGTGTGATGTAATATAGTGCTAGTACTAGAACTACATTTCACATAAGCAGATTTGAAAGATGTGAAAAATGTGTGTAATCATTTACAAGCTTTGCAAAAGCAAGGAGATGTTTATTTACCATTTATGGAAGGAATCTTCATGGAGTCAATGCTGAAGCTTTTTCGACACAGGTCTACAGTGGATAAAAAGTCATAATGGTGTAAAGATCATCAGAAACCTGATTCATAACATCAGAGATGCAGAAACAGGATCAAACCCCAGTTTAAGTCACAAGTACAAATCAGATCTTGCTCAAATGCTCAGTTGTTGTTTTGTGACTTAATCATGTGTTTTTGTGTTTCTGACAGAGTAAGACGCTGTGGATCAGAACTGACATTTAAAAAGACAAAAAGAAGAAAAGAAAATGTTTTTCTTTTTTCCTGCCCCGGAGATGCCTCTGAGATCCGCTCGGTGAAACGGACAGGTGCGCCGTGTTAAAAGGAAGACCCGATCTTGTACGCCGGAGGTGAAGGCGGAAACAACACGTTGTAAATGCGATGTAAAAACAGACAGTCCCACGATCTCGATTTGATGTTTTCTGTCCTATTCAAGAACAAATGAAATACTTTCAAACACTTCAATACTGACAGCCATTCATCCAGAGAAGAAGAAGACGATAAAAAAAAAGAACAAAGAAGAATCTAATTTCAAGTCCTTTAGTGAACTAGGGAAAAAAAGGGAACGCATTTCCTGTAAATATGAAATTTCTTGTTGAAAATCGCTATTGCATCGCTATGCAAGCCGGTTTCCGTTTGCTCACTTCCCTGTGTTCTTCATGTGTAATATATGTGAATGGAAATTTTACATTTTGGACGGCTGTGGTGCCATAAAGAGTTCATGGATTTATTCATCGGTCCATTGTTTCTGTTTACTTGCTGTTGTTATTATAATTATTATTATTATTAATGATTTTATTTTGCACTGCAATGTTTTGGTGAAAAGCACAAAAAGAAAAACACACACGTACACACACACTTATTGCTCCCGCTGACATGAAGCACCGGGGGAGAGGAGGTTTTATGACGAGGAGTTGCTGTACTGTAACTAAAGAAAAAGAAAACAAATATATAGCCATGTACAGAGATATATTAAACTACGATTGTGTGCGGGATTTAGTGCAGGATTTCTGCAGCTGAGTCAGAATCTCACGGCTTGGGGTGTTATTTACCGGAAAGGGGTTCTCCTGAGGCTAGGCTTGGGGGACAGGAAATACGTTTAAAACAAACCTTTTTTAAAATAAACTTTCAAAAACTGAAACTGTTCAGAGATTTAATACACCACTGAGGCAAAACATCATGACCACCATTGTGCTGCCAAAAGAGCTCTGAGGTGTCAAGGCTTGGATTCCACAAGGCGTCTGGAACTTATCTGGAACTAAGACTTATCCACAGATCCTCCATGGGTCAGACTTGCTTGTCCAGCACATCTCGCAGATGCTTAACACCTTTACCTCTCTTTGTCATGCTCCTCAACTCATAAACCATGTGTGCAGTGTTTCAGGGCACATTATTCTGCTGAAAGACACCACTGCCGTCAGGAAACATCGTTTCCAAGGAGGGGTGTAACTTAGTCTGCAGCAATGTTTAAACAGGTTGGACGGATCAAAGTAAGATCCACATGAATGTCAGGACCTAAAAGTTCTCAGCAGAGCATTGCGCAGAGCATCGCAACTGCCTCCCACTGTACATCCTGGTGCCATCTCTTCCCCACATACACACAATCCAACCTTCTTCCATTAGTGTCTTGTTCGTACACTCGCTTGCACATTGCAGGTGATTTGGATGGTGTACATGGGCGTGGTCACCAAGAGCAGCTTGGTCTGGGCTTTCTCAAAGTCACTCAGGTTTGTCCACCTGCCCTGGAACCAAGACGTAGACATGAGAACCGAGTGTCAGCTCAACGCCTAACTCATCTCAAACCTTGACGTTATGAGATACTCAAAATTTTTATCACTTAAGAGGAAACAGAATTGAGCGGCTCTTCTCATGAGTCTTCTGGTCTGATTTTTTTGTTGTTGTTGTTATTTTGTCATGTGACACATTTTAATCTGTGAGCAGTCATGATGTTTTGCCTCATGGTGTATCACGTCGGAATTGAGTCCCGTAACATTTGGCTCGCTGCTGTTCTTTGCTGTTTTCTTGTTTGTGTATGTCTCTCTCTCTTTCTCTTTTTCACACACACACTCTCCCCTCCCTCGGGCATCAATCACTATCAGTGATCACTATCAGCAAACATCAAGTATCAAGTGGAATCTGTTGAGATATGATGATTGTGTCATATGCTTTCGTCCTATTGATGATCATTTAAGTGATTTTTGTTTGTTTTTATTTGTTTGCTTGTTTGTTGTTGTTTTTTCTCCAATATCTCCTCCAAAAGACAGATCACTCACTAAGCACTTAAAACGCGAGCGATTTAAAAGCCATATGAACAAGAATAAAGTGTATGTTTTTTTTGCTTTTTTTTCCTCGAAAAAAATCATACACATCTCCATTTGAGTGCTTTTGCAAAAACGATGGCATGCTGAGCTTCATGAAAAGTGCGTCTCTATAAGAGCGCAGCTGGAGAGCCACTTAGAACAATTATTTTCTGGCCTGTTTTTTTTTTGTTGTTGTTTGTTTTGTTTTTGTTTAGTTTTTTTATGTGGAAAATGTCGAAACACTACTTTATTACGCGTTATAGTCTTACACACTTTTGCGGTACAAACGAATTGCAGGTTGAAAAAAATTCCAACACTAAGTACTAATGAATTGTTTTCATACCCAAATAATAATATTTATTTCTTAAAGCACTTATTATGATTTTTCTAGTTTACTCACAACACGACGATGATGATGATGAAGACCAAGCTCCAGCTGCGTCGTCTTTGCTAGGTCTCTATCTATGCAGAGAATCGTCACTCGAACGCGTATGCATGCAGATTAGCCCCGTAGGTCTGCAACAGACAAACAGACAACACGTTAGCATGTTTTAGTGGTCGCTAATGACGTATAGCTCCTACGGTATCATGATCACGATGCACTCTTGAGTCACGATGATGTATACATTTCGAGTGAATCTGCAGTAACGGCCGATCTCTCACTCCCGTGTGATCAAACGTTGTTTGTTTTTAAGATTTTTTTTTTGTCATTTCCTTTCTCGAGATTAATTTATGTAAAATTGTACAAAATGTTTCTAAAAAGAACTAGATTTTGTTTCTTATTTACTGTCGAGCCTTCAGGAGAGTGATCTGGTACAATGACTGTTTTCGTTTCTATTGTTTGTTGAATTTGTCTGTTTTTTAATATACGAACGACGTCACTCAGATTTTGACGCTTTCTCCGACCGACCGTTGTCACGTTTACGTTGCTTTCAGAACGGCATTTTTTTTTGTTTGTTTTTTTACTGCGCAGTTGTTGAGGTGCGGAGATCTCAGGTTATTTTACATATATTTTGGTGGTGTCCTGTGTGTGTGTGTGTGTGTGTGTGTGTGTGTGTGCGTATGTTTGCGTGTGTGTGTATATATGTGTATATATTCATATGTATCCTCACACAGACGGCCATTTCAAGTTTGCTAATGAAATTTCTTCTCCGTGTGTCCAACAGGCTTCTGTATTTTTATGTTTATTTATATTGAAAATGTATTTTTTTTTATTCTTTCATCAAACTTTTCCCCTCGCTCACGGTGGAATGCATTGCCTTGTTGTGTCATAAAAAAAAAAAGAAAAGAAAAAAATGTGCCGGTTCACTTTCTGTCCATCCGAACAAAGATGTCAGTTACAGAAACATACCAAAATTAATATTGATTAATATTTCTAATGTCTAATGCATTTAGTGTCTTTTTTAATGCTAATGTATTTTTTTTCTTTAAAAAAAAAATTTAAAAGAAACAGTGTTGTTGTTTTTTGTATTTATTAAAATAATAAAGGTATATTGTGAAAAATGCATAAAAAAATTGTGGAATATGAAACACCTTTCTGTCCTTTATTTAATCTCGATGTGAGATGAAACACCACGTTATTTAGTGAATTGTGTGAGTCACACAACGCTGCTTCCTCATCCGCGTAATGCAAAATACTCAAACTCGATGGAAAGTTAACATTTACACAGTGACTTTTATTTTGTAAAGATTTTGCAAAAGGATCAGCCATGCTCTGCTGTCTCTTTCTCAAATCTTTGTAGCTTGTTATTCAACTGTGATGCATTTCTACAATAAATAAATAAATAAAGACAAGAAAAATTTGAAGAATATCTGCTGTCTATAAACAAGCTCCGCCCTTTTTTTTTTTTTACCGCCTTCTGTCTTCACTTGTCCTTTTTTGGGGGATAAAATAATATATACAAATGGAAAGAGAACACACTTTTAGACAGGAAGTTGTGTCAACACGGACACACAATATAATGTACATGATATAATATCAGAACGCGCGATCCTGATCCTCATCCCGTCTCGGCCCGTTTCCGATGCGGTTCACAGTTTACCCGAGTGGAACGTGATGAACAGACAGACGATGAGGAACAGCGGCGGTGGCTCTTCACTGAGAGATCAATTTACGTCTAAAAGTTTATTATTTTTAAAGTGTCAGGTCTGATGGAGCCGATTCGTTTCCCGACACTTTTATTGTCCTGTAAAATAAATCCTGAGATTTGTTATTCCTTTTTGTATTTTTCCCCTTTTACCTGGATTACAAATAAAATAGTTTCGGAAAAAAGGATTTGAATATTAGTGTAATGAAAATATGTCGTTCTAATGTGTGTGTCTTGGTCAGTCAGTGCAGCGCGGCTCAGCTCATCAGTATTCCGCGGCGTTCAGCAAGCCGGCATCAAACAGAAAGCGAAATGTGTGGAATTATTCAGACAGACTGCTGCGTCTTTGAAGAAACTCGCAGGAGAAAGTCGAAACATGACACGCCTCAGATCTACGCTTCGACCTCAAACTTTAATCTGTGATCTGCCCTGCATTTTAATTCGTCAATAATCTTAAATCATTGATGAAAATCAAGAGAAGGAGCTATGGCTTATGCTTTATTAAATATATATTTTAAATCACTCTAGCGCATGCTTTACGCTGACTAATAACAGATTTTTTCATATGCATTTGTAATAAGATTCTCACAAGTTATGAATGGTTATACAAATATACAAATGATATTTTGAATAACACATAATACACTGCCTCCCTCTAGGCAAGACTCTCAGTCACCGGTTCATATACTGTACTGTACCTTGAATAATCTCACTTGATCTGATACTCTGGTGGTTCAGTACATTCTGGTCGTCAGCTGACTTCATTTTATTGCCCCATAACGTTGCTGAGTCTTGACCTGAGCAACTGATCAACCCCAGATCATAACACTCTCCAGAGGCCTGTACAGTGGACACTATGCATGATGTGTGCATTACTTCCCTTCTTACCCTGACACGCCCATCACTCTGGTATAGAGTTAATCTGGACTCATCAGGTCACATGACCTTTTTCTATCTCTCCAAGGTCCAGTCTTCATAATCCTTACCACTGCTCTCATCAGCAAGTGGTTTTCTTATGGACACACAGCTGTTTAGTCCCAATCCTGTGAGTGTGTGTTTATGGAAATGTTCTTACTTTCATGATTAAATATACTCTCACTCTGACTTCTATAAAACTAAGCTTTCTGCCCACTTGTTTTTGAGGTTGATGCTTCAGCTCTGTCCTTCCAGGTTCTAATAATGTGTTAGACGGTTCTTAACTCATTTCCAGTCATTTCATGAATCTCCTTAGTTGTAGTCTTTGCTTGATGAGCCTTCTTGAGGAGATTTCTCAAACATCTTTACATGACCACAGGATGCTCACTGCATCAGTTAGGGTTAAAAGAATTGTGCTTAAATAATAATGCTAGAAAGAAGACATCAAATTATATAAGCAGCCAGTTTTTAGACAGAAAAAAATGGAAGCTGCCGGATTCCGCCTGGAAATAAAAGAAGCAGGTGATAGTGACGGGAAATTTGGATCATTTCAGTGACTCGGTTTTTTAATCTTTTTTTTTTTCATCAAACAGAACAAATCTTTTTTTGAGTCATTTAGTTCAATTCGTTCTTTTGATCAGAAATAAAAAACATAATGTTACATTTTCAATTAACAGACGCCCAACACGTCTACATACACATTCTGTCTATAGTTCCAGTAATGAAAATATTACAATCATCAGTTAAGGACATGTTATGATGAACAGGATGAGCAGCTCACCTCTCATGAGTCTTCTGGTCTTAATCTTTTGTTCTCTTGTCATGTGACTCTCAGAGACGCTATGCAGTGCATTACACACTATTAGTGTCTACGAGAGTCACGTGATAACAAAGGATTAAGACTCATGAGAAGAATCGCTCAGTTCTGTTTCCTGTGTATTGCACTTCAGAGTGTCTATGGGTGTCACGTGACAAAAGAACGAACGATTCGGACCAGAAGACTTGAGAGGTAGCTATACAGTAGTACTCATTTCTGTTCCTTGTACATAACCTACAGAGGTTTTGCGATGCTTTGCGCATGCGCGCCCAGTAGAAAATGAACAAATCACTCTCCGAGACGACTCGTTCTTCTGAGTTACGTTAATGATTCATTCAGAAAGAACGAATCGTTCATGAACGACCCATCACTAGCAGGTGCAGCAGTCAAAGTCCTCAGAAGAACTGTGAGTGGCTCTGTTGGATGCTCAGCAAAACTTGCTGTAGTAGCTAATTTCCTTATAAATCTGCACATATTGTACAAAGCACTATGCCACCAAATACTGACTTTGTTTTTCGTTAATTACTGTTTACTGGCTTTATTGTTTATTCCTTTTTTTTAAATACATTCTTACTCTACAGCATTTATTTGCATGTACCGAAGACTTTTGCACAGTACCGTACATGGCCAAAAAGTCTGGTTTAACTTTATCCACATCTCCATAGTAACGTGAATGTACAGTACAGTATACACTGTATGTACAGTAATTGGTGATATGCTAAAGTTTTCTTTCTTGTAGGATGAATAAGGAGTCTCCAGTGTCAGCACTTTGTAAAGGTAAAACTGTAACATTAGATTTTTAAGACACTGCATATTACGCGTTTTGGATTCTCAGTAAAGTTATAAGTTGCATTTTTTTTGTCATACGGTTAAATGTTATGGTGTAAGATTATTACATGACAGTGTATTTCGGTTCTATATTAGATTACTGGATTGTTATAGAAAACGTTCCAGTTGCCTTTTGTCCTGAAAGAAAGACTCTCGCTCGCTGTGGAGAGAGGCCTGTTGTTTGAGGCCTGTGACATTCTGTAAGTCAACCGTACTTTTGTTTTCCTGTTTATACACAAAGGTCTGCTTGTGGTGTTTTTTTTTCAATTATTATTTATCATTGCCCCTAAGCAGAGCAGTAGTAATGTGTCTTGATGCAAACTACCCCCCCCCACTATCACCCCCCAACATACACACACACACACACACACACACACACACACACACACACACACACACACTCACCTCCTACACAATGCCTGCAAGGCTAGAGAAGTAATGACCAGGACTTTTATTTCTGCCAGCAAAGCAAGTTTTCTCCTTCTCAATTTCATGCCTTTCCCCCACTCATTTTTCACCCACTTCACCTAAACATGCTCTTTTTTTTTACCCTTCTGCATCTCCTGCCCCGTAAAATAAAAACATAAATATATATGAATGCAAAAACTATACAGATATGGAATAAATTCACTGTCAAAAATAATCGAGCGTCTTTTGTCTGAGCTGAATTCCAAAATCTACAGCCACGACAGCTTACAGATACGAGATTTTGTGTGTTTGTTAAAATACAACGAAAACTAAAATACAAATATTTATATAACTAAATATACGACTCTGACCGTTTACAGACACAAAACTCGTTTTTACAACTCCTCTTTTACACGGACGAATTGCGAAATTACGCCCACGAATGCTGTGTGTTACACCACTGTCAAATATACGTCATCAAGGCCACATGCACAGGCATTACTATCCGAGGGAAGAGGAATCGATTCGGCGCATGCCCCCTGCCCCCAACTCCTGAAATCGTACCTACTATAGTTAAAACATCTCTGCAATTTTTCTTCTCTTAAACATGTCCGAATCTGTGAAAAAAAAAAAACAACTTACCTGAGACGATGAGAGATCAGCTCGGCTGCTGATCTGACATTTTGGCGCCAGTGGTTTAGAACGGTGGCGGGGCGCATGTGCGAATCGATTCCTCTTCCTCGTATATTTCAGAGTTGTATTGTAACAAACACACAAAATCTCGTATCTGTAAGCTGTCGTTAGAAGACCCGTCTTTAAGTATAAAAACTAGAAATGATGAACTTCAAAGCAATGTGGCATGGTGACGTAATGATTAGCACTGCAGCCTACTGTGGTTTTGACTTTGACTTTTCTTCATGAGCAACACTTCGCCTAGGTATAGAATGAGAGGGTTGTTTATATTCGAACAGCTCGAAGATATCTTCCAGAAGCCCCAGGACGACCAGGTTGTGACTTTTCGTTAAACTGAACTATAATCCCGTTCATGCTAGAGAGCCAGATTTAAAGATTCCTTGATTCCTGCCTCAGGTCTGTGTGCATGGAGTTTGCATGTTCTCCCTGTGATTGGTGGGTTTTCCTTCGGGTAATCCGGTTTCCTCCCACAGTCCAAAGACATGCAGATTAGGTGTGTGTGTGTTTGTATGTGTGCCCTGCGATGTATTGGCACCCTGTCTTCAGACGCCCGTGACCCTGGACTGGATAAGTCGTTTAGAAGATGAATGTTATATCACAGAACTATGCATGTGTTTCTGGTTCTTGCATGTCTGTATGTACACCACATAGGACATGCGTAAGAATCGTAAATTAAGGGCACTTTTTAAAAAACATCTTGTTGTTCCAATACTTTCGACACAGCTTAGCTACATTATTTCAAATAAGAATGATAATACAATTTTCAATTTATCTGTATAGGTGGATGAAAATGTACCATACGTGAGAATTAAGTGTGTGTGTGTGTTGGGGGGGTTTGCAGGCTGGGGTGTAAGTTAAAGAAAACCTTCCTCAATGTTTCAGATTTTTGTCTCTCTTCTTTTCTTCTATTTCCTTTCCTTTCGCTCCATCTCTCTTTTCCACTCTGTCTCTCTGTGCAGATTGGTAGCATGTAGTGAAGCGAGAGAGGGCAGTCATAGCAATACAACACCATTTATCATAGTCTACAGAGAATTCTCTCTATCAGATTTCTTTTTTTTTTTTTTTTACAGAAAATTCATTCAGCGTCTGATCGTTTATATTTTGATTTACATAAACTCAACATTAATAAACCATAAGTACTGAACTGCTAACAAATAAGGAATGAAACACTCAACGAGATGTTTTTACACATTAATCAATGTCTGGCCGACGTGATGAAGCGGAGTTACTGATACCAGCGCAAGGTTTATGCAGAAAGTGAATGCAGTAGTGTTTGTTAAATTAATGCCTGGAATTAAAGCGTCTGCACTTTAATCACATCTTATTTGTTTAATTATGTGGGGTACAGGGGCAAAAGAAATACCAAAACTTGCGTCACTTATAACTTGGACTTCATGGGTGTTATTATTTTCTACTTATTCATATATTTTTTTTATGATGAGGGTGAGTCAAATATTATCCACACTCTGGTTGTCTTATCAGCGCTCTCTGTTCAAGGCTCCTGTCTCGCCAGTCACTGCTGTTCAGGTGTGAACATGTTACATAGTTCATTTGTAACTGCGGTGCGAACAAGAATGGACGCCTTACTTGTGATTTAAATTTTTTCCATGGTCTGAGGGAGTACCCGGTGCTGAAACAACTCACGGAAGAGCATAAACAGAAGCTTTGGGTATCTGCAAACAGAATTTAAACTGTAAGGAAAGTGAAAGTTTCTTAATCATTACTCGTGACGAGACACGGATTCATCACTACGAGTCTGAGAGTAAACAGCAGAGTACGGAACGGAAACATATCCAATCGCTGACAGAGAAAAAAATTCAAAAGTCGACCATCAGCTGGAAAATTCATCAACACTTACAGTTTTCAGGGGTTCTCGAGGACCATAAGTATCGGATGAGGAACAAGGTTCTCAACGGTGCAGAGACACTTATTGAAGAGCTGAATTCTAAACTTCTAAACATAAATCTACAGTAAGAGCGTCCTGATCACACATTATGATACACATTTGCACACTTCTCCTCCACACTGTCGACACTCTGGGGTGTTAAAGTGTCCTCTCTATAGTCCTGATCTCACGCCATCAGACTTTCACCTGCTGCAGCCCTACGAGGATGAAGATTCCCTTCTGATGACAAAGCAAAGACAGTGGTGCATTTATGACTCACAGCACAGACTAAAACAAGTTTTAATGAGGGAATACAAAAGCCTGTTCATAGATGGACAACGTGTTGTAAAGAGCAAAGAGATAAGTGCAAAATGTTATGTATTAATGTTAATTAAAAATGTATTCTACAGTGGATAATAGTGACAATATTTTTGACTTGTGAGTGAATGTGATTTTTCCATTACTTGTTGTTATATATTGTTCCTTAATTCCAGTTTGCCAATTAGTTAATGAAAACATATGTTTGTAAATGGAACCAAGATTTTAAAAAATACTAAAATAAAAATTGTGTAAAAGATTTGGATTAAGTGTGTTTTAGTTTGATTCATGCCCGAAAAGAAAAAGAAATACAGCAGTTCTTTTATATTCTTTCATTTTTCCAGGTGGACAGAATTTCATTTGAATAAAACCTTTATATGCTGCACGTCTTTCAGTGAATTTTAATTTCTTTTGTCACATTAGACTTATTCTTGACTTCTCTTTTGTTCGAGTCCTGTTCGATTAAACAGCTCCTTTGAGCTGCGACGGTCTTTTTCCTCTGCTGTCGAACTCCATCGCAGTGAGAGTGTCAGTCAGGAAACAAAGCCTCTATCAGGAATGTTAGATGACCTTGAGAGAGCTCTCGGTACTGAAGTCACAGATATAGAGTTCCAGTTGTACACCCTGCAGGCTTTAGGAGCGTTTGGCTAATGAGCATCTCTTAATCAAGGCCTAATTGTTTGAGCGTGATTGTTAGTGACCAGGCTAATGGGAATGGCCCTGATTAACGATGTGTGCTCACACACAGTAGGAGACGCCGCCCCACACCCTCAACTCATCCAGTCATTAAATCATTTATTAATTAAAACATAGCAATGAGAGAACACACACACACACACAAGTGACAGGTGGCATTGCATGAGGGTATGGATTTAAGAGATTTTTAACATGAAAGAATAATAACATCACAAAATCACACAAACAAACATCATCTGTGCCTCAATAAGTTTAATGATGTAAAAACCAATATGCACTTAGAGTGAATAGTAATACTTTTACAGCAAAGTTTTAAAGATGGTTTCAGATTTTCTACTGTAAGCTTTTCTTTTATACAAACAATAAGATATAAAATGTGTTTTGATGCGGTAAAGTTGGGGGAAAAAATTAACGCACAGTGCAGATAGATACATTTTTGGAGGGTTTGTTTTGATATGTGCATGACTCGCACCATTTGCACGAAACCAGAACTAATGCAGAAGAATAATTCATGCAAATTTATGCAAAGTGCATAAAAATCAGGTGATGGTAATCTTTCAAACTGATGTCTTATTTAAACTCTACTTTGATTAAAAACTGTTCAGTGCTACTTTATCTGGTGTACATGGTTGGGGTGGGGGGGGGGGGGGGGCTGGACCCTATCCTAGGAGACTTAGGTCAGGAACTGGCGTACGCCATGGACATGCCAATCCATCATGTGCGTGAACACACACCACAGGCTACAGCGCCCCCTTGGAGCAGACAGGGTTAAGGACCTTGCTCAAGGACTCAACAGCAAGTACCCCTGTCTGCAGCCTGCAGATCGGGGTGGGGCTGAATCTGGGGCGGGGCTGCACGTGTTGCCCCGCCCACATGGTTTCTCATTGGTTGTAAGTAAAGTAATGACGTCGTGCAACGTTCCTCCCACAACTCCTCTCATTGGTTAGTGAAATGGATTGAAGTCGCTGCCACCATAAACAGGAAATGCCGTTGGAAACAGGACTTAGGAATTATACATTTTATACAAACGCTGAAATGCTTATTTATTCAGCTTTCAGATGCGTACAAATCTCAGTTGTTGTTGTTGTTTTTTTTTTTTTTTATGTATGCTTATGACTTGTTTGTGGTTCAAGGTTACATACATTTACAAGCAAGACTTCCGCTGTTTAGTTCTCCAATTTCTGGCAATCCGTGACTAAAAATTTAGATGTCAACCAACTAGTCAAAAACACACACACAAAGCAGAAGTCATCTAGGATTGTTGGACATGATACGGCTTTAAAAATACAATAAGCAAAATTACATAAAAATAAAAAAAGGACAGATGCTTACTGTCAAACCATGCATAGTGTGCCTTCTGTCTGAACTGGGTCCTGTTCACAATTGCACTAAAGCAACTGCAAGTAAGCGAAAGATTCATGTAGGCAGCATCTCCATCCTGTAGCACTACAGTACTTCCAAGATCTCCATGGGTAACTGGAAAGTACTGTATATGGAATAGTTTTAACCCTTCATTTGCTTAAATGAAACAGGACAGTATTACAGCACTTAAGAGACTTACTTCCAAAAGTTGCAACTCAGGAGTCATGATTGCCTTTTGTGCCTAAAAAGGATAGCAGAGAAGACATGTAATTCTACATATGTTAAGAAAAAGTAATATTAAGTGTAATTAAATTACATTATTTTCAATTTGCCTCTTGAGTCTCTTTGTTGCACGTCTTTCTTCTTCAGACCTCTAATGAAATGTAGTAAAGGAGAGGTATGTTTATATTATGTAAATAAAAGTTTTCAAAATAATAAGTGCTATGCCTTTAAAATAAAAAAATTGACTGATTCTTATTAAACATACAAAAATTACTCTCTTTGTGCTTTTGTTCATGACCCTAAATAGATTACAAACTGAAGCAATTGTTACATATCGCAATATATACATTTACAATACTTGAATAATTTTTATTATATTGCACAGGCCTAGTATATATATAATGTAAAAGCGACACCTCAGCAAAAAGTTTAGTGCTAGTTCATAAAATGTAGAGAAATAAACCTTAAGGTGAAATTCTCCAAAAGAAGCAAACACCATCTCCTAATACCAGGCATGTCTGTCTGAGGGGAAAAAAATTATACTTTCTAATTACTTTCTATTTATATGGCAAATATACATTTGAGTTTTTACTCACCTCTGTAAAATCAAAGTCCCCTGCGGTTGCAAAACTCAGGGAATACTGGAATTGTAAACATTACAAATACATTTGTTCTATACTGGATCAAAATCTAGTTTAAAAAAACCCATCAGCTCTATAAACTTACCATCAGAACAATGATTCAAGATTCAAAGAACTTTACTAATCCCAGAGGGAAATTGTTAATAAACAACAGACAAGCGACGAAGGTGGGATGCCACAGTTGTTGCTGAAATGTTGTCGTGGAAGGCCACAATCTACCTTGAAAAATAAATTATTTTAAATGCTTTTACATTTATTTATTCCAATGATTACTGGTACCATATCGTTGAAGTGTTCATACTTTAAAATCAGACATACTTAAAAATCACACATACACTGACATACTTAAAAATCATGCACAGAGCATTACTGGCTGGTTTGGCACCATAGTAAACAAACTAAAGTGACAAAAGCAAAATTGTTAAACTCACCATCATGGTGCATTGACAACTGGAACTGTTTTTTGATGTGATAATGCACCAACTGTGGCATACTGGTTTTCGGTTCAGAAGATCCCAGGTTCAAACCCCACAACCACCAAGTTGCCACTGTTGGGTCTTTGAGCAAGGCCCTTAACCCTAAACTGCTCAGATGTGTAATGAGATAAAAAAAAAAATGTAAGTCGCTCTGGATAAGAGCGTCTGCCAAATGCCTAAATGTAAATGTATGTGCAGAAAGGGCAATTGCTGCAGTAGTCTTTTAAATACTGCTCACACTGTCCCTTGCTTAATACTGTTTTGTGCATGTTTGCATAGATCATTGGTTTTAGTATCAATTGTGCTGTAGAAGTCATTTTTAATGTAGTGATTTTAACTTGTACTTTAAAAGAGCAAAAATGTTAGGATTTGTTTCTGTGAGTAAAATGATTCAGCACAAGGTGCATGAAAGGATGGCTTGTTTTCTATATACAGTGGCTTGCAAAAGTATTCGGTCCCCTTGAACTTTTCCACACTTTGTCACATTACAGCCACAAACATGAATGTGATTCAGCCCCACCCCGATCTGCAGGCTGCAGACAGGGGCTTCTCCTCAACAGTGGCTTCCAAATTGCTGGGGCTCGAACCCCCGACCTTCCAATCAGTAACCCACAGCCTTAACTGTTTAAGCCACCACTATGTACTGTGTCCTGTGTACTAGTAGTATGCAGTAGTCCTAATACTAATACTTGTACTATTGATTCACTTGTACTTGTTATTCTGTATTATTATTATTATTATTATTATCAGTAGTAGTATTCCTGTGCTGTATTTTTTTTTGTTCTGATCTTTGTGCCTCTTGCGATTCGAATCCAGTGAATCGACTCCCCAAAAGAGTCTCAATTCGACCCTTTTGTGAAGCAGAGCCCCATGTTGGCTCTTTGACTCTTTGAGAAGAGTCGACTCTACTTTGATTAGATTCAAAGTAGAGTCGAAAAGAGTCGACTCTTTTGTGAAGCAGAGCCTCATGTTGTTAGCATTCAATGCTAAGCTGTTGTTTGAGGTAAGGAAGTTGGTAAGGTGATTATTACTGTATTTAAAAGGCACTCAGTTCCTCTTAGAGTAATAATAAATATGTTTATTTCACAGAGGAAATCACTGAGGAGTATTCTAACCATTGTGCTAGCTTTGCCAACGAGTTAGCATGAATTAGCTAGCTGTAGAAAGGTCAGATTTAGCATCTACTGTACAGTATACAGCAGGTTAGCAATAGCTAAAGCACTACAAAGACTCGTTTTCTTCTACTTAACAAATTATGGACCTGTTGTATAAAAGCAATATCACACGTCTGATTAAAAATGAATGTATAATGTAATATGTTGTTGTTGGTCTTTCGGCTGCTCCCGGCAAGGGGTCGCCACAGCGGAATATCCAGTCCGCACTACAACTTGGCACAGGTTTTACGCCGGATGCCCTTCCTGACGCAACCCTCCCATTTTTTATCCGGGCTTGGCACTGTATCCAGTGGCTGGGGTGTGGGCACTGACTGGAATCGAACCCGGGCCTTCCGCATGGCAGGCGAAACACCTACCACTGAGCCACCAGTGCCCTTTCTAATGAAAGGGCACTTATTATTCTACGAATATTATAATGTAATATATAACCATCATAAACTGAGGAAGAGTCAAAAATTATCCACACTGTCTGTAAAATGAATTAATTTCGACATAATCTCCTTTTGCTTTTCAATACACATTGTCCGTCCGTAAACAAGCTCTCGTATTCCCTCATTAGAAAATGCGCTGCTGTCTTCACGTCTTCATCACAAGTGAATCTTCGCCCTCGTTGTTCTGCTTTCAGGAGACCAAACGGTTTGGTGAATAGGGTGAGATCAGGACTATAGGGAGGACACTTTACCACCTCAGAAGCGAGTTTTTACAGAGTGTCGACAATGTGGACAGAAGTCATGTGAGTTCACGACACCCTCGGATATCAGCCTTCCGTGTTTAATCCGAAGTTTAGTCTTCAGCTCTTCAATAAGTATCTCACATGTACCGAGCACTGTTCATTGTTGAACCTTTTTCCTGTTCTAGTGTTCCAATACTTTTGGCCCTTGAGCATCCCAGAGAACTGTAAACATTGATGAATTTTCCAGCTGATGGTCGACTTTTCAACTTTTTCTCGCTCGGTTATTGAGGATGTTTCCGTTCCGTACTCTGCTGTTTACTCTCAGACTCGTAGTGATGAATCCATGTCTCGTCACCAGTGATGATTCTCTTTAAGAAACTTTCACCTTCCTTAGAGGATCGCTGCGAAATTTGTTTGCGGAAATCTAAACCCTTCTGTTTATGCTCTTCTGTAAGTTGTTTCAGCACCAGGTATACCCTCAGACCACGAAATAAATAAATTAATAAATAAATACGAATCACTGCACGCTGCTCCTTTTTCATGTAAAAGTGGGGTTTCCGTTCTTGCTCGCGCCGCAATTATGAATAAACTGATGTAACATGTTACGGTACATGGACACTAATATTCCATTAATAATCAGAGTAAAAATATGAAACCACCTCGATCAGGAAGAATCTGACCTATTCAGAATAAGAGAATCAGTATTGTACTTTGCTAATCTGTTCAATATCCATGTCAACGTTTAGACAAATATAAACAAATATATTATTTTTGCACGTGTGTCCCATGTGTGGGTAACACGAGGTGACATGACTAGTTCCTAGAAAGCTTTAAGAGCCTTCGCATTTCACACATACAGTAGTAATGCATCTAACCAATAACAAATGAGAATAAATTCTTTCAACTGCAGGAGTTGGAATGGTGCAGGGTGCTTGGGCCCGCTCATTGTTGTTGCTTGCAACTATTTTATTTAATTAATTAATTTATTTAATTCTAAAGGAGCATTGTCAAACAGGAAATCTCCACCTTCCTCCTTTACCTCTGTCTGTATGTTTGGTAAATGACCCCGCTTTCTCAAAAGTGATCAATTCTCTGTGAGAAAAGGCTCAAAGAACAGCAGTTTTCTACCCCGGAAATGAGGCACATTCATTCGCGCCTGCTCAGTAATTGACAGACAGGACGGTTCTGCGTTCTCTGAGTCGTGTGAATAATGAATCGGGGTTTCTAGTTTGCCGTGTGTAGACGAGCTGGTTTCGTGGAGTTCAACTTCTTGAACAATCTCCGCCGTTTATCAGATGGGATCTCTCGTAAATTCCCAGGCTTCAGAAACACACGGTTGTAGCCATTATTTTTAGTCATACTGTACAAGCGACACCGGAGTACACGCCTCCGTTTATTTATTTATTTAACCTTTAGACGAGGTTATTAGATGTAACCTCTGTAATGACATGTGTCACTGAAGCAGCAAATTAACAACAGGTTAACGGCAAGAAGAAACATCATCTTCCTCGAAGATCATCACTAACCTTCCAGGTTTTAAAGTGAAATGTGTTTTTCAGTTTTTAACCACATCGTTGTAGTTTCAGTAATATTTTTTGCTGTTTTCTTAATAATTTTAATAATTTAATAAAATAATTTTAACATCTCTGCCACGGCCACAGGATATGTCTTCTAAGTCGTTTAAGCGTATCGGAAGTACTGTAGTTTGCGCGCAGTGACTGAGTGTTACAAGCTCGGTCATTTTTAACTCTTCGTCGTCACAGCAGTATTACTCGGGCCGAAGAGAAGAGGCGATATTTTCTTCATATTGCACCGGAGAAAAAAAAACCGATGTATAGTAATATCAGAGGGGAAACAGTGTGGGAAACACAATCGCTAGGAAAAATACCACAAACCTGAAGAGACGCATCAAGGCATCCCATAATAATGACCCAGTTTTACAGCCTCTTTGTGATGGTTATGTTTTATGTGATGTATTTTATTTCATAGTTAAACCGTTGCCAAACACATTTATCTAATAGGTTAGCAAATGATTGTGGCCAGTGGGAGCTACAGTATCACTACAACCATCCAAGTGCATAAAATCATATTTAAAAAAAAAATTATAATAAGTTTTTAAAACACTGTATTGTCCGTACTGCTCCTATTGTTTTGTAGTTAAAAATATGGACATGCAGCAGTTGTTGTGGTGTTTAAAAATAAATATAATTAACTGAAAACATCAGATGAAAAGATAATTATTTTGTAAAAAAAAAACTTTAAAAAAAAAAAGGTTTTTGACTAGACTAGATTGACTGCAGGGTTAATTAATAATAATCATATTTTCATTGACTAAAACTAGACGAAAATGTCCCAGACGTTTAGAAGACTAAAACTTGACTAAACAAAAATAGATAAGATTGACTATAAAAACTAACAGGGACATTTATCCCGGGAATCAGAGTAAGACTAAAATTGAAAATTAACACTAACTGATTGTATTTTGGTATCGATCCAAACATGGTGAGGATCATATGTGAATGTTTAAATTAATTTCCTGGATTGGAGAACATTTTAAGGGAATTTCAAGGCTTTGTGGTCAGTACCATCGTCCTGGAGTTCGACTGGTTTCATAAATGTGCAAATTGGTGCGAAAACCTGTGTTTCAAGCTCCCAGTTGGTGATAGAATCGCGTGTGTGTGAGTCAGTCATACATGCTGTGAGATATGACGCTCGGAGAAATAAAAACTTATCGCTCGACATGGGAGCGTACCGGATGAGCTGCTCGTTTATCTGTTCATCTTCAGTCAATTCATCCTCAGAACTTCATGACCAGGATTACGGTATTAACGCAGGCTTTTCTGCAGTACGCAAATATCTCAGTGCTGCGTCTACAGTATGTGCAAGTATATTTCACATCATTATTAAACAAACAAATGCCTAATTATATTAATTTATCTACTCTGAGTAATTAACCTGAATTGTTTGCAATTTGGCTGAAAGAGATAGAGGGAGGGGAGTGATACAGTGAGATGGAGAGAGAGAGAACAGTGATGGAGAGAGAGAAAGAGAGGCACAGACAAAAAGATTGAGATGTGGAGAGAGAAATAGAGCAACATACAGTAGAGGGAGGGGGGAAATTGTAATTGAACTTGGAGAGAGAGAGAGACGGAAAAAAGACAGAAGAGAATGAGCAAAAGAGATCAACGGTGTGAGAAATTAAAGAAATATAGAGGAAAACAGACAGAGAGAGATGGAAAAACACTGGACAGTAAGAGAGACCAGATGGAGACTGAAATGATTGGCGGGGTATCTATTTTTTTCCCCCCGTGACTAGTTAAATCTATTTTTTTAATACAGATTTTTTTATTCCATATTTTTTTTTGGGGGGGACTAGTTAAATCAAGATTATTTTAAATCCTTATTTAATTATTATTATTATTATTATTATTATTTTTGTTTTGCAACTAGTTAAATCTAGATTTTTATTTTAATCTACATTTTTTTTATTTTGTGACTATGTAAATTCGGATTTTTTAAATCCATATTTTTTATTTAGTGACTAGTTAAATCCCAGTTTTTTTTATTTTGTGAAATCAAGATTTTTATTTAAATCCAAATTTCTTTTATAATCCAGATTTATTTATTTTGTTACCAGTTAAATAATTTATTTTTTATAAAAAAAATTTTTATTCCAGATTTGTTTGTTTTTTTCAGGCTAGTTAAATCTAGAATTTTTTTATTGAGATTTTTTAAAATTATTTTGTGACTAGCTAAATCCACATTTTTTATTTTATGACTATGTAAATCCAGATTTTCTTTATTTTGTTAATTGACTAATTCGTTTTATTTAGTGACATATTTTTTTTATCTAGATATTTTTATTTTGTGACTTTTGCACCCTAAAAAATGCTGGGTTAAAAACAACCCAGTCTGGGTTGTTTTTAACCCAGCTGCTGGGTAAATATAGGACTAACTAAATGCTGGGTTAATGTAACCCAGCAAGATGGGTTATTTGTTTAACCCAACAAGATGGGTTAAATATTCAATCCAAGTGCTAGGTCATATTTAACTATAATGCTGGGTTAATTCCACCACATAAATTGGTCTATTTGTGAGGTAGAATTGGGTTAATTCTACCTCACAAATAGGTTATTATTATTTTCATGTTTTACAGTGAATCTGTAAAAAAAAAAAAAAAAAAAAAAAACACCCATGTCTATTAAACAGTTAAATTACTTTGATATACTGGTCTATTACAAAAAAACATACATATATGCAATAAACAACATCCTATTAAATGTTCTTAGAAAAAACATTTATTTTTCAAAAGCACAAGAACAGATAATCAACAGTGACATCATTACTATATTATTACTGATATGGGCAGAATGGAGTAATTGCACAAATAAACTGAGGCAGCTTCTACAGAGCAGGATCTCTCTGTGACTTAAGATATCTTTTCTGCAGAACAAAACTATCCAGCCCTGGTCTCATTTTAACATACAAACACTGTCTATGACTTTTCAGGTAGGCCTCGCTATTTCATACAGTAGCAACATTACAACATTACTGAGAGCAGTGCTGGTCATTATCTCCCAACGTCAGGATGTAGGGGTACGGCCTTGACACTTCAGCCTGCTGGAGGTATTCCACCATGTTGGTGCCAACCTTAGAAAGAAAGAAATGAAAAAGTAAAAATTTTGTTGAATAGCAAAGATTAAACTGAATAAGACTATCAATTTCGTGTGAAATAAGATTGATACAAAAAAATTACAAAGCTGCCCATTAAGATAGGGTATAGGTAACCTAAAACAAAAACATGGAGACAGCTACTACCAAAAATAAAACAAATTCAAATTTTATTGGTCACATACACAATCATACACAGTATAATATGCAGTGAAATGCTTTATACGACCGCCAGTGACCTTAAAAAAGAAAATAAAAGCTTGTACGTAAAATAAATAATCAATAAAAAGGAAATACTGAAGAAATAATTTTAACTAGTAAAATTAACTGTGCAATAAGGGCATAATAAAATATTGCAAAAATATAGAATATAGGGTAGAGTATATATGTATATAGAATTAAAGTGTCGGTGGTTGTGCAAATATGCATGAAAGGTGACATGTGCAATTGTCCAGATGTATGAGTATTTAGTGCAAGTGTGTATGAATGTGTCCATGATTGTCCAGTCAGTGTTGTGAGCTTAAAAGGTGTTATTAGTCCTGTGTGGAGGTGTGATTGTGATTGAGAGACCTTATCGCCTGCGGGAAGAAGCTCCTCCTCAGTCTCTCTGTGTTGGCCTTTAGGGAGCGGAATCTTTTCCCAGACCGCAACAAAGAGAACAGTCCATTACTGGGGTGACTGAGGTCCTTCATGATCTTCCTGGCCTTAGTCCAGCACCGCTTGCTGTAGATGGAGTGCAGGTCAGGGAGCTCAGTGCGGATGATGCGCTCGGCTGATCGCACCACCCTCTGTAGAGCTCGTCTGTCCTGCATGGTGCTGTTCCCGAACCAGGTCGAGATGTTTCCCGTCAGGATGCTCTCTATGGTGCAGGAGTAGAAGTTCCTGAGCACCTTGGAGGGCAGTCTAAAGTCTCTCAAGTGTCTGAGGTGGTAGAGACGCTGCCGGGCTTTTTTCACCACGGTGTTGATGTGACAGGACCATGATAGGTCCTGCGTGATGTGAACACCGAGGTATCTGAAGCTGTCCACTCTCTCCACTGGGCTCCTGTTGATGACGGGGGTCTGGTAGTTCCTCTCCTGCTTTGTACTAAAGTCCACTATCAGCTCCTTTGTCTTACTGACGTTCAGGAGGAGATTGTTCCTCTGGCACCAGTTCTCCAGATTTCCAATCTCCTCTAGGTAGTCCGACTCATCATTGTTGGTGATCAGTCCGACCACGACGGTGTCGTCAGCAAACTTGATGATGGAGGTGGAGTTGGTAGTGGCCACGCAGTCGTGGGTGTACAAAGAGTACAGCAGGGGGCTCAGAACACAACCCTGGGGGGCTCCAGTGCTGAGAGTGAGTGTGGCTGAGACATGTCCGCCCATCCTTACTGCCTGTGGTCTGCCAGTCAGAAAATTGGAGATCCACTGACATATAGATGAGCTCAGTCCCAGGTGCTCCAGCTTGGTGGTGAGTGTGGAGGGAATTATGGTGTTAAAAGCAGAGCTGTAGTCGATGAAGAGCATTTTAACATAATTCCCTTTCCTACTGTCCAGGTGAGTGAGTGATGTGTGGAGGAGATGAGAGATTGCATCATCTGTGGAGCGGTTCTGACGGTATGCAAACTGTAGTGGGTCCAGTGTGTCGGGTAGTGAAGAAATGATGAAGTCTCTGATAAGGCGTTCAAAGCACTTCATCACTACTGAGGTGAGGGCTACAGGGCGATAGTCATTGAGGGAAGCAGGGTGTGGTTTCTTCGGGACAGGAACAATGATGGACTCTTTGAAGCATGTGGGGATCACCGACTGAGATAAAGAGATGTTGAATATCTCAGTGAACACAGGTGCTAGCTGGTCTGCGCAGGCTCTGAGAATACGACCTGAGATGCCGTCTGGTCCTGCTGCTTTCCTGGTGTTCACTCTCTTGAAGGCTCTCCTCACGTCGTGCTCGGAGATGATGAGCGCGTTCCCGGTGCTGGCTGTGTCTTCCTGTCTGCAGCCGTTAGCGCCACTAGCATTAGCGCCGTTAGCATTAGCGCCGTTAGCATCGCTAGCGTCTTTAGCTGCAGCCTCGAAGCGAGCATAGAAGATGTTCAGCTCGTCTGCCAGAGTCGCGTCCGCGTTCGTCATACCGGATGCTGGTGCTTTATAGTCCGTTATTGTTCTCAGTCCCTGCCACAGGCTCCTAGAGTCACTCTGTTGAAGCTGTGACTCTAGTTTTCTCCCGTAGCGCTGCTTCGCCTCTTTCACTGCCTTCCGGACGTTATATGACGCAGCCTTCATATAACAGCAAAATAAGCACGACTTTTAGGATACAGCACTTTTGTCAGACTAGTTGATATTGTAGTCTGCATTGATTTTAAGCTAATTACCGAAAAAATGTCATAGCTGTGTCATACTGGTACATTACAATCACCAAAATATTAATACTTCCATCTAGTAGTTATCTGTACCGCTGTGGTACTTTTTCCTGTAGTTGGCGCGCTGACTGATAGTTAATTTAACTCTGGTTAAAGATGGCGACCTGGTTAGCTTACATGCTATTACTGGTGATACATTTGCATACTTGCCAAAGGGGGAAAGGTGTAAAATATTGTTATAACTCGGGAGAAACGCAGGAGAAATTTGACCGCAGAGTAAATTACTAGCTAGTGAAAAACGGGAGGGTTAGCAGGTCTGTATATTTGTGAGAGGGTCAGTGGTTTGTAACACCACAGCATTTTATTGTCTCAAGCAGTGAGATTAATAAAGTTCTAAAGTGGTTGCTAATGCTAGCAAACTAACTAAATGCCTGCGTCATGCTAGCAATACAGTTAACAGTTTAGCATTCATTCATCACTTCACCATCTTCGTAACCCTGCAAACATTCTACAGCGAAAGCTAAAAAGCTCAGACATCTTAGCCGTTTCTTTCATACACAGGTGGGGTGGCTAGCAGCTATTCTCAGCTAAATTATCATCCAGTACCTCAGACCAGCCGGAAAGTTTGTGTGTAACCTTAACACGGTAACAGCAATAAATGTTACATATAGTAATAATTTTTCAGTCATATGTGAATTAGGTGAGTGAACATGTGTATACAGACCTTGTATTTAACGCCATTTCCCCTTAAATGTCCGAGGAGGATGAACCGTCATCAGCGGTGTGGGAGCTCAAGCGACACGAAGCTGAGTCACAGCCGCTGAATCCACCGGTGAACTTTGGGGGAGGGGCCGAGCAAACTTCAACCCAGCAGCTGGGTTACACAAAAACTACCCAACTCTCTGTAAATAACCCAGAAAAATGACCCAACAGCGGCAACCCAGCGTTTGGGTAGAAAAAACAACCCAGCATTTTTTAGAGTGTGTAGTTCCGCCCCCTCACAAACAATTTAAAGGGCTCACGGAGATCGTTAATCCTCTTCTGGATTGTGTCCACCTCTCCAGCATCAGTTTCATTAGACAAGTCTGACTTTCGTACAGTTGTGAACGTTTTCATACACACACTCATTTGTTATTGAACGCAGCTCTGCTGTACAGGTGTGATATTTTTTTACGATATATTTTTGTTTCTTTTTAAGACTAGACAGCATTTGCTCAGGTGTAAAACTGAGCAAAAAAAAAAATAAATAAAACCTCTCCATTTTACAAAGGTCAAATTATTGGGCAGCATCAAGCAAAGAAAACAACTAAGGGGAAATTACTGAAACAGGGATAAGGACTTCGACACATTATCAAACCCTGTAAGAATACTACTGAACCATCAAACACCACTAAAAACACTAGTGAAAGTAAGAGCATTTCCATACATGCACAACGTGATGAGAACTCAGAATCGGGACTAAACAGCTGAGTGTTCATAAGAAAACTAATAAGACATTTTTTCTTCTTCTTCTTCTTATTATTATTATTATTTTTGGTTGAAGCCTACATACTGTACATGGTTTGAAACAAAGATGTTAACCCCTTAACTTTTTTAAAAACTGTACTTTCACCAAATTTCGTTTCGTGTAACAACATTATGGTGTTGGTTTCTACTGGATCGTACAAACTTCAAATACTGTCGTTCACCTACAGTAGCAAGATATTGAATCTACTGTCATTTCATCTTATTACAATCAACTTGAATAATAGGATAAAGCAAAGTTTATGGTTACACTAAGTTGTACTTCTTTGGTGGTCAGACAAATACACTCCCTGTTCGGTAATCAGAGAGTAAATCACAGATGAGAAATGGAAAAAGTAGATCGGATAAAGATGAAGTTTTGTCTTAAAATGACTCCAGCGTGTTAAAATTTACTTATACAAGTACCACTTCAGCGCTGTTATTTCAGCCAAATATTTTTTTCAATTAATATCTATTGGTGCAGGTGTTTGTTTACATTGAGCAAGTAGCGCATTTGTAGCTTATTTTAAAGTAGATTATTAAATCTACTTTCATAACTGTTCATAACAAATTCAAATCAAATTAAAATTTTATTTGTCACATACAAAGTCATACACAGTACGATATGCAGTGAAATGCTTATACGACCTTAAAAAATAAAAGCTTATAGATGAGAAATAAATATGAATAAAAAAGAAATACAATAGAAAATAAATATAACTAGGATAAAAAATATATATACATATTCTGTACAAATAAGGACATACTGTACAATATAGCAAATTATAGAAATGATAGAAATTTTGTGTAAAAAATTTAATGTTAATAAAGAAAAAATTAAGAGAATTGGGGGGGGGGTTGCAAATATGCATGAAAAGTGTCTTATTAAAGTGACCTGTGTGACCTGATCCAGAAATTAAAATATAAATATGTAAGTGTCCATAAATGTCCAGAACACGAATTTTACACAACATTTTGGTTTCACTTATGGTGCAAGTTAAACTTCAGGCATAGACTGTATCTAAGTACAGTGGAACCTCAGATTACGAGTAACATGGTTTGTGAGTGTTCCGCAAGACGAGCAAAGATTTTTAATTAATTTTGACTTGAAAAACGAGCATTGTCTTGGTTTACGAGCACCGAGTATCATGTATCCTGCATGCTCTTCTTGTTTTGAAGCCGAGTATCACATGTTCATGTGTTCTCTCTCCCTGCTGGGTCTTAGTGCTCATCTCTTACTGGTATAATCAACATCCGTGCACACGTGTACTGTTTACTATAACACTGTGACCGCGTGTGTGTGTGAAACATATTTTATTTTGTGTTTGTAAGTGCATGTGTACAGCGCGTGTACTGTTTCTTATAACACACGTGTGTGTGTTTGTGTGATTCAAATAAGAGAGTAGAAAGGTTTACTGGGTAAAATGGAGGTTAATTTGTTGTATTTTTACTTTATATTTTGTATTAATTATTTTTATGTATTTATTTTTTTGGGCTGTGAAACTAATAATTTGACTTTGATTTACGAGTGTTTTGGAATACGAGCTCGCTTCCAGAACGAAATATGCTCGTAATCCGAGTGGGCAGTTTTTTTGTTGTTTTTTTTGTGATGCTGTGACAAATTCTGATTTCTGGTCCTCTGATGTATGAAACGTAAAGATATCGTTGAAAGAGCAAGTTCTGACCCAATGTACACTACCATTCAAAAGTTTTAGATCACCTGCAAATTTCTTTGTTTTTGTTTAGTGATTTATTTTCTACATTCCACAACAATACTGGGGATTTCAAAACTATAAAATAACATATGGAATTAGGTAATTACGTAACAACAAGAAAAACAACAGTTAGTTGTTATTTTAAGACACAGAGGTCAGCATTTCTGTAATAGTTCTTGCAAGAACAGTATTGTCAAGTGCATTTGCAAAATCCGTCAAGCACCATAATGAAACTGGCTCTCATGAAGGCCATCCCAGGAGGGCGAGACCAAAACCTACCTCTGCTGCAGACGAGAAGTTCATTTAGAGTTATCAGCCTGAAAAATGACCAATTAACAGCACCTCAGATTAGAGGCGTTATGAAGTCTTTACAGAGCAGAAGTAGCAGAAACATCTCAATATCAACTGTTCAAAGGAGATTAATGCATTTTTTTGGACGCCTTCAGCATTCCTTTACAAAGTAGAAAGAACTAAAAATCAGGAACCATCATGGAATTAGAAAGTGATCTAAAAATTTTGAACGGTAGTGTATATATAAAACCTTTCTTTTGTTTATATAGACGGCTGAATACCCAGTGCAGTCCACTTGGCAAGAAGCCTCTAGCCAATCAGAATGCAGCAAATGCCATCAGACATCTACTGTACATTTTCAGGTTCAGTCACCTTAGCTAGACAGAATAGATCAAGCATTCGGTCATTATTATCAGACAATACTAGCACAGCAGAGCTTCTGAAGTGTATTGAACCTATGGCTCAGAGTTCACCTTGTCACATTATAAAATTATTATTATTCTTTTTTGGCTCCTAAAAATTTTATTTGCATCCTAAATATTTTGGGTTTAAAGCTTTATGTTTGTCCAAAAAAAAATTTTATGCAAAAAATAAAAGAATGAGAGAATAAAAAACAAGACAGAAATGGAGACAAGGAAGTAAAGAAAAGGACCATGCAGAGTGAAAGAGAGATTCCAAAAAGACAGACAAAGCCTGACAAAGAGAGCGAGAGAAAGGAAGAAAGATGATGTTAATGAACACCACTTTAATTACTAGCTGGTAAATTCCACCTGTAAGGAAAACGACTGGAGTGAGGCAGGTTCACGCTGAAAGGTGAGTTAATTTTGGGTGACAAAAGCAACAAAAGCTGGTTTTGTACTAAACGGGTGCCAATAATATTACTCATACATATCTTTCAGTTATTCTGCACCTGTCTGAGGTACTGTATAATTTCTCTCTGTTACGTCTCATCTGCGTTAAATGAAATCACGCATTTACACCCCTTCAGATTTTCCCGTTTGACCGCAAACATCTATAAGCGCGCATGATCGTAAAAAAAACACAGTTTGGAGCCGTGCGTCGTTCTAATCGCGAGTCACATCTCGCTACGATCTAATTTGTGTTACACTCACCAATTACTTTCACGCTCGGCTCGCTCCTGTCGCGAGCTGAAAGAACAGATTAGCAGCTACACGTCTGCACGCCGGAGACTCTAATTAAAAACACAAACCGGGGAAAAATGAACATCTGGTGACACGTGAGGGTCGAACCAAAACATTAAATAAATAAATAAATAAATAAAACAAACGGAATGATATTCAGCATCATCTTTTAAGCATCCTGCACGCTGATCTGATGTTTTTTTTTTTAATGTTATGTAATAATAGAGACGCCTCTTTTTAGTTGTGTGAGTGATTTGTAAAGAAGCTAGCTAGAGGTGGCGCAAAATCATCATTCAAGCAGAAGACAAAAACAATAGAACAAATGAAAAAAAAAGAAGAAACGTAGTCATATATATATATATATATATATATATATATATATATATATATATATATGTATTACAACCGAGCATGAATGGAGTGAGAAGATTACTTAAATCTGCCGGATCTGTCCCATTTTCTTATTAGACCCCTAAATGCAGATGATCTAGATGAAGTGTCTAGCAGCATGGGCACTATTTTTACCAGTACATTAGACACTGTTGCTCCCATCAGATTAAAAAAAGTCAGAGATAAAACACTTGCAACCCGTAACCTTGAGCGAAAATGGAGGAAAACTAAATTAGAAGTTTTTCGAATTGCGTATAAAGACAGTATGTGCAGCTACGGACAGGCTCTAAAAACTGCTAGGACCGAGCATCTTACTGTACAGTGGCTCACCTACAGTAACAAAACCTAAGATGCCCGCAGAGAGTATCCCATCACAGTTTAGAAGTGAAGACTTTATGGAGTTCTTTAATGAAAAAATCAATAGTATCAGGAAGAAAATAACGGAGGTTCAACCTCTAATACTATCCCATGATCCAGTTCAGCCTATAGCTTCACATTCACATTTAGATTTTCAGTGCTTTACAGGTATAGGACAGGAAGAGCTGTATAAACTTATTACCTCAGCTAAATCAACAACGTGCCTGTTGGACCGAATCCCAACCAGATTCTTAAAGGAAGCGATGCTTACGGTTGGAGAGCAACTTCTAAACATTATTAATTCTTCATTACATCTTGGTCACGTCCCTAAACCTTTCAAGTTGGCAGTTATTAAGCCGCTTCTTAAACAATCTAACTTGGTCGAGAATGAAATAACAAATTATAGACCGATTTCAAACCTTCCGTTCATATAAAAAATATTAGCCTATAATGTGGACCCCCTCCCCCACTTGGGACAATCAGACCACCTTTCTTTGTTCCTTACTCCTAAGTACTCACCCCTCATCAACCGTGTGCAGCCATCAGTGAAGACCATCAAAGTGTGGCCAGCGGGGGTAGACTTCACACTCCAGGACAGGTTTCTACACACAGACTGGAGTATGTTTGCTACTCAGGCCACCTGTGGCTCTCACACGAACATAGACAGCTACACTTCCTCTGTTCTGGATTACATCAACACCACCATAGACCACAGTGTCACAACCCAGAAGCAGATCACCACATACCCAAATCAGAAGCCATGGATGAACAAGGAGGTGCGTCTCCTACTGAAGGCACACAACACTGCCTTCAGATCAGGTGATGCACAAGCCTACAGCACTTCCAGGGCTAATCTGAAAAGGGGCATCAAAAAGGCCAAATACTGCTACAAACTAAAGCTAGAGGAGCACTTTTTACACTCTGACCCTCGGCGCATGTGGCAGGGCATCCAGGCCATCAGCAACTACAAACCAAGAAACTCAACCCCCCAAGCCACTGATGTCTTCTTTCTGAATGAGCTTAATGACTTTTATGCTCGCTTTGAGAAAGACAATAAAGATAATATCACCAAGATCGCCTCCTCACCCGACCACCCACCCATCACACTAACCTCATCTGACGTCTACACCGTACTGAGCCAGATCAACGTGCACAAGGCTGCTGGACCAGACGGTATCCCTGGGCGTGTACTGAGGGCATGTGCGGAGCAGCTTGCTGGGGTATTCACAGATATTTTTAACATGTCCCTTGCCCAAGCAGCTGTACCAGCGTGCTTTAAATCTACCTCAATTGTGCCAGTGCCGAAACACTCCAGCCCGACGTGCCTGAATGACTACCGCCCCGTAGCACTCACACCCATTATTATGAAGTGCTTTAAGCAGTTGGTCCTGACACATCTGAAAGACTCTTTCCAACCCTCACTAGATCCACACCAGTTTGCTTACCGTGCCAACAGGATGATGCAGTCTCCATAGCGCTGCACTCTGTACTCACACACTTGGACAATACAAACACCTATGCACGACTACTGTTTGTTGACTTTAGCTCAGCTTTTAATACTGTTCTACCCTCTAAGTTAATCACCAAACTTAGAGAGCTGGATATTAACATCTCACTTTGTAATTGGATTACGGACTTTTTGACCAACAGACCCCAGCATGTCAGGTCAGGCCACATCTGCTCCACTACCGTCACACTCAACACTGGTGCACGGACAATAATCTGCTCCTTAACACCAAGAAGACCAAGGAGCTCATCGTAGATTTCAGAAAAGGAGGAAGAGCTTCACATGAACCCGTTCACATCAACGGAATGGTTGTTGAACCTGTCCCATCCTTCAAGTTCCTGGGGAGCCACATTTCAGAGAACCTATCCTGGTCCACCAACACCTCTAGCCTGGTCAAGAAGGCTCACCAGCGTCTATTCTTCTTAAGAACACTTAAGAAGAACCAGCTGTCATCATCTACTCTGGTGAACTTCTATCACTGCACAATAGAAAGCATCCTAACCAACTGTGTCACAGTTTGGTATGGAAGCTGCTCTGTTGCTGAGCGCAAGGCACTGCAGTGGGTGGTGAAAACTGCCCAGCGTATTATAGGGACTCCACTTCCAGCCATCGAGGACATTCAAAGGAAGCACTGTGTGCGTCGAGCACGCAGTATTCTTAAGGATTACTCCCACCCCGCCCACAAACTGTTTTCTCTTATGCCTTCTGGTCGGCGCTTCAGGTGTCCCAGGTCAAGAACTAGCAGACTGAGGAATAGCTTCTTTCCCAGAGCTATCTCCTTATTGAACTCTGCCCCCCACTGACACCTGCTCACCCCTCACACACCCCTATACTCTTCCCATTACTCTATTTACACTTTACACTATTTAATATGGACTGCACTACAATGTACACACCTATTTGAAAACACAAATATCCATGCACAACATATTTGTAAACTTCTAGTTGAATATATATTCACACATGTCTATTGATAAATTCCTGTACATTATGTTCATATGTACATTATGTTCATATCATATGTAAATTCCTGTCTATAGAAAATAGCAACTTGTACATTATGCCCATATCTATTTGAAAATCCCCAACTACAGTTAACAGTAACTTGTATATATTGTTCATACACTGTAAATTTATAAGTATAGTCACTTGCAATCTGTATACTATGATCATATAATATCCTGTACATTATGTTGATATCTATTTGCAAATTCCTGCCTACAGTTAATAGCAACCTGTACATACGGTTCATCCATTGTAAATTTATAACCATAGTCACTAGTAATCTGTATATTATACTCACATAATATCTTTCTTTAATAGTTACCCATAGCTTCTCCCTGCACATATCCCTTTTTTTTTTTTTTAAACGTATACCTTTATCCTGCACTTTCTGCTAATTGCACTTCTGGTTAGACCTAAACTGCATTTCGTTGCCTTGTACTTGTACATGTGTAATGACAATAAAGTTGAATCTAATCTAATCTAATTAGAAAAAGTAGTATCAGCTCAAATATGCACATTCTTGCAGGAAAACAACATCCTTGAAAAATTTCAGTCAGGTTTCAGGCCCCATCATAGTACAGAAACTCCACTAGTTAAGATTGCAAACGACTTGTTTTTAGCTTCGGACCAAGGCTGCATTTCAATACTAGTCTTACTTGATCTTAGTGCTGCATTCGACACTGTAGATCATGATATTCTCATAGATCGCTTACAAAATCACATAGGTATTCGGGGACAGGCATTAAAATGGTTTAGATCATACCTGTCTGATCTATACCATTTTGTAGATCTAAATGGAGAACCCTCTGGTGTAATTCCAGTGAAATATGGGGTCCCACAAGGGTCAGTTTTAGGACCTCTGCTGTTCTCAATATACATGCTTCCCTTGGGTAACATCATTAGAAGACATGGGATTAGGCTCCATTGTTATGCTGATGATACCCAATTATATATCTCAACCAAACCAGCTGAAATATCTAAATTGTCTGGATTAACTGAGTGAGTCCAGGACAAAAAACCTGGGTGTAATATTAGACAGTAACCTTTAGACAGTGTCCTTTGAAAATAACATTTCAAATATCACAAAAACAGCCTTTTTCCATCTTAGAAATATTGCAAAACTGAAGAGCATGTTATCTGTATCTGATGCAGAAAAGCTAGTTCATGCATTCATGACCTCCAGACTGTACTATTGCTATGCATTACTAGGTGGCTGTCCTGCATCCTCAATAAACAAGCTTCAGTTAGTCCAAAATTCAGACGCCAGGGTTCTTACTAGATCCACAAAATATGATCCCATAACCCCTATATTATCATCCCTGCACTGGCTACCTGTTCAGTCTAGAATAAATTACAAAATAGTGTTACTTACATACAAAACCTTAAATGGTTTAGCTCCCACATACCTAACCAGTCTTCTGATACGCTACAATCCACCACGCGCTTTAAGATCAGAAAACTCCGGACTTCTGGTAGTTCCCAGAATTTCAAAATCTACAAAAGGGGGTAGGGCTTTTTCATATTTAGCTCCAAAGCTTTGGAATAGCCTTCCAGACAGTGTTCGGGGAGCAGACACGGTTTCCCAGTTCAAAAGTTGACTCAAGATGCATCTTTTTAATCTGGCATACACGTAACTCATCCCATAACCTCATACTCTAGTACACCTATACTGAATGGCAACTACGCTAATTCTCCCCATCTGTTCTGTATCCTTCTACCCATGCCGAGGCATCGGGAGATTGTGCCAGTTTCAGTAGACAAAGGCCGACCCTGCGAGGTTCCTGATGCATCCAGAGAAGGACCAGCTACAGCTGGATTCTGCTTCATGATGGTTGGAGCTACACATGCTGCTCCTGTGCTTCCAGTGATCCAGACCTCATCTGCCCTCTGCACCTCATCTGTCCACTGGCTCATCCCTATGCTGAACGGGTCTTCATGTTAACACACATGATGTTATCATTTCTATCTGTTATCACCCAAATGAGGATGGGTTCCCTGTTGAGTCTGGTTCCTCTCAAGGTTTCTTCCTAATGCCATGTCAGTGGCACTCTGAGCAATTCCCACATTGGCATCCCAAGTGGTAGAAGATAATTATTTGCTAAGTTTGTTTAGAAATTATTAGTATGCCAGATGGCAGATATACTTGCTGCTCAGTACAAATGTAGATTTTTCCTTAATTCATGTGACCTACAGTAGAATATTGTATCTATGTTCATGTCTATGGAAATGTCGTAACTCGAATGTTTGTAAGATGGGGACTTGCTGTAATTCGCATGCTACGTGGTCAGGTAATAAATGTATTATTTGTCTGTCCATGCTCCACATGAAACATCATACTCTACTTAAACTCTGATATTGCCTAAAGATGTAGAGTCCATGCTCAATAGTAATCCAAATCCAGTGGACAGGGCCAAAACAAAAGAAACGCAGTGTGTGTGAACACACACATCCACACACGCACACTGGCTCCTCCTTTCCTTGGTTGACTCGCTCTCTGTATCATCCTAATGAAGATGGATTCGTTTAATCTGCTTCCTGACAGAGGCCTAGCCATCCCTTCAGTTGTGTCATCTTCTCTTCCTCTAGCACTTCTCCATCCTATGCGCTTTCACAGATCTCCCTCGCTCTCTCTCTCTCTCGGTCCAGCGAGGGCCGCGGCACGACCACGCACACGGCTCAAGCCCAAGTGAAAAGGGCAAGGAATTTGTCACCTCCGTCAACGAGGGGCCCCGGCAGAGAAAACGATATCATTAATCTCCTGACGTCTCGATATTGTATTAACCTTTCTAGTGGAAATCCTGGCGGCTCATTAGTCTGGTAAAAGGAGACGGGAGCGTAGTAATCAATAGAACAAGCTTTCAACTGGACCGTGAGTTATACTACGGCGTTCACATGTGCTCACCCTGCAGCCGATATGATAAGAGAGCACCTTAACTAATTATGGCGGCACGACAAGGACGGAGAGCTATTCGATTCAACGCTGCGTCCGACGAGTGACGAGAACCAATAGAGCCAAGATCTACGGATTTAAATAATGAATCTTGAGTCGTGATTGCCAGGTTGATACAGAGGGTGTATCGAGTCAAGAGTCTTGTATGGAACCATGAGATCCGCCATATTTGTTACACCCTTACCGCCTACGTGCCCAAAGATAGACCCGAATTCCTTACACGCAACAAGAGCGTGCACTGACTGAGGCTTTACCAGAGCGAAAAAATATACAAATTGCATGTTTGCATTGCATTCGTTTAGCAAGTTTAGTTCTGTGGGTATGTTTTTCTTTGGCGTCTCCTGATTTAAGGCTTAAGGAAACTTCAGCAAGCCTCGCATGTCAGCACGACATGTCTTTTAAATGAAAGCTTTGCGGTTTGAAAGCTTGTTTCGTGCGCGCACCTCAAAGAGACTAAAGCGAAATGAGCGTGGGAGGCTAAAGAGGGTGTGAGGGAAGGAAAAGAGAAATCCTCCAGCCTGTTAAAGGCCTTTGCCATCCGCTCACCCGTATCCTCACCTCTCATCCATCATCGCGCTTCGTGTCCACGCAGCTCTTTTCAGCAGATCATTTGACTATGAAAACATGCCAATTTAGTCCTATTATGTGCTCACGGTCAGCTTCAAAATGTTTTCACTTGGTCCATCATTGCCGAGCGTTAGTTCAGTAATTGCCGAGGTCTTTCAGAGCGGGATCGCAACAAAAACAGCACCGCTAAAGCTTTGATTGTGTGTTTACACCGAGAGTACCCTTTTAGCGGTATGCGGAATGGCGACTACAGCGAGGCTGAAAAGGTGGCCGTGAACTCGCTCGACTGCGTTCATCGTTCTTCCTGCATCGTTCAGTTAATGCTTCTTTAATGTGATTATTGCAGGGAGGATTTATGTTCTGTAAGGATTGTACACAAACAAAATGTTTAACTTTGAATGAAGTTCATTGCCAACGAAAGGCAACTGTGAATTCAACCAGAGTTCAAATTGAAACTGCAAAATGATGTACATGTTCTACAGTGTGGATAACTTTCGGTAACAAAATTTGTTTTGTGACTCAAACCACACAGCCTCAAATTATTGCATGATGCATTCTCTAAAGAGATTTTTTTGAAAAAAGGACACAATGAAACCTCGTCTCATGAACATAATTCGTTCCTAAGTTCTGTTTGTAACCTTATTTGGTCATATTCAGTTTTTTCCACAGCAACACACGTACATGGAATTAATCCATTTTCAGTCACTGTGTAACATTATTTAACTTTAGATTTATTTCATTTATTTAAAAAAACTGCGAAAAGCCTTAATTATACAAAAATAATACAGCATGAAATATAAATCTCAACTGTACAGGAGAGAGCGAAACACTTCATTTTTACATGTACACGTATTGTTCACGCAATAAATTTTTTAGGGAGACTCGTTAATGTGATGGAATGGAGGAGACGGGTGTGTTTTCTTTCTTGGCCCCTGGTTCGTATGAGGCAGCCGCTTTCACAAAAAAAAAAAAACATTTACCCAGACAGATTTTTTCCGCATTGCACATTTGCCCAACTGCGCTGCACAAAAAGACACCACGTTATCGTTCATAAGGAGTAGCACTTTGTTCGGCACATTGTTTTTAGGAGGGTACTTCTCGGAAAAGGCTTGGACATCACACTACTTTGAACAAAATTCTTTTGTCATGTGTGTGATCTGTGACAGCGGACTGAGCCAAACTGATGCTGGGCGACGCGCTCGCGCCTTTGTTCAGCTCATAATCTTGGGATGGTGGTTTCTAGGTTGTGAGTCAAGGAGGAGTTCGTGAATAGAGACACATTTTAGGTGAATTTTGTTCGTACTCGGGGTGGGGGGGACATTCATGAACATGTATACAGTGGAACATTGGATTGTGAGTAACTTGCTCTGCAAGCATTTTACAAGATGAGCAATTTTTTAAAATTACTTGATAAACGAGCGAGGTCTTGAAATGCGAGTAGTACACATGCGCTTTGTCTGCCGAGCATCACATGATTCCAACTGAGGCCAATGTTTTTTCTTCCTCACGCACTGCTCAGTCTCAGTGCATGTGTATCACTCATATAGTCAACAACCAGGCACGCGTTTACTGCAACAACGGCCCCCGTTTAATGACAATGCAACATCACATTTCTTGCGAAATCCTTAAAACGAGGCAAAACAGCATTAGAGGTTCCTTGTTAAAGAAGTTTCTCGACAGAGCAGTGATTCTATTAGTGTGTGGGTGTGTGTTTGTGTTTTGTTACAATTTTAGTTTCTTGAACTTTTAAGATAATAAAAGAATTTGCCAAAACTCAAAACTTTAGCATTTTAGCTTTATTCAAAGCTCCGCAACTGACTTGTACATGAATAATTAAATATAGCGTTCTTTATAGCATTAGTTTTCTTAATTAAGAAACATTTATTTTTTTAAAAATATTTATTTTATTATTTCTAATAATTGGAAAATAATTCAGTCCTACCACACGAGATGCCAATGTGAGAATAGTTTAGAGTAGGATTATAAACAAATGGTCAGGTTTTAACGCCTAAAATATCCTGAACGTTTTCAGCACGAGACTAATTACGCTGTGTTTTGAGACAGATGCAAGCGTTGTAATGAGTGGGTTTGAGGCTCGTCGATTGGAGGCTTTTTAACAGGCGCATCTTTTGATAATGTAACAACATAAAGATGCATTTCTGTTCCACCTCGGGTGCTCGTCACAGAATCGCTTACATACAAAGATCGGTCATGGCCGATCAAGCTGAAAACCAGGTAGTTCCAGTCACTAACTGATGAAAAACATTGATTTGGCGGTCAATGTGGCCATACATGAATCGGCACACAATAGAATCATGATTCATAACTGAATAATTTTTTGCCCCCCGTCTTGAACATATGGACATGAAATGCTAGCTCACAAGATCTGTCTAGGTGAAAGATTTTCCTTTTAGTAAAGCGTTATTTTCCATAAACATAGAGCAGACATAGGGGCCTATATTATTTTTTATATATTTTTTATTATTATTGTTATTCTTAACTCACAAGCCAAAACATGATCAACTAACTGTCAATCTATGCTGAGCCGGCTCATTATAGCACCCCACTTCTGGCACAGGTCTCTCTTCATAAATCTGACTAAGCATCACCCTGATGACTAGGACTTGTGGAGAGATGGGACTTTCTAATATAACTGATGAAATATAATTAGAAAGATGAAAAACTGTCTGTAACTTTCAAGCGAGGACGGGTTACGTCAACCGGGACGGTGAGCAGGGACGGCAGTTGCAGTACTCATCGGCTAATGAGGCCACGAACAGCACTAAACCAAGACAGACCAGAGTGGCTCCTGTAATAGCTCTAATGACTTCAGACTTATTAAAATGATTGCAGAGTTGTCCAGGTTTAAAAAAAAAAAAAAAAAACTCTTAAGTACTCGGGAATCACTTTGATAAATTAACGAGATTAGGATGTAGTCATTTGAACCATTGGTTCATTTTCTATAAATGTAATATTTCTTAAGTGTTTTTATGGTTCTCTTAGTACTATATTTACAGTGCCTGATGCTCTTTATTTGGTCTTCAGGACCACTTGACTTTATTCATTCGTGCAATAATCGTGTCCTGCTTTTACACCATCCTGCTGTGAATAGGATGCTTCTCATCCCAAACATGCTTGGGACAGAACAGAGGTCCGGACCCTGAGCAGATAACTACCTTATAGTAGTGTAAAACTGGCATCTTCTTCTTGTGTCAGCTTACACTCAGACTTGCCAAACTTGATCTTGTTCTAGCCTGATCAAATGACAAATGTACAGGTTTACAGTCAGACCGGAGAACCCTCTTAAGCCCGGTTCCCGCTTTACCAATTATTGGTACGAGTTAATACAAATTGTGATGTGTTGTGGGTGGGTGTATGCACTCACTCACTCACTCACTCTCCTTCTTCTATACCGCTTTATCCTGTATTCAGGGGGGCCTGGAGCCTATCCCAGTAGGCTTAGGGCACAAGGCAGGGTACACCCTGGACAGGGTTCCAATCCATCGCAGGGCAAACACACATACTGTGCACTCACACACTCATTCACACACTATTGGGAATGCCAATTAGACTAACCTGCATAGCTTTGGACTTTGGGAGGAAACCGGAGTACCCAGAGGAAACCCACCAAGCATGGGTAGAACATGCAAACTCTATGCACACAGAGATGGGAATCGAGCCTGGCCGGGAATCGAACCTGGACCCTGGATGTATTTGGGTGAACTGCAGTGAGTATAGGGTCTTGAATGGCCTACAAGGTTTTGAGCAAAACGTTTGAGACGGTGCTACAGGTCACATGTAGGTCTATGGGTCCATGGTATGTTTCTGCAAGTCTATTCATGGTCCTGCATGGTCAATTATAGGAATCTATAACAGCACCTTGTCACATGATGGTTTCAGTTCCAGGACGGTGGTCACTGATAAGTGATCAGTATATCCCATCATGGCAACAATGTTCTCTAATGGCAGTGGGCACTTTCAGCAGGATAATACACCCTGGCACACCGCAAAACCTGTCCAAGAATGGTTTAATTCATGTTTTTGACACGGTCCCCGAATGATCCAGATCTCAATCCAAACAAGATATGTGTCATCGTGGACATCCCAAATAAACATTATTTAAGTTAAGCCTTTATTTGTCACATTTCTTCTTCGCATATCCCAGCGTAACTGGGTTCAGAGCGCAGGGTCAGCCATGATACAGCGCCCCTGGAGTAGTTAGGGTTAAGGGCCTTGCTCGAGGGCCCAACAGTGGCAACCTGGTGGAGCTGGGGATCGAACTGCCGATCTTCCGATCAGTAACCCAGCCCTCTGAGCTACCACTGCCCCCAATTTTCGCATATCCCAATTAGGAAACTGGTGTCAGAGCGCAGGGTCAGCCATGATACAGCGCCCCTGGAGCAGTTAGGGTATAGGGCCTTGCTCAAGAGCTCACCACTAGCAACTTGGCGATTTTGGGGCTCGAACCCCCCCGACCTTCCGATCAGTAACTCAGAGCCTTAACCGACTGAGCCACCACTGCCCTAATTAAATGACCTTAGGTAGCTCTCACAATGCAAACTACTTTGAGAAACGTAAAGTGTGTGTGGCAGCAGATAGATTACAAATTTTCAGTATCAGACAGGATTACATTTCTACTCAGAATGCAAACAAACATATAGACTATTTTTAGCTGCAGCATCTGTTAGAGTGGAAATACAGGGTGTGAAGATTTGTGAACGAGGAAGGCCAGTAGTTTGCAAGATGGACGGTCCTGCAGTAGCTTCTAGTGTCTCCTTTGGGAGATAATGAACAAGCATGCAGCTGCTTTATTCAGTCTTATCAAAACCACACTGGTGAAGAAAAAGAACAAGACTACCATATGTAATTAAATGGAGATTTCGTTTCTTCAGGTTGAAATCTTGAGCTGCACATCAGATGTTCCAGGTCCATAAAGAAGAAAATAATCATGTGTACAGTGCGATCAGTAATATTTTTCTCTAACACTCAACTCAATCACATTATTTTCCTGTACTCATTTCTGATGCAACCTCCCCTGGTGTTTCAGAAGGACTAAAGTACTTTGCCATCACTTGGCCTGATTTCGCCACACCGGCTCTAACTGCGCATCACTGCTTCAGCAGGTAGCGCCAGGTAAATGCTAATAGACATATTATTATGAACACGTTCCGATTTCCATATTCGAGACATATCAAATCAAATTCAAATTCAAATTTTATTAGTCACATACACAATCATACACAGTATAATATGCAGTGAAATGCTTTTATACGACCGCCAGTGACCTTAAAAAAAAGAAAAAATAAGAAAATAAAATCTTGTACGTAAAATAAATAATCAATAAAAAGGAAATACTAAGAAATAATTTTAACTAGTAGAATTTGTAAAATTAACTGTGCATAAGGGCATAATAAAATATTGCAAAAATATAGAAATATGGTATTAAAGTGTCCGTGGTTGTGCAAATATGCATGAAAGGTGACATGTGCAATTGTCCAGATGTATGAGTATTTAGTGCAAGTGTGTATGAATGTGTCCATGATTGTCCAGTCAGTGTTGTGAGCTTAAAAGATGTTATTTGTCCTGTGTGGAGGTGTGATTGAGAGACCTTATCGCCTGCGGGAAGAAGCTCCTCCTCAGTCTCTCTGTGTTGGCCTTTAGGGAGCGGAATCTCTTCCCAGACCGCAACAAAGAGAACAGTCCATTACTGGGGTGACTGAGGTCCTTCATGATCTTCCTGGCCTTAGTCCAGCACCGCTTGCTGTAGATGGAGTGCAGGTCAGGGAGCTCAGTGCGGATGATGCGTTCGGCTGATCGCACCACCCTCTGTAGAGCTCGTCTGTCCTGCATGGTGCTGTTCCCGAACCAGGTCGTGATGTTTCCCGTCAGGATGCTCTCTATGGTGCAGGAGTAGAAGTTCCTGAGCACCTTGGAGGGCAGTCTAAAGTCTCTCAAGCGTCTGAGGTGGTAGAGACGCTGCCGGGCTTCCGTCGAGGGACGGTCTGAGAGGACGATGCTGAGATTTAATCACCTGCTAGTTGTGGAGAAGCTCGTACCCATCTTGGCTCGTTTAAATGATGGATGGAGGCAGAGGGGTATAGTCTGCTCCTGCTCCAAATTTGTTCTCGTTTAGAAGGGTGCTTATTAGGAGAACACCTGGGGCAAAACAGGCTTGTTTCAGTCCAAACCGTGATGGCAGCATCACCTGAGGGGACGTGAGGAAAAACGGGATGCCCAGCTGACACTTCAGTGGTCCTGACAAGTTCGAAATGTGAAAATTTGAGGGTCATTAGTTTTTTTATCTACTGTATTAGGGCTCATTTTAATCTATCTTAGTGAATTGTCTAGTCTTACTTTACCTTCACAGTAGGCTTTCACATAGTATGGTAATTCTAGAGGCAATGAAATGATCCCCCGTGATATTTGGCTAAATGTGGCCATGATACCACATGATTTCGATTCATAAGTCAACGATTTGATATCTTATAATACCACTCAATGTTTTAATTTGATTAAGACAGCAGTCCATCAGAAGTGGGGAAAAAACCTTCTTTTATAACAATTCAGTTCAGGTTTATTGATATACAGCATTACTTTAACAATGATCATTGTGGCAGAGGAGCTTTACAAAATCAAAACAGGAAATAAATTATATAAATTATATATCACGTATAAATTATAATTAACAGACTGTCCTTGACAAGCAAGTATATATAGCCATACTGTATATGTATAGCTACTATTGTTTCTTATCATAACAAAAATGAGCACGAAGACTTTTTGCATGTTAGTAATGTTAAAAACGTATGATGTACAGTAGTGACTTAGATTCAATTGAATGTTAAATTTTTTTTTTATTCATTGAATCAATGGGCATTTTTCGATTCAAAATCAATTAACTTTTTTTCTTACTATTTTTTGGGTAAATGTATGTGTAAACATTAAATGGGCTAAAATTGCAGAATTCAATAGCGCTTTTAACAATTGTCAATGTCGCAAAGCAACTTTACACAATAAAACTATGTGATCAGAACTACACTATGTGCTAATGTATCACAGCTTTTGCTGAAAACACTTCCAGCTCTTAAAAACTTTATTTTCAAAATACTCTAATTTAGCAAGAGTATTACTACAACTTCTTCTTCTTCCTCTTCTTCTTTGCTTTTGGGTTTATGGACATTGTGTGCAATATCACCACATGCTTAAATAAAGTGGAAGGTAAGGCAGGCAGGTCAAAAAAAGATGATAAATAATTGTTATTGTAATTTAAAAAAATTATTGAAAACCGCAATGCCCCCCAAAATCTAATCAAATAAAATGAGTTAATCTACTGTAATTAATTAATTAGATAGTTAGTCCATTGGTTATTTAGTTCATTAGTTACAATTTAATTAAATAAAAAGTAAAGAATTCAAAATCTGAATGACAAATAAACAAACAAATAAATAAAAATTTCAATGGAAAAAAAATGTAATTGTCTGTCTTTCTATGATGCACAGCTCTAGTACAATAAGCCTGATTGGCTGCCAGCTGAGAGGTTTTGAAAAATGCAATGAGAAAAAAAAATATATTTCAAAAAGTATTTAAAAACTAAGCTGGAGTCAAATCAAAATGATTGTTTTTTTTTAAATAAATTAAAAAAAGTAAAAAATAACAAAAAAAAACATGAATTGAATTAAATAAAAAATTACCATGCTTAAAACTCGACTCGTCAGCCTTTCTGTGAGCCGCAGCTCGAGTACAATGAGCCTGATTTTTGAAACAAGCTGCCAGCTGAGATCTAAAAGCCTCCGTAAAACAGCTAAGACAATCCATGATTTATCCGTAATCAATGTGTTATTTACCCATATTTAATTACTATTGATGCTGCGTTTTCACCTCATCAGCAGCCTTATTCCAAGACGCAAACAGACTCCACATTAACATATGGCAATGCTCGTGTCATTGTTTAGGTACTGTAATGGCTTTTCATCACACACGTGATATAAACATCAATAAGCTGAATGTAATCTGCCCGACTGCCATCACTTGTGTGCTGTGCCGTGATGAATAGCTTTATCATGTTGCCTGACCTTGAGGCGTACTCGCCGGTACCATCGAGCAGTCCTGAAACACAACACATTTAACATCAGTGCGCTGTCAATCACTTCTTATTCTTCAATTGTACAACATCCTTCAGCTATTCGAAGCAATCACCGCTAGGAAGGGACGAAGAAGGTTGCAGTACCGTGATCATCGGGTTTGATTTGACTTGTATTCAAGCACAGGGTGAGTCGGAAAGTTTTTACCCTCTCGCTTAATGGTGATGGCACCAGAACGAGACTTGTAGCCGTTACCTCGTTAGAGCAAGGAACAGAAATTGTCAGAATGGTGTAAATATTAAGCGTGAAACATTCCAAATAATAATTGGATGTTTGACATTTTTTTCCTCCTCCAGACTTTCACTCACTCCCTCACTGCATCTCCTACAGTATGTCTGAATTATTTCTATTACCGTTGGAAACACATTATCTGTCTGAGAATCTTAATTAGCAGCATACACAAACATTATCATAACTTTCCTTTATCAGAAAAATTCAGATAGATGTTCATAATAGAACCGTGACTATTAACTTTTGCAAATTCTTCAAAACTGCACAGACTCGTCCCCCCTCGAAGACACGTGATGCCAGCCCACGGCATCGTTTCACACTACGGCTCACGTGCCATGAGTTTTTGTGCCATGTTTTCTGCGCGTAATCCCTGAACAGTTATCAGTTACAGTATATCGGAGACTGATTGGCTGGTCACTGGTCATGCCGATAGATCATGGCACAACAGGTAAGTATTGCCTTTGTTTCTGAGAAGAGCTTTCCTGATTCCGACTGAGTAAAACTTTAGACTTGTTTTGCATAAGGAAGCAACCCAGTAATGTGGTGGTGTGAAGAGCTACTGTAGCATTACTTGATCGTTGTTTTTCAATAATAGCACCTCTGACTATGCTACAGTATACAGTACTTCTGGTTATAGCATGGCTGTTATGGAGTCGTAGGCACGAGTGCTCAGCCTAAGTGTAGTTAACTACTCAATTAATGCAGTTTTAAATTATTACGAGTAATATCTCAAAGTATCTGACAGGTGAGGAGAATAAAACATGGATTCCTGTAAATCTCACAATTTTCTCTTTACATTTCCACTGTAGCTAGTTGGCTTTGTAGTCGTACAGTAAATAAAAGAACACGAACCATTCAAAGTAACTTAAACACTATTAACTATTAAAAAACTATTTGCCCCCCTCCTGATTTCTTATTCTTTTGCATGTTTGTCACACAAAATGTTTCTGATCATCAAACACATTTAACTATTAGTCAAAGATAACACAAGTAAACATAAAATGCAATTTTTAAATGAGGGGTTTTATTATTTAGGGAGAAAAAAAATCCAAACCTACATGGCCCTGTGTGAAAAAGTAATTGCCCCCTGAACCTAATAACTGGTTGGGCCACCTATAGCAGCAATAACTGCAATCAAGCGTTTGCGATAACTTGCAACGAGTCTTTTACAGCGCTCTGGAGGAATTTTGGCCCACTCATCTTTGCAGAATTGTTGTAATTCAGCTTTATTTGAGGGTTTTCTAGCATGAACCGCCTTTTTAAGGTCATGCCACAACATCTCAATAGGATTCAGGTCAGGACTTTGACTAGGCCACTCCGAAGTCTTCATTTTGTTTTTCTTCAGCCATTCAGAGGTGGATTTGCTGGTGTGTTTTGGGTCATTGTCCTGCTGCAGCACCCAAGATCGCTTCAGCTTGAGTTGACGAACAGATGGCCGGATATTCTCCTTCAGGATTTTTTGGTAGACAGTAGAATTCATGGTTCCATCTATCACAGCAAGCCTTCCAGGTCCTGAAGCAACAAAACAACCCCAGACCATCACACTACCACCACCATAATTTACAGTTGGTATGATGTTCTTTTTCTGAAATGCTGTGTTACTTTTACGCCAGATGTAACGGGACACGCACCTTCCAAAAAGTTCAACTTTTGTCTCGTCGGTCCACAAGGTATTTTCCCAAAAGTCTTGGCAATCATTGAGATGTTTTTTTAGCAAAATTGAGACGAGCCTTAATGTTCTTTTTGCTTAAAAGTGGTTTGCGCCTTGGAAATCTGCCATGCAGGCCGTTTTTGCCCAGTCTCTTTCTTATGGTGAAGTCGTGAACACTGACCTTAATTGAGGCAAGTGAGGCCTGCAGTTCTTTAGATGTTGTCCTGGGGTCTTTTGTGGCCTCTCGGATGAGTTGTCTCTGCGCTCTTGGGGTAATTTTGGTCGGCCGGCCACTCCTGGGAAGGTTCACCACTTTTCCATGTTTTTGCCATTTGTGGGTAATGGCTCTCACTGTGGTTCGCTGGAGTCCCAAAGCTTTAGAAATGGCTTTATAACCTTTACCAGACTGATAGATCTCAATTACTTTTGTTCTCAGTTGTTCCTGAATTTCTTTGGATCTTGGCATGATGTCTAGCTTTTGAGGTGCTTTTGGTCTACTTCTCTGTGTCAGGTAGCTCCTATTTAAGTGATTTATTGATTGAAACAGGTGTGGCAGTAATCAGGCCTGGGGGTGACTACAGAAATTGAACTCAGGTGTGATAAACCACAGTTAAGTTCTTTTTTAACAAGGGGGGCAATCACTTTTTCACACAGGGCCATGTAGATTTGGAGTTTTTTTTCTCCCTTAATAACGTAAACCTTCATTTAAAAACTGCATTTTGTGTTCAATTATGTTATCTTTGACTAATAGTTAACGGTTTTTGATGGGCAGAAACATTTAAGTGTGACAAACATGCAAAAGAATAAGAAATCAGGAAGGGGGCAAATAGTTTTTCACACCACTGTAGATGCCATAACAATTGCTTCTAAGAGAACATAATAACGTTATAATTTGGCCAACAGTTAGCATAATAAACATCCCAATAGTGTTACCGTCACTTATCACCACTCATGAAAAGCCTCTCGTCCTATCAGATTGCTTGGTCGGAACCAACTGTTGTCTAATTATAGTTATGTTTAATGTCTAGAAAAATGTTAGTTCCTGTTCAAACAGTTGTTCTCTAACCAGCCACACTTTTATCTTCTTCTATTAAGTTAATAAGGCAGCAGGTCATGTTATGAAGCAGTGTAGACACCTCTGTCCTGACAAACACTGGTACTGGAGACTCCTTCTATAAATGTTAAATAAAGAGCTGTACTATAGAAAATCCTATTATTAAGAATGGGATCTAAGTCTAAATAAATAACCACAAAACACAAATAGTTTCAATTATCTTTGTTTATTTTTTTTTTCCTTTCTCTCGGATGCTTTAAGAAAAAAAAAAAAAAGATTTGCAGATGCCCTCTGAGTAAACACGTAGCATCCTCTCTCCTCTTCCGCAGTGACTGCGCCACGCCACGGCCCTGAGCTAGTCAGTCCTTCCAGATTCCCGTTTCCGCTGTTCAAGTGTCGGTAAGTGCATAATGTAGTAAAGGAAGGCGTGTTGATGGAACGATTAAGAAGAATGAAACATTTCAGAGAATCTGGCAGCGCGAGAGAGAAAGAGAGAGGTGCAGGGTCGTGTTCCTGTTCGTTCATCTCCAGAATTTGTAAACAGCTTTTCCTCTCACTTTAACTACGTCAGGGTTAACGAGGCCTTTTGTCGTACAGTACCTGTTCTTTTCACGTCGGACGAAAAAGGTTAATCAAGAACATGGATCAAAAATAAAGTTTTAGTGATTGTGCTTTTAAAACCAAAGGCAAACAAATAACAACAAACATTGACAAACAACAAAATAACAGTGCATTACATGAATGATCAAAAAATTAAAAGAAAGAAAAGAAAAAGAAACGGCACATGTTCAATGTGGCACTTTGCTTTGAACTGTTTAAAAGACATGACAATTTTACAACAGCATGGATGTGAGGTGACACAAACAAACAATTACTGAATAATATTAAACCTTTCAACTGATCCCAATAAGCTGAGGAAGACAAACTTTTTAACGTACCACGCATATTATAAAAGACATGTATGCATGTTTATTTACAGGTAAGTCCATCCCTTTCTGCTTGAAGCTAATATTAAGTATTAACAGTAATGCCTGGCACCGAGGACCCGCTGAGCAGAGTCACACTCGGCGCGATGGAGTACACACACACACACATCACAATAAACCAAAAATAGTTTTCACCCCCTCAGGTTTTCTTTGTGTGTGTGAAACGACCTTTAAACACAATAAGAGTTAAACAGTTGGTCAGTTTTTTAAGATCGGAAGTTATAAAAGCAAAGGTGTTGTGTTGTTGAGATGGTTAAAATCAAAGACTGTCGCCAAAACAGGAACAAGATGTCGGTTCCAACTTCAGCTCTCGGCCATCTGACGAAAGAAATAATCAACAGTTAGTTCATTGGATGCTTAGCTTTATTTATCTCACATATAATGATCAAAAATATCTCACTATACAGGTATGTACTGTATGTCATATTTGTTAAGATGGAGGATGCATTGTTACAGTAAATGTGCATTATAAATATCAAGTATCAAAAGATTGCAAAAACCAAACGCTGTTTAACAAACCACTCCACTATAAACTCTGTTCAGACCCGTACTCTGTAGCCGTACCTCCAGTTGCTCTTCTCCTGCCTGGAAGGCTCCCACGGTGTTTAGGCTAATTTCTGCAGGATTCCTGCGGCTCCCAGAGACTCCTTCACCTCTCCTCTGGCCTCCAGAACCTCGCGATGACATGGAGCTGGAGGAGCTTGGCTCCCGCTCACCCCGGGGACTGTGAACGGCTGGGAACGAGGGTCGACTATAGGGCACGATGTCCTCTGAAACACAGCAGTCACAACCAACACACAGGGTGATATTAGCAATGGAGATGTATAAGAGCAAGCTAAGTCAAATAGTGATAGAGTCTCATTTCTGTTCTGTTTTATTGTTGAAGAAATAAAAAATGTATAGCTTTATATTTTTTCCACAAACGTTATGAAACAAAGACCTACATCGTTGTCTTACATCACTCCAGCCTGCTGTTTACATTCTTCTGTCTGTTCTGATTTTATTTCATCTACAGGTTGGCCCAAATGTCTGGATCCATAAGAAAGTACATGAAATCTAAGTCTCTTTATTTCAGACCCAAGATGGCTTCAAATCTAACCCAACAGATGTTCAAATGTAACACAACACAGGACTTTTCACTTCTTATAAACACAACACAGGATTTTTCACATAAATAAGCTACAGATGAACTTAAATTTTTTTTGCTCATGGATCTGAACTTTTGAGACATCCTGGACTCATTCCATAGACGAAGATAGTTTGAAAGCGGAGTCATAGTACCTGGGTCCTGGCGTCCCGTGCTTGGCTCTGGCTTGCTGGATTTCCCTGCTCTCTGAGCTCTTTGTCTTTCTTGAGCATCTCGACGCTCTGAAGAACTGGTTCTTGTCTCCGTAGCATCTCTGTGCTTCTTGTCTCTTTTTTCCCTACTCTCAGCTGAGCTGGACCTCCTCCCTGTCTCTGCCACTGCCTTGGCCGGGTGAGACGGAGACTTAAGCATGGCTGGAGGTGGGATGGGTGGTGGAGGAAGGTCTGCATAAGGGCGAAGAACATGACTAAGCAAGTGTATGCAGTATTTATTTAAACATTTCATATGCTACCTTTTTTTTTTCAACTCTTGGCACATGTCTGAAAGAGGTTTTGCCCTTCACGGCCAGAGTGACAGCGCGCTAATTTGACACCGGCACTCATTTGTCTAGCACCTGCTAGGTGTGAGAGAAGCCGAGCTGTGCCTCCTGACGCCAGCTGCGGGCTGAAAGTCCTTTCTACAGTCCTTGCCATGTGAGGTCTGGCAAACCGTAAAGACCTGCTGGCAAGGCCTGGTCATTAGTGTTTATAGCAGCGAGTAATTCTGCCCGATCGCCAAATTTCTACTCTCTGCAGTATGTAAAAAGCAAGGATTTTCCCCGAGTTCCCTCAGAGTGTAATAAAAACAAGCTTTTTTGTTTATTCATGACCCCTGGGGGTATCGTTTAAATCCTAGAGCAAAGGACAGACTACAGTCCTGTTGGTAACGAACGAGGATCACAGATGCAACATCGGAATTTTGATCTTGCCTTGAAATGTGAACATGAACAACTTCTGTTTCACAAGTCCTCCTTTACACACATCTACTAGTATAGTATAGTATACTATAGTATTCCTTGGAAATGAGACACTTAGATCTCAGCTCGGGAGAGTGATCAAACAAAACCAAATACGTGTTTCTGATTGTCTTGGGATTCCCCTGTGAAAATCTAAGAATGTACATTTTTTGGCTCAGAAATACACAAAGGCTAACCCTTACCATTTTTACTGTAGGTAAAATTTTGCATGATTTCAGATCCTCCTCTTATTCACCCTGTACGTTAAGGTGGTTGAGACAAACACAGCAGCGCACATAGTTCTGTCCTGTCACACTCCAACGCTGAGATGCAGTACAGTAAACTATAGTGTAGTACAGGGTGAAAATGTGATGCTGAGATCAGCTCTAAAGCAGAATAAGGCCAAACAACACACACTACTGGGTTTGTCTCGACTTTCCTAACACATGCTTTTAAATTGGTGAAGTCAAAGTATGTCTGATATTTGACACCGAAAAACACAAGCATACATACTGTAACTCCTAACCATTTTATCAGGTGAAAAATGTGACATTCTCAGATCTTCACCAAGTTCACCCTGTACATCAAGTTCACCAAGAGTCACCCAGCAGTGCTCTTAGGATCATCTGCTGTCACTCCTAAAGCTGGGGTAGAGTATAACACTGTGGAAGTGGGGAAGGGGGAGGGAGGTCAGGTATGGTTTGGATGTAGAGAGAAGGCGCGATAAACAGACCAGTAATGTGGCTTGAACGTGAGCCGTGAGTGGCCTGGAGCGCTGATATAAATTTGTTTATTAACTGGAAGATGTGTTATGAAAAGTGTGTACATGAGAAACTACGGAAAAAATATTTAGAAAAAAGTCTGCTCATACTGCTCATACAGTCAAGACAAACACAGTATATGAAAATATGAGTGAACGAGATGAAAGTAAATACAGCACAGTGTTTATCTTGACTTTATGAACACATGCTGTGAATTTCATGAAAATCAAAGCATGCAAAATATATGACCTCAAAAACACAACCATTTTTTGGGTGAAAATTTGGACGTTCGCAGAGAGAACTACAAGAGAGAGAGATTGATAACCCTGTCACTGTAGCATTGTTTAAGCCTGGCTAGGGTAAGATGTGATGTGGAGATAATTGGTTGTACAGTAATAAATACATTTATGATGTATGACACGAAAACACAACAGGTTTATTTGGACTGTATCACTGTACTGTATTCTGTAGTACACTGTAGTAACATCTAGTTGCTCAGAGACGAAAGTAAATTTGAGACTCCTGCGTTTGTTTCGCCCTTCCTAATGAATGGTCTGAATTTAGCGAAAAATCGGTGAATGTTTATTTTGTTGCCCAATAAAAAAGAAAGTTGGAGAACATTAAGTCCGTCCCCCACCAAGAAAAACCCAACAAAGGCAGTAAAGATTTCCCCTGAATGTTTTTGTCGTTTAATAAACACAGCAAGATCTTGTAAACCATGTTTATTCATGACCCTGAGGACGTTGTTTAAATCCTCCAGCAGGCTCCTGTCGATAGTCGAGCAGGAAAGCGGATGCCACACTGGCAGGTTTTTTTTTTTTTTTCCTAATGTGCGTCCAGGCAGGCTCTCAATCGATGCTAGTCTAGGAGACAGAGTGCAACGTGCAGGAGGTGACGAGAGACTGCACGGGTTTATGGGGGTGGGTGGTGTGTGTGTGTGTGTGTGTGTGTGTGTTTTGTTTGTCGTGGTATGCCTCTTGGATCCTTAATCTCAGTACTATGAAACCGTCGCAGGTGAAAATGCTTTGCAAGGGTAAATTTTTTAGAGATGTGGTTTAACAAGATAGAACGACTTACTAAATGCCATTTTTATCCATTAGACTTAATACCAACAACGTTCCTTGTTACAAATGTAGCTAAAGCTTTACGTCTTTTATGCTATAAAACAGTTAACAGAAATGAATGCTAGTGCATGAAAAATATACAGATGTGGCCATTAAGACTACGCGTGTTTTCCCGCGAGATGCCGCAATTTGGCGCACGGCGTGCTTCACTGAATATCCACCGGATGGCGCATGGAAGGACTTTATCTACTGTAAAAGCCAGACCAAGTACGACGGAGAATTGTGTATAATTAGTTAGCCTAAGACAATATTGTTTCATACACCATATTCAGGTTGTAAACGCCAGAGTGTCATTTTATAAGCGATATCGCACACTTTATTTGTTTTTAGTTAATGTCATGTCCTCTACTGCAAGTGCGCCCTCTTGTTGGGGCCAGGTTAATGGAAATCCATGCTATGGAGAAATATTGCGCAAAACACTGTATGCCTATAACGCATAACTTGTTTTGCCTTGTTTCTGCGTAGAAAAAAATAAACGCTGCATACATGCTGCATCAGAAAATGTGTGTATGTGTGTGTATGTGTGTGTGTGTGTGTGTGTGTGTGTGTGTGTGTGTGTGTGTGTGTGTGTGTGTGTGTGCCCGCTGAAGCAGACTCATGCAGGAGAAGGGAGATAATAAGCCTGGTGTTGCTCAAAGCTCTGAGCAAACATGGACAAAATTAATAGAATGTGGTCTGTGTGTGTGTGTTTGTGTGTGTGTGAGAGAGACAGAGAGAGAGAGCACGTGCGAGTGTGTTAGGGTTGCAGACTATCACTAGGTTTAGATTCCTCACAGTTGGTTTTTCGATTTGTAGATCCTGCATGTTGTTTTATGGCCACGTTGTAAATTTTTAAACACTCTTTTTATCTGAGCTGTTTAAGTTTAACACCTGATGTTTAGTTGCTTGTTACATTTATATTTAATCCGTGTGCAGGTCTTAAAGGTGTGCATGATTGACCGCTTATGAAAAAAAAAAAATCAAAAGACGTATTAACCGATAAACAGATTTGTTTTTGCGTAATAGTTCTCCGTAGCTCCATTACCTTGAATGTCCATTACCTTGTCCCCCACAAGAGGGCACACTTGCATACAGTTAATGTGATGTACTCTACTACCAGCATGCCCTTTTGTGGGGGACAAGTTAATGGGGATGCGAGCTAAGGAGGAATATTATAGAAAAACACAACATCTTGTTTTGAATGAGGACAGAAAGACAGGAGCAGCATTTTACAACAGTCTTATTTGCAAGTAATTTTTTTTAGGATTGTGATGCTAGAAGTGTTAAGATAAAATCGTAAAAAGAAAAATAAATGTTCGGTTTGCTATCGTTAATTATTGCTAACATGTTCAACTATCATCTGTGCAAATGTACAAAATTTTCAATCCTATAGATTTTCATGAATACTAATACTAGATTAAAGTTTAATATTTCCAAAAAACAAACAAACAAACAAACAAACACCCTGTCTGGAGGTTGTTCATCCCTGTTTCTTTTATATGCAATTTTGTCATACAGTTTTTTTCTTATTAAACATCGACAATTGTCCCGTCATTTCTTTCTATTTACAGTTAGACGTATTGACATGGAACATCCAAAAAACATGTTAATTACAATTAAGTTAGCTGTGTGCACTTTCTTTTGAAGTTAATAAGAATAATTAAAACAGCTTGTGTCATTTTGATGTTGTTTTAGCCTGGGTAAACTGTTGCTATGGAAACGACATTGTGTTATCATGGGCAGTTCAATACAACCCTGTGAGTTCACTTACAATGAGAACAACGTTCAGATTTTTCGTTGTGGGAAAAAATAATCAACTGAATCTTCTGCGCGATCCGAGCCTCGCCGTGATGCGTGAGCTTTTACTACGGTACAAATACAGCGTGCGCTCTTCCTGTATTATGCGGACAATTGACGCAGCGAAGATTGGATGTGAATTTCTGTCGCTAAAAACCGAACAATCAAACAGTAGAGCTGCAGCTACTGCAGTGTGACGAGGTTCCTTAAACGTCCACAGCCAAGAAATAGAGACGAGAAAGGAGAAAAGATGAACGGGGGGTGGTGGTTATGGTGGAAGAGAGATGGCGGGATGAAGGGATGAAGAGATTACAGCAGAGGGAGGAGGGAGGGGGAAGGAGCTGATCTGAGACATCAGGCCAGGGTCTGTGTGCGTCTGATATTAAATCTCCATGTCAACACACAAGGACAAGTGACTCAATGATGAAGCCCAGCAGCTGACTCTCTGTGTGTGTGGGTGTGTGTGCTTGTGTGTGTGTGACTGCCTCACACACATACACACAATGACCTTTCTGATGGCCCCAGAGAAAAGGCAGATGAAACCCAGCCAGCAGATTGCACAAATGCAGAGTGTTTACCTCTGTATGTACTCTGTGTGTGTGTGTGTGTGTGTGTGTGTGTGTGTGGGTGTGCGCACTCAGATGGGAGGGGTGTGTGTATGCGGGGGGCAGTTGAAGGTAAACAGCACCACCTGGGGCAGTTTTATTAGCAAAAGTAGGAAAGAAGGTATCCCCCTAAGGACAGTCTGGACCTGTCTCAGGAGACCAGCAATCAGTCGACCTGCTCGTTTCTTTCCGTCCTAATGTGCGCGGTCCATTGTTGTAAGTAGCCAACGTGTGTGTTTGTGTCATTTCACATGTCTTTGTAACAACTTGTAGACAAACACAAATTGTGGAAGAATGTACAAGCAATATTGGTACAGTAGGTACAAGTACCAGGAATTGTGGATTCAGTCTGAAGGAAATGGTACCAATGGTGATAGGTTCACTGGTCTATCTAGTGTATTTGAGACCAAAGATGAGAAAGCAAAATGTGGCGACTCCATTGCAACCTAAGAAAGCCTTAATCTTATGACATCACTGGTTTAATATCGACTTGCAGTAACACCCCTCTCGAGCGCTGCTCTCATCCAGAACTACTAAAACCAATGGTGCTTATGAATGCTTACCATCTGTGTAAGCCTCTCGTCGCTGGTAGGGTACGGCTGCTTGCTGTTTCTGTTTCTTTGGAGGTCTTTTCTGCACCACAGCCGCACTCATGTTACTATCCGTAGAAAAGGGACTTGCTGGACGATGGCTTGAAGGCAGGTTCTGGTATTTCCGTGCTACAAAATGAACAACTAATTAGGCGACAGACTAATCATAAGAGACAGGTATAGGTTTCTAAGAATATATCCCTCACCTCCTGGACCGGTATAATGCCGTGGCCCTTTCCCAGAATGGCTTGCGACCCGAAGGCCAGCGTACTCGGCGGCGGCAGCCACGGCCTGTGCAAAGTCAGCATCGGTGAAGAAGGATCCATCGGACGAGCTGATGATGCTGGAGCGTCCTGATGACCCGCTGTCCTCCTCAGACGCGGAGCCCCAGCCGTTGATCATGGAGCCAGTGACAGAGCTGTCCAGCTCACACGTGCTGGAGGCTGGAGTCTGATCCAGCCCACGCAGCGCCAGCCTCGGCTGTACCCCCTGGTGATGCGCAGGGACTCGTGTGTGAGGGTATCTCTGGTGGACCAGAGGCAGGTCCGCATCCGTCTCGTCTCCTTCTTCATCGTCCCCCAGGTCATCCGTGTCCAAACCCAGGGGGTCGGAGATGTAGCCATACGTGTGAGACGGCGAGACAGGTCGCGGTGGCGGAGGAGGGCTGATTAACTGCCGTCTAAGGGAACACCGAACAAAATTTTGATGAAAAATTGTGGGGGAAAAAAGGAGAAGACATTTTGATTTAACGGCAATCAAAGGTCACCTGCGTTCATGAAGGTTCTCTGGGTTCTCCATGAGCATGGGCTGCATCTCTTCGTGCGGGGATGGCGTGAGAGTGGCAGTGGACTGGTGGCTGTAGGATACAGCGGCAGGAGAGGACGCCGTGCCTCGAACAGGTGGAGTAGGACCGCGCTCCATGTCTGCTTCCTCCTCCTCCAACTCATCAGGTTGTAAGTACATGCGGGACGGAGGGACCGGGCACTGGAGCTCGGCCTCGTAACTAAACACCGCACCACAAAGACAAAGATTTTTTTGTGTCCCCCAAACAGTCAAAGAGAATATCTAGTGTGTGTGTGTGTGTGTGTGTGTGTATGGCGTTCACATAGACCTGTCATCCATCAAGATCCCGTAGTCCTGACACGGTGGTGGGCTGACAGGTGGAGGTGGCAGCAGGTCAGCCCAGTTCATTGCACTCTGCTTGGGCACTTTGGTAGTTCGTCCCCCTTTTTTCTGCCCCTGACTCCCTGTTTTGACAAAAGCAGAATGCACACATCTCAGCCTCCCATCAGCGCTCTCAATATCCATCTCATTGCAAAAGTCGTAAATCATGTTCTGGCAAATTAAAACACATTAGTGAACGCATGCTCGTTTTTTTTTTTCTTTTCTTTTTTTTTTTCTCCACGCTCTCCCAAGAGCTTGATGTGTGTATGACAATTTTACACTCCGACACTAATGGCAGCACCTCAATAATTTATACAGTGTAAAACGCACAAACACATTATCCCTCTATTTGTAATTAACGCCTACTGCTCCAAAAAAGAATAAGGAGCTGTTTTTCAAACCTAACGCAGGAGGAGAGAAAAGAAGAAAAAGAAACGCGTTGCAGCCCAATTAACGACGAAGCATTAGGATTCAGAGCCAATGAGCTGTGAGGCCGGCATACACCAAAGTCTGTGCTTTAATTACCTAAACCAGGGATACAATATCAAAATAGATAGGACGCATTACCCCGGCAGCCTCGCGTGCACTGAAGAATGGCCGCCATTTATCCTTGTCGTACAACAAACACCGGTCCTCTGACAACATTATCCCCCCCGTTTTTTGCGGACGTAGATGAAAGCCGGTGTAATTAGTGACTTAGAGAGGGGGGAAACGCTCAAAACCATGCACATGACTGAGTGCAATCTGGCCTGTGTGGTCCTGAGGGAGACTAAGATTTGCATCGATGCTTCTACACTGTGCAGGTAACTAAGATCTTCAAGTGCACACCTGAGAGAGGGAGAGAGCAAAACACCCAATTCATTTTGTTTAGTCCTTAATGTTTCTCTTTTGTCTCCTGGAATTCTGTATCCCATCCTGGAAAAGCAATTTCAAGGTGTCAAGTACTGAATATGATTTATTACTCTTTAGGAGATGCCATGTTTCAAACGGGAACTTAAAGGGCAGCATGATGAAAAGTAATAATAAAGGGACCAATAATTAAAATCGAAATCTAGACTGATAACCCGAAGCGTTCTAATTTCCTTTTCCTGGGAAGATTAGCGTCTTAGGGTGTGTCTGCATAACTGGGATCTTTAATAAAACTGAGAATGCTTGGAATAAATGTTAGATGATGGAATTACTGATGCCTGGACGCACAGCTGGGGGCTCCACCATGTGCATGATGTATAGTTTAATATTTGCAACGCAACAGAGAAACGTAAGAAAGATATCATATTATAATACGTTTTATTTGTTTTTACGATTATGAAAGGCATTTCTCTGATACACGGCACATATGCCAGTTTGACCCTACTTTTATTAAATAAGGAATAATGATAATTTAAAGCGAAATTTAATATCCAATCAGATGTACATTTAAACGCAATTATTATAGAAATATGGGCAATACACACATCTTTGTAATATGTTTTGTGCCACAGTGGACCACTTTGGAGTTTAGCACCACTAGTGGAAAATTAAATCCAACATGGCCACCAGTAGGGTCATGAGTTCATGAGAGGAATCAGACTTTCCAGTCTAGCGCCCCTAGTGGATCTACTGTTCTACAATGAGCTCATACAGTATGCGAATATGTGATATTTTGTGTATTTATTCAATTGTCTACATAATGAGCAGTGACTAAATTAGAGAAAATTTATTTTGAGATGTATATTTACAATTAATTCTAACTTGGCACTAAACTGAAAAGTGGTCCATTTATGATGACATCGATATTATATCAGGATATTACTCAGCCCCTACTGTAGCTATCATCCGTTCCACTTCATATTTATCTGAACTAGGAAGATAAACCTTTATGAATCCCTCATGGGGAAAGTTAAAGCTACTTTAACTTCACACTATATAGTGGAATTTTATGAAAAAGTCCAATCTTATGTAGTTTCTTCTTAAGAACTGAAACTTTGCAAGAAATTTGCCTCGGCATATGGAGCATTCTCGGCATTCAAACAGCAGAACAATGCCGAACCAAACACCCCCAAAGTTGCGCATACATTCAGGAGCCGTTTTTACATAATAGTTAACTTTTTTTTTTTCCCTTCCATTTTTGTGCAATATTTAGTGAAGACCATGGGTCTCAAGAATGTTATCCAGGACGGTAGCAAAAAGGAAAGCGAGCCGCTTTCAGTTTGGATTTTAAAGCAGCCGGTGCCTGCTTTAAAGGTACTTTTCTAAATGTTTAGATTTTTTTTATATTAAAACAAACAATTATAGTGTTAAAAATTGGTAATATTGCTAAAATTTTCGGGTGGCTAGAATGGATTATCCGCATTTACGTTATTTACTATGGGACAATGCGTTTCTTAACACGAAAAAAGAACTTGGCTTTAGAACGGATTAAATTCGCCTGCAATTGTACTTCTGTACTGTAAATTAATTTCAAAATATCTTCAAACCAAAATGTGTCTTATAAGCCTACAGTATAAAAGCTTTTTTTTTCTTTTCTTTTTTTTTACCGCCCGAGCTGTACGAAACCTAGCAGGTAGTCATGTTACTGGGAGTCACACAGCTATCGATGGAAAATGTTCAGTTAAGTGTGAGAGTCTCTTACCGGATGTGCTGCTGCCGCGGTCAGAGCTGCTGTAGGAGCAGGCGTTGGGGATGGCGTCAGGCGCTTGGTTATACGGGATGGTGGCTGGCATGGTGCTGTCTCCGCTTCTGTAGTGGTCTGAGGCTTAGCATGGAGCACAATGTAACACAGTTAGTGGCCATGCTTACATAGAAAATGCATAGATTTTGGTCAATATGAACAACTGTTTATAAAGTATGCATACTAAAGAACATCTGGTGACAAGTGTTTAATGGCATGCGCTTGGAAAATAAAAGTCTTAAATGATCTTAAGTGAAATTATAAAGATGGTACAAAAAGGAATAACTTTCCAACAGTTTTTCACGCGTCCTTTACATCTAACTTTGCCTTGTTTAGTCATTTAACATCAGGTCAACATTTAACAAAACTCACCTAAATTAGTTCATTCTGTTTTGATTTTGGATTATTTTTGTTTTTCAGACACTTATATTCATATTATATATATATACTTATATTATCGCGTTATCAATATACTATAAACTGCCTGGCCAAAAAAAATATTCTGCCGTTTCAGAAGGGACATATTATTGGCCTGCAACATGCAACGGAAACAACTAAAGAAATTTTTAAATGAATGGAACCGGATAAAGGACTGTGCAATCCATTACTAAAAACTGGAGGGATAGTGTTGAACCGTCAACGTCAACTTCAACTCTGTGGCAGAAATATGGATGGGAAAAAAAAAAACTCATGAGTGGAGATAACTTAAACGCTTGGTGAAATTGCATGGTTTAAAAAACATCCAGTACAAATCAGAGCTGCGTTCAATAGTGAAAGTAAGATCATTTCCACACAATGTGATGAGAACTCACAGGATTGGGACTAAACAGAAAACCACTTGTTAGTGAGACTCATCAGGAAAAAGGTTTCAGTTTGCTAGGGAGCATAAAGATCGGACTTTGGAGCGATGGAAAAAGGTCATGTGACCTGGTGAGTCCAAACTGAGCCTATTCCAGAACGATGAGCGTGTCAGGGTAAGAAGGGAAGCGCATGAAGCATAGTGTCCACTGTACAAGCCTCTGGAGACAGTGTTATGATCTGGGGTTGCTTCAGTCGCTTTAGGTTTAGACTCAGCAACATTATGCGCCAATAAAATGAAGTCAGCAGACAGAATGTACTGAATCACCAGGTTATCACATCTATGAAGTTTTTTTCTTCTTTCCTGATGGAGCAGGCATATTCCAAGACTCAAATGCTTTTCACACATGAACGCGCCGCAATCAAAGCTAAAGGTGGTTGAACGAATTCTTTTTATTTTTGGGTAGGCAGTGTAGCATGTTAATACCTGTAATAATCAGGTTTCTGTGTTTCTTCTTTTTTGTTTAAACAAAGGATTCATAAATATTTGATTGTACAGTATAAAGAACGTGCAAAATATAACTTCTGACCCGCAGAAGCAGGGTCAATAAGGTGACAGAAAGTGCATGCTGTTACTGTAACTCCATGCAAAAATACCCATTACCATTAAAAGCAAAAGCGTTTAGCGTGCCCATTTAAATTTATGTAAGAGCCATAAAAACATTCCAGGTTAAATTACACCTTTGTGTTTAGATGATAATCTTAACACTAGGACTACACCGTCACAAAGACATCCAATACCCCCGAGCGAGCTCGTATTTTCATGACCGTGAAAAACAAATGGAGAGAAACTGTGAATGCCAAGCGTTGGATTAGTCATACTGTGGGTGTAACTAGAGACGGGAAAAACAAACAAGGTAAAAGAAGATGAAGAGTAAAAGGAAAATCGTGATTGGCAGGAAATGAAAATGTTTTGAAAATGAAAGTTTTTCTTGACATACAGAAGGTCAGGGTAAGAAGAAGAAGAAGTAAAAAAGTGACTCATCATGAACAAAGCAGTGCTAGTTAGCGCTCGACTGCACATATCAATCACTGATAATGAATCTGCAGACTAATATGAAGGCCTTTCGTGTAGGTCAGGTGTTTCTTTTACGCCCCACCCAACCCCCACGCCAAACTCACCCTTGTTCAGCTTGTTCTGCTCCATGATGCTGTACTGCAGCTGTGAGGTGACCTCCTGCTGTTTCTGAGGTGTCCCCTGGCTGCCCTTCCAGTTCTGTTTCTCGCTGAGGTCAGCGCTGCCCATGTGGTTCGAGCCCAGGCTGGACTGAATGAGCTGGGTGGTGGCGTACGGTGTGGGTTGGCCCCCGGGCCCCACTAATCGCCCATCCTTCAGGTTGGGGCTGTTGAAGGTTTTCATCTCGTTGATCTTGTTCGAGAGGTCGACGTCTCCGTAGAGGGATGAGTCCGGGGCCAGGAGGTTGCTGGGTTTGCTGTCCATCTGACTGTAGTTAGCGATGCAGTCGGCTGGATGAACGGAGAAGGGAAGATATCTGTCTGACAGGGCCTTAAGGTTTCAGGAAATGTGTGAGGATTTCTAGATACGAGAAATTTTTTTAGATACGAGAGGCTACTGAGATTGTACCGTAGGTTGAGGTAGTGACTAGCAGGTCTTCGGCATGATTGGGGATTGAGACTGCAGGGCTTGTTTTATACGTTTATGTTGTATACAAAGGGCATAATTTTAAGACAAAATTTTGCAGGATGTCTCATTGGGAACTTTAGAAGGAACTTCACGAGCGCCAATTTCGGTCTGTGATATTTACACCAGCAGACATTTAAAAACGAAGGAACAATTTTGGGATTGACATGGTGTTCATAACTTTCCTGTACCAACTACTGTACTTTACCAACTTTATTTTGTTCAAATTGTGTCAAGTCCTCTCAAAATATCCTTAGCTACAACATGCTTAGCAGCTACGTCTGCTTTAGATGAGACGTGCTCATGCTAAGTTGATATTCCTGAACATCCCAGTCAACCAGCCATCCAAATTATAAGATTTTAAAAATCCATAGCTGCAATCTAATTCTTTTCATCATAGCGCTTTCGGTAATCCGCTTCTTTATAAGCCGTGACGAATGCCCTATCCGAAGCCTCGCCTTTCTCAAGGAGAAGTCGAAACCTTCCTGAAAAGAGCAGCACTGTACATTTCCCGACAGATCCTATGTTCCCCCTCACTCATAAAATATTCAAATCCTGCCCAGGATCAGGACTGAGCGCTTGGATAAATACCACACGGCTCCTCCCGGTCGGATTTCGGGACCGTCTCTGTCGTTTCTGTCAGGACGAGGGATATCATGGCACTTCAAAAGCAGACGTGTGAAAAGGAGCAGGCCCTCACTGAATGAGACCTACTGCACCGAGGGGCCTTTCGGAAGATTTCTCAAAGCCAGTTAATTTTCTAAAGGTTTTTAGTGCTGTAGGTGCGCCAGGCGAGAGGTTGGCAAGCTTTCACGCTGTCATGCTGTGAGTGGCCATGGCATTTATCCTTCGTTCCTTTTTTTCTTTTTTTAAAAAAGGTGATTCGGATAAAAGCTTCAGTTAGCAGTAAAACATACACCTCATAAAAAGGAGCGGATTAGGCGTGCAGTGAAGTGCTTTCGGAGTTTTAATGCCCGGGCTAAACTGTGTCTGGCAAAACAGCGCTCGGCAAATGCAGCAAAATTTGAGAAACGTTTGTCACACCGCATTGTTGTTATCGTTTCAGCGTTTTATTTTAAACACAAAAACACTTCTGAAACTTTCGAACCGAAATCATCCTTTAAGAAAACGGTCTAAATCAGACACAAATATTAAATGTAAAATATTTTACAGAAGTGTAAAGAAAAACTGCTTCGATATGGCCGCATCGAATTCCAAGTCAAATAAAAACGGCCCACAAACTCCACGGTCTGTGCACACACTAAAAGATCATTAAATAAAACGTCATACTTCTTGTGGAACATTTTCCCGATAACAGCACAGTGTTTTATTCCTCTTATCCCACAGCAGATTGCCAGCGATGACTCTTACTCCTTTATGATTGCATGGCCATTACAGTATGTTCATCCATTTTCATATTCTCAATCATTGATGAATTAGTTTTAGATCCATCCAAATCTTTCCAAACCAAGTCTAGTCAATCTACTCTCTCTTACTCACTCACTCATCATCTATACCGCTTTAGCTTGTATACAGGGCCGCAGGGGGCCTGGAGCCTATCCCAGGAGTCTTAGGGCACGGGGCATGGTGCATCCTAGACGGGGTTCCAAACCATCACAGTGCGCACACACACACACACTACGGGCAATTTGGGAATACCAGTTCTGTATATGGACTGTGGGAGGAAACCAGAGTAACTGGAGGAAACCCACCATGCACACGCTTGCATGACTCCATGATCACAGACACAATCAAACCCGGACCCTGGAGGTGCGAGGCGATAGTGCTAACCACTTAGCCACCCATGCCACCCAAACCAATCTATAATTTCTTAGAATATGTTTACAGCAAACCAAATACAAGAGTATTAAATTGTAACCAAAACATTTCTTGTTTTATTGGAAGATAATTTTGCTAGATTTTTTTAAATGTACGTCTTGAAAGAAACCAAAATATGTGCCAATAGAACAAGACAGTTTCGCTTGAAAGCTTTGACTAGAAATACGCTTGATGATCATACAGTATATTTGGTTTGTTGTAAACTTACAGTATGTTAAGAAATTATAGACAGGTTTGGCAAAATTTTTACTTGCTAAGATGTTTTTAACCAAATTTAACCATTACAACTTTGAATCAAATCAAATTTGAGTCAACCGATCATTCATAAACTACAATGCAACTGAATCAACTGAATCGTTTGTTCATTGGATCGTATGAGAGAAATTATTCACACCCCTAATATACTTAATGATGCTCGTCACTTCAGAACCTAAATGTTCCGTTTCCATCTCAAGTTGCACGTTTAATCAACTTCACTCCTTACCTTGCTATTCTATTCACAATGTTATACATTTAGCAAGTTTCCCTGGGAAAAAAAAACTGTGTCCTTTTGCTTTTTCACCCAGCTCTTGCTGACATTCGCAAAAAAAAAAAAAAAAAAAAATCACCTGGAAGGGCTTCATCACTCTTTCTGCACACTCTGCCTTTTTATATAACTTATTTTCTTCCTCCATCACCGTTCCTCTCGGACATACAGCGAATACTCTCTCTCTCTCTCTGACCTCTGCGACTGCTCCCCGTTTCCTAAATAAGCGAGCACTTAGGGGAAATTGCATTTAGACGCTACAACAACAGTATGGAAATCAGCTGGCAAATTTGATTAGCTGGCAGAGCAGACCCCGTAAGTGCCGGGCCAGGGCTACCTTTTATTCTTCATCTAAAACAACCCAGCTTCAACCTTCACCACGCACACATACTGTACACACACTTCCTGTTCAGCGCTGACTCACCAGGACGGCTGTAGGTGGTCAGGTTGCTGTCGCTGTTGCCATTGCTCGCGGTGCAGCAGTTGATGCTGCAGTCATTCTGGTTGGAGCAGTTGTTGGGCCACGTGTCCGCTAGCCAGGGCTGGGTGGCCGAGTCGCTTATGTTTAACAAACCGGGCCTGTACACACACACACAATCGGGACATGGTTAGAACCAAGAAAGGTCATATAAATATTAATATGTATAGCAATCAAGTAATAAATAAGGGACCCGGGATAACACCCATGGAGAAGTTAAAAATAATAAAATTTGCTCAATGTAAAGTTTTGGAACAGTGAAAATAAAAAAATAAAACATCAAGGCTTCTAAAATCATTGAGATGTATGGAAACACTTGACATGAATGCTTCTTAGCTTTCATTTGCATACTGAATCATGATAGGAAGATTTTATGACACAAGAACGCTTGGCTTCTGTGACTCTTGTTAGCAGTTTTCGTTACATCATGTTTTAATCCACGTACTAGGTTAATTCTCTCTCTCATTCATGCTGTATTTTTCGTATTTAAATGATTTAGAGTGTAAACTCCACAATCACCCAATTGCTGTTGTCTTGCTTTTCCACTGACCTCATTTAAAATTCTTGATAAAGCAAATTATACCAGGGGCGTTCAAGTCAAAACGGGCGTTTCAAGTAAATTTCTGGTGAACGAAGGCGTAAAACCGATTGACATTTACAGAAGACTTCGAGCACAGTACGGCGATAAGACTCTTGGCCGCAGTAAAACATTTGATCCTGATCCTTAATGGGATGGATAACTTGTAGCCAACGTGCGGAAGAGACGCATCTGTCAATCCTGTCCTTGCTCCAAGCCATTAATGGAGTTCCTGGGGGGCAGCGTTTCAGACGTGAAGCAGGCAGTGCGATCACGGCTCTGGCGCACTGAGAAAACTTTCTACCTTGACGGTGCCCAAGCACTAGTGAAACACTGGGATAAGTGCATTAGTGTACTGTAGCAGTGTTTTATTCTGCATAATCAAAAGTCCCGGTTTGACTTGAACGGCTTCTCGTATTTTAGGTAAAACTTTTCAGTATTATTTAAAGAACATGACATGTTTAATGATGTGTAATTTTGCAAAGATTTAACAACGCTCAAAGTATTTTTACACTTAAGACACTTACTGTATATAATAAGCATAATATATTATTCTAGACATCATAGCACGGTCTCATTACAGTATATCCCACTTTTCCCCCTCGTATAATACTTCCACTTCCTGCATCACTAAAGTGTTCGACAGCAAATAAAAATGAAGGTGTGTGTGTGTGTGTGTAAGCAAGTCACTTGACCTGACAACAAAGTATTCGCTTCGTCAAAAAGAGAAAGATGTGCACAAGGTCAAACATGGAGAGGAGAAAGTAAACCCAAAAGATGTAATGAGGAGAAGGCTTCAAAGGCATACACAAGGACATCAAAGACAAGACTTAACATTGAAAAATATTTGACTCAGGGTTAAACCTCGTCCTCCCGTCCCGACTGACCCCGATTGTGTTTCACTAGTGCTCGTGTCTTACACAACTCAATCCACTTGATTTATTTCATGTTAGATCTTCCAAGAAGAACGTCACCTCAAGATATTTGACTCGAGACAAAAGGGGAAACGCCCAACAAGACTCGAACAGCAACATCCACAGGCTTGAGTTTGGGGAGCTCTTCCCTGTTTTTTTTTTTTATCGCATCCCTGTTTCATCGTCAACATGCACCGGGAAAATTCTTGTCATTTCTTGCTTTAACACACAAGAGCAATATGGAGATGGGAAAAAATGTCTGTGATTTCTTCGAGCTTTGTTGTACAAAGGCACTCCATCTTGAGCGAACACAAAAAAACAGCTTGAGAAACCCAAGACTGCCCCCTTGTGCCCTACACAAGCAATTACACTCCAGTGTACAGTGAGTGCCTCTGTTGTCAAGTCACGTCAAGAGTTATTTGACAAATTTCAAATTTATATCCATCTAGGAACCTCTGTAGTCCAAATGGGGACTGTGGAGGCCGGTGGTGACCATTGTATTAAATCACAGTTTTACAACAGTGGTAGAACCTCCAGTCCACATTCACACACAATTTGGAACGCCAATCTGCAAGTTCTTAGACTTCAAATCTTTTAATTGTCACGGGCGTGGTCTGGTCCAGGATTGCCCCTCCCCCAATCCATAATGCACCAATGGAAGATATGTGGGATGTACTGTAAAAATTTATCTTTATCGCTATCATCAAATTGTGTCCATCTCTCCAGGGCAGGTCCACAGATTTCGGGTAGACTCGACAAAAACCCGAAAACTTTCATTCATTATAAGTACATGACTATGAAATCATATTATGTCTCACCTTCCAGCGCTGCTCACAGCTTCTCCTCCTCTTTGATAGGAAACTGTAACAGAAGCAAAAACAGTGATAGGATGTCAATCAAACTGATGCAGATTTGCATATCTACAGTACCAGTAAACGCTAAAACTTTGGCAACACTGGACACAATTCTCGACTTGATGACTAGCAAGCTAATTAAACGTCTGTCGTGTTGCCAGGAAAATGAGTTACTCCCGGCACATTGCGAAGATAAAGCCCAAGTTTTAGTCTCAGACTCTGTACATCTGTTTTTTTTTCCATCCTTTAGAAAGTGAGCTGTTCATGCAGACCTGATTTATATACTACAGCAGACACATTTTGGCCTGAACTCCTGCCCTTAAGGGACATTTTCAGATCTGTGAATACTGTTATTCGATATTCTGGTGTCCAGCGTCAGCAGCTAAGTGTTTTGGCAACGCTCCACTATCCAAACCTGGGCTTTCACTTAAAGCTTGGCAGAGTGTCGCTGATCGCAATCGAGATCCATTTTCATTCATGCAGAAAAGTTCGGTTCAATCAGTCTCCCTTTCCTTCTCTTTTGAACTTTTTTATTACTGGCACTCCTGACTGCGAAGACGTCAATGGGAGGTTGATTAGCGCAAAAATGATAACCGCGAGCGACATGAGGAGGGAGTAAGACGGGCCCTGTTCTGTTCTTCTATCTGATTTGGGAAAGTCTCAGCGACTCATAATGCTCGGGGTCCTCCCTGTTTTTTGTCTAATTGGGCCACGAGTGCTCGGCCGTCACCTCATCAGAACCCGTCTGAGACTCGGAGCCAAGCGGAGCAGCTTTGATCTTAGCGCTTGCCCGTGTTTAACAGCTTTCTTTACTTTAAAGCATAGCTCCTTTTCACCCGGATTCAGACGGGCTCGGCGGACTCCCAAAGCCGGCTTTGATGGCGGTGGAAACCTCTAGCGCTCTTTCTTGTGGGAGATGTATTTTTAACCAGAGAACATGGGTTACAGAGCTAGCCGCCTGTCTCTTGATGCTCTGTGATTCCTGAGTCGGAGTCTGAGTGAGGAGAGCTTGCAGATATGTCAAGGGAGTGAAGTGGACATACTGTATAGCAGTGTGGCGCAACACTGCTCTCTAAAGCGGGCTGAGATAACGTGGCCTGGTTTGCTTCTCTTTAACTAAAGGAAAGTCTGTACCAGCTGGAACTCTTATAATATTCAAGTACAAGGTATAACTTCGAGCTTACCAGTAGGCGTGAAGGTGAACGACGGCACTGGAGATCCGAAGGTCCGAACATGGAAGGAAAGAAAAAATTTAAATAGTCCTTATTAATGAGGCATGTACAGTACGGCATGTAAAAAAACCTGGAACTATACATACTGTATGAAGATCTCACACATTTCCGATTATAATAAACACTGAAGTGCTGTGATACACGTGGTGTGTTTATTTGAAAGTTTAAATATCATGTCATTACGCAATTTAATCAGTCTTTTGAGGATCGATTCAATTAATCACACCACTCTAGCAGATATACTTTGCCACGCCTACTTCGGTCAAAGGATGCAGGCTGCTTGTCAGTACCGCGTATTATGAAACCTACAGCTGGGGGCAGAGCTTTTTCTTACAAAGCCCCAAAATTATGGAATAGTCTTCCAAATAGTGTTCGGGACTCAGACACAGTCTCAGTGTTTAAGTCTAGGCTAAAAACCTATTTATTTAGCCAAGCATTTTTATAAATAGATTTGCCATAGGTAAAGGAGCAGATCTGGGGGACTCATGGACGTAGAGTATTATGGTGAACTGGTATGTTTAGATGCTGTCTTCCTCACTCTCATTTGATCACTCAGGTTTGTTGACGGTAAGGTGATTGTTTGCTTTACATCTCAGGGAGCACTCATGTTTGTGTTTCCTTCTGGCTCTCCCTTTTAGTTATGCTGTCATAGTTAGTCCTGCCGGAGTCCCTGCTTGCACTCTACAGTAAATATACATTCACTTTATACATTATGTGACTGTGACCATACCTAACTGCCATCTCTCCTCCTCTTCTCTTTCTCCCCCTCTTTCTCTTTCCTCTCTCCCCCTGTCTCCCCCTTTCACTCTTTCTCTCTCTCTCTCTGTCGAGCTACACATGTCATCCCTGAGCTGCCAGTGATCCAGACTCCCTCTGCCCACCGGACCTGTCTGATCCATCCTGGTGCCCCGTTTCTGGTTGGAGGTCTCGTCGCATGGATGCCCCGTGTGTGTCTTTGGGGATGATTCTCTCTACTTAGAAGATGGTTCTGGCCTCGACTGGTGTTGTCAGCTGTTTCTCTGAGGACTCGACAATTCGATAGTTCAGGACTGGAACTTTCTACAATAACTACCTGGATTTTAACATCAATTAAGATCAACTATTATAGCTGAACTGGCTGCCACCTAACACACTGTATAAATGCAGATCATTTCCTGCTATCTGTTTCACCCAGATGAGGATGGGTTCCCTGTTGTGTCTGGTTCCTCTCAAGGTTTCTTCCTATTACCATCTCAGGGAGTTTTGTCGCCCTCGGCTTGCTCACCAGGGACTATCTGACCATTTTGATTCATACACATTCACATTCCATACAATTTAAATAATTCTTTTGATTGTGTAAAGCTGTTTTGAGACAATGTCAATTGTTAAAAGCGCTATACAAATAAATAGAAAAATTGAAATACTGTGGATTAATATATTTTTTATGTACAGTATTATAAATGCTAAATGCTGTGTAATTGTCAAATCTGATTGGTCAGAAGGAAACCAGACATCTCCGTCTCCAGCAGCTGCCTCCAGCTCCTCTTTAAGGGTCCCTCCACTCCCCTGTCCTGGACCGGCCAACCTCCAACGGAAGTCGAACAGCGAACAACCTCATCAGGTGTCCGAACCACCTCAACTAGCTCCTCTCGATGTGGAGAAGCAAAGGGTCTACTCTGAGCAACTTCTGGATTTCCGAACTTCTCACCCAACTCAGATATTTTTTTGAGTCATTACCTAAAGTTCATGACTATAATAGATGAGGGTAGAGACGTAGACGGACTGGTAAACCGAGAAGTTTGCTTTATCGCTTAGCTTTCGTTAAATCAACCCTTAATGGCACCCAATATATATAATATCACACATATGACCATATTCAGTATATAATTTATATTATGGTGCACTATTTGATTAAAAACTGACATTGCGACTAATTTGACACATATAATTATTGCAAACTTTACACAAGAACATCACATACTGTAAGTTAATGGCTTTGTAAAAGAGCCATAAACAAAAAACCCAACATGAAGCATCAGAAATGTTTTGATCTAGAAACTACACGTCAAAATGTTTTTAAACCAAATCCAAACTAGTGTAAATGGTAATGATCTGGATTAAATCAATCAATTAAGTAAATAATAATATTAATAATAAAAAATAATTATCCTGTCTATTTTATGATTAGGATGGACAAAAGCTCAGCAAGCATCTACAACCAAAATCCAAATCAAATATAATATGACTTCAGCAGTGACGTGTATGTGCAGTTTTATAAATGTACTGTATAACGCTCGAAACAAAGCCGTGGCTATTTTACTCCTGTTATCCTCAATTTATAATCTTCTTTAATCTCTTTACCTTGGATCAAAACCATAAACAGACAAACATAGCGTGAAAGATTCTTTCATGGCGTCACTCTGTGTGTGTGCGTGTAAAATGTCGAATACCCGCAAACAGGCAATTACAATATCAAAAGAAAGAAGAAAACCGCTGCGCTTAACTCCTCGGATGCTTTCTGACTGCGACACGATAACACGCCATACCGCCTTCCACCTCCACCTTCTCTTATCCTGTGTATTTACGCTCGGCATACTGAGCCCTGGCCTTTAAATGTCACCTTTTTTCTTCTCCGTCTGTCTGCGTGTGTTTGCCGGCTCTCGGAAATCCCGGGGTACAAAAAAGATCGGCGTAACAGATGTGGACGTTCCTTTGATGCCGTTATCGTACGTATTTATCTGTTCGGAGGTAAACAGATGAGGTGAGACGAGGTGAGGCAAGAAGGGATGTGACAGACGCACTCACGCTATACGTCTCAGGCTGTATAGGAAAAATAAATAAACCACTGAGCTGGAAATGCCAAATAAATAAATAAATAAATAAATAAATCTTTCTGAGGTGCTGAGTGAATGTCATGCCTGTAATGACAGGCTGGGGTTCTAGTATAGCCGGTCATATCGCGCAGATAACACCTCACTCCTCCATCGCTAGACTCCTGTCTTTATGTGGTTATACTGAGCCGCTTCTTTCTTTCCACAAACGTGAGCATTTTCCAGCCTCTGGTTCAAAAAGGGTAGTTTTCCCGTGGCCTTGTGTGTTCCTCACGTGCGAGCCGGAACGCCAGAGGGTTTCAGCCACGAGAGAGTTTCCAGACCTTGACTTTCGACCTCGGCTTCGAATACAAGACCAGACTCGCCTGTGGACAAAAATACTAGCGTTTTGCTGCTCTAGCACAAAAGTGCGTCTTATAAAGTGTCAGCAAAATGGAACTATATATATATTTTTTTTCAGTCAAATAGTCAAGACTCTTGAATGCCGAGTAGTACGTTGTGAGTTCAAGACTCAGGACATCCTCGACCTTCTTCATCTCCTGAATTTACTTATTAATTTTACTCAACAAATACGCCCACTTGTTTTCCGCTGGCTTAAAAACTAAGGCTTGTGAATTCAGAGATCTGTGTTTGATAAGGTTTGTGAAATACGGCAGTACCAGAGATGTCCCGTGTCCTTTTTTTAATATATATATATTTTGGGATTTTCCCCCAATTTTCTCAATATTTTTATTCGTATCCAATTCCTCCCCGTCACTAGGAACTCCCACATTAAGCTACTACACCTCAGTCCATCACGTGTTTCCTCCGAACCGCGTGACGTCACTTACCACTTTTTTTCGAACTGCGCCCTCACACATCGTTGGGGGCGCATAACACACTCGGAGGACAGCGCTATCCACTCCTTCCGCTTGTGTGAGCTCACAGACGCCCCTGGTTGGCTGATTAATGCGGGAGCACTATGTACCTCTCATCCCTCCCTTTGGAGCGTGGAACGAAAGGGAAGGGGCAACAACCAAACCCAGGTGAACACAGGCCAAGGTGGACACCCGCAGTGTTACAGAGGGAGGTTCTGTCTTGTGTAAGAACCTCAAAAGTTTCCATATGAAAGTTTTTTTCCCCCTTGATTAGCTTTTGACAAAACATCAACCGTGTCTCAGCTGCAAGTTAATGAAATATAAAAATTTCAAAAGCTGAATCCTTCTCAATGTCACAGTGTTCATGCTCTAAAGGTTGAGCGCATGTCAACCTTCAGATTGTGTGAATGCTAATGCGAATGAATAGCCAGATTCGCTTCTCTTTTTTAGCACAGCCTCCAGCCTGCCAATACGCGTTCCATTAGTTCAATGTCCTTCAGACTGGATGCCTGCAGCTCCGTGCCAACATCGGGAGGAGAGAAGGAAAAAAAAATCTCTATTGTCTCCTGAGAGCACGAACTCCAGAGTGAAAGCGAGAGGTATGAAAGAGCAATAACGCTTCATCAGATATCGACTAGTACTGGTACAGACTGCACCAGGAGTGAAAAGAGGTGAAGCAAGGACAAGCGAGGCAGTGAATATTACTCTATGATAAACTTTAAATACTTTGATATGGAACAAAGTTCTTTCATGGTACAGACAGACATATACAGTAAATATTCTGTTTACACAAAAGATCTTGAGGCACCGTCCAGACCTGAAACACACCTCTTATTCATCTAACTTCAACAGAAGGTCGAGTTCAGGAGTGTGAGGTGTTTAGTGCCTTCGAAAGGTCCCTGTCATTAAATGTTGAGTCAAGTGTGAAAGTGATTTGACTTTTAGTTCTGGTTAGTCACACGGCTAGATCCAGTTATGGCTAATTTCAGTTTATTCCGGAGGACTTGTACTTATTGCCTGAGCAATATTTGCCCTAAGGAATGGTGTATGGGTGTAAGGGTGATGCTGTAACCTCTCACAACCGGAGGTCTAGACAGAACTGATTGGCTGAGCTCTCTCAGAGGGGAGGGATGAGAGGTACTTGGTGCTCCTACATTAATCACAGCTCTACAGGTGCCTCCGAGTGGCACAGTGGTAAAGCACTCGCCCTATCATCCAGAGATTGTGTATCATTCGTGTATCATTCCTCCGAGTGTGTTATTCCGCCCCTAATGGTGCGTGAGCAAGCAGTTCGAAAAGATGCGGTCGGCTGACGTCACGCGGTTCGGAGGAAACACGTGATAGTCTTCGGCCCTCCGGACTGAGTGGTAGTAGTAGCCTTAATGTGGAGCCTCCTAGTGACGGGGAGAAATTGGACACGACTAAAATCAGTGAGAAAATCGGGGGCAGGGTGGGAATAAATAAATAAATAAATAAACTGTTTTATGTAAAAATGTGATTATTATCATTATTATGTCTGAAGCAATGCGCATGTATTAAAAAATTCTCTCTCTTGCTTGCTCACTCGCTCACTGAGTATTCGTTTAATGTGGTTGATGGTTGTATGTGCGTGCACTGCACCGAGACATTAAAGGTAGCGTAAATGTGGTTGGGTGGCTCTTGTGTGTACTATTAAACATAATCCTGCTGGTACTTTCCAGTACCTGAACATCTAGTTACAATTCCAATCGAAACAAAAACAAGCCGTCGTCGTGTTTCCTGCTGTACCTTTGCGGATGCCGGCGTAGCTCGTGCTCAGGCCGCTCCTTTTCTTGCGATGGCGGTACAGCCAGATGCTAAACACCATGAGGATGATCCAACACGCTGCGCCGATCCCGGCGATGAAGGCTGGCTGCTTTACCACATCCGAGATCTGCTGAGACAGCGTGTCGTCTCCGCCCACATCGGACCGAGTCATCTTCCCAGAGGAGTCTGGAGAATGAGACGGGCAGACAAAAAAGAAAGAAGACGGAAAAATATTACTATTATTATTGTTATTATTTAATACAATGTGGACTGGACTAGAGATGATGTGAATCAATTAGCTCATCTTTAATTAGGTTTATTTTTAATTAATGAGAGAAATCAGGGTCTAATTTGGAATCCTGTGCTACAGATCAGAGCTGTAACAAAGGGTTAAAAAAATGCCTGGTGTGTGTGGAGAAACAGCAGACAACAAAGCGTCTGCATCGTCTGCTTCTGTCTCACACACGTTCACCACATAAAAGGAGCTCGGCCCATCCTTCCCAGCATACATTTCTTCCTGGTGACTCGCTTTTATTCCCCTCAAACCATTATTTTTTATGATTTAAGAGACATTTAGATGCTGGAGGTAAAAACCTTTACTTTTTCCTTTAAACGCAAACGGCATGTTGTGTACGGCACATGCATAATTCTTCTTCCTTTCTTCCTGTGTGTGTGAGTTCAGCCACATTTAAAACCTGGGGTGTTATCCAAGTCCCACGTTTTTGAATCTATTAAGCAAAGGAGAAAAGTTGTAGCATGAATGCAGGTCTATAACGTATAGTGTTATTATTTATTTTAACAATCCATATACAGTATGCCATGTCTCATACTTGGTAAATTGGCAAAATAGTGTTTTTCGGACTCGAATGAAGGTCAACAGAACAGAAACGCACTCTCATTAGGAAACACGATTTCAAACCCAATGCTATCAAGGTTTCCATGAGGCGAGACAGCACTTCTCTCCGAGTGTGTCGCATTGCTCTGTGACACAGCAGTTTAAAAGTGTGTGTCTGGCTTTAAAGGAAGCCTGTGTTAACCTTCACTCTTGCTGTGTGGAAGCTGTCGCATAATAGGGGCCAGTGAACCGGCTATGACCAGGTAGGTCAAAAACGTGCATTCACATTCATTACAGCTGTATTGCTTTGTGAAAGCTTCGCCGAGGTGAGCGCGAAGGCTTTGATGGTGTATCGTGGTATTGGGGCGGGTGATGGTGGGTCCTGATGTGGCTCGAAGACAAAAAAACTATGAAGTCACTTCTCTTTAACTTGTCAGATCAAAAGCACACGGCGGTAAAACGTGCCCTTGACCGAGCGTGCAGGTGTGTGTCTGAGTGAGGTTCAGACTTTTCTTCTTTGTAGTTTTAAAATCCTGACAGCAGGTCGACCTTCATCTTCTGACTTCAAGTGTAAAAAATTAAATATATGTATTTTACTTTTTCATAGCAATCAGCCAACATTTGTTCGTTTAGCATGATAAATGATGTCATTCAACACCGCAAACTTTTCAGGCTGTTATTACTGTAGGAATTCGTTCAGGCGTTCTGAAAAGAAAAATATTAAACAGTTATAAAGAATAACCTGCATTATAAATTAAAAAGAAAGGCTGATTTAGTTTGATTTCGTGAAAAACCAGACCACTTTCAGTATGTGATTAAAAAATTAAAAGAGAATTAAAATTCTGTTAATCTTTACTCAAATTTGGGGTTCGGTGGTAAGTGTTATGTAATGGTGTAGTGTGTTGTGGTGTGTTGTGGTGTGTTTTGTTGTGATGTGATGTGATGTGTTGTGTTGTGGTGTGATGTGGTGTGATGTGTTGTGGTGTGGTGTGGTGTGTTGTTTTGTGGTGTAGTGTGATGTGTTGTGGTGTGTTGTAGTGTGTTGTGGTGTAGTGTAGTGTGGTGTGTTGTGGTGTGGTGTGGTGTGGTGTGTTGTGGTGTAGTGTGGTGTGGTGTAGTGGGGTGTCTTGTGGTGTAGTGTGTTGTGATGTAGTGTAGTAAGAGGTGTGGCTTAGTCTCATGTGGTGTAGTGAGTTGTGGTTTAGTGTATTGTAGGGATAAGTTGTGTTACTGTATGTGGTGTGTTGTGGTATAGTGTAGTGTGGTGTGGTGTGATTTGTTGTGGTGTAGTATAGTATAGTGTGGTGTGGTATGGTGTAGTGTGTTGTGGTGTAATGTGGTGTGTTGTGGTGTAGTGTAGTGTGTTGTGGTGTAGTGTGTTGTGGTGTAGTGTAGTGTGTTGTGGTGTAGTGTGTTGTGGTGTAGTGTAGTGTGGTGTGGTGTAGTGTGTTGTGGTGTAGTGTGGTGTGGTGTGTTGTGGTGTAGTGTAGTGTGTTGTGGTGTAGTGTAGTGTGTTGTGGTGTAGTGTAGTGTGGTGTGTTGTGGTGTAGTGTAGTGTGTTGTGGTGTAGTGTGTTGTGGTGTAGTGTGGTGTGGTGTGTTGTGGTGTAGTGTAGTGTGTTGTGGTGTAGTGTAGTGTGTTGTGGTGTAGTGTAGTGTGGTGTGGTGTGTTGTGGTGTAGTGTAGTGTGGTGTAGTGTGTTGTGGTGTAGTGTGGTGTGTTGTGGTGTAGTGAGGTATGGCGTAGTGTAGTGTGTTGTGGTGTAGTGTGTTGTGATGTAGTGTAGTAAGAGGTGTGGTTTAGTCTCATGTGGTGTAGTGAGGTGTGGTTTAGTGTGTAGTGTAGCGTTACGTGGTGTAGTGTAGTGTAGGGTTATGTTGTGTTATGTGGTGTGTTGTGGTATAGTGAGGTGTGATGTACAGTAGTAAAGTGTAGTGAGAGGACTAGTATGTTGTGGTGTAGTAAGAGGTCTGGTGTGGTTTGATGTGTGTGTGTGTGTGTGTGTGTGTGTGTGTGTGTGTGTGTGTGTGTGTGTGTGTGTGTGTGTGTGTGTGTGCTTGTTCTCACCCAGCTGGAAGTGGGTGAGCTCACTCTTCACTCCAGGTCCGGCTCCGGTGCTTGCTGCCATCTCCACACCATAACGGACGCCCGGGACCAGACCCGTAATCACAGTGGAGAAGGTGGACCCGTCCACGGTGCGGTTGATATGGTAACGACTCTCGTTTCCCAAACACCAGATCTGTGGGAACACAATGGACCTTCATGTTAATGCCTCATTTTCAGCTTCACCTCCTCCAGGCACTCGACAGAAGTAGAACTTTGCTGATTTTGGCTGAAGGTAAAGAAAGCGTGAGGTGGGTGAGGCGTGTGTACCCTTGCCAGGTTACATAACTCCATAAGCGGATCTGCTAGACCTGACTTTAGCTGAAATGCCTGCTGCGGTCATGTAGAATTAACTCTGCTTCTCCTTGTGGTGCGTCACAGATAAACAGTGGGGTCAGGATGAGGACGCAGTCCTCACAACTGCGCAAAAAACCTACCGGCATGTGTTACATATGAATTCAAAGTAAATACTTTGAATCGAAGATCAGAGGTTTCTTGTTTAGGATGAGGATCATAAAATTAGACAGTGATGCCCAGGCTCTGGCATTCCACCTAGTGTGTGTCGCTTTTAATGCACCAGACGCCCATGAAACAGGTTAGTGAGCCAACGATTAGCATTTTACTGTAATAACAGAACATCAGTTCAGTAACTCCCGTGAATGTTATAAAAACAGGGGACTTTCCCATCTTGTAGTGTTTTATTCTGTACTTATTTAAACTCAGTGCAGAACCTCAGGCTGTATGGGATCGTAAAAGGAAGGTTGTTAGCGTTACTCTGAAGTAATTAAACATGTGCTTCTGTCTAACTCTGACTCAACAGTGTTGGCAATACAAAGCTGTTTCAGCCATGCGATCCGGTTTTGACGGAAATTTCCTGCCGTTGCTTAAAAAAAAAAACCTTCATCTGTTCCTTCTGGCTCTTTCGAGAAACAGAGTAAGACCTGGCCCAGAATCCTTCATGGCTGTTTCGAGGCAGGTAGCGAACAGGGGAAGCGATTAAGGAACGAGCCGCTCAGTCTCGCCACATTCGACAAGCGCGAAATCGCAAGTAACTGGCAGAAAATGTACCTGGAGAAATGATCAGCTGTTTGTAATGTAAAGTTAAACGACTGCACAGTGAGAAAAACATGAACAAGCAATAAAAGTATAAAAATATAATGAAAAAACTAATATCAAGAGACAGACTCAACTTTCTGGATAGAAAGAATCCGTGCACTCTCACTCTCATTCATTCTCTATAGCGCTTATCCTGTACAGTGTCACGGGGGACTAAAGAGGATCTCTGGTGGTGCGAGGCGGGGTACAACCTGGACCTGGTGCTGGACAGGCAATTTAGGAACGCCAATTATCCTAATCTGTATGTCTTTGGACTGTGAGAGTACCCGGAGGAAACCCACCAAGAGAACGTGCAAACTCCATGCACACAGACCCCAAGGCGGGAATCGAACCCAGAACCTGGATGTGCAAGGTGACCACCACGCCACTGTGCCGCCGAGATTATACTGTAGATTAGATGTATGCAAAATTGCTGATAAGCATTAGTGTATTATTTAAAAAGAACTTTGTAACATATAAAGATTTAACATAAAAATAAATATAAAGTGCAGAACAGAAAGTAAATAGTAATATTATTTCAGATTAATATAATTAATATTTTTATATCATAATATAAAGTCCATATAATAATTTAATTTATATATTTATTTAGTTGCTAAATAAAATGAATATGATTAAGTATCAACACTAACATTTTAATTTATTATAAATAAATATAATACCTACAATCTTAAATTAAACACAGCTAATCATTAAGGGTGTGTGAAATTAATTATAATATATATATATATATATATATATATATATATATATATATATAGTTTTACATTTACTTTATATTATGATTAATGATTCTGTATTAACATTAATATATTTTATAGAGCTACATTTAAGAATATTATAAATAAATGTAATATGAAAAAAAATGAAATATAGCTAATATATCATTTAAATGTATATTTATAATTGAATGTATACTTACAATTACTATTTTAATATTTATATTTATATATCATATTAGGATAATTGATTAGTGCATTTATTTGTTTGTCTAAATATAATGTATAGAGTATTTGTATTTGAATATACATATTTATATATTGACTTTATTAATAAATAGTATTAATAAATGGTATTATATACAATGTAACCAAATCTCCATAGTTTTTATTTATTTTGTTGCAAAAGATATTCTGTTTACTGTATTATTACATACATTTATGCATGTAGACATACAATCATGTACTTTATATGTATGTACATTTGCATAGTAAAAATATAAATATTTATAAAAAAAATTACATATTTTTTTCATAGGTTTCTATATTGTTTTAAAATGTAATTTTATCATTATTATTTTCCTGCTGTAACATACATAAAAATTTCTGTACCTCATGTGTAATACGTGCAAATAGATCATTATTTGATTCATATTGAAATATTTTACACCAATATAAATAATTTTTTTTTCAAACATATTGGCCACTTACTTCGCTATAACATCACACACACTTTACTGATCATGTTACAATATACTGTGCTTTTGCAAGAAATGATAAATGATGTAGTAAAACTGCTGTTTTGGAAGAATTTAAAATCTGTAATTCTTTGTTCTGTCCATCAGGTGGCAGCAGAGCACAGGGATTTCTCCTCTGCACTTCGTCCCTCGGTACTTTCGGGACTCATTCAGTTCAGTTCATTTTTACAGCCCTTTGTCTCCTCCTCTGGTGTGTGTGTGTGTGCGTGTGTTTATATATGCACACATGCTCACCCTGTACTCCTGGACCACTCCGTTATGCTCATCCTCAGGAGGTGCTTGCCAGGACAGAAGGATGGCCGTGCCATTGTCTCCACTCTGTGTGACCGTCACATCCCTGGGCGCTGCACTGGGGACTAAAACAACACAACACTTGAAACACGATTAACGATCAAACTTGCATAGCCACGCCCCCTAAAACAGGCATGTAAAAAACCTTCTTATGCTCAATGTCTGTGGGAGGAAACCAGAGAACCCGGAGGAAACCCACCAAGCACGGGGAGAACTTGGAAATCATGCACACAGACCCCGATGAGGGAATCAAACCCGGACCCTGAAGGTGCAGAGCAACAGAGCAACTAAGCCTACACGCTCCAACTAAGGTACAGGTCTGTTTTCATAATTTACGCCAGCTCATGTTCATCCATAATGCTAGACTCGAGACTCTTAGCATCTCTTGCTCCGCTCTTTGCAGGATATGTCTTGACTGCTTGAATACACAAAGGGAAAATTGTGTAAATGTAATATTTGGCTAAACTGTTCCTTTAATAAATTGCAAGTGTTCAAGGAACACTGGAGTTCTTCAGGCTCTCTGTTACACTGCGAGCGTAAAACTGAGCGCGAATCCAGAAAACAAGTCTCTCATGGGCCATTAAAACCTTAACAGTAAACCCAGCTGCTTTTCTAAACCTTTTTCCCCGTTCAGTCTTTTCACACAGTCCCACATTTCCCACTCACTCATACACTCGCATGCTCTAACAAACACAAACACACATACACACATGTGCACGGAGCGAGTAAAACGAATCCGTGCGGAATAAAGGGCCCGCAGACGTCCACACCCTAGGATCAATTAGCGAGGCATGTGTTCGAGTATGCTTTTGTTACATTTCAATTTTCCCATCTGCTGTTTGGATTGCTTTCACGTTGCTCCTTCACACACACACTTCTGGCTCTGAGTGTTTAGAGAGAAAAATAAAAAAAAGCTGAAGTGCAACCCTGGAAGTCAGTGTAATAATGCACAGATTGCACGTGTGACAGAGACAGAGCTGAGAGAGTGATCGCGCGGAAACGGGAAGTTCTCACCATCCTCCAGCGTCTTGCCCACTTTGATGTCGCTGTCTGTTCCCTGGAACTCGTTGAAGAAGGGTCGGATTTTGAACTCGTAGGTGGTGCCTTTGCGGAGCTGAGCGATCACGGCCGTGTACTCCGCAGGACTCCTGACCTCGGACACGGCCCAGTCGCTCCGCATCTGCCCAGCCTCAGACGAGACGCGGTACATCACTTTATAGCCCTGCATGTACTGGGACTGCTGCTCCACCTGTACACACAACATGACAACGTTACAGTTCGGCTAATCAACAGTGTTCCCATTAGCTAATCAACAGCGTTACAGTTCGGCTAATCAACAGCGTTACAGTTCGGCTAATCAACAGTGTTCCCATTAGCTAATCAACAGCGTTACAGTATGACTAATCAACAATGTGCCCGTTAGCTAATCAACAATGTTACAGTAAGGCTAATCAACAGCATTACAGCGCATTATAGGATGGAGAATGTTACAATGTGGCTAATCGACAATCCTTGAATAATGAATGACGTTACAGCATGGCTAATCAACAGCAATACAGTATGGCTAATTAACAGTGTTACAAAATGGCTAATCAACAATGTACCCGTTAGCTAATCAACAATGTTAAAGTATGGCTAATCAACAGCGTTACAATACAGTATGGCTAATCAACAATGTACCCATTAGCTAATCAACAATGTTCCAGTTAGCTTATCAACAACATTACAGCATGGCTAATCACAGGGTTCTTACACCTTTTCCAATTTCAAGTTCCAGCACTTTTCAAGCACTTTTAAGGTGCATTTTTATGCTTTTCCAGCACTTAACAACCGCAGTGAATTACGTTTATATATGCTGTATGTTCTTTTTCAGATTTAAATCAATTGTGAAAACATTTTTAACGGTTCAAAATGTATCACCTCTCTGTAAGTAGGCTTGGCATTCTATATAACCTATATATAAATAACAATCACCAGAAAGATAAATACAATTTCAATAAACACTTTAATTGTGTAAAATAGGAACATTATTTTCTGCCTTCTGTTTATCTTGAGCAGCCCTCACATGGCATGGCGTGAATTACACGATCAATAACTTAAATTGGCAAGGAAGTGCCCTTTAGACTGTTGAGTTTAGGAAAAAATCTGCAATTAACATTAACAACACAAGTGCAAAAAACTGCAATGAAAATAGTGCAAAAAAGAAACTGCACTGAACAAAAATATAGTGCAAAAAGAATAACTAGCTCAACACTCAACTTTGTCCAGTGTTACAAAACTGCCACAAAACCAGCCAATCACAGACTTCCACACACTTTTTACTTATTTATAAATCTTATAAACAAATATAATAATATTTCTTTTTTATTTAATAAAGTATTAGTATATACCAGTTTCGTTTGTCCATTGTGTGTTTTTATTTACTTATCTAATTATCCGTATAGCTCATTGTTAGCAGAGGTGGAAAGTAACGGATTACATTTACTCGCGTTACTGTAATTGAGTAGCTTTTTTGTGTATTTCTACTTTTTAAAGTAGTTTTAAAAATCTGTAATTTTACTTTTACTTAAGTACGTTTTGTTTGAAGTATTGTAATTCGCTACATTTTAAATCGTATTCGCTACTGAGTAAAAAATAAATGAATGAAAATGCTAAAATAATAAAAATATTATGCTTTGTATAAATGCTCCGTTGCGCCGCGTGTGTGTATCATGTCCTGGTCGCGCGCCGCTCCAGACTCCACTCCAGGTTTTCTGACATCGGCATCACCTGACCTTCCACACGGTCGCTTCCGCCCTGAGTGACGTCATCGACTAGCGCGACCATTTATAAACCGGAGAGAGACGCGGGAAAGAGGAAAGAGGTTGTGATTTTGGCGTTTTGATATTTGGTTGTGTATTCTGGTTTTGACTTTTTGCCTCCCATTGACTTTGATTATTGCTTTGTCCCTTTGGTTTGGTTGGTCTTTGTATATATTTGTAGATAATTTCACTGTTTTTGGTTTAGGGAGTCCGGGAAGGTACCTATATTTTTGTTTGTGTGTGTGTGTTTTTTTTGTTTTTTTTGCAAGTAATCTAGCTACTAAATATAAATACCATTTTGTTTATTATTTTGGCCTGGGTCCAACCTGAATCTTATCCTCCTCCTGGTGTGTGTGTGTGTGTGTGTGTGTGTGTGTACAAACCTCATTATTTCATCAGTTAATGATTGGATCTAGTTCTTTCTGCCATATGCCACCATTTCCATACAGTTATATATATTATAAATAGAACCCTGAACCAGTCTTTTGCTGTATGACCCTAGACTGGGACGTAACACCATATTTAAGTGACCACTTTGATTTTCAAGCACAAGAAAGACAACAGCTTTATTATGCAAAGGTGTTCCTTCAGTTAAAAACAACTCATCTTTTTTGAACTACAAATGCCTCATCCCACCCCCGCTGTTAAAAAAAAAAAAAGTAACTCGAGTACATTTTTTAATGAGCTACTTTTTACTTTTACTTGAGTAGATTTTTATAATGGTAACTTTACTTGTACTTAAGTAAAATTTCACTGAAGTAACAGTACTTGTACTTGAGTACAAAATTTTATTACTCTTTCCACCTCTGATTGTTAGACTACATCGACTAAAATTCAAATCGGACAACTCGGTCGCTTTACTTATAAACCTTTATTTACAACACTTCCGTTATGCGGTCGATATTGCCAGCTGATAGAGAAGGAACAGCCAATCAGCATTAGTGTAGTGTGTGGAAGTCTGTGACTATGGCGTTATATTCCTGTCACAATTCTGAGCGCGTGGTTTGACATTTTGAGAGCAGACAAAGTACTCTATTCGCGTACAATGTCTCCCCTGCGCGCTCAACAGCTCGATTCTGTGCGTGCAGTGTCTTCCCTGCTCGCTCAACGTGTTCTCAGCGCGTGCGTGAATTCTCGATTTTGTGCGCGCTCAACTCTGCCTGCACGCTCGCTCAACATTGTCCAGCGTTACAACACTGTCACAAAACCAGCCAATCAAAGACATCCACACACTACTTCTGATTGGCTGTTCCTTCTCTATCAGCTGGCAATATCGACCGCATAACGCATACTATAATTTGTATAGTGCTTTTAAAATGGCCATTGTCTCAAAGCAACTTTACAAAATCAAAAGAAAATTATAAGAAATTCATTCATTCATTCATCTTCTATACCGCTTTATCCTGTATTAGGGTCGCGGGGACATGGAGCCTGTCCCAGGAGACTCTGGGCACAAGGCAGGGTACACCCTGGACAGCATGCCAATCCATCACAGAGCACACACACACACTCATTCACACACTATGGTCAATTTGGGAACGCCAATTAGCCTAATCTAATTGGCGGAGTACCCGGAGGAAACCCACCAAGCAAGGGGAGAACATGCAAACTCCATGCACACAGAGACGGGAATCGAGCCTGGCCGGGAATCGAACCCGGACCCTGGAGGTGCAAGGAGGCAGTGCTAACCACTACACCACCGTGCCGGCCTTATTATAAGAAATTTAAATTATATTATTATATATAATTATATACAAATGAAAAGAAATTATATAAGGGAAGCAATGTAAATAAAGTTGTATTTATTTATAAATATTATAAACAAATATAATAGTATTTATTTTTTATTTAATAAGTATTAGTATATACCAGTTTCGTTTGTCCATTGTGTGTTTTTATTTACTTATCTAATTATCCATATAGCTCATTGTTGGACTACAACGACTAATATTCAAATCGGACAACTCAGTCACTTTACTTATAAATCTTTATTTACAACGCTTCCGTTAAGTGGTCGATAGTAGTGCCACTTGATTGGAGGAGAAACAGCCAATCAGAAGTAGTGTGTCGATGTCTGTGATTGGCTGGTTTTGTGACAGTGTTGTAACGCTGGACAATGTTGAGCGAGCATACAGACAGAGTCGAGCGCGCATAGAAAGGAAATATTGCACGCGCGTGTAGGCAGAGTCAAGCGCGCACAGAATCGAGAAGTCGCGCGTGCGCGAAACACATGTTGAGGGAGCAGAGGAGACGCTGCACGCGCAAAATTGAGCTGTTGAGCGCGCAGTGGAGACACTGCACGTGTATAGAGTGCTTTGTCTGCTCTCAAAATGTCAAACCGCGCGCTCAGAATTGTGACAGGAATATAACGCCACACACGTCCTTTTTACATATTTTTGCAATTGGCTACTCGAGGATTTGCTCAACGTTTTAGCCATAATTTGTATTTTTCGTCCTCCAGCCAATGAGCATTGAAATGGCATGTTTCGATTCACCTCCCACTCTGCTCCAACAGAGGGTGCGCATCCACTGGAAGATTACACCACTACAGCCGTAAGCGCGGACTCGAGCGGAGTTATTTTCGTTATGTGCAAAATGCACTTTTAGCTAAAAGGAAAACTACTCCGTAAGATAAAGAATTATTATGAAAGCAATGCAATTTCAAAGTCAAGCAGGTTCAAGCACTTTGTCCAAAATCCAAGCACTTTTCTAACCTTGAAAACACTATATTAAAAATCAAGCATTTTCCAGGATTTCCAGCACCCGTACGAACCCTATAATCAGCAGCATTACAGCATGGCTAATCAACAGTGTTACAGTTCGGCTAATCAACAGCATTACAAAATGGCTAATCAACAATGTTCCCGTTAGCTGATCAACAGCGTTACAGTATGGCTAATCAACATCGTAATCAACAATGTTCTAATCAATAGCATTACAGCGTATTGTAGGATCAACAATGTTACAATGTGGTTAATCAACAATGTTACATCCTTGAATAATGAATTACATTACAACATGGTTAATCAACAGCGTTACAGCACGGCTAATCAACTGGCTCCAGGAGAATTATAAATGTGTTAGCTAGCTGCTGTAAAGCTACAGTGTGTTCTTTAGTCCATATTTTGGTTGCCTGACAAATAAAAAAAAATCACAGTGCTACAGTAGCTAACATAATTTGATAATGTTATAATAAGCTATCCAGGTACTGTAAGCACATTAATATAGTAAACTACAGGATACATTAAAGTTTGCAAACACAAGCACCACATACAGCTAAGCGTTATTACATTTATTGAAATTTTAAAACGATGCTTGCGGGATCTGCCGGCACTCCGCGAGACGAATTGTTGCCTTCGAATTGCGCGTTCTTAATGGCCACATCTGTAAAATGCAGGAGCCTATCAGATTTCAATATGCAAATATTTCTGTTCTGTTACTGTAGTACTGGTGGCACTTCTGATTTTGTTATTTTCCAGAAGTGCCAAGCTTAGCAATTTATTATCAAATGATGGGAAAAAAATGCATCGAGAAGCGCTCTTTCTCAAATCGAGGGTTTTGATGACTAGCATGCAGTGTGGGTGGTACAACAATTAGATTTTTTTTTTTAATGTGTCACTGCATCATAGCTGGAACTGACAGCTCTTATTATTGACGCTCTGTATTTGTGGTTTTGAGAGGGAGGGGCACAACGATGGCACAAAAAGAGCAAAACGATGACCCGAAGAGATGATGACATGGAACGGCAAGTGGTAAAGAAAGGTAAAATGACATGAAAACACTCGATCATCTGAGGAAAAGTGCAGACTCCCAACTATGAGCCTCTCAGACGTCTGGTGGCCTGAAGGTGTCTTCTGGCAGATGATTCCTCGTGCCTGTTTCCAGCAGGATCTTGAGCTCTTTGAGCTAACCGCAAACACGAGAGCTCAGCTCGGGGGCTCCAGGAAGAAGCAGCTTTCTACACTTTGCTTTGTAAATCTTGCTTTGTAAAGCAGGTTCGATAGTGAAACATCTCCAGGCTTTGCTTTCTCCTACACATTTGTCCCTATTAAGAACGAGACTATTAAGTAGGAACGTTTATAGTATTTAGTAACTTCTTGATTTTAAGGGGCTTTTTTTTTATGACATGATTCAGAAGCCCTGGAGCTTTGTGCAGAAAGCCGAGAGTGCGATCTCTTCCATATGGTTCTAATGCAGAGAACTGTGCAGGCCTGTAAAGACCGTAATGCTCGCTTGATCCAAGCCAATAAAACCTGTCGTCTCAGCTGCAACTCATTAAGCACTCAAAGTGCGAAGGGTCCAAAATTCTGACACGAAAACCACGGTGTGTGTGTGTGTGTGTGTGTGTGCGTTTTACTACGAACACTGGCCTGGCAAGAGGAGACGGGACATTAAGCACATTCCCAGCACATTGCAAATTTATTGCAGGTTTGAAAACATAAACTACAATCACAGACTCTACACAGGTTCCGGGGGTGTGAGGGAGGAAGACGGCAACTGTTATGGTTAAAGGAGAGTTTGTCCACGAACAACACTCTACTGAGGGAAAAAAAACAGAAAACACATTCATTCCTAATTCATTTAGAAGTCTGTAAATTTATGCTTTTGTTATTTTTTTTTCTGTCGAAATATTAACGGATCAAACATCAAATGTACAATTTGTCCTTTCGGGATCGTACCACTTTTTACAAGGTGTATGACAGAACTTTCTGTTAACCAGAGTCACATACAGTAGAGTCGCTCCAGTGTTGGATTGTAAGACCAAATTCAACCCTTTATTAAGTACTAAGATTTTCTCCACCTTAATTCATTTATACTTTTTTTCCCTTTCGCAATTCCCATCTTATCACATGACCACTACCAAACAAACGTCTAGGAGGAAAAGTGCTGTCTGCTGTCGTCCAAATACTGTAGGTGAACTCACATTCTCTCACAATCGTTTACTGTCAACGTGACATGATCATCATTCCTATTTTTCTCCACACTGGCTCAAAAATAGATTTCGTAAAATTATTTCTTTTTATTTTATTATATTTGCAATTTAGGTGGTTGGAGTTCCTCTATAATCCTACAGGTGCTCTAAATTATTTAAACTTTGGCAGATAGAAGCGAATGATTTGTTAGGTTTGTGTAAAATTCCAACAAAAAACAAACAACATTAAGTCTATAAAAAAGTAATATAGACTTGATATGGACATTTATAAAACCATGATTATAACAGAATTGTAATATGAATCGAATTGGCACCTATGTATCATGATAATTTTGAGTCAATAACATTTTGAAGGATAGTTCAACATCATCTTAACCTAATCGAGCCACCTCTACCATTGAGATATGCTATGCTTAAAAGAAATCAAGAAATAAAGTGAAAATTACAAAGAAATTGTTTTTTTTCTGTGTTATTTGTAGACGTTGTAATACTTTTACTACAAACTGACATCTTAACCGTTTGGAGGATGTCTAAACTGGGGTCTGTTTCTAATATAAACACAAACAAACAAAACATTGTTTTTATTAGTGTCCCAAGGAAGTAAAAATCAACAAAAATGCCATTGCTATTTTCTTAGTGAGGATGTAAAAAATCGGTATTGAAATCATAAAGCTGACTAAACTTCATTGAACCTTATGCAAAGTTAAATTAAAATGATATATAGTGTCTAATCACAGGCGTAACATTAGCATGAGAAATCTGGGTCGTTTTTTGGTTCCATGGATCTCCTGATCTTACTAAGACTCTGCTGCTATGAGCATCAAGTGATTGATTTTCCCAAAAGAGAACAGAGCCAGTGTTGTAACGGTTGTGTTTCATTCCAACACTACAAACAGCAACCTACTCATAAACACAAGTGACTTCTGTCCAGAATTGTATTTTCAGCAGAAGGATAGCTGATTTACCATCGGGTGGCCTGTTTATATCAGCTCTGTAGATAGCTCTGGTGGATTTCTCACACGTCTGGCACAATCGCTGAAACCCGACGGTGAACTAAAGATAGAAACGCCCACTAGCATTCAGTGTAGCGCGCTCTGAGCAACGCTGCTGGTGTGAACTTCCAGAGAAGATGAGATTAGTGATGCAGGAATGTTGGGAAGTTTCTTACTGTCCACTGCAAACGGATGGAGGAGGAAGAAAGGATGATGGGATTGTGGAGGTGGATGACGACGTCCCCGAGCTCCCTCTGGATCTGCCCATGCTCCACTCCCTGACTGGTTGGGGGGATTTCTACAAACACACACACAAATATAAACAAAAACCATTACTTACTCACTGATCTCTACTGATATATAGAGTATATTAGCATGTTTATTGCTAGTGCATAGCTCACCCTGTGTTTTGATAGCGTCGCTGATGGGACTTGGGTCACTAAGACCGTACGCATTAGCTGCTCTGACGAGGAAGAGATAGACCGCACTGGGTTTCAGGCCCTTCAAGACATAGCTTTCGGTCCTCACGTGCTCTGCTAGGGTGTGCCAGCTACTGCCTGATGCATGACTACAGGAAACACAAACACACACTGGACATTTAACCAGCAAACCCAACCAACAATGCCACCTCAATTAGATCACTACATAGCAAATCCCATTGAGGCTTTTGTTTAGATTTTGTTTAGATCTCTAAATATTTTTAATGTTCTGCTGAGCTATTTGCTAAGACACATTTTCAGTCGAATATGTTATTGACGAATCTGTTGAACTTAACCTGTTTGAGCCATCTCTACCGATCGGTTGAGGAACACCGATCGGTAGAGTAGTATAAAACAAAAGAATATTTATATAGATTTATATTTTTTTTAAATGGTGTGACTTTTCAAAAATATATAAAAAAATATAGATTTGTTTTTAGGGGAATTATTTTGCAAATGTATTGATTGACTTTTACCATGAAGTGACATCTCAACCGTTCGGAAGAAGTCTATACTGAGGTCTTTGTATACAGTACAGTATATGATTAATTGTTTTTGTTATTGTCCAAAGGATACCCTGTTGCGACTGTTTTTGCACAAAACATGGCAGGGAAAAAGTGAAAGTATCCCGATACTGATACCACGGCAAGAAAAAACACATCCAGCAGAATGCTGATAGCCGTATACGGCAGGCTTGAACACTTTATCTGATTTCTTTAATACGCTAATCTAGAATTTTTACCTGGGAAAAGAAAAAAAAACTTGCCTGGATTTCGAAATAAAACCACCACCCACTATTTCCACTATAACGGATCGATCATTTAAGTATGACATATTAAACATAAATAATAAACAATAACGAAACTGTTATAGGAAAGCTGAGCAACAATGCAGAAGTGTTTATAAATACAGTAGGGTTTGTTGGTACAGTACATAATAAGTGACATTTAATCACACGCATTGCTTCGATTCGTTGTTTATTTCTTTGACAGGTTTAATGACTGAGACTTGAAAAAGCAGTTTATGAAAAACATGCAACAAGGATTCACAGCAGTAGTTCTGCTTGTTTCTACTTGCTCACCATTTAACATTTAATTTAACAAAAATTCACAGGGTTAAAGTTCAACCACGAGTGAATTGATTGTTTAGCATTCACACACTTTTCAACTGAATCTTTTTTATTCAAAGATACACAGAGAAAAATGACGTGAACTGAAATTATAATAATAATAATGCAGCCAGAGATTTCTGCTACCTGAAGGCCTCGATGATGTATGAGGTGGGCGTGGCTCCAGAGTGAAGGTCAGGCTTCCAGGACAGGGACACGGTGGTGCGGGTGACATCGGTGACCTCGGGTTTGGAGGGGGGGCTGGGGATCAGGTTGGGGTCAGTGGGTCGGCCGGGCTGAACTCCAATACCAAACTCTGAAACCGGAGGGGAAAAAACAGACAGATGGAAATTATAGAAAGAGAACAGGAACATCTCTCTCTCTCTGTCACCTTCAGCTATTATAATGTCAGTCTCATAAAAAAGGAAGGAGACAAGCAATTACTGAGTCATTCACGTTTCATATTCCTTCACTCATCGCTACATATACTTATCCTAAAAGTATGTGTGTGTGTGTGTGTGTGTTCCACAACCTTGAACTTCCAGGTAGGCCTTCCATGATGCTTCTCCACTGGGACTGGACGCTACACACGTATACACACCCGTGTCTCCAAGCTAAATCAAACAAAAAAAGGAAAGAAATGATTTATACAGGTTTTTTTCCCCCTTGAGTTTACAATGCACGTGCTTGTACAATGACGGCGATGTCAATCTAAGTGACAGTAAAATGATCAGACCACCCTCGAGCTTAAGGAAAACAGTTCAGACTGGAATTTCCACAAGAGTGAAGAAAAAAAGACAATTAGGCTTTCAATCTTTTTGAAAAGTTGTGTGGAAATGTTTTAGTGGAAAAAAAACCTGGATAAGTTTTCCCAGCAGGAATTTGCCAAGCTTATGGACATGTTTGGTTTTTGAAAGATAGAATGTGTGATGAAATGATGTCGGAACACGGGGATAACGTTGAACGAATCCTCCTAAAGAAATATTGCAAACATGACTTTAAAACAATATAAATACTAAACCTGATTGCCTGAGCGCGACTCCTGGCAAAAACACAGTTTTCTTACAACTTGACCACTAGGGGGCATGCTGATGAGGTCAGTAAATACATAAGCACATACAGTATATAACAATGAACAAACAAAACGTGGACAACAGCAATTTATCCAAATATTACATTGGAAAGCCTAGAAAAAGAGTAAAAAAATAAATAAAAATAATCCCGCTGAATGTGTCTGTTAAAGCGGACGGGACGCAATTTGGACGCTATACAGACACCATGTTACAGTAGAGTCATTTTTGGTAGCTAAGACATAACCGAGTAATATTTCTAAAATAAAATGAAGCAGAGAAGTGACATTACAACATTAAGAGACACGAGACATGAGATACACACAGTGTGTGTGGGAAGCTGTTGTCTCTGTCCTGATCTCTGATCCGAATCCTAAACTCTGTTAGAAACTTAAAGAAGACTGGATGAGCTCGGACGTTGTGCGAATGGACGTTAATCTGCGTAAAAACACTCCAACAATATCTCAACGCCATTTCATCAACATCATTCGAACTTTGGAACGTGGACTTTGTGTGTCTACGCGGATCACCTGTGAAGGATACAGAGAGTTTCCTGATAGGGCTCATTTGCATATAGCGACACCTATACAACTCCATAAAAGGTAAAAAGCCCAGACAGCTACAGTAGGAGCATGAAACGAGCAATCAGGGTGAAGACAGATGTGGATGTAAGTCACTTCTATGATATAAATATTACAGTATATTACTTTTATTATATAATATATTTTTACTTAGTATTCTATCAGCAAAAACTTCTCCACCATGACTCTCTCTCTCTCTCTCTCTCTCTCTCTCTCTCTCACACACACACACACACACACACACACACACACACACGCAAACACAGACACAGACTTTTCAGGATTTCTGGCTAATTGAGGCTGTTGTTCGTGTTCTGTTTAAATGTGATGGCAGTTCCACAGAGAAAGACGACAAGATCAGAGATGGAAGGAAAAAAGGTAAAAAGAGAAAAAAAGCAGCTATTTTTAATACTTTCTGTTAAATTGATTTAATTCATGAGAGACTCGACCAGACCTCAGTGAGTGCGGACAAGTTCCTGTTCCTCAGGAGATCCTCACTCTTCACACTTTTCCATAACTTCTCTCTCTCTCCTCTGCATTATTTACTCCTTTACACAAACACAACTACTGATTTCATCATTCTGATTAAATAACACACCTCACTCTCTCTGTTTATCCCTCGCTCTGTCTTTCTACATCTATATTTCTGCCCTTTATGTCCATCTCTCCCAACTCTTCCCATCTTTCTCTGTCTCTCTTTATGCATTTCTTTCTGTCCGTCTTTGTCTCTCTATCCCTACCTTTATTTATCTTTCTCTTCATTTTTATCTCTCTCTCTACCTCTTCCTTTCTCTCTCTTTCTTTGTTTCTGTCTCTCTTTATCTCTCTCTATCCATTTTTGTGTTGTTCCTTCTCTCTCTCTTGAGCTCAGTCTCTTTCTTTCTCTTTCCTAATCGTGTATTTCTGGCTTTTTATCTTAATCTTTATCTCTCTCAATTTAGGTCTTATTTCTCTAACTCTATAAATCTCTCTCTGTTTATTCCTCACCATGTCTTTCTTTATCTCTGCCTTTCTCTTTCTGACTGGCTCTATCTTTCTCTTACTTACTCATGTCTTTCTGTATCCCTCTCCGCTACTGTCTCTCTCTCTCTTTCTCCCTCTTTTTATCTCTCTCTTTCTCACTTTAGCTCTTCATCTCTCTCTCTCTCATTATCTCTTTTTCTTCTCCCCCTCTCCTGTCTTCTGATGAGCCATAATAAAAGTGACCTTTGACCCCATGAACATAGAGGGAATTTATTTAATAAAACACACTCGGGAACATACAATGCCCCTCTCTCGTTGTGTGTCGCTCAGTGAGGTTCTGGGTTTCGTACCTTAGCGTAGCGGATCTGCAAAGCGCCTGAGTCCAGCAGTTTGAACCGGGAGTCATGAGTAGACACGAGAACTCCGTCTTTCTTCCACAGGATGGTGGGCGGCGGCGTTCCTGTCGCTCTGCACCCCAGAACCACAGTACCGTCCAGCGGCACCGTGTGATTGGTCGGGCCCTGACGGATTACAGGTGGGGGCCGGTCTGAAATTACTGCATCAGAGAGAGAGACAGAGACAATGAGAGACATATCAAGAAAGAGAGAGACACACACTGAATGAGAAAAGGAGAGACAATAGAGGCAGAGAAAGCCACAGACAGAGAGAGAGAGAGATAAAAAGGACAAGAGAATTAAAGAGAGACAGAGAGAAGGAAAGACAAAGATGAAGATACATAAAGAAAAAGAGAACGAGCTGATGGAGTGAGAGAGACAGAAAGACAAAAAGGGAGAGACAAGTACAAGAGAAAGAAAGAGTCGAGGGAAAAAGAGAGGGAGCGACAAAAAAAACAAGGAAAAGAAAGACATGGAGCAAGAGAGAGACATAAATAGAGACAGTGTGAGAAAAGAGACATATTTAAGAAAGAGGCAGAGATGGAGAGAGAGAGAGAAATGGGAGGGGTGAAAAGAAACAAGTGAAGGAGACAAGTAGTGAGAGAGACAGACAGACAGAGAGAAGGAAAGACATGGGGACACAGAAAAAGGGACAGACAACAAACAAGATATATATATATATATATATATATATATATATATATATACTGTATATATATACAGAGAGAGAGAGAGAGAGAGAGAGAGTGAGACACGTGAGAGAGAGAACAAGCAGTGGAAACACATTTGTCCACATGGAAGTGATTATGCAGTCGGTCCACAGCAGTAGCCGAGCGACGGCGAGAGAGAGAGGAAGAGAGAGAGAGGCGGTTAATGGCTTTGACATTCCGAGCGCAGAGTTTCTGTAAAACATATAAACAGCGTAGCAGAGAGCGTTCTCTCACGTACACGCACAGACGAGCGCGCACTCCGACACGTGCGCTCACACATGCAGGAGATTAAAACACCAACGGCTCAGACATCAATCAGTTTCATTAGGACTCTCACACTGACCCTCCTCCAGTGTATAAACACCACCGAACATCAATTAGCACAACAGCATAACACCTCCGTCTGCTCTCGTATCGCTAAATAAAAAAACTAAGAACAGTAATGACTGAGACGATGAAATGATGATTAGCGTCTTTGTTGAGACAAGAGGTCTGGATGTGGAACTGGGGGGGGGGGGGGGGGGGGGAGCTGTTACGGCGGAAAGGAAAAGCTAGCATTGTGAAAGTCTCTTACGAAACAAATGACTGAGTTGTTGTAAACAAAGCTGCAAAGCTAGGTGGCGATCTTGGTTTGAGTGAAAGGCTAGCTATGACCATTGAACATGTGATAAGTAGAAAAGCAGGCTTTATTAATAAATGGCAAAAGATTTTCCATTGATAACAGGCGTCCCTTTGTGGTCCGAAAAAGAATACATATTAATTAGCTAATGTCGCGGACGTTGGAAAATCGTTTTGAAGTAGGATGACATCAATTCCAAATAATGCTATTAATACTACAAATAATAATTAAACAGAATCATAAATTATAATTTTTATTTTTACAGTGTTTTAAAGACATATTGACACAGAGGGCAGGGCTGGTTTGATACGCTAGCTGTGAATCTACAGTATACTGTATTAACATCAAGATGACATATTAACTTTATTTATTATGTGGGAAAAAAAGATAAATTACTAGGCCTGTCATTATTAATGCATCCAGAAAATTTTTATCTTATCTTTTATCTTTTTAATGCTAATTAATCTTATGACCAAGTTTGACCCTGATGGCTTTCCATAATCGCAGCGTGGTCACCCGGCTGTGTGTGATAACGGCACATTTAACCACGGATATTAAGGTGACTGAGGAAACATCGCCAGGTGTGCAGAACGGCAAGTTTCATTATAAGAAGCTGTAAGATGGAAGTTTGAATTAAACCATGTTGCGTGTTCGATCGCCCTTCAAGGGGAAGTATTTTTACAAAATTACATTAGATGTGAGACGTGTGAGTGGTGGCTCAGGTGGCTAAGGTTCTAGGTTGTTGATTTTCGAATCTGAGCATCTGGGTTCAAGCCCCACCTTCAGTGGGTTGCCATAGTACCCAGCCTTAGATTTTAATTTGTTAAATGTTTATGTTTGAGATATTACAAAAGAGTATAATCTGTTTCCTCTAACCAGTTCGTCATGCATTTCTTTATTCCACATACACAACATTGCATGTTTATAATACAAGTAAATCTGAGTATGACTGTGATTAACTTGATTAAAATTTTAATTGATTGACAGCACTATAAATACACCAACATACAGTTTGGGATACATTTATCTATACAACGAATGCACTCTTATTATTGTTGTTGTTGTTTAGATTGTCCATCCATTTTCTCTCTGCTTATTTGTGACAGAGCGAACTCTTTTCTGTTCCACCAATCAACAACCCTAATACAGTGTTTTCTTGATAGTGTGTGTGTGTGTGTGTGTGCGGTTCTTACTATCGGTGACCTCCAGTAGAGCTTTAGTGATCACACTCCCTGCGATGTTGAGCGCCTGGCAGCTGTAGTAGCCTCCGTCTCCGCGTTCCACCCCCGTGATGGTGAGATCGCCGGTCTGGGAGACGGAAAACCGGCTGGAGGACTGAGGAGGCTGGGAGGAGAACAGCAGATTCTAGAGAGGAAAGAACGGTAACAAATACAATAAATAAATTAATAACAATAAATAAATAATAGTCAATACACTGATGACCAAAGTGAAGCTCCTCGGTTTATAATACTGTCATAATACTGTCAATAGTATAATACTATTTCCAATAGTTTTGGAGCATGTGTGTGTGTGTGTGTGTGTGTGTGTGTGTGTGTTGGGATCGCTCAGTCAGGTTCTCCCTGAACTGGAGGTGTGGTTAATAAACACAGTTCATAAATCTGTCACTGCAGTTTGGGGGGAAGTATTTGGTGGTGGGGGAGGTATGGGGAGTATTGGGGGGTTATGGGGGAGGGGAGGTGGTTTTTGGTGGGGAGCGCTACGCACTTATTACCAAACGGCAATAAATCATTCTGAAATAAAGTTGTTTGGAAGGAAAGCAGATCTGTCTCCGGTTTATCTGGCGAACACGGCTTATTAATAATGCAGGAAAGAAAGCAGGTGGGAAACTCCTGCAAGCGTCATTAGGAAGTCTGGATGTAAATACGTCTCGCTAAAGGCTCTGAGATACAGAAACCACACATGAAAAAAATTAATCCCCGTCAGCATCTCCTTAATATGAGAAAAATATCTTATTATAAGCAAATACGGTGTCGTACGGTTAAAAATATCACAAGGTTTTGAGAAAGCGTCTCGTTATTATGTATAAAATTCATTCATTACTAATAAAAAACATAATCTCAGTTTTTCACATGAGGAATCCGTCATTTCGGGGTAAAAGTTTTGCTCGGAAACGATGTTATGTATGGATGGAAGCAATGGTTAAGCAATCAAGCAAGAAAAAAAAAAGAAAGAACATTATGTTCTGTGTTGTTTTTTTCTTATGATGGGATTTTTTTTTTCAAAATTACAAGATGCTTTTTTCATCATAGTAATATTTTATTATTAACGCTATCCGCCCCTTCCGCATGTTTCCTCATTGCCATGATTGCACTTCTACAAAGGGGTGTCAGGGGCGGGGCTGGAACTCCTTTCTGGTTAAAGCTACTAACAGTAATCCAGGAGAGAAACAGAAGGATGCACGATCTGCGAGTTGGGTTTCATCCTGAAATATCACCAGCAAATTTTCAGAACCCTATGCTAGAGTATAACATGGCACCTTTAAAGAAATGCACAAGTGCTTACACATGTGGTCAGTTAGGGGGTGTAAGTCCTAACAAACAAAACAGTAACAAACATCTCCGTTTATGTGTAGTGGATGTAATGGGATTCCTCCCTCACCTGACTGCCCTCTCTTTGCCAGAAGATGGCCGGCTGTGGGCTTCCTGTCGCCTCGCACTGAAATGTCACGGTGCGTCCCAATCCGACCACTTGGTTCCTCGGCCGCACCGCAAACACCGGCGGCACTGAGGTGTGTTCGAGACAGAACATGTTTTAATCACTGATACAGGAAGTTTTTGACAAGATAGCATTAAGGGTTTCACAACATGGCTGGAGTGATGATAAAACACTTCAGGTCATGATGTTATAGAAAAACAAACAAGGCACCACTTTGATATATAAATATACAGTATGCATCTAGGAACATCTGTAGTCCAACTAGGGGCCATGGAGTCCAATATTGTATATGTAGTGTGCTGTATTTATTCACATTTTTACAACCTTGGTAGAAACTCCGGTCAACATAAACACACTATAGACAATTAGCTTAATCTGCATGTCTTTGGACTGTGGGAGGAAACCGGAGAACCCAGAGGAAACTCAACAAGAACACAGAGAACATGCAAACTCCATGCACACAGACCCTGAGGCAGGAATTGAACCCTGGTGGTGCTAACCACTAATTGTACAGGTTCTAGTTTACATTAAAGGTGAAAAAAAAGTTTGGATATTATTTATCTTGATCTCATTTTTTGCAAAATCGTGGCATTATATTTGATATATTAGATAGTTTTTCATTAACAGCACATCCTGAAGTGTTTTATTCCTCTTCTTTAAAACAATTAATTAACACCTTCTGACCAATCAGACTCATCATCATGCTAACAGAGCATGGCCGTCGTATCTCTTCCACTGAATCACTGTAACAACTTGAATGTAGCGAGATAGCTAACATTAAGACTCTGATTTGTTAGCATAGTTAACGATAATACGTGAAGTGTGCTAATTAACTCCTGATTTTATACATTGTTAAAACCTTTTGTTACACGTTGTTCGGGGTCGACCGTTTGTAGTCGAATCGTTTCTATTTCCGTCTGTAGCTGCTGTTAGCGCTATTGTTACCATGGCAACCATTAAAGGCTATACGACTGTCACTTGACACACTCTGGATTTTGGGGCTTTTATGCTGCAAAGGCTGATTAAAGAGAGATCAGTCTACTTTCATGTCATTTTATTTGAATTAAGATGTAATCGAAATGGAAGCTAGCGTGACGCTCCCAGTCGTTTGATTTGCATAAGCAAAGGGCAAAGAGCGCAAACATTTCCATTGAAGCAGGGCATAAATTTGGGCCATCTGTCCCAGAAAAGTGTAACGGGTGACTTTTCATGCATCTTAATGACAAACTCCTTCTCTGCGCTCACTGAGAGCTGCGTTTTCTTTCTCTCTTCATGAACGCTGATGTATTCACGAGCCTCTCTGTGTTTTTTATTTTTTTGTTCTTCCAGATGCTAATAAAATAAAAAGCGACTGCAGCTACACCCCCCGCCCACCAGCCACCTCAAACAACCAGTTTCTCTTTCCAGCCACGATTGAACCTTAAAGCAATCTCAGTCCTGTCAATCCCCGTACACAAGGACCTAAGACGAGAATTTAGACAGACGTGGAGCTTCTGTGCAACAACAACAACAACAAAAAAGGCAATTTTCTTTGACAACATTACCTTCAATGCTTGGAACTAGCGTTTTTTGTTGGCTTTGTTTTTTTTTTTTTTTTTTTTTACCCAAGCACATGGGTGCTGTCACTGTTGCCGATGACAACCGAGACAAGCGTGTTGATTGGTGGGATGATGGAAGGTGGATGGATGATGCTTCTGACAACGTCCTGTTGCTGTCAGGGCAGTGATGTAGTGTGACAGATGATGGCTTTGCGACTTACCAGACATAACTGAAAGGGGGAAAAAAGACAAAGAAAACAAAAGGAAAAAGACACGTGATAGATGAGTAAATAAATCATAATTGTCATGAGTGAAGTGATTTCATTGGGCAATAAAATGATGCACACGGGAAAGAACAACCATCTGAAAACATACATTGCATAGACAATATATACAAAATATACAAAATGGACAGTAAGCAAGCGGGCTTTGCCATATTCCATCCCAGACCAGTCAAGTGCGGAGGTGTTACTCAATGGAGCAGTTTGCAGTTGGATTGTAGAATGGATCATAGAGTCCACAAACATTCAAACATGCCACATTCCTTGTTAAGTGTTGAAGTATACACAGCTTTAAGCTGTCAGTACGGGAGTGCCCATAAAAACCTCTCATACTGTACATGGCTAAAATGGTTCAATCCCACCCTGAGCACTAAACTACCAAATCTTTGTTAGTCTTTCGGCTGTTCGGGTCAAGGGGTCGCCACAGCGGACCAACTTAGCACAGGTTTTACGCTGGATGCCCTTCCTGACGCAACCCTCCCTTTTTTATTTTAAATCTGACCGTGGGACAGTGGCTGGGGTTTGGCGATTGGCTGGGAATCGAACCCGGGCCTTCCGCATGGCAGGTGAGAAACCTACCACTAAGTCTTCAATGCCCCACTAAACTACTAAATACTATGCTCTAATAAATACTAAATCCATAGCTAAATCCCACCCTATGCACTAAAGTACTAAATAGTAGGCTTTAATACAGTGGTGTTCACAATCTGGTCCTGGAAGGTCAGGATCCAGCACAGAATCTGCCAGCTTTAGCAGGTGTGTTAAAGTGTTGACGAATTACAAACGGTGCTGAACACTGGCCCTCCAGGAGTGGGTTTGATCACCCCTGCTCGAACAGACAATGAAACTCAGTATCCACATAATGATTGTTAACAGGTGAGAACTCAAAGCAGGCCTTGACAAGCCTTTAAAATTCATAGTAAATCCTTTAAGTCTGGAGGTGTAGTACTGTAGGTACTGTACTGTATGAGGTCATAGACAGTTTGTGATGTGACTACTACATCAAACACCTTTTCATAACTTATGAAGCAAGAACAAGAACCTTTGTGAATTTTAATTTGGGACAATTCAGCACTCTCGGGAAAAAAGTTCAGGAATGTGGGAAAGCCCTCTAAACAAACAAAGCACCAACTTGTTGTATCGTGAAAAAATGGTTTTATGAAGTGGAATTAATTTCAACACCATTGAATGTCAATTGATTATGTTCTTTTATCAGCACATGCGTTATTGCTCTTACCCCACACTGATTTGGATTTTTCTGAAATGAACTCCGCAGTGATACAGTATGTCATGACTTTTATCAGTTTGGTTCTCTCTACAACTTCTCTTTTTATCTCACTGACTACTGTATAATAAACTGTAACTGTAATAAAGATGTCAGAATATAAAGCTTTTCCTTTGACTGTTACAAAGCGATGGAACTGGAGACTCCCTCCATAAATGTTAATTAAATCAATTAAGAACTGATCAGATATGAGAATTTAATATTGCCTTGATATGAAAACATCTTCATCCGGAGTTCATCCAGCATGCAGTGATGTAATGATGTAAATCTTGTTAAACCAATGATCTCCAAAGCCACATGATCATTATCTAATCTCTCATCTGACCTCCTAATGTTCTGGTGTTGGATTTATCAGCATCATCCATTTCGAAGGTGGCTAGACCTGCTTAATGTGTAGAGAAGGATTTTTTTGGCGGGCCTCTCCAAACCTTCCCCTTCCTGTACAAGCCCCATTAACACGGCCACTCACGGGACCCGGGCACTTTTTTCCGCAAATACATCAAATGCTAACGACTAAATTACCAGCAGACCTTGTTTGCAACCCTGCATTATCTCTTCATGGCTAATGTTTTTTTTTTTTTCAATTCCCGAGCCGTTCAACCATGTGTGGAACTTCATACTCCAATCCAAACAAAAGCCTATATGCTACATCCGGCTGAGCATTTCTTTCCCATCCAAAATAATGCACGACACGCATCGTTTCTCGGGCAGAATCTCCGCCTCAGGCGTATTTACGAAACGAGGTATCCGAGTCGATGTCTTTTCTCAGTTCGGAGGCCATCGTTTCAGACACGTAAAACAATAATCCACTGATTGTGGCATGCACGAGAGCCTCGTAACCAAAGCTGGGGAGGAAAAGAGAAATAGCTCGAAGGCATGAAAGCACAAAGCCGGCGTTGTTCCACGACGTCTCGGCTGATGCGAGCGTGAAATACTCACACTTCACCGAGCTCTCAGTGTTTACTGTAGACCGAACTGTAGTGCAATTGTGATGATTTACGCATCGACCCCGAAGTAATAAAATCTGTTGTAGCAGTTCTTCATGTCAAGAGTGGTTCTTCTAGACATCTCAATATTGTTACACAGAGCCAGTGTTTAACTACAAGGTTTTTTATTCTTACTTTATTATTTCTTAAGTTCTAAAATCGAGTACTGAGTTACAATTTTCTTTTTTTTTTTCATCATCATCTCCCGGTTACAAATAACACGATTTCTGTCGCTCTTTAATTTCTCAGCTTCTCGACTTCTGTTCCCAGGCTGATGGCATCAGAAACTTAACAGGATGGAACCCCTTAGGGCTTTAGCGTTCTTAGTCGAACCTCCGGATGGACGCTTACCCTCCACTTCCTGTTCCAATCGAAGCTTATCCTATTATCTTTTCCTCAGAGGAACCGGAGCAGAGAGTTCAAACCGAAGCCATGAAGCCACGTGGGAGAAACACGACTCACAAAACTTATCATTGTTTATCTTCAATAAAGCTTTGGACTGACTCGAGGGAAAGGACGTGCAACAATAGTATGATTATACATATTTTTCTTCAACAGAGAATCTGAATTATTGGCACCCTTCAGAAGGATGAGATAAGAATGAGGCATGATTTCACTGAGGTTTTTCAAAAGGGTGCCAATAATTACGGCAATATTTACTCAGTGAAGTGATTTTGGAAATTTAATGAAATCTAAAAGAAGCTGGTCATCTCACCGTGGACGGTGAGGGTGGCTGTGGCTTCGGCCTTCCCCATCATGTTCTCGGCCAGACAGGTGTAGGAGCCGGCGTCGGCCGAGCTCAGTCTCTTCAGCTTCAGGGTGTGGTCTTCACGGATCTCGAACCTGAAATTCACACACAAGAACCACTACAAGGAATGCACTCAAAGAACAGTACATGCACACCCCCTGTCCTCATACTCGTATGGTTTAAATGTTATGGCTGACTCTGTATCTCTCTGGAGCTTTAGATGTGTTTTTGAATCCTGAGTCCTGTACACCTGGACACAGCAGAGAGTTCACTGCATATTCATATGCGTATGTGCATGTGGACACGCGTGTTTGTGTATGTACAGTATATATGCGTATTCATGGTGTTATGTTGTAGTATCGGAATCAGGCTCCAGGCTTTTTAGCGTCATGTGCAGGGCCGCTGTGTTAACAGGATGTGCTCACACAAAGGAAAGAAAGAGAGACAGAGAAAGAGAGAGAGAGAGAGAGAGGGAGTGAGAGACAGTGAGCGTATTCTGCTTTTCAAGAACGAGGCACAAATAAAACCCTGAACTCCAGACAAACGTATTATACACATAATGCAATTCTGCAAAATGCAATTTCCGCATGACTTGAATTCAAAGTTGAAACATGAAGAATACATTGCTGTTGTCATACAGTACCTCGCCTTGGGCAGTTCTCCGTCCTCTTTCCTCCAGCGGACGGTGGGAACGGGGTCCCCCTGCGCCTCACACCTGAACTCCACGCTCTGCTCCACCAGAACCGACTGACTGCTCGGCCTGCGCAAGAAACTGGGTCTCTCTGTGTCCACACACACACACACACACACACACACACACACACACACACACACACACAGCTATATAATATTACAATGAATCAAATACGAGATTATTAGATACATTTGACTATTTTTATTTAGTTTTATTGTCAGATTTTTTTGCTAATTTTAAGGATTCATTTTTAAAATGACGAAAAAACTAACTGTCAATCAAATTAATTGTTTAAAGATTACAATTAATAACAATAAATGTATGTAGAACTTTTGTAATGATCCTATTTTTTTTATTCTTAAGGTAAAATTTTTTATTTATTTATTTGACTACAGTTAGGGCGTTTTCTCCAGGGACGATGGATTTCTCCTGTCATCAGGAGCGCCGTCTCTTCCTCCCTCTCCCCACTGGTCAGAAGTCACATTATTGTTTTTTTACTCCGTACTTTTTCCGTCTTCAGTTACGATTGCTTCCACATCCGATCTGATCCATGCCCACGTAGACTGTATTGTGCTCAAGACACCCTTTCCAGTGGACTCTGGCACGGTTCACGAGCCCAGAACCAAAGGAATAAACCTGGCTTTGGGGTTGAGTGTTCTCTGAAACGATCCGGCGGCTCTGATGTTGAAAACGCCCTGAAAGTTTGTCGTTTGCTAAGACGCTATTTTTTTGCATTATTTTGTCTACACTTATGGCAGCGCTCTCACTATTTCATAACATTCCCATTTCAGTATTTGGGTTCTGGATTCTGATTGGTCAGAAGGTGTTGATTCATGTTTTTTTATTTATTTATTTACTTATTCATTTATTTTTTATAAACCACAATAGCAGTAAAGCTGCAAATCACAGGTACAAATATTAATGTACTTGTTATACTTCAATATATTATCATTTCCATAGAAAGGGTTAATTCTTAATCACTTTTCAGTAAGGGCTTGTTTTTGTAACCGTGGTTGAAGGCGTCTCCAGTGTCATTATTTTTTCATCTGATTAACTGATTAACAAAATAGCTTTTGAGAAAATAGTTGCTTGTAGCTGCTGTAACATAAACGAGAACAGGATCGAATGTCTCAAGATATTCCACAATATTAAAAAAGGCTGCAACTTTATACACATATAACAATACTACTACTACTACTAATAATAATAATACATAATTATAAAAATATTAATATTTATAATTAATAAGATTTACAAATTAATAATAATAATAATAATAATAATAATAATAATAATAATATATTATTATTTTAGTAATTAGCTAATTAATTAATTTCTTTCTCTTTTTTTTTTGTCAGTCTCTTTAAGTAACTTGCTGATATCTTTTGTTGATCATCAGGACAAGCACAAACTCGCAACATCTGGACTATTTCATACACTCCCCTGCAGACAGATACACACTCTGGTGTGTGTGTGTGTGTGTGTGTATGTGTGGGAGAGCGCGCTCCTCAGCATGTTTACACACTGATTAAAAGCAGAGTTCAGCACGATCTCACACTGCCATGCGTCGCTTCTAAAAGCAGCTCGAAGTAGTGCAGCGTGACTCTTCTTCTTTGTTTTCTCATCAGTTTCCTTTTCCAGAACGGCAGGAGGGCAGAAGATGAAAGATGGTGAAGATGAAACCTGAGGCTTTGACTAAAAAGCGCGTTTCTATGTTATATAACACAAATCTGAAAGTGTTTCACCCAAAAGTTACCCGCGAGCGTTTCATCTCCATGACTTTTCGTATTCTAACGAGTGTATAATCAAAGAATTGATAAAAAGAAAGAAAAGAAACAATAAAAACACAAAGGTACCCAGCACGGTGAGCTCGGCGATCTCGCTCTCCCGTTCGCCCATCATGTTCGTCCCCACACACACATACTTCCCGGCGTCGCTCTTCCTCGTGTTGGTGATCATCAGCTTCCCACCTCGAATCTGCACGAGAAATTACAAAGAAGAGGTTTCTTAATTTTTTAAAAACTGAACCCAATCTGTGGATGAGTGTGTGATACGACCACTTACATCATACTACTGTGCTGGTGCATTCTGGATTGCTATACTTTACCGTTTCTATAGCAACGGCTTGTTAATAAACAGATTATAAACATGTGCGACTGTTGATACAGCGAAGTGAAGAAGAGTCCAGTGTTTCATGGTAAAGTTGGACCTTATAAACCTAATAGAACCTTCTGCACCTGATTGTTGATTAGTTTCCAATAACTGCACTGTGTGTGTGTGTGTTTGTGTATGGATGAGCTTAAATATTCCCAAGAATCTGATTACAGCGGCCTTTGTCCCGAGGCACTCATGAGGGCACCTGAATGAAACACACACACACACACACACACACACACACACACACACACACACACACACACACACACACACACACACACAGCCCTTGAAAGTGATCTGTGTATTAGAGGGACCACACGGTGAGACTCGGTGCAGGTGGGAGCAGTGTGTGACGGCTTGACGACGACCTCCTACCCTCCTGCATTTCAGCAGCTCAGCGTGTGTGTTCGCTTCGTGACTCTCAGTGTCACATATTATTTCTTATTGAGTCTTAATTCCCTCTTACACGGACTGTTCAGGACTGGAACATGATTAATAAAAACCAATAAGATGTAAAAAATTATCTCTTTTTCTGATGGTTACAAGACTTCGGTGGTTTGGTTAAATTCTTAAATTGGTTAAATCTGCACTGCTACCCAATCCTAGAGCAGGAAGGCGGGACTTGTGACATGCAGCATGTGAGTCGTGGAGACAGTGAGGAACTCTACCCCCACGATCAGAGAGCTCTGTTTTTGGTGTTTTAGTGTAAATGTACACGACTAGCAAAAGGACCTCAGTGCTCAGGTCACCCGCTGTTAGGTACAATGTTTCTGATGTACATGATGTACAGAGGAGGCCTTACACCAAAGACGGGTGTAGAGGACGTGACGAGGGTCTTCTTAAGGGCTTCATAGTGAGATGCCTGTGTGAAAAAATTAAATCCGCATTGATCCGTAATGCAAGTTAACCTGACATGCAGCCTGATATCAGGCAACAATATATATATATATATATATATATATATATATATATATATATATATATATATATATATATTTATTTATTTATTTATTAAAAAAAAATTTTATAAAAAAAAAGGGGGAAAGACAAGAGGTGGAGAGCTTACAATTACCACCCAAAAGGAGATTAATTTTCCATAGTATAATGAAAATTTTAAGAAAATGTATTTTTTAAAATTTAAAATCATTGATAAAATCACAAATCAAAACTGTAAATCTTACTAACAAAAAAAGAAAGAAAAAGAACGACTGGTAAGCATGTCAGCTTATATTATCCTATGAGTAAACAACATATTTTATATAAATAAAAATTTTTGTGATATTACATTTTATTAATTATGGTGGATATAAATAATATATTATTTAACAAATACGTACGGTGTCTCAGGCTCTAAGTTGTTGATTTGGGGAGATGAGGATCCGGGTTTGAGCCCTGCCGTCACACCCCAAACTGCCGGTCCCAAATTATGTAAACAAAAAATTACAGCAAGTACAACTACGCTGAACTAGTCCAATGTATCCATAATCTTATTAATATAAGATTACACCAAACCCAACTCAAGAAATAAGATTATTATATTATGTTATATTTTATTATTTTTTGCATTTGAACGTTCTTGTTTAGTCTTCAGATGCAGGAATCTTTAGAGCCCCCGAGTGGTGACATGATTCTAGTGTCCATCATACGGAGACTGAATAGATAGAAGTTTAAATCCCGGGTGATGCTGCAGTATCTCGTATCCTGGGGCGTAAAGAGAGAGAGAGATGACTGGTAGCAGAGGCCTTAATGTGGGAGTGTTGTAATGACGAGCGGGAATGGGCTAAGACTAAATCAGGGAGAAAATCAGGACCCCCCTCCCCCAAAAAAAGAAAAATAAAGAATTAATTAATTAATTAAATGTTAATTAGTCAAATGTGCACAGAATATAAATCCATTAAATAAATAAACAAATAAAGAGAATATGTCTAGACGTATTGTAAAAATCATATTTGTAACCTATTTTTGACTTACTGTCATGCACACTCAACCTGCGCCCGGCACTAGGACCCGGAAGTAAGGCGGGCGTCAAACCAGGAAGTATAAAAGAGGTAAACAAACGATAGTACAACGCTCAGTCATTGAGTTCGCCCGATGTCGTTTCGGAATCGTTCACCAAACCGTGAGTACTCACTATCTTGGTATTACTTTCTGATTGAGTGTGTGTTTATAGGACGCGGGTTAGATTGTGTCTTTCCCTTGCTCTCCTTTTATGAGAGTCCTTAAAACAAACAGCGTGATTATCCTGCCTACTCGTGTTCTTCCGCGTTTGGGTTTACCATTCACGCAACAAAGGGCTAACCGCTAAGCTACGTCTTCTGATCATCCCAGGTTAGTTCGTGACAGAATGACTGAGCCTTCCGCGGTAAACCCAGCGGATCATGCGCACCTCTGCGATGTGGTAGATCAGCATGCCGTGCTTATCGATAAGCTAACCGGAGAGATCGCTAATCTGAGCCGGGGCCTCCAAGACCTCGCGGCCTTGCGCCGCGAGGTGGCGGAGCTCCGGCAGAAGAACGCGGATCTCCGCGCGGCTGTCGCTAGCGCGGCTAGCAGGCCTCCCGTCGCGGCGGCCGCGGCTCCGCATCCCCCCCCCCCCCCCCCCCTTCTTCTGATGTGTTTATTTCTCTACCAGACAAATGGAATGGCATAGACGGGAGATGTGATGTATTCTTAACAGCGCTCGATCTGGTGTTCGAGTTTAATTCCACCAAGTACTCCACCGATCGGCTACGCATCGCTCTCCTGGTCTCCTTGCTAACAGGGCAGGCAGCTGAGTGGGCCACGGCATTTCTCAAATCGGATTCTGATACCGCCCACTCTTATAATGAGTTCACCCGCCAACTCCGATTGACTTTTGAACACCCAGCGGGCGAGGTGGAGACCGACTCCAAACTCTACCATCTGCGGCAGGGAGGATCGTCCGTGAGCCGGTATAGCGCGGAGTTCCGAACCCTCGCCGTGCAGACCAGCTGGGGAGACGCCGCGCTCCGGACATCCTTCTACGAGGGACTGGCTTCACGAATCAAGGATGAGCTCAGCGGGCGAGAACTCCTCGCCACCCTCGAAGGACTGATCCAGTTAGCTCTGCGCATCGATCAGCGCCTCCTGTCTCGCCCGAAGCCAGCCCCAAGGACCCTGCCGCCTGCACCCACCTTCTCCTACACCACCCCACGACCACCTGCTGTCTTCATTAACACCAGTATGGAACCAGTCGGATCTCCACCTCCTGCCGTGGTTGACACGGGAGCCGGGGAACCCATGCAATTAGGACGCGCCTCCCTGACCGTAGCCGAACGCGAACGCCGGTTCCGAGAAGGGCTGTGTGCCTATTGTGGGTCGGCGTCACATCACCGGGCGATCTGCCCACTGCGCCCGGGAAACGCCCAGCCCCGGTGAACCGGAGGAGAGATTCACCGGGCCAGATCCAACTCTCCACCACCACCAGCTCCACCATCTCGCGACTAACGGTTCAGGTAATCCTCCAAATTGGCCACAAACGGGTCAGAAGTGCCGCGTTTATCGATTCCGGTGCCGCAGGTAACTTCATTGACTCTACCTATGCCAAAGAAGTGGGGGTAAAAATCGAGGCGTTATCCCAGCCGATTCGCATCACATCAGTCGACGGTCGGCCCCTTTCGACCAGCCCCATCACTCACCAAACCCAGCTCATCACCCTCGAAATCAACCAGCACAAAGAACAGCTCCAGCTACACCTCACTCCCATCTCCTCACCTCCCATCATCCTAGGCTATCCATGGCTGATCCGACATGACCCGCTCATCTCGTGGACTCAAAACCGGATCCTCCAGTGGGGTCCGACCTGCAGCGAACTTTGCCTACAGGCACCGGCTGGGACGTGTTCCAAGGAGTCCGAGGCCCCCGACGTCGACACCAACGCCATCCCCGTCGCTTATCGGGATCTGGCTGAAGTTTTCTGCAAGAGACGGGCCGCCTACCTCCCACCTCATCGTCCTTGTGACCTGGCCATAGAGCTCCAGCCGGGTTCCGTACCCCCCCGCGGCCATCTCTACTCACTATCCACCTCGGAGACGCAGGCGATGGAAGAGTATGTCACCAAGGCCCTCCGCCATGGAACCATCCGGCCATCCACCTCGCCTGCCGCCGCGGGGTTCTTCTTCGTAAAGAAGAAAGGGGGCGAACTTCGCCCATGTGTCGACTATCGGGGGCTAAACAACATCACCATCAAAAACCGACACCCGCTACCACTCACCAACTCAGCCCTGGACGCCCTCTCTGGTGCCACCATGTTTACGAAGTTGGACCTCCGGAGCGCCTACAACTTGGTGCGCATCAGAGAGGGTGATGAGTGGAAGACTGCTTTCATCACACCTACCGGACATTACGAGAGCCTGGTCATACCATTTGGACTCTGCAATGCACCCTCGGCCTTCCAGCAGTTCATAAATGACGTCCTCCGGGACATGCTGGGCCGATGGGTGTTCGTCTACCTGGACGACATTCTGATTTACTCCCACAACACCGAAGAACATATCCAACATGTACGTGCCGTTTTAAAGAGATTGCTCGCTCACCAACTGTACTGCAAGCTGGAAAAATGTGCTTTTCACGAGCACTCCACCACGTTCCTGGGTTTTATCATCTCGTCCCAGGGTGTGGCCATGGACCCGCAGAAGCTAGAGGTTGTACGTCACTGGCCCCTACCCAGGACACTCAAGCAACTTCAACGGTTTCTCGGGTTTGCGAATTTCTATCGTCGCTTTATCCGGGGCTACAGTACAGTTGCCGCTCCCTTAACCACATTGACCAGGCTCCCATCTCATCAGTTTCTACTCACCCCATCTGCCATCGCCGCCTTCAAAGAACTCTGTCACCGATTCACCACCGCTCCCATCCTTCTACACCCGGATGCCAACAAACCCTTCGTTGTAGAGGTGGACGCGTCGGATGTGGGCGCCGGCGCCGTTCTCTCTCAGCGAGGTCCAGACCAGAAACTGCACCCCTGCAGTTTCTTCTCCAAAAAATCTGATCCCACTCAGCAGCGATACGGGGTAGGGGACCGCGAGCTGTTGGGCATAAAGTGGGCTTTGGAGGAATGGCGTCACTGGCTCCAGGGCGTCAGTGAGCCGTTCATCGTCTGGACCGATCACCAAAACCTAATCACCATCAAGAACCTGAAGCAGCTCAATCCACGACAGGCACGGTGGGCTCTGTTTTTCGAACAGTATAACTTCCATCTGTCATACCGCCCGGGGTCGAAGAACATCAAGGCCGACGCCCTATCACGTCAACATGAGGACGACCTTCCCCGGGTGGACCCCGTGCCTGTCATTCCCCCATCACGCATCATCGCACCCCTCCACTGGGATTTGGAAACCAGGGTCCGCCAGGCACAGGCTACGGAGACCGAACCGGCAGGCGTGCCGCCTGGGCGACGCTACGTGCCACAACGTCTAAGGACGGAGGTTCTCCAGTGGGGCCACTCATCCACCATCGCCGGACACCCAGGAACACTACGAACTCTCTCGTTCATCCGACGGGCCTGCTGGTGGCCCTCCATCCGCAAGGACACCATAGAGTTCGTTCAGGCGTGCCCGGTGTGCGCCAGGGCCAAGGACACAAACCAACCTGCACCCGGAGAGCTCCAACCACTCCCAGTTCCCCGTCGGCCCTGGACGCACATCGCCCTGGATTTCATCACGGGCCTGCCGGCATCAGAAGGAAAGAACACCATACTAACCATCGTAGATCGGTTCTCCAAAGCCGTGCACCTGGTGGCCCTAACCGGACTCCAATCAGCAAAAAACACAGCCGAGCTGATACTGGAAAACGTAGTCCGACTGCATGGGTTCCCAAAGGACATCGTCTCGGACAGGGGGCCCCAGTTCACCGCCCGGTTCTGGAAGGCTTTCTGCCATCTGATCAATTCCACCTGTAGTCTCTCATCTGGGTACCATCCCCAGACTAATGGTCAGACAGAACGGACCAACCAACAACTGGAGCGCTACCTGAGGTGCTTTGTTTCGGATCGCCAGCGCTCCTGGGCCCGCTACTTCAAATGGGCCGAACTCTCCCACAACCTCCACGTCTCCTCAGCCACCAACCTAAGCCCATTTGAGGTTTGACATGGTTTCCAACCTCCGATGTTCAATCACCAGGAACCGGAGGTTGACGTACCATCGGCCCAACAGTTGGTCCGTAGGTGTCGGCGGCTGTGGCACCAGGCCAATCTCGCCATTCAACGGGCTAACATCAGCTACGCCACCCAACATCGCCGTCGACACCCCCCGGGACGTTTGTACCACGTAGGTGACAAGGTATGGCTTTCCACCAGAAACCTTCATCTGCACACTGAATCACGAAAACTATCACCCAGATTCATCGGACCATACCGCATCACTCTACAGATTAACCCTGTCACCTACCGGCTCCAGCTGCCTGCGGCGCTCCGGATCCACCCTGTATTTCACACATCTCAGCTAAAACCTTTCATCACTTCACCCATGATTCCACCCACCCCCCCTGCTCCTCCCCCCCGAATCATTGACGGCGGTCCCGCCTACACCGTGCGACAGATCCTCGATTCGCGCCCTCGGGGCAGAGGTACCCAGTACCTGGTCGATTGGGAGGGCTACGGCCCCGAGGAGCGGTCTTGGGTCCCAGCACGGTTCATCCTCGATCCTGAGCTCATTCGGGACTACCGTCGTAGGGTATCCTCCACCCCAGGACCGTCTGGAGCCGATCCTGGACAGGGGGGTACTGTCATGCACACTCAACCTGCGCCCGGCACTAGGACCCGGAAGTAAGGCGGGCGTCAAACCAGGAAGTATAAAAGAGGTAAACAAACGATACAAACAAAAGTAGGTTTGACAAAAGTACAACGCTCAGTCATTGAGTTCGCCCGATGTCGTTTCGGAATCGTTCACCAAACCGTGAGTACTCACTATCTTGGTATTACTTTCTGATTGAGTGTGTGTTTATAGGACGCGGGTTAGATTGTGTCTTTCCCTTGCTCTCCTTTTATGAGAGTCCTTAAAACAAACAGCGTGATTATCCTGCCTACTCGTGTTCTTCCGCGTTTGGGTTTACCATTCACGCAACAAAGGGCTAACCGCTAAGCTACGTCTTCTGATCATCCCAGGATAGTTCGTGACACTTACGACTTTAAAAATATACTTATTCCGCTGCATCATGGCTTACCTGCACAGCTTTATATATATATATATATATATATATATACATTTTTTTTTTTAATGGAAAAAAAAAAGATTTTTTTTAAATCATTTTTTTTAATGATTGCATTAGAATATGAGGCAAAATCAAAAAGCTAAGTTGAAAGAGTTGAAAAAACACAACTTGAAGACGTGAGTGAAGCAGGAGCGAAGCACAAGGTGTGTGTGTGTGAGAGAGAGATGCAGCGTTTATTTAAAGAGCACCCCCCCCCCCCCCCCCCCTCCTCCCGTCATGCTGGAGAGAGTTTTGAAGTGTCATTATGTCACTGTTTGTTTGAGCGGATTAAACGGCACGGGGAGGAGAAGCGGAGAAGTTCGTGCCATCGGCGAGAGAGAAAAATCGATGGGTGGAAAATACGTAAATATATCTTTAAAAAAACTAAAGAACAAAAACATGCTGGCACTGGAGACTCCTTCCAAAAAAAAACTTGCGGCAGAAAACTTCCCAACGTCATATCTACAGAGAAACATGTTTTTAATCTGCTTGTTTGAAGCAAGTCCCCTTTGAAAGCAGTGTTGCCATAGTGACGCTACACGTTCTGTGAGAACAAACGCATTAACCTGAACCCCGGTGCTTTGCAGCTTGTCTTTCTTCCATTTGTTAGGGAACAAATAAAAAAATCATCTATCCGTGCGCTGCATGTGTGTATGTACTTTATATGTTCGCACAATCACCTCGAGTCGTTAAGATAAGTTGTGCAAATTGCACCTAATCCTAACATCAGTCACGTTTAGGAACCAGGAGTTTCTGTAAATCCGCTAAGAGCGTCGAACCACATCTTTTACTCGTCCTGCCAGCAGTCTGATTAATGTTAACACGCCCTGGAGCTCTTTTTTAATCCTGTATAAATAAATGAATAGAGTCTCTACATCATCTAGGACTCTCCTTCTTCCTTTCTCTCGCTCTATGTGTGTGTGCGTATGTGTGTGTGCGCATAATAGAAGCAAGAGTAATGAATTCCTTGCCTTCACTTCACTTGCTCTTAATTAAAGGAAACTAATTAGTGGCCCAGGTTCAAACCCTGCATTTCATCACTTTTTAGACCGCGGTGTGCTGCAGTGTGTGAACTCTTCCTCCCGAAAAATACGTCCTGTTCACGACAGTCTCGACTACTGATACACTTAACTATGCAGAGGAATGGTGCAGGGGCGCTCCACCATCTGCTCTTCAACACCACTTTACTTCCAGAAAAGGATTCTTCAACAGGTCTTTGTTAGCAAGTGACTGACTCATTCCGGCTCAGTATAAATTATCAGTGAGAACGTCGAGATTTCACAATGTGATCTTTATGAGAATCATCGGAATAACAGATTTGCTCAGCTACAATAAATATAGTGCGTAATGTATTTATAGGAAGAGAAGTGTGCGATGTGTTGTATCACAAAATATTTTCACTCGGCATGGCTTTTATTACGAGATCTCGCTGAGTGACAGCAGAACAAGGCTGCTACGGATCCAACAATGGCTTCTTAATCACGAAAAAGATGTAATAGTTATCCAAAAAAACTTTCTGCACCTTAAACAAAAAGTAAAATATAGTAAGCATTCTGTACTGTATGTTTCAGAAAAAGGGAATGAGACAAATATCCAGATAACAGGACAAATATCTCACAGCAAGATTTTTACACAACTGAGCACAAAAGTTTTTTTTTGTGTGTTTTGGAAATTTTCTGATCATGTTGGGATAAATTCTGTCAGATTGTCAAAAGGTGTATATTATTTTCCGTATAACAGCATGGTTCAGACCCTAGTTTCGACTTTAAGATGGACATGTACTGTATAAGTTTTTTTGTCTTTCAGCTGCTCAAGGGGGCCATTAGATTTGCACAACAGCTTTTGCATAGGTTTTACACTGAATGCCCTGATTCCGCATGCAACATTCCCACCTTATCCAGGTTTAGAAATCGGCTAGGAATTGAACCCAGGCCTTCTGCATGGCAGGCGAGAATCCTACAGTACCACTGAGCCACCAATGCCCAGACAGTCCATAAAATAATTAACATTATTGTTTCTACAGTTTCTATACACTTCAAAGATTTTTTTTTATATTGGGATGTTAGGAAGCTTGGGTCAGCCACGATACAGTGCCCCCTGGAGAAGATAGGGTTAAGTGCTCAAGGGCTCAACACTGGTAGCTTTTGCATGGTTGAGCCTGGACACCTTCCGTTCAGTAACCCAGAGCCTAAACCGCATGAGGAACCATAGAGGAACTTAAATTTTATGATGTTCCAGTTATTTTCCAGAGAAAGAGAGAGAGAGAGGGAACAACTGCTTATTGTTGCTATAATGTAAGTGATAACTGGAAAGCTTCAGCCGGAGAAGTCTGACCCGATAGAGCTCTATCTGAATGAAAGGGGGGTCGCGCAGCACGGTGGTGTAGTGTTTAGCATTGTCGCCTTGCACCTCCAGGGTCTAGGTTCAATTCCCACCCTGGCGGTCTGTGTGCATCTGAGTGCATGTTCTCCCCGGCTTGGTGGGTTTCTTCCAAGTACGCTAATTGCCGTTCCCAAATTGGCCGTGTGTGTGTGAGCCCTACAATTGACTGGCACTCCGTCTAGGGTTTGTCTGGCCTTGACACTGCTGAAACCCCACCCATAAAAAATACACGCCCAAATGGTATCAGTGCTGGAACTCTGTAGCTCTATAACATACACATTTACGCTGTTTCACTAAAACACTAATAGCCCTGATAAAGTAAGTCAGAAATAAATATCTGATAAAAGTAGCCCATCCAGGAGGAAAAGGGTGTATTTACTGGCGACACTGTTGTAAAAGGTGGGGAAAGAAATAACCCTCCAGTCTCTCATCTGATTAATTTCAATCTGATTAAAGAAATATTGTCCATAGTCGCTTAAGTAGACATGGAACGACAGGAAATAACTGAAAAAAAAGACATGAGGTTATACGAACATAATCCACTTCAGGGTTTTAACAGTAACTTCGCTTCACAGTGGGGCTGCGTCACCCCCAGCCGGGGATTATTTTTGTACAGTTCAGACTGTTATTCCTTCACATAATCACATAAATCAAAACATATGATGAAACAGAGTTATTTTTTCTCAGTGAGGAAAAATGTTCACAGTGCTAGATAGTTCCACATAAAGTATTTATGCTAATGCTTCCTAGATGTGCTACTCTAAAATTAGCAAATACAATGACGACATTTCTTCTTTAAAATGTTTTTTGTCTTTAAAATGCATTTACAGAACGATGAAAATGCTTTAAAGAAGTCCGTACGATCCCGGCCGAGGTGTACACACAATCATTCACCAGCACCACTTGCACGTTACAGGAATTCGGCTGGGAGTTATTGCCACATCCCCTGTACAGTCCTGATCTTGCTTCAAGCCATTTGTACATGTTCGGGCCATTAAAGGAGTTCCTGGGAGGCCAGCGTTTCAGATGTGAAGCAGGCAGTTCGATCAAGGCGCCAGCGTACTGAGAAAACTTTCTACCTTGATGGTGTCCAAGCACTAGTGAAACACTGGGATAAGTGCATTAGTGTAGTGTAGGAGATTATATAGAGAAATAAAGAGAGTTTTTGTTATTCTCCCCAATCAAAAGGCCGAGTTTGACTTGAACACACATCGTAGTTGGAATTTGTACATTTTGGATACTTAAAACAACATTTTTGAAAAATCTGAGAACAGTAAAGCTAATATCTGTCATACATATCACGCAAAACTTTTAAGGTTTAGTTGGATAAAATTTCTGTCGACTGAAATGAGCCACAGATGTTTAACATGAACCCAGACACAAGTGAATAAAACACAGAACTCACTGTTATACGTTCATCTCTGTCGTCTACGTTCACGCCGTCTTTCTTCCAGGAGATGGTGGGTTCTGGGTGTCCACGTGGAGGCTGGCACTCCATCACCGCCGGTTCTCCAGCGGCCACCATGACATCGCTAGGGTTCTGCCTGAATTCATCACGGAGAACTGCAGATAGAGAGAGAGGGAAATCAGCTTCAGGTACTGTATGTAAATAGCAGAAGTTGCTTGAGTTGTCAGTGAAAAAATTCACCAGTTCTCCATCACAAATTGGAACTTATTTTGTTCGGCTTTCCGACGGAAACGCATGGAGCGGTTCCGTGCTACACGCTGGCACCTTTTCAGAAACAACCCCCCCCCCCCCTGTTTTTTGGTCTAAGCTCCTGTTTCTTGGCCAGTTTACAGGAAAAGCCGCACTCACACCATCCGAAGCCAACTCTTGGCTCCGAAACGTCGTGAAACAGAATCTTAACAAAACTTTCAAACACGATTTATGAAATAAGATGAAAATTTCCACCCGGATGACAGATTCAGCTTCTGTATAAAGCATCCGAACCTCTTTATTTAATCATTCAGGCATATGAATGTTTTTTTTTATGTTAATTTCTTTCCTTAAGAGGCTCAATTGTTTCAGTCATGCCGGTAATTATTTATTTGCTTTTTGGGGGTTTAACACTCCACACACCATTGAGATGAGATAAGGATTTTACAGCAACATCATAGTGAAACATCCAATAACACAGTAAACAGAACAGGATGTCTATTTGCATTCACACACACACGGATGTCTTTTTTATTATTATTAGTTTGAAATTCAAAGTATTTCCTCCAGATCTCCTGGACCATTTCCAATCTCTCCCATCTCTCCGACGATCGTCTAACTCACATCAAAGCCAGGCGTAACCTGAACTCCTGACTGCCTACAAATTCCTTCAAGCCTTTAAGCACTTAATTGGCCATAAGATCCCACTCTTTCTGCTGCTTGTAACTGCACAGCGGGTTCGGCTCTCCCACAGTTACCTTAAAACCGAGAAAAGTGCACAAAGCGTAACAGCATCCGAAACTCTATCAAAGGGAAAGTGTTCTGAATCAGCGACGAAAATCGAACCTACCGCTAAGCTTATCTTCTATCCTTAACTTTCTCCATTCGGACTAATACGTAAATTAATGCATGGTTTCACTTGGTGCTCTTTACGAGGAGTCTCATAAAACCAATTAATGGGATTAATCAATTCACATAGCTATAAAGTTCCTGAAACCCTTACTTTGATGGATAAATCTAAAGTTTGCGATCTTAAACAGTCAATTTCATCAATCGCTTTAAAGTATAGACGTTTACATAAAGACAGCTTCACAGAAATCTAAGAAGCTTTTCTCAAAACGTGCGTTTTTAAAGGCCAGATCTGTACCACAGACATTCCACACCAGAGGAGAAACGAAAGTTGGAAGATTGAGAATAGGAAGCATTGTAGGAACTCCAAGTAGGAATAGCTTTCCTCGGAGAAGGTCATTTCTAACTTGCAGAAATTGATGAACTAGATGTCTCAGTGGTTATGGCTCTGGGTTACTAACCAGAGTGTCAGAGGTTCAAGTCACAACACTGCTAAGCTCGCAGTGTTGGGCCCTTAAGCCAACCCTCACTGCTCCAGGGGGCGCCATATCATGACTGATCCTGCATTCTGGACTTCCCCAACTTCCTAACAACCTGAGAAGAACAAGCTGTTCTTTTAAAAAAAGAGCCCCCAGCCAACTCAGACCGGTCAGGGGTAGGTCAGTGATTAAGGAGTTGGACCACTATTGGAAGGTCCCAGGTTCAAACACACACTGTTGGGCCCTTGAGCAAAATCTTTAAAGTTCAACTGTCAAATGTATCGAGAGATAATAAAAAGTCATCCTGGATAAGGTTGTCTGCCAAATGCTGACAATGCATTCTGGAAATCATTTAATTGGACGGACACAAAACTGGAACAGAACAAAGTTAGGAGGATGGGAATGTCTCCCAGGTCAGATACAACAAGAACACCCATTCTGATTTCACTTCAAATACACTAAGGAAAATGTTCGGATCAGGCTTCATGATGGATCATGTGCTGTTATTGCAAGTTTGACATTTAACATTTCTTGTTCTTCCCAGCATTGGATTTCTCCAACTGCCAAGAATCAAAAGCATGGCAGTTGCATTAGCAAGGATTAGCAACAACTATCTAACAAATGCACCCTTTCTTCTCACATGATGTTGCAAAAAGGAAACAGATATCGACCTCTAGCCCTGCTCATACTTAACGATAAGCGTCAGTTCTCCCAGGATTGTCTCTGGTACTTCTGCGGCAAAATTGAAACCAGACGTAAGCAAATGTCAAATCAAAATGAGATCTTCCTCACTGTGGCTCAAACATTAATAAAACTGAAGTCGGGAAATACCACACACAGACTGGGCTTTCTTGATCAAATGAGATCTGTTCAGAGGAAATGAAAAAGATTTCTCAGAGCGTCCTCAGAAGTCTCCTGCTGTATTCCACCAGAGCCAACAGGGAACTGCGGATTTGCTTGTGAGTACATGAAAACCCGATGCTGGCTCTTGCTGCAGAGAGATTTTGGGGCTTGGACCGTTTCCATTAGGACAGAGCTTACCCTTGTGAAGGGTTGAAGGAGAGCAACAGGACGAGAGAACGTGATGTCACTCTGAAAAGTTTGCTAGTCAAACCATCACTGGCTTGAATCTCTCTTTTTCAGATACAGTACATGGCAGCCATAGAACCGCCCTCTGTATGAACCTTCTGAATTGATAATCGTACTGGGCAGGCAATCTGTGACTCAGATTACAAGTTGACTCCCAATATGGCTTTTTGCTCCAGACAAGAATGTCTCTGTCTTGCTAAGCACTAGTGTCACTGGTAAAATATGCAGAGTCATGAATAAAGTCAGAGAGCTGGGATTAAAATAGTGCAATAACCAATCTGGATGACGAACTGAACACGAAAAATGAATGTAAAACCATGAACATAATCGGTTCCAGATGTGCCCCCTGTTCTACTCGACCCTTATTTTCCTGGTTTTCTAGGTTTCCGCTATGCACAAGACAATAAAGGGAACACAGATTAGAAAGAGGGCAGCTGTGTAGCTTTCTACACTTTCTAGCCACTGGTAAGGTATTAAACTGAGCAGCTGTCGATCAAATAAGGCCATGTTGATTCAGTTCTGGGTTGTAACACTACAAAATAAGGAAAAGTTCAAGGGGGTGAATAATTATGCAACTCTCTCTCTCTCTCCTGTATATATACTATGCCTGCAGACTCTCAGAACCATCTTTCACTCCAGACTTCAAATGTCCTCTTCTATACGTAGCTCTACATACGTAGGTGTTCTCTAGACAGAACTGCTAAAGCATCAAAAAGTTTAATCAGTGCAGGGTACTTTGGATGAGTAATCAGTCTAGTTTTCCAAAAATGTTCTCCTAGGAGTTTTCTTGGAAAAGTAAACCCTGCAGTTGAAATTCTTTTACAGTTGGATTATCCAACGGGCAACCAAAAAAGCCCAAAACACATCAAAACTTCCAAAAAGTCTATGGCTGTATTGATGGCCAGTTGTTGCAGCATCCTCAAAGAGGTTCTACTGGGAACCTTTTTACAAAGTGAACCCATCCACTAAGGGTTAGCTCCTAATCACTCTAGCTTTTCAAATAAGTTCTCCTAGGAGCCTTTTTGAGCAAAACTCTCAAAATCTATTGAGAGTTTGAGACAACCCAGAAAGATCTAAAGAAAAGAATGTAGGGTTCTTTGGAAAGGTTAATGGGTGTATTGTTTTAACCAGATTCCCTTAGGAATGCTTTCTTGAACCGAAACCCTGTGTTTTATGGTTCTAACATAAAACCATGAAGGATTCCCTCAAAGAACTAAAGAACCAAAGAATATTTAAGGCATCCAAAGTTGTCAAGAATGTAGCACTGTGTGGAAGGTTATCAGTTCTAGTTTTCAAAAAGAATTTTCTTTCCTACCTATATATTTTTACCTTCCCTATAAGAGAATGGGGTTCCCCCAGAAAGCAAAGAAAATAATACTGTATATCTGGATGTATACCAAGTCTGGCTTTCTACTTGTTCTTCTTTTATTTTTTTTGGTTTGGTTGCCTCATCCACCTTTTCCTGGTGTGTTAATGTTCCATTTTAAAGGGAACCCCTCGGGACATGGTGTGTTAACCCCATTCTCTACACTCACAGCGCAGACCCTGTGAGGCAGCACAGTGCACCTTTTGCTTGGAACAATGTATAAAGAACTAAAGATTCAACGAAGCAAAAAAAGAAAGAGAAAAAAACACAACAAAACAAGACGAGGAGGGCAGTGCAGTGCCTTTCCAGGCTGATGATGTCATCTGTTTAACATAGGAAGCGTGTGTGCTTGGGTGCGTGTAAGGATACAGGCCGTAGCTACAGGGGGACTGACAATGTTAGGCATCTGGAGCTGTTGTAAACATTACAGCATATCTCAGCTGTGTGGAAATAAACAGTGCGTGACAAACTAAATGCAGACAGAAACAGAATATATGATACCATGCCTAGTTAGCGTGCATACGTCCGGTTTAAAATTAGATGTAAAGTGATCAGGAAGTTCAGTGAAACAAACAAGCAGACGTGTCAAGAGATATCTAAACAAGGGCGAGGTGAAGAAAATGGACCTGGATACCAAAGGCTACAGTATTTCTTATGATGCAAGTTTTGCAAATTGCAAGAAATCCCACAGTATGAACCTACGTAGGGCCATGGCTAAGTTCTGGCACACTAAGAAACTTTTAAAACCTCAAGCCCATGTTTACTTTTCTCTCTACAAGCTCCTTCTTAAAGCCTGCCATACTGAGACATAGTCATCTTATAGAATAATACACAACGTCTCCGGTTTTATATCCTCCCTACACTCACAATAGAACCCAAACTCTCTCTCTCTCTCTCTCTCTCTCTCTCTCTCTCTTCCTGCATCTCTCTCGTCCTTTTCATGCTCTATTAGTCCTGAGCAAACCTGCAGAAATCCAACAGCTGGCAAACCTTTTTTATTGCCATATGTTTTGCTTGGCAAGGAGGAGGACAGGAGGTTCTTCAACTATCAAATTACCTCACAGCAGTAGACCATGTGCTGCACTTCATCTAGTGAACTTTATCTAGTGCACATCATCTAGTGGACTTTATCTAGCGCATTTCTTCAAGCTGACTTGCTTATGAGTATGCAATGAATGCGTTCAGAACTAAGAGGATATTAGGATTCGTTGAGGGTTCTTAGGAGTCGATTGGATCATTAGGTGGCCCAAACAAAAAGAAACTACCAAATGATCAAATTCTAAGTTCATACATAGAAGCTTTAATGGTTTCCCTCTGAGACACAACTGAAGAACCTAATATTTTGAAAATGAAATGGTTCTATTAGAGAGCTTCTCTAAATGCTTTGACTTAGAATCTTTTAAAAACAACCTGTTGTACTGTAGGACAAAGAACCTTTATGGGTACCCCCAGAAGGGTCAGTAAGGACTTCCCTTTCTTGGAACCCTTTCTGCAAGAAAAGCTGCAAAGTAACCTACAGGTTTCAACATACAGTAAAACCAAGTGTGTTTGGCTCTTTGGTTTGCTAACATGTCTAGCTTTTCAGGGAGGTTCTAGAAGAACCCTTTTCTGAAAGTGAAATCCTCAGAACCTTTTATAACCTTGACTTTAAACATTTAAGGGTTCTAGGGTTCTTCTTAAGCATGTGTGGGTCTGTGAAAGGGCAAATGTTCTAAAATGTAAACACAGGTTTTTTTTCCTAAACAATATACAGTACCATCTTAGAAATAAGGTTCTATTTAGCACTAGTGGGGGTACTTTAGTTTTGTCCCAATGGAAAGAAGGTTTCATTCGATAAAGGGTCAAATTAGAAACGCTTGAGAAAGCTAGAGCCCTGAGTAGGTTACAGATCTGTGTGGGTAATTGTGTCTAAAATGACTTCATATAAACGCCACGATTCATCAAAACATCTGCGCCAGTCCGACTGGAACCCGAACCATGGTCACATTAACAGCGTGAGCTGAGTGGCGGAGCACATGGAAAACTTCGCAAGACTCCAAGCTTCGAAAGGAATTATGTGGAAAACCATCGAAGTTACATTAAGGGAGCGTCTGACAGGAAACAGAACCTGACAGCTTAGCGCAGACAGAGAGGCCCATTCACTCTGGTTCTCTGCGTCGATCAGTAAAACCATAACTCTTAGCAGAAACGCAGTTTCAGGTGCGCGTAGGTCGTTTGTGTAGGCGGGCGCGTAAAACAGAGGTGAGATGTTAACTTCCTTGGCACACTTGAGTCTGAAATATACGTTCAGGAGTTTTGGATGGCGAACAAGCCGAGGGACATGAGCTCTCTGGAGGAATATTACAGACTCAAGGCTGAGGAAGATGTTCTTCATGATGAGCTGCTGAAGAACGGGAGAATGATTAGCAGCCTGGCGTGAGAGGAAAAAGGACCCCCCCCCCCAAAAAAAAAACCTTTGGCTGTTCTGTTTTGGACCCAAAACAAATCCGATCATGGAAACCAAGTGTTTCTCCCTGCTTTTGCTTAATGGCAAATTAAATAATAATACTAATAATACTAATACTACTACTACTACTACTACTACTACTACTACTAATAATAATATGCCTTCCTTATGTTTGTACCACAGCTGCTTCCTTGAAATAAATTAACATGAGCGCCTCAGGATAAAAACAGAAAAGAATGAGATGAAGTGTTGTGTAGTGTTGTGTAGTGGAGGATTTGACAAGTGCTCGTGTACCTACAGAGGACATCGCAGCTGTCGAGCAGCGCTGAGTGACTGCTTAAATTAGCTGCTGTGCAAATCCAAACAAGTCCTGTGTGGCAAAGGTGGTGTGAGTAAAAGAAAAGAAAGAAGGAAGTGCTTTGTTGAACATAAGGTGCACTGACAAGACCTGGGCTTTCCCCCGAGCTTGAGGATGAGGAGTGTCAAAACCAAACAAACTACAACCATTTTAAACCTGTGTCTGGAAAGCGGTTTTTATAAAGATACTGTAAAGTGTGTTTTTAATGTCAGATTATGTGATGAAGATCATCTGTTGGCTCCCATAGACGATATGCAGTGCAGTGCAATAGACAGGAAACAGACTTGAACGGTTCTTCTCATGATTCTCCTAGTCCGAGTCGTTTGTTCTTTAGAATTTATTGCACTGCACAGCGTCTATGAACAATCGAACGATTTGGACCAGAAGATATGAGAGGTGAGCTGCTCATTCTGTTTATCATAATATGTCCTCAGCTGCATTATAATATTTTTATTACCGGAACTATAATAAAAATGTAGACATGTTAGGGGTCTGTTTATTGAAAATGTAACATTTTATTTTACTTCTGATCAAAAGAATGAAATGAACTGAAATGACTCAAAAAAAGATTTGTTTATTTTGATGAACGAGATTCAAAGCACAGAGTCAATGAAATGATCCAAACTTCCCATCACTACTAACCACTACACCACCGTGCCGCCAATGTGCAAATTATCTGGCGAGAAATTGCAAACCATAAAACATTTGTGGAATTTTTTTGTTTGTTTGTTTTTAACGCATGAAGTCTTATGAAAGCCTTATTAAATATTGTTAAAAGTGTTATTGCTAAAATTGTTGTTGTTGAATTGTGGTTGATTTACTTATAACTACGTTGTGCTAGATATTTTTAAGCGACTTTCAAATCACTGTTTTGCGTTGCGCTGTTAATACGAGACAAAACATAGACAGAAAACATGAATTTATGTTTTAACAAGCCCATCTTTTACATGAACGTTCCCTTAACTAGAATGATGTACTGTGCATCAATTAACACTATGCACTTAGTAGGAAATGAAGAATTATTAAACCACGACTAGAAAAACTACTGCTTCAGACATGCCAAGGTCCAGCGATGGTGAATTTGAATTCCAATAGATTCATGGGACGACGTGCTGTCTGGGTGGGATACTTTCTGCCCCCTGTCAATCACAGTGACACTAGCCAATCGTGGCTGTCTTTGAGGAGATGTCTGGTCACGTGACTCTCACTGATTTGAAGCAGTTGTATGTATAACCAGGAAGAGTTGGGTGGTTGAGTGGAGACTGGCCAAGACTAAATTGGGAAGAACATGTATGAGATACTCAAGGATTAAACAGGAGAATGTGTTTCCTGTCTACTCGTTAAGTCAGTTGAGGCTGCCGAGTGTCTAGGAACGAGGTACATCCCAGACTACAGGCTCAGGGATTTAGATGAGTCAGTTTACATTCCTCCTTCCACCACACTGCACACACACACTGGCCTATAAAAGTGTTTCTTTCTCTAAACACTGGTTTCTTTATGGATGCCAAAAGAAAGGAGCACCAAAAAAAAAAAAAAACAGTGATGTCCCAGGTTTTGGAGCCACTTTAATGCATTGTTTTGGCTACTGTGTGATTAGGGATAAGAAGTAGAGTTGTCAGCTATCAGTTACTCGAGCTGCCTGAGAGTTAAAGGTCACATTTAGTCGATCAAAACCAGGAGAAGAATATTAAAAGAGATTAACATCTGATCTGGCTTCTCTCTGCAGGAACCTAACAGCTAATGGGCATCGGATGTTCACCTGGGTCGCAGTGTTGAGGAAGGAAGGAAGACCCTCGGGGACGTCCCGCTGATCGAGTGAGCTACAGTACAGGGCCTCCGCATTGGGGACGAGACCCGGAGCGGGAACAGCAGATACTCTGGAGTCATTTTAACGTTATTACGGCATTGTTAAAGCAACCTAATCAACATTCATGGCTTCTACTACTACCACACACACACATACACACACACACACACACACCAGCCATCTGGGACAGCTGTTGGGATATGGTACAAGAAGAAAGGAAAGAAGGAAAGAAGTGAAAGAAAGGTGGAAGAAGAAGCCGACCAAGAAGAAGGTGGAAGAATTAATGTTAAAAACGAGCAAAGAAGCAGAGCGAAAAGAAAAAGAAGAGCAGTATGGAGGAGGGGTGGAAATAAAGGGATACGATAAAATAATATATATGATTAAAAATAAGAAGAAGAAAGGAAAGTACTGTAAAAGAGGAATAGGAGAAAGGAAGAGTAGGGAAAGAACGCAAAGATAAATATAGATGAATACAAAGAGGAGGAGAAGAAAGGATGGTGGAATTAAGGAACAAGTATGACCACATGAGAAGGTGCAGAAGATAAAAAAGGGGGCAAGGAACTAGAACATGATGTATGAAAAGAACAAGTGAACAAACATGAGAAGAAACAGATAGTGGAGAAAAAGAAGAAGAAGAAGAACAAGGGCAAGTACAGCAAGGTGAAATCCGAGGAACGAGGAGAAGAAGAAGAAGACTCAGTACGTTGCAATGAGTTTGCATGAACATTTCTAAATGTCACACCATGATCTTCTCCGAACCTGACACACTGTTTGAGGATGTGAACAGCTAAAGGGTTGTTGGAAGTATAAAGGATGATGTTCATGTTCAGGTGCTCCACTGCTGGAAGCTGCAGGTGTTAGTCGTGTTAACGTTCTTCACCAACAGCATGTTTCTGTGTCGTACACTTTAGCAGCGTAAACACTTCCCTCCATCTGGACTAATCTGGCTACAGCGCTTTCAGTGGACAAGGAATCGGATTTGTGTGTGTGTGTGTGTGTGTGTGTGTGTGTGTGTGTGTGTGTGTGTGTGGTGAAGAGAGTGAGATCTTGGCAGCGGATCAGCCACAGCGACAGGAAATATAATCCTGCCTGTTTTAGTGTTTTAAACCACTGAGGGGCTGCAGATGGAACGAGGGGAACATTAAAGAGAGAAAAAGAGAGAGAGGTAACAGCACATCTTTCAGGCTTTCGTCATGCCCTCTTTCATCCACCACACCACACTGTACCACGTCTCCGATCTATTCACCAGCCACGGAAAGACTGAGAGTCTGAGGCTGAGACCCGAGCGAGTGGTTCCCACTCCATGTCATGCTGTTATTCGAAAATAATCAACGATGGAGTGGAGTGATGACGCAGAGTCACTGTTCCCTCCATGAAGCAGATTAAGGTCTTTAAACAACACGTCCTGACGTCCAGTGGGACTCGTTCATGATTACAGTTTGTCATTTCTTTCAGAACAACACTTTGCTTTTTATCTCCCTTATAGCCACATTTAACTTCCTGTTCTCACAACCGTCATAGCAGCTGTACACACTCGTTCAACACCAGGCCATCTCTATCGTTCTCTCTCTCTCTCTCTCTCTCTTCATGATCTTCAAAAATGTCACATTACTGAGATGCAAACTCCTCTCCGACACTGGAGCCTCCTATACTGTACATGGAAATGAGGAAGGAAGGAAGGAAGGAAGGAAGGAAAAAAGAAAGGACAAAAGGAAAAAATAAATAATCTGAAAAATAAATAAAGGAAAAAAGTTAGGGATAAAAGTTTGAAATTAAAGGGAAGAAAGAAAGAATCTGAGACATAAATAAAGGAATGAAAGGGAGAAAAAGAAATAAGGAAATTGATAAAAAAAGGAAGAAGGAAAGAGAGAGAGAGAACATGACAAAGTAAAAAAAGAAAAATAAGAAAAAAAGATAAAAAATTAAATTAAAGTTAAAAGATAAAAAAAGTTAAAAGAAAATAAGAAAAAAGAAAAGTAAAAAAGAAAAAGTAGGTAAACAAACAAAAAAGTGATAGAATATAAAAAAAGAAAAAACAAAGACAAAATAATGACTTCTTAAAAAAGAATGATGTAAAAAAATGAAAGAGGGTGAGAAAATAATAAGAAAAGGAAAAACAATGAAAGGTTAAAGAACGTGAGAAAGAAAGACACACATAGTGGAGTGTGGTAGAAGAAGATGGTTAAGAAAAAAAAAGGACATACTGTAAAAAAGTGGAAGAACAAACAAAAAGAGGTCAAGAAAAAAAAGAAAAAAAAGAAAAAATTTCTTTATCGTAAGTCACGATAGAAACGATAAAGTATCAGAGCACTATAATGAATATGCACTGGTGTCAGGGCTGCTGTTCTAGAAAAATAATCAACACCTTCTAACCAATCAGAGTACAGAAATGAACAAAGGCCGAGAATTGAATAACGACCACACGGAATGCACGTGACCTTTAATGCTGAGATCATCTGCTCCACTCTGTAAAGTCGCTGACTGGTAAAGAAAGAGAAAAGCCTGCGGCAGAACAGATGAGCAGGAACAGGAGAGAGAGAGAGAGAGAGAGAGAATAGAAAGGCAGGAGACAGAATGAGAGGGCGAGGAATGTTAAAGAGGGTGAGACATGGCCAATGAGAGGTCTCGGCAGATCCAGAGGGACACAATGGCTTCCACATGGCCACTAAGCTCTACCAGATGGGACTGGAGAAGATGAAACAGCGCTATCTGTGAGAGGGATCACGGACACAGGGACAGAGCAGAAAAAGGATGGACAGAGAGAGAGTGAGAGAGAGAGAGAGATGGGGCGACTGAGATGGAATGGGTCAAAAATTTTAAACGGTTCATAATTAATCTTTTCTAGACGACAAAGGAAGAACAATGAGGTGATCTTCATGGAGATACAAATGAAGACCCTAAGACATAAAAAACGATAAAGAAAAAGTTTGTCCTCTGGTTTTTATGGCGTGTTCGGCTACTGTTAACATCGCAGAAACATTCCGCGTCGTGATTTATCGCCGCTCCTCAGAGGGAGGCTTGCTGGATGGCAGATATTTAGGACTACTACACAAAAACTCAGTCTGTTCCAGAATATTACCCAGATTTATGAAGCTTATGGGGGAAAACTCTTTCCCAGTTGGTTTTCAGCCCTCAAGCCAAGACAGGATGTTGGAGAACTTCTCGGCAAGCGAGAGCATTTCAGCCACCTTTCAGCTCACGGCCACAGGCGATAAATAAAACGTTCGCTCGTCCGTCTCACAGTCGTACAGCGCAGAGACCTAAAACATTCGTTAATATTATTCTTTATTGTCCAAGCTGTGCTACAGGGGTTCTTCAGAGGTTCCTCAAAGGTTCTTAGAAGACCTGAGGCCTCCGACTTGGAAACTGTGACAGAAATATAGAAGAAAAAGAAAAGAAAGCTCTTCCTGAGATCAAGAGAAGAACAATATGTACACTGTAAAAAAAATTCGTAATTCTAACAATAAAATACCGTATAAATGCTACAGAATAAAACTGTATGTCACAAAACTTGGGATAACCAATGAATTTACAGTGAAAAACTGTAATTAGTTTTACAGAGTAAGACCTTAAATTTAACAGTTAAAAACATATTTTACGGATTTTTTTTTTCTACAGTTTATAAATAAACCGTAAATTTTACGGTAAAAAACTGGCAGCTGTGGTTGCCAGAAATTTACCATAAAAAATACGGTAACAACACTATTGTTTGTACGGGATTGCACTCATTGTACTGTATATTTTACGGATATTAATAGTTTTTTGTACGGTTTATAGCCGTCTAATTTACATTAACCAAGGACTTCAAATTTGTGAATGGTATTCCACACTTTGATCACTGTGGCAAGGACAGTCGCTAGCACGCGCCACTTTGCCCGCCGCCACCACCATACTTAGATTGTCTGCCCAAAAAATGTCCACCCTGACATTTGTATATTTGATTTTGAGAATTTAAATATTGTTTTACTGTCTTTATTAAAAAATACATGGGATCATGCTGATGTCCGAGTCTTGAATAAATGTTGATGGGTTTTGATGATTTGATTTTGGTTTGTATTCATCAATTAGTATAAAGTACTCTTAATAGTTTCTTAACAGTAAAATCCGAATGCTTAGCAATGTAACTTCTATCTCTTTTAGCTCCCAGCTAGTGTGATAAAATGATGCTTTCACAGAATTGCTGAATGAATTCACTGTGGTTATTCATAATAAAACAAATAGTCCAACAACAACGACAGCAATTGTGTAGCAATTCCATCGCCTTCCACCACCAGGGTCCGGGTTCGATTCCCGGCCAGGCTCGATTCCCATCTCTGTGTGCATGGAGTTTGTATGTTCTTGGTGTGCACCCTGTGCTTGGTGGGTTTCCTCCAGGTACTAGTCACCCCCCACCCCCCCAATATATAGGATAAAGTTGTATAGATGATGTGTGTGAGTACTGAGCTGTAAAAAAGATGGAAATAAACCATTATTATTACAACATAAATCTTTAAATTAGACAGTTCTGAGCTGTAAAAACATGGTTATGATCCGTATTTGTTACAATGTAAACCCTGGAATTTGGCGGGAATAAACTATTTTATAACAACATAAACATGTTAATTAGACAGTTATAAACCGGAAAAAAAAAATTTTATCTGTAAAAAAAAATTTTACGGTAAAGTTCTGACAACCACAGCTGCCATTTTTTACCGTAAAATTTACGGTTGATTATTTTTTTCGCAGTGCAATAACGGTGCAACCGTATTTTTTACGGCAACCACAGCTGCCGGTTTTTTTACATTAAATGTACTATTTATTTTTTACAGTGTAGAAAAAAGAAGAACATATAAGAAAAAGACAAACACAAAAACAATAAGAAAAAAAAAGCTAAAAAGATGGAATTTAGCAAGAATTGGAGAAAAGGAAGAAATTACAGAAAAAGAAGGACATGAAAAGAAAAAAAAACAACAACTAAGAAAAAGAACAACTAGGCGTGGCACTGGCTAGCCGCCTACTGTAACTCACGAGCCGCTAATCGACACTTTGGTTGTGGATCGTACGGCTTCACCACGACGCTATTTGAGCGATGGAACTCGCTCCGGCACGTCTTTATTTAATCTCACATCTTGCCTTCAGGTAGGGATTTTCTTTAAAACTACGCGTGTCAATTCCCTGCTTCACATCATGCTGTCATCATTTCATTCAAATCGACTTTGATTTATGCGAAGCCAACTCTATTTCATTGATTTTAAACACAGCAGTGTTAGTTTTTCTCACGTTACATCACGATACGAAACACCAGACTATAAAACTGTACTGGTTAAAGTGGTAAATGCCAAGGTCTTATTTTCTGGACGCAAACAGTTAACAACCATGGCGGCATTTTATGGCCGGGATCGATATAGCGAGAAAGCGTAAAGTTTCCAGACTACACTTTTATTTTATTTCTTTTCTCCCTCTTTCAGAGAGAGAAATTCAAACACATCAAACAAATTTCATGTTTTATTGCTTCATCCTTTAAAAAAAAAAAAAGAATCAGACCTCCTGGACCGTGTGGATTTTCCTAAAACATGCAACAAGAGATGAGAAAGAAGAACGTAAGGACCCTACTCATCTATCAAAAACAAAGAACGAACATGAGCAGAATCGTAAAGATCGGAAGCCGGGCAACCTGATCAAGTGTACCGTAAAGCACTTGGGCCAAAGTTGACATCTGGAAAAAACTCAAAGCATGAAATAAAACAAGTGCAGGATGGATGTTAGAGCGGTGGTCCGAGGACGAGGGAAAGAGCAAGAGCGGATACAGTGTCAGTGAGAAGGATTAATCAAGAGTCCACGCTTCCAGACAAAAAATTCAGATTCATTCAAAAAGACAGGGATAATATTTTGGCGTGTGATTTGGAAAGTGGTGGACCGAGTGGAGAGAGTGAGGATCGGTGCTGACTCCAGAAAGAACAGAATTCCAGACGCTCCAGCTTCAGTTCAGACGTCCCACAAGCATTCACAGCGCAGCCGGAGGGATTATCTACAGAGATCTACGGAGATAAAGTAACCCTCGATGTCGAATATGAGATCTTTACACTTCAGTCTAAACTGGAATTTCACCAGTAAGGGCTTAGTATGTGGATGTCCAGGTGGTGTTCCGAAAATAATGTGGGCTACATAGACAATTGGAAGACCTTTGAGGGCAAAGCTGGCTTGTTAGGGCGGGACGGTGTCCATCCCACTCGGGAAGGTGCTGCTCTCATTTCCTGTAGTATAGCTCATAGTCTCAGTAGAGGTCTAGTTAATCGGTGACAATCCAGAGCCCAGGCCAGGGAGCAGACAGACAGGCTAAACCAATCATCTGCTAGCTGCATAGAGTCGTCACTCAGGGTTCAACATATTGAGACTGTGTCTGTTCCCCGATCTAAGCAAAAATGTAGAAAGACTCAGAAAGTCTGTTTTAATAATTTAATTAACATAAAGACCACAAACTCGGATCACACTGAATGCGCAGCCGGCACCTCTGATCTGAAGCTAGGATTGTTAAATATTAGATCTCTCGCATCAAAAGCAGTTATTGTTAATGAAATTATCACAGATCAGGCGTTTGATATACTCTGTTTAACTGAAACATGGGTTAAACAGCACGAGTATGTAGCTCTAAATGAAGCTAGTCCTCCTGGATACAGCTACATACACCAGCCTCGGTTAACTGGTAGAGGAGGAGGCGTCGCAGCTATTCATAATGATAATCTGTCTATCGTACAAAACACGGACACAAATTTAATTCATTCGAAATCCTTTATAGTAATATAAGTGTATTTAAGTATATTAAGTCAGCTCAGTCGATTCCACTAATTATAATTTACAGACCTCCAGGGCCGTATTCTGAATTTCTTAGTGAATTTGCAGATTTCCTCTCTAACCTAGTTATTTCTGTAAACAAAGCGTTAATTGCTGGAGATTTTAACATTCATTTTGAGAATCCAGAAGACCCTCTGAGAACAGCATTTATGTCCATACTGGACTCCGTAGGTGTAAATCAGTGTGTAGTAGGACCCACTCAAAGCAGGTCACACTTTAGACCTAATAATATTTTTCGGAAGTATAGTTTTTAAGAAATGTATTCACAATTCCACTGTCTGAAATTATCTCAGATCACTATCTTGTCTCAATTAAAGCGTGTCACAGTGATAATGTACGCACAGCACCGCGCTACCGTATTAAACGTACATTCACATCAACTACCACACAGAGTTTTAACAGTAATCTCCCAGAGTTACCAACTTCGATTAGGTCACCGTCTGACCCCACAGAACTCGATCAGGCGACTGAATATTTAGAGTCGACGTTCCGTTATACCCTAGATAATGTAGCTCCAGTTAAAAGAAAAATTATCAGAGATAAGAAACTCGCTCCCTGGTATAACGATCACACGCGCACTTTAAAACAGACCGCTCAGAAATTAGAGCGTAAATGGCGTCAAACTAAATTGATAGTATTTCAAATAGCATGGAAAGAGAGCATCCTGAACTATAGGAAAGCTCTTAGTGTAGCTAGATCAACATATCTCTCCACTCTTATAGGAAATAACAAAAATAATCCTAGATTTTTATTTAATACTATAGCCAAATTAAATAGAAATAAGACCTCAAATGAGGATGGGTTCCCTGTTGAGTCTGGTTCCTCTCAAGGTTTCTTCCTATTACCATCTCAGGGAGTTTTTCATTGCCACTGTCGCCCTCGGCTTGCTCACCATCTGACCATTTTGATTCATACACATTCACATTCCATACAAACTTAAATAATTATTTTGATTGTGTAAAGCTGCTTTGAGGCAATGTCAATTGTTAAAAGCGCTATACAAATAAAATTGAATTGAATTAGTATTCAGATTTTCAGAAAACAAGATAATGATAATGAGATTTTATATATACAGTGGTGTGAAAAACTATTTGCCCCCCTCCTGATTTCTTATTCTTTTGCATGTTTGTCACACAAAATGTTTCTGATCATCAAACACATTTAACTATTAGTCAAAGATAACACAAGTAAACACAAAATGCAGTTTTTAAATGAGGGGTTTTATTATTTAGGGAGAAAAAAATCCAAACCTACATGGCCCTGTGTGAAAAAGTAATTGCCCCCTGAACCTAATAACTGGTTGGGCCACCCTTAGCAGCAATAACTGCAATCAAGCGTTTGCGATAACTTGCAACGAGTCTTTTACAGCGCTCTGGAGGAATTTTGGCCCACTCATCTTTGCAGAATTGTTGTAATTCAGCTTTATTTGAGGGTTTTCTAGCATGAACCGCCTTTTTAAGGTCATGCCACAACATCTCAATAGGATTCAGGTCAGGACTTTGACTAGGCCACTCCAAAGTCTTCATTTTGTTTTTCTTCAGCCATTCAGAGGTGGATTTGCTGGTGTGTTTTGGGTCATTGTCCTGCTGCAGCACCCAAGATCGCTTCAGCTTGAGTTGACGAACAGATGGCCGGACATTCTCCTTCAGGATTTTTTGGTAGACAGTAGAATTCATGGTTCCATCTATCACAGCAAGCCTTCCAGGTCCTGAAGCAGCAAAACAACCCCAGACCATCACACTACCACCACCATATTTTACTGTTGGTATGATGTTCTTTTTCTGAAATGCTGTGTTACTTTTACGCCAGATGTAACGGGACACGCACCTTCCAAAAAGTTCAACTTTTGTCTCGTCGGTCCACAAGGTATTTTCCCAAAAGTCTTGGCAATCATTGAGATGTTTTTTAGCAGAATTGAGACGAGCCTTAATGTTCTTTTTGATTAAAAGTGGTTTGCGCCTTGGAAATCTGCCATGCAGGCCGTTTTTGCCCAGTCTCTTTCTTATGGTGGAGTTGTGAACACTGACCTTAATTGAGGCGAGTGAGGCCTGCAGTTCTTTAGATGTTGTCCTGGGGTCTTTTGTGGCCTCTCGGATGAGTTGTCTCTGCGCTCTTGGGGTAATTTTGGTCGGCCGGCCACTCCTGGGAAGGTTCACCACTGTTCCATGTTTTTGCCATTTGTGGATAATGGCTCTCACTGTGGTTCGCTGGAGTCCCAAAGCTTTAGAAATGGCTTTATAACCTTTACCAGACTGATAGATCTCAATTACTTTTGTTCTCATTTGTTCCTGAATTTCTTTGGATCTTGGCATGATGTCTAGCTTTTGAGGTGCTTTTGGTCTACTTCTCTGTGTCAGGTAGCTCCTATTTAAGTGATTTCTTGATTGAAACAGGTGTGGCAGTAATCAGGCCTGGGGGTGACTACAGAAATTGAACTCAGGTGTGATAAACCACAGTTAAGTTATTTTTTAACAAGGGGGGCAATCACTTTTTCACAGAGGGCCATGTAGATTTGGAGTTTTTTTTCTCCCTTAATAACATAAACCTTCATTTAAAAACTGCATTTTGTGTTCAATTATGTTATCTTTGACTAATAGTTAACGTTTTTTGATGAGCAGAAACATTTAAGTGTGACAAACATGCAAAAGAATAAGAAATCAGGAAGGGGGCAAATAGTTTTTCACACCACTGTATATATATATATATATATATATATATATATATATATATATGTGTGTGTGTGTGTGTGTGTGTGTGTGTGTGTGTGCGCGTTCATCTCTCGTATGAATTTGTGTGAAAATTCATTTACATTACTCATTACTAATTTTTTTAATTTCCTTTCATTATCTTTCCACATTTATACCTTTTTTCTACAATGTTCTAAAATTTTATTTTCACATGATTTCCATCATATTTGTATTTATGAAAAAAAGCAAATAAATAAGTTTTAACATTATAAGTTTTTTCATTTACATTTTTAAGATTTAGATTATCTTTATTTTTATTTTATTTTATTGCTATTTATCACAAAAAGTCAAACAAAGAATTAATAAATAATAGAATTTTATTTTAGAATAAATAAAAATTGTACAAAGTAGATGAAAGTAAAAAAATAATAATCATTTACATATCTGGTGTTGTATATCAGATAAGATTTTACTTAAGATTAGTTTTACACACTTCTTTTTAAACAAAATAATAAATTTTCCACATTTTTTACCAGTTCATCTAAATTTCATTGTCGAATGTTTATTTACTTTCACATATTTTTTCCGGCACTTTATTTATAACATTTTCTCCCGAAACTCCGAAACTGTAGAACCCGTGTCATTCGTCATTACAGACCAGACGTGATTCTACATTACATTTTAGCATGTTTTTTTCGTACTTTTTTTGTTTGTTTATTTACACCAGTGGTTCTCAAACTGTGGGGCGCGCCCCACTAGTGGGGAATACAGACATGACAGGTGGGGCGCAATGAACAGGAGGAAAAACAGGAAAGTACCTATTCTAATTCATGCTTTTCTTTATTGATAATGAAGAGCGTACGCTCAAAATTAAACAATCACAAACAAATAAATGGATCATTAATACAAGTAAATTTAAAATAACATCAGTTGTGGGCCGGGAGAAAAAGTGGAACCATAGTGGAACAATAATGGTTTAACTTCGGGCCAACTTGAGCAGCTGCTCGAATCACAAACCTGCGCGAGCCACTGAGCAGCGCTGCGCGACTCTGACAGAAATAAACCGCGCCGACCATCAAAATACATTTTACCCCGCTGGGATGCGCACGTACAAACAAGGCATGGCAAGGCGGAAACAATATAAACAGTCCTGACATTTTAAATGAATTGTTTTTAAATAAAAACACAATGAGTCGCGCAGGTTTATGATTCGAGCGGCGCTGCGCGATCCACCACCGGGCTGCGCGAATAAACCAGATCATCACTGCGCTATCCAGATAGTCGCGCTGCGCTGTATTTGCGCAGATATTTAGTTCAATCGGGTGCCACGGTTTCGTCCCACTTTTGATGTGTTTGGCTTCACATACACTTCGACACTGGAAGAAGACGGTGCAGCAGCAGTGAGTTTGCTTACATGTGACGAGGAGATTGTAAAGAGAAAAGTGCCTCGTCTGTGGTGTGGAATTGGTTTGGGTGTAAGAAAAGTGATACGAATGAGATGAACGTGATTTGTAAGGTACACAAGTGCACTGTTTTAACAAGTGGTGGAAACACATCAAACCTTTTCTGTCATCTGAAATACAAGCATCCAAACGAATATGGCCAAAGTAAAAAAATGCGGCAAACCTCAGCAATTCACAGTTTAAATAAAATTACATTTAAAAAATGAAATTATGTAAAACAATTTCTTTGTGTTTTCATTTTTATTTATGCATTTTCAGATACAAATTGCTATATTGTGATATATATCGTTATTGAGTTAGAAAATTGCTTCTACCGTGAGAGAAGATTTTGGTTATGTCACCCACCCCTAATGAAGCCTAACTTGAGCTTGGATTCATGGTGGGGATGGTGGGGGCAGAAGAGAGACCCGTGTGTGTTTTGTGTCTTAAACTGCTGGCAGCAGACCGCATGAGACCCAACAAATTAGGAAGACACTTAGAGACAACACACTCCAGTCACGTTAATAAACCACTGGACGTCTTTGACAGAAAGCTGGCAGAATACAGACAGCAGGAGAATCGCATGGTAACATCTGAATCAGTGGACAGCAAAGCACAAATGGCTTCATTCAAAGTTGCATACAGAATTGGCCAGTGCAAAACAACTACAAACAATTGCTGAGCAGCTAATAAACATGGGGTCAATTATGCAAAGATAAGTGACAACGTAAGCCTTGTAACAATTGCACGTGTATTTTATCTTTTTTTTAACTTGGTGGTGTTTGATCGTATTGGTTTAGGAATTGATATTTCAATAAACAGTAAACTTGGCCGATTTCGTTATTATTTTGTTGACAAGTGGGGCTTGAAAATTCGCTCACCCCCTTAAGTGGGGAATGACAGAAAAAGTTTGAGAACCACTGATTTACACAATATAATTTTATTTATATCTCCAGTGTAGGAATTTCACTAGTGTGCGCTTTGCATCTCAATTTTTATAAAAGAAAAAAAAATAATAATAATAAATGTGAAGCAGTAAAGAGCGTCACGGACCCGGTCTCTCTGTATTTATCAGACACAGGATCCGACGAAACACGTCTGAGAGACCTGCAACATGAAACACAAACAAAACAACACTGTGTGTGAGGGTGCAAACGGGTGCATGCAGATGTCTTAATCTCATACAGGTTGAGGAATTTTAAGTGGGAAGTTACGAAGAAGGTATCATCCTAGAGCCCATGCCAGGTAGATAGGATCTCGGCCCGGTGCCCCTCCCCCCACGCCGGCTGGCCGATAGAGTGCACCTGCATGGTGGCTAGAGACAAGAACAATGAGAAGAAGGCCATTGAGGCTGGTCTTTGATGTGCGAGTGATCGGGGCTCTCGACACCAACACGCGGTTTCGTCTCTGGCTTTGTCCTGGGGATGTTTTAGTGTCCCACGGGAGGGTGTGAGTTCGAGGCCTGTTGAGAGGCCGCTCCACCACAGACAGTAATGGGACACACAATGCCAGTTAACTGGTGCTGCTTCAATATAACCTCAAAGCTTTATTCCTCAAACCAGATGCACAAGTGACACACCTCCGTCTCCACCACAGAGCGAGTGTTGTGGCTGAAAGAGCTCCCGGAAATGACACACGTGTGTGTGTGTATATATATATATTAATAACTGACTTTTATTATTTTAAATTAATTTCACTTATCATTACATAATAATAGTTCACATGTACGTCCTTTTACCGTACATATTTCTTTTAATCATTATGTTTTACTCATTCATTCATTCATTTTCTATACCGCTTAATCCTGTGTTCAGGGTCGCGGGGGACCTGGAGCCTATCCCAGGAGACTTCGGGCACTAGGCGGGGTACACCCTGGACAGGGTGCCAATCCATCACAGGGCACACACACATACACACACTCACACATTATGTTTTATTTTTTATGTTTATTTAATTTTTTTTTTTTTTTTTTTCTGTGGAGGTGTTTTCATTATGTTTATATCAAATTAAACATTATAAGATATTTTAAATGCTTATTTTAAAAATAATAATTAACATTATTCCCCCCAAAAGATTTTTTTTGTTTTACATTTTCTTATTTTTTTTATAATGAAAGCTTTAATCGTCTTAGGAATAAAAAAAATAAAAAAAACCTTGAGGAAGCTTTTTTTTCCCCACTCTGACACTCTGTTTCGCATTTACACCACATCTTGCCAAATTGTTAACGGCCCAGGAACGTTTTTCTCTTCATCAGACACATGGGATTGGATAGCAGTACATGGAGCACACACGCTTGGATCATGTGACGTGTTTAACACACACGTTTGGAGAGCGCTCCGGCGCTGGTGAAAGTAACGGAGCCTGCAATTAGCAATCAGTCTCAGATCGAAGTGGTGTTTGCGTTGGAGAAAAAGCAGGCAGAGTCTCCTGGTGGGCTGGTGAGAGGAACATCACGTCATCCTGCGAGGAAAAAAAAAAAACTCAACCTGTAATACTTTCCCGGCTTCTCCTCATTATCTTCTGCCGCTCGTCCATGATGTACAGAACAATAAAAGGTTTTGGGTTTTGATTATAGATGGCCTGTGAGGTTTTCCATCCAGATGTGGAATTGAGTCCAGTGAGTCTCCAGGATCTGTGTAACGTGTCGTCCTCCAGCTCCTCAGTTTCTGCTCCACACTGTGAAGGACTCCAGCATCCTCACATCAGAATTAAAGATGCACTCTCAAGTTTATTTATTCCTTTTCACTGTTTATTTATTTAAACATCTTTTGTGTTCAGAATTCTTCATATTTATCCAAGTTTCACACGATTTTTTAAAATGTTTCATTCAATTCAACATGTATATTTATAGGTTTCCTCTTTAAGGGACCTTAAAAATAAGAGGGAAAAAAACATCCATTATTTGCTTTCTTTTTCTGCAGTTATTAATTTTATCAAATTATCTTTTTCCACATAATTACCCCCCCCCCCCCGACAATCATCATGTCATTAGTCATAAAATTATTTATTTAATGAATGTATTTTATTGTGTGTGGGTATGTAGAGTATATGTAAGTCAGTGTGTCTATGTATGTACAGTGGTGTGAAAAACTATTTGCCCCCCTCCTGATTTCTTATTCTTTTGCATGTTTGTCACACAAAATGTTTCTGATCATCAAACACATTTAACTATTAGTCAAAGATAACACAAGTAAACACAAAATGCAGTTTTTAAATGAGGGGTTTATTATTTAGGGAGAAAAAAAGTCCAAACATACATGGCCCTGTGTGAAAAAGTAATTGCCCCCTGAACCTAATAACTGGTTGGGCCACCCTTAGCAGCAATAACTGCAATCAAGCGTTTGCGATAACTTGCAACGAGTCTTTTACAGCGCTCTGGAGGAATTTTGGCCCACTCATCTTTGCAGAATTGTTGTAATTCAGCTTTATTTGAGGGTTTTCTAGCATGAACCGCCTTTTTAAGGTCATGCCACAACATCTCAATAGGATTCAGGTCAGGACTTTGACTAGGCCACTCCAAAGTCTTCATTTTGTTTTTCTTCAGCCATTCAGAGGTGGATTTGCTGGTGAGTTTTGGGTCATCGTCCTGCTGCAGCACCCAAGATCGCTTCAGCTTGAGTTGACGAACAGATGGCCGGACATTCTCCTTCAGGATTTTTTGGTAGACAGTAGAATTCATGGTTCCATCTATCACAGCAAGCCTTCCAGGTCCTGAAGCAGCAAAACAACCCCAGACCATCACACTACCACCACCATATTTTACTGTTGGTATGATGTTCTTTTTCTGAAATGCTGTGTTACTTTTACGCCAGATGTAACGGGACACGCACCTTCCAAAAAGTTCAACTTTTGTCTCGTCAGTCCACAAGGTATTTTCCCAAAAGTCTTGGCAATCATTGAGATGTTTTTTAGCAAAATTGAGACGAGCCTTAATGTTGTTTTTGCTTAAAAGTGGTTTGCGCCTTGGAAATCTGCCATGCAGGCCGTTTTTGCCCAGTCTCTTTCTTATGGTGGAGTCGTGAACACTGACCTTAATTGAGGCAAGTGAGGCCTGCAGTTCTTTAGATGTTGTCCTGGGGTCTTTGTGGCCTCTCGGATGAGTCGTCTCTGCGCTCTTGGGGTAATTTTGGTCGGCCGGCCACTCCTGGGAAGGTTCACCACAGTTCCATGTTTTTGCCATTTGTGGATAATGGCTCTCACTGTGGTTCGCTGAAGTCCCAAAGCTTTAGAAATGGCTTTAGAACCTTTACCAGACTGATAGATCTCAATTACTTTTGTTCTCATTTGTTCCTGAATTTCTTTGGATCTTGGCATGATGTCTAGCTTTTGAGGTGCTTTTGGTCTACTTCTCTGTGTCAGGTAGCTCCTATTTAAGTGATTTCTTGATAGAAACAGGTGTGGCAGTAATCAGGCTTGGGGGTGACTACAGAAATTGAACTCAGGTGTGATAAACCACAGTTAAGTTATTTTTTAACAAGGGGGGCAATCACTTTTTCACACAGGGCCATGTAGATTTGGAGTTTTTTTTCTCCCTTAATAACGTAAACCTTCATTTAAAAACTGCATTTTGAGTTCAATTATGTTATCTTTGACTAATAGTTAACGGTTTTTGATGAGCAGAAACATTTAAGTGTGACAAACATGCAAAAGAATAAGAAATCAGGAAGGGGGCAAATAGTTTTTCACACCACTGTATGTGTAAGTGTGCATACAGTATAAATGAGTGTGTGTGTGTATATAAATGTGTTTATATTTAAGTCAATTAGTAAGTGTACTTATGAGTGTGTGTATACAGTCTGAGTATATGTACAGTACAGAAATTGGTGTATGTGAGTGTGTAAGTAAATAAGTGAGAGTGTGTACAGTATGTGAGTCTGGGACTCCTCATGGACACCTCATGGGTTCTTTACACCGCTGTAGGGTCTCGAGTGAGCGTCACATCATCCTCAAACTCAGTGAAGTAACTGAGACAGGAAGGGAGAAGAGACAGACAGAAAGAAAGATGCAGAAAAAATATGGCGACAAAAATCTGAGAGGTTTCCTGACCTCCTTAATCCTGAACCTTTTTCTTAAACATATACCGTAATGGTATACGATTGTTTGGAATATTTATTGTATAGACAAAACTGTATAGACAAATCCTTTCAAAATAAACGCACTAAAATAAAATTTAAAAAGGAAGCCACAAGCTGAAAAGAACGAGACGTCTTTAGCAATACAAGTCTTTCTGCAAATTCTGCAAGCTGTGCACATTTCAAAACAAAGAAAAATATAAGTCTGCATCGTATTTATTTTGTAGTTTTAAAATCCTAAAACAGCACTTTTTATCTCTTATTTCATGTACATGCAAAAGTCTTAGGGGGACAAAAACATCTTTAAGCTCACACTTATAACTAATACTCATAACTATTGGCTTATAGTTTATGGTGGAATTGATTATTTGTTTTATTTGTTCAATTCAATAAAAAACAATAACTGAAAAATCAACGAATTCTGGTTTAATTTGTTAAGGATCCGATCTGATCTTGACATCCGATGGCTATAAAACGGCTATTTCTTTTCAATGTCCTTCCTTTCCTGCTGTTCTGCGTCTGGATCAATCAAAACATCCATTAAAAAAAATCCAACAAAGATTCAGTCTCTGTTCAGATGGCACACGATACACGAGTCGAAGCCCTCAGCTGCATTTAGAACTGTATTTACATTACACTTAAAAGATTCAATTCACTCCTCTCACTTCTGTTCCGCCCTACAGGTATGACTTTTTATCACGCATGATGTTCTAATGTTCATTATTGTGTTTAATGATTTATTTCTTTATTTCTTTTCTCACACTTTTCCCATCGCCTCGCAGTTCCCAAGTACTTTTCTGCCGTCTGCAAAGATAACATCTGCCCCATGGAGATGAGGGAAGGAGGAAAGCATCTAATTAGCCCCCAATTAAACTAATTGGCCTCTAAATCACTTACTTCCTACTCCAGTGTAAAATGGAGGATTGAGAAAGAATACTCCAATTGAAAGTTCAGACAGACCCACCAACCAACGCTGAGTCAGCAAGGTTAGAAAAGACATCAGGGTCAGGGCTCTTAGCTAAGGCGAGGTTCGGGGTTCGGGGTCGACTGAACAGTTTAGAATCAGTCGAAGAACTAAAAGAGACTTCCTGTCTTTTCTTTTATTTGTTGTTCATGAAAATTCTGGTGGAAGCCAAGTACAGTTCTTATGTTCTTAAGTACCAGAAGATATGCTGTAAACCTAATGTACATTGAAAAAGCTTTGTGGGATTTTCGTAGTCAAATCTTTAGGGATTACTGTATATATCCATTTATTGTGACTGTGAGCCAGTCTTCTTCTGCCATTGTTGCCATTGGCAGACACACTTATTCTGAGTGACAGTGTATATCTTAGCAGTTGAGGGTTGAGTGCCTTATTTGAGATGGTTTGAACACATAGGACTAGTGGTGAGGTTTGAACCCATGGGGTTAGTGGTAAAGTTGGCAATGGGGTTATGGAATCAATGGGGTTAGTGGTGAAGTTTGAACACATAGGTTTAGTGGTGAAGTTTGTATCCATGGCGTTAGTGGTGAAGTTTGAACCCATGGGATTAGTGGTGAAGTTTGAACCCATGGGTTTAGAGGTGAAGTTTGTATCCATGGGGTTAGTGGTAAAGTTGGCAATGGGGTTATGGAATCAATGGGGTTAGTGGTGAAGTTTGAACCCATGGGATTAGTGGTAAAGTTTGAACCCATGGGGTTAGTGGTGAGGTTTGAACCCATAGGTTTAGTGGTGAAGTTTGTATCCATGGGATTAGTGGTGAAGTTTGAACCCATAGGTTTAGTGGTGAAGTCTGTATCCATGGGGTTAGTGGTGAAGTTTGAATCCATGGGTTTAGTGGTGACGTTTGTATCCATGAGTTTAGTGGTGAAGGTTGAACCCATGGGGTTAGTGGTAAAGTTTGAACCAATGGGGTTAGTGGGGCGTTTGAACCCATGGGTTTTTGGGGGGTTTGAACCCATGGGGTTAGACATCAGTTTGAAGTTAGTGGTCTGTGATGGGGTTGGTGGTGAGTTTGAACCCCTGACCATCTGAGCTCCTGTGTTAAATAAGCGCATACAGAGATACAGTAGGTCATTTTGGTTGTGCTGCCCCATAGTGGAACAAGCACACCATGCACACATAAACTGAATATTTCTGAGTGACACAAGAGAAAATATGTATCATCCGGAGATTGTAAGTTTAAATCCCGATAATGCCACAGCCATCTGTTGCCAAGAGTACACGGTGACAAAACAGACCATGCTATTAGGGGGAAAGGGGTGGCATAGGAGTGTGTTGTCCCCCAAACATTTCACTCCTAAAACTGCCTGAGAAGCCGTTATAAAAGATGTGATTGACTGCCATTAGGTGCCTCAGAGGAAGAATGTGAGAACCTTTGCTCTCGCTGATTAGTAGCTGTTGAAAACTAAAAACCAAACCAACTAAAACATATGACAGATGGCCTTCTCAATCAAAATATTTGGTAAATACTAGGAAATGTCTTGGTCAATGTAAACCCTGGTGCGCATGCAGAGGTATTGTTGATCTACGCTTGACCACTACATTTATGCGAGCACTGAGCGCTACCTTCAAGACAAGCACTTCCTTTCCCTTCACTCATGAGTCGAGGTGTAATTCACTCGCGCGTTTTCTATGATGAGGACTTTAATATTCTCTGACATCCCTGCCTGGAGCAGTTAACTCATTTATCTACGAGTCTCAGTATCAATTATTACCAAGAAACAAGCACTCATAATGGGTCTAGTGCATCCCTAATGAAAATAAGTCATATTAAATGACAGAAGATTCAGCACTTTCTACCTCAGGCAGCAAAATAATGAGAAGTACTCGAGCAACGCCCTGAAAACATGAGCCAACTTGTAAAACTATTGCTGTCTCCTTCTGTCTGTCATAACTACAGATGGTTGGCGGATTCGACGAGCTCGACCGAGCCCACACGAACCCACCCGCTGCTCTCGCCAAACTCAAACTCAGTCTTGGTTCCCAGCTAACAGAATTCAAGCTTCTTGTGGTCTTAATTGAATGGGTATGCTTTGTTTCAGGTATGAAAGATGGTGTATCGGATGAGTCAGGGGAGGTGGAGAGGGATGGACACTCTGGCTCACAGTAAAGACATTCCTGTGCAGTGGTGGTCATCGGGAACGTTATCGCTCTCCTTGCTTTTAAACTGATCCCGGGGGTCATTGTGTCTCAGGACTGGAACTCGACACTGCGTGACTGAGGGTGTCACCAGTGAGCTTGCTCTCTCTGTCTCTCTCACTCTCTCTCTTTTGCTCTGCGACACTCGATCCATCCTGTCCTGCTCTCAGGAATGCTGCCTATTTATTCTTTCTATTCTCCCCCATAACCCCCCCCCCCCTCTCCCGCCAACCCCCCCAGGCAGTTTGAAGTGCTACACTGGAGTGTTGATGACACCGAGCCTGCGTTCCTCTGACAAAGAAATCTGATCTCTACACCAGACCTTGGCTCAGGAGCAGATCTGGTCAACGTCAAGGAGAAGTGCAGAGGTGAAGGCCGAGTGGGAGTCCAACAAAAGTGATGGATTATAACAGCACTAAACGATATATCATAAGTTAATCACTATCCGCGGCTTTTGATCACACCTGCGCAAATTCTCAAATACAGAGGTTAAGGTCAGGGTTAAGGGGCAGGGTTTGCATTCATGCCTTTTTTGGCACGTCTTTATCAAATGAAATCCGACCCTATTGCTCTGTTTGTTCAAAAATACCAATATTCAACATTTACAAGTCATTTGAAGCCTTTCATTAAAATGCAATGACGTCATCATGAACACAAAAATAAAACACTCCCCTATCTGTGAAGATTTCTCCAAGTTAATACAACAGAAATACAACAGTGTCATGTTACAGAGAAAAGCTAAACTTAATGCTCCATCTCTGACGTTTATAAAGCACTGATACTGGAGACTCCTTACAAACCTGTAACATAAACATCTCCTTATGCAATACTCAACTGTCAATTATTTTTAATCCATGTACATGTCTTCTGTTATAGGGAATTAATCAACACCTTTATACATATTCAGTGGTGTGAAAAACTATTTGCCCCCCTCCTGATTTCTTATTCTTTTGCATGTTTGTCACACAAAATGTTTCTGATCATCAAACACATTTAACTATTAGTCAAAGATAACACAAGTAAACACAAAATGCAGTTTTTAAATGAGGGGTTTTATTATTTAGGGAGAAAAAAAATCCAAACCTACATGGCCCTGTGTGAAAAAGTAATTGCCCCCTGAACCTAATAACTGGTTGGGCCACCGTTAGCAGCAATAACTGCAATCAAGCGTTTGCGATAACTTGCAACGAGTCTTTTACAGCGCTCTGGAGGAATTTTGGCCCACTCATCTTTGCAGAATTGTTGTAATTCAGCTTTATTTGAGGGTTTTCTAGCATGAACCGCCTTTTTAAGGTTATGCCACAACATCTCAATAGGATTCAGGTCAGGACTTTGACTAGGCCACTCCAAAGTCTTCATTTTTTTTCTTCAGCCATTCAGAGGTGGATTTGCTGGTGTGTTTTGGGTCATTGTCCTGCTGCAGCACCTAAGATCGCTTCAGCTTGAGTTGATGAACAGATGGCCGGACATTCTCCTTCAGGATTTTTTGGTAGACAGTAGAATTCATGGTTCCATCTATCACAGCAAGCCTTCCAGGTCCTGAAGCAGCAAAACAACCCCAGACCATCACACTACCACCATCATATTTTACTGTTGGTATGATGTTCTTTTTCTGAAATGCTGTGTTACTTTTACGCCAGAGGTAACGGGACACGCACCTTCCAAAAAGTTCAACTTTTGTCTCGTCGGTCCACAAGGTATTTTCCCAAAAGTCTTGGCAATCATTGAGATGTTTTTTAGCAAAATTGAGACGAGCCTTAATGTTCTTTTTGCTTAAAAGTGGTTTGCGCCTTGGAAATCTGCCATGCAGGCCGTTTTTGCCCAGTCTCTTTCTTATGGTGGAGTCGTGAACACTGACCTTAATTGAGGCAAGTGAGGCCTGCAGTTCTTTAGATGTTGTCCTGGGGTCTTTTGTGGCCTCTCGGATGAGTTGTCTCTGCGCTCTTGGGGTAATTTTGGTCGGCCGGCCACTCCTGGGAAGGTTCACCACTGTTCCATGTTTTTGCCATTTGTGGATAATGGCTCTCACTGTGGTTCGCTGGAGTTCCAAAGCTTTAGAAATGGCTTTATAACCTTTTCCAGACTGATAGATCTCAATTACTTTTGTTCTCATTTGTTCCTGAATTTCTTTGGATCTTGGCATGATGTCTAGCTTTTGAGGTGCTTTTGGTCTACTTCTCTGTGTCAGGTAGCTCCTATTTAAGTGATTTCTTGATTGAAACAGGTGTGCCAGTAATCAGGCCTGGGGGTGACTACAGAAATTGAACTCAGGTGTGATAACCCACAGTTAAGTTATTTTTTAACAAGGGGGGGCAATCACTTTTTCACACAGCGCCATGTAGATTTGGAGTTTTTTTTCTCCCTTAATAACGTAAACCTTCATTTAAAAACTGCATTTTGTGTTCAATTATGTTATCTTTGACTAATAGTTAAATGTGTTTGATGATCAGAAACATTTTGTGTCACGAACATGCAAAAGAATAAGAAATCAGGAGGGGGGCAAATAGTTTTTCACACCACTGTATATATATATATATATATATATATATATATATATATATATATATATATATATAGAAAGAAAGAAAGAGATGAATATAAAAAAGACACAAAAAGCTAAAAGACAAAACCATGAAATGAAAGAAAGAAAAAAAGAAAGAAAGAAAGAACGAAAGGCAAACAAATAAATAAATTAAAAAAGAGACAAAATATAAAAAAGAGACACAAGAAGCTAAAAAAAGAAAAAGAAATGAAAAGGAAAGAAAGAAATAAGGAAAGAAAGAAAAAAGAAGGAAAGAGACATTAATATAAAAAAGAAAGACACAAATATAAAAGAAAGAAAGAAAAAAATATGAAAGAAAAAGGCAGATAAATAACAAAAAAAGAAAAAATTACAAAAAAAGGAAAGAAAAAGAGAAAGAAAGGCAGATAGCAAACAAAGCAAATATGACAAAATAAAGATATGAAGGAAGGAAAGAAAGACTGTAAGAAGATAGAAAGAAAAAAATGTAAAACTTCTACAAACAGATAGTATAAACTGAATGTCAGTGAGCATTGGCTCAGTCTTATCACCTGTTCCCCTATCCCCCCAGTCCCCCAACCCCCTTGCAGGTGTCACCCGGGACGTGATTAACAGCTCTACCTCTTTTATTTTCTCATTCCTTTCTTCATTATACCTCCGTTTCCTCTGACCTCATCTATTAGGCGCTCAAGGTTAGACGGACCACAAGGACGTTCCATTCAGGCCAGAATGAGGGGGAGAAATCCAGTGTTAGTGAGAGCGAAATCGCTCTGCTCATAAAACCTCATATCAGCTCCAGTGTAGTTCCATGGCACCCTGCAATTTTTTACCTCCAAAAATGTGATGTTATCGTTAAACATACGTTCTCACGAATCGTTAAGGAAGCGAGTCCATAAAGGGGCCACATTACACTTAATTTTTATTAAGCAACCTTTTTCCCCCCTGTATCTGTATCTGTAATTGCCTCGCCCGTGCCACTTTTGCAGAAATGCATTTCTCTAGCCAATCAAAATGCAGAAGTCGGCAGTCGATCTGGAGGAGGGGCTATGCAAATCAAAAAAGTGATTTTTGTTTCCCATATGTTGTAAGTGTGCATCGAAAAGTTCATTCTGCGTGATAGATGACTTTAAAGATGCAGACTTCAACCCCAACAACGCCTACTGGAAACATTTACGATGTACGTAAGTGTAAGCTACAATTACAGTATGTGTTATGCAAAATGGAAATGTGCCTTTATGATCACTTTTTACTTTTGTATGATACAAATGATTTCCTTATTTGTCAAAAACTAAATGTGAAATTACAGTCAGGTGGTGGGGATGACATCAGAGGAACTCCGTCTTTGTGGATAACATTTTATATCGTTAAAGATAAAGACTTCCATCTTTTCAAAGTCAAACATGTCTTATTTAGATTGCTTAAACAAACCTAGCTATTTTACCTTAAATCAATTTAATCAAATTCAGCCAATGCTAGATATTGTGCTGGGATAGGTTTAGCTTGGTGCACCATCCATTTGGGTGGTAATTATATAATCACGATATATGCTGCAGAGTTTCTGTGCCATATTCACCAATCAGTTAAAACTTCAAGCCATTAACATTATAACCACCAAGGTTTGAGGCGTGGCTCCACCGGGGTGTTGGGGTGTTCGCCACGGGATGTTAGCGGCAGATCTTTTGGTACTGTGGGTGGTGAGGTGGAGCCTCCGTGGATCAGACTTGTTTGTCCAGCGCACTCCATGGGATTGGGATCTGGGGGTTTGGAGTCCAAGTTGGCGACCTTGGGCCCTTTTTTCTGCAGCTTTTATTCTTGGTGCATTGGGGGTTCTGGTGCCTTTATATCATAGCCAGCATGCACCTTTTTTCAACAATTCATGCTGTACTTGTTTTCACTGGGATCGGACAGGCGAGCCTTGGGTGCCCATGATCCTGTCACCAGTTTTAGCAATTAATATAATGTCTGATTGGAGCATCACTTAACCACTGACCGGATACCAAAGCCAAACATCTTGTACAGTACACGGTGTTACACCATGTGGAAACGTTCGCTTAGCCAAGCAGCACTTCTTCACCTCAGACTCAGAATAAAATCCTTACCCTCGTCTAAGCAGACTCAGACCAGCGTGTTCTTCTGCATTCCCGGGACTGAAATATGTAGACTTTTAGAGTAAATTACAGTAGAGAAACGTCCGCTAGCTGATAATGCCGCTATCTCTCGGGAGCACCTTGACTCGAGCCTGTAACAATGACGGGATCGGCCGTGGCCAGATTACACACATCTGTTCTGCATGACTGCTGCATTCACATCCTGGGAATGTTTTTTTTTTCCCTCTATTCGAGTGATTGAATGTGTGATGTGTGTGCAGTCTGCCTCACTGTGATCTAAAGCTGTGGAAAATTAAATGTATCTATATGGAATTATATAGAAATAAACACTGATAATGAAGATATACTGTAGCACTATGGTATAGTGATGTCTGGTGTGTGTGTGTGTGTGCGTAGAGGTGTCGAAGGATGTTGTACCGTGATACATCCCAGATGAAGTGTGTGCATGTGTGTGTTTGGGTTTGTGTGTGTTAGAGATTAGATGAGGTTCTGCATTCCTTCATGAGCCACACCCATTCCGGGGGCGTGGCTTAACTCCTCCCACATCGAAGTCAGCCTTTGATTATAATTATGATGGTTCGGTATTATTACTCAGTGCTGTTATTTAGTCGCGGACGGCGTGGGCTTACGAATTAATGCCGCTTCAGTGTGTCGACAGGACAAAGGCGGAGTTTCACAGGAAATAAAGACTCACACTGTACACAACACCACACAGGTGTATTATTGATGTAGTTGTTGTTCATGTTGATGTTGTTGAGGTCTGACGTAACATGGACCGTGAGTGAAAGGAGCTGAAGAAGAAGTGATTGTCAGTCAGTCTCTCTCTCTCTCTGTGGAGATGTTACTGTTTATAGCGTCTTCCTGTAATTAATGTCAATCTCACATTATTAAAGACACAGAAGAAGAGACGACTAATAGGATTCACTTTACCTTCAGCCAAGAGCTAACCATCCGTCTGTCTGTATCTCTGTCTCCATCTCTCTCTCTCTCTGACTGTGTCTTTCTGACCATCTATGTGGCTCTGTCTTCCTGTCTGTCTGTATCTCTCTCTTTATCTGTCTTGATGTCTCTCTGTCTTGTCTGTATCTCTCTCTTTATCTGTCTTGATGTCTTTCTGTCTTCCTGTCTGTCTGTATCTCTCTCTCTTTATCTGTCATGATGTCTCTCTGTCTTGTCTGTATCTCTCTCTTTATCTGTCATGATGTCTTTCTGTCTTCCTGTCTGTCTGTATCTCTCTCTCTTTATCTGTCATGATGTATCTCTGTCTTCCTGTCTGTCTGTATCTCTCTTTCTTTATCTGTCTTGATGTCTCTCTGTCTGTCTGTATCTCTCTCTTTATCTGTCATGATGTCTTTCTGTCTTCCTGTCTGTCTGTATCTCTCTCTCTTTATCTGTCTTGATGTCTCTCTGTCTTCCTGTCTGTCTGTATCTCTCTCTCTTTATCTGTCTTGATGTCTCTCTGTCTTCCTGTCTGTCTGTATCTCTCTCTCTTTATCTGTCTTTATGTCTCTCTGTCTTCCTGTCTGTCTGTCTGTATGCCTCGCTGTCTGTTTGTCTTTCTTTATCTCTCACTTTCTGTCTGTCCATCTGGTTCCCTCTCGTGACTTTCTGCCTCTATCTGTCCATTTGTCTGTCTGTATCTTTCTTTAGTTTTTTTCTGTCTGTCCATATAAATATCTCTGTCTATATATGTATGTCATTCGTCTGTCTCTATCTCTTTTCGTCTGTCTTTGTGTTTTTCTTCCTGTCTGTCCATCTGTATCCCTCTGTGATTTTGTCTGATTTGATGCCTCTCTGTCAGTATCTACTATATGTTTCTCTCTGTCTGTCTTCTAATTCTTCCTGACTGTCCATACAGTATCTCTCTCTTTCTGTCTTGATGTCTATTTGCCTCTCTGGCTTTCTCATCTGTCTGTATCTCTTTGTGTGTCTCCCTCTTCCATGTCTCTCTTTCCCTCTGTCTGTCTGTCAGTCTGTCTCAATTCCCTTTTTGTCTCTCTCTCTCTCTCTCTCTCTCTCTCATTCACACACATCTGTTTGAGTTGTCAGAAGTATAAACAGTAATTCTGTTTGTTTGTTTATGAATCTTACTCTTACAGGCAACGGCGCAGAGTGACACTTTTACACTTGCCTTTATTTCCGGTATATATTCCTTTTCTATGTCTGTTTAAATATCATTTATTACATCCCTCGCATCGGACAGTGCATCGTTCCTGTTTTTTCCCCCAGAAAGAGCGAGAGAACGCCGTTCGCATGCACACGCTGGATTAGCAGCACAGTCACATCCTCTACACCCTGACCTTCACCCGGCTACACGGCTAATCACGGACGCCGCGCCGCCTCGGGGTTAAGACGCCCGCAGCGCTGCGAGGTCTCATTGTGCATTAAGGCATTATAATTTGAAGATAAATTAGACAAGGTCGAGGGGTCGAGAGGTTGTCCTGTGTGTGACCCGGGAAGACGGAGTGTGTTTGATCAGCGGTCACGCGCTGTCGATGCCGTGATGAGGACAGGAATGTGAATGAACGCTGATGTGGCTGATGTGGACAGAGAGAGAGAGATAGAGAGAGCAGTGTAATGAGCTCGGCCTTCACCAGAGTAACGTCTTCTTCAGGAGCAGAGGGAAACATCACACAGAGCTACAGTACCCCTGGCCCTTATAGTCTGATGGGACCAAGACAGAACTTTTCGGGTGGAAAGGTTCCTGCGAAAACAGTGGCAACTTGGTGGTTGTGGGGTTTGAACCTGGGATCTTCCGAACCATAGTCCAATGCCTTAACCACTGAGCTACAGTACCCCTGGCCCTTATAGTCTGATGGGACCAAGACAGAACTTTTCGGGTGGAAAGGTTCCTGCGAAAACATGTAAGCTTGTTATGCAAAGAACGGTGAAGCATGGAGGTGGTGGCATCACGCACGCTATGGAGCTGCTTCTCATGCCAGGTGGACCCAAGTCTATAGACACGACCTCATCACTCTGGCCATCAATTTGCCCATTCGTCCATCCATACTGTATGTTAATCCATTTACCCATTAATCCTATCATTTATTTGTCCATTCATGCATCCATTCATCTCTTTATCCATCCATCCATCTAACCATTCATCTTTTTATTAATCTGTCCATGTTTTCATTTCTTCATCCATCGATCAATCTATTCATTCATCTATCAATTGATCAATGTATCCATATATCCATCTAATCATCCATCCATCCATCCATCCACTCATCTCTTTATTAATCCATCCATGTGTTTACTGTATATCTTTATCCAGTTATCTATCAAACCATCCATCCATATTGATGCTCAATAGTCTGATGGGACCAAGGCAGAACTTTTTGGGTGTACACCTTATCATGTAGAGAATGCTGAAGCATGGAGGTGGCAGCATCATGCTATGGTGCTGCTTCTTTTCTGGTCCAACTGGGGCTCGTGTCAAGGCAGAGGAAATCATGGGTAGCTCCAAGAGACTAACTGCAGGCTGTTGAATTGGTGAACAGCTGAAGTATATACAGTATACAGTATAAGAGGGCTCCACCCAGCTGTCTGTGGTTTCCTTCTGTCTCTGGTGCAGCTTTTCACCAAACCACTTCATCCAAGCTGCTGCTGTCTACAAGCTGCACTTATGGTCCATATAACACCAGAGAGAGAGCGAGAGAGCGAGAGAGAAAGAGGTGGCACAGAGACAGAGAGCCAGACAGACTCCTGCAGCTGAATCGATGGACTCCTCTGGCAGTGATAATACACAGATAAAGGAATTAAGTGGAGACAGTAGTACGGATCATGATGGACGAGAGAGGAGAGACATCCTACAGTGAGGAGATTATACAGTACATCAGGCCCGAGCGGGGAGAAAGACGTGATCAGGAGTTTATACATCAGGCCCGGGTGAAGAGAGAGAAGCGACGCCCGTCCACCTCGGACCAGGAGTCAAAACATGAGATTCAGGAGTCGTCCATTAGCAGATAAACGAGTTGTGTTATTGTGTAAGGTGTATCCTGATGGTGAGGCATGTCCATCACATGCAGAAGGAAAAAGCAAGAGAGTGCTAGAGGGAGAAAATGGTTAAACAAATAAAAGAGCGAGAGAGAGAGAGAGTGTTTCTTACAAACTAATCAAATCCTAAAACCACCCACTTATAAATCCATCACTTACTGTACTGCGGACGACAAGTGGAACCACATCTATACACACAACCTCATCACTCTAGACATCCATTTGACCATCCATCCATCCATCCATCCATCCATGTGTTAATCCATTTATCCATCCATGTACTCATTAATCTTTTCATTTATTTATTCATCTATCCATGTATCCATCAATTTTTTATTTATTTCTTTCTTTATCCATCCTTCAATGCATCCATCCATCCATCCATCCATCCATGAATCTCTTTGTTGTTAATTTGTCCATGTATTAATTTATTTATCCATCTATCAATCACTCCATTATCCATCCCTTTATTAATCCATGTATTTTTTTTCCATCCTTCAATCCATCCAGTCATCCATCTCTTTATTAATCTACCCATGTATTTATTTCTTTATCCATTCATCAATACATTTATTTATCCATGCATCTCTTTTCATCCATCCACACATGTATCCATATGAGTGTACATTTCTTTCCCCATCTGCCAATCCATCCATCCGTTATAAACCTATCAATGTATTTATTTATTTAATTTGTCCATCCATTTATAATGCATCCATGTATTTCTTTATTCATCCTTCAACCCTACACTTTTTTTTATCCATCCATGTGTATTTATTGTATATCTTTTCAGTATCTTTATCTATGCTCAATAGTCTGACTGCAACAGCCTGTTCAAACAAGTGTGTGTGTATGTGCTTACAGCTTTAACAGGCTTCACGACACACCATGAGGATTTACTATTTTAATAAAGCTGTGTGTGTGTGTGTGTGTGTGTGTGTGTGTGTGTGTGTGTTGGGGCTGCTTTTAGAGCCAGGACCAGATTTATAATCATTCCAATCCACTTCCACCACAAACCAACCGGTTCTGTTCTCTGGCACACAACCGGTTCTGTTCCGGTTACAGCGCGCCTCTGGTCCCGACAGCCATGGACCAGATTTAACCCAAAGTCTGCTGCTTTTCATCTCTCCTGCTCGTCAGTAAGGAACTGGATGTTTTACATGAATTTAATTAATAATTTTTCTGGATTAAATGATGCTAATCTTTATCAGAAGTGATCTGAGATCTATCTATCTATCTATCAGTGTTATGGAGGAAAAGAACAAAAGGACTGTATGGGTGAGAGAAAGATGGATACAATGGAAAAGATGAGGGATGAAGAACAGAGATTGAGTAACAGAGAGATGGATAAAGATGGGAAAAACCACAGAATATGAGAGAGAAAGCAACAGAGAGATAGAGAGAGAGAGAGAGAGAGAGAGAGGGGGGAGAAAATAGTACATCATTAAACACAAGGCAGAAAAAAGCAAGTGAAAGTAATAAGGAAAGAAGGAAGAAAAATGTAATCCGATAAAAAAAATTACAAAAGAGAAAAAGAAAAAATAATGAGAAAGATAGAGAAATGTTATCTATCTATCTATCTATCTATCTATCTATCTATCCGCCCACACATCTATCTCTTTATCTATCCATTCCGGTCGTATCTGTCAGTGTGTTGCGCATGTGAAGGTCGTAAGGTCAAACCTTAAAGCCCTGACACTAATTAAACCATCCTCAGGGTCGACACGTCTCCGCGATCAATACACTCATCATTCATGTGTGTTCGATACGTTCAAAAAAGAGTGTGAGACATCACACTCACACACACACACCCAAACACACACATACACACTTCCAGAAGATATTCCAGAATATCCAGAATAAATAGCAGCAAGGTGTAAGAGGGAGTCTCGCTTTAGAGTGGACAGGAAAAGAGTCGAGAGAGAGAGAAGAAGTATGAAAAAGAGAAAGAAATGAAGATGCTCAGTGTCTCTCATTAACTAGCAAGCTCTCGAACTGTAACATTACAATCTGTGAGTTTTACTGGAATGAAATTTAATCTACAGGGGAAAAAATCTGAGTTGGGTTTTATCTATAAAAAAAAATGAATAAATAAAATATATATATATATATACATAAATAAATAATAATAATAATTCTATACTGCGCAACGAACGTAAAACATCATTGTACCTCTCTACAGAGAAAATCATTAAACAAAAATAAATGAGAGAGAAGAAGAGAAGGATGCCCTGTAGTTGGCCCTCGGTGGAGTCCAGCAGCACCCGGACGCCTAATTATCGCCTGAACACAGCACAAAGCCACGGGAGATGAAGAGCGGCGATAAATCGAGGAGATTTCGCTTTGATGATGAGATATATTTTTTTTTCGCAGAGACGCAGAAATCTCCAAAGCCTGTTAGACTTCCACTGCGCTCAAATGCAGCTACTTTTTCAGTTATTTTTTTTGGGGTGGGGCTGTTTTTTACGCCGAATGCTATTCTTTTTCAGATTTCTTCATCAGGCGTCCCTCGACAGGGCCGAGGCTTTGAGGAGAGGAATCTACTCATCCAGGCAGGGCTTTTATCCTGAGGATCTGGTCGTGCACCACGAGAGGCTGGGCACCACTCCGTTTCATCATCTCATCACGCGATAACGAGATGTGGAGACGAATACAGATGTCTGTGCACATCGGTGACGTAATGTGCTACTTAACTTAGGCACCTAAAGATAAACAAATAGTTACTGTAATAAAGGAGTTTAAATCCAGAAATGTGTGACATCATGTAGAGTCGGGTGATACAGTAACTCACACAGTAGGAAACCTCAAGCAATAATTTACAGCAAAAATCGGTTTAGAAATATCTTATCTTTGGATCGTTTAACAGAACTGATAAGATTTTCCGACTAAACATCGTTTTATATCACCTTAATGAACACTATCCAAGCTGAATACTCGAGCTGTGATGGAAAAAAAAATTGCATTTCTTTTTTTGCGCTGCTGGTGAATTTATTTTTGGTAACTGCAGGAAAATCCTGGTGTCAAAATGAACCTGAAGGTTCCCCCTTTCTTACACCGTGACGTAATCCTCATTTAAATAGAGTTTTGTAGTTTGTTTTATTCACAGTTCGTTTTGTCTGTAGTTTGTTTTGTCTCTAGTTCATTTTGTCTGTAGTTTGTTTTATTCATAGTTCTTTTTGTCTGTTGTTTGTTTTATCTGTAGTTTGTTTTGTATGTAGTTTGTTTTATTCATAGTTCTTTTTGTCTGTAGTTTGTTTTGTCTGTAGTTTGTTTTATTCGCAGTTCGTTTTGTCTGTAGTTTGTTTTGTCTCTAGTTCATTTTGTTTGTAATTTGTTTTATTCATAGTTCTTTTTGTCTGTAGTTTGTTTATTCGCAGTTCGTTTTGTCTGTAGTTTGTTTTATTCATAGTTCTTTTTGGCTGTTGTGTGTTTTATCTGTAGTTTGTTTTGTCTGTAGTTTATTTTATTCATAGTTATTTTTGTCTGTAGTTTGTTTTATCTGTAGTTTGTTTTGTCTGTAGTTTGTTTTATCTGTAGTTTGTTTTGTCTGTAGTTTGTTTTATTCACAGTTAATTTTGTCTGTAGTTTGTTTTGTCTGTAGTTTGTTTTATTCACAGTTAGTTTTGTCTCTAACTAGTAGGGGGGTAGTTCAGTGGTTAAGGCATTGGACTAAAAGGTCCTAAGTTCAAATCTTATGACAACCACGTTGCTCTCATTGGGCCCCAGAGTCAGGCCCTTAATCATCAACTCCTCATATGTATAATGAGATAAAGCCGCTTGGGATAAAAATTTTTGCCAGATGCCATAAATGTAAAAATACGCCAAATTTCTATGATTTGCTAACATTTAATTACACACCGTTTCAAACAGTCAGATAGTCAAGATACGCGGTCCTGCTACGAAAACCACGATCATGTGACGACCCCAACCGAATGGTATGACGGATCTGTTCCCAACAACGTAGCGCTGCCTGCATTATAGACTGTCATGTCGTGGAGGATGAAGCGAGCTGTGCCATGCTGAGATACAGTGGTCACCTAATCGGAGCGTCGTATTTACCGTCGCCGCCGCATTTCGGCATGTGCATTTGCTGACTTTGACCACTGAGTGGCGCTATATAACTACAGACTGACGCTTCATGCCTTAGTTCATTCTCTGCCGCATTAATGAGACGCGTTCCATTAAATAATGCACGTAGTAGCCGATAACATCAAGTGAAACACTGTAGTTGACCGAATTCATAATCACAGTACTAAAATTACAGTACAAATGTAGAATTCAAATTAAATCAAATCTTATTAAGATCAAATTTAAGCACAATAAATATTAACACAGTGAGCCTTTAGATTTTATCACGTGTAATTAGAAAAGAAGTGTGTAGGGTTTTATTTAAATATAAATTTCTAAACCAATAAGATCAAATAACACCAAGTTATTATTATAACAGGCTTACTTCGTCACTTATCTAGAGCTTGCTTTCAAAGAAGTCGAGTGGCTTATTATCGAGTGGCTCTGGGGTGCATTGTCTCTAAGTGCCCGCTTGGTGTAGTGGTTAGAGCGCTCGGCTGGAGATCTACAAAGTGCCGGTTCAAATCCCGAGTGATGATGTTTTAAAATTGTTTCATTTTAATTATAGCAAAATAAAAATAAAACAAAATAAAATGTTTTATTTTGATTTTGCTTCAGCATACTATAGGAAAAACAGCAAACTCGCACGCAACCAGTTTGTATTCTTTAAATTTAGGGGAGTGACGACTCTGTGTGTGTGTGTGTGTGTGTGTGTGTCATTATACTGATTGTATGTGGTGGATTATTCAGTGAAACAAGGCTCAGCTGAAAGATGTTAGGCACATCAGTCACTTAACCCCAAATAAAAGGTATTTCTTTTCTATTATGAAACCATAATATTGCATCTCTTTCCTAATCATATGGAGGAGTGCGCGGGCACCGCCGACAAAGAGCGTGTTGTTGCAGGAGAGAGAGGTTGATTTTTTACGACAGCTGTTTACGGGAGTGTAGTTCAGTGCGGGAGATGCATTGTGGGTAATGTGGTCTGGTGTGTGAAGTTGGATGCGAGATGAGTATCTGGAATATAGAGTCTGAGTTTTGTATTCTTTTCACTCGTTTTTAGTTTGATTTAATAGCAGGATCTACCCGAAAGTTTGTACTATAACCTGACAATATGCAGCAAAATAAAGAACGGACATCGACAAGTTTGTCCATCTCATCATTACATGAATTAACGGGCTGTTACACTGCCGCGAGCAACATCAAAAACAAAGCTGAGAAGCCAACTGTGTTTGTTATTGCGCATGCTCATGTTTCGCTCCCTCTATATATCCCTCCATGCAGCGAAGTTGTTTGAGCAAATTAATAATTTCAATGAATGAAATGGAGGAAGAAGAAAAGGTGGAGCTGAAAAGTACACGAAAATAAGAAAAAGCTTTAGAGGTAAATGCAGTGAAATGCTTCAAATGAACAGATTCTGCCTTTTAAAAAGTGGAAGAAGAATACACTGGCTCATTAAAGTGGAGATTATTTTTTTAAAACCACATACTAGTATAGAAATATAACAAACAAAAATGTAAATAAAAAGTATCACTGAACATATATTGGGTCATATTTGTAAAAAATAAAATAAAATAAGAACAATAAGGTTTAGAAATTTATATGTAAATAAATAGTAAACTTGGCCTTGAGTGGGGCTTGAAAATTCTCTTGAAAAATATGGTCATTTATTTCAGTTAATAAATCTACTGTAAATTTTTTTTACTCATTATTGTACAGTACACATCAATAGCTCTGGTTCAGATTTTTCATGTTTGTTGTGGAAATTACCATCACTGTTGTATTTACTGCGATGAATGAAAATGTGGCGGCGCGGTGGTGTAGTGGTTAGCACTGTCGCCTTGCACCTCCAGGGTCTGGGTTCGATTCCCCGGCCAGGCTCGATTCCCGTCTCTGTGTGCATGGAGTTTGCATGTTCTCCCCGTGCTTGGTGGGTTTCCTCCGGGTACTCCGGTTTCCTCCCACAGTCCAAAGATATGCAGGTTATGCTAATTGGCGTTCCTAAAATTGCCCGTAGTGTGTGTATGTGTGTGTGCCCTGTGATGGACTGGCACCCTGTCTAGGGTGTACCCCGCCTAGTGCCCGAAGTCTCCTGGGATAGGCTCCAGGTCCCCCGCGACCCTGAACACAGGATTAAGCGGTACAGAAAATTAATGAATGAAAATGTCACTTTGCGCCACCTGCGCCACATTTTACGAATGACTTTGAAATGCAACTGATTTATTTTGGCTGCTGTTGCCTTTAAACGGCGGTATGCGCGGCGGGATGGTTATTCCGATTGAGTAACCACTGTACATAACATGAAATATTACACCATATGGATTTAAATAATAAATCTATTCATAGCATATAAAGTGTATGTAAGGAAAGAGCGTCACGGCGTCATGCGACCAAATGCGGTCTAAAATTTCAATTCGGCATGCTCACATACACACACACAAGTCTGTTTTCTTCACTTTTATATTAATTTATATGCCGTGTCTAGTTCTTTTTTAATTTCCACATCTGCTTGCTTCAAAAAGGATTCCTTTTTTTCTCAACTTGAATTCCTAAACTCAATTAAATGTTATAAATTTTGTCTGTTTTAAGTGCAGTTTCTTAGTTTGTTAGGTTTTAAATTTAAATTTAGTTTGCAGTAATTTATTTAAGCCCATTGTCAGACATTTTGAATGTTTATTTACAGTGGTGTGAAAAACTATTTGCCCCCCTCCTGATTTCTTATTCTTTTGCATGTTTGTCACAAAAAATGTTTCTGATCAAACACATTTAACTATTAGTCAAAGATAACACAAGTAAACACAAAATGCAGTTATTAAATGAGGGGTTTTATTATTTAGGGAGAAAAACAATCCAAACCTACATGGCCCTGTGTGAAAAAGTAATTACCCCCTGAACCTAATAACTGGTTGGGCCACCCTTAGCAGCAATAACTGCAATCAAGCGTTTGCGATAACTTGCAACGAGTCTTTTACAGCGCTCTGGAGGAATTTTGGCCCACTCATCTTTGCAGAATTGTTGTAATTCAGCTTCACTCCAAAGTCTTCATTTTGTTTTCTTCAGCCATTCAGAGGTGGATTTGTTGGTGTGTTTTGGGTCATCGTCCTGCTGCAGCACCCAAGATCGCTTCAGCTTGAGTTGACGAGCAGATGGCCGGACATTCTCCTTCAGGATTTTTTGGTAGACAGTAGAATTCATGGTTCCATCTATCACAGCAAGCCTTCCAGGTCCTGAAGCAGCAAAACAACCCCAGACCATCACACTACCACCACCATATTTTACTGTTGGTATGATGATCTTTTTCTGAAATGCTGTGTTACTTTTACGCCAGATGTAACAGGACACGCACCTTCCAAAAAGTTCAACTTTTGTCTCGTCGGTCCACAAGGTATTTTCCCAAAAGTCTTGGCAATCATTGAGATGTTTTTTAGCAAAATTGAGACGAGCCTTAATGTTCTTTTTGCTTAAAAGTGGTTTGCGCCTTGGAAATTTGGAAATGAGAATTCTCCTACAACCTCAACCCCGCGTGTTTCTCTGCCCAGGTCCAACACACCAAGGACGCATCCCGCCCAGTGTTCCTACACCCCGGCGCCGGGATACCACGGACCCTGGATACAGCAGCAGCGGAAGAAGCACGCCAAGCCCCGGGCGAGGACCTCTCCACCACCACCACCCGTCTTCGACATCTCGACCCAAAACCGCTTCGCTCCTCTCCGCGAGACGGCACACGACGTCCTGGTCATCGGAGACTCCATCGTTCGTCACGTGCGTGCTACCACGGCTAAAGGTAAGGTGCACACACGCTGTTTACCTGGTGCACGTGTTCTTGATGTTGCTGCACAGGTGCCTGCTGCCCTGAGGAGGAACATTGGAGCTGTGGTTCTTCATGCCGGCACGAACGACACCAGGCTGAGGCAGACGGAGATCCTAAAGAAGGACTTCAGGAGCCTGGTCGAGAAGGTCCGCAGCACATCACCCACGACAATGATCATCGTATCTGGACCGCTTCCCACATTTCAGCGAGGAATCGAGAAGTTCAGTAGATTATTTGCTTTTAATGAATGGTTACAATCTTGGTGTCAACAACAGAAATTACGCTTTGTTGATAACTGGAATGTTTTCTGGGAGCGTCCTAGGCTCTATCACACCGATGGCCTACACCCTAGCAGAGCTGGAGCAGCGGTCCTCTCTGACAACATCTCCAGAACACTACGAACCATCTGACTGGCGGTAAGTCATACTGTAGATTCCAAACATATTAGCCACATCACAACTCACCGTAGTGATAGACGCACACACATAGCTTGTCCTATAGAAACTGTGTCTGTTCCCCGAATACTGAGAAAAAAGAATAAATTTGTTAAATTTGCCCGAAACAATCTGATAACCATAAAACCAGAAAAAGGCAAAATAAGTAGTCAAAATCCACCTCTAAAGTTTGGACTACTCAACATTAGATCCCTTGCGCCTAAAGCACTTATTGTTAATGAAATTATCTCAGATTATTGCCTTGACGCACTCTGTCTCACTGAAACCTGGCTTAAACCAAATGAATATTTTGGTCTGAATGAGTCTACTCCGTCAGGATATTTCTATAAGCACGAGCCCCGTCTAATTGGTCGCGGCGGTGGTGTCGCCACTATCTACAATGATGTACTCACTGTTACCCAGAAAATAAGGCCCAGGTTTAATTCATTTGAAGTGCTTATCATTAATGTTGCACTAAATGAAATACGTAATAAACCCTTGCTATATTTTACCTTGGCCACCGTGTACAGACCCCCGGGGCCATATGGCGATTTTCTTAAAGAATTTGGACATCTGCTATCAGACCTATTGGTTAACTCTGACAAAGTATTGATAGTAGGAGACTTTAACATTCATGTAGATGATGCTAACGACGCTTTAGCACTCACATTTATGGATTTACTAAATTCCTTTGGGGTTAAGCAAAATATAATTGGAGCAACTCACCGCTTTAATCATACGCTAGATTTAATTATATCCCATGGTATAGATGTCTCTAATATAGAGATCATACCTCAAAGTGATGATATCACAGATCATCACCTCCTGACATATACTCTACCCGTAGAACAGATTAGCTGTGTCTCCCCACGCTATCAATCTGTTAGAAATATGAATCCCACCACTAAAGACAGATTCACAAGTAATCTGCCGGATCTGTCCCAATTTCTTATTAGACCCCTAAATGCAGATGATCTAGATGAAGTGACTAGCAGCATGGGCACTATTTTTACCAGTACATTAGACACTGTTGCTCCCATCAGATTAAAAAAAGTCAGAGATAAAACATTGGCACCGTGGTACAACAGTCATACTCGCGCCCTAAAGAGAGCAACCCGTAACCTCGAGCGAAAATGGAGGAAAACTAAATTAGAAGTTTTTCGAATTGCGTATAAAGACAGTATGTGCAGCTATAGACAGGCTCTAAAAACTGCTAGGACCGAGCATCTTAGCCAACTGATAGCAAGAAACCAAAACAATCCCAGGTTCTTATTTAGTACAGTGGCTCGCTTAACAAAACCTAAGATGCCCGCAGAGAGTATCCCATCACAGTTTAGAAGTGAAGACTTTATGGACTTCTTTAATGAAAAAATCAATAATATCAGGAAGAAAATAATGGAGGTTCAACCTCTAATAGTATCTCACGATCCAGTTCAGCCTATAGCTTCACATTTAGATTTTCACTGCTTTACAGGTATAGGACAGGAAGAGCTGTATAAACTCATCACCTCGGCTAAATCAACAACGTGCCTGTTAGACCCAATCCCAACCAGATTTTTAAAAGAAGTGATGCTTACGGTTGGAGAGCCACTCCTAAACATTATTAATTCTTCATTACATCTAGGTCACGTCCCTAAACCTTTCAAGTTAGCAGTTATTAAGCCGCTTCTTAAAAAATCTAATTTGGACGCGAATGAAATAAAAAATTACAGACCGATCTCAAACCTCCCGTTCATATCAAAAATACTAGAAAAAGTAGTATCAGCTCAAATTTGCACATTCTTGCAGGATAACAACATCCTTGAAGAATTTCAGTCAGGTTTCAGGCCCCATCATAGCACAGAAACTGCACTAGTTAAGATTACAAATGACTTGTTTTTAGCTTCAGACCAAGGCTGCATCTCATTGCTAGTCCTGCTCGATCTTAGTGCTGCATTCGACACTATAGATCATAATATTCTCATAGATCGCTTACAAAATTATATAGGCATTCAGGGACAGGCACTAAAATGGTTTAGATCTTACCTGTCTGATCGCTACCATTTTGTAGATCTAAATGGAGAACCGTCTGGTATAATGCCAGTGAAATATGGGGTCCCACAAGGGTCAGTTTTAGGACCTCTGTTGTTCTCAATATACATGCTTCCCTTGGGTAACATCATTAGAAGACATGGGATTAGTTTCCATTGTTATGCTGATGATACCCAATTATATATCTCAACTAAACCAGACGAAATACCTAAGTTGTCTAGATTAACTGAGTGTGTCCAGGACATAAAAGATTGGATGACCAATAACTTTCTTTTATTAAATTCAGATAAGACAGAGATATTACTTATTGGCCCAAAAACCAGCACACAACAGCTTTCACAATTCAGCTTGCGCTTAGAAGGATGTACTGTTATTACCAGCTCAGCAGTAAAAGATCTGGGAGTAATATTAGACAGTAACTTGTCTTTTGAAAATCACATTTCAAATATCACAAAAACAGCCTTTTTCCATCTTCGAAATATTGCTAAACTTAGGAACATCTTATCCGTATCTGATGCAGAAAAACTAGTTCATGCATTCATGACCTCCAGACTGGACTATTGTAATGCATTACTAGGTGGTTGTCCTGCATCCTCAATAAACAAGCTTCAGTTAATCCAAAATGCAGCTGCCAGGGTTCTCACTAGATCCAGAAAATATGATCATATAACCCCAATATTATCATCCCTGCACTGGCTACCTGTTCAGTTTAGAATAAATTACAAAATAGTATTACTTACATACAAGGCCTTAAATGGTTTAGCTCCCACATACCTAACCAGTCTTCTGATACGCTACAATCCACCACGCGCCTTAAGATCACAAAACTCCGGACTTCTGGTAGTTCCCAGAATTTCAAAATCTACAAAAGGGGGTAGGGCTTTTTCATATTTAGCTCCAAAGCTTTGGAATAGCCTTCCAGACAGTGTCCGGGGAGCAGACACGGTTTCTCAGTTCAAAAGTAGACTCAAGACGCATCTTTTTAATCTGGCATACACATAACTCATCCCAGTACTCATACTCCAGTACACCTATACCGAATGGCAACTACGCTAATTCTCCCCATCTGTTCTGTATTTCTCTACCCATCCCGAGGCATCGGGAGATTTTGCCAGCTTCAGTAGACAAAGGCCGACCCTGCGAGGTTCCTGAGGCACCCAGAGAAGGACCAGCTCCAACTGGATTCAGCTTTATGATGGTTGGAGCTACACATGCTGCTCCTGTGCTTCCAGTGATCCAGACCTCATCTGCCCTCTGCACCTACTGACTCGTCCCTATGCTGAACTGGTCTTCATGACCATTTAAATAATTTCTGTCATATTGATTTTTCACCTGCACAACACAAGATGTTATATCATTTCTATCTGTTATCGCCCAAATGAGGATGGGTTCCCTGTTGAGTCTGGTTCCTCTCAAGGTTTCTTCCTAATGCCATCTCAGGGAGTTTTTCCTTGCCACCGTCGCCGTCACCCTTGGCTTGCTCATCAGAGACATTTCATTCATTCATCTCATTATTATCTGCACATTTTTCTCACACATCCACAATTCCAATTATTTTCTTTTCTATAATTATTATTATTATTTGTTTTTATTTATTTATTTTCTATTATAATTTTATTTATTTACTTATTTTACTTATTACTTTATATATAATTATTCTATATATATATAAAAATTTTTTTTTTTTTTTTTTTTTTTTTTTTTTTTTATGTTAAATTAAATTTCTTAAATTTTTGTGAAGCTGCTTTGAGACAATGACCATTGTTAAAAGCGCTATATAAATAAAATTGAATTGAATTGAATTGAAATCTGCCATGCAGGCCATTTTTGCCCAGTCTCTTTCTTATAGTGGTGTCGTGAACACTGACCTTAATTGAGGCAAGTGAGGCCTGCAGTTCTTTAGATGTTGTCCTGGGGTCTTTTGTGGCCTCTCGGATGAGTTGTCTCTGCGCTCTTGGGGTAATTTTGGTCGGCCGGCCACTCCTGGGAAGGTTCACCACTGTTCCATGTTTTTGCCATTTGTGGATAATGGCTCTCACTGTGGTTCACTGGAGTCCCAAAGCTTTAGAAATGGCTTTATAACCTTTACCAGACTGATAGATCTCAATTACTTTTGTTCTCATTTGTTCCTGAATTTCTGGATCTTGGCATGATGTCTAGCTTTTGAGGTGCTTTTGGTCTACTTCTCTGTGTCAGGTGGCTCCTATTTAAGTGATTTCTTGATTGAAACAGGTGTGGCAGTAATCAGGCCTGGGGGTGACTACAGAAATTGAACTTGAAGGTGTGATAAACCACAGTTAAGTTATTTTTTAACAAGGGGGGCAATCACTTTTTCACACAGGGCCATGTAGATTTGGAGTTTTTTTTTCTCCCTTAATAACGTAAACCTTCATTTAAAAACTGCATTTTGTGTTCAATTATGTTATCTTTGACTAATACAGTGGTTCTCAAACTTTTTCTGTCATTCCCCACTTAAGGGGGTGAGCGAATTTTCAAGCCCCACTTGTCAACAAAATAATAATGAAATCGGCCAAGTTTACTGTTTATTGAAATATCAATTCCTAAACCAATACGATCAAACACCACCAAGTTAAAAAAAAGATAAAATACACGTGCAATTGTTATACAAGGCTTACGTTGTCACTTATCTTTGCATAATTGACCCCATGTTTATTAGCTGCTCAGCAATTGTTTGTAGTTTTTTTGCACTGGCCAATTCTGTATGCAACTTTGAATGAAGCCATTTGTGCTTTGCTGTCCACTGATTCAGATGTTACCATGCGATTCTCCTGCTGTCTGTATTCTGCCAGCTTTCTTTCAAAGACGTCCAGTGGTTTATTAACGTGACTGGGGTGTGTTGTCTCTAAGTGTCTTCCTAATTTGTTGGGTCTCATGCGGTCTGCTGCCAGCAGTTTAAGACACAAAACACACACGGCTCTCTCTTCTGCCCCCACCATCCCCACCATGAATCCAAGCTCAAGTTAGGCTTCATTAGGGGTGGGCGATATAACCAAAATCTTCTATCACGGTAGAAGCAAATTTCTAACTCAATAACGATATATATCACAATATAGCAATTTGTATCTGAAAATGCATAAATAAAAATGAAAACACAAAGAAATTGTTTTACATAATTTCATTTTTTTTTGTAATTTTATTTAACCTGTGAATTGCTGAGGTTTGCCGCATTTTTTTTTACTTTGGCCATATTCGTTTGGATGCTTGTATTTCAGATGACAGAAAAGGTTTGACGTGTTTCCACCACTTGTTAAAACAGTGCACTTGCGTACCTTCCAAATCACGTTCATCTCATTCGTATCACTTTTCTTACACCCAAACCAATTCCACACCACAGACGATGCACCTTTTTTCTTTACAATCTCCTCCTTGTTGATTTTGTCACATGTAAGTAAACTCACTGCTGCTGCAGCGTCTTCTTCCAGTGTCGAAGTGTATGTGAAGCCAAACACATCAAAAGTGGGACGAAACCGCGGCACCCGATTGAACCAAATATCTGCGCAAATACAGCGCAGCTCGACTATCTGGATAGCGCAGTGATGATCTGGTTTATTTGCGCAGCCCGGAGGATCGCGCAGCGCCGCTCGAATCATAAACCTGCGCGACCCCCTGTGTTTTATTTAAAAACAATTCATTTAAAATGTCAGGACTGTTTAATATTGTTTCCGCCTTGCCATGCCTGGTTTGTACGTGCGCATCCCAGCGGGGTAAAATGTATTTTGATGGTCAGCGCGGTTTATTTCTGTCAGAGTTGCGCAAACTTGAGCAGCGCTGCTCGAATCACAAACCTGCGCGAGCCACTGCTCAAGTTTGTCCGATGTTAAACCGTTATTGTTCCACTATGGTTCCACTTTTTCTCCCGGCCCACAACTGATGTTAATTTAAATTTACTTGTATTAATGATCCATTTATTTGTGTGTGATTGTTTAGTTTTGAGTGTACGCTCTTCATTATCAATAAAGAAAAGCATGAATTAGAATAGGTACTTTCCTGTTTTTCCTCCCGTTCATTGCGCCCCACCTGTCATGTCTGTATTCCCCACTAGTGGGGCGCGCCCCACAGTTTGAGAACCGCTGGACTAATAGTTAACGGTTTTTGATGAGCAGAAACATTTAAGTGTAACAAACATGCAAAAGAATAAGAAATCAGGATGGGGGCAAATAGTTTTTCACACCATTGTATTTATTATGCAATTACACAGACGTTTTTATTAATGTCTGGTTTTTTACTCTTTTTGTGTCTTATATCTGTAGTTGTTTATTTCAGTTAGTTTTGTCTGTAGTTCATTTAATCTGTAGTTAGTTATGTCTGTCGTTTGTCTTGTCTCTAGTTCTTTTTGTCTGTAGTTCATTTTATTTGTAGTTTGTTTTGTCTGTAGTTCATTTGATCTCTAGTCTGCGAATCCCCATCCGATCCCCTCGGTTGGTTACGAGCCCGGACTCTGATCCAAGATTCATTTCCAGACATTACTCAGCCTGGAGGTGAACAGATGTAGTCGTAGACATGGCATCCTCAATTTAGAGAAGGCCACTCTTTGATCTATTCTGGAAAATCTGTTAAAGGACACGAGCTTCCATGCAGTGCACTGAGCTGAGCCAAAATGCTGTCCGTGCGAACGAATTTTCATGAAACTTTACATCCCGAGACAGATTAAATTAATTCTGTAGCCTATGTTTAGCTGCTAGATCTAGTAAAAGTAGACATATTTTTTGCAGTTTTAATAAAAAAGTCTGTTGAGAAATAGCCCCAGTATAAAGTCTGAGGGTTATAACATATAAGGCTGGTGCAGTGGTGACTCAAACAGTTAAGGCTCTGAGTTACTGATTGGAACACTGGGGGTGGTTCGAGCAATGGTAAACTGCCACTGCTGAGCCCTTGAGCAAGGCCCTTAACTCTGTCCTGCTCCAGGGGTGCTGTATATTGGCTGACCCTGCGCTCTGACCCCAGCTTCCCAACTGGGACATGTGAAAAATCATTTCACTAGGGTGTATGTAAGGTACATGTGACAAATAATTGAATCGTTTTTGTTTTTGTTTTCATCCTTTTTCTTAAAACTACAGGGGCTCCACCAACTGCCAGTCAGCCATAATGGTTTCCTCTGTTGGAGACACGCCCGACTGACCGGATTGAGCTGTCTTCACATCATGGACAGAATGGAGGTGTCTCCACCAACCTCCCCCCCAGCCTGTGGAGATACCACCTCTGATTACCAGAAAGGGTCCAGGTGATTATGCTAAGAGCGGAAACCTGAATGTGAACAAGGGATAAGATAATTTAAGGAATGTGCTTGGAAGAAAGCAGTGATATAGGCAGTCCAATCATGTTTGATTGCAACCGTGTGTGTGTGTGTGTGTGTGTGTGTGTTTAAAGAGAGAGAGAGTGTTTGTTGGTGTACAATATATGCTGTCTTTTTAGCGGCAAGAAGTCAACAAGACATCTCACCTTTACATAAGACGTGACCACACCTTTACCCAAGCCTTTCCAATCCATCACATTGACGATCCAACACACAACACACACTCGCAGACATGTACACACCTGAACACGTGCAAATGCGTTAGTGTATATTCCGTTAAAGAATGCCAAAGATGCAAAGAAATTTTTGAAATACTTGCAGAAAAAAGAATGAATCAAATCAGTAAATAAACTGATTTTCAGACCAAATTTTTCCATCTAAACTCAAGACCTAAATCCTCAAAAGAAATTCCAAAGATTCAACCATCAAGATGCACAGTGGTCATCAAATATTAAACAAATCAACACTGCGTATAAAAAATACAGTTCATGGGAAGGAAACAGTTATTCTACTGTGATACTTATTCACGCATTTCCATAAATCATGCCATTTTAATAAAGGAAAGAATTAAAGAATTTGTGTGCATGTGTGGGAGACAATATTAGTTAAGAATGTGCGCGCACACACACACACACACACACACACACACACACACAGTCATGGGTCACTTGGAGGTGAGCATGAACTCTTTATATCACTGTGATCTCTGAGATGACCTCTGACCCCTGTGTATTTAATATTTCTAGTCACCATTTTGGGCATGACCTTTAGGGCTGCATTTACCAACCATCCAGTCTCACCCCTGGGCGCCTCCCGATACACTCGTATCCGAGTAGCTGTTTAGCATGTTTTGGTCATTTTTATATAGTTAGTTTTTAAAGGTTGTTTTATTGTGTCGTTGTTTATTACATCACCTTATGTCTGTAAACATTTTTAACATTCATTTTATTTCTGCAGTCACATTTTAGATGTTCGTATGTGTTTATTATTCTTTGTTTTATCTGCAATTGTCTTTAAAGCTTGTTTTTTTTGTCTGTATTTGTTTGATTTGTGTACATTTGTTTTTGAGGTTGGCTTTTTGCCTGTATTTTATCTCTATTTCTTTTATGTGTATTGGCTTTTGGGCTTGTTTTATCTGTAATCCACTTATGTCTGTAGTTTGTTTGTTTTGTCTCTAATTAGTTTTGTTTTGTCTGTAGTTTGTTTTGTTTGTAGTTTTCCCCCCATTCGTCTTCAGCTAACAGGGATTAAAGTGAAAAAAAATCTTCTGACTGAACTTTTTTCAGACCAAGCCATATTACTTTAACAAACACTTTATTTAAATAGTCGAGACCAATAGCGTTAGGGGAGATTAAACTGCTTTAATATTGCCAGTTTGCATATTTTAAAAGCTATTTGTAATCTTTGAAAGAAAATATACCTTGACAAATAATCAACCATATACCACAGTGTAAACGTAGTCAAAGAAAACATCTTCGTTTTCAGCTTAGATGACAATTCGGATTTCCAGTAAGCGGCTACGTTTAGGCTACGTTTACACTGCCAGGTCTCGATGCTTAATTCGGATTTGTTGCCTATATCTGATATTTTTGACCGTCTGTTTACACGTTATTTCCACTATGACTCATATCCGATTCACGTGTTTACACTCGCCATACCATCTGAAACATCGCGCATACAAGGAGGGTTCTTGCGCTGCACAACAGCCAAGAAAGATGAAGGTGAAATATGCTTAACGCTATCTCTGCTATATATGCAAAGTTCGCGCACCATGGTTTTAAAACGGAGGAGGAGAAAAAAAAACGGCATAATTGCAGCCTGCACATATGCTTTATTCATCAAATACTGATTTAATGTTATTTAGCCCAAATAAGCATTAACACAGGGGGGGTGTTCTTTTCCTTTTCCATGTCACCTGCGATGTTGTAATTCAACACGCGCTTCCACCGGAGAATAACGTATATAATAATATAATAATGTTATTCTCCGGTGGAAGCGCGTGTTGAATTACAACATCGCAGGTGACATGGAAAAGGAAAAGAACAACGCCCCCCCCCCCATTAAATCAGTATTTGATGAATTAAGCATATGTGCAGGCTGCAATTATGCTGTTTTTTTCCCTCCTCCTCCGTTTTAAAACCATGGTGACGGTTCGTGAAGTTTGCATACTGTATATAGCCTGTATATAGCAGAGTGTTAAGCATATTTCACCTTCATCTATCTTGGCTAGTGTGTAGCATAAGAACCTCCCTTTAAGTATGCGCGATATTTCAGATGGTATGGCGAGTGTAAACACGTGAATCGGATATGAGTCATAGTTAAAAGAACATGTAAACAGACGGTCAAAAATATCAGATATAGGCAGCAAATCGGAATTAAGCATCGAGACCTGGCAGTGTAAACGTAGCCATAGACAATCTTGATAGTACACTCTTGTCTTTGACAACTGATTGCATTAAATGAACTAGTGGTTGTGAGACTGTGACCGACAGGTCATGCTCCGATATGAAAGAACATAGGCGCACTTTTACATCGCGCACACGGTCGGCCACAGATGTGTGAATCTCCGTTGTGGTTCTTGTCGCAGCAGACAGGGAGCATGTGTACTGTTAGAGCACGAACCGCAGCATTGTGACGAGCTGCTGACTGATGGCGAACTCGCACCTTTTTTTGCCATTATTGCCATATTGAAGTTTCCTGTGGCATACTGTGCAGAGACACCTACCTGGATGTTTGATTTTTTTTTAGTCCACGAACTAAAAGGCTTGCCATTCTCCCCAATTTCGCTAAGCCAAGCCCATCTCCATTTATTTTTATTTTTTTTACACTTTTATCAATCTCCAAAACATCGGAGCCTTCCTGCATTAAGTGTGTCCATGCTATCTTAAATATAGTTATACCTCAGCCTGACATGTAGTTCTTCAAAACTAAACCAAAACCCGGAGTGGATCCATACCGGAGTGATAACAAAACGCTTAGAGTGGAGAGAGGAACGTGCAGTCGCTCCACTCCAGGCTGAATACACTCCAGGCTACATCCTCCTCAGCAGGCTGAATACACTCTGTCTTTCCTTAATTTAAGACCCATGTAAGCCTATATATACACAGCATTAAAATTATGAAAAGTGAATTTTAAACATTAAGGACAGGCGGAACAGTGTGATTGACGGAAATCCGTCGTAACGACGGAGAACTTTAATCCCTGAGCTAACCTTTTACCTTTTAACTTGTTCTGTCTGGAATTTTTGATATTATCCATTTTAGGCTTGTTTTGTATCTGTAGTGGTTAATGTCTGTTTTGTCTGCATTTGCTTTTATGCTCATTTAGTTTGAAGTGTGTTTCACTTGTCTGTAGTTTTCCATTTGTTTTGTCTACAGTGACATTTTTACACATTGATTTGTCTGTACAGTAGTTTCTTTTGTTTGTATTTGTTTTAGACTTGTTTTATGTCTGTAGTTGTTTATTTGAGTTTGTTATAATTCATGTTTTGTGTTCAGTTATTTCTTTCCTCTTGGTTAGTTTGTAGTTACCTTTTATTCTCGTTTTGTCTGCAGTTGTCTCTTTCGATCTGCTTGGTCTGCAGTTACCTTTTTTCTTATTTGTCGACAATTTCCATTTAGGCTTCCTTTGGAGTTGGTCCTTTCAGGGTTTTTTTTTATTTTTTTTTTTTACTGCAGTTGCTTTTTAGGGCAGATTTGATTTGTAGTTGGATTTTTTTTATTACTGTTTCTTATAGAAAAATTTTTGCTTTGTTAATCTTTTGTCTGAAATTCATTTGCCTGTTTTTGTATGTCTACATCGTTCATGTGTAGTTGTGTTTTAAATCTCCTTTTATTGCTCTTTCTCATACTGTATATTTTGCAGTTGAAGCGATTTTGTCTGTAGTTTTAAGATTTATCTGCAATCTAGCTTTCTTAATATGATTTTGTCTGTTTTCTTTTTCTTAAAATGTGCTAGTTGTTATACAGCTTGTTGTTGTCTATAGCTGTTTTTAATAAAAAATTTTGGCTGAAATTATTTGTAAGCTTGTATTTGTTTATTTTCTGCATGATGCCTGCAGTTGTTTATTCCAGCTTGTTTACACTGTTGAGAATTTAGCTCCAGTTAACTATTAAACCCTCAGTTGAAACACTGTAACAACAGTGACATAAACACTTCGGTTCTAAAGACCAGCGTGAATGTGACGTAAATACGAGTTTCTTATTCGCCTGAGGTCGTATCAGTGGTGAATGCGGATGTGAATCATAGGTGACGAAGTGAAGGATTTTTATTTTCAGTGTGTGGTTGTGAGTCAGTGTGCTTTGTATTTAATCACTAAATCACACTTGAAAGATCCACAGCATATGGTGCAAGGGTTCAGTAAGGTCAAGACACCTCTATTCATCAGGGTTACTTTAGATTTACCACTTTATGCTTTTTATAAACATAAAAGAAAAATACAAAATGTTACGATTGGAAACAATCTCATCTTTATGAAACTGGAAATTTCAGTTGAATGGGTTTTAATTGAATAAGCAGATTATTCGGAACATGTACTGTATATGGGAAATTTATGGAGGCGCGGTGGAGTAGTGGTTAGCACTGTTGCCTTGCACCACCAGGGTCCAGGTTCGATTCCCGGGTTGTGGTCTGTTTGCATGTTCTCCGTGCTTGGTGGGTTTCCTCCGGGTACTCCGGTTTCCTCCCACAGTCCAAAGACATGCAGATTAGGCCAATTGGTGTTCCCAAATTGCCCGTAGTGTGTGTGGCCGTAAAAATGGGAATGAACACAATCGGTCACCATCGGCCTCCAGTCACTAGATGGACTATAGAGGTTCCTAGATGGATGGATGCTGTAAATTTACATACCGGTACATAAAGTCCTTTTTTTTGGAATGTGACTTTAAAAGTAGACATACATCATAATTTTAGCAGCTACAAATGATTTCTTACATGTAAATTCATTTTCGGACATCCCTCCACCTTCATTTAAAGGAGCCAGTCAGGCTATCCAAGTTCTTGCGGAAACATCTTTAATACAAAAAAAACTAATTATGACTGTTACTCCAGAATATCTATCCCAAAGGTCATATCCCAATTCCACACTAACCCTTCACTCACTCATCACCGAGTCTGATTAGAGTCACGAGGTGAGGAACACACATACACACACTCGCCCCGAGCAACAGGCTATGTGGAAAATGCAGTCTCTTCCTCATTAGGAATTCTAGTGGCAGCACTCCGTGTCGAGCCCTGACACTGCTAATAAGAGCGGCCTGTGATCCGGCCCTGGCTCAGGAATTCTCCAAATCAGAGCCCTGCATATCTTCAACTGTGGGTCAAAGGCAGCTCAGGAGGAACATTAATTGCTCTTGTCATGTTGGATGGTTCGCTGGCGATATGAAAGCGCGGGCTTTCACTCCTTCTGATAAGAGTTTTTTCTTGCTTTCCATAAATTATTCACACTTCTGTTAAATTCTTAACTTGTTAAAAATTTCCAAAGAGTCCTTGATGGCATCAGTTACATTAACACGGACGTCTTAGTAGCAAAAGCTTTTTAATTAGTGCTTTTATTGCTTTACAGTATAAAAAAATCGGAGCAGTCCGTTCCCTCGAGTCTGGCGTATAACAACTGTAGAGACTTTTCTTGTCTCGTAATTCCATCTGGTAACCGGGAGCCGTGATGAATCCCAGCTACAGAGGTACATCGTTCGGGATTGCTAAATCACACGCTAATGGTATGCTGATGTGATGTCGGAGGACGGATGACTGAACGCCGGTCTCGCTCGTCTCATTCCCAGCCCTCTGCATAACATTAGCGCTAGTGAAGAGAATTAAAGCAGGGCTGATTACAGAGTCAAGCAGATTACAGGACAGTGTCTTCCTCGTTTCCCCTCCCTCCAGAGATCAGGTGATGAAAAACTACACACTGCAACAGGACTTTAGGAGAAATTAGGAAAAGACTTGGAACAAAAAAGTGTGCGAGTAAATGATTCATCTGACTGCGGTCAGACCGAGCGAGTCAAGCAAACTTGTGAAAGCAGTGCTAAAATGTTCTACATCTGTTTCCCTGATGGAGTTAACAAGCTTCATTTCCTCTTCCAGCTCAGATCGAGCCTCGCTGTCAGGTCTTCAAGTTCACACAAAAAAACATAACAAGTGGTAAATTTTTTTATCTGAATTCCAGGGTTCGACACTGCAGGAATTGTTTCTGAGTTCAGCAAGTGATTGTCGCTCGTCGTGTCGTCGGGGTTGGAATCCCACTGGGGTCTGTGTGCATGGAGTTTGCATGTTCCCCCAGTGCTTGGTGGGTTTCCTCTGGGTACTCTGGTTTGGACTCATTCCACAGGTCCGAAGACTTGCAGATAAGGCTAATTGGCGTTCCAATTGCTGTAGTTTGCGAGTGTGTGTGTCCTGCTATGGATTGGCACCCTATCCAGGGTGTACCCCACCTCATGTCCATAGTCTCCTGGTATAAGCTCCAGGCCCTCTGCGACCCTGTACGGTATATGCGGTATAGACGATGGATGAATAAAAGTTGTACAGTAGCTTGAATGCATGGAGGAAGAGCATGAGATAAGTCAAACACAGCAAACGTACTGTCATTGTAACTGCATACAGTAATGAAAGCCCCAATTGGCTGCAGTTCCTTTAATGCCGTGAAAAGATTGCTCGGTTTCAACGAGAATAGAAACCATCGCATCTTGTACGTGTAGATTTTTATCTTTCCTTTTTTATTTGATTAGTGTGTTAAAAGCTGTGAGAATGTTGCCGATGCAGAAAGGAATGCTGCCTGCGGTAAATCTGATCATTTAACACCGGCTACTTGGAAGAGTAACGTGGCGGGAGGACAAGTCATACAGATTAGATTTCAGTCGTATCTGGTGACACCGAGTTTCCCGTCCTTTCCTTCTCGGTAGTAACAGGATCCACCTTGATCCGGGGCCCAGGAGAAACCCAGGCAGTTACTTCTAATGCACACGAGGTTGCGAGAAAAGGACAAAGGGATGGAGACGGGAAGGAGAGAGAAGGATGAAAAAGAGAGCTTCGGCGTAGCGGGACTGCGCTCGTCTCGGGTCGTAGGTGACCGATGGATTAGCCGTGAAACAAAAGAGACGGAGTGAGAGATGAAAATCAATAACGTGGCAGAGCCAGGCCTTCATACGATACGATCCAGAGCTGCCTCATTTTCTGAGGTTTATCTCCTGCTCTCTGGCGCCAAAGCTCCAAAAAAAAAAGAAAAGAAAAAGATACATACCTATTCATCAGCTTTATTATTTACTTCTGTTAGACGTATACAAAGTGGGCGTGGCTAGTGTATTCTTTTGTGACAGTATGTTCATATGCGCATAACATTTTAGAGCCATAAAATGGATTTCATTTTTTTCCTCCATGTATGCACACCACATTCTGAAATAAAAAATTATAAAAAAATAAATAAATAAATAAATTATTTTCCAATAGCACCAAATCCGAAAGTGTCCCAGTCTATCACAACATGTTAGTTCTTGTTCTCGATTCACGCCACAGCAGCTACACATTCTTGTTCCCACACCAGGATCTCTTATTCACTGTCTCTTATAGAGGAAACCCTCATATTGTCTCCTTCATCACAAAGATCGTTATAAACCACTGGAAATGGAGACTCCTTCCATAAACACATTCCTCTTTACAGATCGACGACTTGACCTACTGTATCATAATGCTAATATAAACCTCATGTCATGACGATCATCATCAATTGCCTCTGAAACAGGCACGCAGACGCTAAAGAAACACAACGCCACTCGGATAATACTTAATCAAGCGTTTTGGAGTGAGCATCGCCCTACACAAGGCGTCCATTCAGTCATTGTGCCAGGTCGAGGGCAGGACCGTACAAACAGGGTTATCTGTGCTCCGGCTGAGGTTAATCACTCTTTCCCTTCGACAAGTGTTAAAGCGGTATTTCCTCAGCCATTAGCCGGGAATTCTATTCATCAGTCTGCTGTGAGCACACTTAACCTTTTGCCTGGTGAACCTTATCGACTGAAACAAAAGCTGCAGGTATTTCAGTGGGACCATGATAATTAACAAAAAAACAAGACCAAAAACAAGAAAAAATTTTAACGATAAAAGGAAATGCACTCCAGCTGCTCGAATCTTAGCTTGATGCTGAATCGCTTCGACGCTGGGAAACACAAAGGCTCAAAATTTCATCAGGTCCCTTGCTGAGAAAACTAACTTCGTCACTATAGACCACATCAAAGCCGGACCCTTCTGGCTTACAGCTAACACCGCCGATCAGACACCCTTTTGCGATTTGTCAATACGTGAGTCATCCTCTGAGTCAGGACAGCAGAGGTTTAGAAGACAAACGTACTGTAACATCCATGTGATGTTATTATACATCTGGGCAGTTGAGGGTTAAGATCCTTGCTCAAGTGCCCAACAGTGGAAACTTGGTGGTTTATGGGGTGGTGCTTGAACCTGGGACCTTCCTATCAGTCGTCCAACCTGAAACCACTGTGCTACCCCTAAACCCATTTTCCTCCGGGAAGCTTACACTCGGATTCTCTAAAATAAATGAATAAATAAACCATAATCTATGTAAGGTAGCATGTTTGCATAGTGGTTAGCAATGTCACCTCCGGGGTCCGGGTTCGATTCCCACCTCAGGGTCTATCTGCATGGAGTTTGTATATTCTCCTCATGCTTTGGTGGGTTTCCTCCGGGTACTCCGGTTTGCTCCCAAAGACATGCAGATTAAGCTAATTGGTGTTCCCAAATTGCCCATAGTGTGTCAACGAGTGTGTGCCCTATGAGGGATTGGCACTCCGTCCAGTGTGTACCCCACCTCTTGCCCTAAGTCTCCTGGGATAGGCTCCAGGCCGCCCGCAACCCTGTAGACAGGATGATTAGTGAGTGATTGATTTATGGAAGGAGTCTCCAGTGTCAGAGCAAGCTAAAGCTGTAACCAGAGAGGTTTACATAGTTTTTTTTTTTTACATTTCTAACATTAATACATTAACATAAACAGCTTGTGAAGGAACACTGGCTAAGAACAGGAACTCGTTTAATGGATGTTCTGTAACATTAAACAAATGTATTGTTTGTTAATCTATCATTTATATCACTATAATCCAGTGTAGTGTAGAACCTGAAGCCTTTTCCAGGGAAAGTCAGGGTATAAGACAGGGTCCACCTTGCCTGTCTCTTAATCTGGATGTTATGCCAACCCATCATACACTCATACACATAGCATATGCACTCATAGAAACCAGCCTGATCAGACACAGAGTGTCTTTGGCCTGTTGGAGGAAACCGGATCACCCTGAATGAAACCAGCAAAACAGACCAGAGGAATTATTTGAACCTGTAACCCCAGACCTAAGCAGTTAAATGTAACTGATAAATAGTATATATTTAAGAATACAGTGTACCCCGTGGCAAAATTGCTGCAAGGACTTAAAAGAACCTCAGAATGTATTTTTTCCAGTAAACTGATCAATAAGAGTCATTCTGCTTCAGGGGAGGGTTGAGAGTCTATTGGCAAAATTATCATCGTGAGTTGCAGGAAAACAGAGTTTGTATATTTATTTGTCAGTATAGAGGAAACTATTATTTGTCTGTAAATATGCACCAGATAGAGATAAGAAGATACTGTAGGTCTGGGAGGAAAATGTAACTTTCATAACAATATATCATTTATTGAATTGAAAGATTTCAAGCACACACAGTGTTAGAATGCAAAGCGAGCAACTTTCACCACGATGCAATCTTGGCGCATACTCGCACACGCTCTGGCCGTGGGGCTCTCAGATCCAGATCTGGATTTAGCTCTGGTCAAGTCTCTCGTCTCTCGTGCCAACATACACAGAACAGATCCATAACTCTCTCGGCACGGGTTTCGGGAGACAAAATGCAGCAAGAGGTCTGACTTCTGGCAGAAACAGGAGCGCCCACAATCCGTCGCATATCTATCAAAAAAAAAAGGGTCCAGATTGATGCCAAATTGTCCTTGATTATTCTTGCGGACGTGTCCTCGCTTGGATCGAGTGCCACGTGTTTTTTTTTTTTCACGCTTTTATATATCTGGAATATATTCTTATTTTCACATTCTCGTTCCTTTTTCAGCCCTCTGCATGCAGTCGAACTCCTGATAAATTCCAGTTAACCTCCTCCAATCCCAGGGGTCCCCACGTTCAAGGGGATGTCAACCCCCATTACACGTCTCCCATCCTGACATCTAATAACCTCACATCAGCCTCCAACTGCAATTCACTCAGTCAATTTGATGCTTCGTTTCTCTCGCCCCCGATTCTCGGCTGTGCCCCGGATCGGGCTAGGACGCGGTGACGCGAAGGGCCAGGCCAAGAGTCAGTGCTCGAGCGGTGCTGCGGTAAAGTCTGGATGGAGAGACTCGGGGCATGCCGGCTGTGTAGTTATTGAAGGTTTGAGAATCGCACTGGAGAGGATGAAGTGCAACACTTTGGGAAATTCCGCGTAGACTGTAACGAGATGCTAGGCTGACGGAAAATTGAATGCGACATCCAAATAGCATACTTACGCGTTATGCCAAAGTCATGGCGCATTGTTTATGTTCACGGTTTGTAAAGCTTCTCTAACATACATCATGCTGAACTGGTACCAGTCTAGACACCAGAAGACATCTAGCATATGTTGCTGACATGAAATGGCAGAGATCCGGACGTGCTTTCCATTTCAAAGCTCATAACAAGGAGTTGATCACCATTGGCTGGCGAGATGGCGCTAGGTGAGCTGAAATTTTTCTTGACGTTGTTGTTCAGCTTCTATCAGTTAGCGTCGACGAGGGATGGAGATGCAATGAAAACAAAAACGTTTTCTTAACACGCAGGCTGTAGGGAAGCGAAACAAAACCCACTCTCCTCCACAACAACCATACTGTACTCCATCCAAGCTCACAAGCGTCGCTAGCCAACTTTCTAATGTTCCAAATAACATGGCTGGTGTATGTGTGTGTGTATGTCATGGCTGTTGTTTAAACCTACGAAGCAAACAGATAAATAAAATGCTCTGTGAAGTCTCTGGCGTACAGTATTTGGGTCCAGTGTTAAGGAAAAGCGAAAACATCAATTCCTACTCGGTCTGGCCCCCTGGATCTCGCTGGTTAGGGATCTGCGGACGGATTTCCTTAAAGCCGCTTCATGACAATCTCATCAAAAGACGTCCATGTTTAATCTCGACTCTGATCCCGTTGGACGTCGTGTACGACAGACGCACGCTCCGACCGACATCACTTAGCATCTGCTTGTGTGAAGATCTAAACCCCGGGTCGGCAGCTGGCCAGGGTAACACGCATGAAGCCCCCACGGCAGGTCCTCTCTTCGTCTTTCAGCTCCGGCTCGAATAGACGAGCCAAGAGCAGGCGTGCAGAACACACGGCCTGGTCCATCTGCCATCGCTATGTGTGCTATGCATGTCCTCCCTAACAGCAATCAGGAACCAAGCAACATCAAAGCACCACAACAGGGACAGTCCACTGGCGGAAAAAATAAAATAAAAATGAGGCAGGAAGGGGAGGGGGTACAAAGTGAGCTCCATGTGGGCCGAACGCTGAAATCATTACCATACCTCTGCTCTCTCGGTCCGAGCCTGTAAACTGTCCTGAATGCAAACAAAATTAGTGAGAGGATAAGACAGGGAGTGATGGAGGCGCTCCTCCGAGAGCAAATCGTTTCTAATTATGTTGTGCACAAGTGATATCTCCTGTCGATACAAATCAAGCTACATAATTATTGGCACCTTTTAAGTCAATGTGCAAAAGTGATTAAATGAATATATGGGAAATATTAAACCCCAAAAAAACAGAGTAATCCTTAATCATTTATACAGCAAGAGAGACCGCTCTTTTTCAAAGCAACTACAAATAGACATTTCTGATACAGTATGTGGACTTACAGACATACAGACACACAGAAATGTTCTGCCTGATCAGTGCTCGCTCAACTGAGCTTTCCGACAATTATCATGCAGAATTTTATGTTTACTAAGATGTCTGTTTCCTACAGGACGATAATGTAGATGCAGTTTGCAGTTTTGTGTCGTCTGTCTGCATTACTGTAGCAAGACAACGACACCTTGCTCTCCCCATGTAGTAACATCTACGCTCTGTTGATGCTTGAATATGAAGAAGTCCTGATAGTATCAATCAGTGCATAACAGATCATGGTCACTGAGTAAACCGATCGAAGATCAATTGATAATCGGTTCAACCGCACATTACCATGCTGCTTTCACTCGTTGTGTTTCCTGTAACCACCGTTCACTAGCACTAGACCCAGAGTACATCACACACACGTACTTCGACTAGGATTACTCATGTAAACATCTATTACCGAATACATCAATGTAGTATTTACCGTTATACACACACACACACACACACACACACACACACACACACGGTGACAGATTTAGCCTTTGCTTTTCATATTAAGATTTTCCTTCGTCGCTGGTTTAGTTGCATAATTTTTACTCAAACCAAAGAAACCCAACACCCAGGACAAGCCTTTTTTTCCTGGGCACCTCGAGATACATGTACATTGTCCTCCTTTTTACAAAAACGTGTCGTGCATGCTCGGAAATGCATGCGCGTTCCACGGACTTTACATACTGCAGCAGTTGCCCAAGAAAAACAAAAAAAACACAAAAAAAACAATCATGCAACATGGTGTGTTTTAGATTAAAATGGATTTGATCCATTTCTTGAAATGCACAGAAAAATTTGGGAAATTTCAATTTCTTGAAATGTACTCAAGATTCAAGAGATTTTATTTGGCATTTTTACACATACTAACATTATGGGTGCGTTGGAATGCTCCAGGGTTATATGTTATATATATATATATATATATATATATATATATATATATATATATATATATATAAATATATATAATAAAAAAACTGAAATAAATAAAATAAAAACAGGAAATGGGGATACGTATCGTTCATGATATAAAAAAGCCTTTTTACATCATGTTGTTCAGGTGTTTTTTTATTAGTCATATCCAATTCCCACCCAGTCTTACGGCCCAACGCCGTCAACCATCAACCAGCGAGTGCGAAGGTTATCCTGCTCTTGTTTCAAGGCACGTTACACAAAACTGCTGCTTATGGCACAAAACACTCTGAGGAAAGAGCTATTCGCTCCCCTGCGCCTGGACGCCACGCCCTCGATTGACTAATGTCGCTATGATTGATGCGGTTAGGACGGTGATTAACCCACCCATCCCCCTACACACGACAGCTCAGAGAATCTTCTCCCCTTGGACACGTTTAGGGAGCCGATTTACATCACTAAGCTTGATCCTGAATTTTTATTTTATTTTTTTAAATGGAGGTGCGCGAGGTGGTGTTTGGATCCCAAATAATAATTCTGTTCACATCAAATGAAAGAAAACGTGTCTTTCATTGCGATTTCATACACAACGTTGTGAAAAAGCACTCATGAATACGTCTAATTGTTTTGTAAGGAAACTTTTGCATGATTTATCCATATCACCCAGCCCTAGAGCCGTGCACATGGAAGCTTTTGATGTTTGAAGTTCTGTTGATGTGAATTGACGATGGTTTCAGCGTGCAGCGTGCATGGACTTGAGGATGTAACGCTGCTTGACATTTTGTTCACAAACAAGCTTCTAAAATCGTCTCCATCTTTGGTAGATAGAAAACGCGACAGCCGAGTAATTCTGACCGGCTGAGAATTTCATTGGAAAAAGTGAACCAGAACACTTGGGGAAGCATGCCGTGATGTCCTCAACTCTTGGTTGGTCGTGTGCTCCGTGTACTGCCCGTCTGCCTGGACACCATCTGTGGCCGTTCTCCTGCTGTAGTTAATGAAGGGATTAGAAGCGTATGGGAGCGCCAGCGCGCCTGGTCGATGCCCCCCCTCTGCCCCGTCCTCTTTTATATGGAAAACATTCCAGCAGGAGTGCGGCTTCCAGCAGAGCCATCATCCTCGCGGCCCAGCACGGCCTCCGATGCCCTCGCAGTCAGCGCAGAGACTCGGCTCGGCTCTGCTCTCTATCCCTCTGCAAAGGTGCGTGTGTCAGCTGTGAGCCTGTCTTGCCAGGAGTGAAGTTGCACAGTGGATCATAAAGCTTAGGGTTTGCTTTGGCACGGTCTGAATCGATCAGTAATGAGCTGCACCAGAGCTCAGCGACTGGAGGACGAGACTCTCTACCTCTCAGGGGCCACTTCCTTTAGTACCGAAAACCCAAACAAAAGAAAGCATTGATTAGAAACGATGGCGCAAATTTGCAGGAGTGATTCGTACAAACCCGGAGAGCGGTCCAATAGAAACACAAAATGAAATGTTTCAACCTGAAGGTCATTATGCACGATACGTTCTGTGCTGCTTGATAAAAGGCCCTGAAATTTATTCCTCTAGAAGGAAAAGATGTCGATTTTCGGTGCTTTTAACTTAATTAGCAATGTTTTTTCATGTATTTAAGTTTTAATAGCCAAGCATTTTGACTTAGTGTCTTAAGTTCCAACCTGGCAGCACGCTGGCTTAGCGGTTAGCCCTGTGAACTCACACCTCCAGGGTTGGGGGTTCGGATCTCACCTCTGGTTCTCCCCATGCTTTGTGGGTTTCCTTTGGTTTTCTCCTTCAGTGCAAGGACATGCCGTGTAGGCTGATTGATGATTCCAAATTGCCCGTAGTGTAGGGTAGGTATGATTGGGTGTGTAAGAGTGGATGTTTCCTCGTGAACCGCGATGGGTTGGGACTCAATCCAGAGTGTAACCCCAACCTGGCCCTTTAATCCATCGGACAGCCTCCAGGGCCCTCATGGGGACGATGATAGATGAATATTGTGATGTTTTTTATACTTTACTTCTATGAAGCTGCATTGCGACAATGATATCTGAAAAATAGACTATACAAATTAAATTACATTAAATTTTATACTCGCTCACTCATCTTCTACACCGCTTTATCTTGTACTCAGGGTCGCGGGGACCTGGAGCCTATCCCAGAAGGCTTAGGGCACGAGGCGGGGTACACCCTGGACAGGGTGCCAATCCATCGCAGGGCACACACACATACATACACACACATACACACATTATGGGCAATTTAGGAACACCAATTAGCCTAACCTGCATATTTTTGGACTGTGGGAGGAAACCGGAGTACCAGGAGGAAACCCACCAAACACAAGGAGAATATGAAAACTCCATGCACACAGAGACGGCAATCAAGCCTGGCCGGGAATCGAACCCAGATCCTGGAGGTGCAAGGAGGCAGTGCTAACCACTACACCACCATGCCGGCAGTAAATTTAATGCTAAAAATGTAAAAAAATAAGCCAAAAACAGGTAGTAGAGGAATAAAACATGCTGTGTCACGCTGTTATAAGAAATATAATCAGTGATGAAGTGGAACTGCTGAAATACTATTATTCATTACAAAAAAACAACCCTACTCTACATTCTTTAGTCCATTAGTATCTAAACCTAAAGTAAGTAAATCAAGCCACATTTCCCAAACGATCCGAAGTCTTGGCACCCTCACCGTCAAACGTCTTCATATTTTGTTCTACAGAGCCGGACTTTCTTGTATTTTAATGTAGTCTTGAGACTTGTTTCTCCAGGATTCCTGAAGGACTTTGGGTTTTTTTTGGTCTCTTATTATTTCCAGTCCAGTCCCTGTACCTGAGCAGCCTCAGAGGAATGTGTCTTATGCAGCCTGTCACAGTTAAACAGTTGTTCCCATTTCTATAATTGTATCTACATTATTTAATTTTATTAAATAAAAGTTAATATGAAGAAATTCTGGGGGTTAGAATTTGTGATAATATCTAATCACAGTGCTACAGTGCGTTAAGGTTTGAGACCTCAGAAACGCTTGAGCGATCATCTCCACCCACGGCTAATCAGTCAACGCTGGCCACCACCTGTTTATAGTGAAGTCGTGCCAAAGGCAGCACAGACCTGGCAAAACTCAGCCACTTTCTCTTTTTTTTATTCTGTTTTTCTCTTTTCTTTCTTTCCGTGTTGCTAACGATTGTATTCGTTAGCGCTCCAGCTCCAGAGTAATAGACAAAACTTTAAAGGTCCCGACTGGCCTCGTTCCAATCCTCCGTCCGTTGGAAGAAAAAAAAAAAGCCAATGAACTTGTGCCACTTTATCGGGGTGAATAGCGACTTCCCTTCCACTCTGAACACAATTCAGTTTCAAAATCTGGAAATGTCAGCCAGGCTGAGAGGTTTTTGTTTTATTTCAGAGCTGGGGGATGAATAGCCACCCTTTCCTCTTTTGTACACCTCTCTCTTTCCGTCCCACTTTTCAGAGCCACTTGCTGGAGTTTAGAGAAGGAGAAGTGGACGAGGTGGATCGGAGCCAGACAACACAAACACTCCACTGCCTTCCTCGATGTCCAGTGTTACTGCTCAGGCTTTTACTTCCACTGGCTGTTTAAAGCTGTAAAGTGGACGAACATCATCCTGCGTGTCAGATCGTCTGAACATGATACACAACAGTGTGTAAGATCATCACACACACACACACACACACACACACACGCACGCACGCACACGCTACTTCTTATATAGAGAGATAGAATATGTTCTTTAAATCTTAATTGGTTATTATTAGTAGTATTTTTATTATTATTAATTGACCAGTGTATTTTTATATAAATATTATATAAAATTCCAGGTTTATCATTTTCTATATAGTTTTCATCATTTCACTTTTCTTTTATTTGATTGTTTTCTATTAATCCTGTTTTATTATTATTAATATTATTACTACTTTTGTTTTAGCTTTTCTTTTCTGGTTTTTCATGTTTACATTTCTACGTTTGAAGTTTACGTTTTTTGTTTTAACCTGTTCATGTTTAAAAAATAGTTTCTGTGATTTTCAGCTTTTAGTAGTTTTTTTCAATTAATGTTTTTTTGTTGTCACATTTTATTATTATTTTTTTACTCTGTTTTTTACTTCCTTTATCTTTTTTTTCTTTTTTTTATAAATTTAGTGGAGTTTTCAAACTAAATGTAATATTTTCCATTGCATTTCTTTTTGTTAAAAAAAACTATATATGTAATAAATAAATAAATACATAAATAAATAAATAAAAATAAATAAAAACAACTTTGACTTAGTGCAGACCCCTTGTTTCATGTACTGTACCTTGTTAAATATCTTCCCTTCATAATCCTCAAACCTAGGGTTAGGGTTACCCGAAAGTCTGACACTGCCCAGTTTACAAGTTCATGGCTGGGGGAAGTGCGTGCATGTGTGTGTGTGTGTGTGTGTGTGTGTGTGTGTGGGCTGGTTGGAGCTTCAACCACTTGTGTGTCCTTTATTTGACATTACGGCCTTCCACATCCTTCTAACAAGGCGAAAGAGGGCCTCAGTGTAGCCAAAGCTGAAGACAGATCCACAGATACGTGCACACAAGTGTGCATACACACACACACACACACACACACACACAGACTCATGATGACATTTCCAGCTGTCTCATGTCCGTCACCATGGCTCAGGAACGGTTTTGTGTCCATAAGTCGAGACATTAATGACCAAGGCCGCGTTTCTGTCTCCCCAATTGAGGACACGAACACGAGTCCGTGTCTACCAGAGAGCTTCAGGACAGAGTTAATGCACAACAAATGCTCTGGAATAACTTCACACAATTAAATGCACACACACACACACACACACACACACACACACACACACACACACACACACACACACGTTACACAAAAGATTAGGGAGCGAGACATTAGCCCTGTGAGTTCTGTTCAGTTGGGATTACAGAAAAACATGTTCAGATTCTCGAGTGCAAAAGACAGGAAAAATTTTTTATTGACTTACATACTGCTTCGTGTGACGACTCACGCATCGCCACCGACTCCCAAATCAGATTTTTTTTTTAATAAAAATAAATTTTTAATAAACCTATAATATTTTCTTTGGGGTGTTACTTTTATTTATTTATTTTGAATAATGAATGCAATAATGTGAAAAAAAATCTAATAGACAATATTTAAATATATAAAAATTATTTATCTCTCATTAGTACAATAACAATAATAATAATAATAATAATAATAATAATAATATATATATATATATATAATATATATATATATAAATTCTTTAGTTTTTTTTACATTTATTTTGCATTTAATGGTCATAAGTAAGTCATTAATATAATAATAAATAAGTCAATAAATAATAATAATAAAACAATAAATATGTTTAAAAACACATTTTGTTTATTTTACCTAGATAAAAAGCTATAGGTTAAATCATACTGAATATAAAAACACACATATGTCATTAATAAGTGATTGTGAATAAAGTAAGACTGAAATGTGTTGAAGCGGCGCCGCCGCGGTGCCGGTGTTCAGAGCCGCTCTGGTCGAATCTCTCGCAGGCGTAAAAGCCCTCGGAATACAATAAGCACGAGATTGGATTAGACGAACACTTAAGGACGTTTGAGCCGCGCTTTGGCTACAGAGTGCAGGAGCGTGAATGCAGTCGAAACCGTGTGTAACAACCAAAACATATTACATCACACCCCAAATACACAAGAGACGGAAACGAGAGAGAAGCCATACTGCAGGAAGTTGAAAGTTGAAATGTATGTACATCGTTCAGTCTCAAAGCTGTAGTGGCTCAACAACAGAACGTTGTACATAATAGGGATGTTTATGATGAATCATTAATTGGGGAAATCTGCATCATTATCATTAATTATTAGTGATTGTTCGATAATTGATTGTTAACGAGTCCGACTATTGTTTACAAAAATATTTAACTTAAATATTCAACTTATACATAAATATTCCCCTAAAAACGCTTTTCCTTCCCGCCTGTTCCTTCACCAGATTTTCAAGAAAAACACCTGAGAAGATGACTAGGGAAGATAACATGAAAAAAATATCATCCTGAGATACTATTGATTTATTTCTATTAGTAAACTGGGACTCATTTATTTAAATGGTACCTACATGTACATATGAGCTTTATTACCTAACACATTCATAACCATGACATTTGGATTCTATAAAACAGTGTTACGTGCTTTATGAAAGGTTAAAACTCATTAAAACTCTTCAGGTGACTTTACAGGTTTTAAGCAGTTGCTTTATAAAAGGCCTCTGTTTTTAATTACTAAAGTGTTCGATCTTTTTCCGTCTGTTAAACTGACATAAATCGTTATGCCCATTTAATGCGAACCATAAACGATATGCAGGAACAGTGCATTATTACAGTGTAATGAAGTTTGTTTAATGCCATCGAAATGATTCCTAATTATGGCACAAGCCTGTCATCTGCATGTCAACTGACAATATTTCAACATTCCACTTCATAAAGCAACAAAATCTGTTTTATAAACAGTTAACGTCATGGATATAAAAGTCATTTAAATAAAACATTGCCAACAACTTTAATAATACATTTATTAAACATCTAAGCTAATTAATTTTTGGAAAGAAGAATTGAAAAATGAAAGAAAACCGTTAATAATTATTTTAATAGAGATCAAATCAGCGGAAAATGATCGGTTTGTAAACATACAGTAACTATTCTAAAAATATATATCTGTGACAAATGTTTCATCATATAACTGAACAGAATATTAATATTATATTATCATATTACCTCCAGCGCAAACGCTCTATTACAAACTCTATATACAAACCCACGGCTTCGACAAAAACTACAGGAAATACACCAAATGTAATGACGATATACAGACTAGCTCAAAACCCAATTCAAACATATTGTTAGGAATAATAAAAACAATACATTTGCACAGATATTGTTAGGAGTTACTAACTTTGAAACAAACCAATAAAAAAGGACATTTTAATTGAAATTTACTCTTCACTCAAAAATCTTCTAAAATATCAATATAACCTATTATATTTTCTTGGGGTGTTTATGCATCATATTATTGTATGAACAAATGTTAAATATATTTTTGAATATTGATTTATACATTTTTTTTTATTATTTATTATTTTCTTAGTACCATGATGCACATATTTTTGTTTCCTTCATAGATATAATTTTATTTATTTATTTATTTGGTTTTGATATTTGAATTTTAACGGTCATAAGTAAGTCATTAACAAATAATGATAAACTAATACACAACTTAAATCATATTGAATATAAAAACACAATCATATCTCATTAATAAGTGATGCAGTATTAGACACGCCCTGAGTGGAAGTGAATTCTTAATGATTTATTTTACAATTTAAAACGAGGCTATGGAAACGATGTGAAATTATATTCATAATTATACTGTACATCATATTGTACCATATTTTATATTATTTAGCCTGGAAAGTCCTATTAAGATCCTAAGACATCAAGATTCAAGATCTCTTCCCCCTAGTAGTCCTGGTCACAATATCAAATCTTCAACATCAACACCATAAGCTTAGCTAAACCACAAACAAACTTGTTTTTAAGAAAACCCGGCCTTCAGTTCACTTCATTTCCTTTATAAGCCATAACTGTTTCATAAAAGCATGAAATTAAGATTTAATTTTAGAAGTTTGGAAACGATACGCTGCTCCTGGAGCCTGATAACAGGACGTGATGTGCGCTGCTCGAATCTGATTGGATGGCAGCGGAGGCCTCGAGCAGCAGACTGGTGGGTGTGTGAGCAACTGAAACCCACAAACGGCTAAAATTTTTAATTAAATAATTAATTTTCACTTTTACATTGCGATGCCTTTCAACTAAATCCATCTGGCCTCTGATCTCGTGACGCTAATCGGCTCGAAGCCATGCCAGGCGGCTCCCGTATCCGAACCACGAACATAACGAGAGAAGATACAGATACTTATGAACACATGACCGCATAAATGGTGTAAAAAAAGCCATGAAAGCAAGGTTGCTTTCCTGCTCTCACTTACGTTTCCGCTGCTATAAACAATAGTTTCCTTATCAGCCTTTATGTTTTTTCTCTCTCTTTAAAAAAAGAAAAAGAAAAAAAAGTGGAAATCTCGCTTGTATAGTGACATAGTGTGAAGTATTGCTTTAATATTTCAACGTATGTGCATATTTGTTCTAATGGTGGCGCTAGAGGGATTAAGTAGTGTACAACAAAAACTGTAGCTGAGCTTTTATATTGAATTTTATTTTCTATGTGAAAGAAGAAGAAGAAGAAACAACAAAAAACACAAAGCAGGCTTAGGACTCGTTGCTGCTTGGCCCCGTTAAAAAAAATTAAGCCAATGTTTTGATTTTTTTTTAAGCTTTGTAAGCTAAGATTCAGTTTTTTGAAAAATATACAATTTGTTTTTAAAAAATTGCATTAATACTAATCATTTAACTAATATTCCGCAAAATGTTTCAAAAAGGTCACATCTATTCCAAGCTGTTACAGCTTTAGCAGCTACGAAGTGCTGACACTGGAGACTCCTTCCCTTAAAATTGCTAGACATTCTCTTAAAATTCCAACTCTTTATATTAATCCTAGTGTACACTGTGTGAATCCCAATTTAGGGCCTGTTACTCTAGAAACTGGAAGTAATTAAAATAAAACTTTTGATAATTACAGTAACCAGTGATTAGCTTTTCAGCCAGCGTTATAGCGAGTGGTATAGAAAATACTGACTGTTTAGAACCAAGAATTTAACCACTCTCAGGGAAATGTGTGACTTTCTGTTTGGAAAAGTTTCAATAAATGTTATTTTCACTTAATTCTTACAAATCTAAACTTGCTAAATCGTTGCTCACATCAGAAGATGCGCATAAAATCATCCCACCGAGAATGTTTTTGCGTTTAACGAGCCAGACGTAAACCAGACGTAACACGTTCAGTGCGAACGCTTTCCCAGTCTCAAACGTTTTCTTTATGAATAAGAGCAAGGACACCAATTTAAATGTTTTTTTTCCATCCGTGGCCTGACTAAGCTCTGACTAAGACGCAGCTGAGACTTTATTTCCTTATTTTGAATTTTAATCGGCTTGGAGTCGAGTCTCGCTCAGCTGACACTGTGAAACTGCTTCTTCTTGGGGTTGTTTTTTTTAAGATGACTTGTTCCTTGTGTGGCCCGTTCAGCTTTCAATGCCCCACTTGTCTTTGTTGAGTGTTATCCATCAGCGAAAGAGTAACAGACACGCCGTCTCTCTGTTCTTCACACTCCGGATGACCTTCGACCCAGTCCGTCCTTGTTTATAAACTTTATGCTCACTGACAAGCCGTGTAAAAGGGCGGGGCAGCGCGGGGTGAAGCACTCGCCCCGTGTTTCTATACTGTTTTTACTTCTTTGTCAGCGAGAAGAAAGATTTCGAACGCTTTAGAATAATCGCCGTCGCGTCCACACGGGACTGGCATAATTAAAGCTGGGGCCGACCTTTGACCCCGCAACTAAGTCTGTTTTCTATCCCCTTTACTGAAATAGGGAATGAGGGAGGAATTTGTTTATTTATTTAGTAAACCCTGAGGATCGTGGAGATGCATCTGTCGCCGAGGGATTGAAATGTTAAGGATGGGTCGGGCCTGGAATGCGTGCGAGCCGCGAGTAATGGCTAGTCGAGTTCGGGTGAGTTAGCTGGCCAATAAGGGGAAGGAAAAAAAAGCGTTCTTCTGTTTTGACGAGCGTCTTCGCGGCTGCTAATTAAAGTCGATTAAGCTTATTAAATATGCAATTTTTCATTACAGCTTTGCTAACAGAAAAATATTATTTATTAATTTACTACATAACGAGTTTGTATGTGAGAGTAACAGCAAGCTTGACCTGTTACTGTAAAGCATCTAAAACATTTAAACAGCAACAAAAACGAAAAAAAAAAATTCCACCAGTTAATTATCGCTCAAGTAGCGTTGTACACTCGCCGCCTCCGTCGCTGGTGTTAAGTTGAAGAGGTGGATTTATTTTAATAATCTCCAGGCACTTCATTATCCACTATTTTAAATCAGGACACCAATTACTCTACACTTTTGTGTAACACTGCAGAACTATAAACGCCTAAACATCCCGTATTTCCCCTCCGTATCTCATTATTTCAACTTAATTTGACTTATTAACTTCTTACAGTAAGTAATAACTTCTTGTAAAACTTTAATTTCCAAATAATAAGATGTTAAGTTGAAATAACAATATGCGATCTTAAAATAAGAAAGTAAAAGTATGCAGAAATAAGCTAGTAAATAATTAGATATCTTCAATAATCCAAATGAGATGAATCAACATATAAATGAGTTAAAGATAATTGAGAGGATATTCCAAAAAATTAGGAGAGTTAACGCAATAGGAATTTGAATTCAATTTACAAAGTAATACACTGCAAAAAATATCTAAAGTAACATAAAAAAAAAAGTTCCACTCCATTTGCTCAATTAATTTATCTTTTATCTCCATTGTTATTGCTTGGCGCTTCTTAGCAATACCAGCTTCATCACCTCTGCTCTTACGATCGCTTTCAGATATAATGGGACACACGTGACAACTTACGCCGGTTCCAGAATACGAATACGTGCGAATGTATGTTCGTATCTTCGAAAGTTCATAACTCGAATGTTCATACGTAGGGGACTTACTGTATAGATAAATTCATCTCCCCTTTCCTAAAATAAGATATATGATTATTAAGGTTATTATTAAACAAATACAAAGTTACTAAACTTTTTGAACATTATTTATTAATTTTCGTACATTTGACTAGAAATAAGTTTAATAATTTAATATTTGGTTTGCATTAAACTTTTACATTTTATGAAATTGTAGATTTGGTAGATTCAGGAATATTTCACTTGCTTAGATATCAGTTTTTTTGCAATGTATCTTAAAGTAGGCTGAAATAATGAGATACAAAGTCATAAATAGTAATAATACATCTTTAAAATGCTAAATATAATTACAATTAAATAAATGAATACATTTTTTATTTATGCCCAAGGCCAGTGATAATTATTTTACTACATGCACCCTGTAAAATAATTATCACTGGCCTTGGGGCATCTCAGATTTTAACTTTCAAAGTTAAAAATTTATGATTTCACCAAAAAAGCAAAAACAAACAAACAAACAAACAAAATCACCAAGACTAACCTCGTAAACGCTCAAACTGCAAACCAGGAGGTTAGCGTGCTATGCAAGAATGCGAGCGAATCCTGATTGTTTGACCAGGGAATCACATCAACATGCCATTTAATCATTTCCTCTTAACTCTCATCCGGCCAGACTGTCACATTACATCACAGCAGCGTCCTGAGAGTTCTTACTAATAGCGGTTCTCCAGAAAGACTAACAAACACTGCGAGTGTTGAGAGTTTCGAGTTAGACAGCTCCACTCACTTCTCCAGCTCTTTGACGAACCTCAGCACTACTGTACCGCCTCGCTGAGAGGAACTGAGTCTCCATTGTCCATAGTCGAAGTACCTAGGGGGGGTTTGTTTAGTTTTGCCATCTCGAGGTTTGCCGTGGTGTCAAGCGATCGCGCTGAGGGGCCGTGGACGGGTTCCCTGGCCGCGTGATGGATTGAGGGTCCCCGAGGGGTACGGGTCGGCCTCTGGAAACCGGCCACGGTGCGAGCAGTCAGTCATCGCTTTTCCTCAGGTTAATGTTAAACACACAAATGCAGACCCAGCCATCCCATTTGAAGAATTCCCCCTCGGGTCCACTCCATCTCACTTTGGACCACGGTCGTGACTGAAGGCGGTTTGTAAAATATAAAAAGGAATGAAAGCAAGCGCTGCTGAAGTGCCTGTTTAGCTTAGCAGGAGTGATGGAGTGATGGAGTTGGAGATCTTCTCAGTCCTAACTAACGGAATGTTGATTTTGGAAAGCCGTCGTGAAAAAAACCTTGAAACCAGCTCAAACAAAGGTCGTAAGAGGAGACGGATAAATTAGCAGTCTAGCATTAATTTCTTACAGGATCGGAGATGTAGTTACAAGCCCGCCTTTATTCAGAGTCCAAAAATGCCTGAGGAGAAACAGTTCTACGACATCGTACAGCTACGACAACACGATTTCCACTCCAGATGTCACACATGATTTAAGGTTAGCTTCAGAAAGCAAATTTGTCATTCGTAAAAAATCAATTTGGAAACACGTTTTTCGTTAGGCCCCAGTTTCTATCTGTATTTCCCACAATGCAGCAGTAGAACAGAGTCACAATGAAGGCCTTGTCTACAGCAGCAGTTGTCAAGCTCGGCGTTTCTCCCAGCAGCGATTAAGTGACACCTCTGCAGCTCAGCGCTAATACCCCCAGCCAGATTCGGTGTGAAGGATTACTGTAGCCCGGCAGCGATGGAGCTGCCTTATCTTGCTCTGCAGTGATAAATCAGGTGCTAACATAAACCGCTGCTCAAGCTTAGTGGTGCAGGGGCTAGAACCCCCGTACTTCCGATCAGTAACACAGAGCCACAACCTTTTGAGCCACCATCCGCATGCTTTTGGATGATATATTGCCAATATGTCTGACGACCACACCCAGTTGTCCAAGTGTTACAAAAATTCAAAAATTCGCTTTAAGGATAAACTGCAAGATGGAAAAACGTAAATTCCTACGCAGTCCGATAAAGATTTTCATATATTTTTACCGAGATCTCATACAGTCTGTACAGCAATAAACTTAACCACGACGTCTGGAGTCACACAGCGTGAAGCCCACATGCCCCTCGGAACCAGACGTGCTCTGGTAAACCCACCATCGCCGTGCATGACGTGCCGATCTGCTCCATTTCCACCTTTCGGACGCGTCCGTTTCACATCTGCTGCTCTCAGCGTTGAAAAGAGATGACCACACGATGATCTGTGAAACAGGCGGACAGCTGAAATAACCCACGTCTCGGGGAAAGAAAAATGACTCCGGAGAACAAAGTTGGCTTTAAGTACCCGCTCCCGGAGGACGGTCAGAAAGAAAACGTAACTCTTAGGGATGAAAGCTCGGGAGGTTCCGCAGCAGTGTCATCGGCGCACTGAAACGAGCGCAGAGGAACTACGGACAGCACAGAAAGTCCATACATGAAGCGCTGACAGTGGATCTTTTGTGCCTTGCCATGATTGCGCCGGAGAGAAGCTCATATCCAGAGCGGTTATATCCGCGTCCCCGGAACAAAGCCAATTATTTCTAATCTTGTTATTACAGCAAACGATTATGCTATCGTTTTGTGTCCGCGTTGCTCTTATTGCGGTTAAACAGCTTATAATGGACAGATTATTTACTTTAAAATGACCCCAGTGTATTTTACCTGTTTGTATCGTTACAATTACGGTTATTCAGTTATTAAGGAGTAATTAGGATTTTTCTTTAAACTCATTGTATCAAGTTATTAATTTACAAAATCCTCTGTGGTATCCGAGTTCATAAGTGTCTATCGTATTAACTAGATTGCTCTTATTTGAGATGCTACATTATGAAGTCATTAATTTGGAGTTAAACGTGTCTTATAATTTTTTTAAATAGTTTTTTTTATTTTTTTAGAAATTCAGATGGGTCTCGAGATTCAGATGGGTCTGTGTTTACAAAAAATATGGCCTGGGGTTTAAACATACCCATTTGATTTTCACACTATTGTGACCTCATATAAGAAGATCCCCTTCCCCCATGCTTGCTGCTCAGCTCTGCTGTTCTCTGGAGGGGGCGTAGCTCGGGGGAACCTCATTTACATAGACACTGAAACTGTGAATTTGGAGGGGGAGTAAGGGAGGTTGAGGTATGAAAAAATGCATTATCATTGATTGTTCTCCTCCAGCAGCATGGTAACTTTCAGATAATACAGAAGAGCATCTTCTTTTAATGATATTTTTCTTTAAGTCAAACAGTTTATGAGCGGGTCTTCTGAAAATGTTGGAGCAACACTACAGCTTAATTTGGCTCGATCGGTTAAGTCTCTGGTTCAATGCCCCAGCATCCCCACTGCAGAGCCCTTGACCCAAGGCCCTTAAACCTTATCTGCTGTATCCTGGGTGACGCTGCGCTCTGAGTCCTGCTTCCCAACCGGGATACACACACACACACACACACACACAAAAAAAAAAATTATAATTTCACTGTGCTGTAAGGTACATGTGACAGATAATTGAATCTTAATCTTACAAAGTGCTGCACCACTGCAGACTCCATGCACATGAACATAAATCCCCTAACCGAGGATATTTTTATCACTGTATAAGCACACAAATACAAACCTGTACGTTTTGTGCTGTTTTAATCCACACCTTTTCGATTGCTAATGTTGTTGTTCAACGAGCTTTTAAACTGCTCGATCACATGCTGTGCATATCAATGTTTGGTCACAGGGGAGGAATAAGACAGGGTCGTTAATATTTAACGAGACTGTGATGCCGTGTAACTGGCAGACTGTTTCTTCCTATAAATACTACTGAAATATTGACTTCGGGAAGCCGGGAGGAAATTCATGCTGTAAACACGGCGGAAGCAAAATCCTGTGATTTCAGTTTATTTCTAAAAACAGGACAAACCCCATGATATTACGTCTCTCTCTTAATAAACAATTTGTGTTTGTCAGATTTAAGATGTCAGAAACAAAGTGATAGAGAAGCAACGCTTGTGAATGTGTTCGAGCTGAAAATGAAATGCAAATGAAACAGATTGTCCTGAATTATCTGCTGAGTACCGGGAAACGGGAAACCTAGCAACCGATTTCAAAGAAAAAAATAATCATTTCCGCCGACTAGTGGCTAATCGGATGCCCGGCTTTCTTCAATTCATTAGTGGAGTTATGCTGGACTGACCTCGTTTCTCTCCAGCAATCAAGCCGCTGATTTATGCATGGAGTCAGCATGTGTTGGATCAAAAAAAACGTTTTTAAAAGTTATCACAGAGCGAATTGGACGAATAAAAACTCCGCGTAATAGGCGGCGCTCAGGCCCGGGCGTCTGCACGAGCGATAAGATGGCGCTCAGCAGAGCGGAGCTAAGCTTAATAGGGGTCTCGAGTGTTGTAAATGAGAGATTAGGCGTGCGAGAGCGGCGTCAGGGAGTGCAATCAAATCACCGTGTACAGAATTTGGCACTGTGTGTTGGGAAACACAAGGTAGGGGCATTAAAAAAAAAGAGGGGGGGGGGGGAGTATGACCAGAGTCATGTAGGTGTAAAAAAAATAACACGGGCTCAAACTTGCTGAAAGAACGCAAAAGAATGAGACGGAGACGTTGAGTAATTTTCCATAAGTTCGGCACCTCTAAATCGTAACATATATTAAGGTGCTTATTCCAATACGTTAATGTTTCTATAGAAACTATACTAACATGCATACAGTGAAGTATTCATCGTTTTTACAAGATGATGTTCAAACATATGCATTTATGGAAGGAGTCTCCAGTGTCAGAAGCTTTTATTTATAGCTGCTATCAGCTAACTGAGAACAGAAACATTATGTTCCATAATATTAAAATGTCCATCCATTAAAAATGGACAAAAGCATAATATATAATACAGAAAAAAAATGATTATAGGGAAATTTCTTTTCTATATAAGCAATCTGACATCAAACAAAAGTATGTGCACCCCTGACCGTCACACCAATATGTGGTTCTCAGAACTGTAGAGAATGTCTCTATACGCTGTAGCACTACCGGAACTACAGAAATATTTGGATTTTACTTATTTTATTTGTCTGTTCCTATTTTAGGACTTTGGTCAACAGTGTTGTAACTACTAGGAGGCCAATTAAGATCCATCATGAAAGCACAAAGCCAGCTCTATTAAGACATGGCGTGTTGGACTGGAAGATCTCGACTGTCCTCCACAGAGCGCTGCCTGAACTCATCACCTTGGGTCATCTTTGGACCTGGAGCCTCCTCGACATCCTAATATTAGGACCTAAGCTCATTAATGCTCTTGTAGAACGTGTGAATGAACACGAAACCCCCGGAGCCATGTTCCAAAATCTAGTGAAAAGCCTTCCCAGAAGAGTGGAGGTTCTTATAATAATAATAATAATAATAATAATAATGTAACAACGGGAAACAAGACATACAGTATGGGCATGACTGGGGTGCACAAACTTTTAGGTGTATTTGTGAAACCTGAATTTGACTTGGCTCTAACCCGAAGAGAGTGTTTGACTTGACTGGGTGGTGTGTAGGAAGTTGTTGACTTGCAATCTCAAGGGACAAAGCGAAGGCCGGCTCGTGTTTGCGCAAAGCAAATAAAGGCGTACGCCTCGCTTGGGCCGCCGTCCCCTCGGCACAGGACCGTTCCGTGGGGGACAAAAAAAGATGTTTAAACACAAACCCCAAAACCAAAAAGTTTCTAATCTCTAGGGATATTTTGTTTCCTCAGAGCGTTCCAGAAATGCCACGAAAAACTGAAACAGACTGAAAGGAATCGGCTGCATTTCGCTTCCGTACGTCCACACACCTGACGCCGTCTCTGGAGCGAGGACTCTGTTACTCACGCCAGCCAAAAAGCATTAAAATGCCCTTCATACCCATATCCACATCAGCACATGGCTTAACGTTCCTTCCTGCGCTCCTCCCTGAGAGGATCCGATGTCAGGCATCAAAAAAAGGAAAATAAATGAAAGAACGAAAGCGAGCGGCCAGGGCGGGTACTCGCTGGGTCGGCGCCAAAAACCCAGCCAAAGGTCTGAAACTCGCGAGATGAGACGCAGAAGACACCGAAGACGGGTCTGCTGGGACATGTTTCAGCTGGCAGGGCCACAAAGACACACCAGCGTTAACACACACACACACACACACACACACACACACACACACACATACAGAAGCAGTTGGCAGCTGTTGCTAGCCCTTTAAGCAGGCAGGAAAGCACCTGTCCTCTTATCGTGTCCATGCCAGGACACACTGCTCTCACTGCTACCTTTCACTCCGTTTTCTTCATCGTTATTTATTTCACTTCCTTCCTTTCTTCTTTTGAGATTTTCTCTCCTGTTTCCTGAACGCTCCATCTGTATATAGACTAGCTGTTACATCGAGCCAGTGTGAACCATCTGTCCATGAAATATCACATTTTATAAATAATCTCATTCAGGTGGTTAAGTACAGAGCAGGCGGAGGTAAAGAAGGAGAAAAAAACAAAGAAAAGATTCAGTGTACGTCTCTATTAGCAAAGTAATCAGATTTTTACAGAAGAGCTATAAATAGTTGCTATTTGTAAACGATCTGCAGTTTACAACTGATCAATTATTTGACTTTTTAAATCAATTACGCATGACAACAATATATAAATCCATTAAAATATTTATATTAAACCAGGCTTACAAATGTAATGGCTATTAATATTTTTATGTCAGCTTTCCTCCTATAAATAATAATTTATAAACTATTAAACAGAACTTAAAACAATAAATAAAAAGTTTGGGAAATGCTCTGATATGTGTGGATGACTAAAAGTTGTTTTTGTCTAAAAAGTTTTTGCTTTTAGGTTAAATTTTTTTTTTTATAATAAACAATGTTATCATATCCTAAACAATTAACTTGTAATACATTTAAAAGTTATTAAATAATTAAATTCAATCCAACTACATCATTCCAGCATGAAAAAAAGTTTTACTATTAAAGTATTATTAACACATCAAACACATAAACAAACACATAAAATAAATACTACTACTACTGCTAATAATAATAATAATAATAATAATAATAATAATAATTATTATTATTATTATTATTATTATTATTATTGTTGTTGTTGTTGATGTAAAAAAAAAAAGATTATTATTATTGAATATTTAACATGTTTACTGCTAATTATTTATTATATAATAATAATAATAAGCACAGTTTAATAGCTTATTATTTTATATTCTATTATATTCTATAATATTTATATTTATTATTATTATTGTTATTATAGAGAAAACATAAGCAGAACAAAGGAACAAATAAGTTAATAAATAATAATAAACATATAAAGATATTTCAGGGTCAAAACAGACAATTCTTTTTAACAAAAAGTTAAATCATGTTGACTTTTTAGAATTTTTACTGCTTTTTTCGCCACCAAATTGTTCTTTTTTTTTTACTTCCTTTTTGGTTTATTTTTTTTATTTGTTTATTGGTTTGTTTGCAAGTTAAAAAATCCAAAATTGTTTGCATAGTTTTGAAGAAGAGATGCCGACAGAGTGCACAGCGCTACAGCCGCGGTGGTGGTGACGTGCTACGAGGAGTCGGGGTATTGTTCCTCGGGGTGAGGGAGAGGTCTCGGCGCTCGGTGCGCCTCCCAGATGAGGAATGGCCCATCGGGTGCCTCGTGTGTCAAAAGAGCAGGTCGAGGTCTGCGTGCTCCGTCTCTATATCCTCATCCTCCATTATTCCTCCTGCCATGTCTGACTGTCTACTCCTCCGTGTCAAGCGGTCATTAAAGTGCAGACAGGATGAGATTTGCCAGAGCAGAACGAGGGCCTCCTCAGCGATGAGGGGATCCGAGGAGGGCTTCACCCAAGACCAGTCCGTCACGGAACGGCTTCCACAAGCTCTACGTCCTGTCACTGTCCTGGAGGGCTCCTACCTTCCTCTGTGACAGACCAGACTGCTGACCTGGACACAAAGCTCTGGACAGACACGCTAAACGTGGCGTGAAGAATAAAAGGTTTGCTAGCTAACGGAGCAGAGCTCCTCTGAGAAAACACACACACACGCACACGCACACACACACACACACACACACACACACACACACACACACACACATCCTGCAGAGAGGAATAAATGAGGGATAGATGTGCAGAGCAGCTACACGCTGGGACGAGGACGGGGCGGCGTGAGCTCACCCTAATTTCAGCAGATGGAGGTTACAATGTGGGGACAAAATTAGCTCTGGAACTACGCATGAACTAGATCCGAGTCCGAGAGGACCAGGTGTTAGGAAAACACGTTTCACCAAACACGTCTGTCAGGACAATTCTTAAAGGGTGCAAGCGCAACTTAATTGCTTTGACCTTTTTATAAGTGCCGGTTTGTTGGATTTGTAAGCGGCGTGCACGCGGGGTTTAGCGATGCTAGTCACATAACAGCTTCGCCATTCGTCATGTAAACGAGCTGTTTGTCAGTTTTAAGCTCGAGCCGAACTCAGTCGCAATCACAGTGATCGCTTCATGTAGTCGGCCAGAACATGGTGCTGGTGCTAAAAAGTGTCTCACTTACAGTAAGTGGAAAAGTGAACTTTCAGATAAGATCATATAATACCATTTTTAAAATAAAACTTAATGCTTCTTATCTGCTGATCCATGCTTCATCTTTTTGTAAATACGCATACGCATTTATATTTTTATCAGATCAAAAGAAACACACTTGCTAAATACAGTTTCATGCCCTTTTATGTATGTAGTGTCCGGAACTGTTTTGAATTCAAATCTTTCAACGATCTTCCAACTGTCACTCAGATGAAACAGCCTTGGTCAGTTTAGATTTCACATAAAAAGACATAAACCTAATAGAAAAATCTTATTCTAAAATGCAAATTTGTTAAGATATTGAAACATGAATTTGACATGTTACGGACACTACAGATTTATTGCTTTTTTTCCCTACTTTTTGCACAGAATGCTTCAATTTAAGCAACAATTTTTACAGGTCATATGCGTCTAGAAACTGAAACCAATTTTAGCATCAATACTACATCGAGAAATATGAATAATTAGCATTTTAAATGATTATAGTTTGAAGCGAGACAGTATACAGTAATTGCCATTTTCGGGGCATATACAAAATCATCTGTCCAAATGGCTAAAGTTAGCACCTTCAAATTTTTATGGAAGCAAAATTGGTCACTTCAATGTTGCATAAACTTCAGAAGTGGCTTCTATGGTGCACACATTTTCTGTATTATATTTATAACATAAAGAAACAATAAAATCAGCAGCAATACTGTGTTTTTGCCGATTATTTACATATGTACAGGGAAAATCTGTTGTGTAGTAGTAGTCGTGGTGGTGCCGTAGTCCTTTCATCATCTTTACCTAAAGAGCTCGATGCAGCGGCGCTTTAATCCTTCTGTGCCGAGCCCAGCCTCGTTCAGCTGCACTGCATTATGGGACTTCTGAGCCCTGGAACACCCGCACCAACATTAAGGATCTACAGTAAATCCGCTTTGCGACGATGTGTATTATAGTTAATGAAATAAAATTGGATTGAATCGAATAAAAGCTAAATTGGTTTCGTTTCCATCACTAAGTCGACCTGATGTGATAATCTTCATCCGCTCCACGTACATAAAGTTCTCATTGTCTCCATAATAAATCCACTCAGACGGCCGACACTGACCTCCGGTCGTCAGACGGCTCCGCTACACGTTCGCGTGGCGGTGATGAAGTTTATCAGTGTTATGATTGAATTCCCCTGCATGCGTGGAACGCAGATTAACTTCTCGTCTCCGTCTGCGTCCGTCCGCGTCTCTGTCAGCCGATCGATAAGCTATTAGGGCTCCTGAACAGAGGTTGAAATGAAGTTATTGAGGCACCTGCCGAGTCGGCAGTCTTCTAATCCCATTGGAAAGGCCCTAATGAGACTGGGAGCAGAAGTGTTTCGGTTACACACCAACACACACACACACACACACACACATGTGCGGTGATCCTTGCAGCTGCACAAAGCAAGGACAAACGTGTCTCCACTGCACTGCAATGCACAAACGCGGAGAAAGTCCGACATGACACTGGTGGGTAAGAACACAACCTGAGCGATGTCACGTGACAAGATTCGATTATTCATTTCATCATAATGCACAAACAGCCAGCCAGATAAACAGACACAAACAAATAGATGTATATACAAACAGGCAGACAGACAGAGACAGAGACATACATTCAAACAGATAGCTACACAGTCAGACAGACAAGTTGGACAGCGATGCAAGCAGGCAGACAGATACAGCTAGCTATACAAAACAGGCAGACAGACAGAGAGATAAGGAGACAGAAAGACATCCTGATATACAGATTGATAGACAAATAGACAGACATGTAAACAGACAGACAGACTATACAAAGAGACATAGAGGTGGACAGACAGATATACAGAAATCTAAACAAACAGACAGACAAATAGACAGAAAGCTATACAAGTGGACAGCCTGGCAGACAGACAGACAGACAGATATTCAGATAGAGACACAGACAGACAAACAATGAATGAACAGACAAACAACCAGCCACCCACCCGGACAGAGAGACAGATAAGCAGTCAGACAGACAGACTGCAAAAGAGATGGATAAGCAGATAGACAGACTATACAAACAGACAGACAGATGTTTGGACAGACAGACAGACAGACAAACAGACCGACAGACAGACAGACGTAGACAGAGATAAGTTTGTAAATTTATATAACAACAACAGATGGCCTGTTTCTCAGTCACACCGAGACATCGAGAAACCAGAGACCTTCCCTCTCAAACTTCCCTCTCAGACCATGTGCTCGCTCTCTCTCTCTCTCTCTCTCTCTCTCTCTCACACCTCCTCTATCCTGTTTCTTCTTTCAGGCTTTGTCAGGTGTTTGGTTGCAAGGGAACGCTACAGTTTCCCTGCCACGCCCTTTTTAAAAAAGAAAAAGACAAAATAGGTACCTGCCATACGTGTGTGTGTGTGTGTGTGTGCGTGTCCTTCTGTAATCATCTGAGGAAGTGTTTTGTTCATAAGATTTATGATCACGCTAATGGCAAAATCAGGACATGTTCGGCTTGTCTCAACATATCGTCACCTCGTCCTCTCTACAAAACTCTACAGAAGAAAGAGAGGGAAAGAAAGAGATAAAGACTCAATGACAACATAATTAGCCCATCTAGCCTGTACTTACCTTACCTAAGTAGCTCATTTTTGCTGTATGCAACATGTAATACCTTAAAACCAAATGTTTTTCACGCTGTTTCCTCAGTCTAAGTCCACCCCTAATCGTGTCCTTAGGTATTACTGCAACATCGTTAAGAATAAAAACAATAATGGAACTTATGGAGTGTCTAGACAGCTTGCTCCCTAAAACATATAAATTGTTCATCTTGTTTGTTTGTTTGTTTTGTAATTTAAATAGTCTGGACAACAAAAAAATGGCGTTTAGATTCTTGTCCAAAAATGTTGTGCCATGTGATGTTGTCCCTGCTGTAATGTCCTTTCCAGGAGGATTAGCACAGTGATTGCCACGCCTGAAAGAGTACCGAGCTTAGCCCTCGATTACTCAGTGCCATGTACCTCCATGAGTATACTTTCTTATCCGACTTCTTTTTTTTTCTCTCCAACTGGCTAACAGCTACTGACGGGAAATAGACAGACAGAGAGACAGAGAAAGATTAACAGGTAGAAAGACACATACACATAAAAAGACAGACAGACAGACAGACAGACAGATAGATAGATAGATAGATAGATAGATATGTAAGAAGACAGACAGACACAGGCAAACAGATAGACATATACTGTATATACATATAGACAGACAGACAGATAAATAAATGGACAGATAGACATACAGTATGAGCAGACAGATAGAAAAACAGGCGGCCAGACAGACAGACATTGAGACAAAGAAAGACAAATAAACAAATAAACACACATGTAGACTTACATGCAGAAAGACAGACAGACGGACATACAGACAGACAGATATATACTTTTATATATATATATATATATATATATATATATATATATATATATATATATATATATATATATATATAAAAAATAAAAACCTGCTTTCAACCTGCTTTTTTGATCACCCAGAAAAAAAAACAGTGTTGTGGCAAGAAGTAATGAAAGTTAAACTTAAAATATGTTTTTTTTTTTTATTCACCACAACACCAGCCCCAAACCTCACACGTTCCTCTACATCCACATACCTTAATCCTCACCAGCCGTTATCAGGACAGTTGAAAGGCTTCAAGCAACAGCTTATGCTTGCACTATTAACCACTTCAGCCTAGCCGAGCAGAACTGCATCAGGCACTGATATTTAAAAAATAGCCTCATGGGTCCCCTGAGACCCTGGAACCAAAAGTAGGGAGATTAGAGGCAGCGTGCGGTCTAATAGCTGACCTCTTCAGACAAGGGGGACGTGTCCTATCTAAGCCCTCCAACTGAGAGAGACTTTACAATCAGTTTTTATCACAAATGGAGGCCAGTCGAGAGGAAATCGCAGTATTCCACTGTAACCCACTACGACGGGACGATGCAGTCATCTACAGAGCCGTTCGATGTTTATTGGAGGGAGTGTTTGATATGAGCACACAAGATGGGATGAGGTTGAATCCATCTGGGTCAGTCACTTCTTCTTTTATTTTGAGCTGAGCCAGACTGGACCGCAAACTGCGCAGACTGTGCCACATTGACTAGAAATGAGAGAACTCTAAAAGTCCAAGTCTTTCGTGCTAGGACACAGCAAATCTCCTGACATCAAACAGCGCGAAGAAGCATAAAAGACGCCCCAGTTACACTTGGCAAGCGGGTCTCTTCTAAATCTTTTCCCAGACGATATCTAAAAACTCTCCTGCCTAATTATCAAGGGCTAACATGAGATCCCACTATGTCTTATCTTCAAACATGTCATTCTCTTCCCTAAACAGGTCTCCTGTTCCTGCTCCTGTTTTTTATGAGTGAGGATTGACTCTAGCTCCGCCCAAGAGCACAACATAAACGTCTTGCCTGGTTTGTGAAGAACAAAGAAAGGGATAACTGAATTTTTGATCTTACCAGATAAAAACGTCATTGGGGTACAACTTCAAATTGTTAATTTACTCAAGCCACCACTGAATGATGGTTGGCAGCAGTGACCAGTTGTTGATGTAGAGGGAGGATACACGGCCAAGGGGAATCTATTGGTACACAGACACTTCGGGCAATTTGGAAACACCCATCATCCTACACTGGATGTTTTCAGCCTGGAAGAGAAAATCCACCAAGCACAAACTTCGTGGACACATTCTAGAGGTGAGGTTTGAACCCCCAACCATGGAAGAGTAAGGCGACAGTACTGGATACTCCATAAAAATTGTGTCCTCCTTGCTCTTTTCCTCGTCATGTAGCTTTAAGTTCGGGATTTAAGGATTATCTAGAAATGCAGGTCACAAACTATCCTAAAAAAACAGCACCATCGAATCTGGGATAGTTTGTACAACTTGACTTAAATAAGCTTGTAGAAAGATATCACAGTTGCTATCTGGATACCAGGTACCATACGATTAAATGTTATCATTACAACACAGAACCTGTCCTTAATGTTCAAGGGTTTTATCCATGGATACAAACCAGACAACCCCTTTGGATACTTTACCAGCTCACTGTAGTGCCTGCATAATTTAAGAACCCTTACTGAGATCATTGACTGTCTGCATAGTTCAAGAACCTTGGTAGATATTTTGGTACTTGCTTTTATCAACAACAACCAGCAAGTGAGATCAGTCCAAGCCCAGAACTCAGAACCCGAGAGTTAAATGTCATGGCAAACTGGTGTAGTCCTGAGACTTGAACATACTACCCTCCAAACACTAAAACTAGAGGTAAACCACTAAGTCACCCTTAATCAGACATAAGACAACCAGTGGAATTCTTTTCTTTGCATATTCCCGTCTGTCAGCAGGGTCAGGAAAGGATTGTTGAGAACCAACAGTGCACTCTGACTAGGGCACCCTGTTTCAAGACCAACATGAATGCCAAACCATGGAGTCTCCCCGGACATGCATATGGCCCCTTGCCTGTCTATCCATCGCAATGATCCCCTGTCCCTCATCACTGCCATGAACTCTTTACCCTTCCTCAAATCCTTGTGACTTGAGCAGCAGGAGATTTTTCTCCACCATGATAGCATAACAAAGCAGAGAAAGTCAGAGTGCTAGGACTTCCTGCTGCTCTTCTTTCCATGTCAGCATACAGAGTTGTTTCTCTCCAGCTTGACCTTCTCTTTCTTTTCTAACGCATCCACAGTGGGGCAGAATGGGAGGAGGAACTGAGGGCAGCTGGCACCATCCCAATTCCCCCACCACGATCCGGAGACTACAAATGTCTGTGACCTCTACTGTAACTGAGTGCTCATTGCTGATACTATTCTTAAAGAGCATGTTATCACGAGCAATTAGTTCCGATGTTTATCGTATTTTTTACATGGCGATGCTGATGCTGGGAACCAGGCCAGCTGAGTTATGAGCGCTCATAAATGAAGACACCAGGTGTTATATATTTTGGTACTGCCTTACGTGCTAAACCCGATGTAACACACTGATGTCAGCATGTAGCTTCAGGCAACGTTTATTCCTCGTAAATGGGTCACATCGATTTCAGGTCCATTAAGGACGTAAAATAGAAGCAGCAATGACAAGTTTGACAAGAGCAAATAAGCTGCAGTCTTCCTTCAGGCTTGTTTTCTGGTTTTATCTTCCATTTCGAGAAGTCTGTCAGTAATTCCCTGCACTGTAATTAAACATCCTGAAATCCTTTCTTTTCTTTTCCTTCTTCTCCGTCTGATTTCAGGCCATCTTCAAGGCTCCGAATTAGACACACACCCAGGAACTCACCAAACAATTAAAAAGAGCCAGATGCTGATAATATAAGGACTGTCAACCCGGGAAGCAGATGTCTTCTCATTTCTAATTTCGATCTTGGTCCTTGGGATTCATTTGTTTGACCAGATTTATTGGGACCAGAAATGTCCTTGTGGATATCCTACTGCAAGAAAGCATTAACTCTAAGGTTTTGAGTCTTCTTTGCAGATGCTTCTCTTCCACTCCCGTTACTCTCAACCATTAAAATGAAGCTAATTAAACTAGGTCTTAGAGGATCCGAGGTATGAAAGAGGGAATAGAATTAATCCCTTTAGAAAGAAAAAAGTTCTGCTGTCTTCTTTATTAAAAATTTGAATATACAGTATGAAGCTCATAGTAAAGGTAAGTTTATTAGGTTAATTGAACATAAAACTTATTCTGCTGTTTGAGACTTTTCTTGGTTGGGGGAAAATATTTGCCCCCAACCTCGCAGCCAATGACTTCTTCCTCTTCCATCACTTGAAGAAACCACTTTGTTATAGGACTTTGATGACAATGAGGTGGCTGAGGTGGAACATTTCCTCAAGAGTAAAAAAGAAGGCTTCTTCAAAGACAGTCTCCACCAGCTCATCCATCGTTTAGAAATGTACGTCACCAAGTGTAGAGAAGCACTAAGCTCGCGACCAATGTTCGTTTTCATTATATAATTTTTTCTTAGCCATAATAACAACCATATCGTATGTTTTTCCTTTATTGTTTTTGTTGCCTAATGATGCTTAAGTCATCTCAGATGTCACGCCATCCTTAGTGAAAAGGCAGCACCCTCTTGGTTATTTATTCTCACAGACTGACATGATAATCTACCTGGGGTTTCAACCACACACGTCCTGTATAATTACGGTTAAGTTCCAGGGAAAAGTGCGAGAAATGGGTGTATGAAGCAATGCAGGATGAACTACAGTACACCACAAATGAAAAAATTGAAAACTGGAAATCGTTCCTTTTATCCTTTCTGCATATTCCGATATGCCCTATTCCGGAGTCCTGCCCTGGGACCTCGTTTTAAAAGTAGTCAAGATACATGAAAGATGAAATCTACGTTTGGCACTAATGCAGCAAGATGGCCATTTCCCAAACGTAGAACATAGAACTATCATATTTCTGTAAACCAAACGTATCCACATGTTTTGAATCCAAAGCTTGGCAGCAATGCTAGCTAGTAGTCCATTTAGCACAAGATACAAATAACCGCAGTGGAGAATTACTTGAAACTTCAATGGCCCATTACTTAAACATGAAGAAGAAAGAAGTCCACAGTCAAAGGTTAGGCCTATCATCATCTCCGTTCCCTCCTCTCCTCATCTCCCAGCTGAGGAACTCAAGGAACACGTTATTATTAGCTTCTTTGATATGCAAAGGCTTCCAAGAGTTACTGTATTTAGATGACTAGCCTGATTTAATGCGCCCAAAAGCACAATATTGACTTTCCAGAAAGGAAGGGAGGCAAAGGGAGGAAAAAAGGACACAATGATGATGATGATGATGATGATAATGAGAGAGCAAGATCATGCTTCAGGTTTAACTTTATTCATCTGTCAAAAATCCCCAAAACAAAAATAGCTCTCTACACGTCCTCTGGAAATCCCGATTCATCATACTACTAAAAAAATGTGCCTTTGATCATCATTTTCGCAGCTGTTTAGAGATGGAGGCACTCGACAGGCGCATCATTCATCCCCAAAACACAGCCTGACACTACGCATTACGTCATGTAGCCCGCAGCCACGGGGCTCGACGGTGAGCACTTACAGATAAGAGCATGGTCGCACTCCTCTCTTAACCCTTCTTCTCTTACACTCCCAGCACTCTAATCTTTTGTTCGCTCCGAAGGCTATTATTCGCCGTCAATGCATGACACAAAACAGATGCTGAGTATTAAATAGCAAACAAACATATAAACAGAAGGGAATTTTTTTTTAAGTTGATCTAGGGTGTACTAAAGGAAAAAGTTGGGAAAGGACAAAAGGAAACCTGTTGGGCTAAATTGCGGTTGTGACCAAAAAACAATGTAAGTTTTGTTAGAAAGTTGGTTCAGATCTTAATAAGACTGGGATCTCGACAAAAACTTTTAATTTTTATGGAGTTAGATATGAAGTTTATGGGATAATGAGACAACACGTTAATACTGTATCGCGTTCAGTCTTAGTAACTGTTATGTAGAATTACATGGTCATGGTCAATGTGTTGGACAATAGGCTATTGGCTTGTTTATGTTTTGGAAACAATAAGCAATTAATTTTGCAACAGAATATCTACAAAATAATATTTAAAAAAATATTTAAAAAAGCAAAACTCATTCTCTAGCTGATACGAACTGCAACCTAGAATGATGTAGCTGATGATGAGGAAGCTGGACTTGGAATTAACCAGATTTTCAGGGTGAAAGTGATCGGATTTCCAGTTTAAGCTACACCCACTTGGGGGTTTATATCCAGTTACAGACGGTGATATTGTGATACACCCTATTCGGGAAAAAAAGTCTGTATTTTGTATAAAAGCACTTCATAGCCACATGAGCTAACTTGAACAAATAGGATTTACGAGATTTCATTTTTACGAGGTGTTTTGGTATAACAAAGTGCCAAATTCCTCAAGTTAATACCTTAAAAAAATGGAAATGTTATTAGCAAGTGCCGCACTTCTCGGTAACTAATTGCACCAAATACTGATATACACAAAACAAAAGGTCAGGGAAATGTCTTGAGAAAAAAATGCATTGCTCTTTTAGTCTACAATTAAGGCATTGTAAAAATCACAGAGCTCTGGGGTATGTGACATTCCTACCGAGGGTTTCCAACTCTAGTTGCTTGGGCAACATAATTACACACAGGGGTGGCTGGGGTAACAGGGCGGGGGGAAAGAGGGGTTGGAAACACACTGCGAGGGTTTTTGAGCTTTGACACCATGCCATTATGGTCCTGTTTGAACCTCGTACAAAATAAGCGGGTCGCGGTGTCGCGCTCCCTGTCCTCTGGCCAAACCATCCTGCTGGCTGCCAAGGCTTTTTGTATTTTTATATTTATATATGTATATAGACTTTGAAAAGCAGCCACTGTAACGAAGAGTGGATATCATCTGCTTTTCAGCATTCGGCTGTTTTTAGCTCGTGGACTTGCCAATACTCCTACTGTGTGCTAGCAGGGACAAAATATAATCTGGAAAATATGGCATGTTATGATTGCAACCAACCGCACGGATGTCTGTGATCTCTCTGGATGCTCATTATAATCTGCAAATATCTCTGGCATTTTGGGATGAAATGTAGCTGAAGATTTTTGCATCGCAGCTATGTATTTTCTCTACCTTTTTTAAACGAACGCTACATTTTGGTTCAAAGGGTTCAATTTGTAATTTTTTAATTTTTCTACATATATGTCTCCATAGCAACTGGGAGGTTAGGTTTGGGCAGAGTTCCTGTGTTGACAAGAAAGCCACGCATCTTGAAGTGTTGTATTCCTCTTATACTGTAACTGTTATACAGTAAAACTGTTTATTTAAAAAATAATAATAATAAAAAATAAATAAATATATATATATATATATATATATATATATATATATATATATCGTCTACACCACTTTATCCTGTGTACAGGGTCGTGGTGGGCCTGGAGCCTATCCCAGGCGGCTTAGGGCACGAGGCGGGGTACACCCTGGACGGAGTGGTAATCAATCGCAGGGCACACACGCACACACTCACAAGCTCATTCACACACAACGGGCAGTTTGCTTACGCCAATTAGCCTAACCTGGTGGTCTTTGAATGGTTGGACGAAACCAGAGTACTTGGAGGAAACCCACCGAGCACGGGGAGAACATGCAAACTCCATGCACAAAGAACTGAGATGGGAAACAAACCCGGACTCTGGAGGTTCAAGGCGACAGTGGATAGTGGACTTGAGGATACTTACTGTATATAACTCATTCATGCATCTTCTATACCGCTTTATCCTGTATTTAGGATCGCGGGGCCCTGGAGCCTATCCCAGGAGACTCTGGGCACGAGGCAGGGTACACCCTGGACAGCGTGCCAATCCATCGCAGAGCACACACACACATTCACACACTGTGGTCAATTTGGGAACGCCAATTAGCCACTGTATATAACTGCTATGTAGAATTACTGTGTACTTATACAGGTAGTTACATTTAATATTATGGAAAGTTCATAAACCGAGGTTGTTCCTGTTATCACTTATAGCAGATATACAGTATTGTATTGTACGTAATGATATCTCGCACCAGCCTCTCTGAAAACTTAACTTTACAGCTTTATTATTGAGTGTTATGAAGGTCTGACACTGGAGACTCCTTCCATCAATATTAAATGTCTCCTCACGGTACACTTACACATATTAACAATTTATTTTTAAAACTCAAACGAATATGCAGTCTTTGATTTGCTGCCCTAATATTGTCCAAGGTACTCCTATAAAAAAAAAAGCAAAGCCTTCTAACCAATCAAAATTGAGAATTCAGAAGAAATGTGGTGGGGTTTTTTTTGTAAGCAATCATAGTAGCAATAAAGTAGCACTCTGTGAAACCTCACCACTTGACGTTTATGAATGGACTGGTATTATTTTGATCAGCATAATTAAATCTGTTACATGTTCTAAGCCAGGAGCATTACAGAAAGTTTAAAGAGTTCTCCACTAAGCTATTTTAATTGAGTGCAAAAGCCGAATTATTCTTGAACTCCGAGAGCAGGTGATTAAAGAGCTGAACGAGGAGCAGATGCCAATGTCACACATTCCACTTCAAACTCAAAGCAGTCGAGCGTTCCTTCCAACCACTGCCAGGTCGATTAGATTACACCAAGAGCCTTGGCGACAGCTCCTGGGCATACTTGAAAAGTGGTGGCTACAGTATCTGAGATCCTCCCCGTTCGCTCCTCTCCAGCTTGAAAAAAAGAAAAAAAAAAGATACAGTACACCGAGCGGCTCGGGGAAAGAGATAAAAAAGCAGGACCGAAGAGATAAAAAAAAAAAGATTTATTGTAGAGTCACAAGAAGGAACTTCCTTACAGTAAGAGAAGCTATAATCTTTACAAAAAATCTTTAACCCATAAAAAGTAAAAAAAAAAAAAAACTTTGAAAAGTTAAAAGGATATTTCGTAGCTGAAGAAAACAACCAAGAATAAGAGATCATTGAATATGTGGACGTTGTAATGAGTGCAAAAGTATGCACACCCCATAGTTTTGGGAGTAAGGAAAAGATTTTTACAATTCATCAACTCTGAGATACAACTGTAAAAAAATAAATAAATAAATAAAAAATCAACAAATAAAATCACAATATCTAAAACAGCTCTAATTTAATTTTAAAAAATGGTGATAAAAAAACTTCTACACTGCTTAAGAATATCCTAAACCAAACTATTTGTGCAACCCAAATACAAAGAATTAATAAAATGTCTTTGTCCTAAGGGGATGCAAACTTTTTGCAGTCATCAAGAGAAGAAAGCATGTCCAGACGCTGTGCCGAAAACCCTGCCCTTATTTACCGTTTCCGCCATAACCCTCAGACATTACAGCATTTTTCCTCAAAGTCAAACATTCCAGTGGCTTTGTATTCACTAGCCAAGTCTGCGCCAAGAACTGAAACGTTCCTCCTAAACAAACAGCACCTGCCGAACACCGACTGTGTGAGAGGATTAGTATCTCTGATGACTCCTGACCACCTAGTGAAGCTTCTTTAAGAACTACTCAAGCCGACTGGATCTGGTGCGGTCTATCCACCGGGATCAGCATGCAAACCCACCGACGCGAGAACTTCCTGGCCATCTCTAGATTATCCAACTCACTGAGCCCATTGAACGTCCAGCCCCAGGAGGAAACTGGAAACCATTTACTATTCAAGCTGAAGGAGCTATAACCTCTCCTGCATTCAGATCATGGGCACGGGGGTCAGAGACGCAGCACTGAATGACTGAAGACTGTGGCCTGGTTTCAATATCGCCCCGGGGGAAAAGCTATCGCTTCTAAAGGGGCCTTGATAAGCAGCACCATTATTGCGAGGCCGAGAGAAAAGCTTTTCTTGAGCAGAAATTAAAAAGGACCCGAGCACTTACTGGCTACTTCCAGCGACGCGTTGTGGCTCACGGCTTCCCCGAGATAGTTGCGGGCCACGCAGACGTACGAGCCTTCGTCCGGTTTGCTCCGGCGTCCATGAACGATTTTCAGGAAGAACAGGGAACCGGTGGGAAGGAGCATGCGATGGGAGCGAGAGTCATCCCGATCCGTTTCCACCCTCTCGCCATCCTTGTACCACTCCACCGTCGGCGTGGGCCGTCCCTCAGCCTTGCAGTTGAGCGTGGCCGGTTCGCCCTTGGACACGATCAAGTCGGAGGGATGCTCCACAATACGGGGCGGGTAGTCCTCCTGCCGCAGACGAGATCCTGGAGAACAGAGAGAGGGGATGGGAATGGGGTTCAGTCAAATGGTACTGGGGTCTAAAGATTTCAGAGAGCTTAGAACAACAGAGAGGAAAGGAAGAGAAGTATTTATAACTGGTTTAGAGATTACTCTTTGGGATTAATAAAAGTAGTCAGTCAGCCTGCCTGCCTGTCTGTCTGTCTGTCTGTCTGCCTGTCTGTCTGTCTGGTTGGTTGGTATGATGCAAAAGTACAAGTGTTTCTAGGGCTTGTTCTGGTTCTTATTCTTCCAAGTCTTCTTAAAGGCCACTTCTTATACTGTAAGTCCTGTTCAAAACCTGGGTCGGCTGGTTGTGCTTTGGCTAAATGTAACCCTGAAGAGGGAAATAAAGAAAAACCTCTGGCGAGCACAAATATGCCTTGTATAAAAGAAAATGCTGGTACGAGTCGGGCGTTTAGACTAACATTTGTAAACATCTTCCTCAGTGTACGCGGTCAGACCACATTTACGACCGCCATGTTTTTCTTTCAAGGGACTCATTTGTCCAGCGGACGAAATTACTGGGTTGAAACATGCACTGCTCCTTCTAAGACGGCTGTCCTCATTCCACCTTCTGAACAAGACAGATTTTTATCTTGGAAGCAATAAAAATGCAACCTGACTTGCAGATTTAGCACATTGACATTTTGTAGGTAGGATTTTTTTTATTTTAATTTTTTTAAGTGTCTATAATAAAGTGTGCTTTATGTACATTGGTTATCCAGACATGGCTCATCGGCGCTCGCACCTTTACCATCTGATTTTCCACACTGCCATAAAGAGAAAAGTTGGACGAGAGTTGAAATTTTAATAATATACATTATACAACCGAGTGTATTTTAAGTAAGTAAGGCAGAAATGGAACCAGTCTGATTGAGCGATAAAACTAGCAGATAAATTGATGTCAACTGATTTACACTTATTTTATGTTAGTAAAAGTATAACACAGGGAGTTTGCAGGCAACCCAAATAGCACTGAGGGTGCCAAAACTTTAATTAAATACAACTGAATTAAATTTGATGATTTTGTATTATGTATTATGAAACCTTGAGAGGAACCAGACTCAACAGGGAACCCATCCTCACTTGGTTATAAAGAATAGCGGAAACTGAGTTGTGAATTTAAATATTAATTGCAAAAAAACACAAAATTAAATAATAACGACTAAAAACATGTACGACACAAGACTAAGAGAGTTAAAGAATTAGAGATAAAAAGTTCTCATGTGTTACACCCTATGGAGTGAGCATACATAGTCAACAGGGAACCATTAGCTGGGGATTTTGGGATTTAAAAAAAGTTTTACTTTAAAAAAAAAAAAGTACTTATAATATTTAACAAAGCTACTAAACGAAGGGGGAGACATTTAATAAAAAAGTGTCAACCGGGTGTGACGTGCAATAAAAGTGTAAAAATGGACTAAAATGTAGGGCAGTTCTAGCATCATGGATATAACTCATATTGATAAAAAAAAAAGAAAAAAAAGAAAAACAAAAAATATAAACCGTACTCAGCATCACGGACATGCTCAGCATCAGCAAATTAATTTGCATAACTTTTAACGTAACATCTTCAGCTAAAAACAAACAAAACCTTAAAATTCATACAATCACTTACATCCAGAAAATATCCAGCGTCAATAAACTAACTTGTATGAGAGAATACAGCACAGAAAGAAAAGCACAGAAGTGTAAGATATTTAGTATACTACATTTTTATTTAATTTTACATTTTTAATCCTTATTGTAATGATAAATTCTAGCTTATTCTAGCTTTAGTTTGATTTCGCTCTCTAGTGCATGTCTTTTTTATTGAAGTGAAATCTTTTATTTTTAGGTCACGGAGTGTATGGGTGTGTACATGGCAAATAAAATTTGTATTTAAATTTAAATTTTTCCATGAACATACTCAAATTTTAACATTTGAAATTGTAACTATGAAAAAAGTAACTAGGAAATTATTAAATCACAATTACTGATATTTCCCTCTGTTTTTCTTCGTAATTTCCATAATTTATTTGGCTGTTTGTGATTTTTCGTCACTCAGCTTTGAACTTCACTGTTTAAATTATAAGTAAAAGTTTACGCGGTGTAATCAGATGTAGTGAATCAGCATGATTGGGTGAATTATAACCAATGGTAAGGTTGACCTTTGCCCTGTAACAGGTCTATTAAAAATGCCTATAAAGTGCCTATAAAAGTCTAAACATCTGCTAAAATTCCAGATTTAAAAAAAAGGGGAAAAAAGGGGTTGAAGGACAAATCAATGTTCTTTAATTATGAGATCTCATACACTTCTCTGTCTTTCTTTAATCGCTAGACAACGGTTAACTACAGGAGCAAAATAATCCTCATAATTACTAATAACTAAAACTAATTAATAAACATTTATTAGACTGACACTGATATATAACATATAATAAATAACTTTTCGTTCTGCTATGTTAGCGTTAAAAACATAAAACCTTTTGGATTTCTTAATCTCACACAAAAGTTTAATTTTGCCGTTTATTAGTATTGTTGTTATTATTAATATTAATAATATTATGCAATTTAATTAAATTTAATTGTCTACCTATAACTTTTCCTGCACTGACCTGGATATACTCTCATCCATTTTGCCAAAAAATTACTTTTTACATGTACAGTATACTGTATATTCTCCTGTTATGTCCTTTAACGTGAAAAATAAATAAAAAATATTTTAGAAATGTATCCGAAAAAAAGATATAAACCTTCACACTGTGCTACACTGTCTATACGCTGTGATCCGTACAAAGGTATCAGGATAGAAATTTTCTCATATCGTTCGTCTTTAAAGCCCACACACCCCGTGTCTGTGAGAAAACTCATCCTCCAGTTATACTGTAGTATCGTCCGTCCGCTTTCGAGTGCCGCGGTGATGGGCGTTAACTACAGCGCTGACGTTTAGACGTTTGACACGTAGCTCATTAAAGACAAAAAACGTGAGGAGGCGGGAGGAGGAGGAGATCAGAGACATCACAGCGTCCCGAGAGACACATCACAATTATACATCCGCACAAACACAATATCTGTGTCTGTGTGTGTGTGTGTGTGTGTGTGTGTGTGTGTGTAGACCTGCATCAGTTCCAGGTCATGGGATTCTGGACAAATGATTAGTGACCCTGGACCATGTCTTAATTCCAGACCCTGCCAATATCCTCTCTCTGTCTCTGTGACTCACACGCACACTCACACACACACACAAAGAGGAGGCATTGTTCTTTTCTTTGCCACCTGAAATCATTTGGAAGGTTGACTGTTACTATGAGAGATTTTACCCACATGGACTCGCTCTAAAGACGAGGACTACAATAATCTTTTTTCCTTTATTTCAGATGGACTGAAGCCTTTGGTGTTAAATATCATAAGCATTAAAATTCCTTAATATGGAGCAACTCCTCGGCACGAAAACAGATTCCTCCGTCATTTCTTTTACCACGTGTCTGTTTTTGCAGTCGGTCTGAAAGCCTGTCCCATGGAGAGACGTCTAGACTTCAGGATACTTTTAGGAGAGGAAAATAAAAAGAGTGAAATATTCACATGAGATGAAGCATAAAGAGGAGCAGTGTTTAATTAAACACAGCCGAGGAAATAATGCAAAAGTGCAGTGTGTCGCTACCTGTCCCTCTCTCTTTCTATCTCTGTCCCCTCTTCACCTCTCTCTCTCTCTGTCTTTATCAAATGCTATAGTTTCATCACCATAACCTCTTTCTTTTTCTCCTAAAGTTAATTAAACGCAGATTCTCGTGTTACAGATTGCGCGTAAACTTCTCCATCCTGAAATCTAAACGCTCCACCAACCGCTTCAAGGTGCTCGCACTGGAGACTCCTTCCAAATCAATGTAATCGATCGTTTAGTCGCAGTGAATGTGCCGTTGCGATAGAAACCATAATGGATTAAAAGCAGGACGTACATATGAACGTGATTAACGTATTCTGACCAATCAGATTTGAGAATGTGGTATAACGGAATCCTTTTCCCCCACCTTCTTATTTAGCATTCTGTTTTCCATCTATGTATCTCTCCCTCTCTCGCTCTCTCTCTGTCTAACCACTGCATCCATTCCTTCACTTCCCCTCTCTGTCTCGTCTTTCAGAAGAAGAGAAGCTGGGAAATTCTGCAGCTATGATCTGATCGATCAGTGCCTCTGGCAAGACTCATATTTCTCTCTCTTTCACTCACATAAACACACACACACACACACATCAAGCACCCACAGATCAGCGCATTTCTTCACCTCCCCATTCTCCTGGCGTCCGTTATATCGAGTCGTTCCTCCGCCGGAGCTTTACCATGAACGTAATTAATGAGCGAGATAATGAAAAAGTGTACGAAAGACGAACTCGAACCAAGTACCCAATAAAACACACTTTCCAATAAAGAAGTGGAGCGATAGTTATAGGTGGAAATACACCTCCGCTCTGAAATATTCTCTCTCTCTCTCTCTGTTATATGTTGATTTTCTTTTCTCTTTCCTCCTGCAGCCACTCGGGAACGTCTGAGTCGAGGGTTTATAATAAAATATACCAACTCTTATTCAAAGACTTTTATTTATCCTCTTTTCTTCTCTCTCTCTCTCATATTAAAGATATGATCTCCACTCCTGAGAAATATCATGAAACTCACTTCTAACAGAAGCCTTAGAGAAGACGTTGAATTCTGTGGACACGTTTTGTGGGTGTAAAGTTTCGATGGGAAAATACAGTAATCAACGACAGGCTGACGTAACCAAGCCGATGCTACTGTCACCAACGCAAAGTCACTCAGTCTCAAACAAAGAGAATCACCTTTGAACCAATCGGAATACAGATTTTGGTCAAATCCATATAAATAAAAGAATGGTTTTATCCGTACATCGGTCAGAACTTGCTCTTTCAATGATATCTTTACGTTTCATGCATCGCAGACAAACCGAAACCGTCAGTAAAAAAACAAAACCTGTCTGTCTGTCTGTATGTCTGTCCAGCTGGATTTTGTCACAGCATCACGCGAAACTGTCTGAACATTTAATGACACTTTGGCAGTACTTAGGTATTTGTCCGAAGTTAAACCTTCAACACCAAAATTGAATTTAAAGGTTGTGTGAAAGTGACGTTATGAGCAGTTATGTGGCAGATTACAAACCACACGTTTTGACAGCATACTGCGAATGCGTCAAACTGTGGACACGGCTTACATTGACCGCTGGACAGACTTTACTGAATCTTCTGCAGTCCTTACTGTAGATTTCTGCCTGAAGAATATTGAGGTTTTAAACACTGATATGATGCAACATTTATTACATTACTACATTACCTTTTAAAAGTAAGAATCTACAACTAGCCAAAGTGCTAAGCTAGTGCACTGTTAGCTATTTTCAAAATGATACAGTGTCAATGTAACATTAGCATTAGCACAACAACAACATAAACAGCAGCTCGCGTTCAGACAAACACGGCCTTTCATTCTGACTCTTAACTGCCAATAGTTTAAAAGAAATTCACACACTCTGAGCAGTAATAATGCAGTGTGTGTGTGTGTGTGTGTGTGTGTGTGTGTTGTGATCTGTGAAGCGTAGACTCAGCTACCGGGCGAGATAACGGCAGCCATCAAAACCCAACAGAGCTGCGAGAAATATGTGCGTTTATTCTTATCTACTGTTACAGTCAGATACGTTTTAATCCGATCAAAGACAGAGATTAGAATAATTTCTACGAAACAGTTCTTTTAATTAGTTCACGTTGAGCGCTCGCGTAACGCTCCAGCGGAAAGAAGTTTCTGTTTATTAATGTTAATGGTTTCCCTGAGCTGCAGAAGAGGAAGGCTGGCAAAAGTCTCGACCGATCCAGATCAGACCGGATTCAGTCAGGGTTACATACTGAACACAACTGCTGTGTGTGTGTGTGTGTGTGTGTGTATGTGTGTGTGTGTGTGTGTGTGTGTGTGTGTTAGAGCAAAAATATCATACCGTATCATGGCAACAAAACAATATTATACATATACAGTTGTTTACCTGCCATGATTTTATACACACTACCGTTCAAAAGTTTGGTGTCACTTGCAAATTTCTTTGTTTTTGTTTAGTGATTTATTTTCTACATTCTACAACAATACTGGGGATTTCAAAACTATAAAATAACACATATGGAATTAGGTAATTACGTAACAACAAGAAAAACAACAGTTAGTTGTTATTTTAAGACACAGAGGTCAGCCTTTCTGTAATAGTTCCTGCAAGAACAGTATTGTCAAGTGCATTTGCAAAATCCGTCAAGCACCATAATGAAACTCTCATGAAGGCCGTTCCAGGAGGGCGAGACCAAAAACTACCTCTGCTGCAGACGAGAAGTTCATTTAGAGTTATCAGCCTGAAAAATGACCAATTAACAGCACCTCAGATTAGAGTCGTTATGAAGTCTTTACAGAGCAGAAGTAGCAGAAACATCTCAATATCAACTGTTCAAAGGAGATTAATGCATTTTGTGGACGCCTTCAGCATTCCTTTACGTAGAAAGAAATAAACATCAGGAACCATCATGGAGTTAGAAAGTGACCCCAAACTTTTGAACGGTAGTGTATATAAAAAAAATCTTGGTGTCTAAAAATAAAAAAAAATGTATAAAAAAAATACTGTATATTATTTCCATATTTAAATAAAAGTTTTTAAGCTTTTTTTATGTTAGAAAAATTTTTAATATCAAAATACCTTTACAAAGTGTATTATGGCATAATTTTTTATCAATATTATTTCATCGTATCGCCAAGCCCCTGCATATTATGAAATTTTTTAAAGGTTTTGTTGTAGTTAAACAGAATTTGTAATAATTTTAACATTCGTTAAACACAAACAAAATATAATAATGCTCTTTTTTCATTTTATGTGTGGGTCATATGATAATATAATATTAATATTGTCATAACTTATAATTAGGGTTGTTACGATTCCGATACTGGTATCAGAAATGCTACCGATACCACAAAAAAATCTGGCATCGGAATCGGCGAGTATTTGAGTCCACGTACCGATCCGATACCATTTTCCTAAACATAGCCTATTTATGGCCGCTAGCTTTGCTAGCTTAGCTTAAGTACAGAGTGTCACGGCGTGCGCCTGTGATGGGTGTGCGCCCAAATTGATATCGCACCTCGCTCACTCCTCGCTTACTAGTTACATTTACATTTACATTTAGGCATTTGGCAGACGCTCTTATCCAGAGCGACTTACATTATTATCTCATTATACATCTGAGCAGTTGAGGGTTAAGGGCCTTGCTCAAGGGCCCAACAGTGGCAACTTGGTGGTTGTGGGGTTTGAACCTGGGATCTTCCGAACCATAGTCCAATGCCTTAACCACTGAGCTACCCCTGGCCTAGTTAGGCGACCTCCCCCCCCTTTAGGTATGTGAAGGAGCAGGGCCGCAGAATCAGGCAACGGCCCATGAGCTATCGCCGCTAAAACACAGCGGGGAGTGTAGCTCGGGGTCTGACTGTTGGGAAGCTGGACTTTGCGACGCGGTGGATTTTATGAGACAGTGGCACAAGAGCGGGGCGATGTGATGCGCCCAAGAGACTTAAAAAAGGGGGGCGCCTTTGATCTCCGTGAGAGGAGCGCATGAATGAGCTGCGCGAGCTCCCGCGGCACCTTCACTTCCGCTTAGAGCCCGCCTTCGCATCCCTGCCGCCGAAGTGGAAAAGGCCGCAGAGAGCCTTTAACCCTTTCCTTACCCATTTTTCTAAATAAATTACCTTTTTCATGTAAGACCTCGCCTCCTGTCCGTGTTTCATGGTGTCGCCCGTGCACTTAGGGCCGAACCCGTTACACAGGGCTAGTAGTATTTTACTTAAAAAAAGAAATTATATACACACACACACACACACACACTGTACAGATACACACCCAGGTATCGGATCAGTACTCGGTATCGGCCAATACCCTGAGCCCAAGTATCGGAATCGGTATCGGGAGGGGAAAAAATGGTATCGGAACATCTCTACTTATAAAGCATTATGCACTTTTAAAAAATAAATTAATTAATAAATAAACATTCAAAGTGTTAACATGTTTAAGATAGTTTCAGTGTTAAAAATAACTGGACCGGAGAAAATGACATAATATTTAACAGTCCACTTAAACAGTGTCTAGTAATATTTGTGTTTTTCATTAATTTTTTTTAAATTCTAAACTAAATGTGACTTGGAGTCAAATGATTTGCATTAAATTTTCTAAAAGTTTTTAACTTCACCAAATCATTATAAAAGCAGAATCGAAAGAAAGAAAGAAAAGATATAAAGAAAGAAATTATGATTGTTACATAATGAAATTTATTTTTTTGTACGCATTCAATAAAAATATTATTACACACCTTTTTTGTAAGATAACAGTTGCTGGGAGTTTCTTACATTATGTTACATACTGTCTGTGTGTGTGTGTGTGTCTGTGTGTGTGTGTGTGTGTGTGTGTGTGTGTGTGTGTGTGTGTGTGTGTGTGTGTGTGTGTGTGTGTGTGTGTGCGCGCGCTCTGCGATGGATTGGCACGCTGTCCAGGGTGTACCCTGCCTTGTGCCCCGAGTCTCCTGGGATGGGCTCCAGGTCCCTGTGACCCTAAATACAGGATAAAGCGGTATAGAAGATGAATGAATGAATGAATGAATGAATGTTACATACTGTGTGTGTGTGTGTGTGTGTGTGTGTGTGTGTGTGTGTGTGTGTGTTAGAAAAACAGGTATTATATACTACATCTGATCACATCTCCCACCCTGAGTATGCCTGCAAGTGTGTGTGTGTGTGTGTGTGTGTGTGTGTGTGTGTGTGTGTGTGTGTGCGTGCGTGCGTGCGTGCGTGCGTACATTCCAATCTACAGCTCATTGTTTCGGCTAATCTTATCTTATCTCACCTTGTCTTCTGACGATCTGAGTAACGATCAAACAGATGTTATCAAACACCCGCACAGTCATGTAACACACACCTATACATACACACACAGATTAAAGCTGAAGCGCCACGCTCCTCCTGCACACTTTATACCCTTTTATACACCTTTTATACACCTTTATATATAGCTTTAATTGCCGCGTCAGCCAGATCTCTGATAAGGAATTCTGGGTAAGATAAGAGCAGGCGAGTGCGGCGAGCCGCTGCAGATCTGCAGGAACATTAATGTGCAATTAGAAGCTTGTTAAAGGTCTGATTTATGGCCGTGATAAGCACGAGGTGTGCCTTTAGGCAGCTCAGCGAATCTTACGTCAGCCAAATAAAAGTTTAAGAGTGGGCTCATAAAGGAAGCACTGAGGAAGCCGAGTGTGTAAAGGCGAAGTGTTTGTACTTTGATCATCATAATCGTAATTTTTTTTTTCCTTTGAACACAACTTGTCCTTTCTGTTTGTGGCTTGCTCTTAATGTTGATGTTATACAGCCGTGTCACATATCAGCCTGAATATGAAACCTGAGCGTTTAGGAGCGAGCGTAGAGACGAGGTCCGGCTCGTCTGGGACGCTGAAGGACGTCCTGAAGGACTGAAGGGCCTATGCGTCTGAAACCCAAACAATAAGTGCAGTCTTTCCCTTTTTTCTTGCTTCTCCAAAAGGCGCATAGACATTTACACACACACACACACACTGAGTCCTGAGGAGACGCTGTTGCTCAGAGTGCAACCCTTTTCATGCTAAAGTTTGTATGTAATGTTTTTGCGGAATTATTGGTCACAAAATGTAAAAAAAAAAAAATGGCTCTCTACAGAGGAGTACAAAACGTCTCCATACACACGGGACGTTATTAACACCACGAGGACAATTGTCTCATAAAAGTTTTAGTTTATGTTATGTCATCTACATGAGTAAAAGAAAGGTAATGTACATTGGTCAGATGGTCAGAACTGGCTGGTTTAATGATATCGTCTCGGGTTACTGTGCTGTAACCCTGTTCCCTGAAAAGGCGGAAACGAGATGCTGCGTGAAAACGCTATGGGAACCATTTTGTCACGTTGCCGGTTGTGAAGCATGTGTGCAAACACGCCAAATTTTTGGCTATATATAACCTCGGTCAGGTGACGTCATCTGATTAGACGCAGGTGGAGGTTATAAATACTACTGAGCCGGCGACAAACCTCAGATTAATTTGTCTGAACGGACGTCCGGTCACGTTCCCGCCTTTTCAGGGAACAGGGTTACAGCACAGTAACCCAAGACGTTCCCTTTCAAAGGCTTTCTCTCGATGCTGCCTGAAAACGCTATGGGAACGAGAATACCAACGCTGCCGCACTACGAGTGTCTGGACCCCAAGGTTGTGTAGCGTGTGCGCACAAAGCCGAGAAGGTCTCAGAACTATGCCTGGGCAGCTAACTCGGGGCTTTCCCTGAGCCCGGAGTAGCATGAACATCCAGATTATAATGTAACAAATGTGTGCGGGGAGGACCAACCCTCCGTGTCACACAATCGCTACAGGGGAATACCTCTTGCTGGTGCAAAAGGAGGCGATCTCCCTGGTTGAATGAGCCCTGCTTCCTAGAGGTTCGAAGTGAACCCACGCGCCTCATAGGAGAGGGCAATATGCATCTCTCACCCAGTGTAGTGGCGGCCGCTCCAGCGGCCCCAAGACATGTAAAGGCTGCTCTGACCTACACCACTGGCTGATGCGGTGGACGTAAATCTGAAGAGCACGTACTGGACAGTAAGTGAAGTTTCTCCTGCTCCGAAGCTGTAAAAGGCGGAGGACAGAAGGCTTCAGAACAGTAGGGTGCTTGTTACAAATTGAACTTTCGGAAGATAGTTCAGTGAGGACGCGGTTAAGTACATCTTGAGAGTACTAGGGCACAAGCCAGAGGACAAGCTTTTCCTGCAGAAACTCCAGCACTGAAACATTTCGGCAGTGGGCTGGGTCTACCTGCTTAGCACACACTTTCTGCAGGGGAATACCTCTTGCTAGTGCAATAAATGAGGCGATCCCCCTGGTTGAGTGGGCCCTGCTTCCTAGAGGCGAAGTGAGCCCACGCGCCTCATAGGAGAGGGAAATAGCATCTCTCACCCAGTGTCACCCTTTAAAACATTCCATTTGAGGGCATAAGCTCTTGAAGAGGGATACTAGATCCAGAGTCAGGGAGTAGCAAACAGGACATTTGCTGATCTTGCGAGGCAAAGCGATCCACCTCTGCTGCATGAAATCTCTCCCAGATTGACTGACTACTTCAGGGTGGGTTTCAGGGTTTCCATTCCCTGTGTGTCAGAGATTGACTGGACAGTTACAACTGCTCTCACATTCATATGCCCTGGAATGTAAATCGCGCTGAGGGACAGGAACCTGGTGCGCTAGCTATTCAGCGGCACGAGCACAGTCCGCCCTGGCGATTAATATATGAGACTTGCCATAGTGTTGACCACCCGCAATGGGACATGGCACTCTAAACCGCTGGAGGAAGTGCTTTAGGGCGAGAAATAGAGCCATCATTTCGAGGCAATTGATGTGCCGTGCAAGAAGAAGGCCTCTCCAGCACCCTTGGGCTGAAACGGTCACCTAAGACCGCACCCCCGCCCGTGAGGGAAGCGTCTGTCGTTAGCATCTGCGACGACAAGACAAACTTAGAGTGGAACCCAGAATCAGAAACCAGGGTCTGAACCACATAGGAAGGCTACGAAGCACCTGGCGCGTAACCCTTGTTGGGGATCGGCCCTAGAGTGAAATCCCCTGTTTTAGCCACAACTGAAATGCTCTCATGTGCCGAAGGCCCTAAGGTCACCGTGGATACGGCTGCCATGAGAGCTAAGATCTGTGATGGTCACTTTCTTGGTCTAGCTTGATTTCCTTGAGGGTGTTGACACGAGCGGGAGACAGCTGTGCCCACTTACGATCGAATCTCATGTGACACCCAAATCCTCAGAACAGGAAAGAGCACGCTTTCGTGGCGTTGGGTCTCAATCCTCAGAAACAAGATGAGCGACATGCTGATGTCGAAGCGCTAGCTAATGAGACTGGGCCAGCCAGTCGTCTATGTAATTCAAATATGGATGCCCTGGTAGTCGTAAGAGCCAGAACTACATCCATGCATTTTAATATGTGCGGGTGAGAAAGCTAGACCAACTGAAAAGGACCCGATACTGGTAAGCTTGGCCCCCAAAAGCGAACCTCAGGTCTTTCCCTGTGTTGTGGGAATATTTCTATATGAAAGTAAGTGTCCTTCAATCGATTGTCACAAATCAATCGCTTGGTAGGATTTGAGAGTAAGCACTTTAACAGTCAACATTTTGAAACTGTATTGTTTATTTTAGATAGCGGTACAGCCCGCGAAATCAAAAAATTTGGACGCAGCCCCCCGTTCCTCTGGGAACCAAGGAATACTGATTGTAGTAGTCTGACTCACTGTCTGGTAGGGGAACATGTTCCATGGCCCCATTCCCCAGCAACGTCTGTCAGGAGATGTGCACTTTCCGTTTTCATGGAAGTGGGGATCACACCATTTTGAAACGTGGAAGGTGATTTGAACTGAGTCCTGTAGTTTCTCTACAGTGCTTAGTACCCAAGGAGACTTGGTTAAACGGGGGGGGGGGGGGGTGTTAGATGTTCGGCATCCTGAAACATGGTAGGAAAAACCGAAGAACTAACACTTTATTGGAGACTGGTGTTGCCCGAAACACCAGTGGTGGCGGAGCAAAAACACCGACCTCCTGGGGGTGTCAGGGAGACCACTTCATTCTTGAAAGAAATTCTGCGTACATCTCCCCATTGGGGGGGCCACCCCCATGGTCCTGGGCACATGAACCTCAGGTCTTCTTTGTGAAGAAGACAATATGCCAGTCTGACCCTTTTTGAGGCTGATAGTGAGGCGCGTCGTACCCCAAAATGGGTGACAGGCTCAAAAACACACTCCTTGTGTTTCACGCCTCGCAAGTGTCAGACCCGGTCGAGACTGGGTCGCCAACAGTCCCGACTTTTGAGCATGGCGGGGAAGGAATTTCCCGAAAGCTTGTTCATATAACTTCGCCTCATGAACCTAGTGGCGACCGAGTTAACGATATCGCCAAACAGGCCGGAAGGCGAGATAGGGGCATCCAGGAGGAATGCACGATTCTTATCCATAATGCGCCTAAGATTCAACCACAAGTGTCTCCACGCAAACCCCATCGCAGCCATAAAACGACCGATAGCACGAGCCGTCTGCTTTTGTTGCACGCAGAGACAAGTCTGTGGCCCGGCGTAATTCCAATACGCCCTATCTGAAGAGCCCCACCAGTGCTCAAGTCTCTCAGCAGGTAGCGTGGTAGGCCTGCAAAACCGCCATGGTGTGCAAAGGAGCACCAACCTGACCTGCTGCCTGAAAAGCTTTTCCCTTCAGGGAATATGAAAGTCTACACAGCTTGAAAGGAGTATTAGCTTTTCAGGAAGGATGATGTCCCAAGAGAGAGATAGCTTTTGAAGCGTCTCTTCTATCTGGGCTACATCATATAACTCTGCGATTCCACATTAACTATATTTAAACAACTAAATAAGTCAATGGCAGGAAAACACAGGAGTAATATAGCTTACTCCATGAAAGGGTTAACTCATATGGAGAAAGCTGGCCCGGCCACCCGACAGAAACTGTACGTTTTTTTTTTTTGTTGTTGTTGTTTTCCTAGTGACAGAGGGATTTCCCGATCCAACGAGGAAGTGAGTTTTAAGCACCAAAATGCGCCGTGGCTCGAAGCTTCTCAAGGAATGCGAGGCGCGTGAGCACTTTTTAATCTAAGCAATAAAGATCGCCCTCCGATATGGATTATCACACACGGAGGGACATCTTGTTTAAAACTCCGATATCGGTGAGTTAAACACTTCTTATTTTGCTGGTTTAAACACAGACACGCTCATAACAAGGTCAAAATGAAGACAAATGATCTGAGGTTTGTCGCCGGCTCAGTAGTATTTTTAACCTCTCGGGTTACTGTGCTGTAACCCTGTTCCCTGAAAAGGCGGGAACGAGATGCTGCGTCCTAATGCTACACTACCATGTGACCGGACGTCCGTTCAGACAAATTAATCTGAGGTTTGTCGCCGGCTCAGTAGTATTTATAACCTCCACCTGCGTCTAATCAGATGACGTCACCTGACCGAGGTTATATATAGCCAAAAGTCTGGCGTGTTTGCACACATGCTTCACAACCGGCAACGTGACAAAATGGTTCCCATAGCGTTTTCACGCAGCATCGAGAGAAAGCCTTTGAAAGGGAACTTCACATTTCATACGTTGGAGGTAGCGTGGCCTCATACGTATGGTAGAGTGGCCAGACGGAAGTCACTCCTTAGTAAAAGGCACATGGCAGCTCGTCTGGAGTTTGCCAAAAGGCACCTAAAGACACCCTTAGACCATGAGAAACAAAATTCTCAGGTCTGATGAGACTCTCTGGCCACTCTAACATATAGGCCTGATTGGTGGATTGCTGCAGAGATGGTTGTCCTTCTGGAAGGTTCTCCTCTCTCCACAGAGGACCTCTGGAGCTCTGACAGAGTGGCCATCCGGTTCTTGGTCACCTCCCTGACTAAGGCCCTTCTCCCCCAATCGCTCAGTTTAGAGTCCTGTTTTTTTTTAACTTCTTCCACTTACGGACGATGGAGGCCACTGTGCTCATTGGCACCTTTTATGTAACCTTCCCCAGTTTGGTGCCTCGAAACAATCCTGTCTCGGATGTCTACAGATGATTCCTTTGACTTTATGCTTGATTTGTGCTCTGACATGAACTGTCAACTCTGGGACCTTATATAGACAGGTGTGTGCCTTTCCAAATCATGTCCAATCACCTGAATTTACCACAAGTGGACTCCAATTAAGCCAGGTCATATATCGAGCTGCAAGTGTGTTGTGTTGGAAATGGGTCTCTCGATAAAGGGAAAACTATTTATAGTTGAGTTTCAAAAAGGTGCAGAACAATTCCTTCCCAAACCTGTCCCCTGTTTCCCCCATCGCACATCATCTGATGCCTACTTGTGGGGGACGGTAAAGGAGAGAAGTGTTCAACTGTGAAAGAACCACCAAGAACTGTTCCTGCAATACGCGAGCAAATCGTCTCTTTTTGCAGGAGTCTGCAGCGACCTTTGCTCCATGTTGAGAATCTGTGTAAATGATATGAACACTGTCTACAGCGAGGTGGTGGACATACACACACACACACACACACACACACACTTTTAACACTTACATTAAGCATACTGTGGTAAATCAATACGCTAAGAGTGTGTAGAAGAAATAACCTCACAGATGACAACATGGCTGCCCGACATAATAGTAAAGCAGAGCTGCGTTCAATAATGAAAGCACTCGCGAACATTCAACAGTTCATCGAACTGTTTAACTGTCGTACATTCATGAACATTTCACCAGCGCTTGTGTTATTGAGTGAATGTTCAGTACATGGAGGATTAGACCGGCATGCAGCTGGTGGAGTCAGCCGCTAAACAACAGAAGAGATTCATTCAACACTTAATTTGGTAGTATTTGCTAATACTGTAAGTGTTACATTTATTAATTTAACATTACGTGTTTACTTCCTCTCCTTTAATTTCCGTTTAGAACTCACCCAGTGCCGCTAATTAACACGCATGAGGTAGTTTAGCCGGCTAATTCACCAAAGTTAACTAAAGTTAACCTCAGAGTTTTAATTTTACTGAATTAAGTTAAAAAAGAAAGAAAGAAAGAAAGAATCAAAGGAAAGGGGAAATTTTAAAAAGTACCCTCTGGAGTGGAAGGAATTATTAAAAGAAGGAAAGAAAGATAAGTGAAAGTAAGAAGGATAAAAGGAAGAAAGGAAGGAAGGAAAGAATGGAGGGTGGAAAAAAGAAAGAAGGAAAAAGAAAGAGAAGGAACAAGGGTCAAAAAGATATAAGGGGGAAAAGAAAGAAGAACGGAAATCACAGCCTCCGAGTGGCGCAGTGGTAAACGCTTGGCCTATCATCCGGAGATCGCTGGTTCGGTGATGCTGTTTTCCTCTCACAGCCGGAGGTCTAGAGAGAGTTGATTGGCCGAGCTCTCTCAGGGGGGAGGGATGAGAGGTAATTGCGCTCCCACCTTAATCACGGCTCTACAGCCAATCAGGGGCGTCTGTGAGCTCGCGCACGCGGAAGGAGCGGCTAGCGCTTTCCTCCAAGTGTGTTACTCCGCCCCTAATGGTGCGTGAGCAAGCAGTTCGAAAAGATGCGGTCGGCTGAAATCACGCGGTTCGGAGGAAACACGTGATAGTCTCCGCCCTCCCGACTGAGTGGTAGTGGTAGCCTTAATGTGGGAGCCCCCTAGTGACGGGGAGGAATTGGCCACGACTAAATTAGGGAGAAAAATTGAAGAAAAAAAAAAAAGAACAGAAATAAGGGTAGGTAGAAAAGAAAGAAGAAGGAAAAGAAGCCTCAGATTAAAAAGGAACTAGTGGAATAAAAATAGATGGGAATAATTAAAGAAAGAACAAAAGAAACAAATAAATCTAAATGAAAAGCTTCTTTATCTATTGGAGTGCACACTAAAGAATACCGTGTCTGAAATATCTCAGATGGAAAGCCGCTAAATGAAGGTTTTATTATCATTTTTTAATTACAACTGCCCAAGGTCGCAGTTTTTTAATGCGACAGAATTGTTTAATAAATCACAACTGGATATTCAACGGCCTTTATATAAAAATACATTAATGAATATATAACTGAAGTTGCAGAGTGCGGATCAACATCCGCTAAAGAGAACGCTCTCATAATCGCTGCATATTTACAGTTTATATCTCATAATTTTCTAATCATTACAACAAACACACGTCTCTCTGATGTAATAATTCAAACTGTTACTGCGACGTCTAAAACACAATATGTTTGAGTCTTAATCATGCTGTAAAAGGCCCTGTTGTCGTCCTGCACATGAAACTCGTGTACATCTCCCACTCGTTAGGCACAACGCTGTGGAGTCTGATTCAGCAGCAGATGGACCGGCGCAGAAAGGCGGCCTGTCGCTCGGCAGTTACAACAACAACCGTCACGCAGACGCTTCTGTCGGAGCTCACGTCTACTGCGCGACTGTGAAGACATCTCGATTCCCAGGAGGAAAGGACAACAAGAGGATTTCCAGAATTTAAATAGACACAGGAACAAGGCCAAGCCTGCCTGACTGTCTGTGTGGTGTGCGTGTGTGTGTGTGTGTGTGTGGGGGGTGTGTGTACAGTGTGTATAGTGTGTGTGGGTGTTTATTAGCGAGATTTACAAGCACAGGAAGAGATGTGTGAACTGAGCGTACTGCCAGTTATATCTCGATTTTGTTAAGTGGACTTTATCAGCGTGTCCATCACACAGCCAGTGATGGACAAGTACATTAATAAAACGTTTTTAATAAATGCGTAAAGGAAAATAACAAAAATGACAGAAATATATGTTTTCATGTTATTTATCCTGTATTTATACATCACATATGTAATTTTCAGTACATTCATTACATTAAGATTTTATTTATTTATTTATGTTTTAACTATTCCTTTGAAAATAGCTTTATGACTCGTTATTTCCTCCTTTTTTTAATATGCTACTCTTTAAATTATTTTCATAAAATTTTTGGCAACAAAACCAAATTATGTCAATGCGAATATTTTGCTATTTAATGGTCTTTATGACAGATATAATAATATGATCAAATAACATGCATTTTGTGATCATTTACATTGCAATATTGCTTCCCTAGGATATCAGAAATATATAAAAAAAAATGTAAGTAACAATTATACATTTATTTATTTTTATTATTATATTATTTAAATTCATTTATTATAAATGATACATTTTTAAAAGGGGAGCAGAAATTGTACACAATTTATATTTTCCTTATTATTAAATTGAGATGCAAACATAAAATTTAAGTTAAATTTAAAATTTCACACTTTTTTCTTGTTTTGCCAGATTAGTTAGTTAACCTTTATATTAGTTAACCCTCATATTTTAATCACATCTCCCCTGATAGTGCTCGTTTTTTACCTCTTAAAAATATCTTTAATTTCCGTGTAATGTTCTGCCTCTTCTCTTTTTTTTTTTTTTTCGCTTTCGAGAATGCTGACAGATCTGTGTTACCCCCGGGGTCACACTCCCTCCCTGCTTTATCCCAGCTCCCATCACACCCCTCGCCGTGAAGCAAACTTGACCCAAGCCCTTGCTTGGCACCACCGATCTGGGGAAGAATATGGCATTCGAGGCTTCACGCCAAGTAGCAGAGCAGCTTCTGTAAGGCTTCCAAAGCATGAAAAAAAATGCAATGGCTTTTAAATATCATTTAGTAAATAGCGGTTGTGGCTGGAATGAGGGTTGGATTACGCAGGAGCACTTATCAGGCGACTTGTAGCACTTAAGGGCCTACAAGCTGAGGCGAAGACGAAGCGTCGTGAAGCGGTTCACTGCTAATCTGTTAATGTTTCAACCCCTAAAGAAAACTTTGTACCGTGTCTCTGATTACTCATCCTGCTTTTTTACTGCTGCTATGAGTTTAATACTGCAGTAAATACAGTGAAACCTTCGGATAACGTACAGTACTGAAAGAATGTACAGCGTTATGGGGGAATTAAAGCTGTAGTTAGCACTAGTTTCATGCTTGGTGTCATTTTAGTTATACAGAACACTTGTGCAGGGAAATTAACAACACACATAAAGTAAAGGCTGTTATTGTTGATAGTTTTGCATACTTTTATTTTCGTGAATTTTGTAAATTGTCTGAATAACTAGCGTTATAATGTTGGATATTGGCTAGCTAAATCGTTAGGCTCAGTAACTAGCGCTCATATTCCCCAGGTGCTTTGTAACGTCATTAACCAACTTAATGCCAACTGTTCAACTGAATCATACAGACTGGGGCTGTACTGTAAATTCTAATTTTATTTGTCACATAAACAGTCATACACAGTACGATATACAGTGAAATGCTTATACAACCGCAAGTGCCCTTAAAAAGAGAATTAAAGCTTATAATAAGAAATAAATATGAATAAAAGAGATACGATAGACAAATTAAATTAAAAAAATAAAAATAGAAATATGCTGTACATAAAAATAGAAATAAAAATAGAAATATACTGTACAATAGAACATTAAAAAAATATATTTGTTGAAAGAAAGATGGTGTGCAAATATGCATAAAATGTGTCTTATTAAGGTAGTGTCTTATTATGTAGGTGTTATGAATAAAAATTATAGTAGGTACCAAATCTAATTTTCCATGCTTAATACTTCTGGTAGCTAAACATTTCTAATGTTTGAAAGTTTAAAAGTTGCCATAATGATGTTTTCAGGAAAGTTCAGCTACAGTAGTGGTTAATGCAAAGTGTAATTTTATTCATACAGAAGCATTTTTTCTCTTAGCGATGTAACAATCCATCTAATGTATATGTCAATATCTAAATATTCTCAAAGGTTGTAACTTATTTTAACTGATCTAGCTAAAGCTATAACCAACCAAGTAACTAAATAGTAAGTTTAAAAATGTATATTCTTACAGTGAGACAGTAACTGTAACACTTGACTTCCTTGCTTTATTTTCTTGGCTAAATGTGTATAAACATACTGTATGTAATGTATTTATAAACATACTTCTAATGTTGAAGTTTTTTTCCATATGTTCTATATGTAACTAAATCAAGTTTATTTAGTGGTTAAGTTAGTGTAACTTTAGTAATAGAGAACCTTAAACAAATAAATGATTCAAATATATAATCTTTTTTTTTTTTTTTTACATTTTTACCGAAATTATTTCTTTAGATTGCTGACTTCCCTACCTTAATTGTTTACCACTGTTATTGATAATTAATATTTCTATATGTATAATAAAACAACAATATACTTTTTACTGTTTGATTGGTTTGTGATTCTTCTTTTTTTTCATAATATCCCAACAAAAAGAAATTCAATAACAGATGTTAGCAAAGCCTGGGTCACAATTTTTAAATGGAAAAAAAATCTACTTATAATACTGTTGAATATAGTATGATGCAACAGAAAGAAGGTTAATTAGTAGCAAGTTGTTCTAAATAAAATCACAATTATACTCACATAGAATCATAGAATATTTTTTAAAAGAACTTACTAACACATTGTAGGTAAATGTTGACACTCCTGATTTTATTTTATAGTGCATACGGATACAAAGATAACATATACACTAATATGAATTCGAGTGAGTTTTTTTGTGTCGTACAAACCTAAATTTCTAAAAACAGAAACAAGGTTTAGCATTACGTGGGATGTGTGCTTCAGAGCTTTCGGACATTTTCATCATTAACCACAGCCCATTTTTAATGCCACTAAACTTGCTAATGACAGAACGAGGTCTATAACTGGCGTTGACATCTGCAGATATAATTACAGATATTACCTGAATGTCGTTTCTGCCCTGAGGACGACTCCAGAACGCTGACATTTCTATCCCTTTCATTAAATTCTCTCCATATTTCATGACAATGGTCTGCCGTCATATGTAGTCAATAAACTCAGATTATCACCACAGTTTAAACTGTATGCTCCAGAATTACATTACAAACCACAAGAAAACATACATAAATATATACGATAAATATTTACTGAGTGAGCCGAGCCACAATTTCTTGTGAGAACAAACTTCTACTCTGAACCGCTTCACTCCAGAACAACACAAAGACTAACATACGACCACGCTGGTGAAACCACACTCATTTCTGTGGTTCAAAATGATGGAAATGTGGCAATCATACACACTAAACACACACACGGCTGAAATGTCATCGCAATTAGACAGAGGCTAAAAGAAACACGAGCCAAGATGTAGCCATAATAGTAGCTTTGTGACTTGATGGATGGCGACAATGATTAAGTGTTAGCGTGGATGTGTTAGTTGTGCTTAAGAAAAGCGCTTTTGTCTTACAACAGATTTTTCTTAGAACCGTCATGAGCCTTGGCCAACAATCCAAACAAAAGCCGACATTATTCTAATACAAAGCATTGTTTCATTAAAAGATTTATTGACTCTTACAACCTATGAAAAGTTGTTGTTTTTTGACACTGGAGTGGGCATTGGTGGCTCAGTGCTAGGTTTCTTGTCTGCCATGCAGAAGGCATGGGTTCGATTCCCTCCCAATGTCCAAACCCCTTTTTGCCTTGGGATGCAGCGCTGGTTCCAAGCCCGGACTAAATGGGAGGGTAGCATCAGGAAGGGCATCCGGCGTAAAACCTGTGCCAAGCTGCGTGTGCGGATCGGATGGTCTGCCCTCGACGAGAACAGCCGAAAGAACAGCGTTTTTGACACGGGAAACTCTTCAGGACAGTAAGGTGGTTCAAAAGAGTTATCTTTCTCAAATTTCAGAATGTGTGTCATATTGATCTACAGAGAAGATGAAATAACTGATTTTCATTCCGTCAACAGTTAAGAAATGCAATTATTCATTTTAAAAGTTAGTCAATAGTGGTGCTGGTGGATGTTGTTTTTTTCTTTCTCTCGAGCAATAAAAAGAATTAATATTCCAGTCGATTTTTAAGCAAGAGCTATGGGACATCAGAGGGAAGCTTAATGAGACACTGGTGTCCTTTGTCAAGGGGGGGGGGGAGGTCTATAATTGAGCGAAATCACTTACCCATGATGCACCGGGGGCCGGAGTGATCAAAGGTAGCCTGTGTGAGAAGGTGCACAGGCCGCGAAGGGGAGGGTCCATGTCATTAAATCAACTAATTAGTGACCCCCATCTTTTTCCTGCCAATTCCATACCCCTCCCTTTTCTTCCCTTTTCTCTTTAAAGCTCTTTACTGTGCTCTCTTTCTAGCGCACGGACACGTCCAATGGGGATTTTTAGCATTTCAAAAGTGTATCCAAGCTTTCCGGAGTGCAGAGAAACAGAATGGTCACCAAGGCGAGGAAGCTGATCTCGTCAAGAAACAGAGAACAAGGGATGGAGGAGGGGATCGGTGAGGGATAGCTGGCATCTTTCAGGTTTCTTCCGTCTTCCCAGAAGAGGACAAGAAAAGAACGATTTGGTGGCCTTGTGTTTTAATCGGGAATAAAGCCGCGACTGTGGGAGTTCTTAACCTTTCTTTCAGAAAGACATTAAAAACAAAAGGATATCAACACTGGGAGGATGAAAACGGTTACACACGCATCGCAAAATTAAAATAAAGAAATAAAAATGCAAATGCTAAGAGTGGGCCTTGTATGCACCGTGTCTCTGTGATTCTTTTGTTCTTACGATGGAGATGTGACACATAAAAGCCATACTTTTAGGCCTTTTTTTTTCTTGCTTGAGTCTTTTTTTTTTTTTTGGATAGGGTTGTGTCCGTCTTTCAGTCCCTAGGGGACCTATTGTGCTACCCAAAGTCCTTCACGGACAGCCCCTCCTCTTTCTCTGAGCCGAACAATTACCCCGTTGAGGGCGACACAATGCATGAAGTCCACCGCAGCCCCCACAGGCCTTTTTCTCTGTTTTAGCCCGCTTTATCTGTGAAAAAAAAAAGAAAAGTGCTGTGCTGATCAGCAACAAAAAGGCAAGTCTTAAAAATAGACAAAATAAAGGGGTGAAAAGAGGAGAAAGTGTTGGGAGGGGGGTGGGCAGGTGGGGGTACGCTCAGGATTCAGAGTGTCGAGGTTTCCCCTCATTTTCGCTCATTCAGACGCGGCAACCACACAAAATAAGCCATTTTTCAACACCGAGCCTCGGCTGACAGAGGAGGGGAGGGGAAGTCGTCATGCTGGGGCGCGCATTAAAATCCTCAGGAAAACGAAAACACATGACGTAATACCTGGTGGGACTGTCCTTTAATAAAATCAAGGAAATTACGTTTGTGTATGGTGTGTAAGAATAAGCAGAAGTTTTTTCACATGTTATTTAAACATTACACTTTGATTACTTTTTAAAAAAAGGTATACTATAAGGTATATATTTCCATTTATACATTTTTTTTTTCGGCAATAAGAAAATACAAAGCGAACGACTCCAATCTCTATATATGAAACGTACCAATTTTCCAAGTGTTTGTGTTTAAACGCTGACAGTTTTGTAGCCCGGGTTGCCAGATTGGCTCGCCTATTTACAGATCAATCATGGCTTACGAGCCATCAAGTTTAGAAAAATAAATCATATTTACTCTGGTTAAAATGATGCAAGGGACTGCAAGCTAAGAAAAAATGAAGAAAAAAAATAGGTAAAAATTGTCTATTTTGTCAGTAAACACAACTAAGAACTATTTGATTGACATCGCAAACGACCAACTGCTGACTTTTAACTTTTTTCATAACATGCAGTGATTTTGCTGTTTGAAAGTTCGTATACATAAACCAGACGTTTCAGACAATCAGGGTATATCGTGTAGGATTCTGAAGCTCGCAACCTGAAAAACATACATGAAGCATCTGAGGCTCGCATTACATACAGCTTCTGCATCACAGCTCATTCCACAGCACAAAGAAAATACATGGAAATAACTCTCTAAGCGAAGTGACTTCCATGTAATCCTTGTCTAAACGAGCTTCCATTCCAGCCTGGCATAAGCTCGGACATAGTTCCGACGTCTCTGATGTCTTAGACGGGCCGTGATCTCACAGTCCATTCCCAGACTGATCGAGGCAACTGGAGGTATTAAGTAAGCATTAACGCCGCGACCGCGACATCCCGGTTGACACTCCCCACTTTTGTTGCCCAGAGTACACTAACATTCCACAAAGGGTTAAAATACTGAAATTACAGTGAAGTGAACACTGAGGTGGTGGTGGTGGTCATGCAAGAGGTTTCTCAAGAATTCTGAGCTACAGTATACTGTGACTGTGCAGACCATCACGGTTAATTCCAAGAGTGATTATGTGCTTATCAGCGGTAACGCAAGCTGGCAAATTGCGAGCTATTGAGGATAAACCGATTTGCTCATTAATCCACTTAAGAAGCCCCTTTAAAGCAGTTGCATTAAGAACGGTCCTGATGGTCTTATCTGAAGTGCTAATTAAATCCCGGGCCGTGAAAATTCGAGTGGAGTCAAGAAAACGAAGTCAAATTAATTGAACGGAGGTTAAATATCCTCAGCGGAAGAGCCAGTATGGTATTAAGCAGAACAACACTGTTGATTCGCGAAAGCCAGCGTTCTTTCTCTAATCCGTTTAATTCCAATTACTTAACTTTAGAAAGATATTATCTGCAATTTACACGATGACAGGTCTAACTGCCGTTTTTCTCACAGGTACGACAAGGATCAGGATTACTAATCCCCGGCCTTCACAAAACAAAGAAAAGGAAAGCAAAACACTTCCTGATAATAAACCAGGCGCTCTGGAGCCACCAGAAGATCTGAGCAACAACAATGACTGTTATTTTCCTACCAGGATTACATCCTCGGGCACATTTTCTTCTGGTACACGCTGTGCCATTTAGATAAAACCGCCTCGTACCTCATACGTGAAGCAGCAAAAAGGCCAAGGCCTTAGCCTTATCTGTGACAGATGGACAAGGAACAAGGGGGACTACCGGAGGAAGAAATATGGTTCACCTGTGAGAACATTTATCATTAATTGGGCTCTGGTGCCTGCTGTGCCCCGGCACACCCTGGTAATTTATTATCCACACTTAAGACTTCATCCATCCGACCGCCGACGGCTGAGCACCACAGGGGTTCAGCGAAATTAACAGGGCTCCAGGAAACATTTTTCAATTCCATCCTATCGTACACAGTCCTATCTCCTCAAGAAAGTCACTCTTTGAGACCAGGAAGATTTAGAGATCCACTCATTGTCCACCACAAGAAGAAGAAACGACCATCCGTTACACCAGAGACTTATTTGCGACAGTCAGGGACGACAAATGAATCGAAGAAGACAATGGAAGAAGGTTTGTCTTCTACTGTTTCACCGTTGATAATAATTAACATTAATACCACATTTTTCACATGGCCCATAAGCTGACACGTCTGGCTTCTTATCTGTCCACTTGTCATACTTCTTTAAAGTGGTGTGAAAGGTTAGATAAGTCCAACTGGTCCAGTTAGCTGAGGGCGAGAAGTTGCTGCACTTCTATTAGGTCACATCAGTCACTGATAAGAGTCATTTAGTCTATGACAGCAGAGTGAGTCAGGAGGCAAACACACACACATACACACACACACATGCACAAACATGGACACACACGGACACACTCATTTATCAAGTCTGGGTATCATTTAACATCTTCTCGTCTAACCAACATGTCTTCACAGGCCTGATTACACCATCTGATAAAACTGTAGCAAAACAGTTGTTCATTCTCACACTCAGTCTGTTAGTATACAGTTTACTCTGATTCATTGCTTTTGGAACTGAGGTAATGTAGAAAGGCATATCATGAGCGTCTTTAGGCTCCACCCATCCATTGTTAGTACGAACACTCTACCTTAGTATGTCCCTATACAACATCTTTGTTATACTTATTCCTGTTCATATTTGAGGCTTATACCATGTTTCTGTAGGCAAGACGTAAAATGTGAGATTCTAACAGACCATTCAACCATCTATTCATTCATCCACCCAACCACTCACTGAACCATCCAGTCAATCATTCAAATGACCATGCATCCATCCATCCATCCATCCATCAACTTACCAATCCATTCAGCCATCCATTTAACTGACCATCCACCCATCCATTTCTACATTCACCCATATAGCCATCTAACCAACCACCCAACCATCAACCTATCCATCCAACCTATCACTAATCCATCATCTATCCATTTAACAGACATCCAAACATCTACTGACCTATCCAAATGATTGTTCAGCCAAACAATAATCCATCGACCCATCCACTCACTGACCCATCCATTCATCTAACTATGCCACCATTGAACTGTCCATTCATTTATCCATCCATCCATCCATCCATCCATCTACCTAACCACCCATCCATTCATCCCATTGACTATCCAACCATCAATTCTCCCACCCATACAACCAATCAAGTGCATCCATCTATCAGCACAAAACTATTTTTAAGACCAAAGTAAGCAATAATATCATAACCAACTTCTGAAACAAAAAAATGGCAACCTTGGTAAAAAATAAAGTGTATATTGCGTAACTGGTGGGTTTAACATTGAATCACGGCAAACGCTGTAGCTAAAAATAGTCAAGGGTAACCAGCATTGTTCAGTAACGTGTGTCCAACGAGCTATCTATAAAATGAATACCCCCATCACATACATATCAGCTACTGTATATCTTAAATTAAACTAAACAGAAAATAAATGCTTTTCTGTTCTGGCCTTCAGTGATCATTCAGGAAAATGACTGAGTACAGAATACAGTACTTAGTCACCGAAATACAAAAGGAACATGAAATACCCAAGATGCTTTTCCTCCTTTTATATTTCCTTTCATCATAAGACTCAGGTCCCTGTGAAAGACGTGTTACTATAGAAACGATAATGTATTGGAATGGGTGTATTAATATCAACCCGTGATCTGTTATAGATAACTAATCAACACCTTCGGAGGAATCCAGTCTGTGCATTCCACAGCGATGTGATATAAACTTCCTGTTTTTAAACACAGCTTTGATGTTGACTCGCCTGCGGGCTCGCTATGACAGCACCTGCAACGCTGTTTCCAGACACTCGCCGTCCTTGACAGTCCTGTCTCGCAGCTGTCTGATAACACGTCCGCAGCGTCGAGTATAATTAGAGAGCGTGGCAAACGAAACGTGGAAACGCCGCTGGAGCAGAGTCGCTTCCACGTCCCTGCGGATGAGGAGTCTTGCCATGACGTTTGAACTGTGCCCTCGTGACCTCTTTCCCTGCAGGAGCTTGTTAAAGTGTTACGCCGTTTCCTCAATCCTGCGCCTCCCACGCAGCGACAATGCTTACTGCGTACTCGCTGGGGAGATGCGAAGGCCCTCGGTATCGCCATCGCATCAATCCCCGGGAATGAATGCAAATGAAAAAGTATGGACTGGAACATACAGCTCCTTTAAAGAAAAAAAGAAAAAGACCAGAAAAGAAAAGATGAGATTGCTCAAGGGAGAAACTTGACAGCTGTTTTTGAGACAGAACATCTTAAAAGAACTATTAAACTGAAAACAGACAGAGAAGTAGGTCAGCAGCTTTTCACTGCTCGGAACGTTTGTTAAAAGCAGAAGGCTTTAATCTTGCATGTCCCATTCCCTCCATTTATCACCTCTCTCATGCAAACTATGTTGATTCACACAAAAATAAGAGCGCAAGCTATCAAACAAACTTAATGCACTGTAATGTAGTCTGAGTTTACAACAAGCTTCTTACATCAGAAGGACATTCAAAAGCGTTATATACTGTATATGTTGGAATAAACACATTCAGACTAAAAACCTCGAGTCGAGCTTCGCTGGGAATTAAAGCGCAACTTGAAAGGCGTTAATGGTAATTCCAAAAAAAAACGGCCAAACCTACAATACAGAGCAGAGTAATAGTACACCTGCAGGTAGCAATGTCACAAGAAAACAGCAAAGACAAGCATCGTGCAATGATGAACTTTAGTGCTACAGATAGGACAAGAAGTTTTTTTGTTTCTTTAATCTCAATGCAATTTAATGCAAGATACAGCGTTATGATACGATATAATAAAATACTTTGTGTGTTTGATTTAAAGTTAAGGCTGATCAGTGGATATCTCTGCAGCTTTAGATGTGTTTTTGAATCTTGCATTCTCCACTACTGAATATGAATTTCCAAATCCTTGCTGTAATTTATTTAACATGAACTGAAAGGTAATATTTTGACTCCATAAGCCTAAGCCAGCTTAAATTGTCCAGCATGTCCTGAAATGTTCCATTCTTCCGATATTACAGCAAATTATAGCTATATTTAACATCATGGAACATCCATGACACACATTAACTCCAGGTAACAAAGTATGTAAAACCAGCTATAGTTACATACTGTAGTTTCTTTACAAGTATCTGCTTTTTTCCCTAAGGGGGTTAATAAGGCAAAAACGCAACTTGTCATCTTACCAAGAAGATAAAGATATAGCTTAAACATGTCTCATGTGTGTTAACATCTTGTTACAGAAAATCATGGAGAATTCAATCGCACTGGAGTGTGAGTAAACCTACCTGAAAAGGGTCACACCCTTAGCATTCATTAACATCAAAGATCTTTTGTTAATAATCCATGAGCAAACATATCATTGATCCAAACTACATCTGGAAATAACTCAACTGCACGAAGGTTTTGATTTGTTTTATGTGAAAAGTGGATCAGAGTCTGGTTTATGGTTTTCAACTACTGTAAATGGCTGCGCTAAAGTTAGGTATGACGCGCAAACACTGATTATACAGTGGGATGGTTTAAACAGTGCAGTGCTGAAATGGATTTCTTTAGGATGATGCTTCAACGTCATGTTAAGTACTGTAAGAATTAGGACATACAAAGATAATTAGGAAACTTGGAAGTGTTTTAAAATTCGTCCCATTCTACAAGACAACGCATCTTGCTAAAATCAAACAATATGTTTTTTGCATTATCTAAGTCCGATTAAATTAATCTAAAGAAAAGGATTATGTTGCACTTCAATCATCAGCCAGTGTGATCTAGTGTCCTATCATTTGTTTTCTACCTGTCAGAATTTCCTACCTGTAGTAAAAATACATAAGATAAGAGAAGATAAGATATACTTTTATTCGTCCTACAGTGGGGAAATTTCTATCCCACTAACTATTGGTCTGTTCTACTTTACCCAAAATTTCCAATGTATACTTTGAACGGGCGTAGCACTGCAAAAAACATAACTCTCAGTTTTATCCAAGGTAGCACTTTCTGAAACACGGGTAGCAATTTCTGACATCGTCAGAATGTAATCCCTTTAGTTTTTACATGGGTAGCAAATTCTGACATAGTGTTTTTTTTATACTATCAAAAGTGCTTGGGTAAAAAAGTTCATATTATGTGCTTCATATTAGTCTAAAATTACCAAAATCAAACAAAATGTACAATTAATGACAATAACAATTAATAAAATCTATACTAACTGTGAATGCACAAGTCAACTTTTAAAAATATCCGTACCAATCAAACATATAAATCCAATAAAATGACACAAACGATAAAAAACTCCTACAAGTAGCATGGATTTATGGACGTATATTCGGTATGTTCATATGCAGCGAGCTGGGGTAGCACAGAATGATAAGTGGGATGAATTTATAGAACACTGGGAATTGCCTCGTGTAGAAAACGAGCTTGGATAAAACTTAAACATTGGTGAGCAAAGTGAGCCTGAGGAAACCCTAACCCCAAGCCTAGGAGATTTTATGTCCATTAGAGTGTTTTATTTCCATTTCATCATCACCACTACCGTTTTGGTAGATGTCATTCGAGTCTGCCATCCTTTTATTGACGGATTTTCAAGTATCCAGTCTGAGTAGCGCTCACACCCTGAGATTTTACTCCGAAACCACTGGCACTCACACATCCAGTCATGTGAGAGCGCCACATTACGGGTTTGATGGGCAAATAATTATATTATGGAAATAAGAGTACGGGGCAGTACAGTGTTAAACCACATGACTGACGCTTCTGAAAAGGGAGATGGGGGGTCATGTGGGTGCCATACAGGAAGTAATCATATCATATTACTACACCTAAAGATAGTTTTGTTGTAAACATTAATCATATCACGATATCTACGTCTGCAAACTGAGTACCAGCAGGTCTGAAAAATAACTGCTGTGTTTGTTTGTTTTTTAAACCATAAGGACAAATTTATAGCTACTGTATTGTTCAGCTTACTGTTGCGTACTACATATAAAAAAGTACTACATATACATAACCATGTCAGTGCCATAATTTAGCACAATACTGGTATTATACTGAAATTTACCCAGCAATAGTGGAAAAGTGTTAAAAGAAAGAAAGAAATCAGAAACAAATACACAAATTAAAAATAAAAATTGATTAAGGAACTTCTTAGTTCTGTATAGAAACCTTCAACAATGTTTCAGTCAAAGTAATGAATTAACAACCGTGGAGACATGCACGCGCACACACACACACACAAAATGAACCTAAAAAGTTCTATGAAGAAACCCATACAGTAGATCAGTTCAAAACTGTTAAAAAAATTTTTGGTGTATATATATATAAAATAATGTACTTAAATGAGTAAATGAATCAACTTGGAAGCGCACGAATAATGGGAAAAGAAGAAAGAAAAGAATCCTTAAATCCAGATGTTTAGTGTTCTTTGTCAAACCTCATAACAGTGTTTCACTGTGAGCCTAAAAACCCGTAATTATCTAAAGAACCCTCATAAACACCTTTATTGTCTCAGGGTGCGAATAAGGGAACGAAAACCGATAAACGAACATGCTTAAAGTGGAAATAGTTAATGTAGATCCAGAACTTTTCTGTTCCATGTTTTTTTTTTTTACAAAGTTCTATGTAGAACTTTATTTTTTCTTTTCAATTTTAGGTGTGTCGTAAATGTGGGGAACCTATAAAGCTCTATGTACAACGGTAGAGCACAACAATGTGAATAAATAATGAAACGAACAAAAAAAAAAATACATAAATATAAGTACAGGTCAGGGAAAAAAGTCAAATAAATAAATACCTGAATAAATAAATGTCCATGAAACTTGACTAAGGGGCAGCATGGGCAGCTTGTGCATTAAAGGCAGAATTTTAAAGCACTGTTTTAAATCAGTCTATTAATCAATAAATTAATTAGGTAGTTGGTTAATTATTTAATAAATTGTTGGCTCACAGCCAGAGAGGGCTGTTAATGCATGAGCATTTGGAAATTATTTCTACCCCAACCTTTTTTATAAGTTTAATTTGTTGTCCATCTGGATCATGTGTCATTTGTGAGTTTTAGGATTTCACACACACACACACACACACACACACAGAGGAGCTGAGGAAAAGCTGGAGAGCAAAAACTATGTTGAAGTGTGTGTGTGTGTGTGTGTGTGTCTGTGTGTGTGTGCAAACAGCAGTGAGCTAGAAGTGCAGAAACCCCCTGATGTGAACTTGTTGTGATGCTCTATGAGCGCCCATAGCGCGTACATACCTGCGCACGTGTGCACAATCAGCAGCGCAAATCCGAGCGCGCGCGCCGTCATCTCTCCGTTCCTTTCCAATAATAATAAGAGAAAGCTAAGATCAAAGCAGCTCCGATCTGAGGCGCGTGATGTTTTTTCTTTTGTTGTTTGTTTGAAAGTAATCCAGTGGTTAATTAGCAGCAGGTTAACTTCCGCTCCATCACTGAACGTGGAGGAAGATAATAATAATAATAATAATAATATAAAAATAATAATAATAATAATATAACTATAATAATAAAGCTCTAAGTTAATCCGGTTTCCATGGATTGCAGGAAATAATAATAGTAAAAATAAAAAAAGTAAAGTTTGTATTTTGAATGAAGTGATGTGTTATAACATCCTTGTGAACTGGCAAAGACAAAAAAAACGAAGAGTTATTCCGACTCGGGTGCAGTTTGTTCCTCCTGTGTGGAGATCTTCTTCATCGTCACCTTCATCATCCTTATCATAGTGATCATCACACACACACACACACTTATCCACGCAGTGATGAAGAGCAAAGTCCCTCTGTATCCAGACTGATCTGTCACATCATCCCGCAACCTCAAACTCACTCTGTACAATAAAACTAAACTAAAGAAAGAATGAGAGGAATAACGAGAAAAGGAGGAGATGATTCTTGAGAACTTTCCGACTTTCTCCTCTTCACTTCACTTCACTTCTGCCTGCGCTGTCGGTCTGCAGATCTGTCGGTTCCCTCCTGGAGCAGTGAAGCTCCTCCGCACAGAAGCTGCGCTCCGAAACAGCCCGACTTCATTCAAACACCATGAATGGGGCAGGAACATGGTACAGTCCATCTCCCTCACTACCCCCACCTCCTGCAGACACAGTGGACTGCTCCACGGCAGAGGATTAACTCTTTACATACCTCCTCTTAAAAAAAAAAAAAAAATCTCACACACACACACACTTGCAGTAAGCCTTGTGTGTAGCGTTACAAGGTTTGTGCCACATCGTTATTCTTTTTTTGTTTTTCTCATGCAATTAATTAATTAATTCATAAAGGTGCATTAGGTAATGATTGACCAAAAAAAAAAATAATAATAATAATAATAAAAACAAGGTCTTGGAGTTTTAAAATCAGATTAGATTAGATTAGATTAGATTAGATAAGAAAAAAATACCTAATTCTATAAATAAAAAACCTTTATTCTTCCTGGAGGACTTTCTCGTGAAAAAAAATAAAACCTATATATATATATATATATACATATATATATATATATATATATATATATATACAGGTCCTTCTCAAAAAATTAGCATATTGTGATAAAGTTCATTATTTTCTGTAATGTACTGATAAACATTAGACTTTCATATATTTTAGATTCATTACAAATAAACTGAAGTAGTTCAAGCCTTTTATTGTTTTAATATTGATGATTGTGGCATACAGCTCATGAAAACCCAAAATCCCTATCTCAAAAAATTAGCATATCATGAAAAGGTTCTCTAAACGAGCTATTAACCTAATCATCTGAATCAACTAATTAACTCTAAACACCTGCAAAAGATTCCTGAGGCTTTTAAAAACTCCCAGCCTGGTTCATTACTCAAAACCGCAATCACGCTGTCCAGAAGGCCATCATTGACACCCTCAAGCAAGAGGGTAAGACACAGAAAGACATTTCTGAACGAATAGGCTGTTCCCAGAGTGCTGTATCAAGGCACCTCAGTGGGAAGTCTGTGGGAAGGAAAAAGTGTGGCAGAAAACGCTGCACAATGAGAAGAGGTGACCGGGCCCTGAGGAAGATTGTGGAGAAAGACCGATTCCAGACCTTGGGGGACCTGCGGAAGCAGTGGACTGAGTCTGGAGTAGAAACATCCAGAGCCACCGTGTACAGGCGTGTGCAGGAAATGGGCTACAGTTTGCAAATTTTGCATGTCATTCAGAAATCAAGGTGCCAGAGTCTGGAGGAAGACTGGGGAGAGGGAAATGCCAAAATGCCTGAAGTCCAGTATCAAGTACCCACAGTCAGTGATGGTCTGGGGTGCCATGTCAGCTGCTGGTGTTGGTCCACTGTGTTTTATCAAGGGCAGGGTCAATGCAGCTAGCTATCAGGAGATTTTGGAGCACTTCATACTTCCATCTGCTGAAAAGCTTTATGGAGATGAAGATTTCATTTTTCAGCACGACCTGGCACCTGCTCACAGTGCCAAAACCACTGGTAAATGGTTTACTGACCATGGTATTACTGTGCTCAATTGGCCTGCCAACTCTCCTGACCTGAACCCCATAGAGAATCTGTGGGATATTGTGAAGAGAAAGTTGAGAGACACAAGACACGAGAATCTGCAAAAGGATTCCCGACCAAGTATTGAGTGCATAACTGAACATAATTATTTGAAGGTTGACTTTTTTTGTATTAAAAACACTTTTCTTTTATTGGTCGGATGAAATATGCTAATTATTTTAGATAGGGATTTTGGGTTTTCATGAGCTGTATGCCACAATCATCAATATTAAAACAATAAAAGGCTTGAACTACTTCAGTTTGTGTGTAATGAATCTAAAATATATGAAAGTCTAATGTTTATCAGTACATTACAGAAAATAATGAACTTTATCACAATATGCTAACTTTCTGAGAAGGACCTATATATATATAAATATTTTTTTGCAAACAGACACACACTTGCAGTACACCATGCGTTGCAGTGTTACTAGATAAGGTTTGTGTCACATAATTTTTTTTAATGCAATTAATTTATAGGTAATAATTGCACCAAAAAAAATAAATAAAAAGGGTCTTGGAGTTTTAAAATCAAATCAGATCAGACAAGATAAAACTTTTTTTTATCCCGGAGGAAATACTTGAAATAATTTTGGAGATTGTTTTAATATTGTTTTAATATTAAATTATTCATTAATCATTTTTTAACACACACACTTGCAGTACACCATGTGTGCAGTGTTACATTATTATTATTTTTTTTATACAATTAATTAATAAAGATGCATTAGGTAATGATTGCAATAAATAAATACATAAGGTCTTGGAGTTTTAAGATCAGATCAGGTAAGATAAAACTTCATTAATCCCGGATGAAATTCTTGAAAGAATGTTGGAGATTCTTGAAATAATAGTGGCCCTTAAAATTCAGAGCATTTTAGCTATTTTTTGTTTTGCTGTTTTTTTTTATTATCATACATACGGTAGGGCTCAGGATTGTTCAATATAGAGTGACTTTATTTATCATCACAACCTAGGCAATATGATGAACTGAATTTTAGTTCATTTTAACCACCTACAAAAAATAATTGAGAAAAAAAATAAAAAAATAAAAAATGGGTCACCTAGGCAAAGAAATAGCACAGATACACATGATCACATGTTTTTATTGTTGTCTTTATGACCCAAAAATTAATAATAATATGCTCATTTTGAGGATTGGCACCCTGTCCAGGGTGTACCCTGCCTTGTGCCCGAAGTCTCCTGGGATAGGCTCCAGGTCCCCCGCGACCCTGAATAGAGGATAAAGCGGTACAGAAGATGAATGAATGAATGCTCATTTTGAGACTTCTACATTTTCACTTTTGTGACATCATTCCCACATTCTGGTGAAGGTAAAAACACGGTTAACACACACTGGCGAGGCTTCCATAGAAGCACATATATTTTTGAATTATCACTGACCTATATCTGTATCTGTGCCACTTTAGTTTTAGTGGTTAATATATTATGAGTTAATAAAAAAAAATTTAAACTCACCCACTCCACCCCTATCTCTCCCAATCATATAGTGTACACAAAGCTCCACCCCAAAACGTCACCACAAACGTCAGTAAGTATTAACGAGGACTCCATGATGTCACTTTTAAGCATTTGAAAGCTCTGAAAGTATATGTAAACACAACAACTTCTCATAATGAAATAAAAAATATGACTGACAAGAGGTGCAAGAAACAAACACTGCCTGGACCGGAGGCCAGGTCTCCAAACTTGTTTTTTTTTATCCAATTAATGGATTAAACTATGTTGAAATTTACAATTTCTATAACTTTTAAAAAATATTTGTATTAGTAAGAAATCATAAATATGAACTATAGCACTTTTAATTAAATTAGATTTAACTTTATTGTCACTGTACAAAGTACATGTACAAAGTCAATAGAATTGAGTTATGTTATAATAATTATTATTTTAATTGTCCATGATAATTGAAAACTCTTTCATTATACTAAAGTCTACAGAAATAGCAGGGATTATTATTATTATTATTATTATTATTATTATTATTGTTGTTGTGTATAAGTCTCCTGGTATAGGCTCCCACGACCCTGTATACAGGAGAAAGCAGTATAGAAAGCAGTGAGTGAGTGAGTGAGTGAGTGAGTATCCGAGATGTACTTAGTAGTAGTAGTAGTACTAATGGTAATGAAAACATTATTTCTTATAAATATATATTGTGGTTTTGATGAAATACTTTCCCTTGCCACACCCTAAATTTGCTAAATATCTCATTTGTTAAGTGAGTTTAATATCCCATCTAGTACATTTTAGTTTTTACTACAGGAGTATAAAGCCTTTCATCTGTGGACTGACCGTTCTTGTATCATTATTTATTGTTAATTATAAACAGCTATAATTAATAATTAACAATTCTAATAACATCACTAAATCAATTAACAGCCACAGAACACGAGTCCTGTCAAAATGAATAGCGGTGTGTGGTTTATTAATTATTTATTTAAAAAAATAATAATGACCTCAGTGTAATTATATTTTAATAATTAATCTCCACTAAAGCGAGTGTGTAAACAGGGTGCTCAATGAAATGGTACAATGTCGGTGTGACTGGTTTCATATGAAAAAATATATATGCAAATTATAACACTGCAATCATCAAAGGTGGTTTATGTTCTCTATCCAAAATAAAACATGGCATTTTATTCACACTGGAATGTTTAAGTAAAATTATACTAAAGGTCCTTTATTGTCTTTGTTGTGAGCGTGTGTGTGTGTGTGAGCGTGTGTGTGTGTGTGTGTGTGTGTGTGTGAGACTGCAGCGCCGTCTGCTGGTCAACTCCTGACATTACAGCACAGCTCTACTGAATAATGAGATATTTTCAATCTGTTTACACACTTTAAATGTTCACCCTTTACTCATCACTCATTCAGCGTTTGCTGTGTGTTCTGTTCTGTCCAGATCTTTCACACCACACCCAGATATCTGTTGCCGAATATGTTACACAGATAAAACTGAATTCCTGATTGTTTCTGGACTCCAGGCATTAAACACAGTGTGCAGTATATTCACTTTTGACTCTACGCTTTTATCTCTCTTTGTGTGTGTTTTAGGATTTTTCAGTGCTACTGGGAGTTCTGTATAATAACGATAAAGATTGCTGCCCAAGGTTTATCTGGTTTGGTATCCATGGTGACAATTTCAAAAACACATCACTGTGATCTCTGTGGAACTTTACTGTGGACATAGGATCAGAGACAATGGTATTGATGATGACAGTGATGATTGTGATTATGGTCATGACGATGGTGATGATGACAATAACGGTGATGATGATAGAGGTGTTGATGGTAATAGTGATTATGTCATGATGATTGGGTCATCATGATGGTGGTGGTGACGGGGTGATGGTGATGACAGTGATGACGAGAATCATGATGAGATGATGATGAGGGTGCTAGTACTGATGGGGTGATCATGCTGATCATGATTATGGTCATGATGTTGGTGATGACGAGGATGATGATTATAGTGGTGGTGATCATGATGATGACAGTGAAGGAGAAGATATGGATGATGGTGATGATGATGATGACGATGATGGTGATGATGGTGATGATGATGATGATGATCATGATTATGATAGTGATTATGATGACAGCGGTGGTATTGATGGCGGTGATGAATATGATTATGGTCATGACGATGGTGATGATGATGATGATGATAGAGGTGTTGATGGTAATAGTGATTATGTCATGATGATGATGGTAGTGGTGACGGGGTGACAGTGATCACAGTGATGACGAGAATCATGATGATGAGATGATGATGAGGGTGCTGGTACTGATGGGCTGATCATCTGATCATGACTATGGTCATGATGTTGGTGATGACGAGAATGATGATGGTAATGATGATGATAGTGGTGATGATGGTGATGATGATGATGATGGCAGTGACGATGATGAGGATGATGATAGTGATTATGATGATGATGGTAGTGGTGGTGGTGGTGATGACAGTCGTGTTGATGAATGTGATGATAGTGATTATGTCATGGTGAGGGTGAAGACGAGGATGATTCTGATGACAGAACTACTAGAACCTGGGAGACGGTTCTCATCACAGCAGCTTTATTACAGAGAAGCAACCAGGCAAGGGAAAATTCCCCCCAAAAATTAGGTGAATGAAATAAAGCATCCCAATTTAGAGTTTATATTCAAAGAACAATGATGGCACTGGTGGCTCAGTGGTAGGTGTTTCGCCTGTCATGCAGAAGGCCTAGGTTTGATTCCCTGCAAGTGCCCACACCCCCCAGCCACTGGATGCAGTGCTGGTCCCTAGCCCGGATAAAATGGGAGGGTTGCGTCAGGAAGGGCATCCGGCGTAAAACCTGTGCCAAGTTGTTGTGCGGACTGGATATTCCGCTGTGGCGCCCCCTTGTCGGGAGCAGCCGAAAGACTAACAACAACATTCAAATAAACAATGATAAAATGAATCTTTAGGTCCAACTGAGATCGAAACTCTTTGGTCTTCTAACTCTAACTCACAGTTTCTGAACCTTAAAACTTAAACATTAAACTTAAACCAAACTTTAGTTAACCAGAAACTTCTCCCAACAGGAAACTCGTTCCTAATCCCGTACTGTAGTATCAGACTTCATTATTATAGAGTAGACGCCAAACCCACCAAACAGACTCTGTTTATAACTCAAACCCGTCGTCTTCACATTCTCTCCTCAGCTCTTTATTTGCTTTCCATCATATTCAGAGTGAGTTTGGGAACATTTCCCCATGTTTTTGTCGCGCTGTATGTGGACGGTAATAAAGCGGACGGACTCCATGCTGTGACGTCTCTTTCACAGGACAGACTCCCCCCTGAAACCGGACTATGAGGGCCAGGAGGTGACACGGGGCAGCGGGTGAGAAACTAACAGGGACGGTTTAATGCCTTCTTTTCTGCAGCCTGCATCACCTAACAAAACAACACGGCCTCGAACAAAAAGATTCCCAGAGAGCGGTCCTCCCTGAAGCGAAGAGAAAAACACTCGGGACTCGATGTTAGGGGAAAAAAATAGCTACAATTTTTGAAGATGGATTAATTCTGAACAGCTTATTAAAAATAACAGCTTTCACACACCATATGTGGAGTAAACATGGTTATTAACACACCTCCCTACTGGCTTCCTCTGTGGTTAAAAAGTGTCTTTATGTAGAGACAATTACACAGATAGTGCTGGTGGATAGCCCTGCTCACATGTAATAATTATGCGCAAAAACCTGCAAATAATTACAAGTCTGCTGGGGATTTTTTAATACTCCAGATGTATAAAATGTTAAAATAAAGAAAGTTTATTTAAGTAAAAAAAAAAAAGGTTTAAACCGCTCAAACTGTTTAAAGAATTAGCTAAACCAAAGTTAATAATTCATCAAAATGTTGGCCTTATTTTCTATACCCATGTGAGTATATTTTGATAACAAACAATCTTTAGAGCTTTAAATTTAAATTTAGCTTTAAATTATTAAAAACGTTCATGGAACATTTACATACAGTATAGCCACACCCAGGAAACTCCATAAAAGGTTAGTTATTTATACTCCTCATCGTGTGTATGGGTGTAAAAGGGTTAAAGGCATAAGGTGGCATAAACCCCCCTGGATGGCAGGGCACAAACACCCCTCACCCAAATAAACTGTAATAAATTGTGTATTTACAGTAAGATCGCAGTACTGGACAAATATAAAGTACCAGTCAGAAGTTTGGACATGCTTTCTAATTCAATGCTTTTTGTCGAGTAATTTATGAAATATGAAATAACACAAAAAAAGTCAATTGTTATTGCCATACAGTACATGAATCTCATCTGGAATAGTTCATGCTGGAATAATATTGTATCAAGTGCATTCGCAAAACCAATGATCGAGCTTCATGATGAAACTGTCTCTCATGTAGACCTTCCTAGGAAATCAAGACCAAAACTGACCTCTGCTGCAGAGGAGACGTTCATTTAGAGACTCAGAAATCACCAATTAACCAGAACCTCAGATTAGAGACGTTATGAAGCTTTACAGAGCAGAAGTAGCAGATGTACATCTCAATATCAACTGTTCAAAGGAGATTATTGTGTGTTTTGGATAAACGTCTTTAGTATTGTTTTACAGTGTAGAAAGAAATAAAAATCAGGAACGACCATGGAGAAGGTGTGTCCAAACTTTTGAATAGTAGAGTACGTACAGTATGATGTAAATCTGATCAGTGGAGGTTCACATCTGTGAGTTTCTATGGACAATTTCTGTGTAAGTGATCCTGTGCAATTTACAGATAAATTAATTCTTATACAATTCAATACCTGAGGCCGAGTGAGTGGGAAGGGCTGGATTTAAACTGAATTTTTGACACAAGTCTGATTTGATATGACCCAAATCAATTATATGTCTGAGACTGAAGGACAGCAGAACAAATGCAGATGAAATGACCTCCTGTCCATACACAGCTCTGTGTTCCTCCTTCATCTGAATTCACACCAGTGTGAGGTTTTATTGCTTTACTGATGTCATTTCTATCATTTAATTCACTTTTAAATTTCTGGCCCACAGCCTTTATCCGAGTCTGTTGCTGGTTGAAATGACACCAAAGTTTTGTCCCCCCCCATGTTTTATACAGTAGATGGTAGAGGGTAGACCCTGTTCCCAAAGAAGTACAGTATTAAAAGAAAAGCTGTAAAAACCTTCAGACAGATGCAGAATGAGACGCTGAGATTCCCTGGCATGCTCTTATGCACAGGTAAGCTGGCAGGGACTGTCCAGAACCCCTGAAGTGCTCATCTGTCATCTCTCGACAACTTTCCAACCAGAAAATCTGTGTCTTGCCATCCCAACTGAGAATCCGTCTTGCACTCTCTGCATAGCCGACTTTGGTTTTCTCACTGCGGAAAATATATCAGCCCTGTAGATTGTACCTGATGAATGAGCATATTCATTTAAACATGTCTATTAAAAAACCCACAAACAACTTATCTTACAAGTTACATTACAGATCTCTGATGCCATCCAGACCTTACTGTACATGCCTCTTCTCTCATCATTCCAAAGCCCTACAAGTTCTCAACTCTGCCATTCTGAAGCAAACTCCTACTCCTGCCACCCTAAACCTTACAAACTCCTACTCTCAACACCCTAAACCCTACAAACTCCTACTCTCAACACCCTAAACCCTACAAACTCCTACTCTCAACACCCTAAACCCTACAAACTCCTACTCTCAACACCCTAAACCCTACAAACTTCTACTCCCAGCACCCTAAACCCTACAAACTCCTACTCCCAACACCCTAAACCCTACAAACTTCTAATCCTGCCACCCTAAACCCTACAAACTTCTAATCCTGCCACCCTAAACCCTACAAACTCCTACTCCCACTTCCCTAAACCGTCCAGGTTCCTACTCCTGCCACCGTGCAGCCTATAATCTTCTTCTCCTGACATCCTAAATGATGTTCTGCTCATGTCATCTTGGGTACCTCCTCAGCAGGCAACGGAAGTTCTCCTGTTGAATCTTAGCTCAGCTCTATCTTAGAATTTTTCCTGCCCTGCAGTATAATAATGTCTTTAAAGCTGCTTTGAGACTATGTGTATTACATAAAGCACTATATAAAAGGGAATTCAGTTCTACAATAAAATCACCTTAATTAACATTTAAAATTATATACAATACTGGATTTGTTTTCTATTGTATACCAAATGATATGCACAATGCACAGAAGGCCTAGAAAAAAAGAATGTTTGTCCGGGAACTCCATTATGAAATAAGACACAACCTCACAATAAGAGACCCAAAACAGTGGAGAAGAAGAAAGTACAACAAACAGCACAGGGGGCGCATTCTTTACACCGGCTACAAGCCGTGAGAAAAAGACACAAGAGACTTTGGAGGGTCCTGAATGGAAAGCTGAACAAATCTGTTTCTGTTTTGTCACTAGTGAAGCCCTTCATGTGGAACGCTGAGGAGTGACACCCAGCAGGAGACTCGGGGTGATGATGAACAGAGAACGGAAGAAAGAGATCTCAGAATTACGCAGCGTGGCCATGACAATAACACGTGATTAAAGGAAAAAAAGATAATAAAGTAATAATGCAAAATACTGGTGTAGGATTTTATGATTGGACTGCTTATTATTGGCTGCCTTTAAAAAAAGTAAATAAAAAAAGTGTTTTTCAGAAAAATTCAGTTATTTCAGCTTAAAACATGTGTATGAAAATAAAGCATAAAAAATAAGTGGAACTGTATTAGCGAGTTGCATTTAGATAAGGCCAAAGGTAAAGTTTTTGAAAATAGACAGGGACACATGCATAATCCTGTTATTAAATACAATGGATTATTAACACTTTTTTTGTATTTGTACATGAATATTGTAAAGGTTTAAGAAGAATGTGCCCAAATCCAAAGTTTTAGGATTGAATTAAAAGAAGAAGAATTATGGCATGTTGTGTCCGATGCACTTTGATACACTTACCAGCTAACGTTCGCACCGAGAGAGACGAACAAACACACACACAAACACACACATGATGTCTGAAGATCTCTGTTTATTATCAGCAAAGAGAGCATATGTAAGCTTATGGCCAGGTGCCCTCTGTCACGTACTTCAAAAGAACCGTTCATTAACATGTCAGTCATAAAAGACCCGGAGACGGACAGACGACAGGAAACACATTTGCATTTTTCTGGATAAACAAAAGGGGTCCAGCAGACACGAGATATTTGGACGTATATTTGTCTGAACATGGCATGATTCGCATCATAGTACAAAACCTTCAAAATATTTAAGACTAAAGATTGGCTGACTCTGCCAGGAGGTTAAAACTCGGAAGCAGAAATATACACCCGAATCACTGAAGAACAGGTAGCTGAAACAAAACAGTCAGTCTTTTGGACCTGCCCTCTGAATCTGAGGATCTGAGTCACACATTCAAACCAAACACGAAAAAGAACAAATCATGGTTGTGATAAAAAAAAAAAATACAGTGATTCAAATGCTGAATCAATTTCATCGACTTCTTCAGCAACTGTATTAAGTAAAGACTAGTGGCACTGATTTTTTACACCCTATTGACTTGTTCAGACTGAACGGTTTGCAGGAGAAGGTCTGTAGAAGGTCATTTATAGGTTTAACAAAATGTCAGAACAGACGAGCTTTTCATCTGCACTCTGGATCGATTTTGAAGCTGTGCGGATTGCCAGAGCATCCAGACTGAGCTTCAATACAAAGCATGGGTTAAAGGGAAAGTTGCGAAAAGAATATGTCTGCATAATAATAATAATAATAATAATAATAATAATAAAAATCATCATCATCATCATCATCATCATCATAAACACAGCCAGACAAACAGGTTTTATTTACTGAACCTGCAAAACTATTGCTTTGGCTGTTGCCTAGCAACACACTCAGGACAAGAACAATGTAATTGAATTTCAATCAGTGTCAGTAAGTGAAATAGTGACGCTATTACCAAAAGCACTTCTCATTCCGCTCTCACTCAGTGTAAGGTGATCTAAAAAAACAATACATGTAAATAAAGTCGTCATGAGTGATCTATCTGCTGCTTTGTATTTTATAAAAGTCATGGAGATGTTTGGGGAGGCAACCTTTTAGGATCTCAAATACAGAAAGTTACTGCTATATTAAGGCTGTACAGTATGTTGCAAACTGGGATGCAATAAGAGATAAAATTAAAAGTAAAGCTGTAAAATAAATACAGTATATATATATATATATATAAAAAAGAAAAAGAATCAACAGGGTAGAAACTTTTGCACTTATTGGAACAGAGCTTCACATGAACTTTCGTTTCGCTCAAAGCCTCTGAAGCTTTCCCTGGTCTAATCCCTGATTTATACTGTGCGGTTTCAGTGGTCTTTAAAGTTTATGTGAGTTCTGGCTCACAGAAGTGTGTGTTTGTCAAGTTCTTGCTGATCCGATCCCCTGAGTGACAGAGAAGCAAATCTCTACTATAACCACCATACAAACAATGACTCACTAAACACAACAGGAGGAAACGTCCATCATGACAGAAAGCCTCATGATTTTGAACAGAGTGAATCTTGGTCAGTATGGAAAAATTCACTCAACCAATTTTCAGTCCAATTAAAAGTGAAAGCATGGAGTTTGCATGTTCTCCTCGTGCTCGGTGGGTCTCAGAGTTTCCGGATGCTCCGGTTTAGTCCTACAGCCCAAAGTCCTGCCCCTGTGACCCTAAACCACCCTAGAACCACTAAAATGAATGAATCTGAGTTAGGATAAGAAAAGATTCACTGATTCATACTGTACATCAACTTATTGACATGAAAGGAGCAAATCTGAGACAGGACGGAACAATTCTGACCTGGTAAACATGAAAAGAAAGAATCTCAGTTATGTTAGAAACTGCTTAAGGCCTTGTTCACACGGGCGTTAAATTTTTGGATAAACGAACGCGCTCTGAACGTCCTAGACGTTTACTGTATGTTGCGTTTTGTAGCGGCGCTTGATTGACTTCTACACTGGCGTTCGTTTGTCTCTGTCTAACGCCAGCCTGCAGCCCAAATTGTAGTTTGTGTGTTAACCTGTGGGGGCAGTGTGTCAGGAACTGGAAAGCCCTTGTAGTTTTATTTGAGGTGCTTCCTTTTAATATGGACTATTTTGCTTTAAAAATTCTCGTAATACGTCGACGTAGGCCACTACTGGGTTCACCCTCTGACTGCACAACGTCGGATTAAAGGAAGTTTTTTATTGTTTTAGCATGTAGGATCATGGGATCTATCCGGTCCTCCGAAGCGTAAAATGAACGCGAAGCAAACGGACTAGAAGCGTTTTCCTTGCGTTTGTTGGGATTTGAACGCCAAGAAAAAGCTGCATGCAACGTTTTTTTGACTAACTGTTCCAGGGTTGACCCCAAAGGGGTGAAATGGAACGATAGTGCACTATGTAGGGTGTAGAATCCTTTGTTCCACACATGAAGTAGTGCCCTTAATCAGGGGTTAGAGAGATTTTTGGGACTCAGCCATGTGGTAGAGGCTAGTTAGGTTTGAAACTCGCATTAGCTGTAAACAAAACAACATGGAGACCTGGAACGACTTAGAAGCGATTACTAATGAGATACAGTGTTATTTAAGAAGACAGATCAGATGGAGGTTTTGTAACTGGCATTAGGGATGGGTTGTTCATGAACGATTCATTCTGTTTGAATGGATCTTTAATGTGACTCAGAAGAACGAGTAGAGTCTCAGAGAGTGATTCGTTCATTTTTGACTAGGCGTGCATGCGCAAATCATCGCAAAACCCAGGAAACAGAATTGAGCGATTCTTTCTCAGTGATTCTTCTACTCCGAGTCGTTCGTTTCTTTGTCACGTGACTCCCATAGACGCTATGCGTACATACATGTACATCTACATACATCTACGCAATAGATTTAAAAGAACGAACGATTCGGACCAGAAGATATGAGAGGTGAGCTACTCATTCTGTTTATTATATTATATCCTTAACTGCATTGTAATATTTTCATTACAAAATCTGTGTATGCAGATGTATTGGGTATTGTGTATGCAGATGTATGCAGATGTCTAGTTATTGAAAACGCAACATTTTATTTTATTTCTGACCAAAAGAAGGAAATTAACTAAATGACTAAAAAAAAAAGATTTGTTAATTTTGAAGAACGAGATTCTTCAAAACTGAGTCACTAAAATGATTCAAACTTCCCACCACTAATTGGCATCCCAAGTGGTAAGTAACATACCTTTGGCTGTCGAGAAGTGGGCGGGACCATGATGACATCAGTCGCATAAGGTCTATACGATTCTGTCCATCACTAAATCCTATCATTATACATAATATATACAAATAGATTTTTTTTTACTGACTCACTGAAATAGAGGAAAAATAATCTTAATCATGACAAAATTATACTCTTATACTGACTCACTAAATGCATGAGGAGAGAATCACGGAGGCGACAAAGTCAATTATGGTCATTAATTGGTTTCACTGAATGTGAAAGGAGCAAATTGTTAGAGAAAGATTCATCATCGGTGTCGTCTCATCGTCTATACCTCTTCATCCTGTATCCAGGATTTTTCAGAATCTGACATCATCGACTTAACCGTTCCTCAGCATGTCCTTTGACATCACCTGCTCTTTCCCTAACACGCTCCATCTTGTTCCCATCCTCATAACACATTTTTTTTGGTCCTTCTCATGAAAGAAAAAAAAATACACTAAAAGGCCACGCTCTGTCTCCCTGCTGCTGTCAGCTGCCAAAACAAGCTTGCCGCTGTGATGAGCGTTATAAATATGATGGATGGGATATGTGGTGTCGCTGACCTCACAACACGCGCCCGAGGAGCTCGGAGCACAGGTTCTCCGCAGATTTACAACCCACAGCAAGTAATCTCACCCCGACACCAACACACAAACACACACACACACACACTCACACATCCAACCAGACAAGAAACGAGACACAATCTGCTGAACCCACACACACCTCTGCTGCGTGTATTGAGCGACGTCCACAACGATACCGTGCCTTATGTTGTTCCTGCTCATAATTCTATAAAAAAATTGGAATGTGGCAGAATGGGAGTTATGGAGCGATGCTGAAATCCAAACGTGTCATGCGGACATGTCTGCTGATGGTACACATAGACACACGAAATAAAAAAATACTTTACCTGAATCTTTATTATTTTAGAAAAAACTGTAAACCTTAAGCCTTAATGTAAACCCTGTGTTTAACTTCTATGTCCAAGAAATATTGACTACATCTACGTATGTTTATAAAATAAAGGTTTTGTCTGTACATTGAGACAGAACTCAGATGTATGTACATGTATGCCCTATCAGATCGCTGGTTCAGTTCCCGGGTGATGCTGTAACCTCTCACAGTCGGAGGTCTAGAGAGAGCTGATTGGCCGAGCTCTCTCAGAGGGGAGGTGCTCCCACATTAATCACAGCTCTACAGCCAATCACACGCAAGCACAAGGAGCAGATAGCGCTGTCCTCCGAGTGTGTTACGCCGGAGCAGTTCGAAAAGATGTGGCGTCACGTGGTTCGGAGGAAACACATGATAGTCTTCAGCCCTCCAGACTGCGTGGTAGTAGTAGCCTTAATGTGGGAGCCCCCTAGTGACGGGGGAGGAATTGGACACGACTAAAATCTGGAAAAAAAATCCCCAAAAATTATTTTAAAAAAGTACAAGTTACAGTATAAGCAGTTATGTGCCAGATTCTGATAAGCTTATTTTTAGTTTTAACCTTTTTTATTACTAGAAACTCTTTACTCATCAATGATGGGGAAGTGGGCGGGACTATGGCTATATCGGGTGCAAGATACTATACGATTCTGTCGGGTCACTAAATGCTATTATCATTATGCATATCGTTGCCTTTTCATTCCTTTAAGTTGAAACAATCGTGAACTCCTTTGTCTTGAAATTTTTGAAATATTTCACACTTTGGTTAGCAAGGTAGCCCAGGTCTCATGGACAACCCTGATGTTTCAATGTCTATGTAATTGAGGTACTGCTGCGCCACGCCCATCCAGAGAAACAACAGAGAGTGACATTTCAGGGACGGGGGGAGGGGCTCTTCTTATATGAGGTCACATCCGGTGGAAATTCTAATTAGCTTGTTTAAGCTCTGGCTAATTTTTAAAAAATGGATAAAAGAACAAAACTCAGGGAATTTATTTTGTGGAAAAGTTTTGTTTCTATACGCACACTGGAGAGCCACCTGAACATCAAAGCATGACATATATAAAGTGAATTCTACACAATAGGTAATTTTTACTGGCACAGCTCTGAAACTTTAGACTCCTTCTATACTGGAAATTAAAGTAAAACAGAAAATATCATTCATTCATTCATTTTCTATACCGCTTAATCCTGTGTTCAGGGTCACGGGGGACCTGGAGCCTATCCCAGGAGACTTCGGGCACTAGGCGGGGTACACCCTGGACAGGGTGCCAATCCACCGCAGGGCACACACACATACACACACTCACACACCCAATCACACACTACGGGCAATTTAGGAACGCCAATTAGCCTAACCTGCATATCTTTGGACTGTGGGAGGAAACCGGAGTACCCGGAGGAAACCCACCAAGCACGGGGAGAACATGCAAACTCCTTGCACACAGAGACGGGAATCGAGCCTGGCCGGGGAATCGAACCCAGACTCTGGAGGTGCAAGGCGACAGTGCTAACCACTACACCACCGTGCCGCCACAGAAAATATCAACAGTTTTTAATCAAACTACAGCACAGATAACCTTTATAATAGTGCTACTGATTTAGAAACGTGAATGACTACCTCATGACCAATCAGAATCCAAAATGTAAGTAGGAATAAGTTTACATGCGAGTGTACTAAGTTGCACTCTTTCGTGCAAAACAGTGATTAGAGAGTATCTGTGTCTGAGTGACGGTACGTTCCTCGAGCTGCTATTTCACACCCTTTGCTCCCGGATCAGTCAGAGTCCCACTATTCAGACAGACATAAGGGCACCATATGGACTTCCAGACTCACAAAAGAGGGGCGTTTGACTTCTCCCCTGACCCCCCTCCCCCTCTTCATACAGACTTTTCTGATCCCCGAATCTCATAACTACCTCAAGAGCCTCTGTCTGTGGAAATGTGATGCTTATTTGCGTCCATAATGCAGAACGGCGAAGACAGACCTGCTTAGCATCCTCTCACCCATGCTAATCATGACAACAACAATTACAGAAAAGGTTTCCAGGGCTCTTCAATGCACCCAGAATCATGGGCCTGAATAATCAGGCTTGTGTGCAGTTGATCTCTCTCTTTTTTTTTTTTTAAACTCCAGACCTTTTTTGAGAGAATTAACCCTTGAGAGGGTCACCCCCAGTGGATGTGGTTAAGCTCTAAGGTCGGCGGGGTGAATAGAGAAGGGACGGGGAATATGAAGCAGAAAGCGTCCGCACGCTCTCGACTGGGGTAATTACATCTCGAGTAAGATGGAGCCTAAAGGCAGAGGACATGCACTTGCTGTGTCTTTGGGTTTACTGGGGAAATGAGTCCATTATGAAGGCAATGCTCTGAGGACACACTCGATTGTAAGCAGGAGACCCAGCTCCACTCTGAGATGGAGAAAACGTTCACGCAGAAAGATTGAGGATTTGTGGTCGGGAAGCCGAAAGCAGGAATATTAGCGGCTAATAGCGGTGAACGGAAAGCACGCGGCTCCTGTAATAAAGTCCTGGAAAGAACATGAACTTCCCTGTGAAGTCAAGATTCAAAGCCACGACTTGTATCTCTGAAGATTTAACTGAATTAATGCTAAATCTAATAACGCAGTCTTCATTTTAACCCTATCAGTAAAAAGATGATGCGTTTGACATATACAATACAGATATGAATAATAGGAGCACTGATCTGTTTTTGTACTTCAAGAAAACTTGCCAGAAAGTTTTACGGGGGTCTGGTTGACGTTAGAGGTGACCATGAGCGTGAAGGTTTGTACATTTATGGGGGCGTGAGAGCGAGAAGAAGCTCCGGGGAAAAACTGAGACCATGTTCTTTAACGTGAGATTGCTTATGCGTTGGTTATTTTGTATTAGTTTGATTGGATTTTCAGACATGCTGTATAACCTGGGATTTTTTTGTCCTTCTCCAGTGTGTCACAAGTTCCTGTGTAGTAAATACAGGCACTGGGGGATGTTCATACTGCTTCATGTTCATATAGTCATGTGACAAAAAAGGAAATGGATAAATTGCATTTCGAGCAAGTCTTACCTTAGACTGTATTAAGACCCAATTAAAACTCAACACTCTTTTATTTCACTGTTTTTGTCCAATCATAACTAGGTTTGAAAACAGATTTAAGCCCCACATCAGGTTATATATCTATTTAATATCTTATTTCATGAAATATACAGTACTGTGCAAAAGTCTTTGTTTTTTAGTACAATTATTGTACTATTTATTATTATTATTATTATTATTTTAGGACTTTTTTATTGGGTTTAGTACAAGAAAACATTTCATGAAACTTTTCAAACATCAGTATTCCACCACAAAACGTAAAGTTTATTAATATTTGTTTATTTTTTATATTATGAATAAATAATATATTATTGTAAAATGTTATTAGTTAATATTTATTTATGAATATATCTATACAATATTTATGGCATAAAACATATACGCATATTATATAAGTGACCACTTTTCAGACAAGAAATAAATGAACAAATAAAAAACAAGTTGTTGGATTCTGCATGCAAAAATAAATAAATAAATAAATAAATAAATGTGACAGTCAAAGTGGAAGGAGGAACTCTGGAAGCTTAGTAAAACTTTTTTAGCTATTTTTTTTTCAAAAAACTATAAAAAATTGTACCTGAGACTAAACGGTCCTCAAAGCGTCATCACACAAAACACTGACTATGTTTCATTAATTACTTTTTACTGAGCTTTATAGTTTTTATTTGAAAACATTCTTACTCTACAGTTATAATGTGAATTATCTTCATGAACTACAAATAACAATAACTAAACACGTGATCATTGTATTTTTTTTAAAACAACAAGTTTTCCCTCAAAATCAGTTTTCTAACATATTCAGAGCCAAAAAACTCAGTTCCTAATTAACCTGTATTCATGAGATTTCACAACTTACTTCACACCCCTAATTAAAACGATATCAGATGTCCAACCTGAAGATCGTTTTTCTTTAACAATCTCATGATACTGACTGATGTAGACATCAATCAGTTAAATATCCTTACTGATGTCATGCCATTAATAGCAAAGTCCAATATTTTTTTGTTCACCTTTAGCTTAAGATTAAAACATACATATTTCTTGCAAGCTCATGAAAATGAAAGTTATTTTAAATGACCAGGTTGCTGTAGAACACTAACATTATATCGCCATCCTTAAGGGAACACCATCATACACTGGCTCTATGGATATTGTTTTAATTAATTCCATCATATTTCTGAGGATACTGAAGTTCAGGATCACTACAGAGTCCATGACGACTGCAGATTTTAGACTTGCGAAATGACTGATACCTGTTTGTTACTTTGAAATCATGCGAAACCAATAACGATAAGACTGCAGAGAAACAGAAACATTTACACCTTTTTTTTTTTTCCAATTTCTATTTATAGATTCTTTCTTTTGTTTCTTGTTATTTGCAGAAAGTAGGAGCGGTTCAGGATACATTTCACTGCGTGTTGTACTTGTATAACTATGCATGTGACAAATAAAGAATCTTGAATCTTGAATCTTGAAACACTGACCACGCATGGCCTTTCTGACAGTCTGTACGTTCAAATCTATGGTAGTTAAGTTTACTTCCTATACGCTAAAACAAACTCTGTTCAAACTTATTGAAGTGAAGACCTGTATAACCCGAGCAGCTCGAATGCACCACAGGTGAACAGAAGAATCAGCAGCAGCGACAGTACCTGTGTAGGCCAGCGTGTTGTCTTCGCCATGTCCTGAAGCGGGGGCCGGCGTGACCCCTTCCTTAGCCGCCTCTGCACTGGCCGAGTCTGTTGAGAGTAACACAGGGACTAAGACTTGCAAAGAAGAGCGAGGGATAAGAACTAGACTCCAGAAAAGAATTCTAAAACTTTGGCTCCACATGGCCGTAACCGAACTCAGAACAATGACGCGATAGATCACGTAGGGAAATGAAAGTTTGAATAAAAAAGTAAATAATAGTCTAATAATCCATTAAGATGGAATCAGGGTCCTTGGGTGCGTATGGAAGTGAAATGACAGGGTCTCTCAAATGCGCAGAACCTATATCTGCGTCCCAGAGAGCATATGGGCAGAACCCAGACCACCCACTCCAAACACACCCACACATCGACTGTCACACGTCCTATTTAGCCTTAAACAGACTCATTGACCAGAGCCACACCCCAATCAGGCCCTGTCACTCTTTCTGCCTAATAGACTCGCACGATTTTCCTCGGCAGGGTGTGGAGCGCGGAGCAGGGAGGGGTAGGGTGCCCCCTTTGAAGGCTAAATGTGGGATAAATCAGACCAGGCCATGCCCATTCCCATTGTGGCCTATTGACAGGAGGTTAATTTGGGCCAGAACGGAGGGAGTGGGAGTGAAAGCGAGCCAGCTGATTCACCAGTCTGTCAGAGGCCGAGGCTGGCATCGGTGACGGGATAAACGGCAGACAGACAGAGAGCACATAACGCTCAGCGAAGCGTGTGATCAGCACTATATGCGCTGTTGACGCTAAATGCTAATTCAGATTGTAATATGGCGGCTGGCATGAGGTTGGGGACAGACGTGTGCAGGCTTCTGCCCTGAACAGACTGCAATCTGTCCTGGACTTCATATCAGCTTTATTCCTGATCTGTTTAAACAACCTGAGGGACATGTAAGAAGATCTGCTGCTACAGTATATGTGTGGAGGTCTGGGAAAAGCCTTCACACGATGAGTTGTGTTTAATGATGAGCACTACACTGGATATGCAGAAATGTGCTTTTTATGATATGCTTGCAGTTAAAGGCCGCAATCCGCATGCTGTATCGCAAGAGCATCAATAGTTGGGTGCCTGGGGAAAGCAGATTTTGTGTCTGGGGCTTTTTGTTTTTTTTTCTTCATAATTCCCTGGAAGACAGGAAGGTTCAACACCAAGATCAATGAAAGAAAAATCTACTCTAGAGATTTGTGAAATAACCATTTGACTTTTATTTCCTGAAGTCGAGGTGTCAAATTTCAGTACATTGACTTCAGGAAGCAATTGAGCAGACATGGATTGGGCGAAGTCCTGCAGGCGTATTTTTGACTCTAGGCCCAGCCAGATGCAGCAGGTTTTGAAGGATAAAAGTTTTCGAACTAAATAGTAATTGTTGCATAGCCATTTTAGTGCATCCAATAGCAAGTTATTCTTATTATCTTGATTGAGATTATTAAAAAAAATATTTAGAATGTCATTAAAACACTGAATTTCACTTTGGAACAATATTGTTGGCTGTAAGTTGGAATATACAGTAGATAATATATGTAGATAATATATGTATATTAGCTTTCACCTTGAAGCTTTGTCAATTATATTTCTGAGCAAATGAAAAAAAAATTTTCCCTTGAATTCGTAAATAGAGTAATGATTTGGTCACACAGAGATGTGTGATCTGGTTCCTTACACAAGATAGCCCAAAGTCAGGGTTTAAAAACTTCGGCATTTTAATAAAATATATTTAAACTGTATTAAAGCTGTGATGAGAGAGTGTATTATATGCAGATTTGTGGTTTTTCATGGGAGTTTCCATAAATTTGCCATCGTGTCTTCCAAAGGATTTTCCCAGATCACCAATCAGGTTGAAAATGTGTACATATTAAACAAAAGGTCGTCTTTTCAGAAGGGTCTAATTATTGGGCCGCATCAGGCAAAGAAAACAACTAAGGAGGTTTGAAATTACTACAGCTGGGTGAAACTCCAAAACTAACCTAAAAGGTTAGTCTTCTTTTGTTGCAAGAAATGTGGTCAGAAAAAAAAAAGATGAATGTAGATCACTTAAACGCTTGATGAAGTTGCATGGTACAAAAACAACAGTAAAAACCAGAGCTGAGTTCAATTTGCTGTGTGTCCATAAGAAAACCACTGGTTATGGACAGACAGTGAGACTCGTCAGAAAAAAAAAGCATTTCAGTTTGTTAGGGATCATAAAGACTGGACTTTGGAGTGATGGGAAAAGGTCACGAGACCTGATGAGTCCTGATTGATCCTATTCCACAGTGATGGGCGTGTCAGGGTAAGAAGGGAAGCACATGAAGCGATGCTCCCATCATGCATAGTGTCAAGCTGTAGCGCAGCCACATAGGGGGCAATTTTAGCTTGTGTAAATAAGACGGCTAAGTAATGAGAAAGCTGCAGCACTTGTTGAATTATGTCCCGAAGGGTTTATTGTCTCTATGTATTTTAAATGTATTGGTTCCTGATCCTACTCTCGCGAGACTACGTTGCCGGTCGGAACGGGAAGAAGGTGACGCACGTGGTCACATGACCCGGAAACAAAAGCCGGCCCGGCAAAGCACTCGAGGAGGGAGTAAGGAGTTACAGCGCGCTGTGTATGTGGATTAGCTTGGAGGTTTTACGGAGACGAAAGGAGACTGTGCTTTGCGGAATTCCACTCATTTTGGATTGTTGCCGTCTACACTGCTCCATTACGGTTCTCACCCTCCACCCTCGGCCTCCCGGTTGTTTACCATCCTTTCCGGTGAGACCGATCCATCTCCTTCATACAAACTTACAATAACCTGGACCTTGGACATTTTCTACATTCACTTAGACTCCGTTTTTTTATTGTATATATTTTGTATACTGTATATATTTATTTTATTAGTTTTCTTGGTTGGTGCACCGTTTTGTTTTCTTTTTTGTATAATACATGTTTGGTTTGGATAATTTGGTTTTGTTGGTGTCCTTCTTGCTCACTGGTTTTTTAAGCACTCAGGCACAAGGATAAAGAGCCCTACTTAAGTGTAACTCTAGTTAAAGAGATTTTGGCTGATCGTTACATATTGGTGGCCCGTACGAACGGGGATCTTGTTTTGTGGGTCAAGGGTGTTTTAAAACTAATGAGTAGGATGAACGTTAATGCTGGTTTTGTAAATATGGCTGACTTGAGAAAGCTAGGATATGTACAGGCTAATAAGGATGCTGTAGATTTTTCAGTAGGCTCTTCAACAACATCTTTAAGTTCAATGTACATTTCTAATGATTGTGTGGATTGTGTGACGGATAGGGCTGTGGTGCAGACTTTGCAGGAGGAAGTTAATAGCTGTAAAGCGGATTTAGTGACTTTTTCTAAGAATGTTAACACCTTAGAGATTGCTTTTAAAGTAGCCACTGACAGTAATATTAACAGGGAAACTTGTTTTCGGCAGTCTGTGGACGCTAGCTTAGCAGGGTTAGAAAACTATGTTCAGGAGGCCCTGGAAAAACTGGAGAGAGCAGTCGTTGACTGTTTTCTGCGGAGAGACGCAATGTGGGAGAAGCAGCTGAAGAAGCTACAGCTCACTAGCGGTCTGACTCTTCGCCGACCACCGGCCTGCTCCCCTACTCCATCAACTCCTGCTGCACAACTTGCACCTAGCATTCCAGTCACGGCACCCCAGGAAAAGGTACCTCTCCCTGGAAGCCAGGTCACCTTTGCGGTTCCCGCAGCAGCAGCTCATACATCCTGGCTGTATACATTATCGGAGCTGACGGCTACGTCCTCCTGTTCTCCAAAACCACTCATCTTCAGGGAATTTCCACACGTCAGCGGGAGCTCCATAAGGACAGCAGACAACGTGGAAGAAGAGCGGAGGGACGGTGTGCTTAACCATGAGAACCCCAAGGTGGCCGACTGTTGCAGACCCACAGGAAGTGCAGAGGAGCAGAAGGTGAAAGGGGGATCGGAAATGACAAGGGGCGGCATAGTAGACAAGGGTGACGGGCTGAAGCTGAAGGCTCCACACAGCAATAAGGAGGTAAAGAAAGACACAGAGCGATCGTCGACCTCATGCCAAGCTGGATCTTCGGGCGAGGGGCCCCTATCAGCGGCCTATCATTTCTCCTATGCGCGGCCACAAAAGCCGGATCCTCCACAACAGCCCACGTTATCCTCTGACCTGCCCTGCGACCTGGCGGAGATGGCTCAAGCACAGCGGGACGACAGCCAAATAGCTCAGCTGGCGGCCGGAGAGTACCAGGGGAAAACACCAAACCAGAGGAGCTCCTTTGTCCAACACCAGGGGGCGCTATACAGGACAGCTATGGTGAAGCAAGGCGAGAAGCTCCAATTGGTAATCCTGCAAACACGGACCCAGCAGTTCATACGCCACTATCATGCCCATCCTTCGGGCGGACATAGGGGGAGACTAAAAACCCTCTTGCGGCTACTTGAAGATGTCTGGTGGCCCTCCGTACGAGAGGATGTGTGGCGCTTCATCCAGACCTGTAAAGTCTGCCAGAGGCCCAAGAACGGCCAAACGAGGACCAGAGGCTACTGGAGCCCCGCTATGCTGGTAGCTCCACCCTTACAGAAACCCCGGGGATTACATCCGTGGAGCTATCGCGGTTCGGGCTACTCCAGGAGCCACTGGCAAGATGCATTGACGGTCCACCCTCCTCAGACCAAGCAGCAATTTCTTCCTGTCAAAACCCACGAGACACCGCAGGGGAAGACTCACCACATCAAAGTCGTCAGAAGGTCAAACAAGCCAGTTCCACCGTTTCCTGGTGGTACAAAGTGCACATGCTACTGGGCGAACTGGTTTGGCCCTGCGACGTTTTCACACTCCTCTGCTAAGCTAGCGCCCAAGTGGGGGGATCCAGCAGCTATTAAAAATTATAAAAGGACCAACGAATTACATATCCATAGGGCGACCCACAATTACCTGTACGTAATATACTGTGGTTTTTTGTATGTGTTAAGACGGACCTCTCCTCATACGCCGGAAGCGGGGGGGGGGGGGGGGGGGGGGGGGGGGGCTATGTAGTGCAGTCACATAGGGGGCAATTTTAGCTTGTGTAAATAAGACGGCTAAGTAATGAGAAAGCTGCAGCACTTGTTGAATTATGTCCCGAAGGGTTTATTGTCTCTATGTATTTTAAATGTACTGGTTCCTGATACTACTCTCGCGAGACTACGTTGCCGGTCGGAACGGGAAGAAGGTGACCCACGTGGTCACATGACCCGGAAACAAAAGCCGGCCCGGCAAGCACTCGAGGAGGGAGTAAGTATGGAATAAAATCACTGTCAAAAATATCTGTAAGCGGTCAGAGTCGTATATTTCAGAGTTGTATTGTAACAAACACACAAAATCTCGTATCTGTACGCTGTCGTGGCCGTAGATTACACACAAATCTTTTTTTTACGCACGAATATTTTTGACAGTGATTTTATTCCATAGTAAGGAGTTACAGCGCGCTGTGTATGTGGATTAGCTTGGAGGTTTTACGGAGACGAAAGGAGACTGTGCTTTGCGGGATTTCCACTCATTTTGGATTGTTGCCGTCTACACTGCTCCATTACGGTTCTCACCCTCCACCCTCGGCCTCCCGGTTGTTTACCATCCTTTCCGGTGAGACCGATCCATCTCCTTCATACAAGCTTACAATAACCTGGACTTTGGACATTTTCTACATTCACTTAGACTCCGTTTTTTTATTGTATATATTTTGTATATATATTTATTTTATTAGTTTTCTTGGTTGGTGCACCGTTTTGTTTTCTTTTTTGTATAATACATGTTTGGTTTGGATAATTTGGTTTTGTTGGTGTCCTTCTTGCTCACTGGTTTTTTAAGCACTCAGGCACAAGGATAAAGAGCCCTACTTAAGTGTAACTCTAGTTAAAGAGATTTTGGCTGAGCGTTACAAAGCCTCTGGAGACAGTGTTATGACCTGGGGTTGCTTCAGTCGCTCAGGTCTAGAATCTAGACCTGAACCACCAGGTTATCACATCTATGGAGTTTTACTTTCCTGAAGCAGGAAATATTCTAGCTGAGTATGAAAGAGTGGTTCTGGGAGCATGAGGAATCATTTTTACACATGAACTAGACACCACATTATGAGCTGTAATCAAAGCTTAAGGTGACTGAATGAAATCTGTGCTGTATGGACAAAACACTGTGGACACCTGACCATCACCAGGTGAGCGTCTCATTACAGATGTGTTCTACCTTTTTATGCCATTTTTGGGAGGAATTAATGTCATTTTTACCTAATGGGGTATTAAAATAAGGTGTGTGGTGTGTATCATGGGTTTAAAAAAAAATGAAACAGTGTCCATTGCTGCATCATATAGTACCAATAAAAATAACACCAAAAATGTGGTTTTTGTTTTATTACTTGAACAGAAACACAATACTGTAACTACTATGATTACTGTAGAAATATTCAGAGAGATAATACACACCCGTAATTACATTTTGTACAAAAAAAATGCATCATAAAACTGTCTGTTTGTGCGCTGACACCATTCTGTGTATGATATTGCATCATGTTAGAAACATTATTACACCCTTTGTAGCAGTGAGGTAGCGCTGATACTCAGTGACAGCAGAATAAAATAGGCTGGGGAAGTGTTTTTAATGTCCATGCAGAGTTAACTCTTTCATCTTCAACACACTGTTGTTTAAAAAGTCATTAAAGGTCATTTATACTGGTGTAGAAATATTTATGATACTATTATCTGATCCATTATCACGATTTTAACTTTTTTATGAGTCCAACCTCACTGATGGTAACATATGCAGCATGCTTTAAAAGTTGTCTCAATACTTTCCACATAAAAAAACACTAATTAAATAAGAAATATCAGACTACAATAAACAACAAAGTAAACTTTTGAGTGCTAGTGCTTCTACTTTCTCATTCTTTTCTCACATCAAACAAGATAGTTTTGAACTTGAAGAAAAGGATAAACTTTTAGACAAAAGCTGCGTTTCAAGCTTTACAAGTCTCAGTATTTGCTCCGTTCAGTTACATGTAAGCACGCGCTCGGGTTGGAAGCTGACGATCCGTGTTAGATCAAATCCAATGTGTTCTGAACATCGCGTCACAAAAGGTTCAGTCAATAACATGGTCGATATAAGAAATTTGCTCAATTTCGAATAGTAATCTAGAAATACTGCAGCATCCCTGAGGATCCGATATTCAACAAACTGAACATTTCTTTTCTTTGTTTGAAGGTTGTTTTATTTTATTCATAAAGTTTATTATAAAAAAAAGCAGCAAAACAGTGTATCAATCTAATACTTCTTATATCAATCTAATAATTCTTTGTATGTCCATGGATACACATTTTCTATACTTTTCGACCTTTTGAGCAACACATTGTTCTATAATTAAGTGACTAATGATTTTACTTCCATTTTACTTTTCTGTGACCCTGGAAACCTTAAGAAAAATTCAACATTCATCTGCAGGAAATTATATGCTTAATAATACAGTAATTCACACAAAATACCGTCCCTTTCCCACATTCCTCACACATCCCACGTTGTCAAACATTCCAGTGTAATATCACAGGGTCGTACCATGAAACAACCCCCGCTTCTGACTTTTAATGTCAAAAAGTCAGGTGTGTTGCAAGTGCCAACACATGCAGTTCCTCTAATGTCCACTGGGACTGTCTCCAAAAATGAGTCAATCCCCATATACTGTAACTGCAGGTTAAAATGGCCAGATTTACATGTTTGCAGCCTGGTACTAAAAAAAAATTTTTTTTTGGTCTCCGTATCTAGACTTCCCATTCAACACAACTGTACAACTCAACAGTAAAAATTATCTCAGGCCATGAAATTATGCATCATTTGTGGCGTGGCTGATCATGTGGCTTACCACCTACCTGAAATCGTTTTAGTTTAACTTACCACGAGAAGTGTAGAAGTTGACAAGGGTATGGATGATGGGTTTCAATTGAATTCAAAGTATAACGGTTTTTAGGATATAATCAATATGAGGATATAAATTACCCATCACAGCATTTTAGCTAAGCTAAAGCTAAGTTATCTACCTTGGGGTAACTGAGATACGTGGACATGTTCCAAACGAATTTCAAGCTCCATTCGTTCAATCCATTCTCCTATTTATGAAGTAAGAAAGGTTTAGGCGGAGACAGCTCCTGCCATGATGGCGACAACCAGAGCTCCCACAGTTGAGCTTGAAAAACACTTGTGGGTGACATTACGCAGGGTTTGACGAGTTCTTTTTATACAGTCTGTGAGTGATATTGGTCAATGTTGAACTTCCTGCCCATCTCCCGTTGATTTTCCATGATCTTGAAAATCTTATTACAGTACCTAAGCTTTTGTTCGTCTCAGGGATGTAAACTCAGCAGTAAAAAGCACCCGTCCTAATAATAGAATGAAAGTGAGGGTTAGGGTTAGTGAGGATTTACAGCACTATTTAACATAGTTAGCCAAAATAAATAAATAATGAATTCCTGAATAGTGACGTTTCAAGGTAAAGCGGACATGATGTACAGTAAGAGCAGTGTTCATCTTCTTGGAGGTGCTTCATGTCAGCTCATGGATGTTCTGGTGTTGTAATGTTCAGGCTGCTTGAGTTCACCCTCTTCCACATGTTCACCCATGACGTCCATGATCATATCCATGTTATAGTTGATTTGCCTCTAATGTTATGTAGGTGATTTGATATGGCTGTGATAAACAGTCCAGTCACAGAGCTGTGGAAACCTATGAATAAACTTTTAAAATCAGTTAGAGGAGGTAAAAGTGGTGGAGTAATAACTGTTAGGCGAAGCTACAGTATAAATGTACATATTTTAAGCCATATAATAAAATATAACGTACAGTATTTCTTAATTTTTAGAACTATTTAGTCACATGATGCACATGATAAGATGTTTTTCTATTCCTTTTATTAATCCCTCACTTACTCGCCCACTGGGAGTCTGGTGTAGTGGCCAAATCTTAGATGAGATCCACTTCACAGCTCTTTAACAGGTGGTGTACCCAGCTGCCCTCCAGGCCTCACGGGCCAAAAGCTGGTGTCCCCCAAATCCAAACTGCACCATCACGACACTCCCCCCCACCCGTCCCTCCCATCCCTTGGTGACTCATTAAACCCGGCCATGTGCGGCGATCTGACTTCTCCGTATGGAGCCACAATAAGAGGCCAATTCCGAATTTCCAATTTGCTTGAAAGCTGTGATCTTCCCCTAGGACTCGGATTATATGCAGGAAGCTTGCTTATTATTGATGCTGACTTAAATAGGTAGCAGAGGAGTGGTTCAATGATGGTGCCAAAACAAGAGAACACTAAACTAATTTAGATTATTACCATGTTTTCCAAAATCCCTAATCAGGGAGTCAGAGCTGAAGATTGATGTGGCATTTTCTGGGATCAGACTTTTGCCCTATTTGGACTAGATTAGTTTTACATGTGAAATATGCATCACATAACTAATATCAGACTATTGTCTCTATCGACAAATCTATATTGTCATCAATTCTTCATGAGCTGCCACGGGCACGTATCTGGAAAGCTTACGCCGTGTTTGATCTTCTGTAAACCGTGTGTTAATTAGGCACAATCACTACAAACTATATTCAGCAACATCACTAACATTAACAGAAATCTCCAAATAGTACATTATCGTGATATCTGAAGAATAACCAGGAGTGTGACCAGAATTTAGCTTTTCTTTTCCCTCACATAGCTGATCCACTGCTATTATAACTGCAATGCAAATTGTTTGTCAGGCACACATGGTGTTCATGTAAATGGAATGTAAAGGTCTACTGGGCTGCACTGGGAGCTTTGTGTGGCTCTGTGGAGGAGATTAGCTGCAGCTTCACAGCATGGAGGGTTATGTTCGTGCACTCTGGCATTATAACGAGGGGCTAGGCTGAGTAACGGCTCTCTCAGGGATAAAACAGAATAGTGCGAAGCAAAGGAGCAGTGGGAGGAGGGGATACTGACTTTAATACTAATGCTCACTCTGATGCTGAGTCTAATGTTATTAGATTCTGGTACCAAGTCTGATATGAGTATGAATTTTGATACAGAGTCTGACACTATTACAGATTCTAATACTGAGTCAGGTATGGAGTCTGATACTAATATGGATTCTGATACTGAGTCTAACATTAATATAAAATCTGGTACTGAGTCTGAAATGAATATGGATTTTGAAATTGAGTCTTATACTGTGGGAATATGAATTGATACGGAGTCTGATACAAAAATATATGCGCATATGGATTCTAATGTTACGGTCCAGACGGGCGTGGTGGATCCAAATGCAGAGTGCGTGTTGTTGAATGCGCTAATTGCCTTGTGAAGATGAGTTGCGGTGGTGAGTATGCGTGGGTCAAAGCCGAGAAGACAAACAGAGTCCGTGATCCGAATTCATGGTCGTAATGCGAGAGTGGGGGTCGTTTCCAGAAATCCAAACAAACAATAATCCAAGACGAGAAGCAAAAACCGTGATCCGTAAAACAAAGCGTGAGTCGAGATCCAAGTAGCAAGGCAGGTGAAATCGCTGGAGAATTGGGCATTAAGGCACACAATAATCTGGCAAAGGGTGGTTGTTTGTGAGCAAGTTAAATAGAATGAAATCAGTAACAGGTGTGCTGGAGCCGGTTAATGAGGCGGCAAAATTGAAACAGTGAACTGGAGTATGGAATGGAGTCGTGGGAGATCATGGCTTGGTTTGATAGGTGGGCGTGACCTGGCGTGCCGTGACAGTACCCCCCGCCCTACGACCGCCACCTGGCGTTCTTGAGGGAGCCTCAGGATGAAGTTGGTGAAAATCCGTGATCAGATAGCGATCCAAGATAAATTTGGCTGGACCCCAGCTCCTCTACTCTGGTCCGTAACCTTCCCAGTCCACAAGATATTGTAGGCCACGCACTATGCGGCGAGACTTGAGCAGCTTACGGACGGTGAAGGCTTCGCCCCCGTCTATGAGCCGAGGGGGAGGGGGCGAAGCCAGAGGGCCTGCCACCAATCTGCGGATCTGGGAGACATGGAATCTGGGGTGCTGTGGTGAATAAGCGTTTAAGCTGGTTGAATGCTTCCTGGGCTTGAGGGTTCCACTGAAAGGGGATTTTGGTAGAGGTGAGAGTGGTGAGAGGCGTAGCCACTGAACTGTAGTTTCTGATGAAACGTCAATAGAAATTTGCAAAGCCCAGGAAGCGTTGGAGCTCACGTCTGGATGATGGGGTAGGCCATTCAGTAACTGCCTTGATCTTGGCTGGGTCCATCTGGATTCCTGATGGGAAGATGAGGTAGCCCAGAAATGAGGTGGATTGTTGGTGGAACTGACATTTCTCCGCTTTAACATAGAGCTTATTCTCCATTAAATGTTGCAAGACTTGCCGTACGTGGATTTTGTGTTCCTTCAGTGAGCGAGAGAAGATCAGGATATCGTCAAGATAGGCGAAAACAAAGGTGTTGAGAAAATCACGGAGAACATAATTTGTGAGGGCCTGAAACACAGCCGGGGCATTGGTTAGGCCGAATGGAACCACCAAGTACTCGTAGTGGCCAGTGGGGGTATTAAACGCTGTTTTCCATTCGTCACCTTCTCTTATCCTGACCAGGTGGTAAGCGTTTCTAAGGTCAAGTTTCGTGAAAACATTGGCATCCTGGAGTAATTTGAAAGCTGTAGATATCAATGGAAGTGGGTAGCGGTTCTTGACTGTGATGTCATTTAGCCCCCTATAATCTATGCAGAGATTTGTCCTTCTTCTCCACAAAGAAAAATCCGGCACCGGCTGGGGAGGAGGAGGGGCGGATGATCCCTGCGGCTAAGGACTCAGAGATATACTGTTCCATGGCCTCTCTTTCAGGACGTGACAATGAGTAGAGACGACCTAGTGGGGGGGTGGTGCCGGGGAAGAGGTCGAAGGTGCAGTCATAAGTGCGATGGGGAGGAAGAGAGACGGCACGTGATTTGCTGAACACCTGTTTGAGGTCGTGGTATTCAACAGGAACCTGAGAAAGACAAGGAATCTCCTCTTCTGAGCAGGTGGGTTTGCTCCTGAGGTGGGCAGACTGGAGACAGGAGGACAGACAGGCGGGGCTCCATTCAAGGATACTGTTCATAGTCCAATTGATATGAGGATTGTGCTTCTTGAGCCATGGGAGACCCAAAACAACTCGTGCATGGGGGCTTTGGATAATCATGAGAGAGATGGTTTCTGAATGATTACCAGAGAGCTGTAAGATGACTGGGGCAGATCGATGAGTGATTGGTGGAAGTTTGCTCCCGTCTAGTGCTTGAACGCGAAATGGCTGGCTGAGTAAATGGGATGGGATCTTGAGGCGGCTGATGGTGGATGCTGCTATTAAGTTGTGGTTGGCTCCAGAGTCTATGAGGGCTTTCATGACATGGGACTGATTGTTGTAGGTCAAGGTTATCGAGAATAGCGGTCGCGCAACTGGGAGGTGGTTGAGCGTGGGGCCCCCTTGTACTCCCAGAATTATATGGGGGCCCGTGCTTTTAACGGGCAAGATTGCACCACGTGGCCCGCTTGGCCACAGTAGAATCAGGAACCTTCATCACGATGGCGTTGGCGTTCCTTTAGTGCGAGGCATGTATTTGCATGTGTTCAGGTGTGGTTTCAGTCCTGGTGAAGTCTGGAATGGTGACTTGAGCAAAAGCCGGGGTATAGGGCAGCTGGTGGGCTTTGACAAGGTGATCGCACTTACGGGCATCAATGCGGGTAGCGAGATCCATGAGCTCTTGGAAGAGTGGAAGGGAAGTCTCAAGCAGCCAGCTCGTCTTTGATGGAGCCAGCCAGTCCATGAAGAAAGGTGTCGTAAAGTGCTTGAAGATCCCAACCACAAGAGGGTGCCAGAGTTCTGAAATCGATGGCATAGTCGTGAACTGAACGAGTCCCTTGACATAAGTTGAGAAGTTGACCCGCTGCCTGTCGTCCAGAAAACGAGCGATTGAACACTCGCCTCATTTCGTTAGTGAACGCCACGAAGGTGGCGCAGCAGTCAACTTCGGCATCCCATAGGGATATTCCCCATTCCCTTGCTCTACCAGAAACAAGAGTAATGACGTAGGCTACCTTTGAACGTTCCGTGGGGAAGGATGAGGCTTGGAGCTCGAGCACGAGAGAACACTGAGACAGGAAGGAACGGCAGGTTAGTGGGTCGCCATCATATGCGGGTCGTGCAGGGAGGCGTGGTTCATGGCGGGTAACGGATGCCGGTGGTGGCAAGCAGTGGTGCCTGAGGAGCAGGAGATTCCATGAGGTGCAGTTGCTGGATCTGATCAGTGATGGAGGTCAGCGTCTGTGTGACGGTGTGAAGCGTAGTCATAATTTGCTGAATATCCTGCTGATGAGATCCTAGAAGGGCGCCTTGGCTCTGCAGTGCCGCCCCCAGCCGAGCAATCTCCGCTGGATCCATTATTGGCCAGATTATACTGTTACGGTCCAGACGGGCGTGGTGGATCCAAATGCAGAGTGCGTGTTTTTGGATGCGCTGATTGCCTTGTGAAGACAAAGCAAACTGAGTCCGTGATCCGAATTCGTGGTCGTAATGCGATAGTGGGGGTCGTATCCAGAAATCCAAACAAACAATAATCCAAGACGAGAAGCAAAAACCGTGATCCGTAAAAAAAAGCGTGAGTCGAGATCCAAGTAGCAAGGCAGGTGAAATCGCTGGAGAATTGGGCATTAAGGCACACAATAATCTGGCAAAGGGTGGTTGTTTGTGAGCAAGTTAAATAGAGCAAAGTAGTGAATGAAATCAGTAACAGGTGTGCTGGAGCCGGTTAATGAGGCAGCAAAATTGAAACAGTGAACTGGAGTATGGAATGGAATTGTGGGAGATCGTGGCTTGGTTTGACAGGTGGACGTGACCTGGTGTGCCATGACATCTAATACAGAGTCTGATACTTATATAAAATCTGACACTGGTTCTGATACTAATATTGGCACATGCTGATGAAAAACTCTTATGTTTTATATTAGATTCAGCATCATCTCCAGTCTGTGTCCCCATCAGTCCCAGAGTAAGTTACAGCTTTATTATAAATTCTGCCTACAACACAGTGCCTTCTCCTTTAACACTGTAAAATCAATATATATATGGCTCTCATGAAGCCCATGAGAGCCATATATATGGCTCCCAGGAGGACGAGACCAAAACCTGCAGACGAGAAGTTCATTTAGAGTTATCAGCCTGAAAAAAGACCAATTAACAGCACCTCAGATTAGAGGCGTTATGAAGTCTTTACAGAGCAGAAGTAGCAGACAACTGTTCAAAGGAGATTAATGCATTTTTGGATGGCTTCAGCATTCCTTTACAATGTAGAAAGAAATAAAAATCAGGAACCATCATGGAGTTAGAATGTGATCTAAAACTTTTGAACGGTAGTGGTGAAACTCGAAAAATTTGAAAAAGTTTATTTTCAGTAATGCAACTTAAAAGGTAAAACTAATATAAGAAAGAGATTTATTACATGCAAAGCAAGATGGTTCAAGCCGTGATTTGTCATAATTTAGATGATTATGGCTTACAGCTCATGAAACCATCATTGACGTCCTCCATAAGGAGGGAAAGCCTCAAAAGGTAATTGCAAAAGAAGTTGGATGTTCAAAAAAGTGCTGTATCAAAGCACATTAATAGACCGTGATGTGGAAGGAAAAAGTGCACAAGCAGCAGGGAAGACCGCAGCCTGGAGAGGATTGTCAGGGAAAGGCCATTCAAAAGTGTTGGGGACTTTCACAAGGAGTGGACTGAGGCTGGAGTCAGTGTATCAAGACACCAGACGGATCCTGGAAATGGGCTTCAAATGTTCTATTCCTCTTGTCAAGCCGCTCCTGAACAACAAACTATGTCAGAAGTGTCTAACATGGGCTAAAGAAAAAAAGATCTGGCCTGGTTTCTCGGAAGCTTCTTATCGCTAAGTAGTTCTTAAGTTGTATCTTAACCCCTCTCTTAACGTTATGGCGCATCTCCTGAAAAGTTTGTACGTTCGTAAGGTTGGTCTGGACCAAACTTAACTCACTCTAGTAGTTTCAGCTCGAGACGCTAGTCGCCGCCACTGAGCAGCAGTCTTTATAAATCAGCGGTGTATGGAAGCATATTATGGCACGTAATCAAAGTCGTATTAATGATGGAATATACTGTAGGCCTGTTAAAGAATGTTACTTTATTTAATATCAGAACTAATAGAGTGACTTTTAATTAGCCTATTTCATAATGTGACTAATGCATTAAAATTGGCCATCACTTTTAATATTAAACAAAAAAGGTTTTGCCTTCCAAGGCAACAGATTATGAAGCTTCTTGAACTGCTCAGACCTGCGCGTGCCTGGCCAACGCGTCGTACTTACGCTCTACATCCCAGAGATGTCCAGCGGTTTGCTGCTTTTTGTTTTAAATGTGTTTCATTGATCATTAGCCATCATTCATGACTGGATGGACTTTTCTTTTGACACGTTTTATTTTATGATGAAATTTGATTTAGTTAAATGAGAAAATAAACTTGGGAGTTTCAAATCCCGCATCCATTCATTTTTCTGAGTGATTGTAATGCATAATACGCCTATTCACCTATGCGGTTTGACTCGCTGTGAGATGCGGTGTTATACCCCTATCTCACCTGCGCGGTCTCGCGCTGTAGCCGTAAGTAGGGTTCATCATGATTCACTGCGAGTTTTTGCGCTGTGATTACGTTTCCATCTTTCCGCGTGAAAAATTAAACAGCTTGCGGACCTTGTAGAACTTCACGGAACGTTAGCGGAACGGTGGCGGCCAATTGTGGCAGATGCGATGTTAGGCACAATGTGATGCAATGTGATCACATTGCATCACATTGTGCCTAACATCGAATCTCACCGTGAGTCAAGTCGCACAGGTGAGATAGGGGTATTAGGCACTGTGATCCGACTCGAGTGACCGCCCAACGTTCCGCAAAGCTCTGCAAGGTCCGCGAGCTTCTGCATGTTAAACATGTTTAATTTTTTTTGCGTGGAAAGATGGAAACGTAATCACGGCACCAAAACTCGTGCTAAATCATGATGAACCGCATTTACGGCCACCGCACGAAACCGCGTAGGTGAGATAGCGGTATTAAACCTCATCTCTGTCATCTCATCGTATTCATTCCATAAGTGCGCTATACAACCACAACAACTGACATGTTTCACGTTGAGTCTGAAGCTGGAGAAGAGTGCTGTCAGCTGTTTGTCAATCAACTATGATTGTGTACCTGGTTCGTTTTACCGCCACTACAGGATACATGAAAATATTAGCGACAGTTTGGTGATTTAATTTATATATTTGTCTATTATTGCATGCTATTGATAAGTTAACCCATGTCGAAATAAACGCTATTGGAAGAATTTTGTGCAATGTTTAATTTGCATAGAAAGTGCCGTCTTTCTTAACGCTGTCATGCAAAAGGAGTGAAAATCGATTCCTGAGCAACCGATGTCAGCTAATTCAGGGCCTTCATTCTAGACAGCGCCTTGTAACGTCGGACGTAAGAGCCAGTGACTTAAGAAGACTCCTAAGGGGCAGTTCAAGGAAAGTAATCACTTTACGTAAGATATATCTTAAGAGTCTTCTTAGTGCGCGAAGAGTGTGCGTTATCGGGAAACTGGGCCCTGGTCTGTTGCTCCATGCCACACCGCATTGAGGCAATAATTGCTGTAAAAGGGGCCCAAACCAAGTACTGAGTAGATATGCATACTTATACTTTTCAGAGGTCTGATATGTTCTATGTACAATCCTTGTTTTATTGATTGCATGTAATACTATAACTTTCTGAGATTGTGGATTTGGGGTTTTCATGAGCTGTAAGCTAATCATCTCAATTATGACAAATCACGGCTTGAACTATTTTGCTTTGCATGTAATGAGTCTATCAAATATAATAGTTTCACCTTTGAAGTTGCATAGCTAAAATAAATGAACTTTTGCATGATATTAAAATTTTTAGAGTTTCACCTGTGTATATACAGATGTGGCGATTAAGACTACGCGTGTTTTCCCGCGAGATGCCTCAATTTAGCGCAAGGCGTGCCGCGACTTGCCATAAGCAACATTGGGGAATTTAAATAAATGTGTTGTGCTTCACTGAATTTCCGCCAGATGGCGCATGGAAGGACTTTATCTAAAAGCCGGACAAAGTACAACGAAGAATTGTGTATAATTAGTTAGCCTAAAACAATATTGTTTCCAATGCTGTTGCAAACATGAATTTGTTTTGGTTTTACAACAGATCTTTCATGATGAATGTGTGTATATGTGCTTCATATTATATACAACGCGACAGCGCGCTCAGTTACTGTAATCCCACTTCTCACCTTTCATGTAGGTCTGCTCGGACTTATTAATTCGTTTTAAACCCTTTAAAAATGCGTGTGTAATACAGTTCAAAACCTCCATCAGTTATTAAAGATAGCGTCTATTTAGAAAAAATGCCCCAGTGATTTCGGAGCTTCAGGAAATCTCCCGGCGCTCTGCGCATAACTCCGGACCGAAACATGTCGGAAAGAATTTATAAACGTTTTCTAAACGTGGGCTATTGTTTTTTACTTATAATATTTGTTCATTTAATTTAAATGAGGTTTGGGCTCAAGACTTCGATTCGGCATCGTGATCCTCCTCTTTAATTTACTACATAGTTTTAATCAGCACTGTTCCTGTTAATCCTCGTAGCTCAGTGGTAGGCGATTCGTTTACCATGTGGTAGACCCGGGTTCGATTCCTACCAGGGAATCGCAATTAAATTTTATATTATATTTGCAAATATGCAATGTGCAGTTGAGTCTTATAAAGGCTATGTAGTCTTATTTTTTTATTATATCGTTTTTGCACATTAATTTGAGTCCTCATCTGTTACATTTTTGAGGACAATAGTTTTTTCAGGCTGTCAATATCGCTCCTCGCTCACTAGTTAGGCGGCCTCTCCTTCAGATGACGCGTGCGCAACAACGCGGAAGTGCGGCATGCAAGCGGGGCTAATGGAACGCGCCCCACCCAGGGACTTCAAAGAAAAGCCAGCGCGAGCAGACGGACACAGGAGCTGCCAGGCCCGGATTGGCTAATCGGGAGGACCGGGAGATTTCCCAGCTGGGCTTGTCCATTTTTTGGCCGCGAGGGCCGGCGTCCCCAGCTACCTGCACTCACAGCAGTCGCACTTATTATTTATTTTATTATTATTTATATATTTTTACCATAGTAGTCTCACTCTTTTTATTCATTATTTTATCGCACCTCCACTTTTTTTATTGATGTTCTCTCAGCCCTATGAGCAGAATGCAGCCTGCAGGTTAATGATGACGTAATTATCATTCGACTCCCCGACAGCTCAATCAGTTGTTAAGAGATATGCGAGAGATGAAAAATGGATGATAAAAACTGGAAAGGTGGCGCTGAAAAGGCCAGAATTTAAAAAAAAAGAAAGAAAGAAAGAAAGAAAAGAAAACTTTTATTTCACGTACATTAGCTGTGTGATGATAGATGTGATACTGATTTATTCTAAATATATTTAAGGTTATACTTTGTAACTTATGTAACTCAAGGGCAGAGTGCCTACTCGTGATAACCACGATACTCTTTTTTTTTTTTACCCACTCAAACATCCAGTTCTATTAAACCATCTGGTTAAATATCAAACACACAGGTACAGCAATTATACGACACCACACACATAGTTATTCATGTTATTCATGTTATGCTATCTATCTATCTATCTATCTATCTATCTATCTATCTATCTATCTATCTATCTATCTATCTATCTATCTATCACTCAGCACCCGCATATGATGGGGAAAGAATATATCCTGAAATCCATGATATACTGTATGGATATCCATGATTAAACAGACATACATAATTGGTAAAGCACATATCATAATAGAATTTTTACATTAAATAATCTGAATTGGTTCTTTTTCTTTAATTTCACAAAGTATGAAAACTTGAAGTTTATTACAAATGTTAACTGGGTGAATTGATTTCCAGGAGTCTCTTGTTAAAAATACAGTGTTTAAAAAAAAAACATCATCTCACTGTATTACCTTTGCGCACATGTCTCTGAGGCAATTTCAGATATCCCTGATACTTCAACAGCCAGTAGGAAGAGGGGAAACCGATTTTCCTGATGATCAGGAAAATATGTTTCCCATACTTGAATATAAAAGACAGTGTTTTAAAAAAACATTCTGTGCATTGTGTTACCTTTGCCCCATGTACAGATGTCTCTGAGGCAATTTCAGATATCCCTGATACTTCCACAGCCAGAAGGGAGGAAAAAACGGATTTTCCTGATGAATTTTTTATTAGTCCCACAAGTGGAAAATCTGCATTGTCATTGCAGAAAAGTAGACAGTGCAAGACAAAAACAGCTAAAATAAAAACTGTACCAAGAGTAGAGACATAAATATGGATATATATATATATATATATATAAAGATGAAGATAAATATATTTATGTATAAGTAGAGTGTATGTATATTATGTACAGAGTGGATATATAAATATATGTACAACACTGTGGATATATCTTTATGGACAGGCATGCAATGTAGTGACAGGGATTGACAAGAACTAATATTGCACATAGAAACTACCGTGGTGTATTGGATGTGTGTGTTTGTTAGTCTATGTGTGTGGGGTCAGCTGCAGGGACTTTGTTGTAGAGTCTCTCCTGAATCTCTCCTGGTTGGGGGTTGGGGAGCAGTGTGAAGTCTAGAGGACTCTGAAGTGTAGAGGAAGTGTCTGAGGTGTGACAGAGGTGGGGGTAGGGGTGCCTGTAGCAGATATTGGATGGTGCATTAGTGCAGGGCAGTATGGGTGGAAAGGCAGGGGCAGATTAATCAAACCTGTTGAACCTGTGGAGCCCGCTGGCGCCGTACCGCGCGCTGATTGGTCGATGCGCCAAAGAAAAAAACCCTAAACCGTTTCCTATTCATTTTCAATGGTAGTGCTAAAACCACTACGGATGTAATATACTTTCGGCCGCTGCGCGCCCGCCCCGTTGGCGTCGTCATGCGCGCTGATTGGTTGAGCCAGGAACTGAGTGAGACAGACGGACAGCGTGCGTTTGGACAACACAGAGACCCCCGCTGATCATCGGTAAGTTGATAAACAGATAAATAGATGTTATCTCAGCTCTTCCGCTGTAATCTGTTTTCTTTTGCAGAGTTTATCGTCTGCGTTAATCTTCATCATTCACTGACTGCTTGTGTTCACGTCTAAACACTCTGTACACATCATTCATTCATTTAGTTAAAGGTCATTTAAATGAAGTAGCAACGAGACAAAAACGATAAATTTCATTAAAAAAGAAAAAACGCTACATTTCATTCTCTTACATCTAACTCTAATGTGTTTATCTCATAAGGAATGTAATTATTGTAAACTATAGTATATTTATCAACTTTGGGTGAATTTCCTGGTACTTATTGTGTACCACAAGTGGTTACTAAAGTTCAGCAGGTCTCTAATATGGTATTTTTGTTCATACTGTACCACAGTAGATATGTTAGTACTAGGGCTGCACGATATTAGGAAAATATGCGATATGCGATATTGTTGTTGAATACTGCAATAACGATATTTCTTGCAATATAACATTTGCCTAGAGAAATGCATTTTAATTATTATTATTGCCTATTTTTTTTATTATTTATTTATATGTAATGATCATACTAAAATAAACAGGTAATAGATATTCGTCTGATGTAATTAAATCTAACTCAGACTAAAAAGAAACTATATGTCAAGGAAGTTGCAAATATTTAGACTTCAAAACACTATGAATGACTTAAAACCCTCAGCAGATATTCTGACTTCTGGTTTGTTGTTACTACAGTATAAACCTGTCGACACAATATGAATTACTTTCAAACATTACTTTAGATTTACATGTAACCATACACTCATCAATAGTGTCTTAAAACAAGAGCATCTTTTAAACAAAATATTCTCTTTGGCTTACCTGTTTTTTTTAAATAAAAATAAATATTATTAAACAAAAATTTAATTTAAAAAATACTATTTGTCACACGCACACGCACGCTCCGCGACCGGCACTAGGACCCGGAAGTAATGCGGGCGCGAACCCGGAAGTATAAGAGGAGTAAACAAACACCTCATACAGCTTAGTCACTGAGTTCGCCATGTCGATTTAGAGTGTTTACTTTCTGATTCGAGTGTGTGTTTATAGGACGCGGGTTAAATGTGTGTTTTTTCCCTTGCTACCCTTCTGTGAGAGTCCTTAAACTAATTTGCGTGGTTATCCTGCCTACTCGCTTGCTTCCGCGTTTGGGTTTACCGTCTATAAAGGGCTAACGGCTAATCGCGGCTAACGGCTAATCGCAGCTAACGGCTAATCGCGGCTAACGGCTAATCGCTAAGTCTTCTGATCATCCGGGGTTAGTTCGCGACAGAATGAAGTATAAAGATATAAATTATATATACATATATATATATATATATATATATATATATATATATAAAGATATAAGCGGGTATAAACATAGTAAGGGCCCATCTGATTGGTCAAATTTGGACACACAAATGCTTGGCAAATAAAGTATTTATCGCAACTCCTTGCGATATGTTTATCGCGCATGCCATTATCGCGATAACGATATTTTTTCGATATATCGTGCAGCCCTAGTTAGTACACAATACTGGTGTGGTAAAGCACAGGCAGTATCATATTAAATACCCACTGAACTTTAGTAGTACCATGGTATTCACCAAAGTGTTGTATATTATCCTTTGGAGGGAACCATAACAGGTAAAATGGCATTGTAGAAGTTACTGTGTAAATATTACTATTACTATCGTACATAAACATGTGTAACATATTTTCTATGGTATCTCCATCCATGTTCCACACAAGGGTGTGTACTAAAGTATGTGACATGGTAGAATCATGTACCGTAGTGTAGTACATGTTCTATATCAGTGAATAAGTCCAAAAAATTATATGCTACATGCCATCGTAAATTTTCTTATGTGTTGTGTTTTCATTCAATGTTATGTTAACTGTATTCATTGGATTTTAAGATGTATTCAATGTTCTGTTTGTGCACTGTAAGTAAAACCTTATTGTGCAAAATGTATAGTTTTTGTGATAGCTCCCATGTATCCGAGGGATTTCATGCCAGTGTCAGGCCTTTGCCAGCATTACAGATAATGTGTGTTTGTTTAATTTGGGCAGAAGGAAACATAGACAGTTAGAATTGGACAGTAAAAGTACCAGTGCTGATATTTAAACTTCCTTAATTTAATCCTTGTTGCCCACTGAGCATTTATCAACATATTTTATAAAAACTATGCTTGTCTGTGATGCTTAATTAAACAAAATATTTGTTCTTTTTAACAGGTAAAATGCAGGTTTTTCAGGACCTGAAAGAGCTGTCTAACCAAAAGTCCTCCTGCGCAGGGACCACGAATTGTTTTCCCAAACTGAATCTTCACTTAAATCTTTCCTTCTCAACCCAAACAGCCAACTCGTACACACAGGTTACCATAGAATGGCAGGGAAGTAGATTACTGACCTGCAAAGGTATTGTCTTTGTACAAGGATATTTAGAATCATGGAGAAGGAAGGATTTTTCAGGATTTTACATTTAATGAGATGAAAAGACAAAGATGGGAAAAGATAATGTAAGAAAGGGGGAGACTGACAGTGGTTTCTCAAGTGTGTATTTTTTTTGTTCTTCTTGTTCTTTATAGTTTTTTATAATGTTTTTGCACTAATGCTACCCTTTGTCAAAAAAAGATCAATTAGAAATGTCCACTCATTTGATTATTATTACTATTATTTTTGTATTATCCATGTGTATATTTATCTCTTTTTATCGTTCTGTTGAAATCTGTAAGACACTCTGGTGGCCCCATTCATTTTAAACATTCATTCTTCCGTAAAAGGAGAACTCAAAACTATTAAATATACTTTTTTTGTATCTATGATTAGCATTTATTTTTAGCATTTAGCATTCAGTTTTTTGCCATGTTATTGTTGCCAAGAGTTATTTTCGATATTTGTTTAAAATATAATAATTTCTGCATGCTTTATTAAGAAAAGTGAATAATGTATAGTGAGAAGTAAAATAAATGAATGTGTGTGGAGATTGTAACAATTAATTGCAATTTCAATTAAAAGTGTTTCAGCTGAATAATTGAAGTCAGTCTTATTATTTAATAGCCACAAACCAAGTTTTGGATATAACCATGCCATTACATTATCAAGTTATGCCTCAGTACTAAACACATGTTTGCAATTGAGATTTTTTTTCTTTAGCTATGAAACACATTAAAATTAGCATTCACCTCACAGTTGCTATAATTTAATGATAATCAAAAGCAAAAAGTGTAAAACAAAGGATTCACGTTTATTAGATTTTCACCCAGAGCGGGATTCGAACCAGGGTCTGGACAATTTTATGCTATTATTTAAGCCACGCCACACCACGTGGAAAATGCTTAAATTTGATTGGCTGTCACTGAGTGCCAGCTATTCACGGCTGGCCAATGAAATTGAAATTGAAGCATTTTTTGCGGCTTTCCACGTGGTGTGGCATTGCTTAAATAATAGTATCGTCCAGAATAATAAAAATCGTCCAGACCTTGGTTCGAATCCCGCTCCGGCTTCACAATACATCAGACTGAAACACGACTGCCCCCTACAGGTAATGAAGGGCATTTTCACAGCTTCCCGGCCAGTCACGGGATTCCTTTTCTCGAAATGTGCATTCTTAATAATATATATATATATATATATATATATATATATATATATATATATCCTTCGAATTTGAATAAATGTGAAATAAAATTCTGTATACTCCGTGTGATGGACGAGAGCAGTGGCACCATGTTGGTAAGAGCAATAGACGTGTGATAAGCACAGCTACAGCTGCACTGGGACTCTGCTGACCATTTCTATTAATCCTGGAACTGTAAAGTAACTACAGTTATAAGAAAGGCACTTTATCAACAAAAAAAAAGATATTATCACAAAAACAGTATATCTCCGTGCTGAAAGGAAACTGCAGAAAGTGTCATCAGGAAAGCATGAGGAGAAGAGGCACTTATTCACAGACGGACCACAGGAAATGAATCCCGAGCAGAGAATTGCAGGCATGATTTTGTTTTCCTGAAATAAAGCGAAAGACCACCCATCATTATACACACTGCTGTGGTCAGAGTTTTAAATCTTCACCTCACCCTACAGCTATTTCTGTCATTATATACCGTAAGTGTTAAAGTCACGAGGGAGGGGAATTTTTCTAAGATTAATAATTCAGGTAATCTGTTCTGCTCATGTCACATTCTTCAAACATTGAGCTTTGGAGGAAATGATGCTCCTTCAATAACACACTCGACTTTACTCGGGTTCTGTTGTGGGTAAAACAGTCTGAATGAGAAATGTGTAACCGAAGGAGCTTTAAAGTTTGTGTGCTTGAGGTTAGTGTAAATACTAAAGAGAGCGAGAGAATCCATAGGCTGTTCAGAGGATCAGAGCAAATGAAAACAGCTAGAGACTTCAGGACAGGAGACGAGTAGGCTTACATCTCATTACAGAACATTTAGATTACATTCATTAAGTTTTTGCATTGCGTTCTTTAGCATTATCTACACATAAATGTGGGCTATATTCAGAAAATCTAAAGTTTTTATTTTTAAACATATGCACTAAACTATTAAATAGTACGCTCCAATACTGTATATACTAAATCCACGGCTAAATCCCACCCTGCACACTAAACTACTAAATACTACACTGTAATAGTTATAACATAATAATAATATTAGAATTATAAATAAATGAAACGTATGACGTGGTACTAATAAAAAAAATCGTGTTAGAGGAACACAATACTTAAGGAAATGTTTTAGCACCTTTTCACTGAAACTTGGGCGACAGAACTCTTATCAGAAGGAGAATGTAAATGAGAGTCGCACTCTCTCACTGAACATCATCTCCACCTCATCATCAGTCACTGCGAGGAGCTGGACAGCAGATTAGCAGAAGATAGGAACGTAATTGCACTTCTTCATGAGCTGATTAGGTTCAGCGCAGCGTACTGGTCTGATTTGTACGAGCCACCGGCTCCAGATCTGATTAAGTCCCTCGGACACTGATGTGTTGTGGAAACAGAAGACTTCTGTCCTTCAGCGGTCTGTAACTCTCACGTCCTCTCAACAGGTGAAGTTTACTGATCATATGGGTTACAGGGATAAATAGATCCCTGCAAGTACGAGTGATGCGGACAAGTAAAGGGTTGAAAGAAAAGAAAGAAGGAGGGACATAAAAAAGGAGAAAAAAAATAGTATGAAGGAAAGAAGGGCATACACATTGTATTGCCAAAAGTATTCGTCATCTGCCTTCACATGTAACATCCATCCTTAATCAATAGGGTTTAATAAGATGTTGGCCCCGCCCCCCTTTGCAGCTACAGTATAACAGCTTTCAACTCGACTGCGAAGGCTTTCCACAAGGTTTAGGAGTGTGTTTTGGGGAATTTTTGACCATTCTTCCAGAAGAGCATTTGTGAGGCCAGACACTAATGTTGGATGAGAAGGCTGGACTGTGTACAGTATTATTTTCCAGGAGTTCGTCTCAGCCCTTTACTTCCAGTGAAAGGAACTAAATGCTTCAGCATACACTACCAAGATTTGGACATTTTGGATAATTTCAAGCTCCCAACTTTGAGGGAACACTTTGGGGACGGCCTACTTCCTGTTCCAACATGACTATGCACCAGTGCACAAAGCAAGATCCATAAGTACATGAAGGTCAATTAGAGCGGAGACTGCGAGTGAGGACTTCAGACATCAGACCTCACAAATACTCTTCTGGACGAACAGTCAGAAATTCCCATAAATACACTCCTAAACCTTGTGGAAAGCCTTCACAGAAGAGTTTAAGCTGTTATAGCTGTACAGTGGGCAGAGCCAAGAATTTTAAATCATATTAAACCCTATGGATTAAGAATTGGATGTTACTGAAGTTCATATGCATGTGAAGGAAGACGAGCCAATACTTTTGGCAATATAGTGTAGAAGGAGCGGAGCAGAGTGGAATCGTATCTGCGTCATTTCTGTCTGTAAAACCGTTATAGCCAGGACACCCGTGTCGCGTTATCGTCTTCTCAGACTAGCGCGCACTAGCTCGGGCTTCGCTAGCCAAAGCGAACACACTTTATACCTCACACCCATACAGTACATGCATAATTTATTAGAGTAATGCACTGATATTAACACCCATCACGCACAACATCCCATAATAACAACACGCCTCCATGATTTATGGCCTGTCTACTCTTAAGTGCCTTCATTATTCGCTCAGAGCGATGAGCAGCTCCGTGGCTTTAATTCACCAATTAACACAGGAGTTGATTATTTCCCTCTAACAGCATGTCCTGAAGAAACTTCCTGTTCTCACTCATGTTATAGCAGCCATTCGTTTGCTTTCCTGTTCACCAGATCATGGACTACACACGAACTTAATCTTTCCCCGACGTACACATCCCAGTGAACGAGCCTGTTACCATGGAAACCTGTGATATGTATCTGCACTACTGTTAGAGTTGCTGTTATGGAAAATGTATCACTTTTACCTTCAGATTGGAGAGCGCCGCGGGATAAATGTGCATTATTATTATTTTTTTAATTCATTAATTTATGGCAATTCATTTTTTTGACTATTTTTGAAGAAAGGCGTTTCTGACCGAGGTTCTCCACCACGTGCCATCTCCCCTCCCCTCCTCTCCCCCTCTTATACACCCCATAACTTTTATTTACTGGTGACAATGAGGAGCTGAAGGACGTGAGATCGTTGAGGCCCAGACAACATAACATTCTGCCATCTGCTAGGACCTTTTGTGTGAAAGAGTGGAAAACAACACAAGCAAACACACACACATACAAAATGGGGGTTTGGGGGGACGGGGCAGAGAACAGACATGTTCAGCACAGCATGTTGGTGTCTGACACGTGGAAGCCGTAATAATCAGTGGATGTGCAATAAGTCCAGTCATGAAATTTCCTCTCTACAGTACTAAATATTCCAGTCAACTGTTAGTGGTTTTATAACAAAGTGGAAGCGATGGAAACGAGAGCAACTCAGCCATGTACTGTAAATCACAGAGCGGGGTCAGCGGATGCTGAGACACATCGGCAACTTTCTGCCGAGTCAGTAACTGCTTCAGATGCAGTGGTGTAAAGCACGACGCAGTGGAGACATGTTCGCTGGAGTGACGAATCATGCTTCTTTGTCATGCAATCCAAGGGATGAATCTGGGTTTGGCGCTTGCCAGCAGAGATGAAGCTGTTATAGCTACAAAGGGGTTCATATGCATGTGAAGGCGGGTGAGCGAATACTTTTGACAATATATATATATATACAGTATGTCAACATGAAAAATATTTGGCTATCTTGTGACGGTCACATGATAGCATCAACAATGGTATGACTGCTGACATCTTTAGAGGAAACATAATATACTGTACAACACACTGCTGCCATAATTCAATTCATGTTTTAAAAGACGGCATAGATAATAACTGTTGAAGTGTGTATACATTTTTTGGCCCCTCTGTATGAACTGTATAACCAAGAAAATATATAATGGATTAATGGATTATATAATGTACAACACATCATATAAAGTGTTGTACATTATTATTATTATTATTATTATTATTATTATTACTATTACTATTATTATTATAAAGGAAAGAGGAAAGAAAAAAAGGAAAAGAAAAAGAAATGAAGAGAGAAAGGATGGAAGGCAAAAAGAGTGGAGGGAAAGAAAGGAGGAAGTTTTATTTAAATAAAATTATTTATTTAAATATTGGTTTGTTGATTTGTTCCCTTTAAAACATTATTCAGAACATCAACTTAACAAGTATATAAATAATCAATTAAATAGATGAACTAAAACACAAACAAACAGACAGAACAACTTAACAAGTATATAAATAATCAATTAAATGGATGAACTAAAACACAAACAAACAAACAAAACAAGGGAAATTTAGGGGTTACAAAACAGCACTTATAAAAAAGAACAAGCAAGCAAATAAACAAAACACAATAAATGAATGAATGAACAAAAGAGAAAGAAACGTTGGTCTGTATATAGCGTATAACAGTAGCATCTGCTAGAGCCGCGCCTTACTGAAGAAGAAAAACAAAGGCGGCAGGAGCGCGGTCATGCTTAGCACGGCTCCGAGCGTAATTCATTCGGGCGTTTGACACGCTAAATCTGCTCGGCTGTAAATTTAAATAGTCACTGGCACATTTTTGCTACATTCGCATGTTAAAAGGAAAGAAATAACACACACACACACACACACACACACACACATAAGCACCAAACATCTGGCACTACCGTGTCACATCTAACCCTGGAGTTCAAGAATAATGCGAGACATTTTCACCTCTTGACCCTCAGCCACTGTGTCCTGCAGCCTCCAGAAGCTCGGAGACAATAACAACGGCGCACAAAACTGTTTATTACGTTTTACTGTTATTGGGTTTTGGCTGCTATACAAATGTCACTAAAGATGACGTTTAGTGCCACTTTATAATAATTTACTAATTAGTCACACCTGTAATATACGCTCAACAGCAACAGAACAATGCACACAGATATTTATCAACATGTTAGTATCTGCTATTTAGCTTGTAAAACATTTTCAACAGCAGGCAGCAATTATGGGGGCCAAGCACTTTTAGAGAGACGGAAAAAGACACCAGCGCGATCATCAGTGCACGTTTCTCAGGAGATCATGTAGACTTAAAACTGACTATACTGTAAAAACACGCTTAAGTTCCTGTTCTGCAACTTCAACTTTAAATTGCATTCCTTCTGTCTATCAAACATGTGTGTCGAGATCCTGTAATCCAACCAAGCATCCAACCAGCGCTAACCACTAAGTTCCTACGCCATCTTGGCAGAAGCTAACCTCATGGTATTCAGTGGCATCGGCATGACACAAAAAAAAAAATCAAACGAATGTGGAATCCTGTTGCATTGTGGCATTATTATTGTACAGGTATGCCTGGTTTTGCCCTGTTGGTGGCGCTATAGTGTTTGAGTGGCATGCGTTAACATCTGATTGTGTCCTCACTGACTATCACCATGCCAGATTTGTTTTTATAAAACATACAAAGATTTATGTGGATTTCTATAGACTTTCATTGTGGACGAAGAAAAGGACGAAGAAGAAGAAGAAGGTGATGATGATGAGAACCTACTGTAATAACTCTTACACCACAGCACATGAATAATGGATTCTGGATTCTGATCGGGTGGAATGGTGTTGATTTATAACAGCAGCTCTGGAGATCTACACATCAAAGGTTCTTATACAGTACGTAACTGTTTCCATAGTAACAGTTACATATAGAGTGTATATTTGTATTCAATTCAATCCACAACATCTGAGGTTTTTTTCTTTTCTAATAAAATAATGTCTCAAACATTCCTCTGTTCTGGGAACCCGGGTTCTAAAGGTTGTTTGAAGCACTTCCTGATGCAACCCTACCATTTTATCGGGGCTTGGGACCAGCACTGCATCCAGTGGCTGGGGTTTGGTCATTTGGTGGGATTTGAACCTGGGCCTTCCGGATGGCAGACGAGACGCCTACCACTGAACCAAGTACAAATCAAGTCAAGTCAAGTCGGCTTTTATTATCATTTCAACCATATACAGTTTAGTACACAGTGAAACGAATCAATGTTCCTCCAGAACCAAGGTGCTACGTACAACATACATTAACAGAAACTTGAGTGAATATTTTATATTAGAAATATCACATGTGACCAATAAGAACTGTTGGCTTCAGGCTAACTGCTAGCATTGGGTAAAAGAAACGGGAAACCAAACTAATCAGGAACAACAGACACGAGACCAAATTAAAACCAACACGGGAGAACCACAAATCAGACATCACAATTGGTTGAATACATTTAGAAATATGTAACCATTGAAATTTAAAGATGGCAAATGCTAAGCGATTATATTATTATAATAGGGATCTTTTAAAAAACAGGAAACCAAGATGTGTAGTGCGTGTGATCATGAGCCGGAATAAAATCCAACCTGGTTTAAAAGCTGACACATAAAACCTACACTGATATACTGTACTTGATATTGAGCTTTTTCGGTCTGCCAGTTATGGATTATCTCAAGCAACCAGAAGAGTATGCATCATCATCATCATCATCTTGCCAAGTATACAGGCGGCTGGAAATACCAACGCCGGAGCTTCTCCAAGATGGTCGCTGAGCAGGACTTTTTGATTTTCACTAGACAGACCGGATTTCACGCCCTTCCATGATAAATCAGGATTTGCTTTGTTAAAAACGAGATCTACAATAAGCAGGAAATCAGCCAGTCCGTGTTTTTACGCTGACGTCTGACCAGCTGATCGACACTCTGTTGCATTATTCGCAAGGATTCTGAATATTTAAATGCATTTTACTCTTTGTATTTGTTGCTTTAATTACTATTTAGAATGCAAACAAAAGCGCGATTTCAGAAAAGCAATCAAAAAAAAAAAAAAGAAAAACACAAGCGCACATGCTTCCTATTGACTGTCCTCAGATTTCTAATTAGTGCATTTATTAAAATCAATCTCATTTGTGCTGGAGTGTGGCCTTGAAGTGTCAGTCTTCATTTCCTCTGATTAGCCGCGCAGATGCACAGAAACTGTTTCCCCCGAATAGTCCCGAAGATATGAGAGGAACATGAACAACAATAGCGAGCACGTCTTTACACGCCGCGTCCTGCGCTTTCAGGCATTTTCACTAAAAATGTAAACGCACATTAAAGTTGCGCTCCAGCGTGTTTGCGTATCACGTCTACAAAAACCAGCAGCAACACAGCTGCACCGCTATTGGGATGCACACTTACAGTAAATACAAGGTGGCCTAAACTACAAGACTACTAATGAATAAAAGAATAAAAGAAATTCATTATTAGTATCTGTATGATTTGTACAGACTGAACAATGATTCCATATTATATCCGAACACACCTACAGTTAGAACTACAGTCCTACAGTCATACATTTCATTTCTAATGCAGAGCTGATCATACACTCCACCTAAAAGCCCAGGGTCACACACACACACACACACACACACACACACACTTACACACTCACTCGCTGATGCTTGATTTCAAAATAAATAATTCAGTAAGAATTTGTGTTGAAAAGGCTTTCACTTCTCATCTTGCTTAAACTCTGTTAAGTTTTCATGACTGTAGTAAAATCTCAGTGTGAAGTTTATATTAACAGTTCTGAAGCCTGAACAGCTGATTGGTCACTAGCAGAGACAGACCAAGGACTAGAACTGGAACTAATAGGGCTTAAGGAAGGATTTGACATGATGACCTTCTGTCATGCACACTCGGCCCGCGACCGGCACTAGGACCCGGAAATAACGCGGTCGTGAACCAGGAAGTATAAAAGGAGTAAATAAACCACAGCACGACGCTCAGTCATTGAGTTCGCCCGATGCCATTTCGGAATGAAACCGACACTGCCTCTTACCAACTCTGCCCTGGACGCCCTCTCTGGTGCCACCATTTTCACAAAGCTGGACCTTCGGAGCGCCTACAACTTGGTGCGCATCAGAGAGGGCGATGAGTGGAAGACGGCCTTCATTACACCAACAGGACACTATGAAAGTCTAGTGATACCGTTTGGACTTTGCAATGCACCCGCCGCCTTCCAGCACCTCATCAATGACATTCTCAGGGACATGCTAGGGCGGTGGGTCTTTGCATATTTAGATGACATCCTAATTTACTCGCGCACTGTTGATGAACACATCCAGCATGTCAGAGCGGCCCTAAAGAGATTACACACCCATCAACTGTACTGTAAGTTGGAAAAGTGCCCTTTTCACGAGCGCTCCACCACGTTCCTGGGTTTTGTCATCTCGCCCCAGGGTGTGGCCATGGACCCGCAGAAACTCGAAGTTGTGCGTCATACCCAAGACCCTCAAGCAACTTCAACGGTTTCTCGGGTTTGCGAACTTCTATCGTCGCTTTATCCGGGACTACAGTACGGTTGCTGCCCCCCTAACTGCTCTGACCCGACCCTCATCATCCCCTTTCACTCTCAACTCCGTCGCCATCTCAGCCTTCCAGAGACTCTGTCAACGCTTCACCACTGCTCCAATGCTTCTCCATCCAGACGCAAGCAAACCATTCGTTGTGGAGGTGGACGCCTCAGATGTGGGCGCTGGGGCTGTTCTCTCCCATCGAGGTCCAGATCAGAAACTACACCCCTGTAGTTTCTTCTCCAAAAAATTTGACGCCACTCAGCAGCGATACGGTGTAGGGGACCGGGAGCTGCTGGCCATAAAGTGGGCTTTGGAGGAATGGCGTCACTGGCTCCAGGGCGCCAGGGAGCCATTCATTATCTGGACGGACCATCAAAACCTCATCACCATCCGTAGTCTAAAACAGCTCAACCCGAGGCAGGCGCGATGGGCATTATTCTTTGAACAGTATAACTTCCATCTGTCCTACCGCCCAGGGTCTAAAAACACCAAGGCCGACGCCCTCTCCCGACAGTATGAAGAAGACGTCACCCGGGCGGAACCCGCGCCTGTCCTCCCTCCATCCAAAATCATTGCACCTATCCACTGGGATTTGGAGAACATGGTCCGCCAGGCACAGGCAACGGAGAACGAACCGGCAGGTGCGCCGCCTGGACGTCTCTACGTGCCCCTACCCATGAGAACTGAAGTGATGCAGTGGGGTCACACCTCACATATCTCCGGACACCCAGGCACCCGACGCTCCCTACAGTTTATCCAGCGAGCCTTCTGGTGGCCCTCCATGGCCCGGGACATCGGCGAGTTCGTCCAGGCGTGCCCAGTGTGCGCCAGGGCTAAAGACACCAATCAGCCGACCCCGGGGGATCTCCAACTACTCCCTATCCCTCGTCGGCCCTGGTCGCACATTGCCATCGATTTCATCATAGGCCTGCCGGATTCAGAAGGAAAGACCACCATATTGACCATCATCGACCGTTTCTCCAAAGCCGTGCACCTGGTGGCCCTATCCGGACTCCCGTCAGCCAAGGACACCGCGGAACTGATATTAGAGCACGTAGTCCGCCTGCATGGGTTCCCCAAAGACATCGTCTCGGACAGGGGGCCCCAGTTCACTGCCCGGTTCTGGAAGGCCTTCTGCCGTCTGATCAATTCCACCTGCAGCCTATCTTCTGGGTACCATCCCAAGACCAATGGTCAGACGGAGCGGGCCAACCAACAACTGGAGCACTATTTGAGATGCTTCGTTGCTGATTGCCAGCGCTCCTGGGCTCGCTACCTCCTATGGGCTGAGTTGTCTCACAACCTACACGTCTCCTCTGCCACCAATCTCAGTCCGTTCGAGGTATGCCACGGTTTCCAGCCTCCGATGTTCGAACACCAAGAACCGGAGGTTGACGTACCCTCAGCCCAACAGTTGGTCCGCAGGTGTCGGCGGCTCTGGACACAAGCCAACCAAGCCATCCAACAAGCCAACACCCGCTACGCTGCTCAACATCGCCGCCGACACCCCCCGGGACGTTTGTATAACGTAGGTGACAAGGTCTGGCTATCTACAGTACAAGAAATCTTCATTTACACACTGAGTCAAAGAAGCTATCACCCAGGTTCATCGGACCATATCGCATCCACCTCAGAATCAACCCTGTCACCTACCGGCTCCAGCTCCTGCCTGCGGCGCTCCAAATTCACCCGGTATTTCACACTTCACAGCTCAAACCCTTCACTACATCACCTAAAGTGCTCGAAGATATAATCTAAAAACGCATGCTTATGAAACAACTTCAGTAGCGACCTCATTTCCCCTCTCCTCTGTTCCGCATTCAGCATCAGCACTATACTAATCAATTCAATTAATTTTTATTTGTATAGCGCTTTTAACAATTGACACTGTCACGAAGCAGCTTTACACAATCTAAAGAATTATGAAGGTTTGTATGAAACGTGAATGTGTATGAATCAAAATGATCAGATCGTCCCTGATGAACAAGCCGAGGACGACGGCGACAGTGGCAATGGAAAAACTCCCTGAGATGATAATAGGAAGAAACCTTGAGAGGAAGCGGACTCAACAGGGAACCCATCCTCATCTGGGTGATAACGGATCTGCAGTCATAGAATCACCGGCCTGATCATCTGTCATCATTTACATCTGTTTCTCACTGCATTGAGTTGGATGTTTTTTTTTTCATGTTTGGATGATTCATCATTCACTTTGAGGCTTAAGAAACAAAAAACATTCGTCTGAAACTGATCAACTGCAGGAACTGGACTTAAAATAATGAGAGACTATTCCTCAAGACTAGATTATAAATACAAGAAAGTCGGACTATTTGGAAGCAAAATAGAACGAAGTTTGGGGGTGGGGGGTGAAGACTTTTGCACAGTACTGTATATCCTCAGCGCGTCGTACAAACTTAAATAATTCTTGTGATTGTGTAAAGCTGCTTTGCAACAATGTCAATTGTTAAAAGCACTATACAAATAAAATTTAATTGAGTTGAGTTGAGTTGAGGCTGAAAGTTATGTTAGTGTTTATACAGCAAAGGTTCCCTTTGGTCCTAGACCTGCCTTTAAACCCAAATAAAATCATGGGTAGAAAATTCGGACCTGAAAACAGAAGGGGACTGAAGAAGGTGGTTTTGATGTAAATGTGATGTAATGTAAATGTTTGCAAATGCAATACTGTGTCCATGCAACATACAAGCAATATATTTTAAATGAAAAATAGAATGATATACGTAAGGAATATGAATGAAAGAAAGTAGACTATATACTGCAGAAAATAAATAAATAAACAAATAAATAAAGTTATTGTGTGAAACATTCAGAGTCGAGTTTAATGCATTTGATAACATATCCACATCCAGGTTGCTATGGTATCGTCTCACATATTTGTATGTTGAATAAGGTGGGGTGGTGAAGGTTAATAAACCAGCAACAGGTATATATTTTATATATATTTTATTTCATTTAAGGGAAATATTTCAGGCACCAAACGGAAAATGTTTACAGTTAAACACGACAGAAATAAAAAAGGTAAAAAAAAATAAACAATTAAGTCACTTATTTGTTAAATAAACGTAGAGTCAAAAGTCCAGGTATCTGAATTATTTTTACGTTCCTTATCAAATATTGTCTTCACTACCCATCTAAAGGAAATAACATCTTGTAAAGCTCTGCTTAAATCCTTGTCTTATGTTCAAGTCAAACCGGGACTAGAACGCCTGATCCTTGAAAATCGATGGAGAACTTTCCCGGCAACTTGCAAAGTAGAGACGCATCTCTCTATGTGGATTGTACACACGAACGTTCAGCAGCACCACTTGCACGTTACAGAAACTCGGCTGGGAGTTACTGCCACATCCCAGTACAGTCCTGACCTCGCTAAAAGCCATTTCCATATGTTTGGGACATTAAAGGAGTTCCTGGGAGGGTGGCATTTCAGACATGAAGCAGGAAGTCTGATCATGACTTTCTATCTTTATGGTGTCCAAGCACTTGTGAAACACTGGGATAAGTGCATTAGTGCAGCAGGAGATTATATAGAGAAATAAAGGGAGTTGTTACTCTCATAACTGTGTTCTGTTATCACACATTCTGCACAATCAAAAGTCTCGCTTCGACTTGAAGAACTTCCGTAGTATAATAATAGAATCTTCATGTTACACACACACAGTGTAAAAGTGAGGACACCCCGGAGTGGTAAATTACTACAAAATGAACTTCAAGGGCTTTCTGATCTGTTGTTTGACCCCCTGAAGTTAATTCTTGCACATGAACTTTTCACCTCAGCTCCCCAGAGTGGCCTGAAAGACCTCGCTTTTTTTTCTTTTTCTTTTTTAAATATACCGCTCATACCATGTAATTTATGTAAGGTGCCTCATCCATGCCGTCCACCTGTTTTTCTACTCCAACTCAAAAAAGGAAAAAAAAGGGAAAAGTTTTGACTTTTATTCCATAATTCATAACCCGTGGACTCCGAGGACACATTGGAGTCGAATGAAAAATGCATCTGGGTTTTTGAAGCCTGCCTTAGATTTAACTGACAAAAGTATCAGACACTTTTGAGGCACTGTGCCAAATGTGGTGCAGAGAAAAGAAAAAATCAAGGTTTATTCAAACACAAAAAAAAAGAAAGAAAGAAAGAAAGAAAGAAAGAAACGCTATAAGGTTTAGACGCTGCTCCCGTTTCCAGGCTCTCACCTCTCTTGTCCTTTGCTCGAGCTCTGACCTTGCCGGAAATACAGTAATTGAGATTCACAGCTCATTGTTATCTAATTACAGAGGCTTCGGATCTCCTGGAGGCGCATGTGCATGAAGGAGAGAGACAGAGAGAGACAGAGAGAGAGAGAGAGTGAAGTGACCTCCAAACACATCAGGTCTTTATTTTAATCAGCAGCGGTAGCGCTGTATTAGAGTCGCTGCCTCTTAAAACCCTTATTTATAGTGCTCCGTGCTTCATCAAGGTTTCTTTTCACAACGTAGAATAATAATTATAATAGAACGGATCTTAAATAAGAGTCTGAGTCGGCCCCGAGATTCTAAACCTTAAATGAGTTTTGAAAGAAACACCGCGTTCGCATCGACAGCCTTGAGGGTTGCATGAAATGATGATGAGCTTTGTGTTCAGAGTGAAGATGCTGCTCTGCATCTAAGCATTTCTCATAAAGATTTCAATAAAGAACACAAAGAATATGCCGTAGATTAGCATCCTTTCAGGAGACTAGACTAAACAAACCAATACGAGCCCTGAGCAAGCAAAGAAACAAAACAACAACAAAATGCTAGAATTCTGATTTATTTTTCATTAGCTGCCTCCGTTGCAAAGACAATATTTCTTCAATCTGAATTTTTTTTTTTCGATTAACAGTTCCATCATAACTGATGCTAATCTGACCTTTTAATCATCAGTTCTGCCCGCTGTCAACCATTTAACCCCACCCTAAATATAAAAAAGAAGGACAAGGTTAAGTTGCTTCTCTTGTTTGAACATTTGCACGTGGACTTTATGTTTTCTTTTGTGTTGTCTTTTGTATAGCATGGTGTCAATTTGGTTTGTATCAGTTAGCTAGTTACTTTAGTTTATGTTAATTTATGTTGTTTGTATGTACTGTAGCACCTCAGTCCTGGACGAACACTCGTTTCGTTTCACTCTGTACTGAACTGTATATACGGTTGAAGCAATAATAAAAGCCTACTTGCCTCGACTTGACTTGAAGTTAGGCTTCCCATTGTTCCTGACAAATCCTGGTTCTGCGTTATGATTGGCTACAAAAATTCAGTCTCATCTATGATTGATTAGATGCTTTACGTGAGCCAATCAGAGCTCCTTTCTCAGCCGGTGGATGACAGTGTGAAGTGAAGACCTCTCAGATAGAGTATTGTTTGTGTTTGTTCTTATAGAGTTTACTGATCAGGAACAGAAGCTAGATTTCCCACCAGGAAAGTCGTCTTGGGGCAAACATGCAAAAAGAATACACACTATGCTGTATGTACAAAATTACTTGGCCAAACCTCTTAATTATTGAATTCAGATGTTTCAATCAGGACCCAATGCTTAATTCTTCAGCATACCTAGGCATCTTGGACAATGCTATGCTTCTATGCAACTTTGTGGCACCAGTTTGTTGAAGGCCCTTTTCTATTCCAACATGACTGAGTCCCAGCGTACAAAGCAGGGACATGGTTTGATGAGTTCGGAGTAGAAGAACTTGAAGGGCCCTAACACAGAGCCCTGACCTCAACTCCATCCACCTTTGGGATGAACTGGAACGGAGATTGTGAGCCAGACCTTTTTGTCCAACATCAGTGCCTGACCTCATAAATGCTCTACAGAACGAATGGACAGGAATTCCCACAGAAACACTCCAAAATCTTGTGGACAGCCGTCTAAGAAGAGTAGAAGCTGTTATAGCTGCAAAAGGGGGACCGACTCCATATTGAAGTATGTTTTTGGATACAACTTCATTTCAGGTTTCGCCGGATACTTTTGTCCTATACTAGTGTATTTTTTTATGACAAGAGAGAAACCATTGGCTCATAAGTTTATTTTTATCTACTGATCAGATTCTGATTATTTACATCCCCCTCTCATTCCCATTGGGTCAGATGTTCTGTATATGAACACATCAGTATGTGGTTACATCATGCATTTTTATTATTATTTTTTTTTTTAATCCAGTCACTTTCTAAGTTTTTATAATTTTTTTATGTTTAAATAGTTTTTTTTAATTTTAAGACTGAAGTAAACTTTGGTGCTTTTCAGTTGCAGCATGCGCATGTATCATATCACTCCTGACACCTGCTTCTGGAGCACTTGTGTGGAAGCTGCGTGATATACTGTAGAGGTATAAAATATAGCTAGATAAAATCATCTGTTTCAATAAAAACAGGACAATACATGTCAGAGGGAAATGTGATATATTCTCTGGGAAAAATTCATAAAAGAGGCAGTGCTGGGTAGGGTTGTATACCGAACACCGGTGCCAATACGGAACGGGTACCTATAGAACCGGTATGTACCGGACCGAAACAGAACGTGAATTTCGGTGCCTCATTTCGGTGCCACTTAAATGCCTGAACTGTCGATTGAAATATTTGTTCTCTAGATTCATATATTTTTGTAGATTAAGAGTTTATTAGATTAAATTAAAGAAATTAAAAGCACAAATCATCCGGAAATGAGAGACCATCCGAGATGCGCGTGAATGCAGTAACTAACGTTACACTCGCTCTGACGGCAGCTGGCGGTCTACCGATAGCTTAGCATGCTAAATTAAACAACTCTCGTTAAAATGCCTAAAACTAAACGGTCGAAAGTGTGGCTGTATTTCACAAGAAAGGATTCGACACCGCGACGTGCAGCAAATGTTTCACAGCAGTTGCGTCTAAAGGCGGAAACACGTTAAATCTAATGAAACATTCTAGGGCAGACGGAATAAAGTTAAAAGCAGAGGGAGGCACCGTGTATTCTTGTGGACAACAGCTGGCGCTATCGGTGTGGACGACCCTCAGTCCCAGTCACACCAACTGTAGCAAAAAGGAGTCCAGCGATTATGATGACGTCAGCAGACTTTCCGCAGGTCAGTAGTAGGATAATGTAACGTTAATAGCAAAATGCAAATCTTGCATTCATGCTAACAAATAGTCAAACGATTTGTAAAAAACTAATGAAACATGGATTCTGTTTATAATTATGGCTTTCCAGTTAGTACTAGTAGCACTACAACAGTGACCCCATTTACCATTGCAAAGAAGTCTAATGCATGTCCTGTGCAGGGCAATAAGTCAGGAAAGGTGTCGTATTTTGACAGAAAAGGCAAATATGGTGAAATTTCTGCAAAAGAATTGCTAAAATTTGAAGCTTACATATTCATATATACTTTAAACTTTTAATATACAGTATTGTTAAATTTTAAGCATAAAATTTTTTGTTCAATAAAAATTAATTCCTGAGTCATCCACTATAATTTTGTGGCTTAAAAGTATCGGTTCAGGCACTGTTTTGGCACCGGTACCGTTTTCAAAGTATCGATTTGGCACCGGTATCGAATAAAACCCAAACGATACCCAACCCTAGTGCTGGGACAATCAGTACAGGTGGCAACCCTACAGCAGGCAACTACAGGAAGCGAGTCATATCATGAGATGAAAAACAAAAATCCATGATATTTCCTCTGCATAGTTAAAATTTTTTTACAGCAACATGCCAGCGGTCAACACACACAATCCATAGCAAAACTGATGCAAATAAAATGAGTGCTTGGTAGGGATGCTAAAGCATGCTATAGTCTCTATGGTGACGACTAATTCACAGTGCCTAAGATACATAATCCAAGACAATAAATGTGCTGCTATTTAGTACATGGAAACCTGTAATCGTTACATGATTAATTTTATTGTAAGACCACTTTTATTTAACAATTATAGAAGACGTCTGGAGCACTGTCGCCTTGCACCTCCAGGGTCCAGGTTCGATTCCCGGCCAGGCTTGATTCCCATCTCTGTGTGTGTGGAGTTTGCATGTTCTCCCCGTGCTTGGTGGGTTTCCTCCGGGTACTCCGGTTTCCTCCCACAGTCCAAAGACATGCAGATTAGGCTAATTGGCGTTCCCAAATTGACCATAGTGTGTGAATGAGTGTGTGTGTGTGCTCTGCGATGGATTGGCATGCTGTCCAGGGTGTACCCTGCCTCGTGCCCAGAGTCTCCTGGGATAGGCTCCAGGTCCCCGCGACCCTAAATACAGGATAAAGCGGTATAGAAGATGAATGAAGAAGATGTCTGGAGTATCAGAGGTAACGTTTCCCATCATGTCCAGGACAGAAAAGTTTCTCCTTCTGGTTTGTCTTTTAAGCGAAACTGAAAGAAATGTTTATATACCGTCTGGCCAAAAAAAAAAAAAAAAAAGTAGGAATTAGTAGCCATTCAATTTCAGAAAGGTCAAATTATTGGGCTGCATCAAGCAAAGAAAACAACTAAGGATATTTGAAATTGACTGAAATTTGGTTAAGACACATCTAACACTTTATCAATAGTGCTAAACCTTCAACTTTGTGGAACAAAAATGTGAAAGAGCGGTTCTGGGTGCATGAGAAATCATTTTCGAGCATGAACTTGACACCATATTGTGTGCTGTAAAACTAAAGGTTAAAGGTTAAAACTAAACTAGGTTAAACTAGTTTTAGATTAAAACTAAAGGTGACTCAATGAAATCTTAGAGCGTGTGACTTTTTTATTGGCCAGCCAAGTGTAGCTGCTATGAAACGCTGCAAGTGATAACAGGAACTAACTTGTTTTACAATATTTTATAAAAAATTTTTACTTGCTTTAATTATTAGTGGATAAAAAAAATTATTTGTTGTACTTTTTGGCAAGTTCCTGTTGCATTTAAATGTTCTTTTGCCATTCTTTTGTTTTCAGACCAAATTCTACTGTTGTGTATACTGTACGGTACCTTGTCATTTCTGCTTACTGTTTCTGGTTATTAGAACATGAACGTTGAACATTGAACCAATGAATGTCAGCTACTATAAACAGAAAGAAATTCAGCAAACGTTCTTCATTTGAGAATCTTACCAGGCTCCGCCCATTTATACCAGACCAATAAAATGAAAATTTTGTGGTTATGATGAGGTCATGATTTTTTTTGCTAGAAAGCTACAGTAATATAGCCTGTGCTTTATGTTAATAAAATAATCTACGAGCACACTCTAGTTGAACACCACCACTCCACTTCCTCAGTTATACTCTGTAGCTCTTATCCTGTACAGGGTCAGCCTATTCCAGGATACCCAGGGCACAAGGATGGAGTACCCCTAGATGGGGTACCAATCCATCACAAGGCACAAATACGAACACATGAAAACCCCAGTTAGTCTAATCCAGCAATTGGAGTACCTGGAGGAAACCAACCAAAGCATGGGCAGAACAATGCAAACTACACACAGACGCGAAGCAGGAATTTAACCTCAACCCTGGAGGTGTGAGGCGACAAGGCTAGCCACTTGTGCCACCTTCAGAGACTGGTTACCGTAATACTATTTAAGAGCTCCAGGATAGTGAATTTAATTGCCATGAAGCAGCAGGGTATCACTTGACCACTTCAGTCATGGCACACAAAATTATATTCATGAATTTGCTTTCATATTCGCTTTAGTTAAGGACCCTATCAAGGCTTCACCAAAGGATCATAATGCTCACTAGCTGGATGCATTAATGCTTAAGATGGGACCAATATTGTGAGAACCTACAATAATTGCTTCACAATCCTTGTTCTTATTTTTTAAGAAATCGATTACACACAACAACGAAATGCAGTTTGTCATTCCAGGAAGAGAACATCTTCAGTTGCGAAAAGCTATTAAGGTTTAATTTATCTGCAGGTTATGATGACTACAGCTTGTACACCTTTATCACTTATATAGAAAAGGTGCTCATGCATATAATTAGTGTTGCCGGTGTGTGTTTAAGTCTTTTATGAGTATGAATCATTATTGAGCTCCTCAGATCTTACTTCTGGAATGCATATAGGCTTTTTGTACAGCTCTCTGCAGGACAAAGAGATAGGCAAGAACGATCTCCGATGTAGAGGACAGGAAAGCAAAATAGTGGTAGCGAAATGAAAACGGTCTGATGACAGAGCCCTGTGGGACACCTGGGAGTATGTTCTACAGTATAAGTTAAAGTGAAATACATGTGGTTGAGACTGTGCACCAGACTCCTTTTCTGTAATTTAGTTTAGATAACTTCAAATTAAGTTCATTATCTACAGTAGCTGCATCACTTAGCTTCAAAATAACAAGGTAAAATTAAAAGTAGGCTTTCGTTTTAATTGTCTCAAAATAATTTCCTGTTGAAGATAAGGCTAAAGCAGTCAAGACGGGTACTGTCAAATCCCGGAACAGGATTAGCTACAATTAAAGCTACAATCAAAACTGGGTCTGATGGGAGACGTACAAAACAAAATTGACTGTTTGACTGTCATTGTTAGACACCGAGATTATTCTCTTTTGTCATAAAAACACACAAAAAAATGCTTTGGGTCTTTTTTCTTTTTCTTTTTTTAATTGGATGGAGCTTAAACAAACCTGTTAGGTTTTCCCTCTAATGTGACCTCATATAAGAAGAGCCCCTTGCCCAGCTTGTTGCTCAGTTCTGGAGTACTCTGGAGGGTGCATGATCCAACAGTTTCCATTTACATAAACACTGAAACTGTGTGTTCAGAGGAGGAGTGAAAAGAGGGATTACAGTATGAGGTATAAAAAATTTATTTCAGGACGAACATTAATACACACCCTTTACCGGAGTTCTGAGCTCTGTGTTAAAGAAATTTAAAGAAATAGTCAAATATGGGACCTTTAATGTAGTCAAAGTCAAGTCAAGATCAAGACCAAATAATAGCAAGTCACAATCAGGAGGAAAAAAATCAAGCAATTGTTAAGACTAACTTTACTTCACTTCAGCCACCATCATGTTTAGTTTTATTATTCATTCATTCATTCATTCATCTTCTATACCGCTTAATCCTGTGTTCAGGGTCGCGGGGGACCTGGAGCCTATCCCAGGAGACTTCGGGCACTAGGCGGGGTACACCCTGGACAGGGTGCCAATCTATCGCAGGGCACACACACATACATACACTCACACACTCAATCACACACTACGGGCAATTTTTTTGGGAACGCCAATTAGCCTAACCTGCATATCTTTGGACTGTGGGAGGAAACCGGAGTACCCGGAGGAAACCCACCAAGCATGGGGAGAACATGCAAACTCCATGCACACAGAGACGGGAATCGAGCCTGGCCGGGGAATCAAACCCGGACCCTGGAGGTGCAAGGCGACAGTGCTAACCACTAAACCACCGTGCCGCCGTTATTATTATTATTATTATTATTAATTTCTCACCTTTCTCATTTCTCACCTATTATTAATTTCTATTTCTTATTTCTCACCTTATTGTGCTTTTCTGCCAGTGATTATCTCCTTGTTCTGATTTTTACACTTGAGATGTTTTATCGTGCATGATGTCCTCCATACATCCATCTGGGACCTTCTGTAGTCCAACTAGGGACCATGGAGGCCAATGGTGACCACCACTGTGTTTTTTAAAATATATTTTATGACTGTGGTAGAACCTCCGTTCAACATTCAATTTGGGAACGCCCATTAGCATAATCTGCATGTCTTTGGACTGTGGGAGGAAATCGAGCTTTAATTCCTCTTCTTATGTCTGGTCTACAGTCTGGCTGATTTGTTATGATTATTCATGAAATACGACGTTTTCTGTTCTGTTTATCAGCGTGTAAACCCACACGAGGTTTTACATCCATAGTATCGCCTTCTACTGTGGTCATTTTTATGAGTCCTAGCATAAGAGCCCGGTTCCTAATAACACTATGAGTCACTGATACATCCTGAGCATGAGGTATCAGTATTGCACACCTGTGTGTACATTAAAGCCCATCCGGATCTCGGTTCATGGAGAGGTCAGGTCACGCTACAGATGGCTGTAAGATCTCTCGAAACCATAACTCATAAATTTTCAAGATGAAAAAATAATGCCACTGACCCAGACAGACAGCTAACAATGCATGGGTTCGGTGAAGCGGTTTGCGTGTTTCAGAAGGTCAGTGACACGACAAGAAACGCGGGTCGAGATTTAATGTGCTCCAGAGTTAGAAAGCTAGCTCAAGGATATCAGGCAAGTGGAATATCTGAACAGAAGGCTTGGGTGTTTGTGGTGAAAATATAGGAGAGTATTAAAAAAAAAAAATCCCGAAAGGAAGCGGAACATCAGCTTTTACAGCAACATAACACTCATCCACTTGGCAATCAATCAAGTTCAAGGGAAAAAAAAGGTCTTGTCAACAATGGAGGCAGTAAACAGCAGTGTGTGTGTGTGTGTTTGTGTGTGTGTGTGTGTGTGTGTGTGTGTGTGTGTGTGTGTGTGTGTGTGTGTGTGTGTGTGTGTATACACTGTGGTAAGTGCATGCTTTCTGTCCCACTGCACTTCTGCCTAACATTACTAATGGATGTTTGGAGAAGGATTTACTTTTAAAGCTTTTTTTAAAGCTTTAAAAAAACACACACACACACACACACACACAGCTCATCAACATCAACTTGTGCGCCCTCGATCAAATCTCAGCAGCACTGTAGAGTGTAGAGCGCCGTAATGCAGCACAGGAGAAGAGAACAGATAAACACAAGCCTGGGAAGCTCTACAGGACAAGCCGCACTGTCAGTCACTTCTGCTGCGGAGTAATAACGACCCACTCCTGAACTCCAGAACTGACAATCACACTGCTGCTGACACGCACACATCACGTCATTCCATACATCATGCTTCAATCATACTGCTGCTGTTATATACACATACACACACCACATTCCGACAATTGTATTTTTTTTTATACTTCGCCGTTTACAATTAATCTATACCGCTTTATCGTGTTTTCAAGGCCGCGGGTGGAGCCTATCCCAGGTAGGTTACAAGGTGGGGTACACACTGGACAGGGTGTCAATCCATCACAAGGCACACACACACTGAAACACTCCAGCCAATTTGGGAATGCCAATTAGTCTAATCTGCATGTCTTTGGATTGTGGGAGGAAACCAGAGTACCCTGAGGAAACTTACCAAGCACGGGGAGAACCTGCAAACTCCATACACACAGAGACCTGAGGTGGGTATCGAACCCGGAGCAGTGCTACCCACTAAGCCACTGTGCCGACCTTCTGTAAATATCTATTGATTCTATTTTATTGTGCAACCTTTGTTGACTTATACATTTTTATATTACAAACTAACTGTTTTCAATTTACATTTTCTTAAATCATTAGTTTAATCGTACTCTCTAATGTACCGTTCCTTTATTGTACTGAAAATTTCCAATCTATTCTATCTTTCCATATTATGTCACGGACAGTTTAATATAAACGTTTCACCGCATATCATACAAATCTGACTTTGAATTTCGAACTCAAAACATCAACATCAGAGATTTTCTTTAAGAAATACAAATAAATGCTTGATTTGATGATTGAGGCATTATTTTTACATTTATGTAAGAAGTCTCCAATGTCAGAACTCTCTAACAGTCTTTTGAAAGGTTTTGCAATCATGGGAAAGTCTCCAGGAAAGTCAGGTTTAACTTTCTGATTTAGCAAACATGATGAGATTTGAGTGTTTTCTTTTTTTTTTTATTTACCTTATTAACTCGAAGAGGAAGGAAAATAAAACAATAAGACTGGAGATGTGATCATAGGAATTTGCTTCATGGATGTTTCACGATATTAAATGAAATTATTAACAAATGCAAATATGATGTATCTTGTTAGAATCATTTAAGAATATACCTTAATCACAGTTAAAAGGAATAAAATACTTTAGGATGTAATGTTCCAGGAAATGAAATAAATACAGCATGACTTTGTTCTACCTCCAGAAACACTGGAACGGGTTAGATGGAGATGGAGGTGGAGGTGTAGACACTTAAATCTACAACATTATTATGTAGTTTTGTTTATATCCTCTTGCAAATGATCAAATCACCATTACACTGCATGTCTTTGAACTGTTGGAAGAAACCAGAGTATATGCGAAAACCCACAACGCACTGGGAGAATGTGCAAACTCCATACCCTCAGACATGAGGTGAGATTCAGACGTGAGCTGTGAGGCGATAGCACTGACCCCTAAACCACCCATAAACCACCCTTATGGTTATTACGGATGTATGAAGGAATTATTTAAATGCATCACACAGTACCACTCACTCACTCATTCTCTATAGCACTTATTCTGTACAGGGTCTGGGGACTCAGGGAATAAGGCATGGGGTACCATCGCAGGGCACAAGCATACTCTCACTCACACGCTAAGGGCAGTTTGGAAACGTGAGTTAGCCTTCTCTGCATGTCTTCGGACTGTGGGAGGAAACCGGAGAACCCAGAGGAAGCCCATCAAGGAGAGGCGAGAATTGAACCCTCGACCTTGGAAGTTCAAGGCTACAGTTCTAACCACTACTCCTGTTAATCCTAATGGTCTTTATTTGTCATGCATCTGAACAAAAACTCCAAGATTCTGTAATTGTTTTATGTTGGATGCGATCTCAGTCATGTGATCGCTGCACACATCTAGTCGCAACTTGATGCCCTGGGAAGCTTTGGCCAGTTCTCTTGAAAAGAAAAAACAACAACAAAAGAAAAGTAGCGCAGTCCATACTCATATCTGGTATTTGTATCTGTTTAGAACACATGATCTGTACTTTGAAAGAAAAACCCTTGTGCGAAAGACAGAAACGAGCAAGCGACAAAGAAAGGGAAAGCTGTAACCAGAGAAAGAACTTTCTGCATGAGAAAGTTGGCCAGGATGCTGGTGGAGAAAGGGGGTGGATTACTTACGAGACCTGTCCCCTTTCCATCTCCACCCACCCTTGTTCTTCCCCGGCTTGTCCCCGTCCCAGCACAGTCCTCGCGTCATCCAGGTGCTCAGGAGCAACAAGGTGAGGAGGAGGAGCCGTCGCTTGGGCATCGTTCCTGCACACGTACAGAGTATTCGCTCTCTCACACCACACTCAGCTGGGAGAGATGAAGCGCTGCTCCTCTCACACACACAGATGCTATAATATTCCCATCATCACAAGTTCTTTAATGGACTTCAGGACAAGTGGTGAAAGATTTCCGAGACTCACTTGCTTTTCAGTGCTACCAGTTCTACGGGTCGATCTAGAATTAATGCCATTCCGGATGATGGTGCGGGTGGAGACACGGTTCCCGAGGAGCGTTATCACATGATGAGGAGAAAGTGAGCTACAGTACTGTACATGTTCGTCAGTCTGGAGACGACTCGACAGCTATCAGCATCACGGACAGGTGTGAGGGAGATAGTCACACATCAGTGCTCCTCCAGCGAGTGTCAGCAGTCCCACGGAGCCGTTCTCTTTCCTCCTCCTCCTCCTCCTCCTCCCCGCTTTAACAGCAGTTCATCGGAAGTGCAGTCGATGTTGATATGAAAACAGGAGATAAATCAGACGCAAGGTTTTAATCCTGCAACCTTGACAGCACTGAGAGTGTGAGGGAAGTGCGTGGTGGGTAGGGGCAGAGCGAGAGGCAGGGAGGAGGGAGGACAAAGTGTGATCGAGTGTCAAGTGTTCAGGTCAGATATCTCGAGCTGAGAGGATTTCTTTCTCCGTTACAGAGAAGCTGCGCTAATGCACAGTTTCAGAAACTACACCACACAGCACCTTCTCTTTTCAATCACCGCCCTATCGTTGATATCTCTCTCTCTCACACACACACACACACACTCATTCTAACATGTTATAATCACGTCAATCACGTTTAGTATTATTACAACAATAAAAAAAAAACGTGTTTAATTACTGATACGATGAAGCGTTCTGTAATACCCCTATCTCACCTATGCAGTTTCGCGTGGTGGCCGTAAATACGGTTCATTATGATTCACCGTGAGTTTTTGCCGTTGTGAGTACGTTTCCATCTTTCCGCGCAAAAAATTTAACATGTTTAATTTTTAATGTTTAATTTTTTTGGCGGGCCTCGCAGAAGTTTGGCGAACTTCATGGAACGTCAGCGGAACGTCGGTGGGCAATCGCGGCACCTCGCGGTGTCCGACACCGCATCTCACCGTGAGTCAAAGCGCACAGGTAAGATAGGGGTATAAGGAGGTGTGTTTGTGTGACGTTTACGGAAGGAGTCTCCAGTTTCAGTGCAACAACTTTGTAACGGTCAGCGTTAATGGTTCGACTCAAACCAGAGAACATGCCTTCAGGTCCAGCCATATTAACCACAAGAAGAGAGGTTAGTGAAGGACGGTCTGTTTATATCTGCTATAACGTGAGTCAGATCTGTTACCAGGAAGTTCCACACAAATAAGCATAAACAGATAGAAAGTATGGCGTCTCATTCGTTAATAAATTACACATTGTAACTCGTGTGAAGTTGCTGTCGTGCAGGAGGAATAAAGCGCTCCAGGATGTGAATTTGAAGGACAAATAAGCAAGTGGTATCACCAGTATCATCATCACACCATGCTGTCGTTGATTATTTTCCTGAAACAGCATGACACCAAGCGTGTCTACAGTCTGCTCCACCAGCATTATGTCCTGTGGCTGTCACTGTGCAGTCACTCGGTCAGACACATTCCCAAAATAAAGTGAGAGCTCAAAAACAGCATTTAAGCTGTTTCTCGTTATTTAACTGGGATGTGTTGCAGTACTAGATCATTATCGTTATATGAAAGTCGTGGAATATTCCTGCTTTATGGTTCTAAGATATATGAACTACTAACAAAACATTTTTATACTTTCATGAAACAAAGTATGTTCAGTTTAGAACAGTTATGGCTTATTAATGCTGGAATGATACATGTTATTTTTACTTTTAAAGGTCATGTATCCTGTAAAATGTGCTTTTTAGTCATATTTAGACATTTAGATCGGTCTCTTAGTTTCTTCGCTTTGTTTTTTTTTTTTTGTATTGGTCAGGGTTTAAACAAGCACATTAGATTTAATCCCTATTGTGACCTCATGTAAGAAGAGCCCCTTCACCAGGTCGTTGCTCAGCTCTGCTGTTCACTAAAGGAGGCGTGGCTCAGCAGAGGCTCGTTTATGTACATACAGTATGGCACTTTTCCACTGCATAGTACGGCACGACACGGTTCAGTTCAACTCACTTTTGGGGGTTTTTCCACTGGGAACAGTACATGGTACCTGGTCCTTTTTTTAGTACCACCTCAGCCGAGGTTCCAAGCGCGCCGAACCGTTACCAAAACGTGACGTGTAAACTCCGCTGGTCACTGATTGGCCGGAGAAAATCGTCATTACTGTGTCACCGAACTTGCGACACGAGACACAACAGAACCGCTATATTTAGAACAGCCAGAGAAGGATCGAACGCACCTTTTTGTATTAACCAAAAATTTTCTTTGGCTGCCATCAGCCTCTTTTGAAACAAACTCCTTCGTCTCGTTGTTAAAAACATCCACATGCCGAGAATGAAGAACACCATGCCGTCGATATGCTCCATTGTTGTGTGTTTGTTTGTAACTAAAACGACACGTGAGTAATCCCGCCCACTCTAAAGCGTTACTAAACTGCAGCGGAAGCGCAAACCGAACCAAACTGCGCCGAACCAAAGTGAGTTGAACTGAACCGTGTCGTGCCGTACTATGCAGTGGAAAAGAGGCAATAGACACCGAAACAGCATGTTCAGAGGAGGAGTGAAACACATTTTGAGGAATTAAGTAATGCGTTATCTGAAAGATATTTATTTCAGCTGAAGTGTTAGCACACACAATATAGGGGAACTCTGAGACTTAAGTTGTTAAAGAAATAGTCAAATATGGGACCTTTAAATGGTGAATAGAGCGTGGAACTGGGCTCCTGAGTGGTGCAGCAGAAAAGCGCTTGCCCTACTAGTCTGGAATTGGTAAATTGCCGATCCTGATGTAAATTGTAGGAGGGGCATACTAGTGAGGGGCAGATAGTGATTTCCTCTGAATGTGTTACGCTGCGCATGAGCGGTCGTTCACAAAGAATCACTGGCAAAAAAAGAATAGAAAAGAAAAGATGAAAAACTGAAAACTGTCGAAATTCCTATCATCAGTTTAATATTTTGGTGTAAATTTCACAAGTATAAACCATTTTAAAACTGTACACCTAACCTACTGAATATCGTAGCTTAGTCTAGCTTAGGTTAAACATGCTCAGAACACTTACGTTAGCACGTTGGCCCTAAAGTGCAAAACGCTAACAAATTGCAAATCCAACAAGAAAAGTGAAAACACAACAGCAGCTACTCGCAAACTTATGATGGCCGTGATGCGATTTGAAATTCTACTGCGGCCCAAATAATATGAAGTGTAAACACTTTTTTTTTGTTATGCGTGTATTCTGATTGTTTGATGCTGGACAATATGTTGATGAAGATAATTCTCCATTAACAGCCATTCTTTTTTAATTATTATAATTATATAATTTATGATTCCTCGCTAATAAAGACATACGCTCTGGTTTAAAGGCAGCTCAGATAAATAGAAAATATGACACTATTTGAACCTTATAGTTTTGTCTTCTTTGTTTTGGTAAATTTTTATACATATGATAAATACAAAGTACATATTTTAAATGTACAAACCAAAAGAAAAATGTAAAAAATAATTTTACTTAAAACTTTATTAAAAACATTTTTTTACTTTATTGCACTACCCTCACGGCCCACTAGGGGGACACAAAGGTATGTTATTATCGAATATTCATGTGACGTTCCTAAATCTTTCAAGGACTGCTCTTTCCAATTTGAGTTAACGAGTGTGTGTTTTTGGTTTCATTGTTGTGTTTTTGATTTGTCTGTACATTGGCTTACTGGTAACAAACTACACTGTTGGGTGAACGTATGGCTTAGAGGGAGCTGTGGCTCACTGCTGCCACCTAGCAACAAGAGAGAATATTATACCCCATATGACTAGCATGGTAAAGGATCAAAAGTCAAAACTCAAAATATAGTTTTGGTTCATGGCGAATTACGTTCATGCCAATGGAAAGCAGAATTTTTTTAAACCAAACCCTCACAATTTGGAAACCAGGGTTAGTTTCATTGGACTTGGAACCAATGATAGATTACCTTATTATTTATGATAAAAAAAAATAGTGGACAATTTGTTTGATTATGTTTTCTTTTGCTATTTTCATAGTTATTATTTGCTTGTTCCCACAAAGCGTGCATGATCCGATTGCTGCTTTCTGCATACTCCCCCCCCCCACACACACTTTTTTTACTACTACATTCTTCTGCCAATATTTCTTCTATTTTTATCCTCATTTAGAATTTACTCCCACTGATATCTACAGTAAATGTGCTGGTGTTGGAAATAAATAATATTAATTAGAAATAATTAGAATGAAAAGAAAAAAAGGGAAGAAAGAAAACACACCTGAAGTGTAATTAGTTTTATTCATCCAATAATTTAAGGCAGTGTTTGGGACCTTATCCAGATCAGGTCGTTTCTAATATGAGAGCCGTGAATGGTCTTTAATTAGCCGCTAATTAAAGCCTGACTTCCTGATAAGAGCTATTAGCCGACATTGGATTTGCACTTTACACACCACCTACTGATCGTGCATAATTAGCTAATTAACAGGAAAGGTGAACGTTAGGTGAAGGTTGTATAAAGCAGACGCAGAGATCAGATTACATTGTTATGACAACTTTGATTAGATAATCAGGTTAATTAAGTCAGGTAATTACTGACTTCCACCAACAATATCGAGAGTAATTAATGGAAGAGTAAAAATCACTGTACACAGGAGATCAGTGACTATTAATGTGAATGGCATCTTTTAAGATTACTCGACATTATTATTATTATTATTATTATTATTATTGTTATTATTATTATTATCATCATTATTATACAAAATATTGTCAGAATTCTGTCATGGTCATTGTTCTTTAATTATCTATTGAAATTAAGAAAATTAATAAGTTCTACTGATGTCAACAATTACGCAATCGTTCTTCAGAGTGAACGTTGATGCATTATTAAGATATGTTTAGTTTTAATGTTAAGTTTTGTTGTTGCTAATTCCGTATTTGTAGCAGTTTTATTCGTTTTGCCATTTTGGCGCCCCCTGTTGGTGGCTTTTCATCATAGCAAAGCTCAGAATCAGAATCATATATATATATATATATATATATATATTATTTTTTATTTTTTTTACTTCTCACAGTAACAGAACTGTGTATTCGGCCATCTTGGAATATCACTATAGCGTTCAGATGACCAAAGAATTCTTTTACGATGAGTGCAAGATCTAACATACAGGTTTGCGTCCTGTAAAAACTCAAAGCCATGAATCTTCAGGATCACAGGAACACAGCTTTCAGATGGAAGCGCTATCTCAGAGAAAAAGGTTACATCAAATACGCCATAAAACAAACTAAAGCACGTCATGCTGACGTCCCTGTACAACCCACCGAGAGCCATTCTTCAGCTAACCTTGTCTGAAGCACATGTGATTTAAAGCATTTCTAAAAGCAGCATGCAGTAAAACCCTGCGCTCCATCTCTCCACCTCTCCCTCCATCCCGTCTCCTTTGCTCACCTCTCTCCTTTCATCATCCATTACTTGTGAACGCCTTGTGTTTGTTCTGACCTTCTCATTACGGTACTGAGCAGCTCGCTGGATTTCACGCGCTGGAATATTAACAGTTCAGGTTCCTAATGAGCCATAATCTGTTCATCTCTGCTGCTTTCTCATCAGTGTGCGTAACATGAAGGTTAACAGGAACCATCCTGAACCCTCACACTAATGGGGTGACGATGACACTGTGGGGTCACAAAGGACGACTTGCATACATCCACTGATTGCAGTATAAGCAACAGACCTAAACACTCAGAAGGGTGAAATACACGGAGTTGTGTAGGACACGTCAGAGAAGCGATTATATGACCTACTACTAATCAAGCACAAAAGGTGTGTGTAGTTTGCATGAAGACACTTCCATGGGTTATCGCCTATCCTGCCAGAAAGTCATTAAAAATAATTAGAAGACTGAGTTCTGTAACGTTACACATCCAGAAAACGAATCTCGCCCAAATAAGGCTATGGAAGATGCAGTTTCTTTCATTCTGACAAACTATTGGCACCTATCAATAAAATACCTATACACCACATTAAGAGGCTACATGATTTCTTTCAAATGCGATAATCATTTTTCTATAATTTTTTCCTGCAAAGCTCAGGTTTCAGAATGATCAGCACACCAGAATCATACTTTCTAAATCCCTATTATAGGATAAATTATACTATATCCTACTATCTAATATCCAATGAGGCTTAAGAGAACACTAGAGTATTTCCTCCTTTATGCAGAACAGTTAAAGTTTTTTTTTTTTTTAACTATCCTTTACAATTAAGTTCACGTCTTTCTAATAGGGTTTAGATCGGAATACTGATAAATCACGAAACATTGAATTCGTATTGATTTTTGTGTAAGTTTAGGAGTCATTATCATGTCCAAATCTCCATCCACAACTGACCTCCTTGCAGAGGAAAACAAATTTTGGTTAAAAAAAAAATAATAATAATAAATAAATAAATAAATATATATATATATATATATATATATATATATATATATATATATATATATATATATATATATATATATATATATTTATTTTTTTTTTTTTTGTAGGATACACACTTTAGCAGAAGAATCAATTCAACATAGCCATTCATGGAGACACAAATTAAAGAGTTAATCAGTAAGTAAATGGCATTTCCGCTATATATAAATATAAAGGCGCAGGTACAGTTCTGTGCAAAAGTCTTGACCCCCACTTTCATTTCTTGATTTGATATTTAATGATATAGATTAAATTAAAACAACTGTTTTCCTGTGACAGGCTACAAAGTGCCAAAATATACTTTTTAACGAGGTTTACGTATCAACCTCAGTAGCGACCTCATTTCCCCTCTCGTCTGTTCCAACCAAAAGAAAAGTAAATTTAATGCCTAAGGGATTTAAGCCTAACCAGGTCTAAGAATTTTGTTTCTAATAAATCTTCATGTACAGAAATTGTTTCTGTTAACAGTGATGTCTAATTCAACCTACAGTACTGGAACAGATTTTCCCAAAATCTAAATCAGGAATGCTCTTGGATCAGGCAGAGACAGATCAGTCGTGCCGAGCGCCTTTTAGTCTGTATCATTGATAGATCAATCAGTCAGCTCGGCTTCCTTCTGTCCTTTCAAACATCAACCCAGAAATCCTCGAATCAATGAAGAAGCGAGACGTCTGAAGGTTAATGAGTGCAAAATCAAGCTTGTCTCACACACATGCACACCTCACCCATGTAGGGTGACTAGAATTACAAAGAAACTTACAAGATCTTCTTTTGTTTCATTGATTTATATTTCAAATGATTAGAAACTTTAAGACTGTTATTGAGGACTAACTAGGACTGCAAATCTCTCACCTTTTATCTCAACCCATAGTCGAGCAGGTTAATCAATAACCAATTATAACTGTTGTTAATACAGTAGTTATATTAAGTTCAACATTCCAACATTATGAAGTTCTTTCAAGTCAAAACAAGGAAATGTGATGAATTTCTGGTGAATGAAGGTGATTGACATTTGCAGAAGACTTCAAGCACAACACAATGATGAGACTTGAGTAGTTAAAACGAAGAGAATGACAGACAAACAATGAGACAGTCAAAATTACTGCTCGTTGATGCTGTAACCTCTCGCAGCCGGAGGTCTAGAGAGAGCTGATTGGCTGAGCTCTCTAGGAGGGGCGGGATGAGAGGTACTTCGTGCTCCCACATTAATCACGGCTCTACAGCCAATCAGGGGCGTCTGTGAGCGGATAGAGCTGTCCTTCGAGTGTGTTACTCCGCCCCCAACGGTGCGTGAGCGAGCAGCTCGAAAAGATGCGGTCGGCTGGATTTTTGGGGAAAAATAAATAATAATAAATAAATTTAAAAAACATTACTGCTTGTGTCTCTGTCCTCATTTAAAAAAAAGGCTGCTAGCAAGACAGTGTCCAAGAGTACACATTGCTTGAACTTGAACACACATGCGCCCTCTTGTGGTATAAAAGTTGATAGACACTGTACTGTATGTGAGCGATGGAGAAATATTATGCAAAACATTATCATTTAATAATTTGGTTAGAATTGATTAATGATTACTTGATTAATTGATTAATGATTACTTTTATTCTAACATCCCTAATACTAACACTAAGAGTGTTATTAGTTAACCGTTTTATTACAATTAATACAGGTTTCAGAATTCTCCAAATGCTACAGTACTTAAAATTTTGTCAGAATCTCTGTATCGGGTTCAAATTATGTCGATTTGATTGTTGAATTGGCCTTTGAATGTAAAGTCGGATTAAATTTCAATCTGAGACACGATTTATGACAACGATCCTTTTTAAAGAGAAACAGAGTTCTTGGGTGTGTTTAGCATGGCTGTGTATGAAAAGTCATGTGACCATTATAACCCAGAATCCTCTGCTTCATGCCAGGCCATATGTAAAGGAATTTACTTATAAGACATCACAGCACATCCCGACCGGACGGGTGAGTCAGTGCAACTGTTCATTCTTTCTTTCTTTCCGATGCACAGATGGACGTTGTGACTAACCACATTACAATAATCCTGTTAAAATAAATACAGTGTGTTCAGGTCTTTGAATAACAGATGATGTGTAAAAGTGTTTTTGGGAGAGTCCCTGTGATGCTTCACTTAATGATGACACGTCTGACTTTAAATACAACAAAGCAAAGGCTCGTCGCCTACAGCTGGGCAATTTATCAATGACTGACACTGTTTCTTTATTATTAATTATTTATGATAATAAGGATGCCATAATTCCTTTATATTTTTACTGTGAGTAAAATTCTTTAAGTTTTTTATGTTCTGATTTATTCTAAAGCAGATGAAATATTGCCTCAGATTTCTTACTTTCGTCTCTCTTGATGTCAATGAAAGAAAAAACACAGCTTGTTAACCATAAATCGTAAAACTCCTGGAGATGTCTGAAAAGGTAGACCTCGTCTAGACCTCTGTGATTAGACAGCAGACGTCTGGATGGATGGACGGCGCTATAAGGGAGCTACAGAACAAACACCAGCACTTTTAACTCCCGCACTCAGCTCCAGGTTTACTCCTTAACTCGTCACGTCCCACACTCAGGCCGAGCCTGTTCTCATGAGCAGAGACTCACTCCAGCTACACTGAGCTGTGGAATGTAGCGTCAGGACCATAAATATTGGCACCCTTTTTTGGGAGCATACAAGCATAACCTTACTAGGCAAATGTCAGAGACGACCACCTTGTCGACAGTTCAGCACATTCAGGACTTGTTACAGGGCAGCGATCAACATTGATGTGAAAATTCACACTAACTAGTTCCATTTTCGTTTAAAAAAATTTGTTTTGTTTAAACTGCACTTTTTAAATTTATATATATATATATATATATATATATATATATATATATATATATATATATTTTTTTTTTTTTTTTACAGATTTCACACTTTTTTTTTACTGAATATATTAAACAATTCTAATGATAATTAGCTCTAATAATTATTAATAACAACAAACAATATACTACTAATAAAGCAATCTAACATGAACCTAAAACCCAACATAATTATACACTTTTGGAAAAACCAAACATTTTTAATAATAAATTTTTTTATATTCTAACAATTTACAGAAGTAAACATAAACTCAGGTCACTGAGAAACTAAGAACATTTTAAGAAAAATTTAAGAAAAGTTGTTTTTACCTGATGTGATGTGGGTGGAGCTTAAAATCTGCACTAAGTGTACGACAATGGAAGTGAGAAATTTTATTATTATTATTATTATTATTATTACAAATACATAAACTAAAAATGCTGTGTTATGAGTAAAAGGCTCATAAATGTCTTTCACTAGAACAACCTTATTTCCATTCCAACACGTACAGAAATGCTCCTTTTAGCTGCATGTAATATCAAGATCCACCACTAGATGGAACACTTTGAAAAGTCTGAGTTAAAGACATGAAACTACAACAAGCACCAGTGAAGCCCTGAGAGTCACAGAGACAGACAGGGACAGAGAGACAGACAGGGTGGGGTCTTCAAAAGTGGTGAGTGTTAATTTGTTTTCCCCATGAAGAATTATTCATAATATTTCTTCACAGTGTGAACTTAGAGACACTGTATGTTTGATGTGCTGGTGAAAAGCAAGTGAAAAATATAAAGAATTTATTTACTTATTTGGTTGGCTGTTTCTGTCAATATATTTTTATTCATGTTTTATGTGTTACTATGTCATTGTTTTATATTCATAGGCTACATTAAAAAGCTACATTAACATAATAATCTTCTTCTTCTTTGTCTTTCGGCTGTTCCCTTTCACGGGTCGCCACAGCGAATCATCTGCCTCCATCTAACCCTATCCTCTGCATCCTCTTCTCTCACACCAACTAACTTCATGTCCTCTCTCTCTGCATCCATAAATCTCCTCATTGGTCTTCCTCTAGACCTCCTGCCTGACAGTTCCAACCTCAGCATCCTTCTACCGGTATATTCACCATCTCTCCTCTGAACATGTCCAAACCACCTTAATCTGGCCTCTCTGACTTTATCTCCAAAACATCTAACATGGGTTGTCCCTCTGATGAACTCATTCTTGATCCTATCCATCCTTGTCACTCCCAAAGAGAACCTCAACATCTTCAGCTCTGCTACCTCCAACTCTGCCTCCTGTCTTTTCGTCAGTGCCACTGTCTCTAAGCTGTAGAGCATCGCTGGTCTCACCACTGTCCTGTACACCTTTCCCTTCATTCTCGCTGATACTATTTTATCGCACAACACAAAACAAATAAAAGAAAAAAAATATTATTATTATTATTATTATTAACATACATTTTTATTTATTATTAATAATTTCGTATTTTTATTAAATAAATAACAATAATTTTGTTGTTGCTGCTGTTGTTTTATTTCTTCATATTTTAAAGTACAATAAAAAGTCTGAATGCACTCTCACAATAATTCACTCTCACAATAAAGTATAATGTTTAACAGTTGTTGTTTTGTTATTATTATTGTAATGATTATTATTGTTGTTGTTGTTGTTGTAAAAAAGCAGTGGTTGAAGCACAGTCACTGATATAAAGTGTCATTACTCTGTCATGTTGTTAAAGGGTTATACATAGACTAATACCAATCTGCAGCTTTTCCCTCTCAACCCAGGCAGTTTCCTTATGGACCACCTGAGGGCAGTGCTGCCCTACAGTCCCACTGAATCACAGCCTCACATGCCAGCCACTGGAAGCAAACACACACACACACACTAGGAACTTTTCACTGGGACTAATTACTGAGTGTTTCATTAAAATAAAACCTAAATGTTGATGACTGATGCAGTTTGTTCCTAAACCAGGGGTTCATCCTCAGCCCACATTTATTTTAACTCCAATCACTCAATTAAACATTTATCTTTATCAAATATCCTGAAGAAAATGACACACCGTGCTGTATATTACAGAACTTTATAACTACAGGGCATTTAGGGACTATTAAACAGTTCTGTACACACACTACATAAATCATTCAAACTAAATGATGTTTTATTTAAAGAACATTATTATTACAACAGAGGAGTAAATTATTACAAACTATTTGGTGACAGAATTAAATTGTATTTTCTATTCTTTGATATGAGTAAGTTCACAGAGTTTGTTGTTGGGATTGTTATATGAGTTAATCATCAGCATTTAATAATAATAATAATAATAATAATAATAAAAATAATAATAATAACAAAACAACAAAATAATAATAGTAAGATGAAGAATTGTTATTATACTATTACTATTATTGTATTATTATAAATTATTATTCATCTAGATCACTTATATTAATAATAATGATGTACTATTATGTACTATGTACTATGATGTATGATTATTATTATTATTTTGTAAATGTATATATACTGTATATAGACTATAAATATAAATTAAATAATAAACAAAATAATAATAAAAAAAATAAAACTATAAATAAGCAAATTCATAAAAACTAAAAAAATATTGCTGTCATTGTTAAATATGTCATAAAATAAACATCCCTTAATAATAATAATAATAATAATAATAATAATAATAATAAAAACTGTTAAATTATAAGAAAATACTATTAATTATACAAATTCAATTATTTAAAAATGGCAATATTTTATTGTTAAATATTTAATAAACAAATTAATTATTAATAATTAATTTCATAATAATAATAATGTTCATTATATTATATACTATATAAAATATAAATAAAACATTTAATACTAATTAATGCTAGTCATTTACTTAATTAATTAGTTAATTATTTTGTTTTTAAACAATAGCAATACCTAAACTTAAGCAATACAAAATAATTAAAAAAATAAGTTTTACAAAAAGGATTTTGAATAAGTTGCCAAATATTTGTCATTGTACATCACATGGTGGAATCTAATGTCACATGCCTTCACCATAGGGGGATAAGGGGGGGGGGGACCGGTGGAGTGACGTGACGTGACGAGGCCTGACAGTCTGCGCCGTGTGCCTCTATGCAAATCTGCTGCTAAATTTCATTTTTCTAATCCCTTTAATCAGAGGCTGGGGAATAGGAGCCAGCTGCTAGGAGCCCATGTTAAGATGTAATTAAGCAACTGATTGAATTTCAGTGCAGACAAAAAGACATGTTCGTGCCAAAAACACAGCCAGAAAGAAGTGAGGGTGTGAAGTGTGTGTTTTAACACCTCGCTCTGAAGGACGATCCGGGAAGTGACAATAAATACGTGTAAATACAGCGGGAGGCTTTGTCTCAGCTTTACCCGACTTGTTAAAGGAAACACCTTCTCTAGCGTATGTCCCTGGCAGGACGTGTACAGGATATATGAGGGTGTACAGTATTATATAAGAGCTATATAAGTTTTATATAAGAGTAACATGCCAGTCTGAGCTGACTGTGTAAGTCTACAGTGACTCCAAGAATCACACTTTACCACCGTGGTGTGCAGTAACGCATCTCAGCACGCGCAACACGCCGACGTTTCAGGTGTATGAGCTTCTACAGCAGGAAAGCACATTGGGTTCTGCTCATTTCTGCCAAGAACAGCAACCTGAGGGTACAGTGGGCAAAACAATCACCTAAACTAGACAAAGAAAAAATAATAGTTCTAGGGAGAACCCAGTTTAGAACCATCAAATAATCTGCTTTATATTAGTGTAGCTTCCTGAAAATAAGAACTCTGTTGTAGAGGTCTGTGTAGAGCTGTTCCTCAAAACAAGAACAAACCCAGGAAGCCTTCAGAGGTCTAGACTTAACCTTTTCAGCAAATACTTGTGTATAGATGAAGTTCTGGAGGCTGTGTATGATAATCATCTACAGTATGTGAAAAGGCTTCACATGGGTTCTAACGCAGTTCTACTGTTCCTGGAACCTCTCCTGAAAGAGAAAAAATTTTTTAGGGATAGCTTTAGATTTTAGCCTAAGTATTTAGCTGTTCCTAAGTCCCCTGCCAAAAAAAAGAACATAATTTTTTTTAAATAAAAGGTTTCTTGTTAAATTGTTTTCTTAGAGATTATTTATTGAATGGATTATTGGCCAAAAATGCTTTCAAACAGAACCCAGTCTTTTGATAGTGAAGTATTTCTGCTTCCTTAAGGTGGTCTACCTGAAGCCTTCAGTGAAGATTCTAGATTTAAAACTAGGAAAAAAGTTTAGATTTAGATTTAACTCTATAACAACTGATCCTAAAGGTCATCTGCTTGAAGCCTTTTGTGTAAGATTTAATCCTAGGAAAAGAGAGGTTTAGGTTTAACAATCGGGAAAAAAACTATAGATTAAACACTAGAGGAACTCTTCTCCAATTTCATTTAAATTTAGGCATTTGGCAGACGCACTTATCCAGAGCGACTTACATTTTTATCTCATTACACATCTGGGCCCGGTTTCTCGAAAGCTTCTTATCTCTAAGTAGTTCTTAAGTCGTACCTTAACCTCTCTCTTAACTTAATGGCGCATTTCCCGAAACGTTCTTACGCTAAGTATCTCTTAGCTACGTCAGACGTTCGTAAGGTTGGTCTGGACCAACCTTAACTCATACTTAGCGTAGTTTCAGCTCTAGACGCTAGTCGCCGCCACTGAGCAGCAGTCTTTATAAATCAGCGGTGTATGCAAACACATTATGGCACGTTATCAAAGTCGTATTAATGATGGAATATACTGTAGACCTGTTTAAGAATTTTATTTTATTTGATATCAGAACTAATAGAGTGCCTTTTAATTAGCCTATTTCATAATGTGACTAATGCATTAAAATTGCCAATCACAATTAATATTAAACAGGTGGCGAACAATTAGGCAGCGAGCGTGGTGTTGTGTGAGTCATGTACATGTTTCCTTTAGACAAAACTTCAGCCCTTTTCATATTTTCCCCGTGGTCGTTATTAAAAATATATATATAAATAAAAGTTTTGCCTTCCAAGGCAACAGATTATGGAGCTTCTTGAGCTGCTCAGACCTGCGCGTGCCAGACCAACGCATCGTACTTACTGTACTCTACACTCCCCGTCCCGATGTCCAGCTGCTCGCTGCTTTTTGTTTAAAATATGTTTCATTGATCATTAGCCATTATCCATGACTTTATGAGTTTTTCTTTTGACACGTTTTATTTTTATGAAATTTGATTTAGTTAAATGAGAAAATAACCATGGGAGATTCAAACCCCGCATCCATTCATTTTTTCTGGGTGATTGTAATGTTTAATACCCCTACAGTATTCACTCATGCGGTGTGACTCGCTGTGAGATGCGGTGTTACTGTATACCCCTATCTCACCTGCACGGTCTCGCGCTGTGGCCGTAGGCTTGATCATGATTCACCCCGAGTTTTTGCGCTGTGGTTACGTTTCCATCTTTCCGCGTGAAAAATTCAACGTTTAATTTTTTGCTGGTCCTCGCGGAAGCTTGCAGACTTTGTAGAACTTCGCGGAACGTTAAAGGAACGTCGTGGGCAATCGCGGCAGCTCACGGAGATGAGTCCGGCCACACAGGTGAGAGAGGGGTATTAGGCACCACACAGGTGAGAGAGGGGTATTAGGCACCACACAGGTGAGAGAGGGGTATTAGGCATCGTGATCTGCCTCGAGTGACCGGCGCCCGACGGTCCGCGAAGATCTACAAGGTCCGCGAGCTTCCACATGTTAAACATGTTTATTTTTTTTGCGTGGTAAGATGGAAACGTAATAACAGCACCAAAACTCGCGCTGAATCATAATGAACCGCACTTACGGCCCCGCGTGTGAGATAGGGGTATTAAACCTCCACCCTGTCATCTCATTGTATTCATTCCATAAGTGTGCTATACAACCCCAACAACTGACACTTCACATTGTTTCTGAAGTTGGTGAAGAGTGTTATCAGCTGTTTGTCCATCAACTATGATTGGATACCCGGTTCGTTTCACGGCCACATGTTACATGAAAATATTATATATTATATTATTATATTAATTAATATTAATTTATATATTTGTCTATTATGGCATGTTATTGTTAAGTTAACACATGTCGAAATAAACGCTATTAAAAGAATTTAGTGCAATGTTTAATTTGCATAGAAAGTGCCGTCTTTCTTAACACTGTCATGCAAAAGGAGTGAAAAATCGATTCCAGAGCCACCGATGTCCGCTAATTCAGGACCTTCACTGTAGACAGCGCCGCGTAACGTCGGACGTAAGAGGCAGCGACTTAAGAAGACTCCTAAGAGACAGTTCCAGAAATACACTTAGAAAAGTTATCACTTAACGTAAGATATATCTTAAGAGTCTTCTTAGCGCGCGAATAGTGTGCGTTATCGAGAAACCGGGCCCTGAGCAGTTGAGGGTTAAAGGCCTTGCTCAAGGGCCCAACAGTGGCAACTTGGTGGTTATGGGGTTTGAAGCTGGGATCTTCCGAACCGTAGTCCAATGCCTTAACCACTGAGCTACACCTGGCGTCATAAATGCGGTCAGTGGTGTCAAAAGTATTCACATTCATTACTTGAGTAGAAGTATAGATACTACTGTAGGGTTTAAAAAGATTTCTTTAGAAGTTGAAGTATCAACTCAAGCTTTTTACTCAAGTAAAAGTGTAAAAGTACTGGTTTCAAAACTACTTAAAGTATAAAAGTAAAAGTAACGTGAGGGGGGAAAAGCATTAAGGATAAAAGCTTAGGCTGTGCCACGGGCCTATATACTACTGTACACTAACACCTCATAAAAAAAGAAAAGAGTGTTGTTTTTTTTGTTGTATTTTTTTAACGGCCATAGTGATTTGGGATACTGTATTTGGCAGGGGTGTCAAACTCATTTTAGGGTGAGGGCCGGATGAGAAGAAATGTGACCATGTGCGGGCCGAATTTGTTTTTTTAATCATAGTCCATCAAATTACAACAAATACACTATATTCTGTAAAACTGCATGTAACAAGTCCTCAGAAACTGTTCATTAACACTCTTATTCCTTTTTGGGGGAAAAACAATGCCAAGTAATGGCAAGCAAAATCCTTTCCTTTGAACATGAATATTACTTGTCAGATAAGAAATAAAAAATGCTGCAGACTCTGTGTACAGACAGTTACATTAAATATGAAGCTATAGGCTACAATATAATTTACAAACTAGAAAAACACTTCATAATTAAAAAAAACTGTCTTTAACAACTCAATAGTTTAGAAAGAATCATATACAAAAATAAATTCTTTATGGTTAATGCAAATGAAAAAAATATATCATTCACTTTGGATATGAACATTAACTCTACACTACAAATGAGAACTTTCCTTTAACAAATAAAAAATTTTTTTTAAAGCGGATGCTAAAGCATTAACTTTTTCCATTTGGAGCTGTCCAGTGTATTTATCATATTTCTCTTCGTGTATGTCATAGTGCCGTTTAATGTTGTATTCTTTTTGCACAGCCACGACTTGTGAGCGGATTAAACTTACCGGCTTGCCGTTGACCTCACAGAAGAAATACTTCTCTTTCCATTTCTCCTGAAACATCCGCCCTTCCAGATCAATTTTTCTTTTTTTGGACATTTTTTTTTAAATCGCGAGTGCTTGCCACACATCTTCAAATAGCCGAAGAAATTAGATTTAGGCGCCAATTTAGAATGCGCATGCGTGTTAGAGGTTTCGGCAGAAGCGCAAGAGAAGAGCAGTTAAATGATCAATGATAAAATAAAAAAATGAATAAAACCAAACACAATATTGCAGCGAATACCCGGACATAGACTTTATTTAATACTACTACTACTACTTATAATGATAATAAAAAATATTTGATATTTAATATTATTGTTCAAATCATCCCGCGGGCCGTACTGGACACCTTAGTGGGCGGTATTCGGCCCGCGGGCCGTATGTTTGACACCCCTGGTATATGGCAATTGAAAAAGAATGCATTTTAGTACAATGCAAATACATTAAAGAACCATATATGTGCACTACTGAGCATTAACATGTTTTATGGAGAAGAAGATATTATAACTAGTTACCTATAAGTATTTTAATGGTGCAAAAAGTCAAACTTCAGAGGCATGTCATCAGTAACCTTTATTGGAATGTAAATGTACATCCAAGCTTAGCTGCAGGAATGTGAAAAACTATTTGCCCCCTCCTGATTTCTTATTCTTTTGCATGTTTGTCACACAAAATGTTTGTGATCATCAAACACATTTAACTATTAGTCAAAGATAACACAAGTAAACACAAAATGCAGTTTTTAAATGAGGGGTTTTATTATTTAGGGAGAAAAAAAATCCAAACCTACATGGCCCTGTGTGAAAAAGTAATTGCCTCCTGAACCTAATAACTGGTTGGGCCACCCTTAGCAGCAATAACTGCAATCAAGCGTTTGCGATAACTTGCAACGAGTCTTTTACAGCGCTCTGGAGGAATTTTGGCCCACTCATCTTTGCAGAATTGTTGTAATTCAGCTTTATTTGAGGGTTTTCTAGCATGAAACGCCTTTTTAAGGTCATGCCACAACATCTCAATAGGATTCAGGTCAGGACTTTGACTAGGCCACTCCAAAGTCTTCATTTTGTTTTTCTTCAGCCATTCAGAGGTGGATTTGCTGGTGTGTTTTGGGTCATTGTCCTGCTGCAGCACCCAAGATCGCTTCAGCTTGAGTTGACGAACAGATGGCCGGACATTCTCCTTCAGGATTTTTTGGTAGAAAGTAGAATTCATGGTTCCATCTATCACAGCAAGCCTTCCAGGCCCTGAAGCAGCAAAACAACCCCAGACCATCACACTACCACCACCATATTTTACTGTTGGTATGATGTTCTTTTTCTGAAATGCTGTGTTACTTTTACACCAGATGTAACGGGACACGCACCTTCCAAAAAGTTAAACTTTTGTCTCGTCGGTCCACAAGGTATTTTCCCAAAAGTCTTGGCAATCATTGAGATGTTTTTTTAGCAAAATTGAGACGAGCCTTAATGTTCTTTTTGCTTAAAAGTGGTTTGCGCCTTGGAAATCTGCCATGCAGGCCATTTTTGCCCAGTCTCTTTCTTATAGTGGAGTCGTGAACACTGACCTTAATTGAGGCAAGTGAGGCCTGCAGTTCTTTAGATGTTGTCCTGGGGTCTTTGTGGCCTCTCGGATGAGTTGTCTCTGCGCTCTTGGGCTAATTTTGGTCGGCCGGCCACTCCTAGGAAGGTTCACCACTGTTCCATGTTTTTGCCATTTGTGGATAATGGCTCTCACTGTGGTTCGCTGGAGTCCCAAAGCTTTAGAAATGGCTTTATAACCTTTACCAGACTGATAGATCTCAATTACTTTTGTTCTCATTTGTTCCTGAATTTCTTTGGATCTTGGCATGATGTCTAGCTTTTGAGGTGCTTTTGGTCTACTTCTCTGTGTCAGGTAGCTCCTATTTAAGTGATTTCTTGATTGAAACAGGTGTGGCAGTAATCAGGCCTGGGGGTGACTACAGAAATTGAACTCAGGTGTGATAAACCACAGTTAAGTTATTTTTTAACAAGGGGGACAATCACTTTTTCACACAGGGTCATGTAGATTTGGAGTTTCTCCCTTAATAACGTAAACCTTCATTTAAAAACTGCATTTTGTGTTCAATTATGTTATCTTTGACTAATAGTTAACGGTTTTTGATGAGCAGAAACATTTAAGTGTGACAAACATGCAAAAGAATAAGAAATCAGGAAGGGGGCAAATAGTTTTTCACACCACTGTATATATATACAGTATCATTCCTGTTACCCTACTGGTGCTGTTACCTTCCTCGCTGGTGCTTGGTTGTGACATTTCGCTCGAATCTTGAGTCTCTATCACGGACATCTTCGTCTACTTATCACAACCTTATCTAATGTATTTCTCTACCCATCCCGAGGCATCGGGAGATTTTGCCAGCTTCAGTAAACAAAGGCCAACCCTGCGAGGTTCCTGAGGCATCCAGAGGAGGACCAGCTCCAGCTGGATTCAGCTTTATGATAGTTGGAGCTACACATGCTGCTCCTGTGCTTCCAGTGATCCAGACCTCATCTGCCCTCTGCACCTACTGACTCGTCCCTATGCTGAACTGGTCTTCATGTCAATTTACATAATTTCTGTCATATTGAATTTTCACCTGCACAACACACAAGATGTTATATCATTTCTATCTGTTATCGCCCAAATGAGGATGGGTTCCCTGTTGAGTCTGGTTCCTCTCAAGGTTTCTTCCTAATGCCATCTCAGGGAGTTTTTCCTTGCCACCGTCGCCGTCACCCTTGGCTTGCTCATCAGAGAAATTTCATTAATTCGTCTCATTATTATTATCTGCACATTTTTCTCACACATCCACACTTCCAATTATTTTCTTTTCTATAATTATTATTATTTTTTTATTTTATTATTATTATTATTATTTTTAATTATTATTATTATTTTTTATATATATATATATATATATATATATATATATATATATATATATATTTATTTATTTATTTATTTTTGCTAAATTTCTTTCATTTTTGTGAAGCTGCTTTGAGACAATGACCATTGTTAAAAGCGCTATATAAATAAAATTTAATTGAATTGAATTGAACCTTATCAACCAAAAATGATATTTTATTCAAACGTCCTTGCTGGAGTGTGTGACATGACGTCATGTGCAGGTGTGATGGATCGCGTACCAACCAATAGGGTGTCGGAATGGTATGTTTATACTTCTCATCCAACCAAAATCAAATTCGCTCCATCCGGATGGCGTGATTTATCCGGATGTTTTTTTTTTTTGTTTGTTTTTTAAATGACAAGCTGAAATAAAATAGAAGTAACAAAGCTATTTTTAAAAAGTAAGGAGTAGAAAGTACAGATAATTGCGTGAAAATGTAACGAGTAGAAGTAAAAAGTCGGGTGAAAAATAATTACTCCAGTAAAGTATAGATACCCAAAATTTCTACTTAAGTAAGGTAACGAAGTATTTTGTACTTCGTTACTTGACATCTCTGAATGCGGTCTACCAGAATCCTTTTGTTCTAGACTTACCACTACAAACGAGTTTTAGAGTCTGTTTCCTTTTTTTTAAGGAAAAAGTTCTATATTGAACAAAGCTAAGTTTAGTTTAACACTAGGAAAGAAAATAGACTGCAATAAAGAAACTGTGTTCTAGCTTCCTACAGGTGGTCTACCTAGATCCTTTTGTTCTAGGTTTAACACGATGAAAAAGATTTGTTCTAGATTGTTCTAGATTTACTACTAGAAGAGAGTTTTAGACTAGATTTTTCTATATTTCTATATTTGTACAGAAAATATTTTTTCCTCATATTTGTATAGCTAAGAAAAGACAAATATATCTATAGAAGAAGATAAGACCAAATATAACCCCTCTTTTTATTTTTTAAGGTCACAGGCGGTTGTTTAAGCATTTCACTGCGTAGCGTACTGTGTATGACTGTGTACAGTATGTTCAAGATTCAAGATTCAAGATTCTTTATTTGTCACATGCATAGTTATACAAGTACAACACGCAGTGAAATGTATCCTGAACCGCTCCTACTTTGTGCAAATAACAAGAAACAAAAGAAATAATCTATAAATAGAAATAGAAATTGAAAAAAAAAAAAAAAGGTGCAAATGTAAACATAATAATAAAGTGTGTATCTGAGCAGGATAAAGATGTTAGTGCAAGTGATGCTTACAGTCCAGACTAAAGTGCAGTGTGCAGTGTGGAATGTCAGCACAGCAGTGTGTGGGTGAACTGTTACCAGTCCTATGAATGGGAGAGTGGCCCATCATGGTTGAGGAGTCTAATCGCCTGTGGATAAAAACTCCTCCTGAGTCTCTCCGTTTTGGCCATAATGACCCGGAACCTTCTGCCTGAATGCAGAAGTTTGAACAGTCCGTTATTGGGGTGCGACAAGTCCTTAATGATACGAGCTGCCCTGGTTTTACATCTCCTGGTGTAGATGTCCTGCATGGAGGGGAGAGTTAACCTGCAGCAGCGTTCAGCTGCCCGGATCACTCTCTGGAGGGCTTTCCTGTCCTGTACACAGCTATTCCCAAACCAGGATGAAATGTTCTGTGTTAGGATGCTCTCAACAGCACCCGAGTAGAAAGCCTTAAGGACAGCAGGGGAAACCCCAAACTTCCTCAACTGCCTCAGGTGGTACAGACGCTGCTTTGCCCTTTTCGTCTGAGCACAGATATGCTCAGTCCAAGTCAGATCCTCGGAGATGTGGACGCCCAAGTACTTGAAGCTACAGTGTAACTAATAAAACTAATGTAACTAATAAAATTAAAATTTGAGATTTAAGGAAGTTTTAGAGCTAACTCCTAAAGGTGGACTACATGGAACCTTTAGAAAGATATTAACACTGTGATTTAACACTGTAAAAAACAAAGAAAGGGAGTTCTACTGTAGATTCAGGTCAATGGGGGTCAGGTGTAGCTCAGTGGTTAAAGCATTGGACTACGGTTCGGAAGATCCCAGGTTCAAACCCCACAACCACCAAGTTGCCACTGTTGGGCCCTTGAGCAAAGCCCTTAACCCTCAACTGCTCAGATGTATAATGAGATAAAAATGTAAGTCTCTGGATAAGAGCATCTGCCAAATGCCTAAATGTAATGTATTCAACACTAACAGAATTGTGTTCCTCAGAGAGGTGGTCTACTGTAACTACTGTAGAACCTTCTATTAAAGATCTAAACTCAACACTGAGGAGACTGCTTTAGGTTCCTTAAGGTGGTCTGCCTTAACCTTTGTATAAAACTCTTTGTTGTAGGGTTTAGCATACAACCATTAAGATGCCAGAAAGATTAATTCTTCACGGTTCTTGACCTCCACCCGAAGTGTTGAACAATGTTATGGTGGTTAAAGTGGTGGTTTATAGTTAATGGTTCGCGCTGATTAAAAGTGGTTGTACTTGGAGATTTCTTTTGGGGGGAAAGGGAAAGGGTTAATAAAATGCACAAATTCCTTTGAGGCATTAGCAGATGAGTTTCTGGGGTCAAATGGGGGGGGAAGTGTATGGTCAGGGGCAGTGATAGGAGCAGCGGAGGTGGGGGTGGGGTGTATGCGGGGGGGGGGGGGGGGGGCAGATTGGATTGGCCCAGGTGAGCTGTGGAGTTAAAGGTAGAATGAAGGAGATATCCATATCCATAATCCATAAACTCTCTCCGTGTCACCCAGTGAGATCAGGAGGGGTTCCTCCGACTCGAGTCGGAGCTGACAGAAGCAGACAGGTCACCCACCCGCTGCGGCCCACCAGCTTCGCGTCGACCATCTCAGCTGAGACAGCGATCATCCCACACCTTCCCGTTTCGCCTCCATCATCCCCAACCTCCCCTTCCTTTGTTCCATCCCTCCGTCCTCCTGCATGCGGGGGGTAATGAATGTCTCCACGTTGAGTAAAAGTGACATTCACGCCTGGACGGTGGACAACAGCCGTCTTACGCTCCTATTATACTACCTCACAATGATGTCATGGGGTTTATGGTTTAGGAGGACTGAAAAAAAGCATGTGAAGTCTTATAAATAATAAGAAATAAGAAATAAAAATGGAAAGTGTTAAACAATAAAATATTTATGGACGAAATTGTAATTTTTCAGTGTTATTCTGTCTCGCTTCAAACAATAATCATTTAAAATGAATATTTTAGATTTTAGATTTCTTGAAGAGTATTGATACTCAAATTTTTTGAAGTATATGACCTGTAAAAATGGTTGCTTAAATTAGTTTTTTGGTAAAATCTTAAAAAGCTAAAATATCTGTAGTGTCCGTAACCATGTCAAAGTCATGTTGCAATATCTTAATAATTTTGTACTTAGTCTTTTTCAGGTTTAAGTCTTTTCATGTGAAATCTAAATCGACCAAGTTTCATCTGAATGACAGTTAAGATCATGGAAAGATTTGAATTCAAAAAAGTTACGGACACTACAGGCATTTTATTTAGTAAATTTGTTTCTTTTTATCTGATAAAAATATAAATGTGTCGGATCAGGAGATAAGAAGCATTAAGTATTATGACGGATGGTGTAATATGATCCTATCTGAAAAAGACACCTTTCAGCACCAATGCCATGTTTTGGTCGAATGTATATTTTAGCCTTGTGTCAACATTTTCCTTTAAACTACATGCAGAGAAGCTAAAACTGTCTGCAAGCTGCGAGAAATAAACAAGCTTTAGCATGCTGAACGATCTCCATCTCCATCTGAGTTTAGATTGGTCTGATAGATGATCAGATGTGAAAGCTGAATTGATTTTTTCCCCCTCGATCGCACTTGCTCTGTTCTCCTGCACCGCGTCCAGCGCGACACTCTCGTCAAACTGACGCTCCCTCAATAAAGCTGTCAGAGTCTTTTCAGCTGCGAAACCCATCCGTGACAAAGACGTGGCGCGACTCGATGACACCACAAGGGAACGTCTTGCCTGTGATGACCGGACAATTGTCGCTGACCACTGACACACAGCGTCCCCGGAAAACACGTCTAGACTCGTCTCTGTAAGTGATAAACCCTAGAAATGTCCACACAAGCTAAAAGTCTTCTGTCCTCCTGTCCTCTATCCACAAACACCGTTAGAAATTCTGTTCACACTCCACTTTAAAATTCATGCCTATTACTGTAAATCTCCAGATATCTCACATAACGTTTAAAGCCACTAAAAAACGAAAACGGTTTCCTTCCAGGATAAACTGGGAGGAGAAATTAATATTTATTAAGTAATGCTTTTTAATCCATCACCATGAGACGGATTATAAATATTTTTTTCCAGACGTTGTGTCCTCTGGGCCAGGAAACGTCACCGAGATGCTCATGCTCCACTTTCTGGCAAGTTCTTTTAAGGTCAAAGCTTCTGAACGAGATCGCTGGACGCCGGCCACAGAGCAAAAAGGGGCCAGAATTTTAAACTTGTGTTCAGTTTGTGAGGCAGCGCGAGGACGAGCCGAAACAGTGTTGGGAGACGTTACTTTTTAAAGTAACTAATTACATTACAAAATTACATGTCTTTAAAATTAACAAATGACAAACAAAGAAACAGAAGAAAGGAAAAGAAAGTTCTAATTGATGAAAGTCAGGAAAAGCAAAAAGAAGAGCAAAGAAAGAAAGACACCAATCAAAAAAGATGAAAGGAAGGACGAGAGGATGGAAGGAAAGCTGATTCAGATCTCCATCTGTTTAAGCACTTAAACTCCACTATATTATACCTTGAGATTATAGTGCATGACTGAGGGTGACACACACACACACACACACACACACACTCCTGTGGGAGCCCATGCATGGCCAAACCGGGACATTATCCATGGCGAGTCTGAGCTCATTAAATCCAGTGGGGTGACATTTGGACCCCCAGGAGGGCATCAGAGAATTAATCTCCATCCTCGTCACTGCAGCTTCCTCGAGACCTAATGACGGTTTTATCAGAACTCTTTATTACCCTTCCTAACCTCCAACTCGAAATTATGTAAATGCCACAGCAATTCACACCCCAAAGATACTTTATGTTTTTTTTTTTTTTTTTGAATGCTGCGAGCTCAAGCGTGAATCCAATTCCTCTCCGCTCGCTCCTTAATGAATTGCTTGGTTACGGGTCGAGTTACGCTCCAGAAGTCTTTTCAGGAATTTCCATAGCGAGCTCCACTTCTGTTTTTTTACTTTACCTTGAGAAAAACCTCTCACCTTCTCATAAAGCCTGTAATAGAGTCAACGAGTTATGAAGCGAATTCGACTTCTCGTAATATATATGTTTTTATCTAGTTTTGCAGAATGCATAATTTTTTATGAAATATTCAAGTAATAATAAAAAATGCAGAAGTTCACGGTTTGTCTTGACCTCTAGCATTTACGCCGTGCATCAGAATGACAATTACGTCTCCCGCTCTGCTGATTCCGGCGTAATTAAGTAGCTGAAATGAAAACAGTCGACTTTTTAAATAGCCTGAGAAAAAAAAACGCCCTCGTCTGAGGGGGAACGGACACGGTCAGCGCTGTCCTTAACCGCTAAACTCCATGCACAGATGGAGTGAAGGACGTGGAGACGGGGAGAAGTGTGGGTGATGGGAAAGCACTGAGTAAGCATGTGTGTTTGTGTCATGGACACGATCCAAATCGGAAGACTAAAACGATCTCGCTGTGTGTTGGGCGCTTTGGGCGTCTATACGTTTTATACACCGTTCGACACAAGGGATTAATAATCTGATCAAACGCATAGAATTAAAAACATGGAGTTATTGCAGATATTTTTTTCACTGAGAAGGTGATGTGTGTTTAATGTTTATGGAAGGAAGGAGTCTCCAGTGTCAGAGGTAAAGATGTACTGTAACTTTCATGAACGAGGTGTTTGAAAATAAGTGTTCGCACGTGCTAACTCGATTTGCGTCATTTTTTGTTCTCCTAAGGGGAAGGAAGGTCTTCCTGAACATGCACAACTGCTGTTTCACTGACCCCCCCGTAACCCTGCATTAGGGCTCCTACTTTCACTATTACATCTCGTGACGTGGGTTGGGCGGGTTTACCAGCTACATCTTTTTATTCCCTGTAGGTACACAGTGTTTCTCGTTTAGCCTATTCGTGACTTCTGTAGACAATTGTAGAAGCTGTAGGGCGGCGCAAAGAGCTTTAAGTGGCAGGATGGTATGAATGGTTCATGAGCGTTAATATCTGTTTGTGGAATTTTTTTAAATAACCGTAGTAAGTCGGTAAAATGCGTATGCAAAGTACTACAATTTTAGCCAGAGTGTTTCATGTAGTATATACTGTACAATACCACGGTATAACATGTCTCGCCGTGCGGATCTGTAAACCCTCACAAAGCACCGTGGAACTATTCATTCATTCATTCATTTTCTATACCGCTTAATCCTGTGTTCAGGGTCGCGGGGGACCTGGAGCCTATCCCAGGAGACTTCGGGCACTAGGCGGGGTACACCCTGGACAGGGTGCCAATCCATCGCAGGGCACACACACATACACACACTCACACACTACAGGCAATTTGGGAACACCAATTAGCCTAGCCTGCATATCTTTGGACTGTGGGAGGAAACCGGAGTACCCGGAGGAAACCCACCAAGCACGGGGAGAACATGCAAACTCCATGCACACAGAGACGGGAATCGAGCCTGGCCGGGGAATCGAACCCAGACCCTGGAGGTGCAAGGCGACAGTGCTAACCACTACACCACCGCGCCGCCACCGTGGAACTATTTTTAAGTAATTGTTGTTATCCATGTCCTGGCCGTACCTTTATGTAACACCTCAATATTTGACCTCTAGTACTTTGCAGCTATTCTGTAGCTAATGATATCAAAGTGTGTCGGAGGAACAAAAAGCACCGTTTTTAAAACTATATCGATTCATAGCAAAAACTGTAACAGTGGGAACTGGGTTGAGGTTTAATAATCAGAATATTATTGTGAAAGAAAAACATTCTCTAGTTATTATTTTCAACTCAACATATGCAGCATGGACTTGAACCCCGTGGTACGCTGATGTATGATCCGATATCTAAAGCGGTAGAGTTGCAAAGTGACCTATAAACGCGATTCTAAACATCTTTAAGGTGAACAGCGCGGCTGCCGTGTTCTCGTTCACTTGCGAGGTCAGGCCACATGGGGATTTCCTGTTTTTTTCCTCGCCAGCTTCCTCAGCTCTCTAATGGAGCATCAGGGGAAAAAAAGGCTGAGCTGCCTGGCTCCTGGAATGAGCGTCCACCTCTGGAGCAGCAGCTTTAAATGGATCCTCTTGACACAAAGCCAAAGTTATGTTTAAGTGAAAAGCCTGGATTGGAAAATCAGTTTAAAAATGGCATAATGGACTTCATTTGCAATTGACGAAACCTCTTAAAACGACTCCATCCATAGCAATCACTCCACGCTCTTCTCCCGCCAATGACTCTTTAAAGGCGGATCTTTTCAGCACGTGTCTTCGAGACCTGAGCTTTTGTTACGCAGTCAAAAAAAAAAGTGAAGATGAACATATGAGGGTGAATAACAGCGCTGAATAGCGGTAATAAAGGCCACCATTACTCACACTCTGAATCGCTAGGTCAATTGCTGTACAAGGGGAAAAAAATCTAAAATCCACAGCAATTTCTCTGCCAGGAGCAATTTCTTGTCTGGTCTTGGAGATGTATAGCGTGTAAAAGACGTTATTTTCAGCCATATCCGCTGCACTAGGTAGGAAGTGAGGAGACACTTTAGCTCACAATTCAGGGCTCGAGTGAAAAGATTTGCTAACAAGAGGAGAGGAAAACTTCTCAACTTCCCAAGTATCCAACTCGAAAGGGTTCACAGCTGATAGGATTGTGAGCTCATGATCCACTCAGACTGTACGTGACTTGACATTCATATTATCTAAATTCAAGACAAAATAATCCAACTAAATTGTAGCCGAGTTTACCCGCTACTGAACAGGCCCTACTCAGGATTTCTTTTTGCAATATTATTATCCTTTTTTCCAAATCAAAAATAGTAGTTATGCACCAGAATAGGCGGCAGAGTGGCGTAGCAGTTAGCACTGTTGCTTCGCACCTCCAGGGTCTGGTTTCGATTCCCGCCACAGGTGTGTGTTTGCGTGGTGTTCGCATGTTCTCCCTGTGCTTAGTGGGTTTCCTCAGGGTTCTCCGGTTTCCTCCCACAGTTAAAGACGTGGAGTTCAAATCAGAAATTGCGTAGTGTGTAAATGAGTGTGTGAGTGAGTGTGCCCTGGAGGGATTGAAATCTCATCCTGGGTGTACCCCACCTCGTGCCCTAAGTCTCCTGGGATAGGCTCCAGGCCTCCAGTGACACTGTATACAGGATAAAGCTGTAGAGATGATGAGTGAGAGAGATGTGTAAGTATATATATATATATAATTATTTTGTATATTTTCCTTGACTCTCTATACATTACCTCTATATACATTGTACACTTATACAGATAAACCGGTACTGTGTTGTATAACTCTCTAGAGTCTGTCCACATGTCACCCGGCATCATGCGGCGGTGGATACTCCCCACCCTGGAGATTACTTACGGGGTTGGGTTGCCAGTGTGGCACCAGATTGTATCTGGGCACTTGGGGGAGGTGAAGGGACTCAAGGGACCAAGAGTGGCAGTTCGGGGCACTGGTCAGCACCTGGTCAGCACCTCAATCACTGAGCTACCCCTGCCCCCTTCATACCAAATTAACTTTTCTATATAACAAGGCCATTTTCCATTTTCGTATCTGTTCTATGGCTACTGCAAAAGTTCACTGCACAACAGTGTTATTCAGTATTTACTGTATATATATATATATATATATATATATATATATATATACACTGTATGTAATTATATATATACTGTATATAAGTAAATATATTTGTACAAATTTCTGATAGACGTCAAAATGTTAAACTACATTTCATTGCAAGTGCCTGTACTGTACAATTACAATAAAGTTGTATCTGTCCGCCAGTCTGTCTGAGCCACCTCACACTACAATCACAGCTAGTAAGCAGCAACATGAGCAGAATCGTCTCTGCCAGTCCTTAGAGGTGATAAGGTGAGTGCAGGTCATGTTTTATGTTCACGTGATAATTAAAGCTGGATAAAAGTCACACTATACATCTTAATGAATCACAACACTGGGACATGCATTGAAAATAATTTTATTTTACTTTTTAAACATATATATATTTTAATATCGCTTTAATAGAACTATTTTCTAGGATGCAATTTGTTAATTGTTTTAAACATACAAATAACATTCCTGATGTATAAATCAATGATAAACAAAATTAATGCGTTTTTGCATTTACAAAAGGTTAATTTGCTTTTTATATACTGCATCATAAAAATATTGCTCAATTACAATATTGCTTAAGCACACAACCTAAAAATCTGCTAAAGATTATATCATGAGACATGGTTGCTAGCAAGCTAACTAGCATTAAGAGGTGGGCAAAGTGCACAAATTCTATACTTAGGTAAAAGTCAAGCAAATATTATTTAAGTAAAAGTAGAAGTCCTCCATTTACATGTGTACCTGAGTAAAAGTACTTGAGTAAAAATACAGGGTTTATATTAGCTAAGAGTAGCTACTTACTGCAGTAACAGCCAACACCACTTCTTATTTTAAACACCTGTTACATTATGAGGCCACCCAAGGAAAGGCAAGTCGAGCACAGTACTGTAGGTAGCAGAGGCGGCTGCTCAAAGACTACAAGGGAAGCTCAGCTTCCTCTACTATGTCAGAAAATAAATGCTCATATATGCACTGTCATATTTATATTGGTTTTAATAAAAGTGCGCTAGAATGCATTCAACTTCATGACTGGCTCGTTCAGAATCAGGTATTTATTGTAGATTGTTTGACGTGATTTTCTTCTCATACATTTCCGTGCAGCACAGCGCATTAAACCCTCCTGAAGCCCAGCTTCACTGGAGCTCTATGGCGAGGTACAGAGGAGCTTTTTTCACTGCAGAAAAGCTGGACGGTAATTGGATAAATGCACCAAAATCGTCACTTCCAGGGAAGCTGAGCTTCTTTGGGAGTGAATGGAGCAGTGGGCGGGCCAGGACGCTGGGCTGCTGCATGATGATTGGAGGAGCTGTTTAAACGGCAGAACCCCTTTTTTGATTGACTGCATGTCTTAAGTATACATCAGCGCTACAGAGATTCGAGTTCAGTCGAATGCGGATTTGCAGGCGAAGGTGATATAAACCATTTTTGTTTGTACAAATCATTCTTTAAATAATAAAAAAAAAACATATTATAGCGTTCTTGACTTTAAAGTTAGTTCGTTCATATAATTAAAGTAGCTCGTGGAAGGGGAAACTAGACAGAATTTACGTACTGTACAAATAACATAATGAATTTTATGATGAAGGCCTAATATGAGCTTCCCCTGTTTCAAAAGCTAGCAGCCGCCACTGGTAGGTAGGTAATGCAACGGCATACATTACTTTTAAGTAAAAGTACAGATATTTGCTATAAAATGTACTCAGTTACCTCCCACCTCTGATAGCATTATTGTAATAAGTTTATAGTACAGGACCAATTTATCCAAAATCAAACTAATATATGACCTACGTTAGCATGCTACCTTGACAAGCAGCTAATCTGAAGATCTGAAGGAAAGTTATGTTAGTAAATCTTATATTTGTTTGTATTCTGCAACAGAAAGTGCCAAAAAGTTTCAGTGTGCGTGCTTTAGTTTGTAAATGGGAAAGAAAACAACATTTGTATTGCCAGTTAAATCTTATTATGTAGCACTGCAACAGAGTCGATAATGAATGGTGATTGCGAGAACAAAAGTGATTTTGTTTTTCTTTTCAGTGCTGGATTTCATTACAGAGAGCGCTTTAATCCACCTGCAGCCATTTGAATGGATTATAAGCAGTACACTATTTACGCGTTTTACAAAGTGGCGAAGCACAAAACATCTTGATCGGTATTGGAATTTCGGGACGAGGCATTCATTACGGCTCTGTGATGTTGTGAACGAGTGCAGACAAAGACCAGCGGCAATCGACCTCTCCGCCTGATCAATCACTTATTTCACAATTCCACGTACAGATTACTCTTTGGAGCTGAAGCTGAGTGTGGGGCGGTGACTGACGGCAGATCGATATGGAAGAAAACCGAATTCGGAATGAGGGAAGAGGAAGAGGAGGAGGAGACGCAGCTGGTGAGAGAGAGCCACCGGTGTGGAGCATGACAGAAAATGCTGTGTAATGTCTCAGTTTGTCTGGGAAGAAGTCTGTCATTGGTTTTGTGTAATCAATGAAAGGAAACATACGAGCCACAGTCCCGGAGCACCAACCGCATATTGATCTCCTGTGTCTCTGAGGGACACCATATTACTGCTTAATGCTCAAGGAGAACCGAACCAATTAGATAAATAAATAAGGGGGATAAATAAGTAATGCTCTACTTGAGAAGCTACTCACAGGACAGATGAGTAAAACTTGACTCGGTGGTACATGCAGCATCAGCACTCTTTATTCATCCATTTTTTCTCTGCCTTTCCTTGTTACAGCAGCAAGGTTAGTCCAGTTTTTCATGGATCTCTACACCCAGACATTAACAAGTCAAGTGTGATATACACCAATCAGTTATAACATTAAAACAATTCACATTAAAACCACCTAGGTTTTGGGTTCCCCTTGTGCCACTGCGGCAGCTTTGAGCCCCTTGGGTGTGGCTCCACAAGGCTTATGGGTGTGTGCTTTGAGGTCAGGGTTACTGTATGTTGGCCGTGGATCCTTTGGTTCTGTGGGTAGCTGGTTGGGCTTTGATGGATCACACTTGTTTGGTCAGCACATCCCATGGATGCTCAATCAGAGCGACTTAAGAACTGCAGAGAGAGACTTAAGTAAGTCGTTCTGGATAAGAGCGTCTGCCAAATGCCTAAATGTAAATGTAAATCAAGTTGGGATGTGGGAAGTTTGGAGTGTATATATGAATACATAATCTCTCCAAAGGTTCTTGGATGAGTCTCAAAGTCTGCACCCAGTACACACTCAGGAATAGAGGTACTTTTCCATTTACCTTTATGGCATGTGACAGACGGCCTTATCCAGAGCGATTTACATTTTTATCTCTATACATGTTGTTTAAGGGCCCAAGAGGGGCAACTTAGTCGTGGTGGACTTTGAATCTGGGACCTTCCGATCAGTAATCCAACATCTTAACGAGCTACAGTACCCCTGCCCTTATTACTTTTCCTTATAGCTTGAATGGTATCATACCTACTGTATAATTATTAATAACACCAAATGATAAGAAATATTAATACAATAATACAATATATTGTATAGTCCATGCTTATAAACTCCTGTCAGCTATTTATGAGTCTAATGGCAGTGGGAAAGAGTGAGTTCTTTAGCCTGGAAGTCCTGCATCTCACACTTCTGTATCTCCGGCCTAAGGGAAGCGGTGAGAACAGTCTGTGCTCGGGATGGGTGGCGTCTTTTACAGTAGGATGGAGGAAGTTCTCTTGTGGACTCAGTCTTTAGCACTCTATGCAGGCATTTGTGGTCCATAACAGTAGTACTGCCGTACCACACGGTGATGCAGTTTGTCAGGATGCTCTCAATCGTGCAGTTGTAGAAGTTTGAGAGGACCTTAGGAGACATACCAAACTTCCTCAGCCTTCCAAAAAGTACAGCTATTACTGAGCCCAGCTTAACCAGCTTTGTGGTGTTGTGAGGTCGTGAGTGTCGTGTGAAGAGAGTCGTGTGGAAAGTCTTTTACTTACCTAATTACCTTGTCTACATTCTGGAATCCTGCTGGAGACATAAACGGCTAATCTCTGGCTAAAAGTGCAAATGTTGCTAACTAGCTGTTCATAGATAGATATACATATGGATAGATAACTTAATGATAATGATACCAGATGGAAAGTCACATGAAACATCAAAGAGCACGTGGTCACTCCTGAGTTAGCAGTTCTAGCTGGTTAAGAGACACAATCAGCAGTATAGCATGCTAATGAAACGAAAAATGAAGCATGCCTAGGGCAACAAATGATGCTAGAGTCTGGAATTTTGTCCCAGTTGGTGTGGAATTGATTTGTGGGTGTTGTGAGTAGGGAACAGAGCTGCTGTATAAGTACAGACAGGGGTTACTTGATGATTTGCTGATTGCAGTGCATTCTGTATTCGAGTGTCAGCCTAAAGTGGGCGTGGCCAGGCTGTGTCAGCGTAATGTGTCGATTCTGGCTCAGCAACATCAATCCAGTTTATATTTTCACATAGTCTCAGCTCACGGTTATTCTGTTAAACCAGAAGCTGAATTGAATCCAGTAACTCTGATCAAGCAGGTCCTACTGAAGGGTGACTGAACGTTGTACATGGTAACGTATGTGTTTTAATTTAAGTCTGTATACACTTAAATAAAGTTCACGCTTATGTGACTTTCTGTCTAGACACAGTTCCGAGATATTTAATTCTAGACAATTTAGCTCTCTAAAGGTTTTATTTTGGAGGACTTCCTCTGCTCAGAGCTGTCACTCAGGACCGACTCTTATCTCTGCACCTCTCTCTGGCCTGATTCAGTGAAGATGACGTCCTGTCATGGGGAAATGGATGGAAAGATTGAAAGACTTTTTGAAGGTATGTTCATTCATGTGTGTAGATGAAATGATCAGTGATCAGACAGACAAAATGGAGTGGATCAGTCTGATAAAGCGAGCTCTCCGCCACTTGCACATAAACCACCACCATCAGTTCTTCTATAAAATTACAGACTAGACTGACTAATCGATGGGTGACTTCTCCCTGAACCTCCAGCTCCCTGCCTCTGTCTTTCTCACATTGTCATGGTATGTCTGTTTTTTTCTTCCTGTTCGGCTACACCTCCCTCTTTCTCTAGTTGTCTGTCTGTCTCTCTTTAACCCCTTCTAACAGTTTGTCTTTGCCCTTCTCTTACTGCCTATCTCTCTCTCTATCTGTCAGATCATTGTTTCTCAATGTTTCTCTCTGTTGAATTCTGTCTATTCCTCACTGCCTTCTAGTTTTACTAGTCTGTCTTTCTCTCTATGATTGTCACTCTCTCTGGTACGGCTAAGAAGCGTCAAGTAATAATGATGGAGGCAGTGGTGGCTCAGAGGGCTAAGGCACTGGGTTACTGATCGAAAGATCGGCAGGTCGATCCCCAGCTCCACCAGGTTGCCACTGTTGGGCCCTTGAGCAAGGCGCTTAACCCTAACTGCTCCAGGGGTGCTGTATCATGGCTGACCCTGCGCTATGACCCCAGTTACGAACAAAAGTGAAAATAATTGAGAGAATGGAGCAAGAGGACTATACTGTGAAATATAACCAATCGTGTTAGCATCCTAGTACCTAGACTGTGTTTGTTGTACTTACGAACAAATTGGACTTACGAGCGAACTCTTGGAACGGAACTTGTTCATATGTTGGGATACATAATGTATATACTTGACAAATTCGCACGTGAATGATTCAGTTCAATGTTGATTATTTAAAAAGAACAAACCCCCCCCCCCCCCCCGCCCGATTTTCACCCTAATTCTGTCGTATCCAATTCGTCAATAGGGGAGGGCCGAAGACTATCATGTGTTTCCTCTGAACCATGTGACAGCATCTTTTTGAACGGCTCGCTCATGCACGGTTGAGGGTGGCGTAACACACTCGGAGGACAGCGCAATCTGACTCCGTCCGCTTGCATGAGCTCACAGACACCCCTGATTGACCGTAGAGTGGTAATTAATATGAGAGCACTAAATGCTGCCCATGTCAGGCTACAGCAGCACCCAGGAATTGAACCAGCGACCTCTGGATGATACGGTGAGCACTTCACCACTGAAAAGCAAAAGAACTCAGGGGTCAAAAAACACACCATTTACATAAAATTTCTTGGAAAAGTTAAATTTCACTGATGACTGCCAGACCTGTTGAATCAGGAAATTCCTCAATGGTTAAAAAGCAGTTTGAAGAGCAACTACTTTTAGCAACTACTAGCAACTAAACTTTTATTTGAACGAATGTGCAAATAAAAACAGTTTGGAGGGTAATACTTTTTCACAGTATTGTGTGCATATAAATAACTAAGAACAGTTAAACCAGGTTGAGGGGCTAATACTTTTTCACAGCACTTGGTGTGTGTGTGTGTGTGATATAACTTGAATCTGTCACAATCACACACAAAATATCTCTCTGTCTCTCTCTCACACACATACACACACACACACACACACACACACACTACTGAGATGTGATTGAAAGACCATAGAGTTTCCCTTTTAAGATGGATAGGAAGCTCGTGCAAACAGATGATGATGTCTTTGATGCACCTTCCTTCTCCAGATGCTTTACTGTAACTAACATCCAGCAGAGACAGACATCACCATCACGACTCCTGCAAAGCAATAAGTCCTGATTTATCACCGTGTCGTCGCGTGTTAGACCGAGTCCGATCCAGTAGGCTGGGGGAATTTTTTTTTTTTTAACGCAGCCTGTTTAAACGCTGAATCATTTTTCTTTTTGGGGGGGTGGGGTTTGAAAATATCACACACATCTGAGTATGTGAAGAGACGAAGCACACTGATGGAGAGAGCTGTTGTGTGGAGTGTTGTTACTTTATAATTGTCTCTCTCTCCCTCACACACACACACTCCTGAAAACGCACCCAGGCCAGGACTGTTCAGTGCGATGACCGCGCAGACGGTGAAATGATGGACAGATGGCTTGAGGAGCGCTGCTGACTGAGACACATGTGGAAGGTGGAAGATATTGACATATCACATATGTCAGGCTGGCTCACAGCTGGACACACACACACACACACACACACACACACACACACACCAGAGGAAATATCGCATGTCCTGTCAGGGAAGTGCAATAATAATAATCTCTGTTAGAGTCACTGGAGAGAAACCTGCTAGCCCTGCACTTTACTCTCCCATGCTGGTCTCTCGTTATTATTTACAGCCCGTTGCCATGGTTTCACTGGTTTCCATGCCCACGCAAATCACACGGCTAGCTACAAAGCACACGCACTACCATCCGGATCAGAAAGTACACGTGTTTAACCCCTCAAAAGGATTGGATGTATAAATCTCAAACGCCAGAAAATGTGCCGAGGGACTGAAATGATTTGTTCGAGTCAATTCATTCGAATCAGGAAAGAAAGATTTGTTTACTTGTACGGTTTGGTCAGATGTCCAGTCTCATCATGTCACCTTCAATACAGACTCAAACACTGACTCTCTGAATATGAGACAAGTCGAGTCTCACTGATAAGACTGAAAGAATTCGCAGACTCACGATTCTTTGACTAAAAGAGACTCATGATTTATTTATTACTGACTCACTGAATAAGAACAGCACAAATCTGAGTCCTGCATTTAATTAGTAAGATTCAACAAAAGAGAGAATCTCATTTACAAGGGTCAAGGGTAAAAGGATTCATTGACTCCAACATTCGAGTGATTCATATTCAAAAGATTCATGAGTGAAACAACTCATCACTGACTGAAACACTGACTCGCTAAACAAGAGAGGAGCGAATCATAAGAGATTCAAACCTTAAAGATTCACTGACTCAAACACTGACTCGCCAAATAAAAGGTGAGTAAAACAGAAAGTGTCATTGATTCAAACAACAAATCCCTGAAATTTAAGAATGAAAAGATTCACTGATTCAAACTCTGACTCAGCGAACAAGAGAGGAGTGAATCGCTTTCAAAAGTTTCAAGACTGAAAGGATTCAATGATTCAAATAGTGATTTACTAGGTTGTGAGATTAATCGATACGATTCACTGACTCACTAAATGACAGAAAAGTAAATCATATTTACACGACTCAAGACTGGAGGAATTCATAGACTCAAACCACTGACTCGCTGAATAAGAACAGCACAAATGCCCTGCGCTTCAGTAATACAATGAATTGACTAAAACACCAACTTGTTGAACAAAAGAAAAGAGTCTCATTCATAAGGTTCAAGGAGGTTCAATTCATAAGGTTCAAAGATTCATTTCACAGACTGAAACACTGACTCGCCAAACAAATAATAAGCAAATCATAAGAGATTAAAGGCTGAAATGATTCAGTGACTCAACTGCTGACACTTTGAGCAAGAGAGAGAAATAAGAGATGAATTCTATTCAAAAGATTCACGACTGAAACGATTCACTGACTCAAACACTGACTCTCTGAACGAGAACGGAGCGAACCTGAAAGGATTCACAGAAAGGAGTCAAAGATTGACTGAATGAATATTGTGAGAGGAGTCAATTTAATTTGACACTTTAGGTAGTGATCTACTGAAAGGCAAAGAACTGACTCTCTTGCGAATCATGACAAAATGTGATTCATTGACTCTTTCAACAACAACAACAACAAACAACAACAACCTCACAGCTAATCATGATACGAGGAAACCATGAAACATAAACTTCTCGGTCCTGAAGGTTCCTGAAAACTCAAAGCTTTACCTCTGACTGTTATAAAATGCTGACACTGGAGACTCCTTCTGTTAATGCAACTATCGTATCTGTCGTAACTATGGAAACATATCATAACAATCTCATCAATACTATAATCCTTTGATCTGTAGCTGCATTACTGTCGTCACCTTCTGACCAATCAGAACCCGGGATTCGACGCAGGTACGTCCAGCACTAATACACTAATACGTCCAGCAACACGAACAAACCCGGGATAGTATGACTGATCTTTTTTTAATCCTTAAAAATTCGCAACAAAACAAACAAAAGCTTAGGGTTGATTATAAATTTGCGCGATGACCTTTGTGATGTTTAACCTTATGCGCCTCCCTGATCAGGCAGAAATATCGCGTCCTTTCTGCATCCTTGACACGTCTGATTTGGGCATGGGGCCAGAATTCTCTCAGCTCCGTTTTTTGTGCCCCTCAGCACTTTACCCCTGATGCCAATGTCATCCTGACATTCCTGTCACGAGGTTATGTACAACACCACACCCTGAACCTTGTCTCCATGACAAACACAACCCACAATCAGTCGCATGAGACCCAGATGCTCATTTTTCATTTCTCTTTTTTCTCCCTCTCTTTCACAATGTTTACTGAGGACATGACATGATGCATGCAGCCACAATATTTGCTCGATTGCCAGATAATTGCTGCTTTGCATTTATTGGGAAGAGCGCGAGACGCGGGTGAGGTGCGGACACGCAGAGAGGAGCTGTGATTGTGTTTTTATGTGCATAAATTGAGATAAATGATGGCGCGGTCCTGAACGCGGAGCTTTCCCGACGCCACCGTCCCTCATTAGTGCCTCGTCTGGTGGTTTTAGTGGTGGAGGTGGAGCTGTAAATGAGGCTTATTAGCCAGACCGTGTCAAGTCTCGGCGTGCAGGTCCCGAGACCCGAGGAGCCTGGCGATGTTCTCATTTTAAATATTAAACACTCGGCAGGTCATGTTGTTGCATTTTGTATCCTGAAGAGAAAAATAAAAATAAGAATAGATGAGTTGTCTGGCAGTAAAGTGCCATGAGGCTTGATTTCTCATCGGGAACGACCATATCAGTCGTAAACGGTACACTTCCAGTGCCAGGGATGATATTTCGTCGTCCTGGTAATCTTTGGTTCGGAAATGAACACAGGCGTATGTCTTGGAGTAGATGGCGGCGCTCACACGCTGGGATTTTAATTGGAAACTTCTCATCAACAGAGCTTCCTCTGCCATCTTTCCTGCTTGTCAAACTTAATCAGGATTTGAGGTGCAACAATACAGTCAGGGTCAGGAATCGATTCATGATACTGTACGCTCGCTTCCTCAGAACTCCATTCCCCATGCATTTATATCCGGATAAAACCAGAGACTTTCTGCCTAACTGAGTCAAATCCAGACTTGTCTTTAGGGCATTAACCCACCAACCAGGGAGTAGAAAGTATGACATGATTCCAACCAGGTTTTTTTGACCTTCTTTTGAACTTTAGAGGGCGGCAAAACGAACATGGAGGAATGCTTTCTTATTGGCTTGTATCGCTATGACTGATGCAAGCATGCAAATACAGTAAGCCACACCCCACAAGCACGGCCAATCTGGATCGACGTAACAACCTTTTTGTTTTGTTGCTTCACCAAACTGTTTTAACCTGAAATATAGCTTCAAAGTTTATTTCCTATTTATGAGACAAGCTGTCCATGAAAAAAAGTATGTCTTTTATATACAGTGGTGTGAAAAACTATTTGCCCCCCTTCTGATTTCTTATTCTTTTGCATGTTTGTCACACAAAATGTTTCTGATCATCAAACACATTTAACTATTAGTCAAAGATAACACAAGTAAACACAAAATGCAGTTTTTAAATGAGGGGTTTCATTATTTAGGGAGAAATAAAATCCAAACCTACATGGCCCTGTGTGAAAAAGTAATTGCCCCCTGAACCTAATAACTGGTTGGGCCACCCTTAGCAGCAATAACTGCAATCAAGCGTTTGCGATAACTTGCAACGAGTCTTTTACAGCGCTCTGGAGGAATTTTGGCCCACTCATCTTTGCAGAATTGTTGTAATTCAGCTTTATTTGAGGGTTTTCTAGCATGAACCGCCTTTTTAAGGTCATGCCACAACATCTCAATAGAATTCAGGTCAGGACTTTGACTAGGCCACTCCGAAGTCTTCATTTTGTTTTTCTTCAGCCATTCAGAGGTGGATTTGCTGGTGTGTTTTGGGTCATTGTCCTGCTGCAGCACCCAAGATCGCTTCAGCTTGAGTTGACGAACAGATGGCCGGACATTCTCCTTCAGGATTTTTTGGTAGACAGTAGAATTCATGGTTCCATCTATCACAGCAAGCCTTCCAGGTCCTGAATCAGCAAAACAACCCCAGACCATCACACTACCACCACCATATTTTACTGTTGGTATGATGTTCTTTTTCTGAAATGCTGTGTTACTTTTACGCCAGATGTAACGGGACACGCACCTTCCAAAAAGTTCAACTTTTGTCTCGTCGGTCCACAAGGTATTTTCCCAAAAGTCTTGGCAATCATTGAGATGTTTTTTTAGCAAAATTGAGACGAGCCTTAATGTTCTTTTTGCTTAAAAGTGGTTTGCGCCTTGGAAATCTGCCATGCAGGCCGTTTTTGCCCAGTCTCTTTCTTATGGTGGAGTCGTGAACACTGACTTTAATTGAGGCAAGTGAGGCCTGCAGTTCTTTAGATGTTGTCCTGGGGTCTTTTGTGGCCTCTCGGATGAGTTGTCTCTGCGCTCTTGGGGTAATTTTGGTCGGCCGGCCACTCCTGGGAAGGTTCACCACTGTTCCATGTTTTTGCCATTTGTGGGTAATGGCTCTCACTGTGGTTCACTGGAGTCCCAAAGCTTTAGAAATGGCTTTATAACCTTTACCAGACTGATAGATCTCAATTACTTTTGTTCTCAGTTGTTCCTGAATTTCTTTGGATCTTGGCATGATGTCTAGCTTTTGAGGTGCTTTTGGTCTACTTCTCTGTGTCAGGTAGCTCCTATTTAAGTGATTTATTGATTGAAACAGGTGTGGCAGTAATCAGGCCTGGGGGTGACTACAGAAATTGAACTCAGGTGTGATAAACCACAGTTAAGTTCTTTTTTAACAAGGGGGGCAATCACTTTTTCACACAGGGCCATGTAGATTTGGAGTTTTTTTTCTCCCTTAATAACGTAAACCTTCATTTAAAAACTGCATTTTGTGTTCAATTATGTTATCTTTGACTAATAGTTAACGGTTTTTGATGGGCAGAAACATTTAAGTGTGACAAACATGCAAAAGAATAAGAAATCAGGAAGGGGGCAAATAGTTTTTCACACCACTGTAATTTATCTGTATGAGACGAGCAAATTTGAACCTCAAAAAATGGAAATGCATTGAATACATAATTACAAAAAAAGTAATGCATGATGCACAACATCACTGTTATACAGTATCTCTACAGAAGGTTATGTGTTCTAACACCACTGGTTAGTGGTTGACTCAAAGATTTTTGGCTGAAAATTGTAACCCCTGAATCCATCAAATGCTGATTTTTCCATATTGGTTTTCCTCTTTTAGTCAATTAAGCTTCGATATAGCATGATTTACTCTGGGGAAAATATCACACACTTTCAGTTTACACTCATGAATCCTGACCTAGGAGCCAGATGCACATTCAGATTGGGTAGTGTTGGCTCAGTGGTTAAAACTGCTGATCAGGAGGTAATGAGTTCAAATCCCAGCACTGACCATTGCTGTTCTCTTAGACCCTCAACTGCTCAGGAAATTAGATCATATACACATGTACATATATATAAATCAGTCTGTGTGTGGGTGTCTGCTCAAAAGTAGCAATTGTTCATGTATTTGGGGTGTGAGTAGATCAGATTTTATACACACACACTCACACCTCACAGCACAAGATGATCCAGGGAAACAAGCCTGAAACCCCAGACACTTTATCCATAGACATAAGATTCAAAATCATATAGATTATCTGCTACTGACTTAAAAATCACATTCGTCAAAGGAAATCACACAGGCATAAACTACACTGGAGATTAATTTTTTTTCTCATCAGTGAATCGAGACATATAAATTAAATAAATCAATCAGATTCGGTCAGATGCGCAGTTTTCTCAAACAGAGAAGATCAGGCCGATCCGTCCAAAAACCAATAATCTGAAAACTTATCCTGACCAATTAGCCACGTCATGAGTAGTAGCCTTTTAAACCTACAGAAAATACATTTAAAGCTAGGGTCAGAAGGTTGAGGGTTCAGAGCCTCTGAGTGGCGCAGTGGTAAAGCGCTCGCCCTATCATCCGGAGATTGCTGGTTCGAACCCCGGGTGATGATGTTTTCCTCTCACAGCCGGAGGCACAGAGAGAGCTGATTGGCCGAGCTCTCCCCGGGGGGAGGCATGAGAGGTACCTGTGCTCCCACATTAATCACGGCTCTACAGCCAATCAGGGGCGTCTGTGAAGGACCGGCTAGCGCTTTCCTCCGAGTGTGTTACTCCGCCCCTAATGGTGCGTGAGCAAGCAGTTTGAAAAGATGCGGTCGGCTGACGTCACGCAGTTCGGAGGAAACAGTAGCATTCGCCCTCCCGACTGAATGGTAGTAGTAACCTTAATGTGGCGCCCCTTAGCGACGGGGAGGAATTGGCCACGACTAAATTGGGGAGAAAATTGGACCCCCCCAAAAAAGAAGGTTGAGGGTTCAAGCCCCAGAACCACCAAGTTGCCGCTGTAAGTCCATGAGGACTTTCTGCTGCAGAGGGTGAAGTATCCTGGCTGATACCAGCTTTATAACGGTGGTGTGTTTAATCTTAGTCTTCATTCTAAACTGGCACCGGTACGTCCTCGACATCCCAATAACAGCACCTGATCATAACAAATGCTCTTTTAGCTGAATGAACATAAATCCTCACGGCTACGCTCCAGCATCTAGTGGAAGGCATTCTCAGAAGAGTGAAGCTTCTAACAACAGGAGACGCGGATTAAATCTACAATGTGATGTTTAACAAGGACAAGTGGGTGTGATGATTACAGCTAACGAGACACTGTAGTGGAGGGGGTGTGGCTAATCAATGCTTGTCAAATATATTGGGGTGGAGTCTGGGAAAAGGAAAAGGAGTTTTTATTATCAAGAATATAGCAAGAATGTCCTTATCATATAAAAGAAGCCAGAAAACAACTAAAAAAAAAAAGAAACTCGCACATTATTAATTTAAAATGTGAAATACTGGAATCAGAAATCGGATTTTGGTACATTAATATTTAGTAACCAAATTCACCAAATTTAGGAACTAAAGAGCATAAATATTTTGAAAACTTGCATTTAATTGCCATCTAATCTGAAAATTGTCTAATGCGCTCCAACATTATTTATATTAAAAGCTGTCGAATCTCTGAACATTATTCATCCAGAATGTTATTGAAAGTGAATCCTCTTTGGCGTAAAGTCACGAAAAGCTCATCATCTCATAACGTGTAGTGGAGAGACGACGGCAGCGATGGAGATAAAGAGGCGAGTCAGGCAGCGGCTCTGCGCTGATAAAGCCAGCTAATACTCCGCCTGTGTTTCATTTCCTAAAAGCTGTTCAGAATTCATGCCAAAAACAAACCTCACCACCTCTCGGAGTGTTCAATAAAAAAAAAAAAAGAAAAAAAGAAAGAAAATACGAATGGCATTAATGCAGAGCTTACAGTACTGAGTAGAAGCGCTACGTACGTGATTTATACCGTTTAAAAAGACTCAGCGGAATTAGATGCGCTCATTTGACTAATTGCATGAGTGTAAAACTAAAGAAAAAGAAGGATAATAAACAGGCAATGGAGATGAAGTGAAAGGAAATAAGTGGCCATGTTTATCAGTAATTAATCAGCCCAGTTTTTTTTATATTAATGCATAAATAATAATAATAATAATAATAAAAAGTTTACTTTAGCCTGATATTAATTTTCTTCCCGTTAAAAGTCTTCCTGTTGTTATTTTTCAAATTGGAGAGCATAAAAATCCTTTTATTGTTGTTGTTTTTGCTTTCAAGCAATTCATTAAGTAATTAAATTCTTCATGCATGAGTTAATTAACTATCTTTACTAGTTTTTTTCCCCCACTGTAGTTAATTAACAGCTCAGACCTAAAAGTAAAGTCAGTACACAGATATTTTTTTACACTCCAGTGCTGTGTAATTCTGGATTTTTATTGGTCGGAAGGTGTACAGTAGATTCAGCTGCCAATTACACCATTTATTATTATTATTATTATTATTATTATTAATACGCTCGTTCTATTACGTTAATGTTTCTATAGTAACAGAGGCGGCACAAGGGTTGGTACGTATGTTCCAGTGGTGTTACACACGCCTGTTACATACCCGACCATACAGGATCTTTAATAATGTTTCATCATAATTCCTACATATTACTGAATGTAATGACAACAGCAGTTACATCAACAACCAGTTACATATCAGATACAATATCATACACACAGCCTAAATCTATTAAGATTTATACAGTTTTGTTTGAATATATACACTACCAGTCGAAAGTTTGTACACCCTTCTAACTCCATGGTGTTTAGTGATTTTTATTTCTTCTTTTCACTGTAAAACAATGCTGAAGGCGTTTATCCAAAATACACAATAAACTCCTTTGAACATTTGATATTGTGCTGTATATCTGCTACTTCTGCTCTGTAAAGCTTCATAACGGCTCTAATCTGAGGTGCTGGTTGTTAATTGGTGATTTCTGAGGCTAAATGAACGTCTCCTCTGCAGCAGAGGTCAGTTTTGGTCTTGTTTTCCTGGGAAGGTCTTCATGAGATAAAGTTTCATCATGGGTTTTGCGAACGCACTCGACACAATACTGTTCTTGCAAGACTGTTATTTCATAGTTTTAAAAAACAAAATCTAGAATGTAGAAAATAAATCCAAACTTGTGTCAAAACTTTTGACTTTTACTTGTGAAATTTGAAGATAAAACATTAAAATACTACATTTATGAACAAATTATGTTCATTTTAACTTTACAATTATTGTACTGCAACTGTAACTAATCTGTTACAAGATACAACAATGGAACGATCAATAACGGATCAAATAAAGTATTAGATGTTAATTGATGTATGTAGAAATATATTCATGAATCAACCAAGTACCATGAAAAAATAAAACAGGAACAAATGCATTAAACATTTTGTTGTCACACAGACAAAACCATGTAATTCACTACTTTTCCTTTAATTACTTCTTTCTCTGATTAAAGGTCTAAAGTGAGTGACTCAAAAAACACCAGCAACCACGAAAAACAACCACGCATGCTTGTACTGTAGCGCATGCAGTGATGCCCTGAATGACGTCAGTGTATAGTATATTCCTTCTACATAATATAATACTAATGATAAATACGTCTCAATAATAAATCATTCTTGAAATATTGTAAATGCTGGAAAACTGTCAACATGTTGAGGACATACAGTTATTGGTATATAACAGATAAACTTAATAAGAATTGCAATAACTCCACTTTACTGTTTCTCATTTATCCAATTAGTGATCTGCATTATTACAGCTCCACCCACATTTTCCTCCAGTACTTCACAGTGTACACGCGTCCTGTGATAGGATCACATTTTCCTGAAATAGTAAATAAATAACCTTTTGTATAATTCCATATAAATTCTGATATGCGTCATTATCTTTTTAATCTACCTTAAGTTGTAAGTTTTTTTTCTCCTGCTTGTTGTGTTGCTGCTCATCATTTCCATTAAGGTTTTGTTATTGTTCCTTCTAAATGAATTCCTCCCGGCCAATTCTTTTCTCCAGGTGCATATAGACAGGTTACATTTCAGTTTAGCCTTGCTAATTCAGAATTCATGCCATGTTCTCGTCCAGGTACTTGGCAGCTCCTTTGGCGTTTGACCCCCTGAGTGAATGCGAATGAAGACAGAGAGGATGAAGAGGCTGTAAGTTTCTCATCATCGGCTGCAGCTTCGGCAGACACAAACACAAACCCAGTCTCTTTGTATCAATACAGAGACCAAAAAGGCAAGTGTCACTCATTTCAGAGTTTCCTCATTCTCATGCAAAGTGCCGGGCCACGCTGGGGGGAGCGCCGGAGCGCTGATGAGTCCGGACTCGCTGCAGCGGTGATTGACAAATGAAAGGAATGAAATCACCTCTCTTTCTGAGAGAGGCAGAGAGTTAGCTGGAGGATCATTTCCATTATCGTTCGTTGGTGAAAAGCAGGGGTAATTCAGCCCCGTTTGAAAGGCTTCGCTAAATGCCACGTTTCAAGGGCCTTTATCATCTCACTTTGAAGAGATTCCACCTATTCATTCCGTAAAAAAGATCCATGCTGTAACCCAAACTGGAACCTTTGCACAGCAAACAGGATGAGATGATGATGATGATGATGATGATAATGATTAAGAAACTTGTACTGCAATGATCATGATCGCTAAATGATGCAAGAAACTCACCCGGAAAGAGTTGTGTGTATCAGAATGAATATGACATCTGTAGCAGGAATGAAATTAAAATAAATGTGTGTGTCTCTCCGTAAGAAATGACAAAGTACAGCACAAAGCCAAGAGGGATGAAGCCAGATTTTCCCAGCACTATCTGGAAAATGAGCGCGGGAAGATAAATGGTTGTGGAAGCGCGTCTTGACAAATGTAGTGTGGTCGGGGAAAGTAGCAGAGACCGGCCCTGCTCATTTTCCTCCTCGGCACGTACAGGCATGGATTTCTGATCATGGACCTGTTTGGTCTGACTAACACAGCTGTCTGCTCACTCTTTGCACAAGGAAACACCTGGATCACATATAGAAAACCTCAGAAAAGGAGAGAACACCAGGCTCGGTCTCAAACAGACACTAAGGTCAGCCTTTCAAACACTGAACATCAGCTGAAGGACTCGATCTTTGGTCTTGAAGTGAGAGCACTACAGTACTGTATGTGTGCATACCACTGAACCACTGGGGGGCATGATGCTGATGTGGGTACATGAGAATGAGCACTCCAATAAATAACGGACAACAGCAGTACAAAAAAACAGCTTAGTGTGTGAGGTGTGTTCTGTCAAAGTGGACGTAATGCAGTTTGGACTCTGCGCAAACATCACATTGTAGTGGAGTGATTTTGGAGCTATTGTAGGATGAACATCTTAATATAAAATCAGTTTGAAAGAAAACGAAGCAGAAAGGAGACGCGTGATATGAGATACACACACGGTGTGTGGGAAGCTGTTGGGTCTGCTATGTCGGGATGATCTCTTATCAGAATTCTAGACCCTGTTGTTTAAATGGACAATAATCAGCATAAATGTTTAGAGTAAGGGTTACAATTTTGTAGTTTTAAGGTTGTTTTTGGGTTGTTTGATTAACGTCATCTTAATGTTATTTTATTAAACTTTCCTAACCTGTCCTCACCGTGGACAACGTCTATGCAATGTTAGTGTTCCTGCTGGGACGGCTTTCCAAACTGTTTCACTTTAAATTGTTTTCTAAGCAAGCTTTTTCTAGAAATCATTAGTCAAGAACGTTGAAGGTCACCAAAATGAACCTCCAAAGAGCCATAGACCAAACCAACAAGCCTAGAATGGAGAGCCTGTTTTCTACATGGTGAAGAATGTGCACTTTGAAAAAATGTAGATCCATCAAATAGTTCTTGGTTGCTGTTGTTGTTTTTTTTGTCTCCAAGTAAAACTTTTTTTTTTAACTGTCCAGTGAACTCATACTTTATACTAGAGTAGATTCAATTTACCCGTCATTGTGCAAAGTAATGTACAGAGCTAATACAATGCAGAGACTTCCGTCTCCTGACCCAGAACAGTACAGAGAACGGTACTAGAGTAGGAAACAAGTGATGTTGTGCAGATAGAAGTGCTGTGTGGATTGAGAGAGGAGGCACAGCGTGATTCTGGGTAACAGAGACTGAGTGGCGGGGGGTGGGGGATGGAGAAAATAGATTTGTGCACCGGCTAAATCTCCAGTCTCTGGGTTCTGGTACAGGCGATGTGTCATTTCACTACTGGAGATGAGTTTCATCAGATGCACAATGAGCGTGACCGCACTGGTGCAAACAAGAGCCCGGAGAGAGGGATGCTGCGTTATAAAGTACACACCATAACACCATATATACTGTATATACATACATAACTATACAGTAAACACAACTACAAAAAAGCATGAATTACAAAAAAAATACTATCTGCCAAAACACAGTACTGGGTCAGATTTTATTATTTATATAAAGTACAGAAAATGTGTGTACCAAAAGCTATTTCTGAAGTTTATGCAACATGGAAGTGACCAATCTCGCTCCCCCCCCCCCCAAAAAAAAAACAAGTTGGTAACTTCAAATTATTCATATTGATTTATGAGTATTGATATTAAAATTGGTGTAAATTTCTTGAAGTATATATATATATATATATATATATATATATATATATATATATATATATATATATATATATATATATATAAATTTAAGATAAAACGCACACACAGCACACTCAAGTCCATTTGAACACAGACTATACGTTATGACATTGCTTGCATGCACAGGGCATTACTGTCTATAGTGTGTAAGTGAGCTGTAAACATTTAGAAAAGTTTCTCTCATTCCCACCTAGTCATTAGTAGAGAATGCAGATCGAGCACATTTTCATCAAGTCTATGAGCAGAGTTATTAGGATTTTCCCTGGACAATGTAAATGTGTGGGTGGCAAATGTTTGTGTGTGTTGTCAGCACTTTGAAATTTAATGGATGTTCAGCTGCCTTCATCCTCCATCGCACTTCAATAACATGCACGAGTGTGTGTGTGTGTGTGTGTGTGTGTGTGTGTGTGTGTGTGTGTGTGGTAATGCAACAACATACACTACTGACCAGCTATACTGTAAATGAAAAAAAACACATCATGAAACTTAGTGAGTTATAAAGCATTGACACTGGAGGCTCCTTCGATAAATGTTAAATAAACTTCTTTGCTCATTGGCTCAAATGATTAAGGGTTAAGAGTCCTAGCACTGCCACAGTTGCCACTGCGCGGACCTTTGGATCAGTAAGCCAGAGTATTAACCCATAACCATTTGAGCCAAAACTTGGTGGCGGTGGTTCAGATGGTTAAGGGTTAAGACTCTGGTTGAGGGTCAAGACTAGGTTACTGAACCAAAGTTTGAAGCAGTGGCAACTTGGCAGTGCTGAGGCCTGAACCCTAGACCATCAGATCAGTAACCCAGAGTCTTAACCCCCCCCCCCCCCTCCATTACTTTGGAGTAATGGTCAAGTGGTTTGATGAGGCCAGATTGATCCCCTTGGGGGGAAGTGGTGACTTAAATGGTTATGGGTTACTGATTAGAAAGTCGGGGGTTCTAGCCCAGCCCAAGTTGCCACTGCCCCAAACTTTGGTTCAGTAACCTAGAGTCTTAACCCTTAACCATCTGAGAGACCCCCCCCCCCCCCCCCCGTGGTGGCTCAAATGGTTTGAGTCACCATTTGGAGGGGCAGTTACGGGTTAAGACTCTGGGTTATTGATCCAAAGGTCTCTGGAATACGAACCTCTGACCTTCAGATCAGTAACCCAGAGTCTTAACACTTAACCATTTGAGCCACTTGGGGGGGGGGGCAGTGGTCTCTCAGATGGTTAAGGGTTAAGACTCTGGGTTACTGAACCAAAGTTTGGGGCAGTGGCAACTTGGGCTGGGCTAGAACCCCCGACCTTCTAATCAGTAACCCATAACCATTTAAGTCACCACTTCCCCCCAAGGGGATCAATCTGGCCTCATCAAACCACTTGACCATTACTCCAAAGTCATATATTTATGCTCCCTAGCAAATATAAATGTTTTTTCCTGATGTCCCACTAACAAGTGTTTTTCTTATTGACACACATATGTTTAGTACCAATCCTTAGAATCCTCATCATATTGTGTATGTATATATATATATATATATACGGTATAAACACTCTTACTTTCACTAATAAGATTGCTTTATGGTGCAACTTCACCAAGCTTTTAAGTCATCTCCCATCACACTCAATGAGGATTTAGTCAAGTTCATGGTTCAGCACTATGTGTTGGACAGTTCTTAAACCCCTTCCAGTCATTTCAGCAACGTGCTTAGTTGTTTTCTTTGCTTGATGCCAACCACTACTTTGATACTTAAACACACTTTTCCAAGAGCATTTAAAATGAGAAGCTACTCGCAGAATCATTTGGATTCTGAAAATATAAAACAGACCCCCTAAACCTAGCAAAAATCAGTGGCCATCTTAATATGCACGTCACACATCCTGAAGCCACACGAAACCAGAAAGTGGGTGAATATATAAATATAATGCTTTTGCTATTAAAAGTAATGAGAAGGAGGAAATGGGCTTTAACTCATCATCCTCAGAAGAGCACATAGAGGTGAAAAACACTGCAGGACAGAGAAATACTGCAGGGCACTCGACACCACGAGGTTATCTAGAGACAGAATAAAAAAGCAGAGATGGGAGGAAGGATTATCTCCACTCAGGCTGTCCACGGAATGATAATGCACTTTTCTCTAGAGCTGGAGAAACCTTCAGGATAAACATTATTATATATTCGCCTTTGATATCGATGGATCCCTTCTCGACAATTTATAATCGAGGACGTTATTCTTCCTCTCTAATAATGGGCCAGTATTTGCATCCGTTTCTCGCAAGTATTCTTCATCTCTCCTTCAGATAAAAAATTATAACGTAGTGCTGAAATGGCCGTTTTTTCTTCTTGTTGTTTTTCACACAAACACAATTACAAAGCAATTTGCAAAGTGTTCTACAGAGTAATGTATGATGGCTTGCGCTGAGAGGCCAGGGCCAAAGGAAGCATCGCTTACATCAAGCAATTTCTCCTCTCATCTGGTTTGAGATGGTGGTTAAAAAAGATGGAGAGAAAAAGAAAAAGCTTTCCTCCTCCTGTGTGAGATTGCTTGTCATTTTTTTTGATGGTCCAGAGTTAAGATAAATGCACCAGATGTGTTCAAAATACTCATTGCTAATCGCATTGGTATTTCCCCTTTTCTGAGTTGACAGAATAAATAATATCGAAAAACAAAAAAGGATATTAACCTGGTGAAAAGCTTCATTTTAAAATAGGAGGGTGGGTCAAAAATTATCCGCACTCTAACTGTAGAATTTCTTCTTTTTGTCTTTTGGCTGTTCCCTTTCAGGGGTCGCCACAGCAAATCATCTGCCTCCATCTAACCCTATCCTCTGCATCCTCTTCTCTCACACCAACTAACTTCATGTCCTCTCTCACTGCATCCATAAATCTCCTCTTTGGTCTTCCTCTAGACCTCCTGCCTGGCAGTTCCAACCTCAGCATCCTTCTACCGATATATTCACCATCTCTCCTCTGAACATGTCCAAACCACCTCAATCTGACCTCTCTGACTTTATCTCCAAAACATCTCACATGAGTTGTCCCTCTGATGAACTCATTCTTGATCCTATCCATCCTTGTCACTCCCAAGGAGAACCTCAACATCTTCAGCTTTGCTACCTCCAACTCTGCCTCCTGTCTTTTCTTCAGTGCCACTGTCTCTAAGCCGTAGAGCATCGCTGGTCTCACCACTGTCCTGTCCACCTTTCCTTTCATTCTCGTCGATAGTCTTTTATCGCACAACACACCTGAAACTTTTCTCCACCCATTCCAACCTGCCTGTACCCGCCTCTTCACCTCCTTTCCACACTCTCCATTGCTCTGGACCGTGGACCCTAAGTACTTAAAGTCCTGCACCTTCTTTACCTGTCCCTGTTGCCTCACCGTTGCTCCTGGGTTCCTCTCTTTCACACACATGTCTTGCTGCGGCTAACCTTCATTCCTCTGCTTTCCAGAGCATACCTCCACCTCTCCAAATTTTCTTCCACCTGCTCCCTGCTCTCGCTAAAAGGACAATGTCATCTGCAAACATCATAGTCCATGGAGACTCCTGTCTAACCTCATCTGTCATCTTGTCATTGTCATTTTTTTTTTTTTTGGGCTGTAGAACGAATAATTTGAGTTTCCATTATTTCTTATGGGAAAATAAAATTTGGTTTAGGAGTGTTTTGGAATACGAGCCCACTTCCAGAACGAATTATGCTCGTAATCCGAGGTTCCACTTTAATGTTCAGTGCTTCTCAATACACTTTGTCCATCTGCCAACAAGCTCTCCTATTCCCTCATTAAAAATTTTTCTAATTTAAATTTTATTCGTCACATACACAGTCATACACAGTACGATGCTTACACGACCGCCAGTGACCTTAAAAAGAGAATTAAAACTTATAGTAAGAAATAAATATGAATAAAGAAATACCACCTGTTGGACTGCAGTTTGAAATAATTTTAATCATTTAGCTAAGTTTTTAAAAACGTCATGATGTAACGGGGCACGTAAGCTAGTTCAGTTAGTGAATGTACATGTTTGGTTTGAGCTGCGAGCCACGAATGCGCTGCTGTCTTCAGTTCTTCATCAGAAGTGAATCTTCATCCAGTGTTGATTGCTGAAACTTTTTTCTGATAATGATCCAATTCTGGCCCTTTAGAATCCCAGAACTGTTAATGTTGATGAATTTTCCAGCTGATAGCTGAATTTTTTTTACTTTTTCTCCGTCAGTTATTGAGGATGTTTCCGTTCCGTACTCTACTTTTTACTCTCAGGCTCGTAGTGGTGTCTCTACTGTGAAACAAGTGGCTCATCTGCTCTACACTCCAGTCCAACAGGTGGCAGTAACGCACCAAGGGCACCTATGTAAATTAGCACATTTTTGACCCTTTATTGGTTGTAAGTTGCAGGTCTGAATTGATTCTGAATCGAAAACTGACTCAAACATTTAATGAATCAAATTGACCAACAATAAAATGTAATAAATTGCACAACTGATTTCGCACAGCTGTGAAGAACAATGGCTGAAAAAGATCAGGAGGGCTGTGCAGGAGCCGCAGTTTGAAATAATTTTAATCATTTAGCTAAGTTTTTAAAAACGTCATGATGTAACGGGGCACGTAAGCTAGTTCAGTTAGTGAATGTACATGTTTGGTTGTGTCGCAAAATATTGCAACTGTTTAGTCTGAAAGTGCTTTGTCATGGTGAAACGAGTAAAAAGTACTAAAAACTAGAAAATGTTTTATTTAAAAAAAAAATCTCTATGAAAAGAACTGAATGTAACAAAAAAAAACAATAAAATTGAAAAGAGTTTCAATTTAAAAGCAAAAGAAAAAATGATTAAATGCAACAGTGTGAACTTGATGTTGCGACAAAAATGGAAAAGAAATACAGTCAAAAAGAAAAAAAAAAAGCCTTAGAAAGCAGAATGTAATTATGAAGTGTTCAAATTAAATATTTTACAACTTCTGAAAATGAAAATCACCCCCACTGAGTGCACAGAATTGCTCATCCTCATAAAGTGAACACAGAGAAATCGATTCTTCTCCCTTTTTAAGCAGGGACTATTTCCGAGAACCGTCCTGAGCACTGCTGTGAGAGAAGTCATCTCGTAAGCAGTACAACATGAGCGCCAGGAATCGCTTCTCCTCCAGGCTGTGTCCTGGCTCCACCTGGTACGAAACCTCCTTCTCGCACAATTGCCTCTTTAATTTTGCAAAAGGTCACAGTGACTGCGGCGTAATTCAATATCCTTATAGTGCTGTATTAACCACATATTTAATCACCAAAGGTAGGACACTAACTAAATGCCTCGTCGTGGCCGGGAGAGAAAACATATGCAGCACCAATTGCTGGAGTCAGCAACGTCTGAATGATGAAGCAGGTGAAGAAGAGGCCAAGAACAAGAGGTTCAGCATGTACAGCGGGAGAGTGAACGCTACAGAATCCATGGTAAGGTCTGATGAAGTGACTCTCCTGCAGCTACATCACTGACATTACTGTGCATTTTTTCAGACACCATCTAATCAATAAACATATATTTGTTGAGCTTGAAGAGTGACGATTCTGAAAAATAAATAATCTGGGATAAGATCTTGATCAGCTAAAGAATCATCGGAAATGCTGGATTAAAAGAACTTCTTAGACAATCTTATTTATAAATAAATCATAAATAAAGTGGTGGATGGCACACCTCCATGGTTGAGGGTTCGATTCCCGCCTTGGGTCTGTGTGCATGTCTGAGTTTGCATGTTCTCCCTGTGCTTGGTGGGTTTCCTCCGGGTACCCTGTTTTCCTCCCACAGTCCAAAGATATGCAGATTAGGTTAATTAGCGTTCCCAAATTGCCCGCAGTGTGGAATGAGGGTGTGAGTGTGTTTGATGGATTGGCACCTCATCCAGGGTGTGCCCTAAGTTTCCTGGAATAGGCTCCATGCCCCGCGCAACCCTGTACACAGGATAAAACGTTATAGACGATGAGTGTATGGGTAAGTGGTGCAGAGTGGCATGGTGACGTATTGGTTAGCACTGTGGCACCTCCAGGATTAAGGGTTTGATTCCCATCTAGTGTATGTGTGCCTGAAGTTTGCATGCTTTCCTAGGGTACTTGAGTTTCCTCCCACAGTCCAAAGACATCTAGATTAGGCTAATTGGTGCTTCTGTTTTGCCCTGTTATGGATTGGAACCCTATCTCCGCTGTACCCAATCTCTTTCCCAAGGTCTCATATAAAACTAGTTAAACACAAATGACATAAAGTGGTAATAAGGGTAAGACTTGACTTTTTGATTTACTTATCATGGTACAGTGGCTTAGAAGTTATCACTGCTGCACCTTCAGGGTTGGGGGTTCGAATCTACATCATCAGAGAACTTGAGAGAGAAATGTTGAAACAAGAATTTGATCCAGAAGTGAGAGAATAAATAGTTTTTCCAGCGTTGATTCTTTAAAATTTGCCAGCGTTGTTTACACATAACAGATTTTAACATCGTAGACTGTTCCTCGCAACTGAGAATCAAACACATTACAGTACAGTACATTGAAAATGTAAAAATATCTGACTATTCGTTCCGACGTTTCAAATCTTTACACCTGTCAGAAATTAATTTATATGTGCCATATACTGTATCTTCCTGCTTTGAGCCTCAAACTAATACGTTATCATCCTGGCTTCACAGCTCAGTGCTCATGACATGGCATCCAATCACGCCGAGGGAAATGGAGTGCAAGCCCGGCTCAGCTTCGTTCATTAGCATTGCTTTGTGCGGCGCTAGTCATCGTTGCTGTGGTGCCGGAGCTGAAACAGAACTCGGCACGTCTGCTTTCAACCGAAATTACAGCCACATCCAACACGACAAAGAACATCACACTCACAGAGCCGGGTGCACGGCACGGGAGGACAAGGAAATTGTTTCCTGGGTGTGGGGGTAAGAAACAATGAGAAAACAAGACAAAGCAAGAGAGGTGGGATGGAGAGATGTGTAGGAGAGAGAGAGAGAGAGAGAGAGAGAGAGAGAGGTAATAAAAGAATAAAACACCTGACAGAGGGGGTGATTTTGAGAGCTGTCACTATGTCAGCCGTGAATTAGGGAGAAGATGGGAAATCCAGATACTGTAGATCTAACAGACTGAGTGACGGAGAGACGTCGGACAAAAATCACACTACATGCCATGATACTGAGCCGGATAGGTTTTACTACACGTATATACATTTCACTGTATGTTTAATATTTATTTTCCGTGCCAATTTTCTTCTTGTTACAAAAGACAAGGTTTGAGGTTTGTGTGCATTTAATACACTTTTGTTAGAAAATATTTAATATTGCATTACATCAAAGAGAAATAAATGACCATAAATACCAGTTAAATTTTTTTTTCCATTTATGGCATTTGTTACTCACATAAGTGCTTTAAAATGCCCATCAATAAACTGGATCACTAGGTTACAGTTTTTTCACCCCGCCTCACAAATTTTCGCTTTAAGAAATGTGAAATTTTGCAGGAAATTTATCTTGGCATACAAGTGAACGAACCGAGACGAAAAGAAGAAAAGGGAGCCGCATTCAGTTTGGTTTTTAAAGCAGCCGGTGCCAAGAGGAATCATAAATTAAGGGTAAGTAAAGTTTTATGTCTATTTATTTTATATTGTACTTCATTTACATGTCTTTTCTAAATATTTCAATTGTTCTTATATGCAAAAATATGATTATAATGTTGAAACTTGGTAATATTGGTAATGTTTTTGGGTGGCTGAAACTGATTATCTGCACTTACATTATATCCTATGGGGAAATGCGTTTCACAATACAAAATTTCACCTTAACAACTCGCCTACGGAACAGATTAAATTTGTATGCAGATGTACCGCTGGACCTAAGAAATTAATAGGTGTTTAGACATCGCTTAAAGATTCCCAGAGACTTGGCTGCATGCCGATAAAGTTCATTCTACAAGCCAGGAGAGAGAAAAGTCTAGATGTATGAGCTCTTGGCCTTTACTTTAAGGTTTAGTTAAATTAAATCATTCATTCATTCATTCATCTTCTATACCGCTTTATCCTGTATTTAGGGTCGCGGGGACCTGGAGCCTATCCCAGAAGACTCAGGGCACGAGGCAGGGTACACCCTGGACAGCGTGCCAATCCATCGCAGAGCACACACACACACACACACACACACACACACTCATTCACACACTATGGTCAATTTTGGGAACGCCAATTAGCCTAATCTGCATGTCTGTGGGAGGAAACCGGAGTACCCGGAGGAAACCCACCAAGCACGGGGAGAACATGCAAACTCCATGCACACAGAGACGGGAATCGAGCCTGGCCGGGAATCGAACCCGGACCCGGGAGGTGCAAGGCGACAGTGCTAGTACACCACCGTGCCGCCTAAATTAAATCAATTCAATTCAAATATGTCTTAAAGTTGAAAATCTTTGCTTTGTGCTTTTCTTCTTCTGTCTGCAACTCCTCTTGGAACCATTAACAGGAAACTGACCTAATCTTCACAGAAAGTTTATTAGAACCATAGATGTGCATTAGCAATTACATTTTTTAATAGATTAGTTTTTTTTGTGACATAATGACATTTTTAATGTGGAAGGTCAAAACTTCTAGCACTTCCACCGGGCAGGTGACACATGGCTTCCCTGGAAGCCTCACATCTAAGTTTTTTTTATTGATTTGCACGCTTGTTCATTTATTAGCTTTGTCACATTTCCTAAACAGATTCAGTACAGCATTTCGTCCGTTTAAAGCACAAACAATGTGACAGTGAGCTATAATAAAAGCTCGATCTAACAGGCACGAGCCACGCTGCGGTCACATTACGGCCGATTAGTAGCGCTGCAGGGAGCCGTTTATCAAGCGCAAATGGAGCCCTGCTTGAATTCCTGTCACCAATCCCCAAAAGTGTGGCTGTAATTCTTCAGAAACAAAGAAAACTAACAAAAAGATGACTCCTCATTAGTAGTTCGGAGGATATTCATTCTCGTCCCACAAACTGAAGGTAAAAAAGTCATTCTTATATACGGAACACTGTTCTACGAATCAGAGCCGAGGTTATAGGTGCAGTAGTGGGGTTTTTAATAAAGGGTATTGGGTTAAGCCATGCAGCCATGGTCTTAGCACATGTGTATGATTTAGCTGTGGAAGCCTACGTAGAAAAAATTTTCATATGCTCCTCTTGTCAGTTGTTTTGCTTTAATCTTAGACTAAAATAATGTGATAAATAAAGTTTTATTTAAATTTTTTGGTCATATGGATAAAATTAAGTTCGTTATATCTGGATCATTTTCCTGTGCTTGCTAAAAACTATGTTGTGACCAAAATACAAATGAATTCATAAAATAGATTTTTTTAAAAGTTTTTCATGTACTGTATATGCAGTATGTTTGCATTTGAGGCAGTAAAATGCTGCAGATCATCTATGATCATCCAGGTGGTGCTATAAACTATTTACACATTCGCAGACAGAATAGCATCCTGTGTGCTAGGAGCGAATTATAAGTGAAATTTATTTAAAACTGTAACAAAACCTGATTATACTGAATCAGGATATTTATAAAATCATAATACTTGTATAACCAAATCTGCGCTGAGGTATCATGATGACACCATATTGGGCAATTCCTGGTGATTAGCTTTATGCTAGTTAGAAACGTTGTGTAATAGAGGATGATGATAGTTTTGTACTTTGTTGATTTTTACCCGTAGGCTAGTTTGGAACTTTTTAAATAATACACCATAATGCTAGCTTTGTGCTTTGTTGATTATTAGCTGTATGCTAATAATAAATATAGCTTGATACAGCTAGTTTATCAATTCTCAGTCCTATGCTAGTTAAATGACACAGTGTGTAGCGAGCTTTGTGCTTTGCTAATTATAAGCCCTATGCCTTATACTTTGTATAATAGAGTGTGATGCTAGTTTTGTGCTTTGTCTAGTTTGGAACTTTTGAAATAATACAGCATGATGCTAGCTTTGTGTTTTGTTGATTCTTAGCGGAACTTAGTTATGAATCCAAATGATCAGGATACAAATGGTGAGAAAGGTGTGAATTCCCATCAGCAAACTACCATTCGCATTCCAGAAGATACATTGTGATGCTAGCTTTATACTTTGCTAGTTTTCTTAGCCATATGCTAGTTTGAAACTTGTTGGTAGCGTTGTGTTCCCTTTAAGTCGATTCACTCGGTACAACACATATTGTATGGGATATCACGCCCTCTCGTGTCCTGGCTGAAGCCACCTTTATTCACGCCGTAAGGCAGGCAAACCTGTGGTGACGTAGGTATAGCCCCGCCTACACCTATAAACCATTGTCGCCACGGTTGACCTTCAGTTCTTTCATTCTTCACCTCGCTGTGAACACCTTTCCGTAGAGTTTTCTAGGTGCTGCTAATCAACTCTACATTTACTTTACAAGACTGCGCTTAAATCAGCTTAACTGTTCCTGTTGGTGTTAGCGACAACAGCCTCATTTGGTGAGTCGTCTACCCACGGAGCGCTGACTTTAAGTTCACTGTCAGTCGTAACATTAGCGACGTTTCGGTTTGGGTGGTTCCTGTTTAGCTCTGCCAACAGTGCTAGCTGACATGAGCATGGAAGCTAATGTGGCAAAGAAGAAGTCCGCTGTTCGCCCCTGTCCTCAGGAGTGCGGCTTCTCCTTGCATGAGAAGGACCAGCATGAGGCGTGCCCCGTCTGTCTGGGAATTCTCCACGCTAGGAGAGCGCTAGCTGAGCCTGAGTCATGTGCACTTTGTCGCCAACTCCGGCGTTCAACGCTAGAAAGACGGGTCACGTTCGTGGAAAGAACCCTAGGAAAAAATACAGTCGCTCAGCAAGACCCCCTCCTTTCCGGACTAGAAGTCCCAGCTTCGCCTGTGTCTGCTGACGAGGAGTTTTCGTAAGAAGTCCCCGCGCTTAGCTGGGCAGACCAAATGGAGTATTTTGAGGGGTCGGAGGACCATGAGCTCTCCTACAGTGCTGGCCAGCAGCCAGGCACCGATCAGCGTGCTTTCGAGGACGATGACGTGCTCGATATCGGCCTAGAAATGCATGGCTTGTCGGAGGACGAGCATGAACTCTTGCCACCCGCCCAGAGCTCCGCTGCTACTGCACTAGCCGCTCGGGACGACACTTCGTTTTTCGCCCTCTACCGTCGAGCGGCCGAGAAGCTGGAGGTAGAGTGGCCCTCCCCACAGCCAGCTCAAAAACCGTCAAGGTTCGCGGGATTTTTTCTCCCTCCTGAACCGACGACCATTAAGAACTGCTTGCCTATGTTTCCCGACTTTGTCGGCGAGCTAACTTCGTCATGGAGCAAGCCACTGTCGACCCACGTATCAATACCCGGTTACGGACAGTATTTGGAATTGGACGGAGCTGAAAAAGCAGGACTAGTGAGCCCACCACCGATGGAGCCATCTTTGGCTGCTTATTTGGCACCCTCGCAAAACCACGGAGTGTCTGGTCCTACTGTTCTTCCGTCCAAACACTGTAGATTCTCCTCTGCCCAGCTGGAGAAGATTTACCGCGCTCAAGCGGGCACTGCTCGTGCGCTCAATTCTGTTACGCTGCTTCAAACATATCAGGCAATGTGTTCAGCTCGGTTCACTGGTGCCTCAGGTACCAGTAGCGACAGACTACATTTTGCGCATGTCTCGTTGTGCGGCTCTTTCCCTCGGAAGAGGGATGGCGAGTGCAGTGGTAGCACAGAGGCATTTATGGCTCACGCTCTCTGACCTCCCGGATAGAGACAGGGCCATCTACTTGGATGAAGCGGTGTCTGCTGAGGGTTTGTTCGGCTGGTCACTCGATGCCATTCAGGCAAGGTTTGACTTCAAAAGGAAGCAGGCTGAAGCGTTGCGAGATATCATTCCGCGACGAGAGGTGAAGCCCAAACAGGCTTGAAGAATGACCACTCCGTGGCCACCTCAGAAAAGACCACCACCGGCAGCCAGCTCGAGCTCCCGGCCGGTGAAGCGACAACCTCCCGGGCAAAACCCACGGCAGTCGGCCTGGAGTAGGGGCCCCCCACCGGGCCTCTGGAAGGATTCAGCAACTAGGAGGAAGAATCCTCACTCCTCCTAGCTCAGATTTAAAAGGGAGGGGAGCTCTGGCAGCAGGGAGACACTATTTCTCCTCTCTCAATGCCGCCCAAGAGGCCGCTAAGTTATGGAGTTCAGGGAGTCAGTCCCAAATGGTGCTGCACTTCCCTAACACAGTCTCCCAAGAACAATACCCCCCCCCTCACACACAAGTGTTTATGTTCAAGTTATGAAACCCGGTTGGGGCATGTTAAGAAATTCTCAGGGACTTACAGCAAGTGCCCTCAATGTTTACAGTTTGATTGCCCCAAAAATTGTGCCTTTTGTAAGCAAGGAGAATGTTTCACTATTATACCAATAAAGAGTTTTCCTGTTTACAATGTTGCAAAACAAAACAGCCCAGTTCCATCGATGAGGCTGCACTCTGGCAGAATGCCAGGGGGCAGCAGCCCCCTTTCAGAGATCAAGGTGAGTCGGTTGGCTTCCCACTTCCTCGAGTGGCGCGCATACGCAGTCTCGACATGGCTGAAAAACACGGTCGCTATGGGATACCGACTACAGTTTCGCACAAGGCCACCGCGCTTCTCTTCCGTAGTAAACACAGTGGTGTCGGACGCCGCAGCAGCGGTGCTTCGGGAGGAGATAAATTCTCTTCTGAGCAAAGGGGCGATTGGAGTGGTTCCTCCTTCGGAAGCGAACTCAGGTTGGTACAGCCGTTATTTTGTCATTCCGAAGAGAGGGGGAGGTCTGCATCATATTTTGGATCTGAGAATATTGAACACGTTTTTAAGAACGTACAAGTTCAAAATGCTTACACTGAGGCAACTGCTAAATGCAATAGGCCCCGGGGATTGGTTCACTACGATAGATCTCACAGATACTTATTTTCATATAGCGATCATTCCGCGCCACAGAAAGTTTCTGAGGTTTGCATTCGAGGGCGTGGCCTACGAGTACCTAGTGCTCCTGTTCGCTAGCTCCCCGAACATTCACGAAGTGCGTCGAGGCGGCTCTGTCCCCTCTTCGGGAGAGGGGCATTCGCATACTGGCCTATTTAGACAACTGGGCGCTGATAGCAAGCTCAGGCGAGCAGGCGGAGAAACAAACAGCGCTAGTTGTGTCTCACATTCAGACTTTAGGGTTCTCAATAAACATGAAGAAAAGCTCATTGACTCCGAGTCAACAGTTTTCATTCCTGGGTGTGGAGATATGCTCCGTTACCAACCGAGCACGTCTCTCAGAGCACAGAATAGCTGTGTTTCAGTGCTGCCTTGCTCTGTTTCAGTTGCAACACAAACTTCGTTTCCGAGTGTTTTTACAGTTAATGGGAATGATGGCGTCTATGATCGCTGTGGTGCCTCTCGGGCTGTTGAACATGCGTGCTTTTCAGCGCTGGGTGCGCTCTCATCGCCTATGTGCGGCGCGCCACCTCAACAGGAGGTTGACAGTGACACCGTCATGCATGACAGCTCTTCTGCCCTGGAGGGAACCCAGGCTATTACTGTACGTCAGGGCTCTCCGATAGGCAGGGTGTCGTTTCGCAAAGTGGTGTCAACAGATGCCTCACGCAGCGGCTGGGGCGCTCTGTGCGACGGCTCCGCGGTCAGGGGGGCGTGGTCACACGAACAGCGCAGGCTTCACATCAACTGTTTGGAGCTGTTAGCAGTTTTTTCAGCCCTGAGGCATTTTTGTCTGACCCTGACAGGCCATCATGTTCTGATCAGGACAACAGTGGTGTCGTATATAAACAGACAAGGGGGGGACTCGCTCACTCCCACTGCTAATCTCATTCCTTATTGCTATGGTCCAGTGTTCATCTTCTGTCACTCAGGGCCACTCACATTCCAGGGCGCCTGAATCTGGGGATGGACCTTCTATCCAGAGGGGGCCCGCTTGTGAGGGAATGGAGGTTACACCCATGGGTGGTAGCTCAGATCTGGGAGCGCTTCGGCAGGGCAGCAGTGGATCTTTTTGCATCAAAGGAGAATGCTCACTGCCCGCTATTCTTCTTCTGGGGATCGAAGGCCCCCAGCTCTATTGTATACTTTTCCTCCAGTAGAACTGATTCTGCCTGTCACAGAGAGGGTGCGCCAGCAGGGCTTGTCACTAATCCTGGTGGCTCCTCGTTGGCCAGCGATGTTGTGGTATGCAGAGATACAATGGGAGCCACGCCAAATAGCCGCGACCGTGCAAACGACATGCAAACGGCGTGTGACTGCCCTATGCATGCCGTAATCCCCCCTCCCTTTTCTGCCAGAAAGGCGTGTCAAGATTTCACAGTAAACACGCCCATTCAAGCCCTATTTATTCATTTACCTGGTGCCACCACTAGATGGCGCTTCGTTCTCAAGAACACGTTAAAACAAGCCAGCTGCGCTGAGTTGCAATCACGTGATTTTAAGAACCCGCCCCCCACCCCCACTGAACTGCCGCTACCAAACCACAGAGACGAAGATGGTGGCTTAACGGACTATTCGTGGTCAGTGATGCTTTATTTTATAAAATGTGTTTGGGGTAGTTTCCAGTTTATTTCCCAGTTAATTTTTTTATTGGCCGTTTTAAATATCACTGGCAGCACCAGCAGCGGTCAGATGTGACTTTAGATAACTTAATGGTCTGTTTACCAAGTCTGGAGTTAACATTACAGCTTACTGTCAGTGTCACAAACTCACAATGTCACTCCTCTTTAACTCAAAAAGATGCTCAAGCTTCGAAAATACTATTAATGTCCCTATTACAAGAGCTGCACTACCCGATGAAGAGTGTTTGTGCTCTCTGTAAATACTGAGAGAATCTCACCGCGTGTTGTCTGGATAAATTCAGCGTTTATTTATTCTTTGGTTAAGAGTTAATCTGCAGGTTATTTCTGTGACTGTAATATAATGTGATGCAGTGCATGAGGCACACAGACTGAGGATAGCTGTACAGGAGCTAGTAACGCTCATAACCGGGTTTATATTTTATCCACTTTGGCCGTGACTTTCCATGGTAGCGCGAGCGCTTAGTTAACAAGCTGGATAAAAACACTGAAGTGTTTATCAGTTAAGGAAGAGGAGGGGGAGGTGTGTGTGTGTGGGGGGGGAGGGGTATGAGGGCTTCAGTAAGTTATAGTTTGGCTTCAGGGATGAACTAATGCTCATATACGAGTGTTATATGGTTTAACTTATTTGTATGAAAAGCGCATTAAGTAAATTCTCAGTTAATTGAATTCAGACGATAATACAGACAGACACTAACAAAGTTCACTGGTTAATATTAGCACAGGCAGTTTATTTACATTCCTGAATTCCCAAAACAGTATTTTACACACTCTGTGGTAAATAGGTTTATTAATATATTTTATTTTTATTAGAACTATATGTTCTGTGAAGTTTATTTATCTTTGTCTTCACTAAATTCTCCTGTTGTCTTTAAGCAGAGCTCCGCTGTGGAGGATTGAGGGGTCAGACGGCTGGACTTTTGGAGCTGCAGGACTGGAGGAGCCTGAACAAGCTGTTGACGGAGCTGTAGGAGGGATGACGTCACAGTCCGACAGCTTTACAATGATGTTTGGTCTACTGTATATTCTGAACATAGAACTGCAAAATGTCTGATACAGTACTTTGGGGGAAACAAAGACTTAAACTGTTCCATGTTTAATAGTTTTGATATTTTAAAAATTTATATTTTAATATAAAAGGACTATAGATGGAGACTTATAAGCAGCTGGTGTATCCGGGTAGTTTAATGAACTTTAAGCAAAAAGACAACATGCTTTAAGCAAAAAGACAACCTGTTTTATATAAATTACAGTTTTAACTTTGACTAGTTTTGGAAGAATAAATTGAATTGTTAAAGTCATGTTTGCGTGTTTTAATTTTGGGGGATTGTTTGGGTATTTAAAAAACGTTTAGTTGAACCAACAACTTCAATGGGCAAAAAATGGGACACAACTTTGTTTTAAATAGTCAAAGAGTTGGGCTGAAAATCATAATAATAATTATTGGTCATAGAAACAAATGAAAACAGTTAAACACTTGATCATATGTATTTGTGTTTGTGATTATGTGACCCATAATAATTTTTTCTCAGTATAAATAAATGTTTTGGGTTTTAAGAACTCCAAAAGAGCAACGACAAACTTAGGAGTGGAAGGTGAGAAACCTCAGTGGAGAATACTGAGTATGACATGTTGTTAATTGCTCTGTGTGTGTGTGTTTGGCGGGGGGATGGGTGTGCGTGTTAAAGCCAACGGAGAAATGCAGGAGCGTGGCCGCACACACACACGCATACACACCTCTCCATTCATCCAGCATTGATTAAACCTATGACCACGGCTGTTCAGCAGTTCTAAACACAAGCGCGGGGTCTGTTTTTGTCCTTAACTAAAATACTTCAATACGTTAATAATGAATTTATTTTGCTGAATAAGGTAATAAGCGATATTTAAACCAAACCAGTAAGTTAAGTAAGTGTTCCATACATTAAAGTACTGTGTATAAGCAAGTGCCCTAGCAAACACAGTTACAGTTTACAGTACAAACAAAGAGTGTGTGCTGGGGGAATTGGAAGGTGACTGAGAATACTCATTTACAAGACAAAAGACGGTCAGAGGCAGGGCCGTTCTAGACCAGACCATATGGGGAGCAACATCAAAAACAAAACGGAGAAGCTAACTTTGTTTGTTACTGCGCATGCGCATGTTTCGCTCCCTCAATATATCCCTCCATGCAGCGAAGTTGTTTGAGCAAATTAATAATTTCAATGAATGAAATGGAGGAAGAAGAAAAGGTGGAGCTGAAAAGTACACGAAAATAAGAAAAAGCTTTAGAGGTAAATGCAGTGAAATGCTTCAAATGAACAGATTCTGCCATTTAAAAAGAGGAAGAAGAATACACTGGCTCATTAAAGTGGAGATAATTTTTTTAAAACCACATACTAGTATAGAAATATAACAAACAAAAATGTAAATAAAAAGTATCACTAAACATATATTGGGTCATATTTGTAAAAAAAAAAAAGAAAGAAAGAAAGGAAAGAACAATAAGTTCATTATTCAAAATTATTCAGATCAGTGTAAAGTTGTGTAAAAGTGTGATTTTAAAAGTGCTTTAACTCCACCTGGCACAGTTTCATCATAGTGGAACAATCTGACTACATGTGCAATGTTTTGATGTTGCTCGCGGCAGTGTAACAGCCCGTTAATTCATGTAATGATGAGATGGACAAACTTGTCGATGTCCGTTCTTTATTTTGCTGCATATTGTCAGGTTATAGTACAAACTTTCGGGTAGATCCTGCTATTAAATCAAACTAAAAACGAGTGAAAAGAATACAAAACTCAGACTCTATATCCCAGATACCCATCTCGCGTCCAACTTCACACACATTCCACATTACCCACAATGCATCTCCCGCACTGGACTACACTCCCGTAAACAGCTGTCGTAAAATCAACCTCTCTCTCTCTCCTGCAATAACACGCTCTTTGTCGGCGGCGCCCGCCGCACTCCTCCATATGATTAGGAAAGAGATGCAATATTATGGTTTCATAATAGAAAAGAAATACCTTTTATTTGGGGTTAAGTGACTGATGTGCCTAACATCTTTCAGCTGAGCCTCGTTTCACTGAATAATCCACCACACACAATCAGTATAATGACACACACACACACACACACACACACACAGAGTCGTCACTCCCCTAAATTTAAAGAATACAAACTGGTTGCAAACTGGTTGCGAGTTTGTTGTTTTTCCTATAGTATGCTGAAGCAAAATCAAAATAAAACATTTTATTTTGTTTTATTTTTATTTTGCCATAATTAAAATAAAAAAAATTTAAAACAGCGTGAAACGCTGCGGACTTACGCTCACTCCGTAGGCTCCCTGAATAGGCGGGAAAGGGATGGAGCCACGTATTCGTGCCGGCAGGAAAAAAAAAAAAACTAAACAGATCTAACAGATGAGGACTCAGATTAATGTGCAAAAAATATATAATAAAACTATATAAGTCTACATAGCCTTTATAAGACTCTACCTTAAGAGCACTTAAAACATTTTATTTAGTTTTAAAATAAAACAATTTTAAAACATCATCACTCGGGATTCAAACCGTCACTTTGTAGATCTCTGGCCGAGTGCTCTAACCGCTACACCAAGCGGGCACTTAGAGACAATGCACCCCAGAGACGTTAATAAACCACTCGACTTCTTTGAAAGCAAGGTCTAGGTAAGTGACGAAGTAAGCCTGTTATAATAATAACTTGGTGTTATTTGATCTTATTGGTTTAGAAATTTATATTTAAATAAATAGTAAACTTGGCTGATTTCGTTATAATTTTGTTTGATGAGTGGGGCTTGAAAATTCTCTTGAAAAATATGGTCATTTATTTCAGTTAATAAATCTACTATAAATTTTTTTTTACTCATTATTGTACAGTACACATCAATAGCTCTGGTTCAGATTTTTCATGTTTGTTGTGGAAATTACCATCACTGTTGTAGTTACTGCGATGAATGAAAATGTCACTTTGCGCCACCTGGCGGCCATTTTACGAATGACTTTGAAATGCAACTGATTTATTTTGGCTGCTGTTGCCTTTAAACGGCGGTATGCGCGGCGGGATGGTTATTCCGATTGAGTAACCACTGTATATAATTTGTCGTGTCATCTGTGATTGAGACCCATGAGTTAAATTGAAATAATGTTTATAGGTAGTAAGCCAGGTTTTAGTAACCTTGGACAAATCACCATGTAAGCCCTCTCTCGCGCACGCGCTCTCACGCTATCTCTCGCACTCACACACGCACACACACACACACACTGTACACACACAGACACACACAAATAACACATGAAATCGCGTAAAACCAAATGAAACTAGGGTAAAAAAATATAAGCAGCAAAAATACAGTAGTATCCTGTAGGCGATTCCTGTCCTGTGATAACAGGCACTAACACTCTAGAACTGTTTAGTTCTGTTAGTTTTGTTTTCAAGTGTGAATGTTTATGGGGATTAAATCTGTCTCTGCTGCCGCATCTATACACCGTTGTGATAAGTGATTTATGCCCCATCAGGTCTTTGATGTACGACATTATGCTGGTTAAATGACTAAAGAAATACTGATCCGTATGGACAGATATTTGTTCCAGATATTATGCGCCATTAATCAATTTGTTATGCCAATTTGACTATCAGCGAAAACATAAAAAATATAACGAAATCAAAACCAAGCAGAAGTTAAATTTTAAGCTTTACTTTCAAATTCAAATTTTATTTGTCACATACACAGTATGATATGCAGTAAAATACTCTGGGTGCTTTAGGTGAGGCTCAAACTCAGCATTCCTTCACTTGGACTGCTTTATACTGTAAGTACCACGCGCTAACCGATTGCGCCACGGGAGCCACACGGAAGTTGCTCTTGTCAGAGTATCCTCCCTTTCGTGCGCACACACACATACACACACACACACACACACACACACACACACACACACACACACACACATGAAATTGCGTAAAACCAAACTAAATATAAGCAGTAAAAAATCTGTAAAAATACATTAGTATAACAGGCGCTAACCCTCTGGAACTTTTTTTTTACTATTGTTTCCAAGTGTTTATGGGGATTTAATCTGTCTCTGCTGCCGCATCCATTCACAGTTGTGATAAGTGATTAATGCCCCATCAGATTTTTTTGACGGGGGAACATTATGCATGATTAAATGACTAAAGAAATATTGATCCATATGGGCAGATATTTGTTCCAGGTTGCATGCGCCATTAATTGCCTTTCTTATGCCACTTGTTGATTATCAGTGAAAAAAAACATCATCAAAAATATAACGAAAACAAACCCAAGCAGACGTTACATTTTGAGCTTTACTTTGCAGCAAAATATTATCAATCAGTATATTAAATGGAACTAGGTAAAATACACCGTAATATAAAATACTGTACATAGCCCGCGTTTTTATTCCGTACCTACAATGATCGGTATAGACAAATTACAGCCGCTACCGTGTCTTTAAGGATCATTTCAGGATGTCTTAAAAAATATTTCACTAACTAGTTTTATTAATTCATTATTAAATAATAAATAGCATAATCATCATGGATTGTGTATTGAGTGATTTAACAAATCTGTTTTATTAATCGGTTTGTTGCTGTTTTTTACCACGTCATCTATTTATGAAACTATGTTGACAATACAAGAACTGTCTGTATATTAAAGATACGGTATTGGGCTTCCTGGACACTGCAGTTAACTGTGCCAGTCAATGCTCCATCTGGCGGAATTACAGTATACAGCATTGCAACCATCTTTTTAGAAAGCGCATGGGGGCGTTTATGGGGCGGGGCATCGTTAAATGCATCATCGCGGGGGATCACATTCCGTGCACGGAGCGTGCATGGTGCCCTTATGATTCCGTCATGGATCTATCATGCTCCAGGCGGCTGTTTGACGTGGCTCCCACTGTAGTCAGCCTGCTAGCAGCAGAGCCATGGAAACTTCCTCTCCTCAGGGATCTTCTGTCTCAGGCAGGGGGAGAGGTAGTGCACCCGCGTCCCGAGCTGTGGAACTTGCATGCTTACCTGTTGAAAGGTCCAATCTGTTAGCTAAAGGACTTCCCCCGAATGTGATTGAGACAATTCAAAGTGCTCGGGCTTCATCTACGAGAGGCTTATATGCTTACAAGTGGCGAGCTTTTGAGCAATGGGGTCGAGAACGTAATGTTCTTCCATTTCAGTGCTCCATGGTGGAGGTTTTGTCTTTTCTAAAGGAACTATTAGAAAAAGGCCTTTCCTTCTCTACTATTAAAGTGTACTTGGTGGCTATATCACATTTACATTTAGTAGACGCTCTTATCCATAGCGACTTACATTTTTATCTCATTATACATCTGAGCAGTTGGGGGTTAAGGGCCTTGCTCAAGGGCCCAACAGTGGCAACTTGGTGGTTGTGGGGTTTGAACCTGGGATCTTCCGAACCGTAGTCCAATGCCTTAACCACTGAGCTGCTCCTGGCCCTGATATCAGCCTGTCATGTTGGTTTTGATGGAGTGTCACAAGGGGCTCATCCGCTGGCGGTACGATTTTTAAAAGGAGTACGACGTTTGCGACCCACTGTGAGGTCCAGTGTTCTGTCTTGGGATCTATTGCTAGTACTTGAGGCCCTCTGTGGGCCTCCTTTTGAGCCAATTGAGCTTATAGATATGAAAATTCTTTCATATAAGACAGCACTTCTTCTTGCTCTAGCGTCTGCTAAACGAGTGGGTGATCTCCACGCTTTGTCCGTGCATCCATCTTGTACGCAGTTTGCTGCTAATGGTTTAACGGTTACTCTAAGACCGAACGCGGCCTATGTACCCAAGGTGGTCTCCACTGATTATAGCTCTATGGTCTTTGACCTTCATAGCCTTTGTCCCCCTCCTTTTGCTTCTGAGGAGCAGGGAAAATTGCATAATTTGTGCCCTGTACATGCTCTACGGGTCTACATGGATCGTACAGTGAATATGCGCTTATGTGATCAACTGTTTGTCTGTTTTGCTAGTCCAGTGAAGGGTAAAGCACTGTCTAAACAGCGGCTTTCCCATTGGATTGTGGAGGCTATTTCATTAGCTTATAGCAGAAAGGGTGTGCCACTGCCTCAGGGTGTGAGAGCGCACTCAACAAGAGCTATGGCAACATCATGGGCGCTGTTCAAAGGGATGTCCGTGGGTGATATTTGCGCGGCAACCAGTTGGTCCTCACCGCACACTTTTGTCCGGTTCTACCGACTTGATATAACGTTGCTAGCGTTGTATCTGGTGTATACAGTATAAGCACTTTGTCCACCCTTACTGTACAGATGTTACCAAAACATCATCAGCTCCTTCATACAGTACTTACAGCTACAGATAGCAGACATGACAGTTTGACTCTTAACACTGATTTCCCCCAGAATTATACTGCCGTTACTGATGCAGAAGTTACTCTTGTGCGAGCTTCGTGTCACAGCGCGAGATCTGGCATCTGTCTGACTTAAAACAAACTAAAGGAGTTACCTGGTTTGTAAATGGTGTTGATTGCACAAACAGACAGTTCATTTAACGAGACCTTGAGGTGTTTAAACCCCAACGTTACACACTTAATAGCATGAACATAATTAAGACTAATCCTTGAACACACTGATGATCTAAATGATATCATAAGCACCCTGTACTGATATAAGGCTTATACGTATAAGAGTCATAATGAACAATCATAACAGAGCCATAACTCTTACCTGGAACCAGAGAGCTCTCCACAACCCAGAGAGGTGTAGCAATGAGGATGGTGATGATGAAGATGAAGGTGATGAAGTCCCCAGACCATGCCATCCGCATGATTCTTACTGACTTGGCATCCCTGATATCCCTGACATCCGCTTTCCTCCCAGATTCATCTATAAATGAAAGAAACACAGCACTGATGCTATCATTCATTTTCTGTAGCACTCAGAGTAGCGCAGGTTTATGTTAATGCACTCGCTTCTATAGTAACAGTTCATACAAATACAACAATGGCTTAAAACAAACCAGTAAACCAAAAAAGTGTTTAAATTACAAAATGGTTCTTTCAAACAAATTAATTACAAATCTGTTAGCAAGTTTGCAAGTATCCTGTTCTGATTGGTTATGAGAATTCAGTCTCGTCTATGATTGGTTAGACACCTAGAGCACCAAGGCGTGTCAGTATCAGTCTAAAAAAAAGTTATCAACCTATAATTTTACGTTAAAAAAGATGGTTGTTAATGATGAGGATTATTTTGCTCCTTTAGGTAACCAGTAAATTTTTAAGTAAATGCCTCTGAAATATACAAGTCACTCAGTTTTCCATGAGTCTTGCGAGATCTTGCAAGTGTAATCAAAAATTTTTGAGACTAGTTTTATAACATGCCAACAGATGGCAGCACAAGCCTACACGAACTTCATAAGTTAGCGTGCCAAAAGACACCGTACTGTGAACATCTGGAGTTGTACTGTACATTACTATGTCTGCTATTTCATCATGATTCAGCAAGTTAACAGCGATGCAGCAACGAGGTGTTTTGAGTGGCACGCATGCTTCAAGAGTGGAAGAACATCACTGGAAGACGACGAGAAATCAGGAGGACTCAGCAAACTCAACCCCCGAAAATGTCAAAACCCATTATGTCAACTCATGCATGATGATCGGAGGAGAACCATCTACAACATTTCTGCAGGAAGAGCCCGTCATCACCATGACCGGAAATGGCGAGGCAGGTCCGCAGCTCGACCGAGTGCATGCTCATTGTCTCTTTAGACATTCGCGGCATTGTGCATTGAGAATTCGTCCCCAGTGGGCGGACCAAGCCAATACAATAGCCAATTCTACGCAGGTTTTAAAGCATCTGAGGGAGGATGTATAGTAAAATCAGAGATTGTAAATAGAGCGAATCTTGAAAAACTTCGATACCCCATTTGTATTCCTTTTTTTATTCTATGCATTATATATTTTCTGTTATTTCTTTATATTTTTAGATACAGTATATAAAACTAGTACAACAAATCGTCAAGAGACCTTCAGATGTCTGAAATATTGTATTTTAATTTTAAAATGAAATTATCTGAAAAGCCATGCTAAAGCATAATATATCGCACTATTAATATTACATCGTCATGTCTCACAGCCTCACACTGCCTGTTCGTACAGCTCCTAAATCCCAGTTTCTCTTTCTCTCTCTCTCACACACACACACCCACACACACACAATCTCCACTTCTTCTGTAATGGTTTCTCGGCAGTAGTAACTGCTCCTTAGCTCTTATCATAACGCCTGGAGGAAACACATTCTTTCTCTTTCTCTCTCTAGGAGTGTTTCCTGGACAGAGGATTAGGCCCGTGATCAGATTTGAGCTACTCTTTGTCCTGGCTCTTATCGTGCCTTATTCCTGCCTTTCACTCCCAATCGTGTATCGCATCCTTCGAATCGATTTGCATGTGATGATGAGAAGAGTTTAACCATTTTAACCTCTTTCCAGCTTTTTTGATGGAAAAATTCTTCGCCTCCAGCTTACATCTGGTGAAGGGCTGGTGGGGGGAGGTCGAGGGACGTGATAATTGTGTCAGATAGGCAGCTGGAGCACCTTTCACAAACAATCTGATAAATACCCAATTACTGAGAGGGAGACAAGCACAAGCGCAGCACACGGGACCAGAACAGGACGAAAAAATAAATACACATGGCCTCTTCACCCTGCACCCTAACAGTCACAGATTCGGACAGCAAAGAGTAATTATTCAATTACATGAATGGATTAAGTGGAGATAATGGAAGATTTATGTTTAATTCCTTCCTCCTCCAAATTACACACACACTTTAAAAAAGCCAATCAACATATGAGGAAAGCAGAACAGGGAAATACAAAACTTCCTGGGAATCAAAAGTTCAGACTCTTATATACTAAATAACACAGACCCAGATCATTCATTCATTCATTCATTCATTCATTTTCTATACCGCTTAATCCTGTGTTCAGGGTCGCGGGGGACCTGGAGCCTATCCCAGGAGACTTCGGGCACTAGGCGGGGTACACCCTGGACAGGGTGCCAATTCATCGCAGGGCACACACACATACACACATACCCAATCACACACTACGGGCAATTTGGGAACGCCAATTAGCCTAACCTGCATATCTTTGGACTGTGGGAGGAAACCGGAGTACCTGGAGGAAACCCACCAAGCACGGGGAGAACATGCAAACTCCATGCACACAGAGACGGGTATCGAGCCTGGCCGGGGAATCGAACCCAGACCCTGGAGGTGCAAGGCGACAGTGCTAACCAAGACCCAGATCAAACTGACCCTATTCCAAAGCGATGGGCATGTCAGGGTAAGAAGGCGAGTGTATGAAGTGATGCACCCATCATGCATAGCGTCCACTGTTCAAGCCTCTGGAGGCTGTGTTATGATCTGAGGCTGCTTCAGTTACTAAGGTCTAGACTTTACAATGTGAATGATCAGGTTATTACATCTATGGAGCTTTTCTTCTTCCCTGATGGTACGAGGGGCATGAGGAATCATTTTTACACATGAATTGGACACTACAGAGTCCTGACCTTCATCTCCCCGAAAGTCTTTGAGAAGACTACAGAGTGATCTCACTCTCCATTTATTAGTAGAGAGATTCCAGCCAAAAATTGATGCGACACAGGATGGAAATAAATGTTGTGACGTTGCAAATCATTGTGAAACAACACCATGGTGAATCGACTCTGTAATCAAAACTAAATGTGGTCCAATCAAATCTTAAAGTGTGTTGACTAAAAAATCTGAGATTTATAACCACAGAACATGGAGGCTTGGTTGTGAGAAGCCAGAACAATTACCTCACACTGTGCAGAGTCTGCTTATCAAGGCTATGATGACTGTGGGCATGATTAGGAAACCTTAGGCAGTTGTGAACATGTGTGTGTGGTGCAGTGTTGGGGATTGTACTGTAGTCTATGGTGGCCATATTTGTAGGCCATAATGTATCATGGGTTTTGCAGTTTAAGGGGGATTCTGGCCATGTTAGGACTCGTTCACTCTCACTCACTCATCATCTATATCACACTTTATATCCTGTATTCAGGGTCGCCAGGGGCCTGGAGCCTATCCCAGTAGACAGGGATAGCCTAATCTGCATGTCTTTGGACTGTGGGAGGAAACCGGAGTACCCGGGGGAAACCCACCAGGCACGGGGAGAACATGCAAACTCCAAGCACACAGACCCGGTGGTGGGATTCGAACCCGGACCCTGGAGAGGTGCAAGGCGATACTGTTAACCACTACGGCACCGTGCCGCCCTGCTTTCAGACACTTACATTAAATAAATAAATAAACAAACAAAACACATCGCTTTCTGAAAAATGAATGTTAAAAAATCATAATAGGATAATTTCTTTTGAATTAAAAAATAATAACATCACAGACAATAAACCTTTCACACAATATGTCTATGGAGCTGTTCACGATTTTTTTTTTCTCCTTTGAATATGCTTTTGTTCTTTCATTTTTGATGACTTCATTACCATAATCGAGTGTCGTTTTTTTCTTGCATAATATCTCTCTCTTTTTACCTCAGAATTTCTAGCTTTTAAGTGCATTTTCATTCATTTTCATCAGTCAGACGAATAAAATACAAGAACAATGAAACAATCCTATTAAAACTATCGGATTACAAAACCGATTGTAATATCGCTGGATGTATTTCTGCCTCTTTTTTATGTTAAAATAAAAGTTTTTCTTTTTTATCTTTTTTAAAGGTGGAAGCTTTTTAGGTGAATGTAAATAACCTCTGTGATTCAGCGAAACCGCGATGGAGATTATTAGTCAGAACAGGCAATTGCGCTCTTTTGTGCTCCTCTTTTCTTTCTCTTTCAGGTTGATGACAGCACATGGGGTTAACACATCACTAAACACACACACACACACACACACACACACACACACACACACACACACACACACACACACACACACACACGGCCTTCTTGACTCCACTACAGAACGGCTGGAGTGCTGAAGCATTTGCACATGAATAGTGCTCCATGGTGTCAGGAGAGGAGGTTAGTGTGGTGAAATTGGGGTGTTTAGCAGGTACACCATCGGAGCGGAGAAGTGTTGCGAGCGCTCTGACGAGTCAAATGCCCTTCTGATTATCTCTGACAAAACCCACTGTGGCTTTCACGCTAATCTCATCTCCTGCCTTTCATCTCACGCTTCGTGTCACTGCAGCGGCACTCGGTGTTCATGCACGAGGTGGGGAGGTAAAAGTCAGTCTTGGTGCTGCCCCGAGATAAACGCAAGCACGTGCTCGGGTTCGCTCATTAACACACACACACACACACACACACACACACACACACACACACACACACACATATATCACACACATCCAGGTAAACATTTTGTGCGCTAATAAACTCTGTGATTGATCAGCTTTCCTTCACACCGCTTGTCTAATGTCACTCACAGAGACGCGAGACGTTTCCACACACTCGATCTGCTCCGAGCGTCTGCACGATCTCATCTCGTTTCTAATAATTAATAATCAGCATTAGATTGGGTACGTCACTCTAGGCCTTTATGTCATCTTTATTCCGTGTGCATTCTTCATAACTTTATTATTATCACATGGTCTTTCCTCCCTTTCAGTCATGCCTACTTTTCATTCCTTCAAATCCTTTTTTATTTTTTGTGCCTTCCATTTTTCTTTTCTTTCCTTCATTTTTTCACTCCTTGTCCTTCATTTCTTCCCTTCTTCCTACATTCCATCCATTTTCTTTTCATTCCATCAATCTCCTTTTTTCTATACTTTCTTTGTCTTTACCATTCCTTCATTTCTTGTCTTTCCTTTGTATGCTTCTTTCCTTCCATTTCCTCTTCCTTTATTTTTTCTTTTCCTTCCTTTTTTCCTTCCATTTCCTCTTCCTTTTGTCCTCATGCCTTTCCATTTTCATTAATACTATCTTTTTCAGATTTTTTCCCTTCCTGATTTGCTCGACATCATAACATCAGAGAAAGAGATGATTTGTACACCATTTTAAAATAAACGACGGTCATCGGTCTCAGTCCCTCTCGGCTGATCCTTCAGTTCATGCACAGCACATACGTCCAATCTACAGTACCATGTATAAGATATCTACCGGTCAGCTGCTAAGTCTCGCTGTGGCGGATTTGAGAGAGAGAGAAAAGAACATAAACTTCCTGGAGTAGAAGCCAATCTGGTTAAGTGAGCCGTCAGCTCTTTTTGCCTTGTCAGTGTCAAGTGTGTAATGGATGGTGTGTTTGGTTCTCCGGATCCTCGGCGATGCTGCAGTACCGCTGATGGACAGGACGTGAACATCGTAAAGCTGATGGACAGGACGTAAAGGAGGCGTGTTTATGGAGCTGTACTCCTCAGCACACTTCATTACTGTAAAAGCATTAACCTGTCCAGTGGAGGAAGATGAGTCTGAGGACACGGAGGAAGATGAGGATGAGGAGGGGTTTACTCGACTGTCCTGTTTTCTCTCTGCAAACTTTACCTTCTGTGTGTCTAACAATAATCTCTCTCTCACTCTCTCTACACACACAACCAAACTTATTTCCCCTCTGATATTTCTTTTCTTTCTTTCATCTTCTGACATTCTTCTTTCTTTCCAACTTTCTCCTCTTCCTCTATTTTTCTTCTTTCTGAATACTTTCCCTTTGACATCCTTCTCACATTACTGTTCTTTCTTCAATTCTTTCTTTCCTCCTTCTATCCATTTTCTTGTTTCTACTTCTTTACTGCAATCCTTCCTTACTGTACATCAATTCTTTCTTTCATTTTTCATTACCTTCCATTCTTTCTTCTTTTATTCCATCCATTTGCTTTCATTGCTTTTCTTTCTTCATTTCTTTCCTTCACACAGCTCTTCCATGCATCCATGTTTTCCTTTTTTTCTTATTTTTATTTTTTCTTTCCTTTTTTAATCCTCAGTTCACTGACCTTCATTTTTCATCTTATACCAAGGGACCAAACATCCTCCAGCTGGAACCTTTGGTACTCGAGTGATAACTAATGGGAACGTTTCATGGTTGATTAGATTTATTTTTAAGTTTCTTGCTACAGGTGGTGTAGGTCAAGAGTGTCTCCTCCTTCTGCTGGATTCTGGAGGTGCTTCTCGAGGCACAGATGGAATGAAACATCTCAGAAGAGTCGATCTGCAACCTGCAGATTTATCTCCAATCATTATCTCCATTCCGTTATTGATTACATCAAACTAGCGCCGAGATGTTTTTATCTACGTATTTGGGGTGTAATCACTGTCACAGCACGTTGGTTGATAACACACCTGCTACACCACGCTAAGCTTTAACACATCACACTTAACACTGATCATTAGACAGCTTCACTGAGTAACATGGCATTACGAAGCCGTGGTGTTACTCCTCCATGTATCTGTTAGCATCCTCATTAGCAGATGATGGAAGCAGCAGGATGACTAGAAATGGAGATTTGTTTTTGTGTAAAAGCAAACGAGCAGAGCCGGCTCTTATCCCTCGATCCGCCGTCAACAATGGAACGAATTCAGATAAGGGAAAATTTGATTCTGAGGGAGGAGAGGAGTGCTGTGCCTCACACCATCAGCACAACTGCCTCCAACACCATCAACACTGACCCAAATCATCACCACCTCCACTAACACTATATCCACCATCACCATCTCCACTTTCACTGCCTCCATCACCTCCACAACCATCACCACCTTCACAATCACCACCACCATTGCCTCAACCATCAACACATTTACCACAACTGCCTCCACTAGCATCACAACCACCATCACCACCACAACTGCCTCCACCACCATCTCCCTTCCACTGCCTCCACCAACAAAAGCACCGCCTTCACAATCACCTTCATCACCACTGGTAAAGGATTTATATTCTGAAGGAGGAGAGGAGTGCTGTGCTTCCACCACCACCACTGCCTCCACCACCAAAACCACCTTCATCAGCACCACCACCACAATCTTCATCTCCACGTCTACCACAGACACCACCATCACCACCACGACCTACACATCCATCACCATTCCACCAACAACACACACCACAGCAGCCTCCATCACCACCACAAATACCTCCACCATCACCACCACCACAGATACCTCCACCACCACCACCACAAATACCTCCACCACCACAAATACCTCCACCACCACAAATACCTCCTCCACCATCACAACAACAAATACCTCCACCATCACCAACCCAAAAATACCACCACCACCGCAAATACCACCACCACCACAAATACCTCCACCACCACAAATACCACCACCACCACAAATACCTCCACCACCATAAATACCACCATCACCACGACCACAACTCCTTCCACTACCATCACGACCAGCACAACTACGTCCAACACCAAGATCACTGCCACCTCCACCTTCAATTTCTCATTCATTACTTATTCTTTCCTCTTTTTTATTTCTTTCATTTTTTCTCTTCATCCTTTCTTCCTCTTCAGTCCTTCATTTCTTTTTCTCCTTTCATAGCTTCACTTCTCGTTCTTCTCACCATTTCGCTTTCTTCCTTCTTTTTAATTCCCTTCACTTTTCTTTGGTCCTTCTTTCCTTTTCATTTTTGTCCTCTTGATCTTTCCATCCTTTCTTTGTTGTTTTTTTCCCATCCCTTGTTTTCCTCGTGATTCTTTCTTTCCTCCCTTCTTCTACCATACTTTTTCTTTTATTCTACTTTCTTCAATTTTCTTATTCTGTTTCTAATTTTTCACATTTCCTTTACTCTCTTTATTCATTCCTTCTGTCTTCCTTCTTCCCTTCCAATTTCCTCATAGTTTCCTCATGACCAGCTGGAACTCTGACCAAGAGATTAAATTGCTTTAAAAGTCTGAAATGTTTCTAAAATGCCTCATATACTGTACACACACACACACACACACACACACACACACACACACACACACACACACACACCTGAATATTTATATTATGCATCCACATATATCCGCACACCTTTTCCCAAACAGTCCAGATGATAACTCATTTTAAAATACATAAAGATAAGAAGCGGTGTGTTACAGGATACACACGCTGCCCCACATTTCATATTACAGCTCAATTCCGAGGTGCGCGCGGTGCTGTGCCAGGGCAGCCTTCATTTGAAAGCAGTCCAAGTGCAATTTGGCGGCGGTGATTGGATCAGCGGGAGGAGGAACAAAGCAGCGCAGGGTTTCTTTTGTGTCCCTTTGTGTCCTCCATGTCAGAAGTCCACGCAGGCAACAATGAAGCGACTGCCACTGCAGCTCCAGCATCCATTATCTCCAGCAAGGATCGCTGGCTTTGCCCTGCTGCAATCATAACTCTAATTAAAAGAGATGCTCTGTAAGCATGGAGGTTATGCAATGTTAATTATGCACTCGCCGCACCACAGACACAATCCCTAAATGCCACTTGTCATTGTTCTGCTCTAGCACTTGTCATTGTGGTGCCGTGGAAGCATCGGATCACTCCCCGGAGTCTTCACACTCACAGGGACACACAAGGCCTTCACCTCGTATTTATGGCAAACACAGAAAAACCTGAGGTAGAAATTCTGTGGCGAGATGTGACAAGTAAGGAATCAACAATCAACTGCTGTCAGAGCTGCTGTCACAATAAACTAATCAACATGTTCTAGCCAATCGGAAGCCAGGATTCGGTTGAAAGGAATTAGAGAACTGAATTACTCTTGTATCTTTGGTGTCAAGAGGCAAAAAAGGAAGGAAGGGATGAGGGAGAGGAATAAATGATTACAGGAGGGAAGGAGGGAAAGTTTAAGGTAGATATACTGAGGGTCAGAGGGATGTGTGTGCTGGAAAAATAATGTACTGAAAGAAGGTCATAAAGAAAGGAAGAAAGAAAGAAAGAAAGAAGGAATAAGAGTAACATGGAATGCCCTACATATAAAGTGAAAGAAAGAAAGAAAGAAAGAAAGAAAGAATGAAAGAAAGAAAGAAAAATTATATACAGGCAGAAGGAGTAATTGACCAACACTCTATAGAGCAGAACAAAAAGAAGGAATTTAGGGATAAAGGATGGGAACGGGTGAAGCAAACATATGGTGGAAGGAGGAATGAAGGTAAAGAAAGAAAATAAATGAACATATTAAGGATTAAAACAAAAGATGAAAAATGGAAAAATTCAAGGACGAATAGAAAGAAAAAATAATGGAAAAACATGTCTTGTAGACAAAAACAAAAGAAAAGGAATGAAGGAAGGTATTTGGACAGAGTGAAGGACAGACAGTTGAAAGGAAAAACCCTCAGGAGCCTGAGGTGAACGGAGGAGAGGAATGGATATTGAAAGGGAAAAGGCAGCAGAAGTGAAGGGTGGGGGAGGAGAGTGTGATGGACAGATGAAAAGAGAGAATAAGAGAGTGTACACAGTGAGGGGAGGAGCTTGTTATCAGTATAGAGAGAGTAAAGCAGTAACTGTAGGACTGATCCGTTAAACCGCCGTGTCCGTGACGAGGCGCCGTCATTCTGTAGCATCGCTGCTTCACTTTAATTAGCAAACCAATCTCAAATTAATCAGACAATAAAGATTACAGAGGAAATATACCAGGTCTCTAACGAGATCCCACATGCCTAATTAACATGTTTAATAAGGAGAGATCCTGAGATAACTCCGCCCCTAAAGCTGTGTTAATTACACTGCGAGTGTACATTAGTGTGTTATACAGTACATTACTGATACACACCCAAAGAGTTCCGCATTCAGTACATGACTCTGTAAGGAAGGATGGAGAGAGTAAAGAAGGGAAGAAGGAGGAAATAAAGAGTAGGAGGGGAGGATGGACAGAACACAAAGAGAGGAACAGAAACAGATTGTGGGAGGATGAGAACTCAGGAGGGTTAAGGAAGGATGTGAACAGAAGATGGAGGGAAGGAAAGAATGATGAAAAGGAAAACAGCAAGTTACAATGGAAGGCAGGAATAAAGAATGGATGGAAAGATGAAAACTGAAAATCCTATAGAAAGAATGGCAGAAAGAGGAAGGGGAAAAGGGGACTGGGGTAGAAGAAAAGTAACAAACAGTGAGTGTGGAAAAGACTGGGGAAAGGGAAATGATATCAGATACAGAAAAGGAGCAAGGAAACTAAGAAGAAACTAAGAAGAAAGAAGAAGAAAGAAAAAAGAAAGAAAGAAAGAGAAAATAGAGGGAAGAGTGATGTTCAAAGAGTGATTAAGATTTAAAACTGCCAAGAAGAATAAAAGAGAAGAAAAAATAATAAAATACATTTTCCTAAATATATAGTGGAGGGTATAGAGAAAGGAAGAAGTTTAAAATGAATTGCATTTACAGTGAACTGAACAATTGCAAGAATGAAAGAAAGAAAGAAAGAAAGAAAGAAAGAGTAGGAGAAGGAAGGAATATATATATATATATATATTTATAATATTCTTATTTAAATAAACAGCATTCATCCTTTATATAATAAAGAAATAATTAAAAATGAAATACGCTATGCAGAAGAGAACGTTGAACATGAAGGAATAAATCTGATTTCTAGCAGAAGACAGAGGAGGAAGTTGTTCTTCACATTTAGGCATTTGGCAGACGCTCTTATCCAGAGTGACTTACATTTTTATCTCATTATACATCTGAGCAGTTGAGGGTTAAGGGCCTTGCTCAAGGACCCAACAGTGGCAACTTGGTGGTTGTGGGGTTTGAACCTGGGATCTTACGAACCATAGTCCAATGCCTTAACCACTGAGCTACCCCTGACCACCTTCATCCGTCTTTTCTCTTCATTTTGTCGTCTGTCTGAATCCATTTATTCGAATTCGTCCTTGAGGTTGGAGATGAAGCGGTTTTATCAGTAAACTATCGAGAATGTCCATTCATGTACAGTGTGTGTGTGTGTGTGTGTGTGTGTGTGTGTGTGTGTGTGTGTGTGAGACGTTTTCTGTAAAACCGCAGGGAAGACAGGACATAAAAGAGGAGGTCAAGCATAGAGGTGCTTCCACACCTCAGTGAGCTCAGCCCTGTCCCTGAGGTTGAGGAGATCCATATCAAAGTTAACCTCGGTGACCGGCCAAGCCAGAAGGTCAGGAGTCGCGACGCTGATCGTCGTGTTTAGAGAGCACACAAGGTCAGGGACGGCGCTGATCCGTCTGGAGCTCTGTCCACACCAGAGCCGCTAGAGTAAACACATCATGCGTGATTGAACTTCAGCACCTCTACATCATCGACCAAGCGAGTGACATGAGAGAGCAGGCTGAGGGATCTGACCAGCTGCTGAGATTGTTTACACTATTCATACACGCTGAGCCACGCAAACCTGCACACCGCTCCAAATCTGCTCTCGTCCATCACTAAATGACTGAAAACAAAATGAGGAAATGATTTTAATGTCTAAACTGGCAAGCATGCCAAAGTGCAGCTAGTACAATAAGAAAGAAAGAAAGAAAGAAAGAAAGAATGAAAGTGTGATGTCTATAAGGAAGAAAGTCCTTAAGTGTGTAGGAAATTAAATGAAGGAGGGAAGATGATGGATGTTCAGTAAGGAAGGCTACAAGGAAGAACGTTCTTAAGTCTGGAATAAAGGATATAAGGGAGGATATAAGGGAGGGAAAAATAAAGTAAATGCAAACAGAAGGGAGTGTGGTAAGTAGGGAGGAAGGAAGGAAGGAAGATGATGGATGATCAAAAGAAAGTCTACAAGGAAGAAAGTCCTTATGTCTGCAACAAAGGAATGAAGAACATCCAAAAGAAGCAAGGACATGCTACGGTAACAGAAAGGAGGGAGGGATAAAGGATGGAAAGAAAGAAAGTAAGAAAGAAAGAAAGAAAGAATGTTGTTCAGAACGAGGTCAACAAGTTCTTAAGTCTGGAAGAAAGAAAAGAAGGAAAGAAGGCCACGCAAACTGAAGGAAAAGAGGGAGGAAAGAAAAAAGGAAAGAAAGATGATAGAAGACAGTCTTTAAGAATGAAAAGGAAGGACATGCAAACAGAAGAGAGAGGGAGAATAGGCAGAACAGAAGGATGGAAGCAAGGAAGATGTTTTGATGAAAGTCTACCACAAAATAAGTTCTTAAGTCTTAAGTAAAAAATGTGAATTAGGTAGGGATGGTCAGAAAGAGGTCATCGAGGATGGAAGGAAGAACAAATGAAAATATAGACAGATCCTGATCAGGTAGTTCTCAGGTCATATTGTTCTTCCTTCTACACAATGCTAATTAATAACCTCAAAGCTTTCAAACATCCTTTAAAGCTCCTCGGCATCTCGACACACCTGTAGCGCCTACAGACGCGATGCTCGTGTGTGAGGAAGCGTTTAAACAGATCCTGTGGTAAAAGCAGGAAATGAGACTGAAGAGGAAATGATCCTGGACTCTGTGTAAAGCAGCTCCTGAATCAATGGCCTTTGATTTATTATTCAATAGACTCTGGTGCTGCACTGAAGAACAAAGCGAAAGGGGTTTGCAGGAAGTGATCAATAATCAGCACGACACACTGCGCACTAACACGGGGAGGAGTTCTCCGTATTACAATGTTTGATAAATTATGAATCATTGAGGTTTAACAGGTGCCAAGTGACACAAACAGCCTGAACACACAGAATCAACATCCCACCATAAATATACAGAAACTCATACTGTATATACTGTATACAACATGAATATGTTAATCATACAGTTTCTGTGTCATAAATAAATGTTTGCTTGACTTTATGTTGTGTCTTTAATAACAGGGTCACTACCTGCACTGATTGATTTCAATCTCAGTTTAAGTGTAGAGTCTGAGACTACTGAGCAATGTCCAGGTGTCAGAACACCCTCAGTGTGTGTGTGTGTGTGTGTGTTAATGATCCAGATGAAATACCCATCAGATAATGATTTCTTTTCATACCTTAACCTCCCTCTGGTTGACCCCTCCTAGATATCAAGTCAAAAAGTTGTTGGTTGGTTGGATCAATGGATGAATGGATGAAGTCCAAAAGTAAAATTCTTATGTCAGGAAGAATGGATGGATGGATGAATGAAGTCATTAAGTCATTAATTGAGGAAGAAAGGAATTAAGGAGGGAAGACTTGTTAGTTGGATGTATGGATGTATGGTTGGTCTGCAAAAGGAAATCATTAAGTCAGGAAGGATGGAAGGAAGGAAAGATGGAGTCCAAAAGGAAGTAATTTTCAGTCAAGTAGGAAAAAGGAAGGAAAAAATAATGGTGGATGGATGGATGGAGTCTTCAATGAAGTCAAGAAGAAGGACCCTTGTCCAAGGAAGACTTGTTCATTGGATGGATGGATGGATGGAGTCCAAAAAGAAAGCCCTTAAGTCAGGAAGGAAGGAATCATTATAACATATTACTTTGGATTTTGGTTTAAAATTCTGGTTATATATATTGAAAGTACAGTCAGTACGCCGCTAAAAGGGTTTCTGAACAATCTAATGTCTTTTAAATTCAATTTGATTACCCATGATGCATTGTTTGAGAATGAAAATGTATAATGCACAAAAGATAAGCCACTCTTTTTCCTATAATAACAATATAGTAAATGAAAATGAAACATGCTCGTGTAGACGGTTGGTGTTTTGCTCTCAGTCACTGTACACCAGGATGTTAGATGCACTGATGTACTGATGTGAACAGAAAGGTGCAGATTTTGCATATGAATGTAACGGCACTTAGAAAAAAGGTCTTTGAAATACTCTGGATGTTCCTGCTGGGAAAAGATCCTGATACAGGCAAGACTGCAGCATGTCTTCAGTTAAAGCCCTGAAAATGTTAAGACTAGGACTGATAGTACAGTAGGTTATTTATACTTATTTATAACACATTAATCTCCATGTTGTTGTGAAATGAACACATTAACTCACACTTTGGTTTCTTCATGTTTCATCAGTTAATTGTGAATGTATACACCAGTCTTCAGCTCTGCGGTGTGCTATTGTACACAAGTACTTACTGATGATGGTAGCTCAGTAGCGCGTACGCACCACTAGTGACTCTGTGTTTTGCATCTAAATGAACAAGTTCTAAAACCAGGAAGTTACAGAACTGGTTCAATCTGGCAGGCCCCCAACTCTAGAACTGTTATCAGAACTGTTGTTGTTTGTACCTCTGGTTCTAGCATCTGTCTAGTTAGATGTGTCCAATGTCACATCGAGGAATTTTTGTTACATAATTTCAATTAATCATAAGCCTCAAAGGGTAAGGTTGACAGCTATAATTAACACCAAGACATCTTCAGGATGGAACTCAATGTCTTAACCACTTACTTACCCCTGCCCCCTTTCTAAAGGTCTCGTACTAAATTGGTCTTTAGGGCATCTTCACTGGGTAATTACTGTAGTAATAGCTTGTTTTGGTGAGAATGACCTGAAGATCTCTTAAAGACCTTCTACAGGTATCATGAGGGCTAGTCTGTGTGTCCATTGGGACGACTTGCCTTGTTAGGAAACAGGTGTTTAGACATAACTTGTTGAATATTGAATATTGTAGTCGTAACATTTTATGTTATGGAATAAATATTGAATCTGTTATAATAAATCTTTGTTACTTGAATGACCCTGTTAAATGACAGCACAAGTTTCACAATTAATCTCTCTATCTCAGATAAGATCATCCTAACTTAATGTTTTAGAAAACTGGATCCATCAAATTCAGGATTTTGTTAGAAATTCCTGCTGATTCAAACTGGGCTGAAAAAAAGACCAACCATGCCACTTAGACTAAACCTTTAAAACCTTTTATAACACCTGGACCACCACGGCCTCGGGGAGTGAGATCCAGTTCCCCGGATTACTGAGCCGGCGCTTTGTCTCCCCCTAGTGTGTCTACGTGCGTATGTCTTTCCCCTTGTCTAATTATTAAGATCACCTGTGCGTCCTTTTGTCTCTCTCTCTATTTATACCAGCCGACCCCGGAGTCCCATGTCTGTCCACCGTTGTGCAAACAAGCCTCGCAACTCGTTCGTTCGTCTATGTGTTTTGTGTTTCTCGTTCAGGACTGAAAGAGCCTGGAGCTCTCACGACTAAGGCCGGCGAAGGAAACCCGGCATTCTCCCACAGAAAAAGGAGAAGGACTCCCTTTTGTGTTTGGACATTATTTGGTTAAGTTTACGTTTTATAATTTGGGAGTGAATTTTGAGTTTGATTATCGAAAATAAAGACTATTTGCTGTTCAAGACCTGCATTTGCGTCCATCATTAGCGTGAGACATGACAGATGGACAGACCTTCCCGGACGCAGCAGGTGTCCCCCTTCCGGAGGACGACCCCATGCTACAGTACGTGAAGATGCAACAACGGGAGATTGACAGCATGGCACGGGCGGTGAGCAACCTCGCCCACTGCGTGAAGGAACTCGCTCGACCAGACCAGCCCCCCGCCGGACCCTCGAGGCGCTCCGCCCCTTCACCACCTCGCGCCGCTCCTCCGGAGAGGTATGCCGGCGATCCCGAGGGATGTAGGCGTTTCGTCATGGCCTGTGAGCTGTATTTGACGGACTATCCTGACATGACGGACCAACAAAGGATTCGGTTCGTCATCCAGCAGCTCACAGGACCAGCCATGGATTGGGCGGCGGCGGTCTGGAGCACAGGTGGGGAGCTCGCACGCTGTTACGACAGCTTTATCGGCGCGATGAAGGCTGTGTTCGATCATCCAGACCAGGGGCGCTCGGGAGAACAACGTCTCATGAGGTTGCGGCAAGGTAATCTGCCCGTCGCGGAATACGCCATCCGGTTCCGGGTAATGGCTGCGGAGAGTGGCTGGTGTGAGAAGAGTCTGCTCGCCAGGTTCAGGGACGGTCTTCAGCCCGAGGTTCAACTCGAGCTAGCGTGCCGGGATGCGGACCTCTCCCTTAACCAAACCATCAACCTGGCGATCCAACTGGACCAGCACCTGCGCAGCCAGCGCTCCCGGCTAGGGGTTAGATCAGCCCCGACACGAACCAGTGAACCACCGCGACGACCTCCTCCCGTAGCGCCTGCAACGAACCAGCCGGAACCCATGGATGTGGGTGCGTCCCGTCTCTCCCCCGCCGAAAGGAGAAGACGGTTGACATCAGGACTGTGTTTTTACTGTGGGGGGTCTGACCATCGCATCCGAGACTGCCCGTTGCGCAAAGTAACACCTGCACACACACACACCCACACTGCCACGCATGCACGCACACCCACACACCCAAGCATACCCACACACACACCCAGACACACACCCACACATACAGGTACACATACACACTCACACACACACACACACACACACACACACACACACACACACACACACACACACCACCCCGCACACATTACCCTTTTTGTGTGAAAGCCCAAATTAATTTCCATGGTCATGTTATGTCTGTGTTTCCCCTCATAGATTCCGGGGCGGCTGGAAACTTCATCTCTTCCACCCTCATTTCCTCGCTGCAAGCTCCCGTGTCGAAGCTTCCATATCCGATATCTATTAAAGCTCTAGATGGTCGAGATCTGGATCAATCGCCTATTAAAGTCATTACTGCGCCCATTCGGTTAACATTCCCCGGTCACACGGAGGAGCTGAAATTTTATGTGCTACCTCAGTCTGACCATTCCGTCGTACTAGGTCTCCCGTGGCTTAACACTCACAACCCTAATTTCGATTGGATCAATTCTCGCATCACTTCATGGTCCCCGCGATGCGCGAAATTCTGTACACCGCAGACATTGGCGGTCCAAACCACTACCATAGAAAGCCCGACAGCCCAAGTAATCACTAACGTACCATCAGAGTATCTGCGTTTTCAGGATGTGTTTAGTGTTAGGGCAGCTGCACGACTACCCCCTCGCCGCCCGTGGGACTGCGCGATTGAGTTGTTGCCGGGGAAGACACCTCCTTGCTCGCGTGTTTATCCATTGTCAGTGGCAGAAACCAGGGCAATGGAGGAATACGTGAGTGAGGCACTTCAGCAGGGGCTCATCAGCAGGTCCACGTCCCCCGCCTCGGCAGGTTTTTTTTTCATAGAGAAAAAAGGGGGGGGCTTACGCCCCTGCATTGATTATAGAGGGCTGAATGCAGTAACAGTAAAATATAAGCACCCGCTGCCCCTGGTTCCGGCCGCTATCGACCAACTCCGAGGTGCTTCCATCTTCACGAAACTCGACCTCCGCAGCGCATATAACCTCGTTCGTGTGCGTAAGGGCGATGAATGGAAGACGGCGTTTAGCACTACATCTGGGCATTATCAATACAACGTAATGGCATATGGACTGGTAAACGCACCTGCGGTGTTTCAGGGGTTCATGAATGACGTGTTTCGGGATATGTTTAACCGTTTCATTATAATATACCTGGATGATATCCTGATATATTCACGGTCATATTCGGAACACGTTCTTCATGTAACTGCCGTCCTTCGTCGCCTGCGCAAACACGGGCTCTATGCGAAGGCGGAGAAATGCACCTTTCATCAGAAGGAGGTGGCATTTCTCGGCTATCACATAGGGCCACGGGGGGTCGAGATGGAATCGACCAAGGTCGCGGCGGTACAACAATGGCCGGAACCGAAGTCAGTTAAGGAGCTACAAAGATTCCTGGGGTTTGCCAATTTTTATAGGCGGTTTATTCGGGGCTACAGTATGGTGGCAGCGCCCCTCACTTCACTGTTAAAAGGGAAACCGAAACGCCTTTGCGAGTTCCCAGTGGAAGCGCGAAGCGCGTTTCAACGCCTAAAAACAGCTTTTACTACCGCACCTGTGTTAAAACTACCGAACCCGGAAAAGCCCTTCATAGTCGAGGTCGATGCATCAGAAGTAGGCATAGGGGCAGTCCTGTCACAACGCCACGGCCACCCTGAGAAACTTTATCCCTGCGCTTTTTTTTCTAGGAAACTAACACCTGCCGAGCGGAATTATGATATCGGTAATAGAGAGCTGCTGGCAGTAAAAGCGGCGTTAGAGGAGTGGAGACACTGGCTAGAGGGAGCGACACACCCATTTACGGTGCTCACTGATCATCGAAATTTAGAGTACCTCCAACAAGCAAAAAGGTTAAACTCACGTCAAGCCCGCTGGGCGCTCTTCTTCACGCGTTTCCAATTTACTATTACATATCGCCCCGGCTCGAAAAATCTAAAAGCGGACGCGCTTTCCCGCTATTATCCGTCGCCGGAGCCCATTACCACTCCGGAGCCTATCCTGCCATCATCACTCGTGGTGGCACCGATCGCGTGGGATATCGAGTCGGAGATAGCTCAGTGGGCACGGTCCAACCCCGTGCCTAGGGGCTGCCCTCCGAATCGAACCTACGTGCCGGAGCCACTACGCGAACGAGTGACGATCGCGGCTCATACGAGCCTTGCATCAGGTCACCCCGGCGTCTCACGCACACAGCATGTACTAGAACCAAAGTTCTGGTGGCCAAAACTGCGGGAAACCGTGAAGAGAGTAGTTCTATCTTGTGCAGTATGTGCGACCACAAAAACCCCACGTACTCTTCCTGTTGGAAAATTAAATCCCTTACCAATACCAAACAGACCGTGGTCCCACATCGCCGTGGACTTTGTCACAGATCTGCCGGTATCTAAAGGGTACACCACAATACTAGTAGTAGTGGACAGGTTTTCTAAGGGATGCAAGTTCATCCCGTTTCGCTCCCTCCCGTCAGCCCTCCAGGTGGCAGAAACCCTATTCACTTCAGTGTTTCGTTGCTACGGCATACCGGAAGATATTGTTTCCGATCGTGGTCCCCAATTCATCGCTAGGGTCTGGAAAGCATTTTTTCAGAAATTGGGGACCACTGTTAGCCTAACGTCGGGCTATCACCCCGAATCTAATGGGCAGGCAGAGCGGGCTGTCCAAGAACTCGGGAGATATCTTCGGGCATACTGTAGCAGCCGACAACACGAATGGGCAGACTGTTTAACCTGGGCGGAATACGCACAAAACTCTCTGCGCCACTCCTCTACCGGCCTAACGCCGTTCCAGTGTGTACTTGGGTATCAACCGCCGCTATGTCCTTGGGATGCCACGCCCACCGACGTTCCCATGGTGGATCAGTGGTTTAAAAGAGCGGAGAAAGTATGGGAGGACGCACACGCTAAGATCTCCCAAGCAGTGCAGCGCTTTAAAAAACACGCCGATAGGTGGCGAAGGGAGAGTTGTCCGCTCCAGGTAGGCGATCGGGTATGGCTCTCAACACGGGACCTTCACCTCAATCTCCCATGCAGAAAACTTTCCCCCAGGTTCATAGGTCCTTTTCCCATCACAGCACAAGTAAACCCAGTATCATTTAAACTCAAACTCCCATCACACCTACGTATTCACCCTGTCTTCCATGTCTCTCTTCTCAGGCCGGTAGTTCGGGGACCACTGGATGAAGGAACAGCGGAACCGTCGCAACCCGGGGCTGTGGAAATAGAGGGCACCCCGGCGTTCCGGGTCAAAGAACTGCTGGACTCCCGGAGGAGAGCGGGGGCTCTGCAGTACCTGGTCGAGTGGGAGGGCTACGGCCCGGAGGAACGGAGCTGGGTCCCGGCACGAGACATTCTGAGTCCAGAACTCATCGCAGAATTTCACCGAGCTCGGCCGGATCGCCCGGCTCCCCGTCCTCCGGGTCGCCCCGCCCTCCGGCAAACCCGTCACTCGGGTGGGTCCTCGCTCCCTCCGGCAAGACGTAGGGGACGCCCTCGCCTTCCTTCAGAAGCCGGTTCTGGAGGGGGGGGTACTATAACACCTGGACCACCACGGCCTCGGGGAGTGAGATCCAGTTCCCCGGATTACTGAGCCGGCGCTTTGTCTCCCCCTAGTGTGTCTACGTGCGTATGTCTTTCCCCTTGTCTAATTATTAAGATCACCTGTGCGTCCTTTTGTCTCTCTCTCTATTTATACCAGCCGACCCCGGAGTCCCATGTCTGTCCACCGTTGTGCAAACAAGCCTCGCAACTCGTTCGTTCGTCTATGTGTTTTGTGTTTCTCGTTCAGGACTGAAAGAGCCTGGAGCTCTCACGACTAAGGCCGGCGAAGGAAACCCGGCATTCTCCCACAGAAAAAGGAGAAGGACTCCCTTTTGTGTTTGGACATTATTTGGTTAAGTTTACGTTTTATAATTTGGGAGTGAATTTTGAGTTTGATTATCGAAAATAAAGACTATTTGCTGTTCAAGACCTGCATTTGCGTCCATCATTAGCGTGAGACATGACACCTTTCTTCTTTTGTTTTTAAATATCTATTTTTAAATAGAATTGTGTATAAAAGCAGGAGACTATATTTAAAAAAAAAAGAAGAAATTAAATATCAACTGAATTTAACTTTGAAAACAAAGCTGAAAAAGTATATATATATATAATGTTTTGTTTAATCTGATCTGCAGTGTTGTGAAAAAGTATTTGCCCCCTCCTTGATGACTTTAAAATAATAATAATAATAAGGAAGCGGGAAAATCCTTTTTTTCCTGGCACTGTAGATCAGGTTAAACAAAAACAAAAAAAAAATCACTTCAATGATTGAGATTATCAAGTTTTAATATTACACAAGGAGAATCTGAGTACATTTAAAAAACACAGTTTTTTACATCATGATTTAATTTATGAAGGGAATAAAAGCTGTCCAAACCTGCCTGGCCCTATTGAAAAAAAAAATTGCGCCCCAAAACTTAAAGCTGGTTGTGCTGCAACTGCAATCAAGTGTTTGCGATAATTGGCAATGAGTCTTTTACATTTAGATTTTTGGCCCACTCCAAAAACTGTAGTTAATCACAGGCCATATGGTTTAGCAAGGGGTCGGTGGGGAGCAATTACTTTTTCCACATAGTCCCAGGTGGGTTTAGACAGCTTTTTTCACCTTAATAAATGAAATCATCATTTAAAAACTGCATTTTTTTTATTTACTCAGGTGTAATATAAAAGATTGCCAAAACAAACAAACAAACAAAAAAACAAACAAATACTTTTTCATGGCACTGTAGGTCAGGCCACAACATAGACTAAAGAAAAAGCGTTTTCTTTGTGAAATTGTGGATCCTGTAACTAAGCCCTAAATAGAAGAATAAAAACATACAAAATGAAAGAACAAAACAACAAAAATGCCATTACCTTATTCCTGACTGCTATTTACATTAAATAAAGTAATTTATTTACAAAAAACGGATCACTATCATTTTATTTTCATATCATATGGAGGTTTGGCCTTAAAACCAACCTTTTTTTCGAGCTCTAGCCGCCGTTTCGCTTTTGCATGCGATTTTCTCAGCATGCACTACAACACACCATCTCGTTCTACAGCGATCACCTCCACCCCGTCACTCGGGGCACCCTGTCTGCTCCACACTGATATAGATAGATATCCTTCCCCCTGCTGATTCTGAATCTACATTAGGTCATTTCAATAAAGTGGTGCGGCCCCAAGGCTTGGACCTGCAGTCAGGACGCAGCAGCGTCTCACCGTGTCATCCATCTTGGTTACACCGCAGCCGGAGCCGCTGACACGGACGCTGACGGATGGGCGGCTTGCCTACCCGGTCTCGGCCTCGTTTGTTATGATACTACATTAAAGCACCTAATAGAGTGTGTCAGGAAATATTGAAAATATCACGCTGTGTCTTCAGAGGGCCTTCAGAATGACCAGAATGGATGGATGTTTGCGGGACGCTGCTCTCAAGGTTAGTGATGAGATGACCTCGCTCACTTGCTCGCTGCTGGTTTTGAAAAATACTGACCCTTGACCCTGAGTGGAGGGTGGGATGCTGTCATGCTGAGAGGGATTATAACAGAGGACAGGTCACCTCTTATATTACAATGCCTATGCTGTCAGGAGCAAAGAAAAACAAACCAATACTGGACTGAACAGAGCTGGACTGAGAATTACAGTATATGGAAAGACATGAGTTTTTATTTGATACAAGAACAGATCCAGATTGGAGCCTATCCCAGGAGGTTTAGGGCACGAGGCGGGGTACGCCCTGGACATGGTGCCAATCCATCGCAGGGCACACACACATACACACACTACGGGCAATTTGGGAACGCCAGTTACTGCAGCTTACCGGAAACTGGAGTACCCAGAGGAAACCCACCAAGCACGAGGAGAACATACAAACTCCATGCACACAGAGACGGGAATCGAACCCAGACCCAGAAGGTGCAAGGCGACAGTGCTAACCACTAAGCCATAAATCTTAAGCTTAATTAGCATCGGTTCTGTGGTTCTCCACCTGGGGTGATGTTTGTGATTTCTATGTTTCTTGGTGAAGCCTAAATGAAACAGTGTTGATGAAGTTGTCTGGAAGTTGAGTCATTTCAACTGAACTCCTTTTTTTGCTTAAATTACTCGTTTCCATGTTCATCTTCGGTCAGACTAAAGAATCTGCTTCAATGCAAAGTGAAGCTTTATAAAAACAAAACAAAAATAAGACATAGCTCAACTTCCAGGCAAGGAAACGAAAGTGTCTTCTGAGGACATTCTCAAGCCTAGATGCTCCTCAGACAATGCTTTTCTTTATTTGCTTTTCAAGTGCAGTGAGAAAACAAACCAATAATATAAATTTCGCTTCATTGGGACTTCAGTAAATGGTGTAATGGGGTGAAAGCAACAACAAACAACAGCAATTAGGCTTTGAGGAGTGCAGTTAACAAGGCCATTTTGGAGATGTTCCAGTTGACAGGCTCATTTACCTCCTCAGAGGTTCAGCAATCTAAAACTTCTAATGATATTTAAATATTTCAGTGACAAAATATCTTCCAGGAAGCTTTAATATTTTAGACTTATCTTTCTTGTATCCCACTGATCTGCCTTTTGCCAGACACTTTCTACGGTTAGTTATTTATCCCTACATGGCCAAGTGCTAATTTCTCCGGGTTATGCCAGGGGTTCTCACTCAGTCCTGGAGGATCCACTGCCCTAAACATTTAAGGATGTTTTTAATCAATATTAGGAACGAATGATTTGTACTGTAACCATCCCTAATGTGAAAACGCCCTTAGTGTTTAATTGAGACAAGGTTTCTAACTAGATGATTAGTTAAATCAGGTGGGAAGGCAGGAAACAAGGCCAGTCCTCCAGGACCATGATTGAGAACCGCTAGTTTGGGTGTTTAGTGCTGCAGATAATCTTTAGATACTTACCTGTAAGTGACTATTATTGTTTGTGACTAAAAATAAGGATACAAATTATATGTCATGGAGAATAGATTGCTGCAAGGCTGGACAGAACCTTAAACTGGAAGCAAACTGACTTGCACGATGCATTAATTGATGAATGAAAAATGACAAAAACATCAATTCCTAAGATCCAGATAGGCACAAAAACTGAAATCAAATTTCTGTTTAGTTTCAGAAAATATGTTAATAATTGCACGGGGGTGAGCAGTTACAGTAGGAATTCCAACACTTCAGACTCAACTCAGCAAGGAACAACAGGAAAGTCTATCAGCTATGCTCTGGACTCCAGACCCTGCAGCATGCCAGTTCTTCAAATGAAATCTGACAGAGAAGCCTGGAGACCTGCTCCCAAGGATTTTCAGCTTTAAAGACAGAAAAAAACAAACTTTTTGAACAAGAATCAACAACTCCAGGGAGTGTAGACTTAATATTGAATTTAAGTGTCGATCCTGAGACGTGTTGCATGCAGAAGAACGAATCGTTCCCATCTCTGGTTAAAGACACTTGTCTCACTTGCATCTTGTATATTCTTTGATGTTTTTTTCTACAGTTTGATGAAAGTAAATTGAATAAAATGTGTATGTTATTCTGTTGTTACTTGGCGGCACGGTGGCTTAGTGATTAGATAAGGGTTCGATTCTCGTCTCGTGGTTTGTGTCCAGGGAGTTTGCAAGTTCTATCAGTGCCTGGTGGGTTTCCTCCGGGTACTCCGATTTCCTCCCAAAGTCCAAAGACATGCAGATTAGACTAATTACCGTTCTCACATTTTCTGTGGTTTGTGAATTGGTGTATGAATGTTGACCAGAGGTCCTACAGTACCATGGTCGCAAAAATGGGAATAAATACAATGGTCCCCATTGGGCCCTAGTTGAACTACAGAGGTTCCTAGATACTGTAGATGGGGATGGATAGATTTTGGTGCATACTGTATTTTACAGTATATTAATATACAGTAAGTAATAAATGATGTACATTAAACAAAATCCACTTTTAATTTCCATGTTTAAATTCCAAATGAGGTTGAACTCGACTGATCACGGAGAGTCTAGCTGCAAAACCAAACCTAGCCACTCACTCACTCATCTTCTATACCGCTTCATCCTGTATTCAGGGTTGTGGGGCTTATCCCAGAAGACCCATGGCACAAGGCGGGGTACACCATGGACAAGGTGCCAATCCATCGCAGAGCATACACACACATACACTTATTCACACACTACAGGCAATTTGGGAACGCAAATTAGCCTAATCTGCATGTTTTTGGACTGTGAGAAGAATCCGGAGTACCCGGATGAAACCCACCAAGCACGGGGAGAACATGCAAACTCCATGCACACAGAGACGGGAATCGAGTATGGCCGGGAATCGAACCCGGACCCTGGAGGTGAAAGGCGACACCACTATACCACCGTGCTACCCGGACCTAGCCAGTCATTTAAGTTCATATTTACAGCATTAAACCTCGTTTATTTTCACATATATTTGAATAATGTAGAGTCAAATTCCACTTATTGCTCTATCCTGAATCTCATTAAGTAGGAGATGTAGGAGATGGAATAAATTTTTTTGTTTGTTTGTCAAAGTAAACTAAACTTCCACCTCATGAATATGAACACGCAAACCCTGGAAGCACGACCCATTAGAAATCGATGTGAGTGGTTTTCGGTGTCATGTGGGAGGTTTAAGGGATTATCGTATTCACATTAGACAGTATATTAAGGTTACTTGTAGGGCATGGATGCAAAAAAAATGAAATGAAATCGTGATGAAAAATGAAGCTTGAAGTCACAGAATGAAGCCGTGTCTGGTGCTACGCTTATCATCGCCGCTGATCAGATTGTTACTCTGTCGTGTGTAGTTTCTTATTTCTTAACATGTTTGCTTTGATTTATTAGTACACTATACCGAGGGTATGATCTGGATAACCTTAAGCAGTAATTCCACATCATCATCAATCCACACAAACAAATCCTCATATTTATTTATTTATTTTTGTTAAAGTCATTTTTACTGTAGATGTTAATCCATTCAATTTTTAACCATGTGTAGTGATTTGTTCTGCGTTTTATCTCTTTTACCTTAAACTGAACATTATATCTATTCATTTTGAAGTCGTGACATTTTTCTAGCAAACCGTCGCTAGGTTGGTGTGAACTTTCGCTATTGTTTCCGATTGTTTTTGCATTTATTTTTTCCGGACGTACATTTTTCAAAAACGTCAGTAACTAAATCAGACTGATTTTAAACCTAGATTAAGAGCTCACGTCCTGAATAACGTATGCGCTTACAATATTTAATATCAAAGGAGCAACGTGGGATATGTTAATCCAGCTCCTCCATTATGGATGTTATCTTATCCAGTTCTGACCTTGAAGTGACAGTGACTATCGTTGTTTAATTTTAATGGATGGCTTATCAGTTTACACAGTCCGCCTGTCACACACTGCTCCGTCTCCGGTGATAAAACTGTCATTCACGGCTACCGTGCGCGGGTTACTCTTTATATCAGCGTCATTTATTAATCCAGACAAACAAATCTTTATTCTGGATAAAAACTCCAGCGCTATTTTTCACGCACGAGAGATTTTACTTCGCCATAATGAGTTTGACGCTGCTCTTTTCATGATCGTAGACACTGCCGTGCATCACTTTGCTTCCAGAAAAGGAAAGAAAAAGGAAGCGGCTCTAAGGGGAGACCCTGTGTCTCCAGGGACCCGCAGGTCCACTGTTCGTATGGTCCACGGGAAGCCGAGGAAAGTCCTGACTTAAAAAGCACGTTTAAGAAGAAGTGAGGATGAAAAACACTCCAATTATTCCTGCGGCGTCCTGCTGAGCTCCAAGCTGTTGTATGACCTTAAAACCTTTTAAATAATGCAACAGTTCACTGCGGTATGAACACAAAAAAGGCAGAAGACATGAATTTTTCCGAATGGTTAAATGTTTGCCAGCTGTGAGTTTGTCCACAGATGGGCTTTTTCCCCCTCGAGTGTATTTCCAGGCCGCACACAAGCTGAGATGACGAGCCTCAGGGGCCGCTCGAGGCCGAGGCGTGATTTAACTTAGTGACGTGCGGACTTCATGTACAACCGAGAGAGTCACTAGACAGCATGTCGGAGCCAAAACATCCGTCTGTCAGGTTTTATTTAGGATTCGTACTGTATTCGTTTTAGGTTTTATTTAGGATTCGTAGTGTTTATCACTGCGACGCTGGAAAATTCCGTCGCCATCGTGATCGCTGTCATGAGCTTCAAATCAAAATCTATAATCTTACGTTTAAAACCTGTTCACTAATCTGGACGGCACATTTGGCAGGTTTGAAGATTTTTCTATTTCAAACATAAAAATACAATAAAATCTGGTTAGCGTGAGTCTAGCTGTATAATAAACTTTTTTCGTTTTGTTACACAGGGTCACATAACGTGTAGATGTGTAGCACAGATTTTTGCAAAAGTTAAATTTGTAACAAAAATAACAGCTTTTGCAGAAAACCGATAACATCATTCACAAGGTATTGCAAAATAAATTTTCTTGTTATCTCATTTTGCAGAATTATCGTTTCTTTTTTTTTTGGTTTTGAGTTTATGGGCGGTTTGTGCATTACTGCCACCTACTGGTGTGGAAGAGAATATTGCTAGGGGTAAAGAAATTGTACAAGAGAAACAACAGCACAACTTATTTACTCACTCATCCTCTATAACACATATCCTGTACAGGGTTACACAAGTCCTGCGGCCTGGATGGACTGACACTAAATAGGGCATACCCAAGATGGGACACCAATCCATCACAGAGCACAAACACACACACTCACATTCTCACTAGGTGCAATTTGGGAATGCCAGTTAGACTAATCTGTTTGTCTTAGAACTGTGAAAGGAAACCGGAATACCCGGAGGAAACCCACCAAGAACGGGAGGGTGAGGGTGATTACTGTACATGCAAACCCCATGCACACACCCTAAGGTGGGGATCGAACCCTTGATCGTGGAGGCCACAATGCTAACCGCTACGCCATTGTGTCACCTCAACACAAATTACACAGCATTTAATGTTTATTAGACATTTTTAGTTGTTGCTTAATACTTCATAATTAGACAAACTTTCGTGCCCAAAAATCTAATTAATTCCCCCATAAGTCACAGCGGTACTTCCTGAATTGCACAACAAAAAATATTTATATATTGTGTCCTTTTTATTTAATGTTGTTTTGTTGAATTTTGTTTTGTTTTTTAATTATAGCTGGAACTCACCCCATCATGAAATAAGCTCCAGCATCCCATCTTGAACGCCACAATTCTCAGAAAAGCCAACCGTCTAGACACTCTGTCCTCCTCTGGTCACTTTATCGCTGCCCGGATACGAGAACTTCATCATCAAGGAGATAGTGTAAGAAAATGTATTCCCGGTGTCCCTCTGATAAAATAATCGAATGCAAACAGGGCTTTAACGTGAGTAAAGAAACTAAATGCTCCTAGACCATTATTTCCCCTTTGATCTGTCAGCCGTCTGTATCTTTAATCCGCTGTATTTCACTATTATTCGCTCTAGAGCAGGATAATATGATTTTGATTAAATAAAACCATCATAGCGGGCTATAAAAGTAAAGCCTTATGTCACCAGTCAGTGAGGGTGTAGTGCTCACAGTGCAGAGGTCAAGGTAATCCGGTCAAAGCCATTCCCAACACACACACACACACACTCACTCACATGCACAAACAGCCACAGGCAGACAATTCAATCAAGCAAACCCAGAGGACCGTATTCCCTGCTGGGGCTGGTATGGGGGGGGGGGGGGGGGGTCAGTTAATACTGCGGACGCTTTCACACGACTGCTAGTAGCTCTGAAGCGACTAAGTGACAAAAAGAGAAAGAGGAAGTTTGTACTATATAGCTCCAGCCACAAAGATGATACAGTAGCATGGGATTGTGTATTTTAAATCGCTCCTTCTTTCCTTCCTCCCTCAGAGCATCGCTTTAGATCTGCGCTCATTCTTCTTCTTCTTCTTCATGGGTTTTAACATCCTCCTAAAATCCCCGTCTTTTACATTATAAATGGATCGGTGTTCTCATTCTGACTGCAAGCATCGTGTTTATGCGATCACGGACATGGAGGATTCAGACAGGAGGACGGGGAATTAAACAGGAGGAGACAGTTGTACAGATATGAAAGTACAGCTGGAGAAAACAATAATCTCTCGGAAGAGAATTTAAAGTCAATTTCCCATATTTATCACTGGGGATAAACAGCTCACACACACACTCGCGCACACGCACACACACAAAAACAACATGGTTCAGCCTGAGAAAATCCACCCTGAACAGTTAACCTGAAAATGGATCTCGTTAAGGGTCATGTCATCTTCATGTGAACACAATCCTAAGCTTCGGGTGAGATTTCTCTTCTTGGCGTTCGTCCATTTTCACTAAACAGCCCCACAGTGCCTTTCGACTATCTTACAAATCATGTTGCAGTTTGTTTTAACGATTTCTTGTGATGCAGGAGCGCTTTAACCTTTTAGTTTGTCCAGCTTTCTCATTCCATCCTCTGAACATTCTGCTTAAACAGATCAGCTCTCAAAGATTCAGTGTTCAACAATGCTAACACTGATATACGTCATCGTACATCGCTAACTAGCCGAAACCAGGTCAGCATGCTGTATATAGCTGGACTGCTTACCAAGACGTTATGTATTATATATTACTTTATGTACCTCATTGATCACTCTGGTGTTTTGATGTTGGTGATTGAACGGTTTACATCTTAGTTCCCCCTCATGTCTGTGTTTCCTTCTGGCTCTCGCTTTTAGTTATGATGTCATAGTTAGTCCTGCCGGAGTCCCTGCCTGCACTCTACACTAAATATACATTCACATTATACATTACATGACTTTGAGCAGATGTAACTGTTATCTGTTCTTCTCTTCTACTCTCTTCTCTTTTCTTTCTCTCCCTTACTGTCTCGCTCTCTCGCTCCTGAGCTGCCTGAATCGTCCTGGTGTCCCGCTTCTGGTCTGTCTAGTCTGCGTGTGGTGACTGGGTCTCGGCTGATGCATACAGTTGTTTCTCTGAGGACTTGTGACTGCAGTTGCTCCATAGTTCAGGACTGGAGTTCCCTACAGTCTACCTGAGCCTCCAATAATGAACTGGAATACACATTAACTTAAACACATCTCCTGTTATACTGAACTTCCAGCCTCCTAACACACAGTATGACTGCAGTTCAATCCCTGCTATCCGTTATCACCCAGATGAGGATGGGTTCCCTGTTGAGTCTGGTTCCTCTCAAGGTTTCTTCCTACAGTATTACCATCTCAGGGAGTTTTTCCTTGCCACTGTCGCCCTCGGCTTATTCATCAGAGACAACTCGATCATTTTGATTCATACACATTCACATTTTATACAAACTTTTGATTATGTAAAGCTTCTTTGACACAATGAAAATTGTTAAAAGCGCTATACAAATAAAACTGAATTGAATCGAATCGAATGTATCCAGCTAGCTATACAGAGGTACCTCGGCATATGAACGACCCCATCTTAAGGATTTTTTGCGTAAAAAGAAATTGCAAAAAAATTTTGGCAAACGACGCTAAGTCTTGCATACTTCCAGAACCCTTTCAAAACTTGTGTCAGTAACTTGTAAAGCCAAGCAAAGCATTATTTATAAGTTTTTTTATGGGTACAAGATTTATTGAAGACGTAGCACCATGGGTCTCAAAAACATTAACAAGGACGGTAGCATGGACAAAAGGGAGTCGCTTTCAATTTGGGTTTTAGAGCAGCCGGTGCCAAGAGGAATCATAAATGAAAGTTAAGTGAGGTTTAATGTCTATTTATTTCCATATTTTACTTCATTTACATGTCTTTTCTAAAAGTTTTGATTGTTTTTATATGCAGAAATATGAACATTGTGTTGGAAATTGGTTATATTGGAAATATTTTGGGGTGGCTGGAACAGATTATTTGCATTACAAAATGCGTTTCGCAATACAAAATTTCACCTTAAGAACTCACCTCCAGAACAGATTACATTCTATGCCGAGGTACAGCTGTACACTAGATTTCTTCTTAATACAACCCCGAAAAATGAAAAGCAGGCAAGCCAAGAAGCTTTGCTTTTTACATGAGCTGAGAGAAAAACCTGAGCTAAGTGCTATCCCTTCTGCTTAAGATCTCCACATTTTCTTTTTACTGCACAAGCAAGAGCAACGACTCACCACCACTTACTCATCTTCTATAATCCTGTATTCAGGGTCGCAGGGACCTGCAGCCTATCCCAGGAGACTTAGGGTACGAGGCAGGGTACACCCTGGACAGGCTGCCAATCCATTACAGGGCACACACACATACATACACTCACACACTATGGGCACTTTGGGAACGCCAATTAGACTAACCTGCATATCTTTGCACTGTGGGAGGAAACCGGAGTACCCAGAGGAGACCCACCAAGCACGGGGAGAACATGCAAGCTCCATGCACACAGAGACGGGAATCGAGCCTGGCCGGGAATCGAACTTGAGGTGCAAGGCAACAGTGCTAACCACTACACCACCGTGCCGACCACTTCTCACATAAATCAAGCGCTACAAAGAATAGCATGATGATTGCAAAACATGTCAGTAGCACTTGGTACATTTCAGGGTGTAATTTTAATTTGAGAGGGAGAAATTTTCGAATACGGTCGTGACGCTATTTGAAAATATAGATATCAAGGAGCTGCACGTTCACCGTTCCAGTTCCGTGGGGTTACTGGGTTATGAAGGAGAGATTGAAATCATGTGCAGCCGGCTCAGGTCCAAAGCCATCTACTGGGGCCGTGCACTCCAGAAAATTGGCAAGACAGCGAAAAATGCTGTGCGATGAGTCACATAGCATGGAGGAACCCATCACACACACACACAGGGGACTGATGGAACAAGCATGCATATTGCCTGAAAAACAGAAATAGTGCATTTTACACATCGCTGCTCCACCTGCTCTTTAATATCCTCAAATTCACATTTTAATCTGAATCCAAGAGGAGCTACAAGTCACAGGATTTAAAACCGGTCAGGCTCGAGCTCGTGCGTTTTCACTGCTAGCCTTCCGGCGCTTTTCACAGACAACACACACTAGTAGCAGCGGGTGCAATGCAGAAAGTTTACAATTAATGAAAACGAGATAAAATGAGACACTTTTGTTTATAGTACTCAACCGAAATACTTGACTGAAATGCTCATACTCCTGGAGTTTGGGCTTGAACCCTGTGCTGCGGTGGTAGGAGCGCTGAATTCCAGGCACTGGTCCAAAAATACTACACATCTACAATTCACCAAATAATTAAACCAGGATCCGGCTGAAAGGCAGAAAAAAAAGCTAGCATGGGTTTTTCATGTATAGGATATACAAGTCTGAGCTGCTTAGCATCCAAGATTCGCTCTGTAGAACTAGTTATGTACAGTACGTTAGAGGTTGTGAGAACAGATGCTAGGTGGCAGGAATGATATAAATAAATGCTGATATTCTGTTGTTTTAAGGATGCATGTGTAACACTGTGTTGTCATCGTTGATGTACAGTAAAGTTATTCATTAACCAAGTTATTCTGACTTTCAAAAACAACGTCGTCCTGGTGGATGGACGCTACAGCACGCAAAGGTTCCCTGCTGGTCTGCGACACATATGGCCACACAGCCCTCGTAGCATGACCGCTAAACTGTCTCGATCGCTAAACTGCCTCGATGAGAACAAAAACTGAGTGACTGTATTATTGCGCTACATCTAAACATCTAACCACGTCAAGCTAAACGGAAAAGCTGTCACCGCTAGACTGAAGGATAACTGCAATGCTATATAAAGCAAGAATAAAAGGGTTTTTTGTAGTTTCTTTGATTGTGTTTTTTTCACTCATTTACATACATACATTTATGACTAAAAACTTTCAGTGGAAGATTGATGTAACAACTACAGATTCAAATTGAGTTATGAATCTTTTGTGTGCCATGTTGATTCCAAATAGATTTTTTTATTACATTTTTTACACTTATAATAGAGATAAGCGGGTCAATGAGAATTGGCTATTTTTCAGCTTGATTGGCCATGACCAATCAACTATGGATATGGCCGATTCTGTGATGAGTGCACAAGCAATGTGCAACATTTTTAGGGTGTTACATTAGCAAATAGTTGCTCGCATTAAATAGCCTCCAATCGACCATTTAGCAGCAAGTATTATCCACGAAGTGAGTTCACGATTAATGAGAACAAGATAAAACTAGACGCTTGAAACCCGATCATAACTGAAGTCCTGTTCACACCAGGCAGTAACATCGGATCTGATACCGGTTGGAGGTTTGTCTCAAATCCACTCATCACTTACACCAGTCTCAATACACCACGAGCACTAATTAGCCTCAAAATGCACGTTAGAAGCTGCAACACTCAGACTTTGGAGGCATCTGAGGAGGTAAAACATCACCGTTTCTTTATGATCCTACAGGTGGCGCACTCTGAACTATTTACACATTTTCATTTTAAGTGAGTAAATATTGTAAGGAACATTTAATTACCCGTGTTCAGTTCAGTTGTGAAGCTTTAAATAACGTTAAGGTATAATACTTTTGGGTTCTGGAAACTTTTTCATTATTTTAAAGATTCAAGGTCTTAAAACTGTAACAAAACCGGAAAATGCAATATCCAATCAGGATATTTATATAAAATCATGATATTTATAGAATTATAATATTAATTAAATCAGCACCTAAATGTATGTACTTTACAATATTGTGCCTAGTAATAACCGTGTCCTCCTGCAGAAACGACGCACTGTAAGTGTTCACGAGAGACGTGTATCAGATGTCCCCTAGTCATTACATCACTCAAGATGGATCTTAATACCATGTATGAATAAAGCCATGATAAACAAGTACGAAACATAAAATGTCCAAACAAACAACTAAAATGTCTAATGGCAACAGTTACCTCCTACCACTTCATCTTTAATGGCTTCTGGCTATAAATAAGGCAATTTAATCAGGTTTTGTTTCATAGTGGCACTTTATGTTATACCATTTTTACCCGCAACACAGAGGACATATGAGACATCTGTTCTGAAGTTGAAGCAGGAACAATAAACTTGAAATTCTCTGCCAAGTCGTCTGATCACTAATCAGACCAGCGAGGATTAAACAATGATGAAAGCCTGTGAAAATCTTCCTCTGTCTGAGCTAACGTCTGTAGCGCTGTAGCATATACTATATGTATACAGAATTCAGAATGGTGTGTGTTCATAACAATGAAGGCAGAGTTTTGTCTGTTTGTACGTTTGTTTGTTTACTGAACAATAATCTTACTAAAGACCCACTGATCCCAGTTGATTCTTCCTGCATAAGACGCCCAACATGTGACATTTTACTGAGAGTTTTAGGCCGTGTTCACACGGGCATTAAAATCCAGCGTTTTTCTGGCGTTCATAGCATCCGGTGAGCCCGCGCTCAAGAGTCAATGAGATGATCAATGAGTCAATCAAGAGTGAATGAGAGTGTTCACACGGGCTTTGGTGACATGCGTTTGTCCGGCTGCGCGTTTATACGGCGTCAAAAAAACGTTGCATGAAGCTTTTTCTTGGCGTTCAAATCCCAACAAACGCAAGAAAAACGCGTCTAGTGCTGTCATCCGACAGTAATTGAAAAACGTGTGTGGAAATTTTCGCATTTCTTCATGAACCACAAAAAAAACAGTCGGTCAGAGAGTGAACCCTGGCTGCAATTTTTTTTCTCTCCCTACACCTACGTCGCCGTATTACGAGAATTTTTAAAACAAGAAGATTAATGTCTAATATAGCAAAATTGTCCATATTAAAAGGAGGCACCTCAAATAAAACGACAAGGGCTTTTACAGTTCATCCAGTTCCCGACATACTGCCTCCACAGGTTAACACACAAACTACAATTTGGGCTGCAGGCTGGCGTTAGACAGAGACAAACGAACGCCAGTGTAGAAGTCAATCGAGCGCCGCTACAAAACGCAACATAAACGTTAGTTTATCCAAAAACTTAACGCCCGTGTGAACAAGGCATTACGGTAAACAGAGGTTGGAACCAGTGTTGCCAGTACAAATTTTAAACATATGATAAAATACAATGACAAACTATAGGGAATAATAATTTTTATATATGAATATCTATGCTTTGCCATTATGATCACAACATAAGATTTTTTTTTTATCCACCATTTTTCTTTCACCAGCCGAAAAAACTGTGTGAGCCATGATGAGTTACAGCAAAGTCAAAAGTCAAAGCCAAGTCAAAAGAACAAGGATAAAACATTATCTTTTATTTAGGAATGTAAGAATGTTTCAAAATTAAGAAGTGCATTAAATAGAAATGGAGACCGGTGCTGTAAGAACATGGCGTGATTTAATATTAGTATTTTGAACGTATATGAGAGTGTCCGAGCATGATGACATCCTTGGTGTAAAGATGAAACTATGTTGACAATGCTGTAACTTCCAGTGGCACTGTGCCTAATATGCATGAAAAGTTTGACCATTAAAGTATAATTAATAGCTGGTGCTCAGTCACCGTCATTGTAGATAACTGAAGCAGTCACTGCTCCCCCTGGCAGAAATAAACGACATTGCAACAGGCTTCCTAGCTCAGCGCATTTGGGTGAGGCTACGTTGATAAGACGGGTCAAAATTCATGTGTCATCGCGAGGGATCACATTCCAAACATGGGTTCGACCAGGAATTTCGTATACTGTTTGAAAGGGCGACCTAAGTACCAATCACCTGATTTAGCAAATTTTAAAGATGAATGGCAGCTGAAAACATGCTGGTAAAACCAAGTTTGGTAAAAACGACCAGAGCGCAAAGAATGCTGAAACAGTGATAAATAAATAATTACCCAATTTCACACGTAACAAATTGAAAGCATTTTGTATTTTATATAAGGGAGTGCATTGTAATAGTTTTTCTTTTTCCAGTTCTACAGCTCTGTCCTTTGGCTCAGTTAAGCAGCTCACATCTACAGAAAGAAGAAAAAAAAAGTTGCACCTCAAAACACACAACATGATTGATTCACTTACTGCAAATCGAATGGCTTTCTCGCAGATATCGACACTCGCTCAGAAACCTGGCTGTGACCTCTGTGGTCTCAACCACCTAAAGAACCACGCCGAGTGGGAGAAAACACCACGATTCGGTGAAAGAGAACCATATGTTCCACAATGTTGTGTTAAACGGAACATGTGAAAAATCAGAAGGAAAAAAAACATACACTTTTATGACACCTATTTGTAATGAACAATAAAAAAGTTAGTCTGTTTCTCACACTTCTACAACATTTAAAATAAAGACCCTAGAACCTGGAAAGAGAAAGCTTGTAATAGTAACTTTAGCGATGATTAAGCAATTTTGCTTATGAGGCAATAAATGTCAACGTTAAAATTTGCTTCTTTCTTTGAAGAATGACCAAAAGTGATCAACGTGTCCATCACAATATCGAGGATGATCAATACATCTCATTGTTTGGCTTATTATCTTATTAAGCATAACAACAAATGTTCTTTTATTCCAAAACCCACATCATGTGATATCCGACATGTCGTGGAATGTGAGATAACTCGTCTTGCCTTGAATTAATCTTCAGCCTTGGATTTTTTTCCCCCATAAGGGCGCGATTTATCAAAGGGACGACCTGGCTCATGCGCATTATGCCACAGTGCACCGGTGGCACGTGTTAATCAGAGGATTATAAACAACCCCTGCATGTTACAGCGATGATTAATTCACTGAGGTATTATACGCCTATCTGGTGTCTTTAGAACGGAGGGATGTTTAAGACCTTGAAGACTTTTACGAGGTGTATAATGAAGGCAGAGCCGTTTCAGCAGCAGACGATGGCACGGCGTCACCACTCACATGCACGGCTCAGGGGAAAATGCACATGGAGATAATGCGTGGAGTCGAATATCTCTCCTGCAACATGCTGTAAAGTAGAAGGCAGGACTGAGTGCATACAGTATAACACTGGTGCTTTGGAAAGAGGCGGATGGAGCAGAAAAGTGTCCATGAATCCTCATGTAAGGACAAGCAACAAGTATGCATCTTGATATGGAGTAATAGATAAAATTGCTTGTTGATTGGTGGGTTTCCTCCGGGTGCTCTGGTTTCCTCTCACAGTCTAAAAACATGCAGATTAGGATGATTGGCGTTCCCAAATTGCCTGTAGTGTGTCAATGTGCATGTGAATGTTGGAGGAGGTCCTTCCAAAAAAAAATGGGTCATAAAAATGGGAATAAATACAGTGTTAATTGACATTAGCCTTCATGGTCTCTAGTTGAAGTATGGAGGTTCCTTGACGAATGGATATATAAATATAGTTAAAAATATATAATAATTGTATTAAATTAATAATAATTATATTATAAATTATTAGTTTAAAACAAGGAACTTAAAATATTTTCATAATTATGAATAATAATTTACTTAATAAAAAAATTTATATATATATATATATATATATATATATATATATATATATATATATATATAAACTTTTTATTTTACTTATAAATAATTTTAAAACACATTTTTTAAAATGAAAAGATGAGTTATGAAAAGATTAGAAAAAAATAACAAAAGTTTTAATTAAAAAAAAAAAAAAGATCACAATACTACTGTACATCACCCCTCAGGCTGATGTCCGATTCAAAATATTTGTTAATTTGCTCACATTAAAAAATTATAAATAAATGCCAAAACACACATTTTGTTGCATACTTGTTAAGCCAGTGAGCTTCGCTTTTTAATTGTAATAGTTTTTTAATGGATTTTTTTTTACAATTAATTAATTAATTAATTAATCAACTGATTTAAGGAAGAAGAAAAAGCATAGCATAGCATATAGGTTAAAGATCAGAATACTATACTAAAACTAAAGCTGGATGTCTGATTAAAAACAAAAAAAATATACATAAAACAACACACACATTTGGATGCTTTAAGCCTGTGAGCTTTAGTTGCTTTATGGAACCTTCCCACAACGTTACTGCAACATTACATTTTAACACTAAAAGCAAACAAGTGCTCGACCCTTCCCCTCAGCAGCAGCGCGCGTCAGGGCGGTCAGCTTCACTCTGTTCAGATCAAAAGTTCTCAACATCCGAATCATCCACACGCTCGTGAATCCTGGCATCACGACCCACACATGTGATCACCGCTCCGTGTGTGTGCACGAACTCAATAACGCACGCAATTACGCGATACCGCACACACTCACCCGCGCGCCCGATGCCCAAGTGACCCGACACATCGGCTAGTGCACGTCCATGGCTCCAGTCACAGCCTCGTGCAACTTCTCCTTCTCCGATCTGTGTGCGTGTGTGTGTGAGAGAGAGAGAGAGGGGGGGGGGGTGTATGTGTGTGTCTCCGAGAGTCTGTCCAGCCTCCAAAAGACGCAGGAGAGAGCAGAGCGCGGTGCGTGAGCTGAAGATAGCGGAGAGTCCAGCATACACACACACTCTCAGAGAGAGAGAGAGAGAGAGAGAGAGAGAGAATGATGCAGGATGATGAGGCGCACGAGATGAAAAACGCATCCGGTAGCCTGGAACCGTGCATGCAGTAATGATCACACACACACACACACACCGCAGAGACCGAACGCCTGTGAATATTCATCACACGCGCGCGCGCGCACACACACACACACGGAGCACAAGTTTACACTTGGAGAAAAACTCACACACACACACACAGTAAACATACAAAAAACAAATATTTTTCTAATAAGGTGCACATACTATCGGCACCCAAGCTGTATACGTGTTCGTTTACGCAGTCAATTAATTATTAAATGATTTACATGTTTAAACACATGTGCATGTTAAACAGTGCCCAAAAAACCCACACAGTTCCCAAAAAAACCCAAACCAGTGCCCAAAAACCTACCCAGAGTCCCCCCCCACCACCCAAAACCCAATGTCCAAAACCCTACCCAGTGCACAAAAAAAATCTACCCAGTGGCAAAAAAAACCCAACAAGTGCGCAAAAACCTACCCAGAGTCCTCCCCCCCTCCACAAAAAAAACCCAATACAATGTCCAAAACCTTACCCAGTGCACAAAAAAAATCTACCCACTGTGAGGTGAGGCCCACTAGAGGGTACTGTTTGTGTTGTAGTTTTTTTTGGTAGACTCAGTTTCCCAGAAGGCACCTCGGTCAGGTGATGCAGGTGCGCATATTCTCATGTAACCTGTAGTGGCGGTGAAACGAACCAGGTATACAATCATAGTTGATTGACAAACAGTTGACAGCACTTTTCACCAGCTTCAGAAACAATGTGAAGCATGTCAGTTGTTGGGGTTGTATAGCGCACTTATGGAATGAATACGATGAGATGACAAAGACTCGTGCTGAATCATGATGAACCTTACTTACGGCCACAGTGCAAGAACGCGCAGGTGAGATAGGGGTATAACACCGCATCTCACAGCGAGTCAAACCGCATAGGTGAGATAGGTGTATTAAGCATTACAATCACTCAGAAAACTGAATGGATGCGGGGTTTGAAACTCCCAAGTTTATTTTCTCATTTAACTAAATCAAATTTCATCATAAAATAAAACGTGTCAAAAGAAAAGTCCATCCAGTCATGAATGATGGCTAATGATTCCAAGATGGCGCCGGTGAGGTCGGCTGCCGTCACGACTGCTCCGACCTCCTTTTCTTTGTTTTTGTTCTTTACGTTAGTTTTCAGTGATTTTCGGCAAAATCACCACCATTGAGTACATTAGGTATGATAGAGACACTCTTGTTTCTATTGGTATACAATGTACTCACAATTCGACGTTTTTAACTCCGGATCCGAGCTGGCCGAGTGAGATCCTGAGGGAGAACAATGGACGCGACGCGAAGCGGAGGCCTCGAGGTAGATGAGCCGGCGTGAGGAATAGGCTCAGAGCCCGTGCACACCGCACACCTCTGCCTAGTATCCTGCTCGCCAACGTCCAGTCACTGGAGAACAAACTCGATGACCTCAGGGCCAGGATAAAGTTCCAGAGAGACATTCGGGACTGCAATCTCCTCTGCTTCACCGAGACATGGCTGAACCCAGCGGTGCCAGACCACACCATACAACCAGCCGAGTTCTTCTCGGTTCACCGCATGGACAGGACGCGGGACTCTGGAAAGTCAAGGGGAGGCGGCGTGTGCTTAATGGTGAACAACAGCTGGTGCAACAGCGCAAGCGTTGTTCCTCTTACACGCTCCTGCACACCAAACCTGGAACTACTGTCCATCATGTGTCGTCCTTTTTATCTTCCACGGGAGTTCACATCGGTCATAATCAGTGCCGTTTACATTCCACCACAAGCAGACACTGAAACTGCCTTATGCGAGCTGCATGAGGCGCTCACACAGCACCAGACACAACACCGGGACGCTGCGCTCATTGTGGCGGGGGATTTTAATAGTGCCAACATCAAACGCGCAGCGCCGAACTTTTATCAGCACATCACCTGCCCCACCAGGGGCGAAAGGACACTGGACCATTGTTATACCATGGTCAAAGACGGTTACAAGGCACAATCTCGTCCAGCGTTTGGTAAATCCGACCACGCTGCCATCTTCCTCATGCCAAAATATAAACAAAGGCTGAAACAGGAAGTTCCGGTTCAGAGGGAGGTCGCGCGCTGGATGGACCAATCGGTGGCCGCGTTACAGGACGCACTCGATGACGCAGACTGGGACATGTTCAGAAACAGCTCCGATGATGATGTCAGCGTGTTTACGGAAGCGGTTGTGGGATTTATTGGGAAGCTAGTAGACGATACGGGGGAGAAAAAGACTATCAGAACGTTTCCCAACCAGAAGCCGTGGGTGGATAAAACCATCCGCGACGCTCTGAGATCTTGCACAGCTGCCTACAACACGGGACTTGCGTCGGGGGACATGGAACCGTACAAGGCTGTGTCATACAACGTGCGGAAGGCGGAAAAACTAGAGTCACAGCTTCAACAGAGTGACTCTAGGAGCCTGTGGCAGGGACTGAGAACAATCACGGATTATAAAGCACCAACATCCGTGTTACGACTGTCTAGGGGTCTGTGTCGTAGCAAAAGGTGAGTGAAGGAGTCTCACTACCAAAGGGATTAGGAAATTGTGTTTCTTTTTATTTCTAGGCAAAATGATAAGGGTTACAAACTTCAGAGGTTGACAAGGCCAAAATAATAAACAAAATGGTCTTCTTTTAAAAAGAACTAAATTCCTAAGTCAAAAGAAAATAAAACAAGATACACAAGGCTTCCCTAACTCTCTAACCAAAAACAGAGTACTAAATATATACAACAAAAGAAATGGCATCAACCTCCTACTGCCCTTAATATGATGAAAGTATTTACAATATTTACAACAATATTTACAATATAAACCGATGGCTAACAAATCCAAAACAGAATCCAAACTCGTATTCGAAAACAGGCTTAAGGTCACATCAACAGTCAGACTAATAATTCTCTTTAGTAAGAAACTCGAATATACAAACATCAAATTTAACAAAGAGACACACACAGTGGCACCAAAGGCATCTGAAAGGAGTTTGGGGTGGTCCTTTTATTCTGGTTGGTTGAGGAGATGAGCCAACCACAGCATCCGGTGAATTACCTGGAGGAACACCCACCTAAAAGGCAAGCAAGTACCCAGAAAGAACAGCAGAGGGCAGAATAACAAACTCCTAACACCCCCATCCATAAAATAAAACATAGTATGTTTTAAATACTAATTAACACGGGACAGAGAATCAGCAATCACATTGTCGGTACCCTTTTTATGACAGATGTTCAAATTGTAACCTTGACAAATTAATGACCAGCGCATGAGACGATGGTTGGCATTGGACATGCGTTGGAGAAATATCAATGGATTATGCTCGGTGTAAACATTGACAGGTTGTACAGTGGAACCAATGTACACTTCAAAATGTTGCAAAGCAAAAATTAATGCAAGGGTTTCCTTTTCGATGGTACTATAGTTTAATTGATGTTTCAGGAACTTTTTTGAAAAAAAACTGATAGGATGATTTAAACCATCATTCCCGACCTGTAATAGTACAGCACCAGCACCGCTACCACTAGCATCAACTTCCAATAAAAATAGCTTTTCAAAATCAGGGGCAACAAGCACAGGGTTTGTACACAGCAACAACTTTAGAGCATTAAATGCAGATTCACATTCAGCAGACCATTTAAATGTGACTGCTTTTCGGAGCAGTCCTGTTAGAGGACCGGCAACTACCGAGAAATTCCTACAGAAACAGCGATAATACCCGATCATTCCAAGAAATCGTCGCAGCTCTCTTTTGTTCTGTGGAACTGAAAAATGAAGGATTGCTTCAACCTTCGAATTCAAAGGACGAACTTTACCACTTCCGACCTCTTTACCCAAATATGTGACAGTAGCACATCCAAATTCACACTTAGCCAAGTTCAGAGTAAGGTTAGCAGCTTTAAGTCGCTCAAAGACTCCACGCAAGGTTTCAAGATGATCTTTCCATGTATTATCATAACACACAACATCGTCTAAGTAAGCCTCACAATTAGACATGTTAGACAACACGATAGACATAAGTCGTTGAAAAGTGGCACCCGAATTTCGAAGTCCGAAAGGCATAACCCGATATTGTAGGAACACGTCAGAGGTGGCAAACGCAGAAATCTCAGATGCACGCGCTGAAAGGGGCACCTGCCAATATCCTTTTAGCAAGTCGAGTTTCGTTACAAATTTTGCGTTCCCGACCCGGTCGACACAATCTTCCATGCGTGGCATGGGAAAAGAATCAGCTTTTGTAACCGAATTTACTTTCCTGTAGTCTGTACAAAATCGTGACGACCCATCGGATTTGGGCACGATAAGACATGGAGAACACCAGGGACTAGAACTCGGGATAGCCAACTCATGTTCAAGCAAATACTGTGTTTCTTGTTTCATAAGTTCTCTCTTAACTGGATTTACCCGATAAGCATTTTTGCTTAATAGGCGCATGTGAACTGACATCAATGTCGTGCATTAACACTTGTGTCATTGAAGGAAAATCACCAAACAAGGTTGGATAACTCTGAATCAAGTTTCTAATATCAGCTTGGTTGGAAATTGATAAGTGAGATAACTTGGAAGAAAGATTCAACAAAGTTTCTGAGTTAGACAAACGGGCAGTAGTGAACATGGCGCTATTCATCATCAAATCATCATTTTCTGGCGAGTATTTGGCAAGGGACGCCACTGCTGCTGCAACAGTGACAACAGGACGCTTCTCCACAGAACCGTGACGGGTCACATATGCTTTGAGCATATTGACATGACAGACACGCGACTTCTTCCTACGTTCAGGAGTGGAAACAACATAATTAATATCACTCAATTTTTCGCTAATTTCATAGGGACCAGTGAATTTAGCTTTCAGTACTGCACCAGGCACAGGTAGTAAGATTAAAACTTTATCTCCGACACAAAATGAACGTTGGACAGCTTTTTGATCATAACGACATTTCATTTGTTCTTGTGCCGAGTCAAGCGATCGTTTTGCCAGTTTCCACATTTCGTGTAGCTTTTCGCGAAAAGAACTAACATATTCTGGGACGTTTTTCACGGGGGCTTGGTGAGTAAGGGACAACATTTGCTCCTGCAAAATTTTCAAAGGACCGCGCACTGTGTGTCCGAAGATCAGCTCTGACGGACTGAATCCGAGCGACGCTTGAGTTGTGGTTCGAATGGCAAACAACAGAAGGGGAATTTCCTCATCCCATTCCTTCGGTTGTTCAACGCAAAAAGTTCGGAGCATAGACTTGAGTGTTTGGTGGAACCGTTCAAGTGCACCTTGTGACTGAGGATGAAATGCAGTTGATACTTGATGCATGATGTTTAACTTTTTTATTGCCTTAGCGAACACTTTAGACATGAAGTTGGTTCCTTGATCTGACTGAATGCATTTAGGTACTCCAAAAGTCGTAAAAAATTTGATGATCGCTTTCACAACCGCATGAGCTTTAAGTGAACGGAGAGGAATCGCTTCCGGATATCTAGTTGATGCACACATTAAAGTTAACAGATACAAATTTCCAGATTTTGTTTTAGGCAATGGCCCAACACAGTCAATTATAATCCGCTCGAAAGGTTCACCAATCACTGGTATTGGCTTCAGTGGGGCTGGGGGAATCACCTGATTGGGTTTGCCTGCCATTTGACAAGCATGGCACGATTTACAGAATTTTACTACATCAGATTTCATTGATGGCCAAAAGAAATACTTCAATAAATAATCGTATGTCTTTCGAATACCTACATGTCCAGAAAGTTCATGGTCATGCGCTACACTCAACACCTGTTCTCTAAAAGGTTTTGGAACCACTACCTGAAAAACAGTGCCCCAGTCATCTTTGACACGATTTGGCGACCACTTACGCATCAGCACACCCTCTTCAACAAAATAGGCAACGGGGTGTTCTGGCAAAACGGTCTGCTCGACAGCTGCTGCAAAACAATGAGAGAGAGTTTGATCGGTACGTTGTGCCTCCATTAACGTAGCTCGCTCACACGGTAAATCAACATTAGGTAGTGCATACATTTTTAGCTCTACTATATCAGATTTCTCTGAATTATCTTCATTTAAAAAGGTTTGTGACAGGTCAACAGTGTCTTTAAACTTTTGAGCCTGTGCTCGAGTTACTACACACGTGCTAAACACGTTTGGAAATTCTTCCTGCAAATCATCATGACCATCGAATGCAACCGGAACGTCTACCACTTCTGGTAAACAAAAAACTTTGTCACCAGCCAAGTCATTCCCCAAAATGAGTGTTACACCTTCAACTGGTAACTCTACACAAACAGCCAGTTTAACTCTCCCCGACACAATACCAGAGCGCAAATGTACATTGTGCAGAGGAACTTTAACAACTGTCAAACCAAGACCTTGCAACAATACACTCGAACCGCAGCTTGACTGCTCTGAAAATGGTAACACACTTTCTAAAATTAAAGACTGGCTCGCACCAGTATCACGAAGGATACGAACATTTTTCATTTCAGAGTCTTCACTAAGTGACACAACACCATCCACAATAAATGGCTCAAACACATCAGTAGTATTTGCTGGCTCAGTAGTAACCAGGGAACGTTCAACCAAAGCAACGCCTTTCGGCGTGTTTGTTTTCCTGGTAGTTTTACGCTTGAGAGAGGGACAGACAGCGATGAGGTGTCCCACTTCATGGCAGTAAAAACACTCGCGAGTTTCATCATTAACAGCCCCTTGCGCCTTCTTTGATCCTGTTGTGGCATCATTAGGACTAATGTTACGAACACGATCGGAAACATTTCGTTTCGTGGGTGACGAATACACGACTCTATGAGTCAGTACAAACTCATCGGCAAATACCGCCGCTTCAGACAGAGAAGACACTTTCTGCTCATTTAAGTAAATGACAATTTTTCCAGGAAGACAATTTTTAAATTCCTCCACCAGCATTAACTCCTTTAACTGTTCAAAGGTAATAACTTTGCTCGCCGCGCACCACTTCTCAAACAAATTGGCTTTATCGCGTGCGAATTCTACAAACGTTTGTCTAGTGGTTTTCACATGATTGCGAAATTTCTGCCGGTAGGCTTCAGGCACCAACTCATAAGCGCGCAACACAGCATTCTTCATTTCATCATAATTCAAACTTTGTTCGAGTGTTAAAGCAGAACAGACTTCTTGCGCTTTTCCGACGAGTTTACATTGTAACAAGAGTGGCCAAACAGTCTGCGGCCATTTCAAAGTAGCTGCTATACGCTCAAATACATTAAAATAAGTGTCAACCTCACTCTCACGGAACAATGGAACTAAAGCAATTTGTCTACTAATATCAAATTCTGAGTTACTTACTTGGAAAGGTGATCGTGGTGTAGGAACGGGACTCGGAGTGGAAGCATTGACGGGAGCTGAGACTGGCACATTCACCCTGGGCGCCTCCGTAGCGGGGAAGTGAGTTGGTTGTTGAGCCTTTAGCTCCAGATCCAGCTCCTTGAGCCTGATTGCTCGCTGAGTTTCCATTTTAACCACCTGCACCTGCAACAGTTGACTCTGGTACTGCTGTCTGCTCAGCTCTAACTCCAGCTCTTTCAATCGGATTGCCAGCAAAGGGTTACTAGGAGATGGAAGATTAGCAGGATCTATGCTAGCCAGCTCCGTGGGTTTGGGTTCCTCCTTCCCCTCACCTGCAGAAGCTGACATTTCAGATGCAACACCCGCTTCTTCGCGTTCCTGAGGTAAAACCCCCTGCTCAATCAAATGGTCATGGATCACTCCTTTTATTTCTGCTTTCCTTGCACCATGAGCAACCTGAATCCGATACAAATCTGCAATAGCGAGCAAATCATCTTTGCGGCAGATATCCAATTGCTGTGCTGATGGCTGGATCGCAAATTGATCTAATTCAAATTTCGAAGTCATTTCCAATTCCCTCCTCCTTAAAATGAAAACCACTAGGCAAAACCACTAGGCAAATGCAAACATAGAAAGATATAAACCGAATTTTATGAGTTTTGTTTTCCTTTAGAGAAAAAGAAGTAGGACGAGTCCCCAATTTTGTTACGACTGTCTAGGGGTCTGTGTCGTAGCAAAAGGTGAGTGAAGGAGTCTCACTACCAAAGGGATTAGGAAATTGTGTTTCTTTTTATTTCTAGGCAAAATGATAAGGGTTACAAACTTCAGAGGTTGACAAGGCCAAAATAATAAACAAAATGGTCTTCTTTTAAAAAGAACTAAATTCCTAAGTCAAAAGAAAATAAAACAAGATACACAAGGCTTCCCTAACTCCCTAACCAAAAACAGAGTACTAAATATATACAACAAAAGAAATGGCATCAACCTCCTACTGCCCTTAATATGATGAAAGTATTTACAATATTTACAACAATATTTACAATATAAACCGATGGCTAACAAATCCAAAACAGAATCCAAACTCGTATTCGAAAACAGGCTTAAGGTCACATCAACAGTCAGACTAATAATTCTCTTTAGTAAGAAACTCGAATATACAAAGATCAAATTTAACAAAGAGACACACACAGTGGCACCAAAGGCATCTGAAAGGAGTTTGGGGTGGTCCTTTTATTCTGGTTGGTTGAGGAGATGAGCCAACCACAGCATCCGGTGAATTACCTGGAGGAACACCCACCTAAAAGGCAAGCAAGTACCCAGAAAGAACAGCAGAGGGCAGAATAACAAACTCCTAACAATCCGGTATGACGAACGCGGACGCGACTCTGGCAGACGAGCTCAACACCTTCTATGCTCGCTTCGAGGCTGCAGTTAAAGACACTAGCGATGCTAATGCTAACGGCGCTAATGATAATGGCGCTAATGCTAGCGGCGCTAACGGCTGCAGACAGGAAGACACTGCCAGCACCGGGAACGCGCTCATCATCTCCGAGCACGACGTGAGGAGAGCCTTCAATAGAGTGAACACCAGGAAAGCAGCAGGACCAGACGGCATCTCAGGCCGTATCCTCAGAGCCTGCGCAGACCAGCTAGCACCTGTGTTCAGTGAGATATTCAACATCTCCTTATCTCAGTCGGTGATCCCCACGTGCTTCAAAGAGTCCATCATTGTTCCTGTCCTGAAGAAACCACATCCTGCTTCCCTCAATGACTATCGCCCTGTAGCCCTCACCTCAGTAGTGATGAAGTGCTTTGAACGCCTTATCAGAGACTTCATCATTTCTTCACTACCCGACACACTGGACCCACTACAGTTTGCATACCGTCAGAACCGCTCCACAGACGATGCAATCTCTCATCTCCTCCACACATCACTCACTCACCTGGACACTAGGAAAGGGAATTATGTTAAAATGCTCTTCATCGACTACAGCTCTGCTTTTAATACCATAATTCCCTCCACACTCACCACCAAGCTGGAGCACCTGGGACTCAGCTCATCTATATGTCAGTGGATCTCCAATTTTCTGACTGGCAGACCACAGGCAGTAAGGATGGGCGGTCATGTCTCAGCTACACTCACTCTCAGCACTGGAGCCCCCCAGGGTTGTGTTCTGAGCCCCCTGCTGTACTCTTTGTACACCCACGACTGCGTGGCCACTACCAACTCCACCTCCATCATCAAGTTTGCTGACGACACCGTCGTGGTCGGATTGATCACCAACAATGATGAGTCGGACTACCTAGAGGAGATTGGAAATCTGGAGAACTGGTGCCAGAGGAACAATCTCCTCCTGAACGTCAGCAAGACAAAGGAGCTGATAGTGGACTTTAGTACAAAGCAGGAGAGGAACTACCAGACCCCCGTCATCAACAGGAGCCCAGTGGAGAGAGTGGACAGCTTCAGATACCTCGGTGTTCACATCACGCAGGACCTGTCATGGTCCTGTCACATCAACACCGTGGTGAAAAAAGCCCGGCAGCGTCTCTACCACCTCAGACGCTTGAGAGACCTTAGACTGCCCTCCAAGGTGCTCAGGAACTTCTACTCCTGCACCACAGAGAGCATCCTGACGGGAAACATCACGACCTGGTTCGGGAACAGCACCATGCAGGACAGACGAGCTCTACAGAGGGTGGTGCGATCAGCCGAGCGCATCATCCGCACTGAGCTCCCTGACCTGCACTCGATCTACAGCAAGCGGTGCTGGACTAAGGCCAGGAAGATCATGAAGGACCTCAGTCACCCCAGTAATGGACTGTTCTCTTTGTTGCGGTCTGGGAAGCGATTCCGCTCCCTAAAGGCCAACACAGAGAGGCTGAGGAGGAGCTTCTTCCCGCAGGCGATAAGGTCTGTCAATCACACCTCCACACAGGACTAATAACATCTTTTTAAGCTCACAACACTGACTGGACAATCATGGACACATTCATACACACTTGCACTAAATATTTATACATCTGGACAATTGCACATGTCACTTTCATTAGTCACCTTTCATGCATATTTGCACAACCACTGACACTTTAAATTCTATATACATATATACTCTATCTACCCTATATTTCTATATTTTGCAATATTTTATTATGCCCTTATTGTACAGTTAATTTTACTAGTTAAATTTATTTCATTAGTATTTCCTTTTTATTGATTATTTATTTTACGTACAAGCTTTTATTTTCTTTTTAAAGTCACTGGCGGTCGTGTAAGCATTTCACTGCATATTATACTGTGTATGACTGTGTATGTGACAAATAAAATTTTAATTTTAATTTGAATGATCAATGAAACACATTTTAAACTAAAAGCAGCAAACAGCTTGACATCGGGACGTAGAGTGTAAGTATGACGCGTTGGCCTAGCAAATGCAGGTCTGAGCAGGTCAAGAAGCTCCATAATCTGTTGCCTTGGAAGGCGAAACTTTTTTTTATATCCACCTCAGGCAAAATATGAAAAGGGCTGAAGTTTTGCCTAAAAGAAAAATGTACATGAACCACACGGCTCCGTGGACGGCGCCATCTTCATTTTAGTACAACAACACGCTGTATCACTCCCAAATTGTTTGCCACCTGTTTAATATTAAAAGTGATGGCCAATTTTAATGCATTAGTCACATTATGAAATAGGCTAATTAAAAGTCACTCTATTAGTTCTGATATTAAATTAAATTCGTAAACAGGCATACAGTATATTCCATCATTGATACGACTTTGATTACATGCCATAATGTGCTTCCATACACCGCTGATTTATAAAGACTGCTGCTCAGTGGCGGCGACTAGCGTCTTGAGCTGAAACTATGCTAAGAATGAGTTAAGCTTGGTCCAGACCAACCTTACGAACGTGTGACTTAACTAAGAGATACTTAGCGTACGAACGTTTCGGGAAATGCGCCATAACGTTAAGAGAGAGGGTAAGGTTCAACTTAAGAACTACTTAGCGAAAAGAAGCTTTCGAGAAACTGGGCCCTGTTTAGCCACTAACCTTTAGAGTTCTTAGTATGTTTCATCTGCTGTGTCTGCTGTGTACCTACTCTGTTCGACTCTTGGGTCTTTGGCTACTAGACAGTTTAGCAATTAGTCTGTTTAGCTACTATCTAGCTTAGCAGCTAATCTGCATAATAGCTAGTAGGCCTAGCCAATCCTGTCTTGTGTGTGTTTAGCCCCTTGCATGTATAGTCCCTTGTGTTTAGTCCTCTAGTCTGTTTAGTGCATCTTGTCTCATCTGGTTTGTATCCCTTGTCTGTATTGTATTTGTTAGTGTAATCCCTAGTCTGTGTATGTTTAAGTGTTTTGAGTTCAGTTTATAGCACGCTCCAAAGTAAAGCCCACTTCCTTTGTTCATGTTTGTTTGGTTTTGTTATTATTAAAAGACTTTTTGCCACCTTATCCCCTCTGCGTCTATGCCTTGCCACACCTCAGCCCACAGTCCAACATCTAACAAATCTTACACCCAGTGGCAAAAAAAAAACCCTAACCAGAGCCCCAAAACCCACCCAATGCCCAAAAACTGACCCAGTGCCCCCCCGCCACCCCAAAAAAGAAAAATAACCCTAACAAGTGCTAAAAGAACCCCACCTAGTACCCACCAAAAAATAATAATAATAATAATCCCGTGTCCAAAAAAAACTGGCCAGAGCCAAAAAAAAAAAAAACCCACAATGCACAAAAATAAATACACCCAGTGCCCAAAGCCCACTCATTGCCCATAAAAACCCATCCACTGGATGCAGCGCCAGTCCCAAAAGACTGAATGTGTCAGTAAGGGCATCCAGAGTAAAACCTGTGCCGAGGTGTGTGTAGATCAGATGGTTCTGCATGATGACCACTCGACGGGAGCAGCTGAAAGACTAACGAACAAACATGTTTAAAAACAAGTGCTCCACCATGGAGATTGAACAAGCACAACTTCATTAAGAGATACTAACCAAATTTCACCAAGTCACCAAGACATTAGCAGCAGATCCTTTAAATCGGACTTATTTATTTAGCATATCCTACAGATTCTCCTGAACAAAGTGTTGCACGTCTCAAAGTTATCCACATCCACATGACTGCAGGGGGTTTCTCTGCAGAACATCACCCAGAGCATCTCACTGCCTCCACTGGCTTGCCTTCTTTCCCTAGTGCATTCTGGTGTCGTGTCTTTTCGGGTTAGCAACGCACAAAAACACAGGCGAAAATGTGATTCATCAGAACAGGCCAGTTCTGATGACCATTGTAGGAGCTTTGGTGGAGGACACGGACCAGGATGGCTACCCTGCAGCTACACAGCTCCATACACACAAAAAACGCGATGCACTGTGTGTCCTGATTCCAGTACATCAGAGCTCTTTAGCAATTTCACGTTTTCAACAATTTGTGCAATAGCTCTTTCGTAAGATCAGACCCCCTGGGTTAGCATTCGCTCCCCATAAGCAGAAATGAGCCTTGAGGGCCACTTGACCATGTGACCAGTTTACGTTTCATCTTTTTTGGAATATTTTGGTGGGCACCAACCACTGCTGGTGTGAGTAATCAGCACATCATGCACAAATTATGATTTTTTTCTAAATTCAAGAACTCTAAATCCAATCTACTATGATCCAGAAATGGTCAATAAAACGGCAAACAACCAAACGAAAAAGGCATATGCGGAAAAAGCAAGATGAATGCAAATAAATCCGTTGTATTATATTTAATTACTTATGTATTTGTTTGTTTACATTTTTATTTAATGTATTTGTGTTTGTTCATGATTTAAACATTTCAATGTTGTCATTGTCAAAAAAAGTCTCTCGACAGTAACATGGAAAAAAAATTTCAACATGAAAAAAATATATTTTTTTTTACTAAACACATTACCAAAAAAAAAAAAGACAGATGTTTGTTCAGCAGCACGTTTGGTAATAAATGCAAAAATAACAAACACCAGACACCCAAACGTGTGACTCCAAAATCATACATTGTCAAACACTGACAATGTGCAGAAAATGATGCCAGTGCAACAACTCACCAAGGGTGAGTGAATAAGTGAGTGAATAATTCATGCCTGAATTAAAAAAAATATTTTTATTTGTCACATAAACAACCATACACAATACGATATGCAGTGAAATGCTTACAGTATATGACTGTCTGTGATCTAAAAAAAATATATATAGGGTAGAATAGAAAGCTAGAAAGGTAGAAAGATTTACAATACAATGCAATTAAAATAAAGATTTTATTTTCAATTTAAAAATATAATAAAAAAATAAGAATGTAAAATTTTTATATGTACAGATTTATAGAAATACAGTACAATTTCTGTACAGTCTGTAAATCCCGCATAATTTGTACCCTTCTATTTTAATGATATTTTTTTAGCATATACTGTATAACATTTTATATATTTTATTATTACATTCTTCTATTACTTTTATTAAAAAATAAAAATTTTAATAGTCTTACTCTCTAGTGCAATTTATTTCATCATAAAGAAATCTTTGTTTTTAGGTTAAGGGCATTTCCTACATCGTATAGCATATCATACTGTGAAAGAATATGAATTAGAATTTGATTAAGTGCTCTGTCCTGGTCAGGGGTGTGTTGGATCTGGGGTCTGTCTAAGGAAGACGGGGCATGAGGTGAGAATACACTCCCATTTATCTTAACACCTCATACAGTACATAGATATTTACAATTGAAAAACGTTTTTTTAAGTAGAAGGAATCGTGACAGATCTGTTTATGTCTGAGAATGTCCACTAATAGATATATAATGGAAAAGTTCCCTACTTGGAATTCCGGGTTAAACTATCTTTCTATTGCACCTTTACAGTATGTGTCACGTTTTTCTGAGCATGATGGATCGCAGCATACGGCTTTGGCCATTCTACACTTTAACAGAGTCGACCAGTATAGTGGTGGGGTCACGTCCAACGAGGCAACCTGAGACACCAGTGGCTTTTACCTGGACTCCATTTTAACATCAATTAACATCAACTATTATAGCTGAACTGCCTGCCACCTAAGACACTGTATAAATGCAGATCATTTCCTGCTATCTGTTTCACCCTGTTGAGTCTGGTTCCTCTCAAGGTTTCTTCATATTACCATCTCAGGGAGTTTTTCCTTGCCACTGTCGCCCGCGGCCTGCTCACCAGGGACTATCTGACCATTTTGATTCATACACATTCACATTCCATACAAACTTAAATCATTCTTTTGAGACAATGTCAATTGTTAAAAGCGCTATACAAATAAAATTGAATTGAATTGAATTTTAATTTCCCAATCCGTACTTACCACCTTTTTTTTTTGTTAACTACAAAGCCTATAACATAAATTCTCTGTTTAACCGAACATGATAAACCTTCGATTTGCTGCTGCTATGGAAGATCTATCAACACTCCCTAACCAATCAGATCCAATAATTCAATATCTATAATCTCTAATCCAGTGTGTGCTGCATTTAAATGGATTACATGCTACAGAATAAAGCGCATATGCACAACCAAGCAATAAATCTACAATGACCCCAAAAACTCTGCCAAACTCTGCTGCTTCTTGCATAAAGAAATGGACCATATAGCATCCTATAGTACGGGCACAACACTGAGTGATACACACTATTCAAGTGATGATAACTAAACATATAGCTCCTGTCCTGATAGTGTGTCTCATCACTCTGGCAATCTGGTCTCACAAGCCAGACATTCAACCACTGATACTGTATGCTTTCTCAAGAAACATAGCTCTCCATGTAGTCTGCTGGGAAACACATAAGGGTACATGCTGACTCTCAGCTGCTATAAACATCCATACTGTACTGTATATATCACAACCATTGCATCATCGCATCAAGATAATGAACAGTAGTGCCCAGGTTGCAGGTTTGAACATGGTTTAGTAGCTGAAAAATTCAGTCTAATAAAACTCTAATATCCTACATTTAGATGAGCATTAATTATTTAATTTAGCTAATTTAAAGGGCACCTAAAGGCAAAATTCACATCTCACCCTGGTGACCAAGACACACTAAGACTTTTTATTGCTTCAACCTCTGAGACCCTGGCCTCCCGGGAACTCCTTTAACACCACAAACATGTGGGAATGGATTGGACTGTACAAGGATGTGGCAATAACTACCACTTAAGTTCCTTTAATGTTGTGCCTCTGAGGAATTGTGTGTACAGTTCCCACAGACAGACACCTCTTCTCTTTGACAGGTTGGTGACAAGTTATGCATTGATTTTCATGGATCAGACTGTTTCACTCACTGAATATTCACCGGATTGACTGCAGTGTGCTTGAAGTCTTCTGTAAATGTTAACCGCTTTTACTTCCTCATTTAACAGAAAGTTCATTACGAGTCCGTGACTTGAACGCCCTGTGTACATTCAAGGACGCTCACGCGATGTTCATTATCTCAGGTTTGAAACCCTACTACAAAAAAGTGGGGGGGACAATTCGCACAACTCAATCCATATCAAAATGAGGTTTGGATTTACAGTATATTAGTTGTTACATCACAGTTTACACAGGGACATGAAGTATAAACAGTGAATAAATCTGCCATCTATTTATTATCTGCCATCGAGCTCGGGGCATGAGGAAAGAGACAAGCCAATGCAGAGCCAAAGCAAGCATACACTCACACTACGAGCAATTTGGAAATGCCAATCAACCTACACCTCATGTCTTTGGATTGTGAGAGGAAACCCACCAAGGACTGTGCCTCCATTCTTGGACTTTAATACAAGATTTAAATGAAATGCACCTATGGTATTGCACCATCTCCAACAAAAAAGCTCAAACCTAAGCCTAAAGAAAACTATGTGGTGTATAAAAACCAAAAAGAAAGCAACGAGAAGGTGTTCATTCCACGTTTTGAGGGAGCTGACCCTGGAGAAGAGTGTGCAAGTTAGAGTCTTGCATGCTGACAAGTTCAGCACGTTCCCTGACCTTCAAAATACACTCGCTGCTCTCTTCACCACGGCCAGCGGCTCAAGCTTATTGAAATTCCCTGGATGCGATGCGAGAAGGTGTGAGGAGGCACATTCGCAGTTACAGGAAGAGACACCATCTACCAACTGCTTATCATAAGGTGTCGGGGCTGAAGGAAATCCGGCTGAGACAAGCCGTTCGAACCGTTCAAGAATATCGTGAGGGAGTCTACAGTGCTGGAGTGACAAGCTGGAGATGGCGGTTATGCTGCGCTGATTTGACAGCTGGGTTGTGGGAGAATGTGAGACGGCTAAATTCTCACTGCAGATGCCTTACTGAGGACCCCATGTCAGTGCAGCGTGCTGATTAGATCAAGAACCAGCAGTTTTGACAAGAACCATAGCAAACACAGAGACCAGTTGAGTTCGCGGAGTAACAATAAACACTTTATGTACATTGGATATTAACAAGCTCATTTTAATACGCTATTCTTTCTGTGGGGACAACTCGTTTACCGAGGCTTGCACAGCAGATGCTCCACATACACAGGTTTAAAAAATGTGTTTTATCATTGCATTTAGGCTGCTTTTACACTAGGCATGATTGATTCGAACTAGGAATAACTGCACCCTCCTCCCCTCCCCTCCTTCACTGGCCAGTGTTCATATTATTATTATTATTATTATTATTATTACTATTATTAATATCGTCCATACTTAGGTACTCTTGCATAAATGTATATGTATGTAGTTGGTTTGCAAGTTACCACTACAAAGAAAAGAAGAGAAGAAGGAACCCTAACAATTAAGGCATTGGACTACAGTTTGGAAGGTCCCAGGTTCGAATTCCCTCGACTTCCAAGTTGTTCCTGTCGGGCCCTTGAGCAAGGCCCTTAACCCTCAACTGCTCACATGTATAATGAAATACAAATGTAAGTTGCTCTGGATCTAAATAGCGGTCCAGTTCTGTGCTCGGTATGGTTGGCTTTCATAATTGACTTGAGCTGTACCCATGTTCACCATACCATGCTCGAGACCACCTTTTCCATCTTCAAGTGGACTCGAAAATGGTACATTAAACCATGTCAGGGCACAATACGTGGTGTTCATGTTACACAAGCATACTGTACCTACAGTAACTTTGGGGTGCAGTGTTTTTCAGTCCAAGCCAGAGTATGAAGTGTGAAAGCACACTTATTTGACATTTATGTAAGGAGTCTCCAGTGTCAACACCGGAGGTAAGGATGTTTAGGAGTTTAGTCTTTTTCTCTGAAGTAAGACAAGCTGTGTTTTTCATTTTACTGTATTAACTCCAGGAGAGAGAGAGAGAGAGAGAGAGAAAAGCAAGAGAGGCCGGTGAGGGACTGATTGTTTATAGCTGCTATACCAAGTAAGAACAGGAACTAGATTCATGGTCGTTCCACAACACTAACTGTAACTATAAACAGACACGAATGAGATTTTGTCAGGAATAAAATACTCCCGAACGTGTTGTTATAATAGAAAATAATCAATTTCATCAAGTCTGTTGTCTGTGTTTTTTTACTGTTATCAATAATAATAATAATAATAATACCAACAGAGCACTCAAAATAAAAAACTCAGGAAGTAAATAAAAACATTTTCTACAATTTCTTCAGCTTGCTAATGATTCCAGGCAAGAGAACATACAGTACACCAGATGGGTTTAGCTGAGAAGATTCTGTTCAGTAAGACCTTCTCCATCTGCACACTCAAGATGCCTTAAGAAATGAATCACATGTTTTGATTTTCTTGTTTTGTCTTCTTACAGTTTTATACTGTAAATGAAATCTATAAACAGCTGTAGTCTTGTAGCACTGATGTATAATACACCGAATATCTTGTCTGAGTAACCTCTTATCCGAAACATAAAACTGACTGGGGACCCAGAGGGGGATAGAAATACACATATTTATTTTTAAAGATATTAGCCTTACAGGGAAAACGTTTTATCCAAACTTAAATACCTGAAAAAAACAAACAGGTCTATGAATAATGAACAGACTTAGTGTTCCTTTGAGGGAATGTTCAGGAGTAAATAAGCTTTTTGGCTCCAATAAATAGGCAAAATGTTATTGTGCGTGTTTTTATAATTATTCAAAGGTTTAGCTAGATTGATGGAAACAGATCTGTTCTGAGGGAATTGATATTTTACAGATAAGGGAAATATGCAGATAATAATTACAATAACTGACGTCATATTCCCATCCATAAATCTTAATATTTGTTATGGTGGTATCAATGGACATGTAAGTACATTTGAAAAAGAAGAAAGTAAGTCTTTATTTGTCACAGCCATGATACAGCGTCCCAGGAAGCAAGACCTCACACAGGGTCTCACACAAGGGCCCAACCGCTTAATGGAGCTGGAACTTAAATTGTTATATTTAAATTATTTGTCAGATGTACACTCACCTAAAGGATTATTAGGAACACCATACTAATATGGTGTTTGACCCCCTTTTGCCTTCAGAACTGCCTTAATTCTACGTGGCATTGATTCAAAGTGCTGAAAGCATTCTTTAGAAATGTTGGCCCATATTGATCGGATAGCATCTTGCAGTTGATGGAGATTTGTGGGATGGACATCCAAGGCACGAATCTCCCGTTCCACCACATCCCAAAGATGCTCTATTGGGTTGAGATCTGGTGACTGTGGGGGCCATTTTAGTACAGTGAACTCATTGTCATGTTCAAGAAACCAATTTGAAATGATTCGAGCTTTGTGACATGGTGCATTATCCTGCTGGAAGTAGCCATCAGAGGATGGGTACATGGTGGTCATAAAGGGATGGACATGGTCAGAAACAATGCTCAGGTAGACTGTGGCATTTAAATGATGCCCAATTGGCACTATGGGGCCTAAAGTGTGCCAAGAAAACATCCCCCACACCATTACACAACCACCACCAGCCTGCACAGTGATAACAAGGCATGATGGATCCATGTTCTCATTCTGTTTATGCCAAAATTCTGACTCTACCATTTGAATGTCTCAACAGAATTCGAGACTGATCAGACCAGGCAATATTTTTCCAGTCTTCAACTTTGGTGAGCTCGTGCAACTTGCAGCCTCTTTTTCCTATTTGTAGTGGAGATGAGTGGTACCCCCTGGGGTCTTCTGCTGTTGTAGCCCATCCGCCTCAAGGTTGTGCGTGTTGTGGCTTCACAAATGCTTTGCTGCATACCTCGGTTGTAACGAGTGTTTATTTCAGTCAAAGTTGCTCTTCTATCAGCTTGAATCAGTTGGCCCATTCTCCACTGACCTCGAGCATCAACAAGGCATTTTCGCCCACAGGACTGCCACATACTGGATGTTTTTCCCTTTTCACACCATTCTTTGTAAACCCTAGAAATGGTTGTGTGTGAAAATCTCAGTAACTGAGCAGATTGTGAAATACTCAGACCAGTCCGTCTGGCACCAACAACCATGCCACGCTCAAAATTGGTTAAATTACCTTTCTTTCCCATTCTGACATTCAGTTTGGAGTTCAGGACATTGTCTCGACCAGGACCACACCCCTAAATGCATTGAAGCAACTGCCATGTGATTGGTTGATTAGATAATTGCATTAATGAGAAATTGAACAGGTGTTCCTAATAATCCTTTAGTTGAGTGTACATTACAACAAAATTACATTTTGCATATCCCCGTTAGGGTTAGCCAGGGTACAGCACCCCGGGAGTTAAAGGTGTGGCTGTGCTGGGGCTTGAACCCCCAACCTTTCGATCAGTAACCTACAGCCATAATCGATTGAGCCACCACTGCCAATTGCCCACCTTCCAAACAGAAAACACCGCTATAATCCGCTGAGTTAATTTTCAATTGGCACACCCAGGGCAGATTACTGCCAGACCCACTGAATCAAGAACTCACTTAAATAGAACCTGTCTGACAATGTGAGGCACACTAAAAGATCTAAAAAAATATATTAAAAAAACACAATCTAAAGTAATTCAAGAACAATAAAAAAGTAACTGATAGGTGTCAGTCTGGAAAAGGGGTTACAACAAAGGCTCATCTAATGTTTGCCAAATAACATCTTGATTATCCACCAAAACTTCTGGATAAATATTCTGTGGCCTGATGAGACGAAAGTTTAACTTTTTGGAAGGTGGGTGTCCTGTTACATCTGAAGTAAAACTAAAACAGCATTTCATAAAAAGAACATCATACCAACAGTCAAACATGGTGGTGGTAGTGTGATGGTCTTTGTAGCTGCTTTGTAGCTTCAATTTGTAGTTTCAATTGATGGAAACATGAATTCTGCGCTCTACCAGAAAATCCTGAAGGAGAATGTCCAGTCATCATTTCATGACCTCAGACTCAAGTGCACTTGGTTTATGCAAGAGGACAATGATCTAAAACACACCAGCAAGTTGACCTCAGAATGGTTCGAAAGAAAATAAAACAGTTTTTGTAGTGGCCTAGTCAAAGTCTGCACTTAAATCCAAAAGAGATCCTAAACAGGTTGTTCATGTTTGAAAACCCTCCAATGTGGCTGAATTAAAAATAATTCTGCATAGAAGAGTGGGCCAGTTACACCATGTATAGCACTTGATTGAAGTTGCATTTACTCAGGTTGGCTTTATGTAATATTACAATTAGTTTGATGATCTGAATCATTTAAGTGTGACAAATATGCAAAAAAAAAAAAAAACAGGAAGGGGCAAATACTTTTTCTCAGCAAGGTGACCGTTACTTGTTTTATATCTCGGTGTTAAATCTATTCACCCAGTCTGTCAATCAGCAACAACTTGAGCTGGGCGATACTACAAAAGCATACCACCGTACTTTACAATGTTAAAGATGTAACATCTGTTCTCATGCTACCAATTAGAACTTGTCATAGATTTACTGACAAAGCCTGCGGTAAGGCAGAACCCAAGATATTATCGACCCAAGATATTGTCGAGTTATTGTTTTTCAGTATCAGTGGACATGTCGGCCGCTGCCAGCTCTGCCTGACGATAACTTCCTTTCAAGATACAGTTCTGGAAACCAAATAAGAGAGCTCTGTAATTTACTCCAGAAAACTTCTGGAACGTCATCAAGAGGAGGATGGAGGGTCACAAACCATTGAGTAAAGCTGAGCTGTTTTTGTTTTTTTGCGAAACAAGTGGTATAAAGTTGCCCAACAGCAATGTGAAACACTGGTGGAGAGCCAAAATACATGAACTCTGTAATTGCAAATCAGAGTTATTATTCCACCAAATACTGATTTCTTCATGTTATTCAGTCAAAGCATTAACAAAATTTGTTTACAAATAATTAGCATTTTTCTTTTAATTATTAAAGCTCATGCTCTTGAGTTATTTTGATGTGTTGTGATGATGTCATTTCCCTTAACCATATACTCTAAATAACAATTGTTATATTTTGAATTCAGGAGAAATATTGTAAGCACTTCACCAAAAAAATTAAACAGAACTGTTTATCTCACCAATACTGTACATGCGCCTGTAAGAAAAAAAAAATAATAAGAAACTGATTATTTTGCAGTGCTCTCTTATTTTTGTTCAGAGCTGTATATGACGACCAGAGAATTCTTGAGGAACACACAAATTATTTGCATTAATGTTTCCAGCTTTATGAAATAACTAGTTCCATTTACAGTATGATGGTTATTAATAAACTTGACTAAAAGCCAATAAGGTTTTATTGCCTTGTGGACCTGCACATAGCGGTGTGCAGTTTAGTGATATAAAGTGATTTATCAGAAGAGAAGTTTTAAGTTTTAAGTAATACTGTATATGTGCATGAAACTCATTTGTAAATAACACTTGAAGTTGTAAATACAACTGTTCTTTGAAGTTAACACATGGTATTTCTACGAATATTGATATTTATGTGGATGGTAATTTACTTCAACTTTAAATGAAATATTTGAATATTTTGAGATGCAGGTTTTTTTATTTTCACAAGCTGTAAGTCTTAATCAGTAAAATTATCACAAAAAAGGCTTAAAACATGTGGCTTTATGTGTACTGAATCTAGAACATACAATTTTCAATTTAATTAGAATAAATAAAATGTATAACACAAAAATTATATTCTCATTTTGTGAGATGCACAGTATATGGAAATTGTCTTCAAAGCGAACTAGTCCCATTGATGTATATTTGAGAATGTTTTCTTACGTGTGTATACAGTATATACTGTATTGTAGACATTTCCTTCTATTTGTAAATAATTTGACTTCAAATAACTTCTGTAAATGTAATAACTATAAGTAGTAGTGTTTTACTGCTACATGTACCGTCTATAATACAGGTCTGAATGTACAGTATAATGCTCTATAATTACAAACGTATAGTAAACATGGATTTATGTTAAATGAGCATAAGGTTTGGTAAACATGGTAATACATTAATGTATGTCCAGACAGCCATACAGTATGAATCAACTGCACTGCTATAATGAAACACCTGGTGATTTACATTTAATATTAGAATTGCAAAACATTCTCCAATGCAGAATTATGTTTCTTGATCATCTGGGAAAACAGTAATCACTACAGTGACTCGAGCTCATGGTTATTATACTGGTATAAAACATAAGATTTAAGATGCGGTAATCAAAGAGATCATCCTAGGGGACCTGAATGCATTATCTATGACACGTATACTGTATATACAAGGTTTTGTGCTCAGCAAGAAAGCTGGCAACACTACTTTTTTTCACAAGCGATACAAAGAAAGACAGACTAAATCAAAAGAAAGACAAAAAACTAAATAACAGCCACTGTTTCTCTAAGCAATCTCACACAAGAGGGAGTGCTGTTATGCTGAACATCAGCACTGCTAGGATGCAGTTGTACAACAGTTTCACGAACACCATTTATTATGAACAGATTATGATATGTTTGTTTATTTAGTTATTTTGCTCCGCCCACACATATCCTTCCATGTCTGGTGGAACTAATTAACCCGCGACTGTCGGATCTGGCGACTGACAGTGTAATTAACAGGAGGTGAAAGTAGTTTTAAATTCTTATCTGTACTCTATACAGTAGCCACAAGGTGAGGAGAATAAACCATAGAGGTGGTGGACAGTCCTGAGAAACTTACAAAATTTACTTTATATTTCCGTTGAAGAATATCAGCTCCGTTAACTTCTGGGTTTTGGGGTTGAATCCCAAATGGCGTTAAAAGGAAAGCTAGTGCGCTATGTAAGGTGTACAATCCATTGTTCCACACATCAAGTAGTGCTCTGCGTTAAGTTTCTCTGCCTCAAAAGTTACGAGCTGTTTAGAGTACTATAAAACATCTAGCTCACATTTATTAAACATCGATACACGTTTGATACAAAGATTTCAGTATTGTTTATTCCTCTGTGTTAGCTAGCTCGTCTGTGCGATTGTTCATTCTTTACACTTGGGTAATGTTAGTCTAAAGCTATACGAATATATTGCATATTTTCTTTTCATATTAACACTAAGTTTTAAATAGAAACTTTTACTGTAGCAATGTGGGAACACAATTAATCTTTATAATCTATAAAATCAATATCCAAGAGGAGCTATTATGTAAATATCACGTCATTTCTAAACCTCAGAGCTGTGAGACGTGTTAAATATAGTAAGTCTCACTGTCTATTATACGTCACAATTAATGGACCAAAGGCATCAATCCTTCCAAGTTATGCCCTCACACACTATCGACAGCCTCATCAAACACCCCAGAGAACAAAGCGCCCGACTCTCAGCTCCAGCACGCAGGTGACAATAAAAGAAATGCAAAAAGAAATGGAGAGACAATGCCACTCCATTCCTCAAAGGCCATGTGAGGATTTTCAAAGAATGTCTCAGCATTTTATCTGAATCTTCAAATAGCCTGGAGAAGCCCATACAGACATGCTGAGAGAAAAGCTGCTCGCCCGGGAGCGAGCTCGCTGGGGTCCGGCCCACATTTCCCTGGCTAATAGCTTTTTCGGATAGGAAGTTAATTCTGAGGTGGAATTAAATTATAAAGCATGTCAAAACAAATTAACGTCTCAGTGCAACCAGGTGCATTGTTGACAGGCCGGGGGAATTTGTAATCTCGAAGTAGCCCTCGGTTCTATTAAGAGTGTGTTCTCCTAGACAATGTTAATTCATTGAGTTTGTCCTTTCTCTGTCCCCTGTGTGTGTGCGTGTGTGTGTGGCCATGTTTTTTGGAAAGACCTTAACAAAAAAAAGATTCAGCTCACATATCAATGTTTTATGTGGAACCCTAAAACAAAGGGAGCATTTTATAGAAATTAATGAATGGATGAAATGGATCCATCTATTATCCTTGAATCCTCGTTCCCATGCCTTGTTTATTCATGCTCATAATGGTCATAGTGGGGTTCAGCCTCAACCTAAAACACATATATTCTCCATGTTCATGGTCTACTAGTGGCTACGAGAGAGTAGAACCCTTATATACCCTTATAAATTCCACAATATACTATTAGATCACTTTAGGTATAATTTCCAGACACGAGGTCACTGGTACAGTACATGAACCTTACTTTCAGGCTCGAGAGTAGTCCAAAGAACCGATACTAGGTCCTCTTCTCCTACCCGTGGTGCAGTTCCCCCCATCATTAGTGGAAGCTCGCTGCTCTTGGTTGGTCCATGACAAGTACCATGACTCAGCTGACATGACACATTACATAATGCTTTATGTTTATTAATAGTGCGGCAGGAGTTGATTGGTCAACAGGGAAGATTAAAAAATCTGAAGGGCTGTAGATCTTTGAGGTGCCAGTATGTGCACTGAGAAGTTCATTAAAAAGGCATGTCTCATGATAACATCCATGAATCTTCATACAAGAGAGCAGTGCATATCTGCATGCAACTACAATTCTATGTGAAAGCAAACATGCGAAGTGTGAAATGGTTTAACAGCCTAAGGTATTGCTCTAGATGGTTTCTATTTGGAAGGGTTTTTATTGTGTTTTTTAAAGTTTTGATTGTACAGAATAACAGAACACAGTTCTGAAAGGGTTAACTCCCTTAATTTCTATATATAATCTCCTGCTACACAAACGCACTTATTCCAGTGTTTCACTAGTGCTTGGACACCATCAAGGTAGAAAGTCGTGATCTGTACATCTGAAACGCCGGCCTCCCAGGAACTCCTTTAATAGCCTAAACATGTTGAAATGGCTTGGAGCGAGGTCAGGACTGTACAGGGGACTCCCAGTCGAGTTTCTGTAACGTGCAAGTAGTGATTGTGTGTACAGTTCACACACACAGATGCATCTCTCCCGTAAGTTGACAACGAGTTATACGTAGACGTTTCACTCTCAAGAATTGTTATTCTTACAAATTCAAAATATAATTTTAAAAATTTTTATTTATAAATTTATATATTTTAAATATTTTTAAAAATGTTTTTATTGTGGAGCTTATACGCCTTCATTCACCAGAAATTGTATTAAAAGTCCCGGTTTGACTTGAACGGCCATTGTAAAACAGCTGAATTTTGCTTTGAGACAGCTGGAAGATTTAACCGTTGCTTGAGGACACCCCTTGAGAAACCCTTTTACCTTAGAGAGTAAACACAGACAGTGGACAGTGACTATGGATTTTTAGTTAACCTCCTGGCAGAGGCAGACCTTAATGATAAATCTGACACCTCTCAGTATAGCCAGATTAAGGTTCCTTGTAGAATCCTATAAACAAAAAACGTGTTCCAGTGTACCAAGCTACTGTAGTAGCCTTAATTATTCAAAGCAACCCTTTTTCTCTGAGATATGAACCCTTTTTAAGTGATTTGACTTGTCGTTTTACTGAAGACCCCATTTGACCAAATTCACACACATTTAATCAGTGTGCTAACACACACACACACACAGACACACACACACATATATATATATATATATATATATATATATACTGTATATATATATATTTTTTTTTTAAATAACTGTTTAAAGATTACACCTTTGCTAAATACAGTGACGGTAATTAGATTTATAGTCTAGAGGACCAAACTTTGGCACAGATGAGTCAACACACTCATCTATTCAGCAGTAATCCACCGGCTTCACTGTGAAGGTCACACTCGGTTCCCTCCGCATCCAAGCCGGCGGTTAAAGAGAGTCGCGGGCTGCGCATACTAAACACGGGGCCCTCACAGAGCCGTGCCGAAGGGGAAGGGGTGTAAGGTCACCGTCAGCTCTTTAATTACTCAGAGAGAAAACGAAAAGCACAGGAAGTAAATATATTCTAATGGAGCTCATGAGTGTAGGAGTTCGAAATCGTACTGTTGGGCTTAAAAGAGAACTTTTTACTTTTTTATTTTATTTATTATTTTTTTTGTTTCCTCTGGGTTTTAAAGGGCACCTACGGTGCTACATGGACTTTTTCAAGCTGATTTGACTGCATTGTGTGTTAGGAGAGTGTGTACACAACCACTCTACAATGATAAAGAGCCGCCCAGCGAATTTCTTTTAATTTAATAATATAAGATGCCCCTTCTGAAATCAGGCCGTTTTCAAAAGCCTGTCGGTGTGAAGTCACACCGACAGAGGCCGCTCCTACTACAGTTGATTGACACTGGTGTTTTAGCAAAGACCCGCCCCGAGTGAAAAAAGAGCCGTCGGCCATTGTTTTTCTACACTGGAGCAAAATGGCGCCTACATGAGTGTGGTGTGCTATTTGTTGCAGAAGTGCGGTGGTCTAGTGGTTAGGATTTGGTATGAGTAATGAGTATTTCTTTTTATTGATATTTATTCCTTATGTACAAGCTTTTATTTTCTCTTTAAGGTCACTGGCTGTCGTATAAGCATTTCACTGCATATCATACTGTGTATGACTGTGTATGTGACAAATAAAATTTGAATTTGAATCAAAGGAGAGGAAGATAGGTGGAAGGAAACAGAGGGGGGGAGAGAGAGGGAGAGAGAGACAGAGTATGGGAAGGTGAGCGTGAATGAACAGATGCAAGAGGAGACAGGAAGATAGCAGCAGGGAAGATTTAACACGTTAATATCAGATCTATGAGGAAGAGAGCAAGAGAGTAGAAATAACTCCTTTATATATAAAATAATTCTAACATCATGTAAAATTATTTTTAACTGTTTTTTAAATATTTTTAACTGTTGTCAAAGCTATACCCCACTTGTATTGTGAAGACACGCCCCACAGAACTGGGGGGCGGGTTCAGTAGAGGTCATTCACATTTAAAGGAGCATGTACTGAAACAGGTTGCTGAGAACAGAGCTACTTTTTACCAGGTAAAAGTAATGTTTTTTTTACACAACAATTGAGAATTTTTAATTAAAGTATACTACAAACTTTTCATTAGGACCCTAAAGAATCATATTAACCTATGCAAAATTGAGACTGTATGTCTCCTTTAAACGTTTAGTGACGTTTAGTAGGCTACTTTTACAAGAGGTCATGTTTTGTTGTGGAGTGACATTTAGTCAAAGTTGCATCTGATTAACAGAATGAATATTATTTCTCAGATGTTTCATTTAGTAGATGCTTTGATCTGGTGTTTAATTATACTGAAGACAATTTTCCTGTTTGTATGAAATGTTTAAACATGGCTGGCATTTTCACCGTTTATCCGATTTTTAGACTTCTTGATTCAGCAGAAAATAAATAGTTATTATTATTATTATTATTATTATTATTATTATCAAACGTTAGCCTAATCTTCTTAAAGGTAACATTTTTACCATATTTTCCCTTTCAGTCATACCTGAAAAATGCAGGTTTTGGCCAAACATATTTATAATAAAAGATTTTAACAGCTCACTCAAACATACACTGATAGATTTTATTTCACATCAATGAACATAATTATTTTACATCTCACTGGACAGAATATGAGGAAGCTTCTATACCAGAAACAGTGCGATGGGGGGAAAAACAGGAATAAAGGATGATGAAAAGTAGACACAAAACAACTCACCACTTCATTTGGGTCAAATTCCTAGTCCTGCATCAAATACCAAAATTAATTAAGGAGGTTTGAAATGACTGGGACTGGGTTACGAGCTGTCCAACGCATTGTTAGAACCTGAACCATCAACTTCGTGGAGGACATCTGGTCAGATAAAAATCATAAATGGAGATCAAGCATTAAACACTTAGTGAAGTTGCATGGTAGAAAGTAAATGTTTAATAGTGAAAGTAAGAGTGATTCCATAGACACAATGTTATGAGAACTAGGATTAGGACTAAACAGTTGTGAGTCCATAACCACTTGTTATTGAGACTCATCAGACAAAAAGACTTCAGTTTGCTAGAGAGCATAAAGACTGGACCTTGGAGCGATGGCAAAAGGTCATGTGACCTGATGAGTCCAGACTGACCCTATTCCAGAGTGATGGGCGTGTCAGGGTAAAAAGGGAAGCACATGAAGCGATTCACCCATCATGCATAGTGTCCACTGTACAGGCCTCTGGAGACAGTGTTATGATCTGGGGTTGATCAGTTACTCAGGTCTAGACTCAGCAACATTATGAGGCAATAAACTGAAGTCAGCTGATGACCTGAATGTACTGAATGACCAGGTTATCACATCTATGGAGGGTTTCATCCCTAATGGTGCAGAAAATATTCCAGGACAATTCAGAAGGAGTGGTACTGGGAGCAGAAGGAATCATTTTCACAAATGAACTGAACACCGAATCCTAAGTAAATGCATCACAGAAAACATTACTAATATGAGAAACGGCTGCAGCTACACAACTGTCAATCAATACAGATTCATATCTCAGTTGTCTCGTCTGCCATCTTCTTCATTTGTGGGGGGAAAAAACCCCACTGCTATTTGCTATATGGAGAATCTCATACTAGTGTAATCTAATCTTAAAATGCAGACGCTGCAGGAACCCCAATAGTGGCTGAGCGTTGTAATATACTCGTAAAAATGTTGTGATGATGTCAATTTTGAAAGTTAGAATGATTTTGATAAAATGACATTGAGATAATGTTGAAAGAACATTCCAAACGCAACGTTGCAAATACAAGTTCATAAGAATAAAATTTCAACCTTAATTCTGAGCGATTAAGATCCATTCACATAACATCCCACCACATCCATGGCACCTTACGTTTCTCACAGGGTTCAGAATTCTGTCTCATGTCACACGTCTCACATGTCACCACATCTCATCACTTCTTTGCCTTTTGGCTAAGATCAAGTGTAGTGTCTGTTCTTCTTACTTTAATATTTGATATGTCCTCCAAAATTGAATGGATTAGGGAGCTGGAACAGAGTCTCTGCACATCAACCTGGTATTGCAGTTTCTCCAGGAATGGTGCTGTTATGAGAGGGCACTCCAATATGGTGCCACCAGCTCTGTTGTCAAGTGTTGGAGCCCCAACAGAGGAGTTAGAGGGGGAAGTTGGGGCGAGGGGTGATTGTGGTAATAGTGGTTCTAATATATATATATATATATATATATATATATATATATATATATATATATATATATATATATATACACAGTGGTGTGAAAAACTATTTGCCCCCCTCCTGATTTCTTATTCTTTTGCATGTTTGTCACACAAAATGTTTCTGATCATCAAACACATTTAACTATTAGTCAAAGATAACACAAGTAAACACAAAATGCAGTTTTTAAATGAGGGGTATTATTATTTCGGGAGAAAAAAAATCCAAACCTACATGGCCCTGTGTGAAAAAGTAATTGCCCCCTGAACCTAATAACTGGTTGGGCCACACTTAGCAGCAATAACTGCAATCAAGCGTTTGCGATAACTTTCAACGAGTCTTTTACAGCGCTCTGGAGGAATTTTGGCCCACTCATCTTTGCAGAATTGTTGTAATTCAGCTTTATTTGAGGGTTTTCTAGCATGAACTGCCTTTTTAAGGTCATGCCACAACATCTCAATAGGATTCAGGTCAGGACTTTGACTAGGCCACTCCAAAGTCTTCATGTTGTTTTTCTTCAGCCATTCAGAGGTAGATTTGCTGGTGTGTTTTGGGTCATTGTCCTGCTGCAGCACCCAAGATCGCTTCAGCTTGAGTTGATGAACAGATGGCTGGACATTCTCCTTCAGGATTTTTTGGTAGACAGTAGAATTCATGGTTCCATCTACAGTATCACAGCAAGCCTTCCAGGTCCTGAAGCAGCAAAACAACCCCAGACCATCACACTACCACCACCATATTTTACTGTTGGTATGATGTTCTTTTTCTGAAATGCTGTGTTACTTTTACACAAGATGTAACGGGACACGCACCTTCCAAAAAGTTCAACTTTTGTCTCATCGGTCCACAAGGTATTTTCCCAAAAGTCTTGGCAATCATTGAGATGTTTTTTAGCAAAATTGAGACGAGCCTTAATGTTCTTTTTGCTTAAAAGTGGTTTGCGCCTTGGAAATCTGCCATGCAGGCCATTTTTGCCCAGTCTCTTTCTTATGGTGGAGTCGTGAACACGGACCTTAATTGAGGCAAGTGAGGCCTGCAGTTCTTTAGATGTTGTCCTGGGGTCTTTTGTGGCCTCTCGGATGAGTTGTCTCTGCGCTCTTGGGGTAATTTTGGTCGGCCGGCCACTCCTGGGAAGGTTCACCACTGTTCCATGTTTTTGCCATTTGTGGATAATGGCTCTCACTGTGGTTTGCTGGAGTCCCAAAGCTTTAGAAATGGCTTTATAACCTTTACCAGACTGATAGATCTCAATTACTTTTGTTCTCATTTGTTCCTGAATTTCTTTGGATCTTGGCACGATGTCTAGCTTTTGAGGTGCTTTTGGTCTACTTCTCTGTGTCAGGTAGCTCCTATTTAAGTGATTTCTTGATTGAAACAGGTGTGGCAGTAATCAGGCCTGGGGGTGACTACAGAAATTGAACTCAGGTGTGATAAACCACAGTTAAGTTATTTTTTAACAAGGGGGGCAATCACTTTTTCACACAGGGCCATGTAGATTTGGAGTTTTTTTTCTCCCTTATTAACGTAAACCTTCATTTAAAAACTGCATTTTGTGTTCAATTATGTTATCTTTGACTAATAGTTAACGTTTTTTGATGAGCAGAAACATTTAAATGTTACAAACGTGCAAAAGAATAAGAAATCAGGAGGGGGGCAAATAGTTTTTCACACCACTGTATAGTTGTAGTGCAGCAACCAAAGTTCAAGTCTTGTTAAAAAAATTTGGTAAAAGAAATATATATAAATTATTATCAAGCAGGATGAGCATTAAACATTTATTTTGATTTAGATATTTAAATAACTACTAGAAATAAATGCGTTAAAAGCATAAAGAATCACGCATTATAAGCATTGTGTTTGAGGCGTTCATTGAATTCCAGCGACGTTTAGTCAATGTTGTTCCAACAAACAACCTAATTTGGAGCCTCCAAATTAAAAACATCTAGTGGTCTGTGATCACACACTATACACACAATGAGGACAGGCTTCTTGTATTTCAAAGCATGTTCGAATTCTACGTGCCAAGTCCCCAGCTTGCATCGTCCCGCTGGATAATGAGCAGCTGCCTAAATAGCACTCGGTACTCCGATACTTTAATGACACCAGAAGTGCTTCAATACTATTAAACCTGTTTCATCATTTAGTACCAATTGTCTATAACTTAAAAGTAACCTGTAAGCCGTTCTTATTATAATATGGGTTTCATATATGCAAGACATGACTACAGATGTACAGTATGTGTTGTGCATGAATGCACTCAGTTTGCAACTAAAACAATGTAGAGCGACGAATATGAGGGGCAGAGGTCTCATTGTTTAATATTCTGGCTCTTTAGACACAAGATGGAGCAAACCACGCAAAGATCAGCATCTTCCGGTGATGTGAATCGCAGTGTGTGCTCTCCATGTGATGCATGATGCTGTGAACAGTGCTGCTTCCAGCGTTGTGTTTAAAAAAAATAAAAAATCAGTGCAAGTGGACAGGACAAGATGGACAGGTAGAAAAAGCCTCTACTGGGGAAAAAGATTTAAACAAACTTTCAACTCTGTTGTTTAGAGTAACTTTTTTTAGTTCATTGTTGAGGCTATGAACTCATAAAAATTGCTATGAACTGTGAACATGAACCTTTCGTTTTATTTTGCATCAACTTTGAGACAGCCCTTGTGAAATGTGAACTTGCACAAAAAATAACTTCACAAAAAAACTTCAAGGTGTGTAAAATGGGTTTATGTTGTAAAACTGCTCTCAGTGAAAAAGTACCAAGTTCCTGAAACATAAAACTAAGTAGGTGAAAAAGCAAAACGTAAAAAAATAAAATGTGGTTTTAGAGGGATTTAGATTTTTTCTTATGCTATGAAACAACTTTGTGTGTGCAACCAGGGCATGGAGCTAAAAACAAAACTAAAGATGTGTAAGGTCCTATAATGTGTAACGTAATTGTCATTTTGTTAAAATAGTACTGAAGTATCAGTAGTATCAGTACCCGTACCAATAACCAAAATTTTTACCTAGATGGATCCATGGGAATTTATACTGGATGTATTTTGTCAGTTACTGTACCTCATCACCAGAGGTGGAAAGTAACGAATTACATTTACTCGCGTTACTGTAATTGAGTAGCTTTTTTGTGTATTTCTACTTTTTAAAGTAGTTTTAAAAATCTGTAATTTTACTTTTACTTAAGTACGTTTTGTTTGAAGTATTGTAATTCGCTACATTTTAAATCATATTCGCTACTGAGTAAAAAATAAATGAATGAAAATGATAAAACAATAAAAAAAATATTATGCTTTGTATAAATGCTCCGTTGTGCTCGCGCGTGTGTATCATGTCCTGGTCGCGCGCCGCTCCAGACTCCACTCCAGGTTTTCTGATATCGGCATCACCTGACCTTCCACACGGTCGCTTCCGCCCTGAGTGACGTCATCGACTAACGCGACTGGAGAGAGACGCGCGAAAGATGAAAGAGGTTGTGATTTTGGCGTTTTGACATTTGGTTGTGTATTCTGGTTTTACTTTTTGCCTCCAATTGACTTTGATTATTGCTTTGTCCCTATGGTTTGGTTGGTCTTTGTATATATTTGTAGATAATTTCACTGTATGTCTGTGCACTCACTAGTAGCAGGGGCGTGGCTGCCATTTATTTTTGGAAGAGGGAGTTTATTTGGGAATTTATTTGCTCAGGAATAAAATAAAGATAGCTGACTACCTTATTGTACGGAATGATGGGGGGGGGTGATAACCTTATATATATTATGTATATATAATTTTATCAAAGCAGTCCCACAGCTTAATCATAGCTAAAACAATCCAGTGAAATATTAGACTGTGAGACTTTTTTGAGCCAGGTATTTTATATAGTTTAGCTTAGGTTTATATTTTATATAGTTTATATAGGTTTAGGGAGTCTGGGAAGGGACCTGTATTTTTGTTTGTGGTTTTTTTTTTTTTTGCAGGTAATCTAGCTACTAAATATAAATACCATTTTGTTTATTATTTTGGCCTGGGTCCATCCTGAATCTGATCCTCCTCCTGTTGTGTGTGTGTGTTTGTGTCTGTCTGTGTGTGTGTGTGTGTGTGTGTGTGTGTGTGTGTGTGTGTGTGTGTGTGTGTGTGTGTGTATGTATAAAAACCTCATTATTTCATCAGTTAATGATTGGATCTAGTTCTTTCTGCCATATACCACCATTTCCATACAGTTTAAAATAGAACCCTGAACCATTCTTTTGCTGTTTGGCCCTAGACTGGGACGTAACACCATATTTAAGTGACCACTTTGATTTTCAAGCACAAGAAAGACAACAGCTTTATTATGCAAAGGTGTTCCTTCAGTTAAAAAACAACTAGTTTGAGATTTTATATCTGCTCATCTTTTTTGAACTACGCTAGAATGCCTCATCCCACCCCGCTGTTAAAAAAATAAAAATAAAAAACTTTAAAACCTTTACTCTGAGTACATTTTTTAATGAGCTACTTTTTACTTTTAGTTGAGTAGATTTTTATAATGGTAACTTTACTTGTACTTAAGTAAAATTTCACTGAAGTAACAGTACTTGTACTTGAGTACAAAATTTTATTACTCTTTCCACCTCTGCTCATCACATATAATATAATAATTATACACTGTCTCTACAAAAAAAACATTTTAACTAAGCAAATAGGTAGAAGGGTTCCATTGGATTCCGTTGAATTACTGCCATGATTAATATGGGTCCGGGACAACAAGCGAACAACAAAGGAGATTAATACTGAAACTATTAATATTAGGCTAAGAACTGAAAAACATTTAAAAATTATTAATACCTGGAAGGATTGTGGCTCACTTAGTGAAATTAAATTGTAAAACAAAATAATGCAGTAGAACTGATGGCTATGTTTAATAGTGAAAGTAAGAGCGTTTTGACAAGCACAATGTGACGAGAACTCAAGTGATTGGGACTAAATGTCTCGGGTTTACTTTGCTGTAACCCTGTTCCCTGAAAAGGCGGGAACGAGATGCTGTGTGAAAACACTATGGGAAACATCTTGTCATGTTGCCGGTTGTGAAGCATGTGTGTATAAACACGCCAAATTTTGGCCTATATAACCTCGGTCAGGTGACGTCATCTGATTAGACGAACCTGCAGGTTATACATAGTAGTGAGCCAGAGGCATTCCTCAGTTTGATTTGTCTGAACGGACATTCGGTCATGTGGCAGTGCGGCATTGGGACGCAGCATCTCGTTCCCGCCTTTTCAGGGAACAGGGTTACAGCAAAGTAACCCGAGACATTCCCTTTCAAAGGCTTCACTCGATCCTCCGTGAAAACGCTATGGGAACGAGAATACCAACGCCGCCGCACTGCAAGTGTCTGGACCCCAAGGTTGTGTAGCGTGTGCGCACAAGGCCGAGAAGGTCTCAGAACTATGCCTGGGCAGCTAACTCAGGGCTTTCTGTGAGCCCGGAGTAGCATAAACATCCAGATTATAAATGTAACAAATGTGTCCACGTCACACAATTGCTGCAGGGGAGTAACTCTTGCAAGAGCAATAGATGAGGCGACCCCTCTGGTCCAATGGGCCCTGATTCCTAGAGGTGAAGTGAGCCCATGTGCCTCATAGGAGAGGGCAATAGCATCTCTCATCCAGTGTAGTGGCGGTCGCACCGCCGGTTGCGGTCCCAAACATGTAAAAACTGCTCTGACTTACGCCACTGGTTGATGTGGTGGATGTAAATCTGAAGAACATGTACTGGACACAGTAAGTGAAGTCTCTCCTGCTCCGAAGCTGTAAAGGCGGAGGACAGAAGGTTGCAAAACAGTAGGGTGTTTTTTTTTTTTCTTAGGACGATAGCTCAGTGAGGATGCAGTTACGTGTGTCCTGAAAGTACTAGGGCACAAGCCTGAGGACAACTTTCCTGCAGAGACTCCGACACTGAAACAATTCGGCAGTGGACTGGATCTACCTGCTTCTCACGCACTTGCTGCAGGGGAATACCTCTTGCTTGTGCAATAGATGAGGCGATCCCCCTGGTTGAATGAGCCCTGATTCCTAGAGGCGAAGTAAGCCCACGTGCCTCATTGATGTTCCGTGCGAGAAGAAGGCCTCTCCAGCTCCCTTGGGCTGGACGGTCATCTAAGACCGTACCCCCGCCCGTGAGGGAAGCGTCTGTCGTTAGCATCTGTGACGACAAGACGAACTTAGAGTGGGACCCAGAGTCAGAACCGGGGTCTTGAATCACATAGGAGGGGTACAAAGCACCTGGTGCGTAACCCTTGTTGGGGATCGGCCCTAGAGTGAAATCCCCTTCAGTTGTGAAATCCCCACAACTGAAATGCTCTCATGTGCAGAAGGCCCAAGGTGTCACCGATACAGCTGCCATGGGCAAGTCTGTGGCCCGGCGTAATTCCAATACGCCCTATCTGAAGAGCCCCGCCAGTGCTCAAGTGTCTCAGCAGGTCAGCCTGGTAGGCCTGCAAAACCGCCCTGGTGTGCAAAGGAGTACCAACCTGACCTGCTGCCTGAAAAGTTTTTCCCTCCAGGGAAGATTAAAGTCTGCACAGTTTGAAAGGAAGTATTAGCTTTTCAGGAAAGATGATGTCCCAGGAGAGAGATAGCTTTTGAAGCGTCTCTTCTATCTGGGCGACATCATTTAACTCCGCGCTTCCACATCAACTATATTTAAACAAATAAATAAGTCGATGGCAGGAAAACACGGGATTAATACAGCTTATTCCATGAAAGGGTTAACTCAAATGGAGAAAGCTAAGAGGGGGGAGGTCGCGTCGTTGAGGCTCCTTGCACCTCCAGGGTCCGGGTTCGATTCCCGGCCAAGCTCGATTCCCGTCTCTGTGTGCATGGAGTTTGCATGTTCTCCCCGTGCTTGGTGGGTTTCCGGGTACTCCGGTTTCCTCTCACAGTCCAAAGACATGCAGATTAGGCTAATTGGCGTTCCCAAATTGACCATAGTGTGTGAATGAGTGTGTGTGTGCTCTGCGATGGATTGGCACGCTGTCCAGGGTGTACCCTGCCTCGTGCCCAGAGTCTCCTGGGATGGGCTCCAGGTCCCCGCGACCCTAAATACAGGATAAAGCGGTATAGAAGATGAATGAATGAATCCTCGGAGAGTATTTCCATCTCCGTGGTTTAAGCAAGATAGGATGTTTATCCTTACCCATTCACAGAAAGCCAGGGGCACGCTTGAGAGCGGACAGAGGGATTTCCAGATCCAACGAGGAAGTGAGTTTTAAGCACCAAAATGCGCCGCGGCTCGAAGCTTCTCAAGGAATGCGAGGCGCGCAAGCATTTTAATCGAAGCAGTAAAGTGTAGAGATCGCCCTCTGATATGGATATCACCCACGGAAGGACATCTTGTTTTAAAACTCCGATATCGATGAGCTAAACACTTCTTATTTTGGTTTTAAACACAAACATGCTCAACACAACGAGTTGAAGACAAAAGATCTGAGGAATGCCTCTGGCTCACTACTATTTATAACCTGCAGGTTCGTCTAATCTGATGACGTCACCTGACCGACGTTATATAGGCCAAAATTTGGCGTGTTTATACACACATGCTTCACAACCGGCAACATGACAAGATGCTTCCCATAGCGTTTTCACGCAGCATCGAGTGAAGCCTTTGAAAGGGAACAGCTGTGTAGCCGTAAGAAAACCACTTATCACTTACACTAATCATAAACAGTTTGCTAGGGAGCATAAAGACTGGACTTTGGAGTAATCAAAAAGGTCATGTGACCTGATGAGATTGGCCCTAATCCAGAGTGATGGGCATGTCAGGGTAAGAAGGGAAGCGCATGAAGTGATGCTCCCATCATGCATAGTGTCCACTGTACAAGCCTCTGGAGACAGTGTTATGATCTGGTGTTGCTTCAGTCTAGGCTCAGCAACGTTATGTGGCAATAAAATAAAGTCAGCTGACGACCTGAATGTACTGAATCACCAGGTTTTTCCATAAATGGATTTTCTCTTCCCTGAAAGCACAGCCATATTCCAAGCTGATGACGATGCCAGGATTTATCAGGTTCAAATTGCAAAAAAAAGGTTCAGGGAGCATGACCATGAGGTCAGGATATGTCCTGATCTTAACCCCATTGAGAATATTTGGGATGTGCTGGAGAAGGCAACGGTCCGACTCTCCTATCATCAATACGAGATCTTCGAGAGAAATGAATGCGACTCTGGACAGAAATAAACGTTGTGACATCGCATAAGCAACTCTATTGTGACCGGCCAGTGTGTGATCCAATGTGCCAGTGTGCCCACCCCTAGGTTGAAAAGGGACAGAGCTCAAGAAGAAAAAATGTGAAAGTATGAAAAATATTCCAGTTTAGTATACTGTAAGTATTCCAGTCATACCCCAGACACAACAAGCGTGTTGTAATTTGTATGGCGTAAAGTGAATGTGTATCAAAAACATTATTAGTACATAATATGCTGCACCACGCAAAATTTAAGACATTAATTTGAGTTCTAGGATAAAATGTTTCCTGGGTGATGTTATGAACAACACTTTATGTGATCTGTTGGGGGGGGGGGCAGATGAGTTCTTGGTCAGCTTATCACTCAGACTGTGAGCATTTGTCATTACAGGATAGGGCATCAGATGAGTCAAAACACTGGCATTATTTATAGTTAACTAAAAGTCTAGTTAAAAAAATAGCCCACATCTTGTGTATACATTACAACGTTATGACTTTGATTTAGTATCTGTAACAGCAGATCTCTAAAGCAATTCCTCATCTGTAGGACGATTAATAACCATTCACAATCTGACGATTTTGGGTTTAACTTTGTTGTTTGTTTCTATACTTATTATTTGTGACAAAATGGCAGGTTTAAAATAAATATTTCACAAAAGTTTTCTTTCCTCTTTCTCTAACTGGACTCTGAAGACAGCGGCAGATATTAGTGAGGCTTTAACAAAGTAGTGACAAAATCCACTCTCTACAAAGACAGGCTGAATTAATTTCAAATATTTAAAGCATTAAACAAAGTTTAAATATTCATCCCCCTCGCCAATTATGTAAAGACAGCTTTTAAACATAATGTCATGTCCGCGGCAAGGTGCAAAATGAGCAGGACGGGTTTTTAGTACCAAGTCTGCACCGGGTTTTGCTTGAATGCGTATTAATTATTATGAAATATTAATGAGTATCACATTAAACTCTGCACATTGTCTTTTTTGTCCGGGGTAAGTTTCTATATTGCTGTTTCTTAATCTATACTACAGAGGAAACATAAAGGACGTTTTTTGACTTTTGATTTTTCAGCCATGGACTACAATTAGCCATATCAACTGGTTCTGTTGTTCTTATTTTTGTTTATCTTATGTATGTTTTGTGGAAATTTTATTTTATTTAACTTTATTTATTACTTATAACTGCTTATATTACTCTCTTTTTTCTATTGTATCTTATCATATCTTAATGTATCTTATCATATTGTATCAAATCGTACCTTATTGTATCATATTGTGCCTTATTGTATGTAAGAGCCATATCACATTGTTATGTGAGATGAAGCTGCAGAATTTGTTGTTGTGTTTATTTTATTTTATTTGTTTTAATTCAATTCATTCTACCTCATTCTATTCATTAGTTAAGAATTAAGCACTAAGTTTATTACATAAGTCATAAGCTCTGAATGTGTTAGTTAAGCATCCATTTTGACAATCGTGAGTTGGTCTGTGATGTCATTCCACTATTACATGTATTTGTACTGTATGACTATCGTATGATAGAAAGTTCAGTTTAGATGCGGAAGGCTACGGAAACACAAGCTTTTGACCGTGAGCTGAATGCAATCAAATAGATATAACATAGGTTGTTGTAAAAGTCAGCAACAGGTGTTGTAACCACAGTGGATTTACTCAAGATGATTGTATGAAGTGTTGAATCTTTGCTGCTGAAAATAAAATACCAAGACAAAGAAATCATCAGACTTCCATTCTTGTGAGTAAATAATCAAACCAAAGCTACGCATCAAAACTAGTGAAATAACATGACCGCATCTACATTGTATTTCACCTTATTGTATCATATCATATCATATAATGTTGTATTGTATTGTACCTTATAGTATTGATTTGTATCATATTGTACCATATCGTATTGTATCATATTGTGCTTTATTGTATCTTATCGTATCTTATCTTTTCTTATCTTATAGTAATGTATCATATTGTATCTTATTGTATCTTATCATATGTTATCTTATCCTGTCATATTGTATCGAATCTATTGTAAAGATTCCTCTCACCCCAATCATGGACTATTCCCTCTTTCTCCATTGGGCAGGTGCTACAGGTGCCTCAGAGCCCACAGCACCAGACTGAAAAATACCTTTTTTCCCCCTCTGGCTGTTACTGCACTGAACAGCTGATTATGGAGTGTTAACTATTACACCACTGAGCTGTCACTTTCTGTCTGTACTGCACTGCTTCATCCACTATTCATCATTGCACTTGTGTATGTACTGTATACTACTTATATATCATTCAAAACTCAAATATACTGTGGGACGAACTTTATTACCTACTGCACCTTTTGTTTGTTATAACACAAATTAATAAATAATAAATAAATTGTAAATAGGCCACTTATGCACTTGTGGTTAGATGTTAACTGCATTTCATTGGCTCTGTACCTGAACTTTGCACAATGACAATAAGGTTGAATCTAATCTAATCTAATCTCCAGGAATCACCAGCATCCTATAAAATCTCAAATGTATTAAAATTTATGTATTCCACTTGAGCCCAGAGTTCTTCCTGGAACACCTTATAAGGTTGGAGAGGATTTACAGACCAAACAGAGCATTTCTTCACCTTCACAGGTTTGTATAAATAGATGTGGATGGATATTCAATTCCAACTTCACAAAACGTTACTAAAACCTTGATTTTGCTCCACTATTCCCATGTTGATGTTAAGGCACCGCTTTGATTTGGGGTCATTATAAGATGTGCTTAGAGGTGAGAGGCAAGTGTGTAAACTCAGTACATTCATTACTGGGGCAAATCCAAGAGGGTCAAAGCACAAGCCGGAGTAATACAGGGCAAGACATAAGACAGAATCAAAGAAAAATCACTAAGTGTTTTAAAAAGTGAGTTAAATAATGAATTGCATGTACAGTGAATATAAAAAGGTACATTAATCATGATTAACTACAGAACAGGGGAACATAATCAGGCAACAGACCATGACATGAACAGACTTAACAAAATCCTCAAATAAAACACATGACTCCCAAACAAAGTTGTGAGACTGAAACCATAGAACTTCAAGACGTTCTGAATTTGTGACATTCATTTACTGCTAAGTGGTAATTTTATAAGAGACCACCGGCTTTTGGGCTAAAATATCCTGGTACCTACATGTATATACAGTTTGCTATACATGTACTGTAGCTATCAATCTTCACAAGAGCCACAAAACTACTGAAACATATTCAGGAATAAAAACTATTTTGGTACAGTGGTATCTTGGCAGACGAGCGTCCTGTTTCACTAATTTTCACCTTAAGAACTAAAATTTAGAAGAACATACGAAGCATTTTCAGCATAAGTGCGAAGAAAAAATTAGTGTGTACTCCGGAAGCTGTTCAAAACTTTTTTGCGTCAGTGGAATGCCAAGTGAAGAACATTTACATATTTTTATGTATGACATAGCACCATGGGTCCCAAGAATGGTAGCAGGAATATTAGCAAGGACGGTAACAAGAAGAAAATGGAGCCACTTTCAGTTTGGTTTTTAAAGCAGCTGACGCCAAGAGGAAACAAATTAAGGTTAAGCGATGTTTAAAGTCTATTTATTTCATATTTTACTTCATTTACATGGCTTTTCTAAATGTTTTGATTGTGTTTATATGCAGAAATATGATGGAAATTGGTAATATTGGAAATATTTTTAGGTGGTTGGAATGGATTATCTTCACTTACATCACTTCCTATGGGGAAATGTGTTTCACAATACAAATTTCACCTTAAGAACTCACCTCCAGAACAGATGAAATTTCCATGCAGATGTTCTGCTGTATTCTGATTCCAATGGTAGTTTAGTGTGTATTTGAAAATGAGCAGAAATGATCGCTTTGAGAGTCCTTCTTTAAAAACACCATCACTAGTTGTGTGTCAAGGCTCTTGTCAGTATTATTGAGGGGGCCGTAAACGGGACAATCTGTAAACAGCGAGTTTGTTACCAGTTAACAGATGGGTGTGGAATGAGACTTCTTGCCCTTTGAGAAAGCATAGATCAAGGTGGAGGATAAGAAATGGTTATCGACCAGCTCGCTCTTTATCTGCCTCACAGGTGATGAACGTGGATTACAATCAGTTTCGGCTGAGAGTGAGAGAGAGAGAGAGAGAGAGAGAGAGAGAGAGAGAGAGAGTGAAAGAGACGCATCAGTGGTCTTCCTGAAGCTTTTCTCTGCTCCCCTGCTGTTCTGGCCACTTCATCACCGCCCCACATTACAAGAGGTCATCTCTCTCCTTTATGTACTTCCATACTATTTTAGTGGACCAGAGGGAGGATAAAAGTCTATTGCCCCAAACATGGTAGGAGGCTCTTTTTCTTATAGCACCGTAAGTCATAAGAATCCACGGTGCGAGCAGTACAATGCTGCTGAGTGTCCACAATGGCACCTCTGAAATGAAATGCCAAATGTTGTTCCTGCTACTTTTTGAAAATGTAAATTTGACACCACAAAGAAAAAAAATCAAAGACTTTCTAAAAAGGTCTTAAATCATATCGGAGAAAAAAAAGGATCTTACACACCGCCTGGCCAGCTGAAAAACACATGCTGCTTCAGAAGGGATAAATTATTGGTCTGCATCTAGCAAAGAAAACAACTAAAGATGATTTAAAATGATTGGATTAGGAAACTGGACAGATGGTGCTGAACTGTCATACTCGTGGAATAACTGTGGCCAGAACAAAAATCATGAAGATCATACAGTATTAGATAATATTTTTTATCGTGCCCTTATTTGTACAGTTTATTTTAATAGTTAAATTTATTTTCTTTAGTATTTCTTTTTATTCATATTTATTCCTTACGCATAAGTTTTAATTTTTAATTTTACATTTTTAAGGTCACTGGCGGTCGTATAAGCATTTCACTGCATTTCGTACTGTGTATGACTGTGTATGTGACAAATAAAATTTGAATTTGAATTTGAATCCCAGGATGTGGGGTTTTCTTATGGACAAACAGCTGTGTGTCCATAAGAAAACCTCTTGTTAGTGAGACTCATCAACTTCCCTATGGAGCATAAAGACTGGACTTTGGAGTGATGGAAAAAGGTCATGTGACCTGATGAGTCCAGATTGATCTAAATTCAAATCAAATTCAAATTTTATTTGTCACCGCCAGTGACCTTAAAAAAAAAAGCTTATAGATAAGAAATAAATATGATAGAAAATACATTTAACTAAGATAAAAATAGAAATATACTGTACAAATAAGAACATTCACAATATATCAAAATATAGAAAATATAGAAGAAAAAATATTAATTTGTAAAAATTCAGAAATTTAGTGTGGAGAAAAAAAAGTAAAAATTACTGAGAGTGTGCAATTATGCCTAAAAAGTGTCTTATTAAAGTGCAATGGTCCAGAAATTAAAACATAAATACGTAAGTGTACTGTATGTGTGCATGAATATGTCCATAATGTCCATGAATGTCCAGTCAATTTTGGATGTTAAAAAGATGGTATTAGTCCTGTGTGGTGGTGTGGTTGAGAGACCTTATCGCCTGCGGGAAGAAGCTCCTCCTCAGTCTCTCTTTGTTAGATCCTATTCCAGAGTGATGGGCGTGTCAGTGTAAGAAGGGAAGTGCATGAAGCGATGCTCCCATCATGCATAATGTCCACTGTGCAAGCCTCTGGAGACAGTGTTATGATCTGGGGTTGCTTCAGTTAATCAGGTCGAGACTCAGCAACGTTATGCGGCAATAAAATGAAGTCAGCTGACGACCTGAATGTACTGAATCACCAGGTTATCACATCTATGGAGTTTTTCTTCTTCCCTGATGGCACGGAGCATGTTCCAGGACAGTGTAAAAGAGCACGAGGAATCATTTACTGTATTGTAAATAAAGCTAAAGGTGTCTAAACTAAATCACAGTATGAGTGTATGAGGTACAGTATGGCAGCATGGCTGAAGTTGTGTAACTACAATAATTAAGCGGCTATAATGTAATGCATGCAGACCTTAACAAAAAAAAGTAAAAAATCATAATAAACCCGATACACCACCTGGTGATGCACAGCACGTTTTACTTTTTACGCTTTAATTATTGAACGAGCAATTCATCGACAAGGATATGCAAAATACTCTCCCTCATGTTGTTTATTGACTCACAGTGAAGGTCCATGAATTCACAGGTCAAAGACAGATCGGTGTACAGTTTGTGTGAGGGGAATGTAACCATAAAAAATGCTGCATTAGCTGTAAACAAAACAGCAAAAAAAATTTATAAATAAAATCTCTCCAGCCAAGGCTGGAAAAACAGAGACGTTTTACCCCTGACGAGATGCTCGAAGATGTTTATGATGCACGGTGCTAAGACAAAGAGATTCTCTAACTATACACTTATACAAAACAGTGTAGAAGTAAAAACACACGAGGATGCACATGTCCCTGAACATTTTTATTCATGGATTTATAAACGCCAACGGATCTGTGTAGCTGAAGGTGCCCGAGCTCACGCATACACAGATCAACCAGACAACGATGCAGCATGTGTGAATTTTCATGCAGAGCCACAATGGCTGCTTACACACACACATACCCACACACACATACAAGAACACACACTAACGTGATGGTGCTTACGAGAAGTCGAGCGCTCTGGGAATACTGATGCTCCACTGAAACGCTGAAGAAGCTGGATATTAATTAATGTGATGTATGAGAGCAGCGGCTGCTAATTTGGAAGTGTCGATGTATTAAATAACGTACATTAAAAGCTAAATTATGCGTAAATTGAGCTGCTTGCCATTGTTTTTCCACCAACATCCAGAATGAGGTTGTGAAACATGCTGATAAAACATGCTCCTCGGAGACAGCAATTATAGTGAGCTTCAAAATCCCAAAACACTCATTACTGTTTTTTCTTTAAAAAAAAAAAAAAAAAACTATGTCACTATTTCAATTTCAAAATGTATTAACAAAGTATCAAAAGTAAAAAGATCAATCACTGAACCGTTATGTGCTAATTGAATTGAAATGAAGCAATGTTTGGCTTATTATTCTCTTATACCAGTTACAGTACAGCAAAGTATGTGGAAAAAGAGTAAAGACTGGATGTATCCAAAATAATTAGATAACACAAGAATAAAATAGCTATTATACACCATCTGTCTATATACCTCTTTCCTGAGCAGCCCCATGGGGGCCTGGAGCCTGTCCCGGGGAGCTCAGCGCACGAGGCAGGGGACACCCCAGATAGCAGGGCATGGCCAGTGTTAAGTGTTAATCGCTTAGCCACTACGCTGCCTATTATTATCTAAATTGTACTTGTTTTATCTAAAAATCTTATTTGCCAATGAAACTTGTGCACATAACAACAAAGGTCTTGAATCTTGAAATCATGCACATTTTACAACAATCATAAGATGATAATAAATTATGTAAAAGTTAACAAATATACAGTAGGAACTTTCCTACGAGGGTTGTTTAAGTCAAACCGGGACTTGTGATGAACTTTCTGGTGAATGAAGGTGTGAAAGCAATCAGTGTTGGGTGTAACGTTGGAGTACTTGGATGACTTTTTTGATGTAACGAGTAATCTAACGCTTTAGGTCCGCCATTTAAGTACTCAGTTAATTAGTTATATTTTAAAAAATGTAATCCGTTATTCAGACGATTTATGTAATCCGTAAGCCAGACAGCAGTCATTCCCAAGACCTTATTGTGTGTGTGTGAAAGTCGTCCTACAAGCCCCGCCCCCCGATAACCCGCTCCCCTCCGTTATTCCTGCTGTTATACCCCTATCTCACCTATGTGGTTTAACTATGTGAGGACCAACGTGCGGAAAGATAGGAAGCTAATCACAGCGCCAAAACTCACAGTGAATCATGATGAACCGTACTTACTGCCACCTCGCGAAATGGCGTACAGTAGGTGAGATAGGGGTATTAGTAGGTAACAGATTATGGGCCAAAAAGTACTCTAACTAGTTAGTTTTATCAGAAAGTAACACTGTAATGTAAGTGATTACTTTTTAATGACTGTAATTTTGTAATGTAATTAGTTATTTTAAAAAGTAACATTCCCCAACATTGAAAGCAACTGACTTTTACAGAAGACGTCAAACATAGTACGTGATGATACTCTTAGCAACAGTAAAACATTTGAAAACATTTTAAAGAAGGCCGTAGATCTGTGAGTGATGATCAATCTGGACTGTAGTCATTACCGTGCACAATCAGCGAGTGTCTGATCTTTGAAAATTAGTGGATAAACTTGCAAACTTGCAGAAGAGACGCATCTGTGTGTGTGTGTGCGCGTGAACTGTACACACACTCATTCACCAACAGCACTTGCATATTGCAGGAACTCACCAGTACAGTCCTGACCTCACTCCAAGCCATTTCTACATGTTTGGGTTATTAAAGGAGTTCCTGGGAGGCCAGTGTTTCAGACACAAAGCAGGCAGTCCAATCATGGCTTTGATGTACTTTCTAACTTTCTACCTTGATGGCGTCCAAGCACTAGTGAAACACTGGGATAAGTGTATTATATAGAGAAATAAAGGGGATTATATTAGAGAAATAAAAGGAGTTTAAAATAAAATAAAAAGCCTTTGTTTATGACTTCAAAAGCTCACGAAAAATGCTGATGCAGAATAAAAGCAGATCCTCAATAGTTCTTCATATGTTCAACAGCCGATACTTTCCAATATGGTTCTATTTGGAACCTTTATTTCCTGAAATGAAAGCCATTTATTCATATGTTTTTTTTAACAAATGTACCAAAGAACCCAAAAAAATGTGCTAAAAATTTGCTCCACTCAGCAACTGTACGAAAGTTTTTCACCTGCAGTATTTTATATTGTTTATCTTGGATGATTCTAATGTCTAGCTTTCTACAAGACTTCTGCTTGAAACTTTTTTTTCCTGGAAGGTTGACCATACATTTGTATGTTCCTGCATAGCTCTCCTCCTCCTGAGAAAATATTACAGAAACCCTGCAACAAAATGAGTCACCCGGGCCTGTAAACCTGCTCCCCAGACTTGTACGGCACGCTGGAGAGGTTCTCCAATCACCCTGCTTTCCCTGTGATTGAATATGTGTGCCAATAAAACGGTTCACGAGCCGGATCGATAAGACTGGAAGCCGTGCCCTGAGCCTGCGCACCTGAACATCATCCTGAGATAATGGTTATGAGGTCGCACAAAGACTCACAGTTTGGGAACTTGGGGTTTTATTTAATCACTGCCGGGTCAGTAACCCTGCTTAATTCTTACTTCACATTCTGGAAACCAATAAAAGAAGATCTGTAATCAAAACCATGTCCAATTCCACCTCTGTCTATCAATCACACCGGGTATATTGATCATACATTCACTTCTTCCTTCCTGGTTATTTATATGGTAATGAGGGACATCCTCATCTTCTTTAATCTCCACATTTTCACCAGGGACTGAGACATGAATATAAAAAAAAAGATACAGATATAAAATATCAAATAATTGCTTATAAATATGCATATGAAACATCACTGCATAAACAAACACATCCGTTCTTCTTTCTTTTTTTCCTTTAGTTTGGAGAAGGCAATAAAATTAAATTCAATCAATGTTTAAAGCTCTTTAATGTGGGTGGTTTCTGGTTTCTGAGCTCTCACCCTGTTCTCAGGTGATCATAAGATCAAATCCCAACCATCCGTAGTCCATTTGACTGCGCTGTCTGGGTGGAAGGGGCGTTCTCTCTTCAAATAAACAATATACGAAATATTTTCTAGCAGCTTGCAATAGATTTAGCTTCATTTGTAAAAACTACTCAAAACTTCCCAAAATGAAGATATCTCAATGTGCTGTCAAACTATTCATATTGTCTATTAAATATCTCTTTCACACAAATTACTTTTGTTGTTGTTTGTTTTTATAAAACATATAATGTTTGTGGGATTTGTATATTTTTTTTTCCAATTTGGCCTCTGTCAATCACACTAACCAAAGAGGAGGGTCTGTGAGCAGGTGTATGTATAAGAGGGAGGATAGCACTTTCATCCACACAGAGGTTTTTATGCATCTTCCGTGTTTTAGAGGAAGCAGGTGTTCACAGCCTTCACACTTCCTGATTGGCCAGCTGTTGTTCGGTGGAGACAGCTGGATGGTGAGTCGGAAAAACAATTAATCTCACAAACATACATTTTATGAAAAAACAAACACAAAATATATTCAAATAATTTGTGCATAATATAAACAAATAATGTGTATGAATAAGTTGTTTAAAAGACGATATGAATAGTTGCACAGCAAAATGAGATATCTCCAGTTTGGGAAGTTTTGAGAAGTTTTACAGATGAAGCAAGATGTATTGCAAGCTGTTAGAATATATTTTGTATATTGATTATTTGAGTCACAATGGTGTGAAGAAGTCAAAATTACAATTTCTTTTACATCTAATCTATAGTAGGGTACATTTAGGAATATTAGGCAAAACTCTATTTTCCACATATTTGTCACAATGGATAAATTAACTGACAGTAGTGTTTTGGCCATGTATATGTTCGAATTAGCATCAATTAGGCAGCATGGTGGCTTAGTGGTTAGCACTGTCACCTTAAGTAAGTGGAGACTCTTGCTTTCAGCCCCTCCTGTCTCCCCCTTCTCATCTTACACAGTAAAACTTTCTCCTCTTGTCTGAAAACACACACACATTAACGGAAAGACTGTTGTTCTCTTCCAAATTATTAAAGCTTCTCCACTTTATTTTAATGTTGCTCATGACAGCATAACAGCCCGTTAATTTATGCTCATGTAATGATGAGATGGACAAACTGCTCGATGTCCCCGTTCTTTTATTTTCTGCATTGTCAGGTTATAGTACAAACTTGTGGATCCTGCATTTAAATCCAACTAAAAAAACTACTGAAAAACAAAATTCAGGCTCTATATCCTAGTTTACATCTCGCATTCGCGTTCACACACACCGGACTGCATTACCCACAATGCATCTCCCGCACTGGACTACACTTCCGTAAACAGCCGTCATAAATCAACATCTCTCTCCTGATGATTTTATCTGAAAAAAACACTGTTTTATCTGAAGAAAAACTTAGAGAAAACTAAGAGAATCACTGCTGTAAAGTAAAACAAACAAACAAATGAACCACCACCTTACCTCTGAGTGTCAGAGCAGAGTATGTCTCTTGCATTTGTGTGTGTGCGCGCGTGGTTTGACACTGGCGGCTACGCATGTGTGTGTGTGTGTGTGTGTGTGTGAAACGCATGCGCGCATGGCCGGCACGGTGTCGGGTTGTGCTCGCACGAGCGCACACACACACACAGCGATGAGATGAGGAATAAAATGTTTTTTTAACCTCTGTATTGAGAATTTATTTTGCTTTACTCGCGCGACCACATGTGTTATGAGAAATGATACACGTGCTGTACACACGTGCTTCCGAACACAAAATAAAATATGTTTTACAGTACATACACACACACACACACGTGGTCACAGTGTTATAGTAAACAGTCCAGCGTGCACGGATGTTGACTATACAAGTTATAGACGAGCACTACGACCCAGCAGGAGAGACGATTACCCACAATTCACAGTGCAAGAGAGAGAAAAACCGATGTCTCAGTTGTGATGACGTGACACTCGGCGTCAAAACAAGAAGCGCATGCGTGAAACATGATACTCGGTGCTTGTAAACCAAGACAACGCTCATTTTCCAATGTGTATTAAATGTATTAAAAATCTTTGCTCGTCTTGCGGAACACTCGTAAACCGCGTTACTCGCAATCCGTGGTTTCACTGTATATGTTTGCCGAGTTTAATTTTGGAAAAATACAGCAAACTCATTCATTGATTGCATCTTTGTTGTGAGCCACTGGCAGCAAATCATAAGGTAAGTTCTATTGCACAGAAAACCTTTTAAATTGCAAAGTTTGTTAAAGATCATGAGACTCATTTAAATCAATAATAAAAACTTCAGTTTACAGCATCATCATCCAAGTGATCCATAAGATAGCAATATCTCTTTTATAAATGTCACTATGTGTAAATATTAAACGGCTCCTAAATGCAGCGGAACCAAGCCTAGTGATAGTTTAAAGTTTCTACAAGAAGATTTTCAACAAACGTTTGGTCTGTGTTCCTGCATACAATAATATGCCCAAAAGAGTGAACGTCTTAAAGAGCATTTATCTCATTTTGCTGTCAGACTGTTCTTTTGTAGTTTAAGCAATTCGATCTGAAGTGTGTGAGGAGGAGAAAGAGAATGAGGGATAGAGCACAAGTGCAGTAATTACCCTAAACAGAAAGAAGGTAATTTAAGGAGTTCTTTCTCGTTAGCACAGCTATATTCACAGCTCGCTCTAATCTGCCGATCCAGACGCCTGCTGTTTCTCCTCTTTTTATATGCTGCCTCTAAATAAATGTCTCGAGTCTAAGAGGCAATTTGGCATCAGCCTAAAAGTCCTGTCTGCCTGTCTGTCTATCTGTCTGTGTGATTTGTTTGTTTTTATGTGCTTATAAATCAGTGACAAAAGCTCACTGGTGGCCACCGGCTCGTCAATTGGCTTTGAAGATGGTTATACCAGAGATTACACCATAGCAACGCTGTGGCATTGGTAGCTGAGTCATAGTTTTCTCACCCACCCTGCAGACGACCTGAGTTCAATTCCCACCCATTGCTCAAACCCCAGCCACTGGATGCAGAACCCAAGCCCACATAAAATGGGAGGAAGGGAATCCGCCGTAAAACCAAATTGTGTGAAACTTGTGTGGATCTGAAGGTCTTAGGTTCAAACTCCACAACCGAATTGCCACTTTTGGGCCCTTGAGCAAGGCCCTTAACCCTCAACTGCTCATGAATAAAAAATGTGAGTCGCTCTGGATAAGGGCGTCTGCCAAATGCCGTAATGTGAATAGATCAGATCAAAGCAGTGTTGAACTCTACATTGTGATTGATCGCTTATTTTAATATTGTATGATATTGTATATATGGTAACAAAATAGTTGATAGGGACAAAAAGAAAAAAAAAACTAAGGTATTGTTGATCTGAAATTTAAAATTTCTGTATAAAAAAACACGTTTGTGTAACTTTTATGGAAGGAGTCTCCAGTGTCAGAGCTTTGTAACAGTTATATGTGAAATAACTGTTTCTTATTATCTGGAAAAGATATACATGTAAAAGAAGCCGGTGAGTGTTTATACCTGATATGTATGATGTGACTGATAAATTACGACTTTGTCTTTGTAAAATATGAATAATGAAACGCTTAAGAGCATACAGTTACAGAAAAATAAATTAGCTCCATTCCATCACACCACACTAGTCCTGATTATTTCCCCTAATGAGCACAGCAGGGTGTGTTATTCCTTATACATCTCTGCACACGCTGTGCAGCGAATTCACATCACTTCCATTTTCCCACTCTTGTGTTCGGACCATTCGGGAGTTTGTAAATAATATCACACTGACTCAGTCAGGGAAGCGCAGAAGGCGAGACACACATCTGTATTTACATCCACGCACTTTTTTTTCCAGCAGTAAACAAGGCTAATAGCAGCTTCTGTGCTTCACAAAGCACTTATCACAAACTCAGCAAGTCAGCAGTCAGTCAGCTCTTAATTACTGTGCAGCAAAGCGTTACGGCGCTCACACACTCTTCATCGCCTCCTCTTTCAAATTGCCTTAAACACTCGGCTGCTCTCCCAAAATACGCTGAAGGCGACCGGCAATATTTTTCCATTTCATTTTTCAGTACTTGTTAAGTAATGAAATGTTAAATCCGTGTTCCAAAAGCATTTCGGATTCATTAATGTGACAAGCGACAGGGACGGGGCAGGTGATGTGGGCCTTGTTTGATTAGCGAGGTTTAGCATGCTCGAGCACGCTTCAGATCTGCTCCAAGGGATTCATGCATATGAGATGGAAAAAAAAGAGAGAAAAGAATTAGACTGATGAAATATTAGAATGAAACTGTTGTCTTTTTAGACAATGACAAAGAATCTACAGAAACAGTGTGTTTACAGAAAAGGGGGTCTTTTGTGACCTGAATTGGCCATTCCGATTATTATTATTATTATTATTATTATTATTATTATTATTATGTGCATTTAGTTTGTTTACTGTTGTGCTTTTTTGCATGAATAATCTAGTTCCCTTTCAAGGCTTCACTCGATGCTGCGTGAAAACGCTATGGGAACCATTTTGTCCAGTTGCCGGTCGTGAAGCATTGTGTGAAAACACGCCAAGATTTGGCTACCAAGACCTCGGTCAAGTGACGTCATCTGATTAGATGCAGGTGGAGGTTATAAAATACAGGTGAGCCGGCAACAACCTCAGATCATTTGTCTTCACTTTGACCTTGTTGTGAGCGTTTGTGTTTAAACCAGCAAAATAAGAAGTGTTTAACTCACCGATATCGGAGTTTTAAACAAGATGTCCCTCCATGTGTGATAATCCATATCGGAGGCGATCTTTACTGCTACGATTAAAAAAAAAAAAAAAGTGGTCGCGCGCATCGCATTCTCCGAGCCGCAGTGCATTTTGGTACTTAAAACTCACTTCCTCGTTGGATCAGGAAATCCCTCTGTCGGCTCTCAAGCGCGCCATGGGCTTCCTGTGAATGGGTAAGGATAAACATCCTATCTTACTTAAACCGCTGAGATTGAATAATCTCCGAGTACTAGGAAAACAACAACAACAACAAAAAAAAACCCGGAAACGGGTGGCCGGGGGGGGGGGGGGGATGGGGGAGCCGCAATGACGCGCTCCCCCAGCTGTCTCCATAGGAGTTAACCCTTTCATGGAGTAGGCTGTATTAATCCTGTGTTTTCCTGCCATTGACTGATTTAGTTGTTTAAATACTGTATAGTTAATGTGGAATCACAGAGTTATATGATGTAGCCCAGATAGAAGAGACGCTTCAAAGCTATCTCTCTCTTGGGACATCATCCTTCCTGAAAAGCTAATACTTCCTTTCAAGCTGTGTAGACTTTCATCTTCCCTGAAGGGAAAAGCTTTTCAGGCAGCAGGTCAGGTTGGTGCTCCTTTGCACACCATGGCGGTTTTGCAGGCCTACCACGCTACCTGCTGAGAGACTTGAGCACTGGTGGGGCTCTCCAGATAGGGCATATTGGAATTACGCCGGGCCACAGACTTGTCTCTGCGTGCAACAAAAGCAGACGGCTCGTGCTATCGGCCGTTTTATGGCTGCGATGGGTTTCTCGTGGAGGCACTTGTGGTTGAATCTTAGGCGCATCAAGGATAAGAATCTTGCATTCCTCCTGGATGCCCCTATCTCGCCTTTCGGCCTGTTTGGTGATATCGTTAACTTGGGCGCCACTAGGTTCATGAGGTGAAGTTATATGAACAAGCCTTCAGGAAATTCCTTCCCCGCCGTACTCAAAAGTCGGGACTGTCGGCCACCCAGTCTCCACCGGGTCTGACACTTGCGAGGCGTGAAACACAAGGGATGTGTTTTTGAGCCTGCCACCCCTTTTTGGGGTACGATGCGCCTCACTATCAGCCTCAAAAGGTGAGCCTGGCATATTGCCTTCTTGTGCCCAGGCCATGGGGGTGGCCCCCCCAATGGGGAGATGCACGCAGAATTTCTTTCTAGAATGAAGTGGTCTCCCTGATACCCCCAGGAGGTCGGTGTTTTGCTCCGCCACCGCTGGTGTTTCGGGCAACACCAGTCTCTAATAAAGTGTTAGGTCTTCGGTTTTCCTGCCATGTTTCAGGATGCCGAACATCTAACACCCCACCCCCCTCCGTTTAACCAAGTCTCCCTGGGTACTAAGCAGTGTAGAGAAACTACAGGACTCAGTTCACATCACCTTCCGCGTTTCAAAATGGCGTGATCTCCACTTCCATGAAACCGGAAGGTGCACATCTCCTGACAGAAGTTGCTGGGTATGGGGTCATGGAACATGTTCCCCTACCAGACAGTGAGTCAGACTACTATAATCAGTATTCCTTGGCAGAGGAACAGGGGGCTGCGTCCAAATTTTTTGATCTCCCGGGCTGTACCGCTATCTAAAATAAACAATACAGTTCAATGTTGACTGTTAAAGTGATTACTCTCAATCCTACCAAGCGATTAATTTGTGACAATCGATTGAAGGACGCTTACTTTCATATAGAAATACTCCCACAACACAGGAAAGACCTGAGGTTCGCTTTTGGGGGCCAAGCTTACCAGTATCGGGTCCTTTCAGTCGGTCTAGCTTTCTCACCAGCACATATTAAAATGCATGGATGTAGTTCTGGCTCTTACGACTACCAGGGCATCCATATTTGAATTACATATACGACTGGCTGGCCCAGTCTCATTAGCTAGCGCTTTGACATCAGCATGTCGTCCTAGCTCATCTTGTCTCTTAGGATTGTCTCTTGTCTCTTAGACCCAACGCCACGAAAGCGTGCTCTTTCCTGTTCTGAGGATTGGGTGTCACATGAGATTTGATCCTAAGCGGGCACAGCTGTCTCCCGCTCGTGTCGAATCCATTAACAACACCCTCAAGGAAATCAAGCTAGACCAAGAAAGTGACCATCACTTTCAGAGATCTTAGCTCTTATGGCAGCCGTATCCACGGTGACCCTTGGGCCTGCCCATGAGAGCATTTCAGTTGTGGCTAAGACAGGGGATTTCAATCTAGGGCCAGGTGCTTCGTACCCGTCCTATGTGGTACAGACCCCAGGTTCTGACTCTGGGTCCCACTCTAAGTTCGTCTTGTCGTCGCAGATGCTAACGACAGATGCTTCCCTCACATGCTGGGGGGTGTGGTCTTAGGTGACCGTCCCAGCCCAAGGGTGCTGAAGAGGCCTTCTTCTCGCACAATTGCCTCGAAATGATGGCTCTATTTCTCGCCCTAAAGCACTTCCTCCAGCGGTTGAGAGTGCCATGTCCCATTGCGGGTGGACATCACTATGGCAAGTCTCATATATTAATCGCCCGGGCGGACTGTGCTCGCGCCGCTGAATAGCTAGCGCACCAGGTTCCTGTCCCTCAGCGCGATTTACGGTCCAGGGCATATGAATGTGAGAGCAGTTGTAACTGCCTAGTCAATCTCTAACAGACAGGGAATGGAAACCCCACCCCGAAGTGGTCAGTCAATCTCGGTGAGATTTCATGCAGCAGAGGTGGACCGCTTTGCCTCGCAAGATCAGTAAATGTCCCCTTTGCTACTCCCTGACTCTGGATCTAGTATCCCTCTTCAAGAGCTTATGCCCTCAAATTGAATGTTTTTTTTTTTTAAGTGGAGAGGCCTTCTTCTCGTATGGCACATCAATTGCCTCGAAATGATGGCTCTATTTCTCGCCCTAAAGCACTTCCTCCAGCGGTTGAGAGTGCCATGTCCCATTGTGGGTGGACATCACTATGGCAAGTTTCATATATTAATCGCCAGGGCGGACTGTGCTCGCGCCGCTGAATAGCTAGCGCACCAGGTTCCTGTCCCTCAGCGCGATTTACGTTCTAGGGCATATGAATGTGAGAGCAGTTGTAACTGTCCAGTCAATCTCTGACACACGGGGAATGGAAACCCCATCCCGAAGTAGTCAGTCAATCTCGGTGAGATTTCATGCAGCAGAGGTGGACCGCTTTGCCTCGCAAGATCAGCAAATGTCCCCTTTGCTACTCCCTGACTCTAGATCTAGTATCCCTCTTCAAGAGCTTACTGTCCAGTACGTGCTCTTCAGATTTACAGTACGTCCACCGCGAGCCAGTGGCGTAAGTCAGAGCGCCACTATACTGGGTGAGAGATGCCATTTCCCTCTCCTATGAGGCGCGTGGGCTCACTTCGCCTCTAGGAAGCAGGGTTCATTCAACCTGGGGGATCGCCTCATCTATTGCACTAGCAAGAGGTATTCCCCTGCAGCAAGTGTGTGCGAAGCAGGTAGACCCAGTCCACTCCTAAATTGTTTCAGTGCTGGAGTCCCTGCAGGAAAGTTGTCCTCGGGCCTGTGCCCAAGTACTCTCAGGACGCACGTAACTGCATCCTCAGTTACATAAACAACATCACCCTATTGTGTTGAAGCATTCCATCCTCCGCCTTTACAGCTTCGGAGCAGGAGAGACTTCACTTACTGTGTCCAGCAGGTGCTCTTCAGATTTACGTCCACCGCATCAGCCGGTGGTGTAGGTCAGAGCAGCCTTTACATGTCTTGGGGCCGCTGGAGCGACCACCACTACACTGGGTGAGAGATGCATATTGCCCTCTCCTATGAGGCGCGTGGGTTCACTTCGCCTCTAGGAAGCAGGGCTCATTCAACCAGGGAGATCACCTCCTTTTGCACCAGCAAGAGGTATTCCCCTGCAGAAAATTGTGTTACACGGAGGGTTGCTCCTCCCCGCACACATTTGTTACATTATAATCTGGATGTTCATGCTACTCCGGGCTCAGGCAAAGCCCCGAGTTAGCTGCCCAGGCATGGTTCTGAGACCTTCTCGGCTTTGTGCCACACGCTACACAACCTTGGGGTCCAGACACCTGTAGTGCGGCGGCGTTGGTATTCTCGTTCCCATAGCGTTTTCACGCAGCATCGAGTGAAGCCTTGAAAGGGAACGTCTCGGGTTACATTGCTGTAACCCTGTTCCCTGAAAGGCGGGAACGAGATGCTGCGCCCGAATGCCGCACTACCACGTGACCGGACGTCTGTTCAGACAAATTAATCTGAGGTTGTTGCCGGCTCACCTGTATTTTATAACCTCCACCTGCATCTAATCAGATGACGTCACTTGACCGAGGTTATATACATAGCCAAATCTTGGCGTGTTTTCACACAATGCTTCACGACCGGCAACTGGACAAAATGGTTCCCATAGCGTTTTCACGCAGCATCTCGTTCCCGCCTTTCAGGGAACAGGGTTACAGCAATGTAACCCGAGACGATTTCTAAAGGAAAAAAACTTTGCTAGACGTTGCTAGAAAAAAAAACAGGAAATACAAATAAATAAATAAATAAAAATCCTCTAGGTAATAATGTTTTACACATTTTTTTATTGACCATATATAAAACAATAAACAGTGCAAATAAATAAATAAAAAACATGGACACACACTAATTCTTTCAGAAAAATCTAAAACCTCCTCTGCATGACAAAAACCATTTGACCACATTTGTACCATAGGGGTGACCGTCACAGCTACTTTAAACAGAAATCACACAGGTTTAACTTCATTAATGATGAATACATGCCTCATTTTACTGAAACTTCTGTGTATATATTGTAGCTACACTGGTAACTTTGTGGGGGGAAAATAATAACATTAAAAAAAGCACATTAGTTCTCAACTTCATTCGGATGATTAACCTGGTGATTAAGGGATCTGGAGTCTATAGTTGAGTCAGTTACAGTACTGTATGAATCACTCACTGGTGCGCAGTTACAGGAAAACAATCAACGACAGAGTGTTGTGAGGAAGTGAAGGTTCTGTCCCTAGTCATATTTTCCAGTAAGAGCAAATCCTGATTGGTTTTATTTCTCTCACACTACAGGATATCACAAGATTTATCACAGAACAGAACCTGATCTTACATTATAGAGGCAGCTATAAACTTTAGCTAAAACCTTTATAACCTAGTGGCAGCCCACCCTTCTCCTTTCTCTCTCTTAAAGTGAACAAGATTGACAAACACAGCTTCTCAACGTGCTGCTCAAGTTTCTGAAAAAACACTTTTGGTTTTGAAAATGCTGAAAAAGGTAATGTTACAGCTCAGACACTGGGTATTGATACTAGGTTCACTAAGGTATACAGTATATATATAATATAATGTCAATTTTTGGTTTGCAGACATTAGACATGGCTAATACATCGTATCCAAATAACTGTAGTAAATATAGTTATACTTAAGCAATATCACTTGAGAAGGAGCGCTGTTGTACTGAATATCAGCGCGGCTGTGATGCAGCCGTAGGCATGAAGGCGTCTATCGTTCTAACATTTAGTGTAATTAACAGATTACCAATTTGTTTTAAATTGGTATCTGTACTACTGTGCGTAGCCTAAAGATGAGAAGAATAAACCATGGAGGTGGTGGACAGTCCTGTAAATCTCATAAGTTTCTCCTTTATATTTCCACTTATTGCTCTTTAGAATATGAGTTAACTTCTGAGTTCTGGGGTTAAGTCTCAAATAGCATTAAATGGAAAGTTTGCGCACTACGTAGGGTGTAAAATCCCTTGCTCCACACACCAATTAGTGCCCTTGATCAGGGGTTAGAGAGTGATTTAGGATTCAGCTTTGTGTTGGAGGCTAGTTAGCATGTGCAGGTCACTTTAGCTGTGAACAGAAGAAGAAGAAACAACACTGAAGTAGTTATGAAGGAGATAAAGTGTTGTTTAAGGCGATATAACGTTATCAGATGTGTGTTCTTGCTGAAAGTGCTTCTGTGACTGGTTGTGAATGTGGGTTTTTTCAGGCAGCTGCTCTCTCCTCAGTACTGTGGACCATACAGACCTACTGTACTCTCACTCTCTTACCACTGGACAACACCTGGGACACGGAGTATGCATACAGTATACAGTAGTTAAACATCCCAGTGCTGTTATGGTGTATTATCATCACTCTTGTCCAATCAGATTACTTGGTCACAACTAACTGTTATATAAATTTCTATAATTTTGGGAAGACTATTAATCTTGGACTTCTCTGAAGTTCACAGTGTTTGACAATGCTCACGGTTTCCTATGAGGACGTTTTATAGTCTAGGCCTGAGCTACTTTGAAGTTCAAGATCCAGTACTTGAGGAAGTCATAGTCATCTATTTAAATTGATTTGGGTTTGGAGATGGGGTCACTGGTGGTTAAAAATAAGGATAAGGAATAAGGGGTTCAATCCTCAGCTCTGCCAAGATGCCAATGTTGGCTGAACCTGTGTTCCAACCCCAAATTCCTAACAGGCTGGGATATGTATAAAAAAATAAAATAAAAAATAAATAATGAATTCCACTGTTATGAAATGTACAAGTGGCAAAGTTGTCTCCTTTCTTTTTAAAAGCAAGCGAGAGCATGTCAAAATCAAGACCAAAATCCATCAAATTTCAAATCAAATTCAAATTTTAATTTTATTTGTCACATACAGTAGACACTCATACACAGTACGATATGCAGTGAACCAGGTCGTGATGTTTCCCGTCAGGAGGAGGTGCAAGACTAGAAGTTCCTGAGCACTCTAGAGGGCAGTCTGAAGTCTCTCAAGTGTCGTGAGTATCTCAAGCGTCTTGTAGTAGAGACGCTGCTGTCTTCAATTTTAGTTGAAGCCAGGTTTTTACTTCAGATTGCCAATGACTAGGCTGTTTTCAAGAAGCAAACTTTCTTCATAAACCAAAAATAAAATAATTCACAAATATTAGATTTTATAACTCTGGGACCATGAACATTGTCTAAGATGTAGACAAGCCCAAGTCCACATTGCACTAGATTGCAAAGACAAATCCAAGTCAATACAGAAGCAGATACATACAGTACATACAGAATAAAGTTATTGATTTAATTATGCTTTATTAATTCAAGAATATCCACAGTTACTAAACTGTTTAGTTACATCATACGATACCCCATAGCAGCAGTGAGCTTTACAACCTCTTTCCAAGCCATAGATATCTGGGTACTGTATCTTTATAAACTCTTGAGTTTACATCCAGGATACACCTCATACTGTACGCAACATTCCTGAAACTGGTCCTGCTGTTTAAGTTTATAAGACCTTAAATCTGATCTGTTCAATGCGTTAAGATGGCCAGGCAGGAACTACAGAGAAGTGTTACTAGAAGCACTCGAAATTATATAGCAAATAGCATCCACAGAGCATCCAGGAAATCACAGGAACGAGGACACGGCTCAGTGCACGGGACGTCACCCAGGTCAGGTGAAGAGGAGAATAGAAACTGCTGAGGCAAGCTGTTCTGAGCTCAAGCAGACTCTGTGTGTTTCAATTTGTGTGTATGTGTGTGCAGTAAGGAATGTAACACTGCACCAATATTGGCTTTTTAACCCCTTAAACAGGTAATACTGTTGAGGCTAACTCAGCTTTAGGTAGAGATATCCAAAAAATAATGATTCTGAGCATTGCATGAGAAATAAAGATTGTCATAACTCTGACGAGTAACTGATGAGGAGGTTGTTAGTCCTCAAAGAACCAAAAGACTTTGTGTTTCTATTCACCTGGGAGGCAAATCACAAAGCGCTAAACATCTCAAACGCTTGTAAAAAAATAGATGCCGTTATTTTTAGTTACACTGGAACAATGAGTATATAAGATATATACAGTATACACACACATACAGTACCCTCACCTGCCACTTCATTGGGTACACCTTGCTGTTACTGGGTTGGACCCCTTGTGCCATCAGGGCTGCCTTAATTCTTCGAGGCACAGATTAATCAAAATGCTGAAAACACTCCTTCAACATTTTTCATCCATATTGACCTGATAGCATCACGCTACCAATTTGTCGGCTTGACGTCCATGATGCGAATCTCCCATTACACCTCATCCCAAAGGTGTTCTATCCGATTGAGATCTGGTGTTCGTCATGAAACAAGAAACCGATTCTATCTTTATATGTTGAATTATCCTGTGCTCATTAAGGAATGGACAAGGACAGCAACAAGACTCAGGTACGCTATGGCACTTAAACCATGCTAAATTGGTATCAAGTGTGTAAGGACAGTCTCCTCACACCATTACACCACCACCAGCCTGAACCATTGATACAAGGCAGGATCAATCCATGCTTTCATGTGGTTTATGCCAATTTCCGATCCTGTCATCTGAATGTCGCAGGAGGAATCGAGACTCATCACACCAGGCATTGGTTTTCCAATCTTCTGTTGTCAAATTTTGGTGAGCCTATTCTTAGCTGACAGGATCGGCACCCAGTGTGGTCTTCTGCTGCTGTAGCCCATCTGCTTTATGGTTCCTCGGTTATAATGAGATGTTGTTTGGGTTACTGCTGCCTTTCTATCAGCTTGAACCAATCTGGACATTCTCCTCTGACCTCGGGCATCAACGAGGCATTCTCACCCAGAGAACTGCCCTCAACGGGTATTCTGAAAAGTCACTTAAATCAGCTTTCTCCCCAATTCTGATGCTCGGTTTGAACCTCAGCAGTTTGTCTTGACCAGGTCTACATGCCTAAATGCAGTGAGTTGCTGGCAGTTGAACAGGTATACATAATTATGTGGCCAGTGAGTATAAATACATTTATCATTTTAATATATCATTTTTTTAAATCGTTTAATACTTTATTTGCTCACAAACAAGAATAATTTTCTCAACAGCCTGATTGTCCAAGAGATGGATTAGCTGTTTGACATCACTGAGCTTTTCTTAGTCGTAAGCGACTCCTCATCAGCGTGTAAATATTAACTCAAGATACAGTACACACACACGCACACTGACGTACATGTTTTAACAATCCAGACACACACACAGACAGACTCAAATCCAGTGCAAGTTTCATTCTCTTTCTCATTTCACCTCGCTGTTGGTCTGGACCCCAGTGCATGTAAAAGGTCTCACACACACACATATGTTTCTGCAAATGAGACACGAGAGAGCCGAGGTATGGGTTCTAGCCTCTCCCAGACAATATTTTTTTTGTTTCCCCATTGCGATTCATCTCTCTCTCTCTCTCTCTCTCTCTCTCTCTCATGTAATGAGACCCTGTCCAGACTCGACAAATCCATCCTTCTAAATAAAACCCCAACGAGATGCATGCTTGAGCTCTGTTTCGCCAATTAGTGGGTCAGGGTCAGTCAGAGAGGCGGCGTTTTTCCTGTCAGCACCTCCCCTCTCTCTCGCTCTATCTCGCTCTCTATCGTCTCTCCCAGCAAACAAATGACATTCATAGACCACCTGAGCGATAGACGCCTTCTACTCCCCAGTGGCTGGATTCAAATGGGATTCAATTTAGTGTAGCCGGACAGACGCTGGCTCAGGGTACGACTCCGACTCACCCATGCACTCGAAGGTCACACGGGAACCGCGTTTCAGAATACACTTACCCATCTCCGTATGGCTGGAAAACTCTGATTGACAGCTTCATCAGGATAAACGAATTATCACGTCAAAGATGCTTTACAAACAGCATCAGGAAAAATCTTAAATATCACAATAATGCTGTCGGGTTAATAATGAAATTCTACACTGTGCATGTTTTGATGTGAGCTTTAAATACAAGAAGCAAATAGATAAGCACTTTTTTTTTGTTGGTAAAACTGAAGGTATTTAAGAGAGTACATTATTCTAAAAAATCGTCCAGTTACATGATGATGTGCACGTTCTTTTTTTTTTTTCAACAAATGTTTCTTTGATCGTGAAATAATAAATTAGGCTAAACATTCTGATCATTAGAATATAAAGGGAATAGTGTTGATTACAACAGGGTAAAAGTTCTTGTTGTCAGTGTGTTGAACACGGGGGGAAATTGGCAGGTATACAACAGTGATGGGTCGTCTTTTTGAACGAGTCTTTAACGTGATTTAAAAGAATGAGTAGTCTCAGAGAGTGATTTGTTCATTGTCTACTGGGCGCGTAGGTAACCTCAGTAGGTTATGTAAAGGAAACAGAAATAAGCGGTTCATCTCATACGTCTTCTAGTCCGAGGGGTACGTTCTTTTGTCTATGACTTCCATAGATGCTCATAGTGCAATAATGAACGAACAATTCGGACCAGAAGATATAAGAGGAGAACTGCTCATTCTGTTTATCATAATACTGCATGTCCTTAGCTGCATTGTAATATTTTCATTACTTGATCTATAGCTAAAATGTGTATGTAGACACCTTGGGGGTCTTTTCATTAATAATGTAAAATTTTATTTTATTTCTGATCAAAAGAACGAAATTAACTAAACGACTGAAAAAAAACCATTCGTTTATTTTAATGAACGAGATTCAAAGAACCGAGTCACTAAAATGATCCAAACTTCCAAACAGACCAGAGCGAACCCAAGACGACTGGGTTGAAGCATGTCCTAAACAGAATCCAATGTAAAGTGTCTACTCACAGTAGATCAGCAAACCATAATCTGGACAGCAAAAGCTCTTTGATGGACCAGAGTGATGATAGCTTCCCAGAAGGGCTACACAAGTCATCGAAGGTGACACAAGTCATCGAAACTTTTAACAGTAGTTACATGTGACAAAACTCACAGAGCATCACACACCTTGATGAGTATAGAGCTGCAGATTGGTCTGAGACCCCATCCTAATCCTTGTCCACCATCCAAAGGACCTGCAATGTGCACATGAGTGTCAGAACTAGATGGCATTGAGAGGGGAAGTAATGGCACTAGAATGCGCTGCAGGAAGAGGCAGTGTGATGCTAGAGGGCATTTTTATGCTGGGAAAACAAGGATACCCAGATGACATTTTGACAAGTGCCACTTATCTACATATTGGTTTAGATCAGGTAGACTGTGTTCACGGTGATGTCTTTCAGCAGGATAATGCACCCTGATGCCTTGCACACATCATTGGTCAAGGTATTGTTTAAGGAAAATGACAATGAGTTCGAGGTGATAAAGATTCAGTTATTTTCGCATGGACCTTAAAGCACAGTGGAATGATTTTTTCGCATATTAGGAAGCTGGGGTCAGAGCACAGGGTCAGACAGGATATAGCGCCCCTGGAGCATTTGGCAGTGCTGGGACTCGAATCTTTGATCTTCCAGTCAGTAACCTGGAGCCTTAACTATTCGACCCACGACTGGCCCTGGTATTGACTCCGCCTCCAAATTGGATCGGGCATCTGTGGTGGAAAAATTCCAATACCTACCGGACCTATTTCACAACATATAGGGCTTAAATGATCTGCTGCTGCTAACACCTTGGTGCCAGATATCACAACACACCTTTAGAGGTTTTGCAGAGGTTTTGAGGTTCATGCCTCAGTGAGCCAGAGCTGTTTATGTGACACATAGAAATCCTAGAGTCTATGAGATATACTGTTTTCATAATGTTTTGGGTTGTACGTTGTATAGGAATGTTTAAAAAGAAAAGTCCTTCAGGTGGAATTGGCCATATTGCTTGTTAAACAGAAAAGATACAGAGCTCACACAAGACTGGAATGATCCTGCTGTCCACCCATGGGAAATGAGGGTTGAGTTTGTACTGACAAGACGACTTATCAATAGGTCACTTCTGCTACATGTACAGGAGAGACGGACCGTGTGTATGTATCTCATAAGCTTAGCAAATAGCAGAGGATTGGTGGAGGATTGTACTGTATCTCCACACATGAATATAATACACCTGTTTGCCCTGGTGCATACAGTATGTAGCTTGGGTCATTCCTGTATAATGATTCTGTAAAACTGCTTCGCATTGACCATTGATGAAATGAAACATTTTAATAAATATTTGTAATTAATTTTTATTTTGTTTTAATATTATATCTAAACATATCATAATTTCGCAAAATCATGCATAACTGTGTTGAGTTGCAGAAATAGGGTATTCCACACATCCTGAAGGTTTTGCTAAAACCCCCCGAATTTTCCTGGATTGAAGACCTTGACGGTTCTTGGTTGCTCAACTCTGTGACCTCACATGACATAAATCAGCTACTAATTAATTATGAAGTACTATGTACTTATGATTCCAATCTGATCACCTAAGACTCCACTAGGGACCCTTCAAACTCATCATTAACCATCGCAAACTACAAGCATACACTGTTTACAGTAGCTATCTACTATACTATATCTGCTATACTTTCTACACCTCAGTATTTGCTATGAATTTCTAAGACCTGCTCTGATTTCTCAGACCATTATATTTCTCAGGTCATAGTTATAGACCATGAAAAGATTGAAAAACACATCAGAAACTAAGCTAAAATAGAAAGAAATGTGTATTTATTAAGTTCATAGTGTTTCCTAGCCGCGTCCCTGTCAGGTTCTCAATGCATCCATCATGTTGTCGTTTTCCTCACCCATGATCACACTCTCACCAGGTCCAGTGAGATTGAATCGGTTATTATGAGATTCCACCATGCCCTAACTACGCACTTACTACATTGTCATTGTGTCCGGTGTATTGGTATAAATACCGAGACACGAGCAGTGCTTTCCATCACAAACTGATGGTGTGACAAATTGGATTTACTAAATTCTTTGAACGTGATAGATGCGCTCATAACCTGCTGCATGTGCACCATGAATGTAATGTAGTAAACACCAAAAGTTAATGTAATGGCACAAGCAACCTACAGTCATCTACAATCGACCGTTAAATTACTTAAGTATTGCTGTGATTTCTTTCTAATCAGCAAAAACTTTATAAAATTTTGAGCATGATAAATTTTTATTTATTTAGTAATTTTTAATACCAAGGTCCTTTAATTAAGTAATTTACCAAAAGGCCTTTAATTTTCTACAGTCTTGAGGTCACACCGGTCCAGGTTGAAATTCACAAATGTACTGTAAGAGAGCCTTAGAGTCTTCGTCCTTCCATAAGCGTTTCTGACACCTTGGAACATTTTTATCACTTAAAATAAAATATGTTTTATGTTTTGCAGTTGTAATGTGAGAAAATGTGGAAATGTTCAAGGGTATGAATACAGGGTTATAAGTTACTTATGTCACTTCATAAATCATCCCAAAGATCACCACTGCACTCATATTCCTATTTTCCATAATCTTCTCTTTATTATTATTATTATTATTATTATTGTTATTATTAATAGTAGTAGTAAGAAAAAAACTCTGTTTGGGGACATTAGTATGTTATTAGTATGTTCTGCATTAGCAAAACCTTTATTTGATTTTATTCTGACCTCAGTCTCTCCTGACAGAAACTGTCTCTCTCCATATTTTGTCCAGTATTACAGCAAAGTTTAGTGATGATAAGAGAATCTGAGTGAAGCTGCAGGACACGACTATGAGAAACCCTCGAGCACTCTGGAGAGGTTTGGGTCGAGCATGAAAAATGACTCACGTCTCAACAGATGGCTGCAGTTAGGGAATGGAATAGGGACAGCACTTTCTCATGCCCTGGACTGTTACACAATCCCGAGACAAGAAAAGAAATAAAACTGAAAATAAATATATAAAGAATTAGCAGTTCGTTGGTTGTGTGATGACGTTGCATTTTCTTCAACTGCATATGTTTAGAAATATTGTTGAAAACGTATGAATGTGCATCTATCTGTAAGTATGTGTTTGGACATGTCTGACTGAGGGAAGGGCGGGATGCGAGACAAAGCCCTTCGACCCCGGTTGCCGTGGCAACTGCATCAATACGATCGAGTCGAGATGGATTCGCTCCTGCAGGACTCAGGGGGGGTCTTGGTAATAAACACACCTGCACATGTGCATTCTCTTGCTCAAATTGCACACACACATACACACACACACACACACACACACACACACACACACACACACACACAGACATACACACCCTCCTATCAGCGTCTTTTTCTCATTTGATTCTATACGTTCTGTCCTCCACCTGTGTATGACGAAATATTTACCAGATGATTGATACAGTATGTACTGTATGAACCTCAGAATAAATCTTCATCTCGCTAATCAATGTGATGATCGATGTGTCAGTCATCCTTAGGAACGGATCCAAGTACTGTATCACTGCTAAAGGGTTATACGACAGCTCAGTTCAATACTTACTGTACTTCTGATTGGGCAGATGGAGCTCCGACCGATTATGCATTATTATATTAAAAATTATTATTAAAAAAATTTAGATACGCAAAAAAATTAAAGTAGCGTTATCATATAGGTATATTGTCATTCATAGACACTCCACATAATTTGACTGTACAATTAATGATATGGTGTTCTTAAGATGTGCATGGAGTTTGCATGTTCTCCTCGTGCTTGGTGGATTTCCTCCGAGTACTCTGGTTTCCTCTTACAGTCCAAAGACATGTAGGTTAGGTTGATTGGCGTTCCCAAGTTGCCCGTAGTGTGTGAATGAGTGTGTGAGTCAGTGGGTGTGCCCTGCGATGGATTGGCACCCTGTACAGGCGTACCCCGCCTCGTGCCCTAAGCCTCCTGGGATAGGCGTCAGGTAGGCACCCTGAATATAGTATAAAGCGGTGTAGAACATGAGTGAGTGAGTGAGTGAGTGAGTGAGTGATGAGTGTTCTTAAGATCCTGTGTGGGGATATGTCTTTAACATTCATGGAAGAAGTCTCCAGTGTCAGCACTTTTGAACAGTCAGGGGTAAAGCTATAACTTTTTGACATCTTTAAGACAGTTAAGTTACGTGGTTTCATGATAACAATGTTTTGTCTTATTAACTTCACGAGAGAAAAAAAATCTCTATTTAAAATGATATATTTTTTAAAAAACCTTAAGATTTTGAACTTAATATATGAATGAAATAAATGAAAATAATAAAATAAAAACAGTTCTCAAAAGGCCAAACTCTCACTCCTCATCTATACTGCTTTAATCGTCATTATACAGGGTCACAGGGAGGTGGGGTCATTAGTGTAAGGATAGAGGGGGGCGGATACTTATGGCACGACGTGCGGTACACCCTGGACAGCCAATCAGCCTAAACCCGAGGCAGGAATCGAACCCGGACCATGGAGGTACAAGGCGACAGAGCTAACCACCAACCCACCGGGCCACTTTTTATTTATTTATTTCTTTTTATTTAAATTAATAATTATTTTCCTAAATTAAGTCCTGTCTAAGTTTGTCCTTCCTATTGTATGCAGTTGTTGGTTACAAACTTGTTAGTCCCAATGATTTGTGTGAGAGGTGTTTCCCACTGTGCCTGTCTCTTCTTACTTCCTTTTCCCCTTTATAAAGATCATCTCTGAAAAGCATCAAAAGCTTTCACTTTGAATCTAGCCCAGAACCACAGCTCGAGATTTAGTATTATTCCTTTTTTTAAAATTCACAGTAAAGTTGAAGAGGTCCTCTTAGATCAGTTTTGAGTTTTCTATATAAGGAACGACAGAATGGGACTTTCGAGTTCCTTTACAAGAGCAACTTGTTGTCTATTTCATTCTCCATCACACACAGGCTGTGAAAGAGTGCCTGAGGCTGTGGAGGACCTGATGTCCAGGTCAGAGTGAAAACTCACCGCACTTTAAAGCAGATTTTTAATGTTCCCTGTGCATTTGGTGCTCAGCAGCTTGTCAGCACTACTATCATCCTTTTGGCAAGTCTGGAAGTTTAAATGAAATCACAGAGCTTGTGTTTTATAACTTCTGCTTATTTATTTATTTCCCCCCTTATTTAAGGCGAAACATCATCTTTTACTTTTACGTTACACTGTTAGCAAGTTGTTTCTGTGCAAGAATTTTGAGTTTAATTGCATTATGTAATCAGTATAAGAGGTAATCATTAGGTATACTCATATATGTACATGTATAATTTTAGCAGTTTGTGATTGGTCAGTTCATTCAGGATGTGTCTAGATTTGGTTGCTGGAGGTTACTGAGAAAACTGCATCTTTTTCTTATAGCGCAGAGGAAATGTACATTTTATCAAATGGGCTTGAATATTGTATATTTCGAGCTGTTTGAACATTTGAAAGTGCTATTACAAACAATAACAGGTCAAACAATAGGACTCTGTTTTATGTGTTTAAAACATAAAATCTATTTCATACACAGCCTTGAGCTGCTTTGTCACGCCTTTACTGCAGCTGCCTTGAGTTGCGGCTCGCTTGTGTGTCTTTCTGCCTTCAGTTTTTTCTTCAGTAAGTGAAAAGCAGGTCATATGATTTGAAGTCTGCTTTCTCTTTTTGGATGTTTACTACGAATATCTAATCTAGACGTCCTCTTTCTGAGTGTTCTCAGTGGTTTGCATCATGAGGTAAACCCTCTGTATATACACTCACTAAGGTGCAGAATGATTGAAGACTTTCACAATGATACTCCAACCTCCTCCAGAGATTCTTGACAACCTCCTCCATGTTCTTGACATGGCTTGTTGTTGTGAAGCGGTTTTTCATCATCAAAGACCAAACTCTGTGATCATCCCTTTTTGTTCTTCTATGCTCTTCCATGTATTTTGGTGTTTCTGAGCTCACAAGCGCATTATTTCTTTTTAGGAATATGAGGTCTGTCTGGAAAGTATCTAGCCGTGTAATAACTGAATTACACGTAATAAACTCCTAATTCCAGTTGCCGTGTTTGTTAATCGGAGCCCATGCACATTCAACATTCAAGCTTTCTGAATCATCCAAATGTTTTCCACTGAGGAATGTTCAAGCACGATGCAAAATGTGATGCAGATGCAGGTTCACTCAGTGGCATCTAGCACCCCTTTGAGTAGTGCAGTGAAGTCATCATTGTTCACATACAGTATGCACAGTTCACATCACTTTATCTGCCAGGTTACACTGATGTCACACAAGTTGTGTTTTTTTTGCAAGGCTCCCACTGTACTAGGAATTGTTCCAAGTCTAGGATGTTAATTAATAATGCCTGAACTTTTCCTGGACTGACCTCCTATACCACATTGTCGATTTGGCCCATACAGTACTAAAGGTTCTCATTTCTCCTTAATAAGTCTAATTTTTTCAGACTAATTATGGTCTTGTCACTTTCATCGACACCTCTTAGAACTGCATATTAAGAGTTCCCATAAACAGCTATCAAATTCAATAGGTGGAATCAATGGTACAGCTTTTATCTTCTTAGTGTGTCATAAAATAAGAAGGAAACCGGATACAAATGGCCATCAGTGAATGAATCTTTTACTTTTGAGTCTGTGAAAATTGAGGCACTTTGTAAAAATTGTTTTAATTCCTAAATAATTATTTAAAATCACATCTTGATCACTTCAATTTAATTGTAGTGAAGTGTTAAGGCAAAGTTACAACATTTGCGTAATTGTCTAAATACCCATTGACCAGTCTGTATCTGTTTGATTCTGACACCGACTTTTGGAATTTACGTCATTTGCTGGTTGCAGAACAAATCATGGTGTGTAATTATGGATACCAATGTCTCAGGAAAAGTGGTTCAGAAATGGCTAGGCTAACACACTGTCTCTCACCAACTGACCAAGTATTAAAACATTTCCTTTCACTTTCCTGTAACAGCCCACAAATTTTCATAAACTGCCCCCAAAAAGACCCCAAAACATCTTAAAGGTCATTTTCTTAAAGGCCAGAGAAAAATAATTGTCTGACACCAAGGATGTTTTATAATACATTGTGCCCAGAAATCTTTTCATAAAACACCAAATCGTCTGAGATATACAGTACTGTACTGTGAAAGACCATAAAACATGAAATGACAACTGGAGACCAAAAATCTGTGGAATCTAAATATAAGACTTTTTTTTTTTAAATCCCAAAGGCACTACAGTGTAAGAGAAAGTGCTGGTGAGAAGTACAGAAAACATTCATAAATTAATATCTGTCAGGAACTAACCCGGGATGACCAGAAAGACGATAGCTTTAGCAGTTAGCCCTGTAGCGTGACTGGTAAACCCAAACGCGAATGGACACGAGCGGGCAGGATAATCACGCGATTTGCTATAAGGACTCTCACGGTAAATGAGCAAAGGAAAGACACAATCTAACCCTAGTTCTATAAACACACACTCAGTCTGAAAGTATAGCCAAGAAAGTGAGTACTCACATGCACGGGAACGATTCCGAAATAGCCTGGGCATAACTCAATGACAGACCGATGTGCGGCGCCATCTTGTATCCTTTTATGCTTTCAGGTTCGCGGCCGTCTTGCATCCGGGTCCTACTGCCGGCCGCGGCTGAGTGCGCATGACAGTACCCCCCTGTCCAGGACCGACTCCGGACGGTCCAGGGTTGGAGGATACCCGGTGACGGTAGTCCCTAATGAGCCCGGAGTCGAGGATGAAGCGAGCTGGAACCCAGGACTGCTCCTCGGGGCCGTAGCCTTCCCAGTCGACCAGATACTGGGTGCCCCTGCCCCGAGGGCGCGAGTCGAGGATCCGACGCACGGTGTAAGCGGGACCACCGTCAATGATATGGGGGGGAGGAGCAGGGGGGGGTGGGTGGAATCATGGGTGAGGTGGTGAATGGTTTCAGCTGGGAGGTGTGGAAGACGGGGTGGATCCGGAGCGCCGCAGGCAGCTGGAGCCGGTAGGTGACAGGGTTGATCCTGAGGGTGATGCGGTATGGCCCTATGAACCTTGGTGATAGTTTTTTGGACTCTGTGTGCAGGTGGAGGTTCTTGGTTGATAGCCACACCTTGTCACCTACGTGGTACCCGGAGGGTGCCGCCGGCGGTGTTGAGACACATAGTTGGCGTTGGTGCGTCATATGGCGAGGTTGGCTTGGAGCCATAGCCGCCGGCACCGGCGAACGAACTGTTGGGCCGATGGTACATCAACCTCTGGTTCCTGGTGGGCGAACATCGGAGGCTGGAAACCATAGCACACCTCAAATGGGCTCAGGTTGGTGGCTGAGGAGACGTGGAGGTTGTGTGATAACTCGGCCCACTTGAGGTAGCGGGCCCAGGAGCGTTGGCGGTCCGACACAAAACACCTTAGGTAACGCTCCAGCTGTTGGTTGGTTCGCTCCGTCTGACCGTTCGTCTGGGGGTGGTAGCCAGAAGACAAACTGCAGGACGAATCGATCAGAAGGCAGAAGGCCTTCCAGAACCGGGCGGTGAACTGGGGACCTCTGTCCGAGACGATGTCCTTTGGTAACCCATGCAGTCGGACTACTGTTCGAATATCAGCTCGGCTGTATCTTTCGCTGACGGGAGTCCGGCGAGGGCCACCAGGTGCACTGCCTTGGAGAAGCGGTCTACAATGGTCAGAATGACGTTCTTTCCCTCCGAGATGGAGGAGAATCGGTGCGGTGGTGAATAGGTGACAGAGTTGGTTGAAGGCGGAGATGGCGGTTGAGTTGAGTTGGAAGGGAAGGGTTGAGGACCTGGTCAGTGCAGTGAGTGGTGCTGCAACTGTACTGTAGCCCCGGATAAAGCGACGATAAAAGTTCACAAACCCGAGAAAGCGTTGGAGCTGCTTGAGTGTCCTGGGTAGGGGCCAGTAACGTACAACCTCCAGCTTCTGCGGGTCCATGGTCACACCCTGGGGCGAGATAACAAAACCCAGGAACGTGGTGGAGTGCTCGTGAAAAGCACACTTTTCCAGCTTACAGTACAGCTGGTGGGCGAGCAATCTCTTAAGGACAGCTCGAACGTGTTTGGTGTGTTCCTCGGTGGTGCGTGAATAGATTAAAATGTCGTCTAGGTAGACGAACACCCATCGGCCTAGCATGTCCCTGAGGACATCATTGATGAAACACTGGAAGGCCGAGGGTGCGTTGCAGAGACCAAATGGAATGACCAGGCTCTCATAGTGTCCGGTGGGGGTGATGAAGGCTGTCTTCCACTCATCACCCTCTCTGATGCGCACCAAGTTGTAGGCGCTCCGGAGGTCCAACTTAGTGAACACGGTGGCACCAGAGAGGGCGTCCAGGGCTGAGTTGGTAAGAGGCAGAGGGTGACGATTTCTGATGGTGATTTTGTTAAGCCCCCGATAGTCGACACACGGACGAAGTTCGCCCCCTTTCTTCTTTACAAAGAAGAACCCCGCGGCAGCCGGCGAGGAGGAGGGTCTGATGGTGCCATGTCGCAGGGCGCTGGCGACATACTCCTCCATAGCCTGTGTCTCGCTGGTAGAGAGAGAGTAGAGATGGCCGGGGGGGGGTTGGACCCCGGCTGGAGTTCGATGGCTAGGTCATAAGGTCGGTGAGGTGGTAGGTGGTTAGCCCGGCGTTTGCAGAACACCTCAGCCAGGTCCCGATAAGGTGGAGGGATGGCGTGGATGTCGACGCCGGGGGCCTCGGACTCCCTGGAACACGTCCCAGCCTGGGCCTGTAGGCATACAGTGGGAGCCACGTCAAACAGCCGCCTGGAGCATGACTGCTCCGTGGCAGTTCCATGAAGGGTTAATGCAAGCTTCGTGCATGGAATGTGATCCCCCGCGATGACGCAGTTAACGATGCCCCGCCCCATAAACGCCCCCATGCGCTTTCTAAAAAGATGGTTGCAATGCCGTATAATTCCGCCAGATGGAGCATTGACTGGCACAGTTAACTGCAGTGCCCAGGAAGCCCAATACCGTATCTTTAATATACAGACAGTTCTTGCATTGTCAACATAGTTTCATAAATAGATGAAAAAACAACAACAACAAACCGATTAATAAAACAGATTTGTTAAATCACTCAATACACAACCCATGATGATTATGCTATTTATTATTTAATAATGAATTAATAAAATTAGTTAGTGAAATATTTTTTAAGACATCCTGAAATGATCCTTAAAGACACGGTATCGGTCTATACCGATCATTGTAGGTACGGAATAAAAACGCAGGCTATGTACAGTATTTTATATTACTGTGTATTTTACCCCGTTCCATTTAATATACTGATAGATAATATTTTGCTGCAAAGTAAAGCTCAAAATGTAACGTCTGCTTGGGTTTGTTTTCGTTATATTTTTGATGATGTTTTCGCTGATTTTTTTTTTCACTGATAGTCTACAAGTGGCATAAGAGGCAATCAATGCCGCATGCAACCTGGAATAAATATCTGCCCATATGGATCAGTATTTCTTTAGTCATTTAATCATGCATAATGCTCCCCCGTCAAAAGATCTGATGGGGCATTAATCACTTATCACAACTGTGAATGGATGAAGCAGCAGAGACACATTAAATCCCCATAAACACTTGGAAACAATAGTAAAAAAGTTCCAGAGGGTTAGCGCCTGTTATTCTAATATATTTTTACTGATTTTTTTTTTACTGCTTATATTTCGTTGGTTTTTACGCAATTTCATGTGTGTGTGCGCACGAGAGAGAGCAAGATCCTCTGACAAGAACAAATTCCGTGAGGCTCCCGTGGCGCAATCGGTTAGCGCGTGACACTTATAAAGCGGTCCAGGTGAAACAGTGCCGAGTTCGAGCCGCACCCAAAGCATTTTACTGCATATCGCACTGTGTATGTGACAAATCAAATTTTACTTTGAAAGTAAAGCTTAAAATGTAACTTCTGCTTTGGTTTGTTTTCGTTATATTTTTGATGTTTTCGCTGAAAGTCAAATTGGCATAACAAATTGATTAATGGCGCATAATATCTGGAACAAATATCTGTCCATACGGATCAGTGTGTCTTTAGTCATTTAACCAGCATAATGTCCCACATTAAAGATCTGATGGGGCACAAATCACTTATCACAACGGTGTATAGATGCAGTAGCAGAGACAGATTTAATCCCCATAAACATTCACACTTGAAAACAAAACTAACAGAAGTAAACAGTTCTAGAGTGTTAGTGCCTGTTATCACAGGACAGGAATCACCTACAGGATACTACTGTATTTTACTGCTCATATTTTTTACCCTAGTTTCATTTGGTTTTACGCGATTTCATGTATTATTTGTGTGTGTCTGTGTGTGTACAGTGTGTGTGTGTGTGTGAGTGCGAGAGACAGCGTGAGAGCGCATGCGCGAGAGAGGGCTTTCATGCTGATTTATCCAAGGTTACTAAAACCTGGCTTACTACCTATAAAAAATATTTCAATTTAACTCATGGGTCTCAATCACAGATGACACGACAAATTATATACTCTGAAACGTTCATTTGAACATTTAAAAATATATACAAAAACACGAATACTAATGTTATCATGGTGTAAATTATTAACATTAGGTTAGGTCCTGCCCTTAATTAATTCATATTATAATTACTTTTACATAGTATAGTTACTGGACTGACATGACCAAAAACTAGCTATTTCATTTAGCCTTTCTAAAATTCAACCCATATATCATTTGTAATCAGAAAACATAAAACATATTATGATCTGTTCAATAGCCCATCTGTTTTAATTTAGTTTGTATTTTTTATCATTCATAAGACAACCTTTCAGTTTTGTAAATATTTTAGTTATAGTGTGTTAAGTCTTACTTTAGGTTAAACGTTTTTGAGAATTTGACCATCCAGCTTAGATAAATGTTATGTCATTGATTGATAAAATCTGGATTAAGGATATTTTATTATATAATTATATATATATATATATATTTATTTTTTAGTTTCCCCCTGAGGGATTGCCACCTTATTGTGGTCAGGGGGTTTGCGTGCCTCAAAACAATTCAGCAAATACAATACTGTTACTATACAGTAAGGCCAGGTAAAAACAGTGCTTGAACATGATGCCCCCCTCCCCCCACCCCGTGTTGTCTGGTCTAGAACGGTGCTGCCTCTGACCGTCTTTTGTCTTGTAAATGAGTATTCTCACTCACCTTCCAATCCCTCCAGCGCACACACTGTTTGTACTGTAAACTGTAACTGTGTTTGCTAGGGCACTTGGTTATACACATTACTTTAATGTATGGAACACTTACTTAACTTACTGGGTTGGTTTAAATATCGCTTATTACCTTATTCAGCAAAATAAATTCATTATTAACGTATTGAAGTATTTTAGTTAAGGACAAAAACTGTGCTTGTGTTTAGAACTGCTGAACAGCCGAAAACACACACACACCCATCCCCCCGCCAAAAACAGACACACACAGAGCAATTAACACCATGTCCTACTCAGGAGTGGAAGGTGAGAAACGTCAATGGAGAATACCAAGTTTGTCGTTGCTCTTTTGGAGTTCTTAAACCCAAAACATTTATTTATACTGAGAAAAAATTATTATGGGTCACATAATCACAAATACATATAATCAAGTGTTTAACTGGTTTCGTTTGTTTCTATGATCAATAATTATTATTATTATTTTCAGCCCAACTCTTTGACTATTTAAAACAAAGTTGTGTCCCATTTTTTGCCCATTGAAGTTGTTGGTTCAACTAAACAATTTTTAAATACCCAAACAATCCCCCAAAATTAAAACACGCAAAACATGACTTTAACAATTCAATTTATTCTTCCAAAACTAGTCAAAGTTAAAACAGTAATTTATATAAAACAGATGAATACATGTTGTCTTTTTGCTTAAAGTTCATTAAACTACCCGGATACACCAGCTGCTTATAAGGGTGCTTTCACACCTACAGCATTTGGTGCGCACCAAACGTGTTTGGTCCCTTGGTTCGGTTCGTTTGTGTTGATGTGAATGCAATCTCGGTACTTTGGTGCGCACCAAATCAATCGATCCGAGACCTGCCTGAAGGGGTGGTCTCGGGCTGCTTTATCCGCTCTACTTTGGTACAGTTCGTCTGGTGTGAAAGCAACCAAACCAAATCTGATGAAATGGTATAGTTTAATGCACTTTGGGTTAGATACGGGGTTGCGGGTGAAATTATTTTCCCTTCCTGATGACTCGATTAAATTTTTCAAGCTCGACTCGCGATGAAATCAAACCGCGGAGAAACGTGGAGTGCCGAGGAAGTTAAGTGCCTCTCTGTATTCACATTAAAGATGAAAAATGTGTGGCTGGGCTGTTTCGATCGGCCAACGGATTACCTGATGGATCTGCAGGAAGATCGCCGGCTAATAACAAAGTGATCATTCAGGAGGAGGGCACGTCTCTCCCTGAAGTGGCGTGCAAATGCGCCGTCGGCGAGATGAATAAACCAGGAAGCTGGTTTGGAGTCGCAGCCGCGAATCGTGTTCGAAATTAATTATCTGAAAATAATGATTTGCACGTACAATGCAGTGTGCGAGGATCAGCACCATGAGCGCAAAGCAAAGATGTTCCTCCATGATTATTGAAAGTGGCGCGATTTTCTGAAAATAGTCTGTTCCCGGTGCCGATGGGCTTCGCGGTCTATTTTGGTTCGTTTAGAACTCTGCATATGTGAAAGCAAACCGTACCAACGTCTGTTTACTACATTGTAACATTTTTCTGACTGGTGCGGACTAAAGCAATCGAACTATAGGTGTGAAAGCACCCTTAGTCTCTATCTATAGTCCTTTTACATTAAAATATTAATTTTTCAAATATCAAAACTATTAAACATGGAACAGTTCAAGTCTTTGTTTCCCCCAAAGTACTGTATCAGACATTTAGCAGTTGTATGTTCAGAATATACAGTAGACCTGATCAAACATCATTCTAAAGCTGTCGGACTGTGACGTCATCCCTCCTACAGCTCCCTCAACAGCTTGTTCAGGCTCCTCCAGTCCTGTAGCTCCAAAAGTCCAGCCGTCAGCCGTCTGACCCCCCAAATCCTCCATAGCGGAGCTCTGCTTAAAGACAACAGGAGAATTTAGTCAAGACAAAGACAAATAAACTTCACAGAACATATAGTTCTAATAAAAATAAAATATATTAATAAACCTATTTACCACAGAGTGTGTAAAATACTGTTTTGGGGATTCTGTAATGTAAATAATCTGCCTGTGCTAATGTTAACCAGTGAACAGTGTTAGTGTTAACCAGTGAACAGTGTTAGTGTTAACCAGTGACTGTCTGCATTATCGTCTGCATTAAATTAACCGGGAATTTACTTAATGCGCTTCTCATACAAATAAGTTAAGCGATATAACCCCCCTCCCCCCTCCTCCTCCTCCTAACTGATAAACACTTCTGTGTTGTTATTCAGCTCTTTAACTAAGCGCTCGCGCTACCGCGGAAAGTGTATAAAATATAAACCGGGTTATGAGCGTTACTAGCTCCTGTACAGCTCCCCTCAGTCTGTGTCCCTCATCAACTGCATCACATTATATTACAGTCACAGAAATAACCTGCAGATTAACTCTTAACCAGAGAATAAATAAGCGCTGAATTTATCCAGACAACACGCGGTGAGATTCTCTCAGTATTTACAGAGAACACAAACACTCTTCATCGGGTAGTGCAGCTCTTGTAATAGGGACATTAATAGTATTGTCGAAGCTTGAGCATGTTTTTGAGTTAAAGTGGAGTGACATTGTGAGTGTGTGACACTGACAGTAAGCTGTAATATTAACTCCAGACTTGGTAAACAGAACATTAAGTTCTCTAAAGTCACATCTGACCGCTGCTGCTGCTGCCAGTGATATTTAAAACGGCCAATAAAAAACTAAACTGGGAAATAAACTGTAAACTACCCCAAACACATTTTATAAAATAAAACATCACTTACCACGAATAGTCCGTTAAGCCGCCATCTTCATCTCTGTAGTTTGGTAGCGTCAGTTCGGCGGGGGTGGAGGCGGGTTGTTAAAATCACGTGATTGCAACTCAGCGCAGCTGGCTTATTTTAACGTGTTATTGAGAACGAAGCGCCATCTAGTGGTGGCACCAGGTAAATGAATAAATTGGGCTTGAATGGGCGTGTTTACTGTGAAATCTTGACACGCCTTTCGGCCAGAAAAGGGAGGGGGGACTACGGCGTGCAAAGGCCATTCACACGCCATTCACACTTCAGCCACACTGTCGCGGCTATTTGGCGTGGCTCCCACTGTAAGTCGGTGCAGGTCGGCCCCCATTGAAGGATCCGGTTCTGAGACCAGGAGATGACTGGGTCGTGCTGCAAGAGCCAGGGATAGCTGAGGATGATGGGTGGACAGGAGATGGGTGTGAGGTGGAACTGTATAGACTCCTGATGTTGGCCGAGGACGAGAGTGATGGGTGGAGTCTGCTGGGTGATGGGGCTGGACGAGAGGGGCCGCCCGTCGACTGAGGTGATTCTCACTGGCTGGGATAACGCCTCAATCTTTACCCCCAATCCTCTGGCTTACGTTGAGTCAATGAAGTTACCCACGGCAGCAGAATCGATGAACGCGGTACTTCTGACCCGTTTGTGGCCAAGGTGGAGGGTTACCTGGACCATGAGTCGAGTAGCAGTGCTGTCGGTGGTAGCGGAGAGATGGATGGTGCCCGGGGAGTCTCTCCTGTCTCTCACCGGGTTTGGGCGTTTCCCGGACGGGACGGGCAGGTCGCTCGATGGTGCGCTGCTGAGCCGCAATAGGCGCACAATCCCTCACGGTAACGTCTCTCGCGTTCCGCCACGGTCAGGGAGGCACGCCCTAGTTGCATGGGTTCCCCGGCTCCGGTGTCAACCACGGCAGGGGCTGGAGATCCGACACGTCCAGGGAGAGCGGTGGTGACGGTGGGTGGTGGCCTTGGTGCAGTGTAGGCATAAGTGGACGGTGGCGGCAGGGTTCGAGGTGCTGGCTTCGGACGGGAGAGGAGGTGCTGGTCGATCCGGAGGGCTAGCTGGATTAGCCCCTCCAGTGTGGCTGGGAGCTCTCGTCCGGCTAGCTCGTCTTTAATGCGGTTAGCCAGCCCCTCGAAGTAGGACGTCCGGAGGGCTGCGTCTCCCCAGGAGGTCTGGATGGCGAGGGTTCGGAACTCAGCGGTGTATTTGCTCACGGACAGTCCTCCCTGCTGCAGGTGGTAGAGCTTTGTGTCAGTCTCCACCTCAGGATGTTCAAACATTAGCTTGAGTTGACGGGTGAACTCATTGTAGGAGTGCGCGGTGTCTGTGTCCGCGCGCAGGACTGCCATGCTACTGCCGGCCGCGGCTGAGTGCGCATGACAATATCCACAGGAAATTCTGAGAATAGTCAAGAGGTAGACCTCTAACATTGTAATAGATAAGATGGGCTCCATGAAGTGTATTGGCCCTGTGTTATCTAATATTAAACCTCCTCTGTTTTACTACTTTTTAAAAACTTTTTACTATGTCTACATTCAGTAAACATCATGAACGCTAGCGTTTTTGCAGGGCTACTGTACTTCTATGGCTACTTATAGGGCTACTTGCATGCAGGGCTACTTGAATGGCGACTTATTGAACATCCCAAGTAATCTTCCTGAGACTATTTACAGTGATTATGTAATTAGTGCTACAGTTTTTAGTAATGTACGCAATAATGTAATAATGTGTTCCTTCCTTGTAAATGTGATTAAAGTGAAAAGTGCTGATGTTCTCCTCCACTACGCCAGAGTACAGCAGTACGGCTTGGCCTTATTGTTGAAAATCAAATGGCATTAATTGCAATATAAATGGTTGTATTGGTTGGTGTAGGTGTTCTGTTTAAAAAAAAAAAACACATGTTGGCATCTTATTTTCCACCCAGAAGTTGTGTTTTTTTGCAAGGCTCCCGCTAGGAATTGTCCAAGTAGGATGTTGGAGTTCATACAACATTCACAAAACTCAATCGCGTGAAAAGATATTAAGGGTAAATTCAACTTGCTCAAATATTACAGATGGTGGGGGGGAACCAGGTAAAATTATCAACGCTATACGCCGTTGTCTTGTACCGTGGTCAGGTATGATTACTTCCCTTCCCAATTCCCTCGTTGACCAGCTTTCACATTATTATTATTGCTTTGTATACAAGTTCCATACCTACAGTACACTCTCCGATGATTGCGATTTCTAAGTAAACACAAGGAAAAAAGTGTACAAGAAAGTCTACCTATGCCTGATATTATTGATCTTTCAGAGAAATTGTAAATCTCTCCTATTGTACTTTACAAGCTCTCACCATGCAGTTCAGAATAAACAAATGAATTGATGACATCACTTTTTAAACAGTGGTCCCCTGGGCAGGGAGAGCCAGAAGTAGAAACAGACATGGTGGCTTCTGGGGTAGTAAAGCAAACTGGTGGTTCACCATGAAGAAACCTGATTGATTGATGAAAGTGGGTGAAGACAGCATCCAAACATACCATTCAGTATGGCACTCCTGAGTTCCCATGATCCCGTCCCCGTCTGCCCTCCAGACATGCCTGACTCCTCCTGGTGCCCCAGTTTTAGTTGGAGTTCTCGTCGTATGGAAGAATGCGGCTTCAGCTGACAAAGGCCCCATATGGGCTGATTACTTGCGTTGGTAACTGAGGATGAGTCAACTTGATGACCATGAAGATGGCCGTCGTCCTGTGTGGGTTTATAACTTCAGTTCCTTAATAGCTTACATTGCGTGAAATTGCCACGAACAGTTTTGTTCCCTGAGCCCCCATCAACAAAAGTGACTTCAACAAAAGTGATATTACTGTAACTTAAACCCTTTTCCTGTTTCCTGTGTAAACTTCCAACCCCATAGCAAACAGATACACCAGGGTTGTACGATCTGATATCACCCAAATGATAATAGGTTCCATGTTGAGTCTGGTTCCTCTCAAGGTTTCTATCTAAGGTCATCTCAGTGAGTTTTTCCTTGCCATCATCGCCCTCGGCTTGCTCACCAGGGACAAACGTGTTGGTCTAATTCATGCGTTTTTCAAGAATTTTTTTCTAATTTATCCCTACGATTTCAAGTTCAAGTTCCAAGGCTTTTATTGTCATTTCAACCATATACAGTTAGTACACAGTGAAACGAAACAATGTTCCTCCAGGACCAAGGTGCTACTGTACATGCAATATAAATTTCGGCCTAGTTACAATTTGCGGCCTAGTTACAATCCCAACAATGGTCTCCTGGAAACTATGTGTCACTAAGTGTCACCAAATCACCATTTGTTGTCCAAATAACTGTCATCCTGTAATATTTAGATTTTTTTTTAACATTACAGTGGAACCTCAGATTACGAGCATAATTCGTTCCGGACGTTGGCCCGTATTCCAAAACACTCATAAACCAAATGTATTTTTCCCATAGGAAATAATGGAAACTCAAATTATTCATTCTACAGCCCAAAAAAGTAAATTCATAAAAATAATTAACACAAAATATAAAGTAAAAATAAAACAAATTAACCTGCACTTTACCTTTAAAAAACGTAAAAATAAATCCCGACAGATAAGTGTTTCCATTGTGCACGCAGGCGCTGTGTGTGTGTGTGGGTGTGTAATGTGCGGACACGCTGTCACGATACCTTCTTCTAACGTGTCTGTGTCTGGAGTGTGTGCGTGGCATGACTGCGGAGGCGAGCAGACGGTTTCACAAAGTCCTTTATTTAACATCAAAAGGAAAACAAACGTCCAAACACAAACTAAGGCTTAAATGTAACTGAAGCTAGACGCCTGACTGAACTTCAGCCAGGCTATTTATGCTAAACATAACACCAAACATAATTAGTCTTCCCTCGGTTCAGGTGAGCTTCTTACGTCACCTGACTGAGGTGCATACTGGGAAATGAAGTAAAACTAACATAACCAAAACTACAAACGAAAATATAAACGGGCGTTAGGCGCCCTCTAGGGGTTAACCGTCACACACGCACACACACACACACACACACACACACACACACACACACACACACACACACACACACACCCATTAACGGAGAGACCGTTTTTAAAACCGTTTGAAAATTAGGAACATACTAACGGAATCACTGCTGTAAAGTAAAACAACAACAACAAAAAACAAATTAACCAGCACCTTTTGAAAACAATCGCGACAGAGAAGAGTTTCTGTGTGTTTGTTTGGGAACCTGAGAGGAGTGGGGGCTGTAAAGCCAAGAGAGAGAGAGTGTGTGTGTGTGTGTGTGTCGGCGCACGCTCATTCACTTACCCCAACACACACACACACACACACACACACTCTCTCTCGCACGTCTTTACACCCCCCCTTCTCTCAGGTTCCCAAACAAACACACACACTCTCTGCCTTACACAAACACACACTCAAAAACATTGCAAGCACTAAGACCCAGCAGGAGAGACAATAGGTCTCGGCTTTACAGCCCTCCCTCCTCTCAGGTTCCCAAACAAACACATAAACTCTGCTCTGTCGCGACTGTTCCCTTTCAGTCGATTCACTCGGTACAACACATATTGTATGGGATATCACGCCCTCTCGTGTCCTGGCTGAAGCCACCTTTATTCACGCCGTAAGGCAGGCAAACCTGTGGTGACGTAGGTGTAGCCCCGCCTACACCTATAAACCCTCGTCGCCACGGTTGACCTTCAGTTCTTTCGCTCTTCACCTCGCTGTGAACACCTTTCCGTAGAGTTTTCTAGGTGCTGCTAGTCAACTCTACATTTACTTTACTAGACTGCGCTTAAATCAGCTTAGCTGTTCCTGTTGGTGTTAGCGACAACAGCCTCATTTGGTGAGTCGTATACCGCGGAGCGCTCACTTTAAGTTCCCTGTCAGTCGTAACATTAGCGACGTTTCGGTTCGGGTGGCTCCTGTTTAGCTGTGCTAACAGTGCTAGCTGTCATGAGCATGGAAGCTAATGTGGCAAAGAGAAAGTCCGCTGTTCGCCCCTGTCCTCAGGAGTGCGGCTTCTCCCTGCACGAGAAGGACCAGCATGAGGCATGCCCCGTCTGTCTGGGAATTCTCCACACTAGGAGAGCGCTAGCTGAGCCTGAGTCATGTGCGCTTTGTCGCCAGCTCCGGTGTTCAACGCTGGAAAGACGGGTCACGTTCGTGGAGAGAACCCTGGGAAAAGAATACAGTCGCTCAGCAAGACCCCCTCCTTTCCGGACTAGCAGTCCCAGCTTCGCCTGTGTCTGCTGACGAGGAGTTTTCTTCAGAAGTCCCAGCGCTTAGCTGGGCAGACCAAATGGAGTATTTCGAGGGGTCGGAGGACCGTGAGCTCTCCTACAGCGCTGGCCAGCAGCCAGGCCAGCAGCCAGCAGCCATCAGCGGCCTTTCGAGGACGATGACGTGCTCGATATCGGCCTAGAGATGCATGGTTTGTCGGAGGACGAGCATGAACTCTTGCCATTCGCCCAGAGCTTCTCTGCTACTGCGCTAGCCGCACGGGACGACACTTCATTTTTCGCCCTCTACCGTCGAGCGGCCGAGAAGCTGGAAGTGGAGTGGCCCTCCCCACAGCCAGCTCAAAAACCGTCAAGGTTCGCAGGATTTTTTCTCCCTCCTGAACCGACGACAGTTAAGAACTGCTTGCCTATGTTTCCCGACTTTGTCGGCGAGCTAACGTCGTCATGGAGTAAGCCGCTGTCGACCCGCGTATCAGTACCCGGTTACGGACAGTTTTTGGAATTGGACGGAGCTGAAAAAGCAGGACTAGTGAGCCCACCGCCAATGGAGCCATCTTTGGCTGCTTATTTGGCACCCTCGCAAAACCATGGAGTGTCTGGTCCTACTGTTCTTCCGTCCAAACACTGCAGATTCTCCTCTGCCCAGCTGGAGAAGATTTACCGCGCTCAAGTGGGCACTGCTCGTGCGCTCAATTCTGTTACGCTGCTTCAAACATATCAGGCAATGTGTTTGACGGAGCTCGGTTCACTGGTGCCTCAGGAGAGCCCCCTATGTGCGCTGCTTAACGAGGTCAGGACCGCGACAAACTACATTCTGCGCATGTCTCATTGTGCGGCTCTTTCCCTCGGGAGAGGTATGGCGAGCGCAGTGGTAGCACAGTGGCATTTATGGCTCACGCTCTCTGACCTCCCGGATAGAGATTATTTGGATGAACCGGTGTCTGCTGAGGGTTTGTTCGGCCAGTCACTCGATGCCATTCAGGCAAGGTTCGACTTCAAAAGGAAGCAGGCTGAAGCGTTGCGAGACATCATCCCGCGACGCGAGGTGAAGCCCAAACAGGCTCGAAGAATGACCACTCCGCGGCCACCTCAGAAAAGACCACCGGCGGCAGCCAGCTCGAGCCCCATGGCCGGTGAAGCAACAACCTCCCGGGCAAAACCCACGGCAGTCGGCCTGGAGTAGGGGCCCCCCACCGGGCCTCTGGAAGGATTCAGCGACTAGGAGGAAGAATCCTCACTCCTCCTAGCTCAGATTTCAAAGGGAGGGGAGCTCTGGCAGCAGGGAGACACTGTTTCTCCTCTCCCAATGCCGCCCAAGAGGCCGCTAAGTTATGTTCAGGGAATCAGTCCCAAATGGTGCTGCACTTCCCTAACATAGTCTCCCAAGCACAATCCCCCCCACCTCACACACAAGTGTTTATGTTCAAGTTATGAACCCCGGTTGGGGCGTGTTAATAAATTTTCAGGGACTTACAGCAAGTGCAACCAATGTTTACAGTTTGATTGCCTCAAAAATTGTGCCTTTTGTAAACAATGTGAACGTTTCATTAAAACCAATAAAGAGTTTTCCTGTTTGCAATGTTGCAAAGCAAAAAAGCCCAGTTCCATTGATGAGGCTGCACTCTGGCAGAACGCCAGGGGGCAGCAGCCCCCTTTCAGAGATCAGGGTGAGCCGGCTGGCTTCCCACATCCTCGAGTGGCGCGCATGCGCAGTCTCGACATGGGTGCAAAACATGGTCGCTATGGGATACCGACTACAGTTTCGCACAAGGCCACCGCGCTTCTCTTCCGTAGTAAACACAGTGGTGTCGGATGCCGCAGCAGTGGTGCTTCGGGAGGACATAAATTCTCTTCTGAGCAAAGGGGCGATTGGAGTGCTTCCTCCTTTGGAAATGAACTCAGGCTGGTTATTTTGTCGTTCCGAAGAGAGGGGGAGGGCTGCGTCCTATTTTGGATCTGAGAATATTGAACACGTTTCTAAGAACGTACAAGTTCAAAATGCTTACACGGAGGCAACTCCTAAATGCAATAGGCCCCGGGGATTGGTTCATTACGATAGATCTCACAGACGCTTACTTTCATATAGCAATCTTTCCGCGCCACAGAAAGTTTCTGAGGTTTGCATTCGAGGGTGTGGCCTACGAGTACCTAGTGCTCCCGTTCGGCCTGTCGCTCGCTCCCCAAACATTCACGAAGTGCGTCAAGGTGGCTCTGTCTCCTCTTCAGCAGAGGGGCGTTTGAATACTGGCCTATTTAGACGACTGGGCGCTGATAGCGAGCTCAGACGAGCAGGCGGAGAAACAAACAGCGCTAGTTGTGTCTCAAATTCAGACTTTAGGGTTCTCAATAAGAATATGAAGAAAAGCTCATTGACTCCGAGTCAACAGTTTTCATTTCTGGGTCTGGAGATATGCTCCGTTACCAGCCGAGCACGTCTCTCAGAGCACAGAATAACTGTGTTTCAGCGCTGCCTTGCTCTGTTTCAGTTGCAACACAAACTTTGTTTCCGAGTGTTTTTACAGTTAATGGGAATGATGGCGTCTATGATCGCTGTGGTGCCTCTCGGGCTGTTGAACATGCGCGCTGTTCAGCGCTGGGTGCGCTCTCACCGCCTATGTGTGGCGCGCCACCTCAACAGGAGGTTGACAGTGACACCGTCATGCATGACAGCTCTTCTGCCCTGGAGGGAACCCAGGCTATTACGTCAGGGCTCTCCGATAGGCAGGGTGTCGTTTCGCAAAGTGGTGTCAACAGATGCCTCGCTCAGCGGCTGGGGCGCTCTGTGCGACGGCTCCGCGGTCAGGGGGGCGTGGTCACAGGAACAGCGCAGGCTTCACATCAACTGTTTGGAGCTGTTAGCAGTGTTTTCAGCCCTGAGGCAATTTCGTCTGACCCTGACAGGCCATCATGTCCTGATCAGGACAGACAACACAACAGTGGTGTCATATATAAACAGACAAGGGGGGACTCGCTCACTCCCACTGCTAAAACTATCTCACTCTCTATTGCTCTGGTCCAATGTTCATCTTCTGTCACTCAGGGCCACTCACATTCCAGGGCGCCTGAATCTGGGGGCGGACCTTCTATCCAGACGGGGCCCTCTTGTGAGGGAATGGAGGTTACACCCATGGGTGGTAGCTCAGATCTGGGAGCGCTTTGGCAGGGCAGCAGTGGATCTTTTTGCATCAAAGGAGAACGCTCACTGCCTGCTATTCTTCTGCAATGCAATGCAATGCCCCTCTGGGGATCGATGCGCTGGCACACTCATGGCCCCCAGCTCTATTGTATGCTTTTCCTCCAGTAGAACTGATTCTGCCTGTCACAGAGAGGGTGCGCCAGCAGGGCCTGTCACTAATCATGGTGGCCCCTCTTGGCCGGCGAAGTTGTGGTATGCAGAGATAGTCAGCCTGCTAGCAGCAGAGCCATGGAAACTTCCTCTCCTCAGGGACCTTCTGTCTCAGGCAGGGGGAGATGTAGTGCACCCGCGTCCCGAGCTGTGGAACTTGCATGCTTACCTGTTGAAAGGTCCAATCTGATAGCTAAAGGGCTTCCCCCGAATGTGATTGAGACAATTCAAAGTGCTCGGGCTTCATCTACGAGAGGCTTATATGCTTACAAGTGGCGAGCTTTTGAGCAATGGTGTCGAGAACGTAATGTTCTTCCATTTCAGTGCTCCATGGTGGAAGTTCTGTCTTTTCTGCAGGAACTATTAGAAAAAGGCCTTTCCTTCTCTACTATTAAAGTGTACTTGGCGGCTATATCAGCCTGTCATGTTGGTTTTGATGGAGTGTCACCAGGTGCTCATCCGCTGGCAGTATGATTTTTAAAAGGAGTACGACGTTTGCCACCCAGTGTGAGGTCCAGTGTTCCATCTTGGGATCTATTGCTAGTACTTGAGGCCCTCTGTGGGCCTCCTTTTGAGCCAATTGAGTCTATACAGTAGATATGAAAATTCTTTCATATACCGTAAGACAGCACTTCTTCTTGCTCTAGCGTCTGCTAAATGAGTGGGTGATCTCCACGCTTTGTCTGTGCATCCATCTTGTACGCAGTTTGCTGCTAATGGTTTAAAGGTTACTCTAAGACCGAACGCGGCCTATGTACTCAAGGTGGTCTCCACTGATTATAGCTCTATGGTCTTTGACCTTCATAGCCTTTGTCCCCCCCCTTTTGCTTCTACCAACTTGATATAACGGCCCCCTCGGTGGCTCATTCGGTCCTCTCTGCGGGGTCCATGATGCAGTAGAGTAGCTACCAGGGTTCTTATGCATGACTTTGGTAGATGCTCGGCGGGGCGTGAATATATGTCCCATACAATATGTGTTGTACCGAGTGAATCGACTGAAAGGGAACGAATGGTTATGTCTATAACCTCGGTTCCCTGAGGGAGAGGAACGAGGTACAACACAATGCTGCCCCGCTCGGCGAAGAGCGGCTGTCGAACTGAAGGTCAACCGTGGCGACGAGGGTTTATAGGTGTAGGCGGGGCTACACCTACGTCACCACAGGTTTGCCTGCCTTACGGCGTGAATAAAGGTGGCTTCAGCCAGGACACGAGAGGGTGTGATATCCCATACAATATGTGTTGTACCTCGTTCCTCTCCCTCAGGGAACCTACTGTAGGTTATAGTCATAACCATTCGTTTTCAAAGGTGAGGAGCTGGTTAATTTTTTTATTTTATTATTTTGTTGTTGTTGTTGTTGTTTTACTTTACAGCTGTGTTTCTGTTAGTATGCACTCATGCAAGTGTGACTAGCGATGTTGCTTGATAATTTTTAAACGGTTTTAAAAAAGGTCTCTCCGTTAAATGTGTGTGTGTGTGTGTGTGTTTGTATTCACCCAGCAGGGGAGACGATTACCTACAATTCCACAGTGCAAGAGAGAGAAAAACCGTTGGCTCAGTTGTGATGACGTGAAGCTCGGCGTCAAAACAAGAAGCACATGTGTGATACATGATACTCGGTGCTCGTAAACCAAGCAAGTTTTTCAAGTCAAAATTCATTAAAAATCTTTGCTCGTCTTGCGGAACACTCGTAAACCGCGTTACTCATAATTCGAGGTTCCACTGTGTATAAATGGTTTTGTTGGCATGATAAACATTTGCCAAACCCACTGCAATGTTTATATCTTTGATATTTCAATATTTTGTGATAAATCTGAAAGCACCTCTACACGTGACCCAACATAATGAATTGCTTTTTTTTCTTCAATCAATGTTTATTAGAAAGTAGAGTCTAGTATAGAACTAGAATTAAATGAACCACTACACCAAAGAATGAATATACTGTGTAATAACATCAGTACCACAGAAACATATAGAATATCGATTTTTTTTTTTCAAACAGTTTATAAAACATAAAATAAATCTAATGTGAAGTGGCTGCATTGCATAAAATAGAAAATGTCTCACTGGGTTTTCTTTATCTAAGAAACTATTTTTTTTTTTTTTTTACAGATTAGGTTTTTCTTCAAGATTAAACCATTTTTCTTATAAAAAATAGAGGATTAAACTTCTTTTATCCATATTGAAAATCTAAGAAACAGATCATTTTCACACAGTAATAATAAATTTTTTGTGCAGAAAGAATCTTAATAAATATATATAACACACACTGAAGTGTTTGCAAGATTCTACAGCATACACCATGGAACATGATACAAGACTTCTTCTAAGATCAGGTTTCCGTTGGATTTTCCATGAGTGTTTTGTAACGCATCAGTTTACACGCAGAACCGAGCATCGATATCACCGATGAGGATTTGAACAGTTGATGAAACTTGTTGTTTCCAGCATCGTTTTGTCTTTACTAATCTAATCTGCCACGATATGCCACATCCTCCTGGACCTCTTCATGTCAATACTCATAAAACGTGAGGCTAGTCTGACTGCATGCGAATACACGGCTTTGCTCTGGTGTAAGGACTTAATTCCATTTGTGCATTCATTCTTGAGCTTGCATTTGGGGAAAGTGTATTTAATTAAAGTAATATAAATGCAAATGATACTGTGATAATTTCTTGCTACGCAATTCGTTCATGCTCTGTCTATGGGAGACTCCAGAGGGGGGGGGGGTGCGGGGGAAACAACAACTGAATTGTGGGGGGGGGCGGGGGAAACAACAACTGAATTGTCTATTCTGCATGAACATGCTTGTTTACATTATCAGCGAGAACATCTTTAAATTCTAACTAGGTCCAGTAAGATCCAGATCTCATTCCTTCTCTGAACTAACATGCTGGTTTAAAGTTAGGAGGATTCCTTAACTTCATTAGGTTTTAGAGAAGCGAGTGAATCTGAGTCTCTCTCTCCTTACTTTAAGGAACATCAAGCCAAAATTTCTCTTGGTTTATAATTAATGACCTACAGTACTCACCACAAAGGTGTTAGTGCCATCCGGGTCATGGCACCAAATTAGCATTTTCAAAAAAGACATTTTCAGGAGTCTCAGGAGGCAGGATTGATCTTTAGATGTTTATTTGCACACTTAGAATGTCTTCAGACTACCTTTTTCACCAACTTCAGAAAGTCAATACTAGGCCAAGCCAAAGCAAGGCCTTGATTAGGTGGAGTGAAGGAAAGAAGACATGGGGAAGATGAAGGTTAAGGACATGGTTAAGTCAAGGAATGTCGCCACCCCTGACCATGGCTTGTTTCATTGCAGAGATACACTGCAGTATGATGCAAGCCATTAGAAATACACCATGTTCAATGCTACAGTATGTGGCATTTAAAAAGAAAAAAACATGAATGAGCATGAATAAAAGTGCAGCACAGGAACTCAAGAGTCAAAGGCAGCTGCAAATATTGCTTCTAGCCATCGCTTCTGTTGAAACGATCTGCTTGTTGTTCACTCAGGACAGTTTGGATTTAGAGCTATAAGTGACTTTGCTATGACCTTACTAGGTAGTGACACGGGTCATAGACCTGGTTGCATTTTTCAGCTTCCTCAATCAAGCCAGAATCCACAAGATTAGTTTGTGCCATCGAGCTTTCGGCATTGGCCCTTTTATTTGCTCTGTCCTCACTTTGCTCTCTGTGGACAGATTTCGTGGAAGGAGAAAAACGCGCAAACAGTACTTCAGTCAGCAGCCTGCCAGTCCTTTTAGTTCCAAATGAGTAGGGATATTGATTGTATAATACCGCTCGGTCCACTCCACTGCCCTCCAGTGTTGTCTTTTATCACGCAGTGTGTACAGAGCAAAGTCATTTACTGTTTACTGGGCCACGGAGACAAACACACATCCATTTACTTGGGTTGGTGGTGGGTATTAAAAAAACAAAAAACGTAATTGTGAGTTATCGGTTTAAAAAAATAGTTAGTTCTACTTAGCTTTCATAACACAAAGGTGAGTAAATTATCCTCAAACTTAAAATGCACTTGTCTTATCAATGCTTTTTGTTCAAGGCTCCTGTTTCCCTAGTCACTTCTGTTACATCGTGTTACATCAGTTCATTTGTAATTGTGGTGCGAGCAAAAATGGACGTCCACTTATAAGATGCATGAAAGAAGAGCAGTGTGCAGTGATTAGTTGTGTTCTTTTTTTGTGGTCTGAGGGTGTACCTAGTGCCGAAACAACTGACAGAAGAGCATAAACAGAAGCGTTTGGATATCTGCAAACAAACTTTTAATCGATACATCAAGTTAGGTGAAAGTTTCTTAAAGAGAATCATTACTGGTGACGAGACACGGATTCATCACGACGAGTCTGAGAGTAAACGGCAGAGTACGGAACAAAACATCCTCAATCGCCGACCGAGAAAAAGTTCAAAAGTCGACCATCAGCTGGAAAATTCATCAACGCTTACAGTTTACAACAATCACACATGATCTCACATCGACACTCATCCTCCCAATGGTCCTTATCTCGATCCATCAAACTTTCACCTGTTTGGTCCCCTGAAAGCAGCCCTACGAGGACGAAGATTCACTTCTAATGTGGTGTATTCGTGGCTCGCGGCTAAGACTAAACTAAACATTTTTTAATGATAGAATACGAAAGCATGTTGAGAGATGGACAAAGTGTGTTTGATGGACAAAGCAAGGAGATTATATTGAAAAGTAATGTATTTGTCTTTCATGAATGTTATTTAAAATAAATTCTGCAGCCTACTGTATAATCTATCATTTTTGACTCTCGTACTTTAGAGCAAGTTTTGTTCTTTTTATACAGTACCAAACATCCCAAAAACGTTCAGAGGAAGCAGTTTGATTCTGCTCATCTGCATCTGACAAAACTATACCATTTATATGGGTTTCTTTTAGTGTTATGTTGTTTTTTATTCTTTCTTGTTTTAATGATGTGTTAAAAAGCTATTTAAAATTGAAGTGTTGGATGATGGAGTTTTCATGCAAGCTTAAATTTTTTGCAAAAGCCCACACCACTTTCTAACAACTTTTATTATGGTACTATTTAAAACATGCATGCCATGTTTGCCTTGTTTTATTTATTTACTTATTTATTTTGTAATGTTTTTTTTTTTAACCCAAGCTCCAAGTTTATTCGAACTTTTAAGCCACAAAGAGTTAGAAGTACAACAGTTTCACTAGGGACATGAAAGATTAAACTATAATTAAAATGAATTACCTGTCAAACATTTAAACTATATATTTACTTTGCCAAGTTTCTCCTCTCCATCTTATATAATTCAACAGTTTCTACAGGAATTTCCATCTCTAGTACGTTTAAATACAAATATTGGATGCTCTTTGAATTTACAGCCATTGCTAAAATAACATCTAAAGATCAATAATGTATAGTCTTTGTTATGAATATTAAATTCTGGTGAATGCAACATTTGTTCAGTTTTACACCTATTTTGTAAACACATAAAAGCAAGCACTCATTAGCAGCCGTTCGGGCCTGAGATTAGCCAGTCGGAAAATTGGATGCGTGTACATCAACTTCTTCCTCTATGGTCTAGGACACGTCTGTGATGAACAGAACAGAAGCAGAGCAGGAGAATAGGACTAAAAAGTCTTTAAAGCCTGAATGAATTGGAGCGAGTGTGAGACTAGTAGCTCTTTGAAGACTTGCAGGCTAATCCCAGTGTCTCCTCCTCAGCTTTGATTCCCCGCAGCCTAAAACCCATCTCCTACTCGAGCCCAGACACAAGGTCAGCCCACATCCCGAGCAATGATGACTCCGGGGCTGGTAGCAGGAAAATAAAAAGCTTGTTTTCTCCCCCATTCTTTCCACAAAGGCTTTGGTAATCCACTTTGGTGATAGAGTAGAAATCTGGGTGTTATTGGGAAACTGAGGCAGTGGAATTGAAAAACGCTGGGACAATTATAGTGTTCTTTACCTGATTTACCTAAAGATTCCATTACGTTTTTTTGCCTGTAATACGGAAACATCTGGAAATGTCAAGGTTGTAATGAAAAGCATTACTGAAGAGTAATGACCATGGCCTGTGTACTGTAGATTACTGAGGATGTAATGATAGTGGATAAGACCTGAACTGGCTGTGTCTACATCAAACACCATGGGTGTAGGGTAAACCCCAGGCTGCCTCGGTCGAAGCTGGGAACCGAGCTTTTATTTCTCTCTTCATTATTATATTTGTTATAATGTTTTTTTTAGTCTCTGCACAGAGGATCGAGCTTTTTTGAGGGCTTCTGCTATAGGTAGTTGAGTGAGGGTTAACTTTAAAGATTTAAATGGATAACGTCTGACAGTCGATTGATCAGAACACCCTTAGCAAACACTTTGCATAGACTTTGCAATATGACACAGCTAGCATATGCACTGGCAAAATAATATCCATGTTCAGGGTGATTTACTCAAAAGAGGCTCTGAATATTCTGTAATAACTCTTGCTAGCATAAAGCAACATACAAAGTGCTCGTCAGGATATGGAGCCTCGAACACGCCAGGATGCCACTGATAAGGTAGGTGCTAGACAGCCATCGATGTACCCTCAAAGAAGATGGTACGGAAACTGGAAACAATGGGATCATTGTTCCATAGTCATATCCGAGGCCGTCGCATGTCACAGGACACAATCGGTGAAGTGCAACTTCATCTGCAGCAGTCGCCTATGAAACCTCGGGGAAACCTCGCACAAGATACTGGTACAGTAGGTCTTATTCATGTCATGTCATCACCTCGCACTGTGGAAGATTTGAAGGAAAACATCCAATGTGAAATTGCTGTTATTCCCCCCAATATACTTGCCAATACTGTACATTCAGAAAAATGAAGTGCTGCTTCGAAATGTGTCTGGTAGAAAGCAGAGATCAGTTCCAGCACCACATGTAATCCAATCAATTCCAAATATGTCAAGGTATGTAGCGTATTATTTTGCTTCTCCATAGCGAGAGTTATTATAGAATATTCAGGGCCTCTTTCAAGTGAATCAACCTGTACGTTTACCTAATCAGCCAATCATATGAAAAAAAAGTAAGATCTCTGTGACCTTTAATGTGGCATGGTGGTTGGTACCAGTTGGCCAGTTTAAGCATTTAAAAAATTTCTGATCTCCTGGAATTTACTTATACAACAATCTGAAAAGTTGATGCAATAAGGGAAAAAAATACATACTGTACTGTAGTCATAGTTCTTGAGTGAAAACAACTTGTGGACGGAACTACCAAACTGGATTGAAGTGATTACAGTACTGCAGCTCAAATAACCACTAATTTACAAGAATGGTGAGCATAAATGCATCTCATGGGCTTCAACAATACAAAACCACAGCAAGTTCCACTTAGTTAGGAACAGGAATCTAATGGAGCTTTCACAACAGGCATGATTGAGCTGTGCCCAGGAAATATTACTTTCCTCTCCCCTCTGCTCAGTGTTTATGTTATTATTCTCTGTTCTTGCATAGACTTGCATACTTTTACTTTCTGATACAGCAGGTAACAGTATGCACCTAGATAGCATTAAACAGAAAGAGAAGAGAACAAGGAAGTTAATCTTTGCGCTATACACAATATTATTGATATTTTATGGGCATTGATGGCTCTGGGGTTCAATTCCCACCCAGTGCCCAAACCTCAGCCACTGGCTGCAGTGCCGGTCCCAAGCCCAGATAAAATGGGAAGTTCTAAAACCTTCACCAAGCTGTATGCGGAACGGGTGATCTGCTGTGGTGACCCCTCAAAAGAACAGCCAAAAGACTAACAAAACAACAAAACAAGAGCAAAACGACCTTATCAGCAATGGCTTTGTAGGTTAGAGGATGTGACAAACACACAAAGATCTCAGAGCAGACGGCACTTCCATTTTCAGCTATGGTTAACTTTCACATCTGATGTGAGCCTTGCCCAAGTACTCTGTACCATGTTCGAGACCACCATTACAACCCTTGGGGTCAATTTTACACAGAAACAGGCCCAGGTTCGTAATGTAAAACACCCTTAAACTTTCACGAGCTGCCAAACTGGGCAGATGAAGACAGGGAAAACCCAGTCACTTGGTCTTTTGCCAAGTCTTCAACTGCTGTACAGGTGTTCGTGTTACAACAGCCTCTTAGTGTATATACTGTAAAATGTAGATGTTTTGTTTTGTACATGCAGTAACGATTCCTTACACAAGAGAACAGTTAATAGATTTGCCCAGAGGCTTTAAGGTACATTTAGTGGCAGCACAGAGGTTTGTCTGCGGAAGGGGTTGTCTGATTTAACAAACTGATAACAGAGCAGAAAAGAAGAAGAGCAGTGATGTTTTTTTTTTTTCACTTGTGTACTGTACGTTCTCCAGTCACATTCCTCGGTCATATGTTACAGTATATTCCCAAAATAGACTGGAACATTAAAGCTTGTAGATCGGTCCTGTCAATCCCTTACACACTCCATCTACAGTAACACGCCATGCCAAACTTCTTTCCTGCTCTGTTGCACTGATCTGCAAGAGATGTGTTCATATACAGTACAACCTGTAGAAATGAAGTATCAAAAGTTTAGTCAATTTCCCTTTGATCTGCTCATCCCTCCATCTCTCAATTTTATCTTGTCTTGCTGTAGTTTTCTAATTCAGCATCGAAGTGTCCAACCCGGGGTTCTTCATTTGGCAATATGTCTTGACCAAAGTTGATGTTGAAAAGTAAATCGAACCCAAGTTCTCAGAGTTCTCCACCAACAAACTCAGTCTCTACTAAGACTAATTTAAAGTTTTGTGTAGAAAATACCGTAGCTAGCTATGTTTAAATATTTTAGGATATTATACAGTATATGGATATGGATAATATATATATATATATATATATTAATATTTCAGGATATTATAGAAGGAGTGCAAGTTGACTAAAATAAAACAGTAGCTGTTATTCAATTACTCAAGTAAATCCCTGATATCTTACAGATTGGTTCATCAAAGGTGAAAAAGTTACATAACAAGTATGGGACAGTGAAAGTTCCTCATCAAAAAAAAAAAAAAAGTACATTTGAGTGGTGCTCCCTAGCAGCACAACAATGAAAAAAGTGTCCACTTCATCATTTGGAGACTGTGAATTTAAACCCCAATGATGCTCCACCCATTCAAAGCCAGAAGTCCAATAAAGCTGGACTTTGGTTTCAGGGTGGGACAGGCATACTCTCTCAGATGTGTTCATCTGTCTGTAAGCTCATGCATGCAGACGTGTGCGGATATCACTTTCGTCCAAGTGTGTTACACTTCAATATGACAGTACATGAGCAGTGTGAAAAAAGCAGTTAGAGAAAGCATGTTAGTTTTCAGCCTCATTAGTTGGTAGTTTATGAATTTAATTATTAGGAAAAGATTTGTCATTTTTCATTATGTTTGAAAAAAAAATCTGGTATCTGTTCCCTTTAAAATCCTGTCTTAACGTACTGGGGCATATTCAAGGGACCTAAGGGCACAAGGTACACCCAGGATGGGGTGCCAACTCATTGCAGGGTACACCCACTTACACGAGAGGCAATATGGAAACAAAAATCAGTCAATAAATATCATGCCTTTGGACTGTTGGAGCAAACCCACCAGGCGCAGGGAGAACAGGCAAACTTCAAACCAGACATGACCTTCGAACCCCCCAAACCTGCATGTGTGAGTTGACAGCAAATAGCAAAATTCAATGTACCGTACCACCAGAGTAATAGATGTGGAAAGGTGCTTAGAGAATCAAAACATAAGTGTGTCATGGTCTCAGCAACAACAGAATTTAGTTTGATGTATAAAGATCTATTTTGAAATAATGGAACTAATGAAAGAAATGAAAGTGTGCCGATGCACCACGCTTGACCCATCATCCTCAGTGACTCAGCTCTCATGAGCGTGACCTGCAGAAGAAGCCAGCTGCTTCCATTTCCGAGAATGTGGAGGAAAAAAAAAAGATACGAGGGCGAGACGACAATTGATTAGAGAGGCATTAATCAAACAGAGGGATTATCCTTTCCATTCCGAAAGTAAACCAATTACAAGTCTCACGCTGGAGGAGGCTGGCTGAGCAATCCGTTTATACAGATGACATGAAGGGGAAAGAATGAGGAGGTGAAAGGAGGGACAAATGGTGTGCACTGGATGGAGGGATGGAGGGTGTTGTGGGGTATGAAAAGATAATATTGACCATTAAAGTTAATTGGGAATGGTGCTTGAGAGTCAAGGATGCGTGGTGGCAGCACTATTTCTGTTTTGCCAGATTACTTTTTGTGTTTGGAAAAATTGGTCTGAAGATGAGTTTGGGAGGATTGGCTTTTCGCATTCTTTTAATGGCTCTCATTGATTTAATAGTCATGGTGATGGTCTCTTGCTCAAACTTAATGGTGCTTAACAGTTTTAGTGGAGCTAAATTAACCTTGTTAAAAGGTACCTCTTCTTTTCAGCGCTTCATAAAGTTCTACAAAGGTCACTTGATTTTCAAATAGTCATATTTCCTTAATTGGGAGGACAGCCCACTATATAGAGGCTAATTGTCTTTTCATTCCGTCTAAATCTGAAACTATTTTCCTAATCATCAGTTTTGATGTGAAGCTAATGAAGAAGACAAGGGAGTTTTTTTTGCTTTGTCTTCGAAAGGTTAAGGTTTTTTAAGGTCGGTAAAACTGCAGCAACTTTTTACTTGCTTTGATCTGAAATAGAATTTCACAAATCATGGTGAAATACTGTAAAAGAGCATTTACCAACAACTTGCCGAGGTAGGTTTTGCTTTTGCTTTCCTTGCATAGTCTTCATGAGAGCCATTTTCATCATTGTGCTTGATGGATTTTGCAAATGCACTTGACATTATTGTTCTTGCAGGAACCGTTCCAGAACAGCTGACCTTTGTGTCTTAAAATAACAACTAACTGTTGCTGTTGTTAGTTAATTACCTAATGCCATGTGTTATTTTACAGTTGTGAACAATGTTCTAAAAAATAAATCCAAAAACGGGTTAAAATTTTTGACTGGTACATTATACTGTATGTGCAAAATTATTGACAATTTGCCATTCTTGGAAACAGTTTTTCATCTTCACAAAGCAGTTTTCCATCTTCTTGTTGTCCAATGTTTTGTCCAAGTCTGCTACAGTACTGTATGAGCATGCTGGGAAGAACAAGGGGCAGAATCCATGGTGGTGTATTATCAATGCATTGGGGCTATTTGGTGGTTCTTTCGAAAAAGTGCAACATCTGGTTGCCTTTACCTGAAGACCAAGACTTGTCTTTCCGAAATGTCATAAATACAGAAACAGTGCTCTTAAACTTAAGGGTTTTCAAAACCTTTGCTATTTAATATTTAAACCCAAAACTTGGATGGCTCTACAAGGAGATCAGGAGATCCTGGTACATTAAGAATGGTTACAGTGATCATCTCAAGTCTCTGAAATGGAACATTGTAGTAAAACAGGAAGTAAACAGAAAGGTGGTATAACCCCAGATTTGCACCAGGAGAAGATCTACAATGTCTTCCCTACAATGCAGTTTTGTTCCATTGTCTACAGGGCTGCATACGATTGCATACGATTTCATAGTTCTGGAAAGAGAACAGAGCAGCTGCCTGCCAAAACTCACATACACAACCAGTCACAAGAACATCTTTCAGCAAGAACATCTGATAACGTTGTCACCTTGAACAACACTTTAGTCATTTCGAATCATGTCTGAACTGTCTGTGTTGTTCTGATCATAGCTAATGCGATCTATAAAATTAACTACCTTCTAACATATGGCTGAATCCCAAATTCCTTGAACAAGGGCACTTGGTGTGTGGAACAAGGGATTGTACAAGGCACATAGCACATTAGCTTTTCATTAAAGGGTATTTAGGATTCAACTGCTAGGACCTGGAAGGTAATAGAGCTGATATTCTAAAGCAGAATGAGTGGAAATATAAAGAGAAACTTACAATATTTACAGGACCGTCCATCACCTCCATTGTTTATTCTCCTCACCTTTTGGCTACATGGTGCAGATTCGAATTTAAAACCTATTTTGACCCTTGTGAGGCTTATAAGGTAACAATTCTGTTAATTACACTTACTGTCGGTCGCCAGCTCCACCAGTCACGGTTAGTTAGTTCCACTAGGTGCGGAAGGATATGTGCTGGTGGAGCAAAATAACTGGTTAAATGAACAACAAACACACCATAATCTGTTGATAATAAATCAATAGATTATGAATACGAATTCATAATCGCGTCCCCTTTCATGTGATTTTGTTTAATGAAGAGTTGATGTGCAAAATAAATTTAAGACGGTCTATTGCAAAACAGAACACAATGAACCTAAATGTGTTAAATTAAACTTATATTACATCGCAGTATGTTTTGGATCAAAATCACCCACTGCTTTTGTCATTTTCACTTAGATGATATACGATATATGAAACTTGATAAACTTGAAAATCAATTCCCCAGCGAAGTCCAAACCACCAAGTTGGAGGTTTCAATAGTTTAACTGCAAGATAAATTATTTATAAGCTTACTTGTTTTTTTTTTAAGTTCATCAGCTTTGAATAAAAATATAGAGATAAATTAAAACAAGTGAATAAATATATACATAACGTAAATAAATAAATGCATCAATAAATCACACCCATTTGAAGGTCCCCAGATTCCCCACTTGGAGACCCACCGATTTATCTTTACTCACAAGAAATCTCTTCCATGATTCATCACAAGCTGCGTTTTGACATTAGAAGAAATACCTCGCAGCATATCAATGCACATCATTTCAATCCTTATGACTATTTATCCATCCAAACAGCATTAATACATCACATGAATATTCAGCTCGGTATCATACGCTATTGTTTCAGGAACAGCGGGGCGTAACAAATCTAATCCATCCTGCTTTCACTTCGGTGCACTACGTCGCTTCTAGATGAGAATACAAATCTGTTGTGCAAACAAAAAAAATTCTAGCCACAGCACGACATGCGTCTCGAGTTCCTGAACTCTGAGATTTTTTTTTATTTTATTTTTTTTATTCCTTTTCCTTTATTTTTTCCTCTACTGCTTTCCTAATAACAATTTCATGACATCCAATATTGCAGTTTAAATATCTAGATCCCTCTCGCTGCTTTTACGCTACATTGATCCGCTTCGCCGCAGACAGGCCGAGCTGAATTTAAAAAGGTCACTGTGCAGCTTTATTAATGCTTTGTCAGATATCAGAGATCTTTATTAGCATTTATAACAACACCGTGCCCCGTATTCTATTCAAACGCTTGTTACCCAAGCATGACTTCAGGACTGACAGGGAAAAGATAAAGAAAAGCTTGAAGATGCTGTATATCAGTCAGTGCACGTAGCAGCTGCTTAAAAGCGCTGAGGTTTTCCCTGAGTCATAATTTATTGCTCGAGGTCACATTCAGAACTCAGATTTGTGTTTTTTGCATGACTAAATTCAAGGCTGTGACTTTATATTAGTTGCTAATCTTTCGAATATCACAAAGCAAACCCTTGGCTTCTCTCCCATCTGAGACTCAAATACTATCGACTCTAAAATTATTGGCACCCTTTCAATAGGAACCAAATCTACCTTTTATTTTATGGAAGTTAAACCACCTGATGTAGTTGTTGCATCAGTTGCACCTGATGTATAGTTGATTTAAAACGATCACCTCTAAAGGACGTCAAAGATGAACACAAACAAATCGCTGTTCTTAAAATGAATTCAATTGCCTTAATATCGTTACCGTCGACCAACTACAAGATAATCTGTGCCATCCATCACCGTGAGAAAAAAATCTAACCACTTTAAACACTAAACAGGGGTGCGTTTCCCGTACAACTACAGTATGTAGCTCTTTGCTTAACCACCATAGTACGATGCAACGTTGAAGAAAATAACTACCTAGTCACAAGTGTTTCCCAAAACCATAGTACCTGTGTCGCACTTCCATGGTTAGAACTTTGTTGGTTTGAACCGTCGTTCTTCTTCTTCTTCTTCGATACAATGGCGGAGTAGTGCAATAGGCACATATCGCCCCCTACTGTATAGTGTGTTTATTTTTTTTCTCTCTCTCTCTTCGGCATTCAATGCGCTTTCGCAGTGACGTAACGTAGAAGTGGTGTAATAATGTCACAAACGCAACATTTTTCAATATTTCATTTGAACTCATTTTTTATTTGGTATTGATACATCAGTACAATTAAAATAAAAAGAAATGATGGGTTTTGAAAACGCTGGGATTGTGTTGTGAACACCTGTTACCCATTTTGCTCAATATTATTTCCTATATAAGTCCCTTTACATACAGCCATGGTTTAATAAGAGTTGACGTGAAAAAAATGACACGAAAACCACAATTTACTAAAAAAAAGAGCTTGCAGTTACAAATTCGGACAAAAAATTGCAATGAAATCGCACAAAAAAATGTATGCTTCTGGGAATGGGTATGAGAGAAGCCCAGAGGAAGTCAGAAACAAGTGGAGGGACTTTGCAGGTGTGACCAACTTGTGGCTGAGTGGTAGCTGTTCTGCTTACCGTGTGGACGGCCCGGGTTCGATTCCCAGCCAGTGCCCAAACCCCAGTTTGTTGATTTATTTGGGTACATTCATTGAATATATATTGAGTAATATTTTAAATAGGCTTACATATATTGAGTAATATTTTAAATAGGCTTACACTATGGTAGTGCATAAATTTTACAATTTCTTAGTGCTTAACACTTTGTGCACTGTATAACATTCAGATAACATTCATTATAAGTGAAAACCTCTAACATAATACTACAAATATTGTTATGAGACATTTCTCTTTGGGTATGTTTAAAGATACTCAGTTAAAAACTCGCCTTTTCTTCGCACAAACGAAACCAAGGCTGTGTTCCAACCGGCATAAATAATGCTTCTGTAGGGCACTTCGAAGGGAGAATAATTGCGATGGTACCGCTGTTATATCGTTTAAAGTGAATTTGTAATAAAAATAACCGAAAAATAAATAACCTAATATCTGAGCACCAAAACATTAAGTTTTCCAAATCGCTCAAAGTGGTTGGGAATTTTTTTAGAAACTAATAGGGTGTAGGGTCGTTAACTGTGAATAGAACACACCCAGCCGCGGCAAGGAACTATGATCCTAACCAATTCAATTCAATTCAATTCAATTCAATTTTTTCAATTCAATTCAATTCAATTCAATTTATATAGCGCTTTTAACAATGGTCATTGTCTCAAAGCAGCTTCACAAAAATTAAAGAAATTTAACAAAAAAAAAAAAAAAAAAAAAAAAATTATATATTATATATATATATATATATATATATATATATAGAATAATTATATAAAGTAATAAATAAATAAATACAATTATAATAGAAAATAAATAAATAAAAACAAATAATAATAATTATAGAAAAGAAAAATAATTGGATGTGTGGATGTGTGAGAAAAATGTGCAGATAATAATGAGACGAATGAATGAAATTTCTCTGATGAGCAAGCCAAGGGTGACGGCGACGGTGGCAAGGAAAAACTCCGAGATGGCATTAGGAAGAAACCTTGAGAGGAACCAGACTCAACAGGGAACCCATCCTCATTTGGGCGATAACAGATAGAAATGATATAACATCTTGTGTGTTGTGCAGGTGAAAATTCAATATGACAGAAATTATTTAAATTGTCATGAAGACCAGTTCAGCATAGGGACGAGTCAGTAGGTGTAGAGGGCAGATGAGGTCTGGATCACTGGAAGCACAGGAGCAGCATGTGTAGCTCCAACCATCATAAAGCTGAATCCAGTTGGAGCTGGTCCTTCTCTGGATGCCTCAGGAACCTCGCAGGGTCAGCCTTTGTCTACTGAAGCTGGCAAAATCTCCCGATGCCTCGGGATGGGTAGAGAAATACAGAACAGATGGGGAGAATTAGCGTAGTTGCCATTCGGTATAGGTGTACTGGAGTATGAGTACTGGGATGAGTTATGTGTATTCCAGATTAAAAAGATGCGTCTTGAGTCTACTTTTGAACTGAGAAACCGTGTCTGCTCCCCGAACACTGTCTGGAAGGCTATTCCAAAGCTTTGGAGCTAAATATGAAAAAGCCCTACCCCCTTTTGTAGATTTTGAAATTCTGGGAACTACCAGAAGTCCGGAGTTTTGTGATCTTAAGGCGCGTGGTGGATTGTAGCGTATCAGAAGACTGGTTAGGTATGTGGGAGCTAAACCATTTAAAGCCTTGTATGTAAGTAATACTATTTTGTAATTTATTCTAAACTGAACAGGTAGCCAGTGCAGGGATGATAATATTGGGGTTATATGATCCTATTTTCTGGATCTAGTGAGAACCCTGGCAGCTGCATTTTGGATTAACTGAAGCTTGTTTATTGAGGATGCAGGACAACCACCTAGTAATGCATTACAATAGTCCAGTCTGGAGGTCATGAATGCATGAACTAGTTTTTCTGCATCAGATACGGATAAGATGTTCCTAAGTTTAGCAATATTTCGAAGATGGAAAAAGGCTGTTTTTGTGATATTTGAAATGTGATTTTCAAAAGACAAGTTACTGTCTAATATTACTCCCAGATCTTTTACTGCTGAGCTGGTAATAACAGTACATCCTTCTAAGCGCAAGCTGAATTGTGAAAGCTGTTGTGTGCTGGTTTTTGGGCCAATAAGTAATATCTCTGTCTTATCTGAATTTAATAAAAGAAAGTTATTGGTCATCCAATCTTTTATGTCCTGGACACACTCAGTTAATCTAGACAACTTAGGTATTTCGTCTGGTTTAGTTGAGATATATAATTGGGTATCATCAGCATAACAATGGAAACTAATCCCATGTCTTCTAATGATGTTACCCAAGGGAAGCATGTATATTGAGAACAACAGAGGTCCTAAAACTGACCCTTGTGGGACCCCATATTTCACTGGCATTATACCAGACGGTTCTCCATTTAGATCTACAAAATGGTAGCGATCAGACAGGTAAGATCTAAACCATTTTAGTGCCTGTCCCTGAATACCTATATAATTTTGTAAGCGATCTATGAGAATATTATGATCTATAGTGTCGAATGCAGCACTAAGATCGAGCAGGACTAGCAATGAGATGCAGCCTTGGTCTGAAGCTAAAAACAAGTCATTTGTAATCTTAACTAGTGCAGTTTCTGTGCTATGATGGGGCCTGAAACCTGACTGAAATTCTTCAAGGATGTTGTTATCCTGCAAGAATGTGCAAATTTGAGCTGATACTACTTTTTCTAGTATTTTTGATATGAACGGGAGGTTTGAAATCGGTCTGTAATTTTTTATTTCATTCGCGTCCAAATTAGATTTTTTAAGAAGCGGCTTAATAACTGCTAACTTGAAAGGTTTAGGGACGTGACCTAGATGTAATGAAGAATTAAAAATGTTTAGGCGTGGCTCTCCAACCGTAAGCATCACTTCTTTTAAAAATCTGGTTGGGATTGGGTCTAACAGGCACGTTGTTGATTTAGCCGAGGTGATGAGTTTATACAGCTCTTCCTGTCCTATACCTGTAAAGCAGTGAAAATCTAAATGTGAAGCTATAGGCTGAACTGGATCGTGAGATACTATTAGAGGTTGAACCTCCATTATTTTCTTCCTGATATTATTGATTTTTTCATTAAAGAAGTCCATAAAGTCTTCACTTCTAAACTGTGATGGGATACTCTCTGCGGGCATCTTAGGTTTTGTTAGGCGAGCCACTGTACTAAATAAGAACCTGGGATTGTTTTGGTTTCTTGCTATCAGTTGGCTAAGATGCTCGGTCCTAGCAGTTTTTAGAGCCTGTCTATAGCTGCACATACTGTCTTTATATGCAATTCGAAAAACTTCTAATTTAGTTTTCCTCCATTTTCGCTCGAGGTTACGGGTTGCTCTCTTTAGGGCGCGAGTATGACTGTTGTACCACGGTGCCAATGTTTTATCTCTGACTTTTTTTAATCTGATGGGAGCAACAGTGTCTAATGTACTGGTAAAAATAGTGCCCATGCTGCTAGTCACTTCATCTAGATCATCTGCATTTAGGGGTCTAATAATAAATTGGGACAGATCCGGCAGATTACTTGTGAATCTGTCTTTAGTGGTGGGATTCATATTTCTAACAGATTGATAGCGTGGGGAGACACAGCTAATCTGTTCTACGGGTAGAGTATATGTCAGGAGGTGATGATCTGTGATATCATCACTTTGAGGTATGATCTCTATATTAGAGACATCTATACCATGGGATATAATTAAATCTAGCGTATGATTAAAGCGGTGAGTTGCTCCAATTATATTTTGCTTAACCCCAAAGGTATTTAGTAAATCCATAAATGTGAGTGCTAAAGCGTCGTTAGCATCATCTACATGAATGTTAAAGTCTCCTACTATCAATACTTTGTCAGAGTTAACCAATAGGTCTGATAGCAGATGTCCAAATTCTTTAAGAAAATCGCCATATGGCCCCGGGGGTCTGTACACGGTGGCCAAGGTAAAATATAGCAAGGGTTTATTACGTATTTCATTTAGTGCAACATTAATGATAAGCACTTCAAATGAATTAAACCTGGGCCTTATTTTCTGGGTAACAGTGAGTACATCATTGTAGATAGTGGCGACACCACCACCGCGACCAATTAGACGGGGCTCGTGCTTATAGAAATATCCTGACGGAGTAGACTCATTCAGACCAAAATATTCATTTGGTTTAAGCCAGGTTTCAGTGAGACTGAGTGCGTCAAGGCAATAATCTGAGATAATTTCATTAACAATAAGTGCTTTAGGCGCAAGGGATCTAATGTTGAGTAGTCCAAACTTTAGAGGTGGATTTTGACTACTTATTTTGCCTTTTTCTGGTTTTATCGTTATCAGATTGCTTCAGGCAAATTTAACAAATTTATTCTTTTTTCTCAGTATTCGGGGAACAGACACAGTTTCTATAGGACAAGCTATGTGTGTTCGTCTATCACTACGGTGAGTTGTGATGTGTCTAATATGTTTGGAATCTACAGTATGACTTACCGCCAGTCAGATGGTTCGTAGTGTTCTGGAGATGTTGTCAGAGAGGACCGCTGCTCCAGCTCTGCTAGGGTGTAGGCCATCGGTGTGATAGAGCCTAGGACGCTCCCAGAAAACATTCCAGTTATCAATAAAGCGTAATTTCTGTTGTTGACACCAAGATTGTAACCATTCATTAAAAGCAAATAATCTACTGAACTTCTCGATTCCTCGCTGAAATGTGGGAAGCGGTCCAGATACGATGATCCTTGTCGTGGGTGATGTGCTGCGGACCTTCTCGACCAGGCTCCTGAAGTCCTTCTTTAGGATCTCCGTCTGCCTCAGCCTGGTGTCGTTCGTGCCGGCATGAAGAACCACAGCTCCAATGTTCCTCCTCAGGGCAGCAGGCACCTGTGCAGCAACATCAAGAACACGTGCACCAGGTAAACAGCGTGTGTGCACCTTACCTTTAGCCGCGGTAGCACGCACGTGACGAACGATGGAGTCTCCGATGACCAGGACGTCGTGTGCCATCTCGCGGAGAGGAGCGAAGCGGTTTTGGGTCGAGATGTCGAAGACGGGTGGTGGTGGTGGAGAGGTCCTCGCCCGGGGCTTGGCGTGCTTCTTCCGCTGCTGCTGTATCCAGGGTCCGTGGTATCCCGGCGCCGGGGTGTAGGAACACTGGGCGGGATGCGTCCTTGGTGTGTTGGACCTGGGCAGAGAAACACACGGGGTTGAGGTTGTAGGAGAATTCTCATGCCGAGAATTTACCTGGGACAGGTGAGTGTCGGTCCGCGTCGATTCCAGCGTGGCTTTCCGCTGCTGTAACCGGGCCAGCTTCACCTGTAGCTCACGGATCAGCTTCTCCACGGCCTCCACCTCCAAATCCACCGAGTGCAGCTCCAATGTCTCCTCACCTGCACTCAGAGGCAGAATCACAACCGACATGGTGTCTAAACATGGAAAATAATCGGTGTGAGAAAGTGAAAACAAACTTTACAAACAAACAAACAAACGTGATAGCCGGGCTAGCGATGCTAATGCTAATTAGCGATGCTAATGCCGGCTAAAAGCGGTGTGCTGCAAAACAATTAAAACTTAACGATATAACACGCGTTTCGAGTAAATATATTATAAGATACTTATCCGTTTTATGTACACTCTTCGTAAGGGGACGAAAAAGTTTAAAAGTTGGTCAGTATGGTGGAGCTCGGAAAAAAGCAGCTTCTCAGTGTCCTCGTACGGAGGAAGTGACGTCAGCCGAGTATCGTGACCACAGGTCGAAGGCTGTAGTTCCAACCACGTAAGTTTGCGATGCTGTTTGCGAATGTTCGTTTGAACTATGGTTTCGGGAAACACCTAGTTGTTGAACTATGTTGGTAACGACGGAACTTGCGACCATAGTTGGCTAACGATGCTTTTGGGAAACGCACCCCAGATTAGCCACTGATCTGCACAATCTGGAAATAAATATGCTTTGACTGTTGCTTAAAAAAATAGTATTATAATATATACTTGAAAAGTCTGACAGGTGAAATCTAAGGTCAGAAATTGGTTTAAAAATGTTAATTAAAATAAAAAACAAGTCTGGTCTCTGATTCTGCAATAAAGAAGTAAACTTACCAACATTTACGAGATGGTGTTCATTCATTCATTCATTTTCTATACCGCTTAATCCTGTGTTCAGGGTCGCGGGACGAGATGCTGTATTTTTGTTAAATGAAAGCGAGTGATTGACAAGCCGTCTGTCTGCAGTTACACACTGACCTTTGGTTAATGGACGCAGGTGGCGCAGTCGATGCGGCTCTATTTAATATGCGCTCAGGTCAGCGTCTGGTCCCACCAATGTATCAGACGAGGAACGGGATTAGAAACGTGTCACTCTGAAGAGCGGGTGTTCATCTTGGCTATCTTGGGTTATCTAAAACTTGAAATCAAATTTAAAATCAATTAGTGCAATTATCAAACCATTCAGTCATTTGGGTGTGGAACAGGGCATTATCCCTATCAAATACAGATCAAGAGGTTGGGTTAATGTTTACATTAAAACTGCAGAAAAAGAAAAACACGTTTGTCTTGCACTTCCATAATAAGGGGTTCAAATCTCACCTTCAGTCCTAACTTGTTAAGTTTGCATGTTCTTCAATTGCTTGATAGTTTTCCTCCAGGTACAGATAGGGTAGTGCCCTGGGATGTGATCCAAGCTCCTTGTCATGAGATCCAGGTCTCCCTGTGAGCCTACAACGTATAAGCAGTACAGGTACTGTAGTTTTTAACCGTGACGGAGTTGTTCAATGAATTTTCCCATAGGAAATAATGTAAATGCAGATAATCCGTTCCAGCCGCCCAAAATATTTCCAATTTCCAACATCATAATACTATATTTACATATTTAAAAAAATCTAAACATTTAGAAAATAGATGTAAAGTAAAATATGAAATAAATAGACATTAAACCTCACTTAACCTTAATTTATGATTCCTCTTGGCACCGGATGCTTTAAAAACCAAACTGAAAGTGGCTCCTCTTTCTTCTTGCTACCGTCCTGGATAACATTCTTTGGACCCATGCTGCTGTGTATTCACTTAATGCAAAAAAAACCCACAAAAATTAAATGTAAACTCACTTTAATTGGCTTTCCCCTGACACAAATATGTTCTGAACGGCTGAGCGCACAACTTCGGTTCAGATGCCAAAAATTTCTTGCTAAATTTCAGTTCTTAAGGTGAAATTCTTAAGTTCATATGCAGTCGTGTTCATATTGGTTAAAGAATCCGAGGGGACATTGGGCACAGGATCACCCAACTCTGAGCAGATAAAGACTGGAAATACATCAACTAAATGTGATGCTTTTTTTTTCATGCTGTAATATACAGTAGATTTCTAGAAAATCAATCATGGGCAGGCTATTTTTTTTTTAATAATTTAATTCAAAAGCTGAATCTCATATTCTAGATTCATTAAATGTCAAGTGAAATATTTCAAGCCTGGTTTTGTTTTAATATCGATGATTAGTTCTTACAGCTCACAATATTTTTTTTTTTTTTTGGGATGTGCTGTGTAATTGTCTTATTCAAGTTATTCATATTATCTCTTTAAATCATACCGTATGTTTAAAGCAACCCTAAAAAGCCTCTTTAAAATAAAATATTACATTTAAGGTTTAAGCATCTGATTTTCACGTTTCCTCTGACAGTCGATACTGTAAATGTGCAGATTAGGCTAATTGCCATTTCCAAATTGCCTGTAATTGTCAGAATTGAACTAACCCCGGTGACCAGAAGACGTAGCTTTAACGGTTTTAGCTTTAGCCCAATGTAGCATTGATGGTGAACCCAAATCATGAGTGATGTGATGAAGGGTTTGAGTTGAGAAGTATGGAATACTGGGTGAATCCGGCAGCTGGAGCCGGTAGGTGACAGGATTGATATGATGGATTATGCGATAAGGGCCGACGAATCTGGGGGAGAGTTTTTTGGACTCAGTGTGGAGATGTAGATTTTGTGTAGACAGCCATGCTTAGTCACCTACGTGGTACAATTGTCCCGGTGGGTGTCGACGGCGGTGTTGGATGATGTAATGGGTGTTAGCTCGTCGTATAACCACGCTGGCAAGGCGCCATACTCGTCGACACCTGCGGACCAACTGGTGGGCTGAGGGTACATCAACCTCCGGTTCTTGGTGTTCGAACATCTGAGGTTGGAAACCGTGGCACACCTCAAAAGGGCTTAACTTGGTGGCAGTGGAGACATGAAGTTTGTGAGAAAGTTCAGCCCAGATGAGGTGGCGGGCCCAGGAGAGCTGACAATCCGCCACGAAACATCTCAGGTAGCGCTCCAGCTGTTGGTTGGTCCGCTCCGTCTGACCATTAGTTTGAGGGTGGTAACCCTGGTGGAGTTGATCAGACGGCAGAAATCCTTCCAAAACCAGGCAGTGAACTGGGGCCCTCTGTCCGAGATGATGTCCTTGGGGAATCCATGCAGACGGACCACGTGCTCTAATATCAGCTCGGCTGTCTGTTTAGCTGACGGGAGTCCGGAAAGGGCCACCACGTGCGCATCTTTGGAGAAACGATCTACGATGTTTAAGATGGTGTTCTTTTCTTCTGAAACCGGCAGGCCTGTGATGAAGTCGATGGCAATGTGCGACCAGGGCCGACGGGGAACAGGGAGTGGTTGGAGTTCCCCGGGTGTGGGTTGGTTTGTGTCCTTAGCCCGGGCGCACACTGGGCACGCCTGGACGAACTCGTCGATGTCCCTAGCCATGGAAGGCCACCAGAAGGCATGTCGAATGAAGAGTAGGGTTCGTTGGGTGCCTGGATGTCCCGAGACGGGAGTGGAGTCATCCAGGCGGCACACCTGCTGGTTCGTCCTCCGAAGCCTGTGCTTGGCGAACCCTGGTCTCCAGTTCCCAACGGAGTGGGGCGATGATCTTGGCTGAAGGTAGGACAGGCGCGGGATCCGCCCGGAGGGCGTCCTCTTCATGTTGTCAGGAGAGTGCATCGGCTTTGATGTTCTTGGACCCCGGGCGGTAGGACAGATGGAAATTGTAATGTTCGAAGAACAGGGCCCACCGCGCCTGTCTGGGGTTTAACTGTTTGAGATTCCGGATGGTGATGAGGTTTTGGTGGTCGGTCCAGACGATAAATGGTTCTCTGTCGCCATTCTTCCAATGCCCACTTTATGGCCAGCAGCTCGCGGTCCCCTACCCCGTATCGCTGCTGAGTGGGATCAAACTTTTTGGAGAAAAAGCTACAAGGGTGTAGCTTCTGGTCTGGACCTCGTTGGGATAGGACGGCCCCGGCGCCCACATCCGAGGCGTCCACCTCCACAATGAATGGTTGGTTGGCGTCTGGGTGAAGGAGGATGGGGGCGGTGGTAAAACAGTGGCAGAGTTCGTGGAATGTGGAGATAGCAGTGGCGTTGAGTTGAAAGTGGTGAGAAGAGGGTTTTGTCAGGGCGGTTAGTGGGGCCGCAACCGTACTGTAGTCCCGGATAAAGCGACCATAGAAATTCGCAAACCCGAGAAACCGTTGAAGTTGCTTAAGGGTCTTGGGTAGGGGCCAATGACGCACAACTTTGAGTTTCTGCGGGTCCATGGCCACACCCTGGGGCGAGATGACAAAACCCAGGAACGTGGTGGAGTGCTCGTGAAAAGCACACTTTTCCAACTTACAGTACAGTTGGTGGGCGATTAATCTCTTCAGTACCGCTCTGACATGTTGGACATGTTCTGTAGGGGTGCGTGAGTATATGAGGATATCGTCTAGGTAGACGAATACCCACCGGCCGAGCATGTCTCTGAGCACGTTATGGTTTATGAAGCGTTGGAAGTCTGCTGGAGCATTGCAGAGTCCGAAGGGTATGACGAGGCTCTCATAGTGTCCTGTGGGAGTGATGAATGCCGTCTTCCACTCATCACCCTCTCTGATGCGCACCAAGTTGTAGGCACTCCGGAGGTCCAACTTTGTGAAAATGGTGGCGCCAGAGAGGGCGTCCAGGGCAGAGTTGGTAAGAGGCAAAGGATGTCGGTTCTTAAACGTGATGTTATTGAGCCCCCAATAGTCGACACAAGGGCGTAATTCGCCTCCTTTTTTGTTCACAAAGAAGAATCCCGCGGCGGCAGGCGATGATGAGGGTCGAATGGTGCCGTGACATAGAGCCGAGAACACATACTCTTCCATCGCCTGCATCTCGGTGATGGACAGGGAGTAGAGATGGCCGCGGGGAGGAATGGAACCCGGCTGAAGATCTATTGCCAGGTTGTAAGGGCGATGAGGCGGTAGATGGGTGGCACGCCGCTTGCAGAATGCTTCAGCCAGGTCATGATAGGCGACAGGGATGGCGTTGGTGTCGACGTCGGGGGCCTCGGACTCCCTAGAGCACATCCCAGCCGTAGCCCGTAGGCAGCGTTCGGGACAGGTCGGCCCCCATTGTAAGATCCGGTTTTGAGTCCATGAGATTAATGGGTCGTGCTGTAGAAGCCATGGGTGCCCGAGTATGATGGGTGGTGATGAGACGGAGGTGAGGTGAAACTGGATCTGTTCGTGGTGATGATCTATGATGAGGGTGATGGGTTGAGGTGGTAATGGGGCTGGAGGAGAGCGGCCGACCATCAACTGATGTAATTCGAACAGGCTGGGATAACGCTTCGAATTCCACCCCGAGTTCTTTGGCATAGGAAGAGTCAATGAAGTTACCTGCAGCCCCGGAGTCGATGAATGCAGTACTTCTGACCCATTTGTGGCCAAACTGGAGGTGTACCTGTACCGTGAGACGAGAGACGCTAGGTGTGGTGGCGGAGAGGTGGAGGTGACCCGGTGAGCCGCTCCCATCACTCACCGGGCTTTGGCGTTTCCCTGGCGGCGCGGACATATGGCTCTGTGATGCTCCGCTGAACCACAATAGGCCCTCTCTGAAGCGTCCTTCTCTTTCTGCAGTGGTCAGGGACATGTCCATAGTTATTCAATTCAATTCAATGTTATTTGTAAAGCGCTTTTAACAATTGACATTATCTCAAAACAGCTTTACACAATCAAAAGAATTATTTAAGTTTGTATGGAATTTGAATGTGTATGAAGCAAAATGGTCAGATAGTCTCTGGTGAGCAAGCCGCGGGCGACAGTGGCAAGGAAAAGCTCCCTGAGATGGTAATAGGAAGAAACCTTGAGAGGAACCAGACTCAACAGGGAACCCATCCTCATCTGGGTGAAACAGATAGCAGGAAATGATCTGCATTTATACAGTGTGTTAGGTGGCAGGCAGTTCAGCTATAATAGTTGATGTTAATTGATGTTAAAATAGAGTCCAGGTAGTTATTGGAGACTCAGATAGACTTGTAGAAAGTTCCAGTCCTGAACTATCGAATTGTCAAGTCCTCAGAGTAACAGCTGCAGCTGTTATATGAGTGGGCGGTGTCCGTGTCTGCCCGGAGAACTGCCGTGGCCCACTCAGCTGCCTCACCGGAGAGCAACGAAGCGAGTAGAGCAATGCGTAGCCGATCGGTGGAGTACTTGGTGGAATTATGCACGTAAAGGGAAAAAAAGCAGTGGGCCTAAAACTGAACCCTGTGGATCGCCAAACTCCACTGGAGAACATGCAGAATAATCACCATTTAAGTCTACATACTGATAACGATCGGTCAAATAGGATCTGAGCCAGGAGAGGGCTGTACCCTTAATTCCTACTACATTTTCTAATCTGAGAAGAAGAATAGCATGATCAATGGTGTCAAAAGCTGCACTGAGGTCGAGTAATGCAAGCATAGTTACACAACCCTGATCAGAGGTCAATAGGAGGTCATTTACTACTTTAACAAGTGCTGTTTCTGTGCTGTGATGAGGCCTAAATCCTGACTGATACAGTTCATGTATGCCATTTCTATGTAGATATGAGCATAGCTGCTCCGCTACTATCTTTTCCAGAATCTTAGAGATAAAGGGGAGGTTTGATATTGGCCTGTAATTGGACAGCTGACAGGGGTCGAGGTCAGGTTTCTTAATTATTGGTTTGATAACTGCTAATTTAAAAGATTTTGGAACATAACCAATGCTGAGTGAGGAATTAGTTATTCTCAACAGCGGTTCTGTTATTACTGGTACTATCTGTTTAAGAAAATGTGTCGGTATAGGATCTAATATACAGGTTGATGAGTTTGCAGAAGAGATGAGTGAAATTAGTTCATTCTCTTCAAGGGGAGTAAAGTATTCTAGGGTCAAATCTGACATGGCTAGGTTAACATCTGTATGAATTAAATTGTTCGGTTTCAAAGCCTCAATTTTATGCCTGATATTTACAATTTTATTATTAAAAAAGTCCTCACTATTGCATGATGTTGTTGTGGAGATTTCTGTAGTGGTCTTATTTCTGGTTAATTTGGCTACGGTATTAAATAAAAATCTAGGATTATTTTTATTTTCTTCTATAAGAGTGGAGAGATACGTTGATCTAGCTACACTAAGAGCTTTCCTACAGTATAGTTCAGGAAACTCTCTTTCCATGCTATTTGAAATACTAACAATTTAGTTTGACGCCATTTACGCTCTAATTTCCGAGCGGTCTGTTTTAAAGTGCGTGTCTGATCGTTATACCAGGGAGCGAGTTTCTTATCTCTAATAATTTTTCTTTTAGCTGGAGCTACATTACCTAAGGTACAACGAAATGTCGACTCTAAATATTCAGTCGCCTGATCGAGTTCTGTGGGGTCAGACGGTGATCTAATCGAAGTTGGTAAATCTGGGAGATTACTGATAAAACTCTGTATGGTAGTTGATGTGAATGTACGTTTAATATGGTAGCGCGGTGCTGTGCGTACATTATCACTGTGACACACTTGAATTGAGATAAGATAGTGATCTGAGATAATTTTGGACAGTGGAATTGTGAATAAATGTCTTATACTTAATCCGAAGAATCTAAAGTGTGACCTGCTTTATGAGTGGGTCCTACTACACACTGATTTACTCCTACTGAGTCCAGTATGGACATAAATGCTGTTCTCAGAGGGTCTTCTGGATTCTCAAAATGAATATTAAAATCTCCAGCAATTAATACTTTGTCTACAGAAACGACTACAGTAGGTTTGAGAGGAAATCTGCAAAATCACTGAGAAATTCAGAATACGGCCCTGGAGGTCTGTAAATTATAATTAGTGGAATCGACTGAGATGACTTAATATACTTAAATACACTTATGTTACTAAGAATTTCAAATGAATTAAATTTGTGCCCGTATTTTTGTACGACAGACAGATTATCATTGTGAATAACTGCGATGCCTCCTCCTCTACCAGTTAACCGAGGCTGGTGTATGTAGCTATATCCAGAAGGACTAGCTTCATTTAGAGCTACATACTCGTCCTGTTTAACCCATGCTTCAGTTAAACAGAGTATATCAAACGCCTGATCTGTGATAATTTCATTAACAATAACCGCTTTTGATGCGAGAGATCTAATATTTAACAGTCCTAGCTTCATATCAGAGGTGCTGGCTGCACATGCAGTGTGATCCGAGTTTGTGGTCTTTATGTTAATTAAATTATTAAAACAGACTTTCTGAGTCTTTCTACATTTTTGCTTAGATCTGGGAACAGACACAGTCTCCATATGGTGAACCCTGAGTGACGACTCTATGCAGCTAGCAGACAGTTGGTTTAGCCTGTCTGTCTGCTCCCTGGCCTGGGCTCTGGATTGTCACAGATTAACTAGACCTCTACTGAGACTACTGTATGAGCTATACTACAGGAAATGAGAGCAGCACCTTCCCGAGTGGGATGGACACCGTCCCGCCCTAACAGGCCAGCTTTGCCCTCAAAGGTCTTCCAATTATCTATGTAGCCCACATTATTTTCGGGGCACCACCTGGACATCCAGCGGTTCAGCCACCATAACCTGCTGTAAGCTATGTCGCCACGTCTCATTGGGATGGGACCAGAGCATACTACTTCATCGTCCATCGCCTTCGCTAATTTAAACACCTCTGTAAAGTTATTCTTGCTAACCTCTGACTGACGAAGGCGTATATCATTAGCTCCAGCATGTACCACTATCTTAGAGAACCTGTGCTGTCCTAGAGCCCTAAGATTACCTGCTATGTCCGGTGCTCTGGCTCCCGGGATACACCTAACCACTGCCGCTGGCGCCCCTAAAGGTCTAGCGAATTTCACGTTCCTCAGTATAGAGTCTCCTATAACCAGAGCTCTTTCAGGTTTCTCAGAGGGTGCAGCACTGAAGAGAGCAAACCTGTTGCACATGTGAAGCGCAGAGGAGGTGTGCTCCGGTGGGCTAGCCTTAGCGTTAGCTTTGGCTGAACGAGTATGCCGCCGAGTCGTCACCCACTCTCCCCGCTGTGAGGGCTATAATGCCGGCTGTTTATCTCCGCCTGTGGCACCCAGACTGTCCGTTACTCTCACACTCTCTAACCCTCTCTAAAGTCTGGATGCGCTCCTCTAACGCTGATATCTTCTCCGTCAGAGTGCTCACTAACACACACCTATCACAAATAAAATTATCGCTAATGACGGAGGAAGAATGTCTAAACATCCTGCACTCTACACACTGAACGAGCTGAACGGTAGACATTATAACGTACCTCTGTGTCGGAGTTTTAGTTGTTTGGAGCTGAATTCCGTTTGTTGTTCTTAGGCAAGGAAACTCGCGCGTTCTCCAAAAATCGCAGAAAAAAGGCGAAGCCTAATGGTATGAAGGTGTAAAAAATCTTCATTTTTCACTAACAAAGTTAGTGTTGGTGATCGAGTTTGATGGTCGTGGAGTGGTGAAGGCGAAGGTGGGTGCTGACGACAGGGTTCTAGGGGATGGCTTCGGGCGAGAGAGAAGACGTTGGTCGATTCGGAGGGCGAGTTGGATTAATCCCTCCAACGTGGCAGGAAGCTCTCGCCCGGCTAGCTCGTCTTTTATCCTGGAAGCCAGTCCCTCGTAATATGATGTCCAGAGCGCTGCATCTCCCCAGGTGGTCTGAACGGTGAGAGTCGAAATTCGGGGGTGTAGCGACTCACGGACGATCCTCCCTGCCGCAGGTGGTAAAGCTTCGTGTTGGTCTCGACCTTGCCCGCAGGATGTTCAAAAGTTAATCTGAGTTGATGGGTGAACTCGTTATATTTTCAATTCAATTAAATTTATTTGTATAGTGCTTTTAACAATTGACATTGTCTCAAAACAGCTTTACACAATCAAAAGAATTATTTAAGTTTGTATGGAACGTGAATGTGTATGTATCAAAATGGTCAGATAGTTCCTGGTGAGCAAGCCGTGGGCGACAGTGGCAAGGAAAAACTCCCTGAGATGGTAATAGGAGGAAATCTTGAGAGGAACCAGACTCAACAGGGAACCCATCCTCATCTGGGTGAAACAGATAGCAGGAAATGATCTGCATTTATACAGTGTGTTAGGTGGCAGGCAGTTCAGCTATAATAGTTGATGTTAATTGATGTTAAAATAGAGTCCAGGTAGTTATTGGAGACTCAGATAGACTTGTAGAAAGTTCCAGTCCTGAACTATCGAATTGTCAAGTCCTCAGAGTAACAGCTGCAGCTGTTATATGAGTGGGCGGTGTCCGTGTCTGCCCGGAGAACTGCCGTGGCCCACTCAGCTGCCTCACCGGAGAGCAACGAAGCGAGTAGAGCAATGCGTAGCCGATCGGTGGAGTACTTGGTGGAATTAAACTCAAACACCAGATCAAGCGCTGTTAAAAACACACTGCACTTACCGTCCGTGCCATTCCATTTCTTTGGTAATGATGAGAAAGCTTCAGAAGAAGGGGGGGGGAGATGCGGCGCTGCGGCCGGCGCGTCGGGAAGCCCACTAGTCGCGCTAGCAACAGCCGCGCGGAGATCCGCGTTCTCCTGCCTGAGCTCCGCAACCTCGCGGCGCAAGGCCGCAACGTCTTGGAGGCCCAGGCGCAGAGTAGCGATCTCTCCGTTTAGCTTGTTGATTAGCTCGGCATGCTGATCCACCACATCGCAGAGGTGCGCATGATCCGCTGGGTTCACCGCGGAGGGCTCAGTCATTCTGTCAGAATTGAACTAACCCCGGTGACCAGAAGACGTAGCTTTAACAATTAGCCCAATGTAGCGTGGATGGTGAACCCAAACGTGGAAATAGGCGAGTGGGTAGGATAACCACGCGATTTAGTTTAAGGACTCTCACAAAAGGGGAGCAAGGGAAAAACACAAATTTAACCTGCGTCCTATAAATACACACTCAAGATCAGAAAGCAAAAACCCAAGAATGGTGAGTACTCACAGTTTCGTAGAATGACAACCGGAACCGACATGGGCCGAAACTCAATGACTGAGCGTTGTACTGTGGTTTGTTTACTCCTTTCATACTTCCTCGTTTGAGGCCCGCCTTAGTTCCGGGTCCTAGTGCCAGGCGCAGATTGAGTGTGCATGACAGTAATGTGTGAATAAAAGCATGAGTGTGCCAAGATGGATCAGCACCATGTCCAGGGTGTACCACGCTGAGTGCCTAGGCTCCAGGCATCCCATGACGGGATAAGCAGTACAGAGAATTAGTGAGTAAGTGTGAGTGATCTTCATGAAAATTCATGCAAAGTCGTGTCAATTGTGCTATGAAGAGAAGGAACATGTGGTCGAGTACTGCCAGGGTCACCCCCTGTAGGTGCTACACAGCCACTGGAACTTTGTGTGTTTTTCGATGATGTTTGCAGTTTCTCTGATTAGTTGATTAGTGTTATTGTTTGAGTTTTAGGTTTTGCACAAGTCATTGTCTTGCATCACCACTCTTGTTCTACTGTTTATATTAATCTGCTGTTTACTTTACTGGCTATTTATTCATGCTCTGGGTTTCCCTTTGTTTATGGAAATTCATATTAAAATTCATTTGCATCTGCATTTCCATGATGAGTCCAACATGCAAACAAGATGCAAGTGCCTACAGTTTCACCTCCTCCCCAGTACACCCTGGATGTTAAATTAAGGAAGTGAGAGCAGGGTTAATCCTCACTGTTAACAGCGCAAGACTGCAGAATTGTTTTTCTACACATTGTGGTGTTCCTCAGGGACGCGTACTCGGTCACGTGACGACCTGGGTATTAGCGGAAGCACTGTTAAAACACTGCTCCCAGATTATCTACAGACTGATTTGTATTATGCTTGTCTGGATGTTCTGCTTCGTTATTACTCTGTATCTACTGCATATTCATTCACCTTTTATACAACTTATCCTGTACAGCTTTGCAGGAGCCCGGAGTCTATCCCAGGAGACTTTGGGACTTTTGGGTAAACCTAAAAGAAAAGTAGACACCTCATCTGCATGTCTTTGGACTGCGGGAGAAAACCGGAGAACTCAGAGGAAACCTACCAAGCACGGGGAGAACGTGCAAACTCCATGTAAATTCCTGTTCAGAAACAAGTACAGTACAGTACAGTAAGTTCCTGTTCTCGGTTACATTACAGCAGCTATAAACCTTCGTTCCCTCTCAATTGAAGTAAATAAGACAAGCTTTGAAAAGAAAACGCGTGTCATGTGAACAAAAAAACGCAAGACGAATTAACTTTAATTAACTCTATGTCCTGAAGATGTTGAAAAATGTTAAATTTGCAGCTTAACCACTGAGTTTTAATTCTGTACATTTCGTTTTATGTTGAGGTTCATGTGAACAAGCTGCTCTTCTAGAATGAACAACATATTTATCCGAGTGCTTTTATACAATAAAATACTCAACGCCTTTTAGCTCGTTCTGAGAATTCAACAACTCTGTAGTGTAAAGTTCATTTATGAACACACTCTGAGCAGCTGAATGGACAGGGGGAAAGGGTTGGCATTTCTTCGCTTTGAACCGTTTTCAATAACTCAGGAGTCCAGTGACCTTTCAATAAGGAACAAAAGCTCACTGTGGCCTCTGGTGGATTAACCTCACCATCATTAAAAGGATCGGCTAGATAAGAACACGAAAAAATAGCACAGCGCCACGTGAGGCGTGAAATGTCATAAAAAATGAATAGGAAACGGAATGAAAGCAGAGTAGGATTAAAGTGTCTGGAGCGTGTGTGTATTTCAGGTCAATGTGTATGCTTTATTTTGGTTTCCAGTTGGAAAAAATTCCCATTATCCAGCAGTTTTGTGTGGTCACTACGGTTAAGTGTACACCAGTCGCATGTCAGTACAAAAGCAAGCTCTGCATGTGTTTCAGTCCGGCGCCAGATGGCCACATCGTTAGTCAGTGGGCATCGCTGCTGCTCTAGCTGCAATAATGGATACAGATGAACGCGGGCCTCTCTGGCAAACAGCAATAAGGACTCGAATTTTTCAGTAATTGTCAGTGAAGGATGTAAATAGGCGAAGGTCGTCATTTTTCCACGCGAGCTGGCTTGCTAGACCAGGAAGAGATGAGGCAATTCTGCAGATAAATTTCAAAGGTTTTCAGCAAACATGCCCAGGGTGATCCCTGCCAGTGTCTGAGCATGCCCGGAAAAGTAAATTGAAAATTGATTCTGTTTGTGTGAGTTGTTTCCAGAAATTAGTCAGCCTGTGGACTCTATTAGACAAACACAGGAGCAGAGTTTAAAACAGCCCTGACTGAAGCTATTAACGAAAAAAGCGCTGGAGTTTTATTAGCTGGACTTTAGATTGATGTCCCTGAAGTGAAAAAGACACAAAAAACAAACAGGTTTGTCGCTCTGTTTTAACATCTCTAAGTAGACGTCTGAAGGACAAAACTACTGACTCTAAGCTTGCTAAGGAGCTGAAGACTACATAAGACTTTCAAGAAAGCTGACATCAAACTTACACTGGGAGTAAAAATTTGAGAAGCTTGGCTGTACTATATTAAACTACACATCACAGTCAAACTTGCATTTGGTTTCAGATGGGTGTTTGACTTTATAACTGTTTTGTATAAAACACCACTGACATGGAAGAAAGAAAAGTCTATTTAGGACTCAATAAAGGATAAACACATTTCTCTATACAACTATACAAAAGTATGTCTACTTTTTAATCATATTTTGTACTCTGACTGATGGAAATGTTAGGTAAAATACACTAAACTACTGTACAGTTAGAAATATTTTACATAAAATTATACAACTCTTCTCTGTAACATGTACAGATACATTACATATACAAACCGGATTCCAAAAAAGTTGGGACACTAAACAAATTGTGAATAAAAACTGAATGCAATGAGGTGGAGATGGCAAATGTCAATATTTTATTCAGAATAGAACATAGATGACAGATCAAAAGTTTAATCCGAGAAAATTCATCATTTTAAAGGAAAAATATGTTGATTCCAAATTTCACGGTGTCAACAAATCCCAAAAAAGTTGGGACAAGTAGCAATAAGAGGCTGGAAAAAGTAAATTTTAGCATAACGAAGAGCTGGAAGACCAATTAACAGTAATTAGGTTAATTGGCAACATGATTGGGTATAAAAAGAGCTTCTCAGAGTGGCAGTGTCTCTCAGAAGCCAAGATGGGTAGAGGATCACCAATTCCCACAATGTTGCGCAGAAAGATAGTGGAGCAATATCAGAAAGGTGTTACCCAGCGAAAAATTGCAAAGACTTTGCAGTTATCATCCGAAGATTCAGAGAATCTGGAACAATCTCTGTGCGTAAGGGTCAAGGGCGTAAAACCATACTGGATGCCCGTGATCTCCGGGCCCTTAAACGAAACTGCACCTAAACAGGAATGCTACTGTAAAGGAAATCACAGAATGGGCTCAGGAATACTTCCTGAAACCATTGTCAGTGAACACAATCCACCGTGCCATCCGCCGTTGCCAGCTGAAACTCTACAGTGCAAAGAAGCCATTTCTAAGCAAGATCCACAAGCACAGGCGTTTTCATTGGGCCAGGGATCATTTAAAATGGAGTGTGGCAAAATGGAAGACTGTTCTGTGGTCAGACGAGTCACGATTCGAAGTTCTTGTTGGAAATGTGGGACGCTATGTCATCCGGACCAAAGAGGACAAGGACAACCCAAGTTGTTATCAACGCTCAGTTCAGAAGCCTGCATCTCTGATGGTATGGGGTTGCATGAGTGCGTGTGGCATGGGCAGCTTGCATGTCTGGAAAGGCACACCATCAATGCAGAAAAATATATTCAGGTTCTAGAACAACATCTAGTCATCTCTTTCAGGGAAGACCCTGCATTTTTCAACAAGATAATGCCAGACCACATTCTGCATCAATCACAACATCATGGCTGCGTAGGAGAAGGATCCGGGTACTGAAATGGCCAGTCTACAGTCCTGATCTTTCCCCTATAGAGAACATTTGGCGCATCATAAAGAGGAAGGTGCGACCCAAGACGATTGAACAGTTAGAGGCCTGTATTAGACAAGAATGGGAGAGCATTCCTATTTCTAAACTTGAGAAACTGGTCTCCTCGGTCTCCAGACGTCTGTTGAGTGTTGTAAGAAGAAGGGGAGATGCCACACAGTGGTGAAAATGGCCTTGTCCCAACTTTTTGGGGATTTGTTGACACCATGACATTTTGATTCACCATATTTTTCCCTTAAAATGATACACTTTCTCAGTTTAAACTTTTGTTCCGTGATTTATGTTCTACAGTACTCTGAATAAAATATTGACATTTGCCATCTCCACATCATTGCATTCAGTTTTTATTCACAATTTGTTTAGTGTCCCAACTTTTTAGGAATCCGGTTTGTAGTTTACATTACATATAATAGAATATTAAATACACACATTAGATACCCATATTAATTTGTGCAATAGTTACCAGTGCTCTTAGGTCATATTTAGTGTGTAATAATATATATATAATTAAATTTTATTCATTATTTTTTCCCTATTTATTTATTACTCTTTCCTTTCTACTGGATAACAACCGTGTGCAAGTGTAACCAAGAATAAGCAATTTCCCACTGGGAGTAATAAATCTGTTCAACACATTGTTAAAACCTGTAAGAATAATGCTGAACCCTCACTTTAACTTTAAGAAAAATAGAATAAAATCATGATTGCATGTAATGGGAGAATAATGGCAGTCAAACGCTTAATGATGATGCACCGTAAAACACTGTAAATCTTCAGTAAAAACCAGAGCTGTGTTTAATAGTGAAAGTACAATAATTTCCATACACACCCAGTGTTGTGAGGACGCACAGGATTGGGACTAAACAGCTGTTTGTTAGTGAAAATAATCAGAAAAAAACGCTTCAGTTTGCTAGAGATCATAAAGACTGGACTTTGGAGCGATGGAAAAAGGTCATGACCTGATGAGTTCAGATTGATCCTATTCCAGAGTGATGTGTGTGTCAGGGTAAGAAGGGAAGCACATGAAGCGATGCTCCCATCATGCATAGTGTCCACTGTGCAGCCTCTGGAGACAGTGTTATGATCTGGTGTTGCTTCAGTTGCTCAGGTCGAGACTCAGCAGCATTATGAGGCAATAAAATGAAGTCAGCTGATGACCTGAATGTACTGAATCACCAGGTTATCTCCTATCTATGGAGGGTTTTTTTTCCCCCCTCACCTGATGTCACAGACCTATTGCAGGACTCAGGGTGTGAAAGTTTTTTGGCCAAGCAGTCAATGAGTGCAAGTAATGCAAAATAATAATAATGATAATAATTTTTAGGAGTCCCCACTTATTAGATCTGATTGTTAGAATAATCAAGGTGTATTTACAGGAGAAAAAAAAAGACTAGTGAAAGAATGACTGTCGTAACTGTGGTCGTAACTGCTATACATGAGAACAGGAACTAATGTTTTACATTAAACAGTAATGATATACTGTATGGATAAAAAAGTGTGTACTATATTGTTCTTTGGTTAATAAATCATAATGTTCAGCAAATCGCTGTGGTTCAAGAGGAATAAACACTTTTGCTGTTATTAGAATCTCTAAGTCGACCGGCTGATCTAAAATCTTTAACAGATGAGAAATCCAAGTAAATACATGGGCTGAACTATTAAATAAAAAAACATACTGTACTTTAAACATATTCATCTAGGCCAACACCAAATAACTGGACAAATGATGCCATTAAGAGAATGTTTGCTAATATTTATTTATAACATGAAAAATTAGTTTTAAAAAAACAACAAATACTTAAACTATTGACCAGTTCTACATAAATTCCTTACTATGCCTGTAATATGTAATATGCCGAATATCACCTGTAATAAATCTCAGGCTTTTGCACATTAACAGTTGCACAGGTCCGTACCGCTAGTTAGATTTGTATGATTAATTGTGCATCACTACACAAGACATGATTACAGTTACAAATAACAGAATAATTACAATAGACTTTTCCATAGAAAAATATTATATATTGACCTACAGATGTTTCGTAGGTGAACCGTAATAAGATGTTATTGCTAAATGTTTCCCACATTTCTTCCTCTTTACTTTAGACAAAGAGAAAAAAAAGACCACAATGTGTGTGAGTGTATTTTTGCCCTCAGAATGAACAGCTGTCCTGCTGTCAACTGGAGCTGGACTGGTGCTGAGATCATGCCAGACACACCAGATTTGGCAGGAAGAAATACTCACCCCCCTTTAAGCCCCCTTTCAGCACCACACACTGTTTAAACAAACCTCATCAGCAGCATGAATTGTGTCATCTGGTCTTATTATAGAAGCCTGGTTTATTCCAGACAAACCTGATACACCCGTATCTGTCTTTGGGTTCAACATCTGAACGTTTATTTGCGTCGGAAATTATTTTCTGTAGCTTTCGGTCGTATTTCGGGAATGAACGATGCTTAGCGGAGACTGCTGCTGCACGGAGTCGTTATCATTAATTTAATACCTCTGTACTGTCATACAGTCAAATTAATAAATGATGAAACACAGAAATAAACAAAAGAGAAGATAACGTTTGGAGAGAATGTATTATCAGGAGCCAGCCGTAATTAAAGTCAGGGTGGACGACGGTGTGCTCTCCTGTAGGCCATTTTCATTACCGCCGTGTAACCGCCGTCCCCGTGGACCCCGGAGGAAGCCAGCATGAATAAACATGAAGCCTAAAGGCCACGGCGGAGCCTCGTCCCAAACACACCAGCTACTTCCTGTTAACCACACCCCGCCCCCTTCCACACAGCTCACTCCTCGGTGGAGCCACAAAACGTAAATGTGAAAACAGAATTCATTTTTACTAAAATAATATCGCACTTATAAAATACTGAATTTAATTATTCATCAAACTGGATGAGAATTAATTCATAAATTGTACGCAGGAGTGTTTACACAAGCAGTGCAGCAATGAAGAGATTGTTGTTAGTTGGAAAAATAAATATTTATGTTTAATGTCTTTTGAAGCCAAATAATAAAAAAAAAAATTTGTCTCCAAAATCTGAAAGCAAAAATGGTTTAATCATCTAATTTGATCACAATTATTAAAATCCATACTGACTAAGTTTATACAGTATGATTTAAAGCACTTAACTAACACATGATCACACAAATATACAGTAGTAATACATAGAGCCAAGAGTACACAGTAACAAATTGCTGTATTTTTTTACAGCAAAATTATACAGAAACTTACCGTTTTGCCATTTTACAATTTATTGCTGTAATTTGCAATGCATTATGGGTTATACAGGGTTTTACAAGTGTTAACTGTATATTTCACTGTTAGCTGTAATTAATTTACAGCTTTTTTTGATAAGATTTAATTGATAAGTGACGAAGTAAGCCTGTTATAATAATAACTTGGTGTTATTTGATCTTATTGGTTTATAATTTTATATTTAAATAAATAGTAAACTTGGCTGATTTCGTTATAATTTTGTTTGATGAGTGGGGCTTGAAAACTCTCTTGAAAAATATGGTCATTTATTTCAGTTAATAAATCTACTATAATTTTTTTTTTTTACTCATTATGGTACAGTACACATTAATAGCTCTGGTTCAGATTTTTCATGTTTGTTGTGGAAATTACCATCACTGTTGTATTTACTGCGATGAATGAAAATGTCACTTTGCGCCACCTGGCGGCCATTTTACGAATGACTTTGAAATGCAACTGACTTATTTTGGCCGCTGTTGCCTTTAAACGGCGGTATACGCGGCGAGATCGCCATTCCAATTTTGTAACCACTGTAGGAGGTGCTTTCACTGTATCTTAAATATTTTTACAAGAATTTACTGTGCTGTTGCATTATGGTTTGAAATCTGGTGGACTGAAGCACAGCTACAACAGCTGAAGAAGTTCAATTAAATTTACTTCCATAAGTATTAATTATTTCTTTTAATGTAAAATAATTAATATATATGGGGAATATCCTGATGAAACTTATATAACGTTATATAAGTTTTATCAGGATATTCCCTCTAAACGTTTAGCTGTTTTGTAATGGGATGTTTAGTTAACTTTATTTATCTGTTGCTTCAGGCGAGGAGGAGAAATGCGATGCATGCCATTTCAGAAAGCAGCCTAAACTAAAAGGTAAATTGTTATCGCCATGTTAATGTTGATATATGCTGCAGTTTGTTAGCTTTATTTGCCTTTATTTTCTAGAGAGTATTTGTAGTTTGGCAGGAACAGCATTGTTATGGAAGTGCGTGTGAGACCAAATTAACATTACATGAAGTGCTCAGTTGTCTTTTTTTGTTGAAAAATGTAAAAAAAAAAAATGATTTCCCTGAAACCTGGAGTATATTTTGTAAAGGAATATGTCGTTCAATTCATTTTTTTAATTAATTGTTTTGTCAGGCAAACTGAAACATAACGGAGCTAAAAGGTAAAAACGTAATGTCATGCTGATGAATGCTGCTTTTTACCGATTTATTCACCTTGCTCTTGAAAGACTATTTTTGAAATAATTGCATATAAACAGACACAACAGACTGAAATGCTGACCATTTTTATTTTTAGGCAAACAGTCCCTTTAACTTTTATTTAACTATTGCTTTATGCTTTAATCTTGAGTTGTTTGTAGTTGTTTTGTAACAGCTGATTTTTTATAATTTTTTTCTGTAGTTGAAAAAGTTAAATTATGTTACCAGTGACAGTGCTGAAGTGTTGTCAGGTGTCAGCTTTAATAAACAGTTTACTTACAACAGCTTTGAATTTGTGTGTTATTTTTCAAAATCTTTGTTTTAATACATTTAAAACAGTATCATAGTAAAGTACAGTTACAGTTCACAGCACAGTATAGTTCACAGTTAAAATAGTTATTTACAGGAATTTCATAGTAAAAATGTTACAGCTACATCTTGGCTTTTGTTGAATTCACAGGATTTTATTGGCAACTTTTGTTTCCAGGTAAGTACTGTAATTTAGCGTAATTACAAAAAAAACCTGCAATGCCTTTTTACAAGTTTAATTTTATAATCCTGTAAAAAAAATATATAAAATACTGTATTCTGCAAACATCAATTTATTGTAAATTGCTAAGCAGTATTATAATGTAATCCATTTTACAGCAATTAACAGCTATTTTACAGGATTTTATTGCCAACTTTTTTGCCAGTAAATTATTGTAAATTCTACAGTATGTTCTTTACAGTGTAGGATGTATTCAGTGAAGAACTTTTATGCTGCAACGCATGCTGAATATAATAATACCAGTGGAACACTTGTCCAGGAATAATATTGTACGTACTGTAAAGTTCACTAACGCTATACAAACTGTATCACATGGAATGCAAATTACGTTTCGTAAAGTGTTCCCGTAAACATTGACAAAAAAATAAGTGCAAGATCAATGTGTACATGTTGTAAGTCTGGAGAGATTACCTTTATTATTTTACATTTATTTCTGGAGTTTGGTCCAAAATCAAATATTGACAAAGTCTCTCCCCGATGGTCCTGCCCACTTCTGGATGGCCAAGGGGACGATGCCAAAACCAGTCTCTGAAGCACTTCTAGCAAGAAAACACATCTGATAGCGTGACGTCATCTTCAACAACACTTTGTCTCTTTAGTGATCACTTCCACTGATTCCTCTTCCAAATCACTTCTAAACCACCCATGTTGCTACAACACTATCTAGCCTCTAACCCGAGGCTAAATCCCAACCCCTGACCAAGGGCACTACTTGGTGTGTGAAACAAGGGATGGTACACCCTACAGTACATAGTGCACTAGCTTTTCATTTTAACACATTTTTGGAACAGTTAGTTAGCTGTTAATTAGAAAGCTTGAAATATCAGTATTAGTTCACTTGACCTGTGTACAGTATCTCATTTGTAACAGACGCACTGACTAAGCTAAGGCTAACATTAACGCTAGCAAATGTCAACAAATCCAGAAAGAATCATTCAATTGGTGATTACACCATCGGAGATAATTCTGCAACGATAATTCACAAATTCTGCAACGAAATTCGTCCGTTTTCAGACGTTTGTTTCTCTTTTGAATAAGTGACGAAGGTCACCATAAGGTACTGAATGTGAAACTAATCAGCAGAACAGAATCTATCCATTGCTACGTTACTAAGTGACGAAGCATCTGGTAATCTGGTAGATCATCCGGTAGTCCAAATTTTTTTTAGCCTAATGTCGGTTAACAGGGGCTTCTGCCGTCCAACTGTTGCACCTGACATCATGGTTGTCACACGTCTACTAAAGGTCTTTACAGAGATTTACTAATGTGAACTTGTTAACTTAGTATCTTAACTTAGTAACTCAGTGAAACTACTGGAAAAGTAATTTTATGAACCAATTATGCTGTCAAGTCACTTATTTTTTTCTAACTAACTAATCTTAGTTAAACTAGAGAAGGTTTTATTTATCTCACACACTTACTGTTTTTTATTTGAAAGATTTCAAAACAGCTAAATTTAGGATAAAAATAATGGCACCCTGGAGAAGCGTGAAGAGTTGCGTAGCCGAGCTGCGTTAGTGGAACATTTATCGCATGCACAGATTGGCATACTGTAGGTAAGTCAACGTTTCAAGCTCTATGTGAGCCTTTTTGTGGGCGTGGCTAAATGTAAATGTGTCAGGAAAGTGCTCGGGAATTTACAGCTGATTATGTGATGGACATACACACATTAGTACCAATATATTAAGGAATCGTTTGGTCAATCTGGAAGGAATCTTGAGTCACAAAAACATTCGACTGCAAACTTCACTCAATAAACTATAAACTAAGTTTGTGGATTTTATTAAAAACTAACACACAGTGTTCAGTGCAGTTTTCATGAAGAGAGTTTGTGTAATGTGTAAGCATAATATAAATATTATAGTATGCTTTTATATTATTTCAATTAAATATTAAATTGGGATAAAAGAAAGGAATAAAAAGTGCAGTTGAGCTTTGATTGAATTCCGCAGGTTTTTAGCGGAATGTCGTAGATTATTAAATCCACCTCAGTAATAATCCACCATTATCCATCTTTTCGCTCTGCTATATTCGCTTAATGTGATTAAGATATTATTAAATATACGAAATATTTAAATTTTCATTAGAAATATAATGAGAATAAGCAGAACTATGATTCTATTAAAGGTTGCGATCAGGGCACGACAAATTTTTGTTGAATTTTATGAATAGAAAAAAATGGAAGTTGTTGATTAAAAACTGGGTTTTGTCTAAAATATAATACACACTTAGGGTTAAGAAGAAGAAGAAGAAGAATATTCAATTATTGTCACATGTACTTTTTACAGCACAGCGAAATTTCTTCTTCGCATATCCCAATTAGGAAACTGGGGTCAGAGCGCAGGGTCAGCCAGCTTACAGCGCCCCTGGAGCAGATAGGGTTAAGGGCCTTGCTCAAGGGCTCAACAGTGGCAACTTGCCGATGCTGGGGTTCGAACCCCCGACCTTCCGATCAGTAACCCAGAAACCCACAGCCTTAACTGATTGAGCCACCACTGCCCTCTACTAACTGGTAACTACTGGTAAACTACTAACTGTAACAAGGTAGTTACACAGTTAGGAACATAATCATTCATGTAGTTTGAAATCCTGTAGAAATTCTTGTCTGTTTTTCCCCGTCTAGATGTGGTTTGAGCAGACGACCATCTTTATGTGCCTGAAATGTGAAACAGTAAGACACTAGACTGAACTCAGCCCAATGTGACGTGGCTTAACAGCTCCCTCTTGTGGTGTGTTCTGTCCAGGCATGGGTACATACAGCTGAGGGTAAAAAATTACTTTACTAAAAGATTTCTGAATTGGACAAATATATATTTCATTAAAAAAAATCATGAGTAATGCTTAAAATCAAATATGCAGCCCGCAAAGTTTAAGAAGCACATTAAAATTAGATTTTGAAGTGTTAAAGGGAAACGTGAGGAAGCGTATTCACACGGATGAGCTGCTGTTCAGGAGAAAATATTATAGTTTAAAAGATTCAAAACCTGTGAAGAGAACACGGATGAGCTCATGCGCTGGTCTTACAAGATATAACTAAATATTTTACATGTTTGTGATGGTTGCTTAAATAAACTAGCTACATCACTGATTAGATAACCACAACTACTGTAATTAAAACATTTCAATGTTTACTACAAAATGTATACTTATATACTTAAACAACTTTATACTTTATACAGTTCAAAATCCAATGCGAGGAAGTAAAGAAGTAAAGAAAGAAAGAAAATGCTGAAAAAAATCAATCTACATAATGAAAGAAAAATGCAAGAAAGAAAAAAGATAAAGAAAAAATTATGGAAAATTATGAAAGCAAGAAAAAGAAGCAAAACAATCACAAAGAAAGAGCATACAAGAAAGAAAAAATTATGATGAAGAAAGAAACAAAAGAAAAATAATTTAAAAAAATAACAACGAAGAAAGAAAGAAAGAAAGAAAGAAAGAAAGAAAGAAAGAAAGTAAAATTAATAAATAAATAATGCAGCAAAAAAGGTGCAAAAGAAAAAAATGAAAGAAAATGATGCACAAAGAAAAAGAAAATATGATGTAGAATTTCTTCATGCTGAGTAGGAGAACTGAGACTTTTTTTCTGAAGACTGCTAAATCATTCACTCGTCCATCACAGGAGAGATAAACAGTTGTTTTTTTATTAACAAACTGAAACCGGAAAAAAAAAAAATAAGTGTTTAACTCAACATCTGTTCAGAATAAGGTATACTCATTTATTAAATATATGTTTATGTAAATATTTGTTTAAGGTTTTCCGTATTATGAAAACTTTATTCTTTGTACTTTTCATGTACAGTAGTTGACTATGCTCGAGAACTTTTGCTCAGAAACATAAGAAATCATGAACAGGGCAGCATGTGGTAATTTTTCAAAATGCAGTATTTATTTAGTTTTTTTCATGCCTTGTGGATATAAAAATATAAACAGGAAATAAAGACAAAGACCTGAACAGAAAAAAAAATGTCACTGAGTGTTATGAACATGAGAGAGGAGGGCTGGAGAGGACTGTGCGGACGTCCAGGACGAGAGGGGCGTCTACGCTGGGGACACACTGGACACCTCTGTCTTACTGGTGGATGATGTTGAGGTCTCGTCCTCTCCCAGTGGGTTCTTGCCACAGAACAGGGTGGTTAACATGCAGTTACGGAACTGTGGGGGAAAAATGAGAGAGTCAGCGGTGCGAATCACATACAGGACCAACATTCACAACTCTGATAAAGCATTATTACACTATACACAATGAGGGAGGGAGAGGAGAGGAAGGAAGGAAGGAAGACAGAACTACGGAAAAATAAAGAAAGATAGAGAGAATGGAGAAAAAAGAAGGAAAAGGCAGATATACTGAATAGAGGAAAAATAGATAGACAGATGAAGACAGACAGCCAGACAGAGAAGAAAGTAACAAAGAACAAAAGAAGAATTTTTTTTAATTAATAATAATAATAATAATAATAATAATAATAATAGTGAGAGACAGATATACTGTAAGGATGGATAGATGGATGGATGGGCATACAGAAAAAGAAAGAAATAAAAAAAAGTATGACTGACAGATATACTGGATGCATGGATAAAAAAAGAAAGAAAAAAGAAAGACTGATAAAGCCATGAAGAAAAAAAGGCAGACCAACAGAAGAAAGAAAGAAAGAAAGACAGATAGATAAAGAGGAAATGGATGGGCAAAAACAGACAAAAAGAAGATCAAAATAAAGACAAAATACGGAAAGAAAAAGAAAGAAAGCCACAAAGACAGACAGAACTCTCTGTAAGTAGAACCACATGGTGCAAAAAAACGGGAAAATATCTATTCTACTGTGAATGTTTTTTTATTTGATTAGATCTGTTTGTGTAGAAAGTGTTGACAGAAATGCCTGAGACGTGCTGCAGCTTTCAGCGTCAGCCATGTTGGATTCAGAGCTTTAGAAGAGAAATCTAATTTAACTTTAATACAAATGTTAAATGTTTATATTTTTTTTAACTAAAATATTTTGACCAGGGATAAATAATAAACCTGCTTAATGCAAGTGTAATTATTATTATTATTATTATTATTACAGTGCTATATTAGAGACCTGCTTGTTGAGCAGCACGTAAATGATGGGGTTAAAGAGAGCCGAGGTCTTGGAGAAGAAGGCAGGTAGGGCCATGAACTGTGCACTGAAGGCAGCTCCTTTGTTGAAGAAGATCCAGGCAGCGACGCTGGCGTAAGGAACCCAGGCCACCAGGAAACCCACCACCATCAGGATGACCATACGCGTCACTTCCTTCTCCGCCTTCTGAGTGGAGGCAGATTCCTGCTGAGCAGCTGCTGCCTGCACGGGAAGGAGAATTATTATTATTATTATTTTTTATCATTCCTTAAAGCTGCACATTTTATTAATAGAGTGCAGACCTGCTATTCAGCCTTATGATTTCTGTGGCGTATCTTCGGATCGAGCTTCTTACCGCTTTGACGGTGCACACGAGCCGGCCGTAGGTGAAGAAGATGACGGTGACGGGGAGGATGAAGTGAACGATGAACATGTAGATAACGTAGGACTCGTTGTTATATTTGGGATTGAGAGTGTAGTAGTCTGGTCCACATGAACACTGCAGGCCTTCAGGGATGTACCTGATCATTAAGCGATACACAACCAGGCGTTTAAATATCGTCAGGACAATAACGTGTAACATTTGACAAGAAGACAATATTGATCAAATTTGAAAAGAAGACACGGCTGTTGCAGTGTGGAACATGAATCTGTTCAACGACACCGCAATGAAAGTCGTAGCCCCCACTACAGTAGCCCCCACCCCCCCCTCCTCTCCTCTCTCTCTCTCGTCTCTCTCTCACACCAGCTACGATTCTTTTCAAAGGTGCAGGTTAATTTGTTTTCACTTCATATTTTGTGTGCTCTATGAATATTTTTGGGTTGTGGAACAAATCTTTTCCATTACTTCGTATGGGGGAAATTCACTTTGATATACGAGTGTTCTGGATTACAAGCATGCTTCAAGAATTAATTATGCTCCCAAAAAAAGTTTTAACCCTACACTCTGCTCCTTACAGACGCCCATGATCAGCTGTAGAGCCGTGATTGATGTGAGAAGTCTAAGTGCCTCCCATACCACCCCTCTGAGAGACATGATTTAATTTATCACTAAAAATGTAAATCTTTGAATTTAATCATGGTGTAAGTAGAACGAAACACAGCGATGTGTGATGAAAACGTTCAGTCTGTGATCTGGCTCGACTCTGGACCTGGCTAAAGTCCCATGTTATTTTTATTGCCTTTAGAAGAACAACGACTGTTACCTGGACCAGCCGACCAGAGGAGGACCAGCACACGTCATCGCCATGAACCAGGTGAAAGCGATTCCTCCAATCGCGTGAGTAGATGAAAATTTGAAGCTTCCCATCGGCTTACACACGACGATATATCTCTCAATAGCCAATACAACTAATGACCAAAGTGCTACCTCACCTGTAGAGGATAAATGAGTTAGGAGTTAAGGTTATGGATCAGCGACGAGGACTAGACTATGCTGTAAATGTCCTAGATTAATTTAAATCAGCGCTCACCTCCCAGAGTCGCCATGAAGCCTTCGATGGCGCAGGCAGTCGGCCCGAAATAAAAGTAGCCGTTGATGGCTGAACTGATGGTGATGGTGAAGCCGAAAATGACCATGATCAACCCGGCCAGGGCCAGGTTCACTAGGATGTAGTTAAGCGGCTGGCGGAGTTTCTTGTGCTGTGCTGTGACCAAAAGCGTCAAACCGTTGATGGGGAAACCGAACATGATCAGAAAAAACATGTAGACGGCCAGCAGTCTGAACTGCCAGGGCTCTGCTAAATAGTACTGCTCGTACAAGAACGGGTCGCGTACCAGCCCTGTACGGTTGTGCATTGGGATGTAGAAGTTCTCACCCTCGAATCCGTGTAGGCCCGTCATGTCTAAAAAACGTCAGCGTACGCACAGGACATGAAACGCGACAATGTTTTCGCGACCAGCTTCTTCAAACTGCGGTATTTATACCTTGATTAAGGAGACCTGAGCTGATTAGCAGGAAAAAGTGAGCGCAGTAAATGTGATCACAGGAAGCAGGCTGAGACGTGGCAGATTGAGCGCTAAGCTGGAGACGCTCTGTAAAGGTGTCAGACGCCTGGCTTCTAACCAGAGACATGAATGATTTTCACACAATCTCGTGTGTAAACCCTGTCGTAAATGTTTATTTAAAAACAAATAATAAAAAAAACCCTGTAAATACTTTGTAAAACAAAAAATGTCTGCACAATGATAATTCCTAAAATAAACATAATGCAACAATAATTTAACTTTCAGCTATTGTTTTATGTTGATGTTTTCAAATTTGTGTTAAAACATTTAAAAACATTATTTGCTACTGTAGCATGCTAGATGCTATTTTTTTTGTGTTAATCAGAAATAGAAAATATTTGTGCTTGCTTTTTGACTGTTAATTTTCTTACACGTTTTATTTTACACAAAACTATTAACAACCTATTTTCATCACCAAACATACACTCATTTAAATTCATTTAAGTTGAAGTCATTTGAGTAAGAAGTATATCAGAGACTTTAATTCTCATTGTAAAATTTACTAAAACAATTATCTTACCGTCTAAAATTAATATTTAAATTTTTATATGTGTTTGTCATATATACGGGTGCATCACGGGCGATAAATCAGAATATCATCGAAAACGTTGATTTATAAATCAATTAAAAAAAACAAAAACTCATATATTATATACCGTAGATTCATTAAATACAGACTGATGTATTTCAAGTGTTTATTTCATTTCATTTTGATGATGTATTAAAAAAAATTATTTTGTAATGCAATAAAACACCAGTTTTTTAGTGTTGCTGCTTCAGGACAGTCAGGTCAAACCTGAGCTAGGATCATTCCCTGTGTGGCGTTTCACACACTCGTCCCTTAAATGTCCAGTATTCCTGGGTCAGACTCAGGGTTCAGTGACAGACCGACCAGGATTATGGCCTGTCCGAATTTGTATTATTATTATTTTTTACGATTTACAGCCCTTTGCATCATGTACCGCATGTTGACAAAACGATATTAATACAACAATGCATCGAATGTGATGTGTACTTCATGTGATGAACCAAAACCATGATTATTTAAATATGAAACAAGACTCTTGTTAAATCTTTAATACCGGTGCACGAGTTACACATCCATTTATCTCACATCATCTCCCTACCTTGTCACATTATACCTCGTGCAGCTTCTTTTCTTTCTTTTCTGTCCACAATCCCTTTTGTATAGATACAGTACACAGTACACGCTTCTTTCCTTCACAGTACCTTCTGACACCCTCTCCCCTCTCAATCCCGTACACTAATTAGGGTATAATCCGGCATGGTGAGGGATTAAACACCTGACCTCGTCTGTCAAGAGGATTTAAATTCTTCCAGAAGCAGGAAGCAAGTGTTGTCAGTCCAGAAGAGTTTTGCATGGCTTTGAGATTTAGCCATCAGCAGGTGTTAGAGCTCCTTAAAGCTGCAGATTAACCATCTGTCTGAAGTGTTGTGTGGTGAAGGAACGAGGTTTGAGAAAAATAAAACGCAGACAATTTCAGTGTATATCTGATTATGAGAAAAATGTCAGATGAAGATTTATACACAGGCACATATGACAGAATAACTTTGTTCATCAGAGACCACGCTGGAACGACCCACAACATTCTGCACACAGTCACATGACTTTCCCCCCCCTTTTTTTCTAAACATCACCAGGATGGATTAGGATTGCCAAAAGTATTGCCAAAAGTATTCCATCTATTGCGTAACATCCAATTCTTAATCCATAGAGTTTAATATGAAGGCTTTCCACAAGGTTCAGGAGTGTGTTTATGCGAATTTTTGAGCGTTCTTTCAGAAGCGCATTTGAGGTCAGACACTGTTGGACGAGAACGCCTGGCTCTCAGTCTCCGCTCTAATGCATCCCAAAGGTTGAGGCCAGTTCTTCCACACCAAACTCGCTTATCCATGTCTTTATGGACCTTTGCTTTGTGCACTGGTGTGCAGTCATGTTGGAACTTTGTGAGAACAGTTTGGGGACAGCCCCTTCCTGATCCATTATGACTGCGCAAGAATTGGAAGTTCATGTGAAAGCAGGCGAGATAATACTTTTGGAAATATAGTACATTTGAAGAATGGAAGGAATCGTGATTTACCCCTGATAATAATCCAGTTTGAGGGTTGAACAAGATGGAGTCTATGTGCTGGACGCCTCTGACCTGATTAGGATGGATAAATATTTTCTCCAAAAGCTTTAATACAGCGCACCTTATTTGCTGGTTAAGAACAACGAAGCGTGAATAATTCAAGTATGAAAAGTTATCTGCAAAAGCAGCAGCTAAATCTTGTCGACCCTCACTCACCCACCAGTAGTAGAATATATAGTGAGAGCTTTTCGCTGCAGAGAGTAAAAAGACTAAAACCCATTATAAAAAACCCCGAAGTAAAGAGCGGTTCCCAGCTCTGGCCGAGGCAGGCCGGGGTTGACCTCACCGCTCCATGTACAGTATGTGGGCTATTCCTGAACGACTATTCAGTACGGCTGCACACATTCTCGATGATAAACAAAAAGCTGTCTCAATAAAATACATAAATTCTGATAATTATAAATAAATGCCTGCCCTAATGAGCAGCCGTGATTGGCTCACCAAATACACGCCGACTGTGTCTGTCTCTGTTTGTGTGTCTTTAAAAACTTTCTGTGCAAATTTTTGGTTTGTTATTCATTGTTCCATGTACTGCACTTTATAACTGATGAGTGTACTGTAGCACAATAGTCGTGTTTTACAAAAACATTTCGGCAAGAGCCGCTTGATGGCCATTAATAAAAGGAACGTTTTTGCTCTTTATTCGAGCATCGCCTGTTCTACTGGTTTCATTGTCTTTATAATCTACATGAAATAATAAGAGAAATTAATATGTTGCATATGCTACCTTCAAATAAATGAAAGTTTTAAGTTAATGATACTTTGTCAGATATTCATTATATTTGTGCATTGCTGTTTAAAATACAGTAAGCCCCCGACTTACACACATTCGAGTTTCGATTTCTGGAGATACTCTACGAATGGACCGCGGTTCTACTTCTGGTTCAATTGCAGAAGTAGCTCACGTGTATTATACAACAAATAGACACTGCAGTGCACTAGATACCAACATTTATAATTATATACAATATTCTCAGTTTTTAAGTAAAATGTCCAGTATAATGTACAGTATCTGTGCGCGTGTGCGGGAGAAATGAGTCGGTCTCACCGGTTTCAGTGAATCAGTCTGGGAGCATGATGATAGAAAATGTCTGTCCTGTAAAGCTGTCCTGATGGTGAATAGTACTAATTTCGGAAAATCCTCAACAAAACAGAGTTCACAGTCCAACACAGTGAAAAACAGCTCTGAGACAGTGACATTTATTTCCTTAGGCGCAGTTACGGTTTTTGGCCACATGATGGCAGTGTGTGGAAAGGGGACAGAGATTTAGTCAAGTGGATTGGTATGATTTACATTGTGTATTCATGTCAGGCGTATAAAACTCACTTCGTCTGACTTAAGAACAAATTCGACTTACAAACATGCTCCTGGAACGGAACTCATTCATAAGTCTGGGATGACCTGTATTTTTTTTTTAACTGCTGTAAATAAAGAATAAACAAACAATAAATAGAACATTTTAAATGGAAGATCCCAATAACTTGTCACACATGCGTGCACACACACACTTGTGATCGGTATTGTCTGCTTCTGATATCTGTTATGAGCCACAAAAACCCTGATTGAAGAACACCTAGTGGTAAATAACGTGATGTATTACAGTATGTAACAGTGATATTATATTGTGTAACAGTGATTTCAAATTACAAATGTTTTACTATATTGTACAGCTAAGTCTTTCTATATTTTATATATTTATATTTTGTTCTATTTTCAATAGCTATGTCTTCTATAACTAAATTTCTATAAATTCTATTTCTTATTTTATTCCATGATTAATTTTTTATTGTAGCTTTTTATTTTTAAGGTCATGGGCAGATGTTCATGCATTTCACTGCATATCGTACTGTGTATGACTGTGTATGTGACAAATAAAATTTTAATTTGATGTGAAGGGATTCGGTGCAGATTTACACGAGTTAAAGTGAAATATATTGAACTCTCTCCCAAACTTAAGAACCGAACACATACACTCACTCAACACTTTGTACAGTGATTAACATTTGACTAAAATAGAAAGGCGGAGTTAATAGAATACAGAAAGTTTTAATAAAAACAATGACGGGTTGATGAATACATACACGCTCCTACTAACATACTTAAGTTTTCTCATGAACCCTTACATCTAACGTTGTTTAAACTTTCACAAAGAACAATTTAACTTGTGTTTAAACAGATTTATATAAACAACACAAACTAAGCTGGCTGTTTATTGGTTTGTGGAAATTTCCGTGCTGATTCGTTGGCAGTCAGCTTGTTTTTAAAAGCTGCAATGTATGTGACTTGCTCTGGATTCTCCATCACAGCACCTCTCCGAGACGGTGAAGCACCTCGTCTTTCAAGAAGCTCTGCAGATCCGTCGAAGCATCGTCCAGATCGAGGCTGAGGAACTTCTCCACCACACGTTCACATCTGAGCACACAGACTCAAACTAAAACCAGGCCACGCAAATTGATTTTTATTTATTTTTTTTACAGGTCATGGGCAGTTATGAACATGACCTCACCAGCCACTTAATTAGGTACACCTGCTCAACTGCTTAACGCAAATATCTAAAATCAGCAGAACCTTAAGGCAATTAGGACGATCTGCTGAAGATCGAACCGAGCATCTAAATGGGAAAGATTTAAGACTTTAAACGTGGCGTGGTTGTTGGTGCCAGTCTGAGTATTTCTCAAACTGTTAATCTACTGGGATTTTCACACACAGCGATCTCTAGGGTGTTCTCTGTAGGAAAATGCCTGGTTGACACCAGAGTTTCAAGCTGATAGAAAGGCAACAGGAACTCAAACATCTCGTTACAACCGAGGTATGCCGAAGAGCATCTGTGAACGGTCAGCACATAAAACCTTAAAGCAGATGATCTACAGCAGCAGAAGACCACACCGTGTGCCGCTCCGGTCAGGTCAGAACAGGAAAAACTGAGGTTACAGGCCACATCGGCTCACCAAAATCAGACAACAGAAGATCAGAAAACCGTCGGCAGGTCTATATTTCTGCTGCGACATGCGGATGGTCGGGTTGGAATTTCGTGTCAACAACATGAAAGTACGGATCCATCCTGCCGTGTATAGTATCAGCGGTTCAGACCGGTGGTGGTGGTGGTGTGATGGTGTGCAGGAGATACTGCACTGTTTCTTGGCACGCTTTGGGCCCGTTAATACCAGTGAGAATGGTTTAAATGCCACAGCCTACCTGAGTATTGTTACTGATCTTGTTAATTTCTTTAGGATGACGCATGACGGTGAGGTCACTGTACTCCCACGACCTCCACAGTCATCAGATCTTAACCTAGTGGAGTGGCTATGTGACGCCGTCATGTCAATATGGATGAAAAAAATCTCTAAGGCATGTTTCCAGCACCTTGATGCATCCGTGTCAACCAGACAATGAGATCTCATCTGACGAACGATCGAGTTGGGAATTTTCACAGATATGAACGGACATTCAAATCAATTTCATTCAATTTTATTTGTATAGCGCTTTTAACAATTGTCATTGTCGCAAAGCAGCTTTACACAATCAAAAGAATTATTGAAGTTTGTATGGAATGTGAATGTGTATGAATCAAAATATTCAGATAGTCCCTGGTGAGCAAGCCGAGGGCGACAGTGGCAAGGAAAAACTCCCTGAGATGGTAATAGGAAGAAACCTTGTGAGGAACCAGACTCAACAGGGAACCCATCCTCATCTGGGTGAAACAGAACACAGGAAATGATCTGCATTTATACTGTGTGTTAGGTGGCAGACAGATCAGCTATAACAGTTGATGTTAATTGATGTTAATATGGAGTCCAGGTAGTCATTGGAGACTCAGGTAGACTTGTAGGAAATTCCAGTCCTGAACTATCGAACTGTCAAGTCCTCAGAGAAAGAAATGATCATGTCACATGACATGATCACAGTGCTGCTGTGTGCTTACTGTACATAGAATGCGATCGACAAGACATAATTAAACGATCCCAAACGTGTATTGTACAAAATAATAAACACTGCAGCACAACAGATTCCAATATTTACAATTATATACAATATTTTCAGTGTGTAAGTCACTGTATAGAATGTCTAAAGTCCAGTATATTGTATGTGTGTGTGTGCGTGTGTGTGTGTGTGTGCGGGAGAAATGATTCAGCCTCAACGGTTTCAATGAATCAGTCCAGGAGCATGATGATAGAAATAAAACATAAACTTAAATAAATCCTTGATGAAACAGAGTCCCCATCCGAAACAGCTCTGAGACGAAATGGCGTCCGATCAAGCGTGCTGTAAACACAGTATAGCGCTGTCCTTCCCCCGACCCTTTACCATCATCAATTTAAACAATGTCAGCTGACCCCACTGTATCGCTGGGATTCCCCATGCGATGTAATGGTGCAGTCTTATGAGAGTATAATGCGGAACCAAAACACCAAAAGTGTGGTTTGTTTTTTATTTTTATGCTTTACATTATGTACAGTATTTGTGTCAAAGGTGTTCAGACTTAAAAACGAATTCAACTTACAATCGGAACTCATTCGTAAGTCGAGGACTTACTGCAATATCAAGGTTGTAACGATCAAGTCTTGTTACATGGTTTAATGTGTATTAATGGAATGTTCATCCTGACCACTAGGGGCACCACTAGTTTGAATAAAAGAGGAAGTAGTAGAGCAAGAGGCAGATTTAGTTGTTGCCTCATGGCAGATTGCTACTTCTCTAGAGGATCCTGGTTTGGGAAACATTTGTTTGCTGCTCAACTAGGATCTTTTGTTTAACCTACATCTTTGTGCTACTGTGTGGAAAGTAGGATTATGGAGTTTGGGTGCAAAGTCGCAACTGCCCAAGATCTTTTTAATATTTAAGTGGGACTTTAATGGACTTTTGGCCTATCCCAAGGAGGACATCCCTTTCAATCCGTGCTTTCATCTCATCAACCTACCCTGCAACAGATAAGACTTTACTCTTTGCCAAAGGGTTTTCTCTCCTAACATCTGAGATGGACATTTATACGAACATATACTTGTGTTGAACATTGATTATCTTGTCTATGAACATTTCATATAATTGGATTTTGTATGTTCTTATATTTATGTAAAGATTCAATATACGCTGGCAAATGACTTTCGTTAATCCTTGAGTCTTACATATTCTGGTAATACTTGTAACACTACCTCATAGGTTATTGCAAAGTTGGACCCCCTTTTATTTTTTATAGCTATACTGGCCTAAAGAGCCGGAACGGTTATAGATTGGCACCTGAACAGGGACTTGATGCAAAATAAGTGTTTCAGAGTATTTTATTAAGAAGTTTGGTGAAAAATGTCGATCTCTTCACATGTGGCGAGGGGTGAGGGTGAACCCAATCCAGATTTCACCGCTGGACCGTTTGTCACTCGAAGGGAACCACCTCCTCTACAAGAGCTCATTACAACCTTTAGTGAACTGTATATCAATTCTGAAGAAGATAATGATTCTGATCTCCCAGCAGATGAGCCATTTCCTCCACCACCTCCTGATGTTTCTGATCTACAATTCCTACCTCAGTCAACAGAAGACCTGACTCAACGCATTGTAACACTGGAGGAAGATCTTCATGATTGTGTGCAGAAAGTAAGTTCATGCTGCTTAAAGACAGATTTTAATGACCGATGCTGTTCATTGGAACATAAATTGAGTTATAAAATCGAACGAGAATGTGAGCGGGTAAAAAGCCTTCTTCAGATGGACATTCAGGATCTAGGCAAGTCAGTAGTGGACTGTTTAAAGAGGAGAGATGTACAAATTGATGCTAAGCTAAAATCTTTTACTCCCGTCATGTCTACTCCCATTGTGCCTCCAAGTTTAACTCCTACTATACCACCGTACCGAACTTTTAATGCTCAATCTCAACCTCTTGTACATGCCAAACCGGATAGTGTTCTTGTTTCTCAATATTGTCCCCCTGTTAGAGTTGAATTTCCACAGTTTGACTCTGATGAAGAAAGTGATCCCATTTCTTTTGTAGAACGTTGTGAAGATTATCTTGCGCTGAGACCTCTTACTGATTCTGAGATTTTAGCCTCTCTTAATTCCGTTTTGAAAGGAGCGGCTAAGGATTGGTGGCTGGCAGAACGTAGATTTATCTTCACATGGAGCCAATTCAGGGAAAATTTCTTGCAAGCTTTCTTGAACGATGAGTATGAGGCAGAAGCTGCTAAACGGTTGTTGGAGAGAAAACAGGGTCCTAAAGAGTCTATCCGTGACTTCGCCTACCATTACCGAGCTCTTTGTCTACGCTGGAAGAAAGAGATGAAGGAGAAAGAGATCGTCCAGTCTATTTTAAGAAACTGCAATCCACGATTGGCCAGTCTTTTGAGGGGAACTGTCAAAGAAGTCCGGGAGTTAGTAAGGATTGGAACACAAATTGAAAGAGATCTAGAAGAAGCGAAGAAGTATTGGAGTCAGGTAAATGCAGATGTACAGAAACGAAAAGTCCAAACTGAAAGAGACAGTCACTCCAAGTCAAACCCCTCAAGCACACGCATCATTCAGCCTTTTCACACCCCTGCTCAAAACAATTTGAGGATGGTGACCCTGCCATTGGTAATTCTTGGAAGATATTTTCAAGCTATGGTCGACACAGGAAGTTCACTGACTCTAATGCAAGAATCTTGTTGGAATCAATTGAAGTATAAGGAACAGTTGGAGCCTAGTCATGGGCAGACTTTTCAACAGGCCAATGGACAAGTTTTAAATGCTTTAGGAGTATTGAGATGTGACTGTGAATTACAACAGAGGAAACTTGCACTGACCTTGTATGTAATGAGGGATGTGGATCTTACTGTGCCTATAATCTTAGGAATGGATTTCCTTGTGTCAGCTGGAATTTGTTTGGATTTTCATAAATCTCGGTATATTCTATCTGCCACAAAAGAATACCAAGAAGAAGCATTTCCATTCCTCCCTGCCTGTTCTACCAGTTTCCCTGTCCGTTATACCAATGCTTTGTTGTCCTTCTATTTAGCCTTACCAATACTAGAGGAGTCACCTGAAACCAACTCACTCATCCATCAATTAATCACCAAGGCAGATACATCTTGTGAACGAAAGTCTCAACTGGAACAGCTCATGAGAGATTGGCCAACCGTATGCACCCCTGAGATCGGTCATACCAATGTAGTCAAACACCGTATCATAACCACTAATGAAGTACCTATTCGCCGGAAAGCCTACCGAGTATCTCCTGAGAAACAGCTCTTTATCGATCAAGAGATAAATACAATGCTGGATAAGAAAATAATTCAGCCGTCAACATCTCCCTGGGCCGCTCCAATTGTCCTTGTACCTAAAAAAGGGGGAGGACAAAGATTCTGTGTTGACTTCAGGGGAGTGAACTCAAAGACTCTACTAGACGCATATCCTATGCCACAGATACAGGATATCCTCGAGTCTCTTCATGGAGCTGCAATTTTCAGTACCCTAGATCTTAAAAGTGGGTATTGGCAAGTTGAGATGGAACCTGAAAGCATTCCCAAGACCGCTTTCGTGACCTCATCAGGTTTATTTGAATTTCTCCGTTTACCTTTTGGGCTAAAAAATGCTGCTGCTTCTTTTCAGCGATTGATGGAGTTGGTACTAAAGGACGTAAAGGGAAAAAGTTGTTTTGTGTATATCGATGACATTGTGGTCTATTCTAAGACAGAAGAAGAACATTTAACCCACTTGCAGGGAGTATTTCATTGTCTTTTTAAAGCAGGGCTTACGCTGAATCTACAGAAGTGCAACCTCATGCAGAAGTCTTTGACGTTTTTGGGGCATGTGGTATCCAGGAATGGAATTCAAACCGACCCGGCTAAGGTTGAAGCTGTTACTCAGTTTCCTGTCCCTCAATGTCTAAAGGAAGTACAACGTTTTTTGGGACTTGCAGGATGGTATCAAAGGTTTATTCCAAAATTTTCTGAGAAAGCTGCCCCATTGCATGCTTTAAAAAGGAAAGGAGCAACTTGGATCTGGACTGAAGAATGTCAAACGTCATTTGAATTGATCAAACAAGAACTGATCAGGGCACCTATTTTGATTGCTCCTGATTTGACGAGGCCTTTTAAAGTTCAGACCGATGCTAGCAATGTTGGTTTGGGAGCCGTGCTGACACAAGAGATAGAAGGGGTCGAACACGTCATTGCATATGCTTCACGTCTGTTACAAGGGGCTGAAAAGTCATATTCTGTTTCGGAAAAGGAGTGCTGTGCAGTTATATGGGCTGTAGAGAAATGGAGACCTTATTTAGAAGGCAGGCCATTTGAAGTGATAACTGATCACGCGGCCCTCACGTGGGTATTTAATCACCCGAAGCCATCTTCTAGATTGACTCGATGGGCTATTCGTCTGCAAGAATTTGATTTCAGTGTCAAGTATCGCAAAGGGCAGTGCAACATTGTACCAGACACTCTTTCACGCAGCGTTTCTGATCCTGTTTTGATCCCCGTCATAGCCCATATCAAATCCCAAGACTCGGCCACTTCTTTTTCTAGTTTTCCAATTGATTGGTCTGACATTGCTAGAGCACAACAGGATGACCCTGAAGTTCAGGAACTCACCACTAAAGCCAAGTCACTCATGGATCCAGATCCAACACGAGTGCATTACCTATTAAAAAATGGCTTTCTTTTCCGAAGCATGCCTGATGGGCAGAAAGGACCCAAATTACAGCTAGTTATTCCAACTTGCTTACGAAAAGACTTAATCTCCTATGCGCATGACAACCCTTTATGTGGGCACCTTGGCAGGCTCAAGACTCTACTGAGGTTGGTAGACATCTGTTATTGGCCCACACTACGTTCTGACATCTGGAAATACTGCAAAGAGTGTCAGGTTTGTCAACAACACAAACCCTCAATTTCTAAATTAGCTGGGCGTATGCAGTCAACCCCAGTGGTAGAACCTGGACACATGCTGGGGATCGATCTCATGGGGCCATTTCCTAAGAGTTCTAAGTTGAATGAGCATCTCCTTGTTGTGGTAGACTACTGTTCGAAATGGGTGGAGTTGTTCCCTCTGAGGGTGGCTAAAGCACCTCAGATTGCTCGCATTTTAATAGAAGAAATCTTTACCAGGTGGGGAACTCCAAGGTATTTGGTGTCTGATCGAGGAAGCCAATTTACTTCCCATCTCCTCAGTCTAGTATGTAAGCAATGGAGTGTCATCCAGAAGTTGACTACTACGGCGCATCCCCAGACTAACCTTACGGAAAGGGTCAACCGTACGCTTAAAACTATGATCTCGTCCTACGTTCAAGACCACCATCGGCACTGGGACAAATGGTTGGCAGAGTTTCGTTTTGCCATAAACACCGCTTGGCAGGAAAGTATTGGATTCACTCCAGCTGAAGTTGCACTAGGCAGGAAACTAAAAGGACCTCTAGAGAGAGCCATTCATAGACCTCCTGACCCAGACAGTCCAGCATACCCCGTGTTGGAAAGACAGAAGGAACTGATAAAAACTGTGCAAAGGAATGTGGAACGAGCCCAGGAAAAGCAAAGACGATACTATGATCTCCGGAGAAAGACTGCTCATTACCAAGTTGGAGATTTGGTTTGGGTTCGCACTCATCCTTTGTCACGCGCTAGTGAGGGATTTATGGCTAAACTTGCCGTTAAGTGGAAAGGTCCTGCTAGGATTGTAAAATGTCTTGGCCCTGTTAATTATTCTATTTCATTTATTGATGATCCTGATCAGGTTGATACCCATCATGTACAAAATTTAAAGCCTTTCTATGGTACTGTGTAACGTTTCCAAATGAAGGGGGGGATCTGTAACGATCAAGTCTTGTTACATGGTTTAATGTGTATTAATGGAATGTTCATCCTGACCACTAGGGGCACCACTAGTTTGAATAAAAGAGGAAGTAGTAGAGCAAGAGGCAGATTTAGTTGTTGCCTCATGGCAGATTGCTACTTCTCTAGAGGATCCTGGTTTGGGAAACATTTGTTTGCTGCTCAACTAGGATCTTTTGTTTAACCTACATCTTTGTGCTACTGTGTGGAAAGTAGGATTATGGAGTTTGGGTGCAAAGTCGCAACTGCCCAAGATCTTTTTAATATTTAAGTGGGACTTTAATGGACTTTTGGCCTATCCCAAGGAGGACATCCCTTTCAATCCGTGCTTTCATCTCATCAACCTACCCTGCAACAGATAAGACTTTACTCTTTGCCAAAGGGTTTTCTCTCCTAACATCTGAGATGGACATTTATACGAACATATACTTGTGTTGAACATTGATTATCTTGTCTATGAACATTTCATATAATTGGATTTTGTATGTTCTTATATTTATGTAAAGATTCAATATACGCTGGCAAATGACTTTCGTTAATCCTTGAGTCTTACATATTCTGGTAATACTTGTAACACTACCTCATAGGTTATTGCAAAGTTGGACCCCCTTTTATTTTTTATAGCTATACTGGCCTAAAGAGCCGGAACGGTTATAAGGTGTACCTAAAAAAGTGGCTGGACATATAATACATTTTGGCAAAAAGACTGTAGACACCTGAACATTTCACTCCTGAGTGGTTATTCCCCAAACTGGTCCCAAATATTATATAGAAAATGTTTGTATGCTGTAGGAGTATAATATTTCCCTTCACTGGGACCTGTTCAGTCTAACCTGGTGAACAGTTCTTCACTGGAGGGCTGATCAATCCTCTGGATGGTCTTCCCTTTTCTGTACAAATCTGACACCTGGATAGATGTGACAGAAATAGTTAAACTAATATATAAACCGTATTTCTGTTGGTACCCGAGCTTATGTTCACAGGAAGCTCATGTACAGAGTTTTGGATAATGAAACTGAAACGCCTGGTTTTAGACCACAATAATCCATTAGCATGGTGTAGGGCCTCCTTTTGTGGCCAATACAGCATCAATTCCTCTTGGGAATGACAGATACAAGTTCTGCACGGTGGCCAGAGGGATTTTGAGCCGTTCTTCTTGCAGAATAGTGACCAGGTCACTACGTGATGCTGGTGGAGAAAAATGTTTCCAGACTACGAAACACACAAAAGTGGCTCAATAATATTTAGACCTGGTGACTGTGCAGGCCATGGAAGATGTTCAACTTCACTTTCATGTTCATCAAACCACTCTGTCACCAGTCTTACTGTGTGTATTGGTGCATTATCATCCTGATACACGGCACCGCCTTCAGGATACAATGTTTGAACCATTGGGTGCACATGGTCCTCCAGAATGGTTCGGTAGTCCTTGGCACAGACGCACCCATCTAGCACAAGTATTGGGCCCAGGGAATGCCACGTTATTGCAGCCCAAACCTTCCATGATCCACCCCATGCTTCAGTTTGGGTGGTACACTTCTTTGGGGCTTCTTCTTCTGTTGGACCATAACTCTCCAGGAAAGACAGTGAAGGTGGACTCATCAGAGAACAATACATGTTTCACATTGTCCACAGCCCAAGATTGTCGCTGCTGGCACCATTGAAACCGACATTTGGCATTGGCACGAGTGACCAAAGGTTTGGCTATAGCAGCCCGGCCGTATACACTGACCCTGTGGCGCTCCTGACGAACAGTTTTGGTGGAAACAGGAGAGTTGAGGTGCACGTTTAATTTTGCAGTGAGTTGGGCAGCTTTGGTTTTATATTTTTTGGATACACTCGGGGTTAGCACCCAGATATCCCTTTCAGACAGCTTTCTCTTGCGTCCACAGTTACTCCTCTTGAATGTGGTTCATACTTCTTGGTGGTATGCTGACATTACCCTGCATACCATGACTCTTGATACATCACAAAGACTTGCCAATAAATGAAGATTGGCCACCAGGCTGGTCAAATTTAGCCATGAAACCTCCAACACTAAATTGGCCAGTGTTTCAGTTTCATTGTCCAACCCCTGTATTCTAACACCAGCTGTTTTACTTGCTCTTTAAACAGTGAACTGTGACACACACACACACACCTCCACTCCTCTCTGAACCAGAGCAGGGGGAAGGCCAGCAAGCGTGGCGATGTTAGCGGCGTAGCTCGACTGACAAATCCCTTCCTTCAGCTGGTAGAGAAAGATCAACTCCCCTCCGTCTACAGTGGTCTCTAACGTCTGTCAGGAATAACACACTCTCAGTGTAATCTTTACAAGAACGTACTCTTTACAAGAGCGCAGTTAAAACGTGTTCTAAATGATGTAGTACTGATTCTGACCAGCAGGGAGAGCAGTGGAGAGCAAGGCAGGAGGTCTAGCTGCAAGACACTGTGGAAGTTTGTAGCTAGAAATACGATTGGACACTGAGGTGCAGATCTGTTTAACCAGTGGTTCAGACACGCAGCAAGGAGTGACAGTCCATCCACCTGTGCGTATATGTGTATACACACACACACACACACACACACACACACAACCATGCGCACACACATACACAGGACACTAATTATTTGCATCCTGCTTTTTCTTTTTTTTTTTTTTTTAAGATTTCTACACTCACAGTATTGGTTCCTTTCCCAAACTCATCCACTAGTACGAGGGACATATCGGAGCTGTAGTTCAAAGCCTGAGCCATCTGCACATTAAAGAGTAATGAGTGCTTAATTACCGAACGATGGGGAAAAATCCGTTAAAGTAAAAAAACATTTTTTTAAATAAAAATAGGGACATGGGATGCAAAGAAATAAATGGAGAAGAAAAAACATTGGGACACAGGAGGGGGAAAAAATTATTGAGACCACGTGACTCATACTTCCACATATGTTTAACAACGCATGTGTAACTCTAATCCGAGTCCCTTCTTCTTCTTCCTTTATTTTTTTTTTTAGCAGTTGCATTACTGACACTCACTGGACTGGTACGGTAACATTCCCCTTCTCAGGGATCGATAAATTTTGGCATTACTGCCACCTGCTGAACTAAATTGTTAACGCTAAAGGGTCAAGTTTTGCGAGATCTCGCTGACTTGGGTCAAAAAAATAAAAACCTGGAGGGAAAAGAAGGGACATGGGACCCAAATCAAGTTTTGCGAGATCTTGAAAACGCTTTGTAAAACTTGACCTGTGTCCCATGTCCCGTTTGTTTTCCTCCTCCTTTTTTTTCTGTCAGGTTTTTTTTCCCCAAAAACAATTTTTCCACCCATGTGCCATGTCCATTTTTTTTTCCTTCTCAGATTTTTTTTTCATTTTCCCACCCATGTCCATTAATAGCCTCCATAGCAATCAATATGGAGATTGACTTGTAAAAGATCTAAGAGTTGTACCTGGTTTAAATCGATCATGAAGGTGCTCAGGCCCACAGACATAGACTCGCGACTCTGCATACGTGTGAAGATGCCGTCTACGAGGCCGATCTCCGCCTCTCTCGCAGGGATGTCAGAGCCGATCAGAGCCATGAACACAATCAGACCCACCTGCATCCAGTGTGTTAGAGGTGACGACTACCTGCTTCGCTTTATTTTAAGGAGGCAGCACATGTTCATCTTTAACATAACTTAACATAACTCTGAACTTACTCTGGGCGAGGGCTGGGTGAGATAATGACATCACATCTGTATTCTGATAAATTATTCTACGATTTTTTTATTGCGTACGATATTGTAAGTTTTAACTACAATGAGAAATAAGAATCTCTAGTATCTAAAATATAGGGCTGCAACTAATGATTATTTTGATAATCGATTAGTTGGCCGATTATTTTTTCGATTAGTCAGATAAACACTAACTGTTTTAATTTGATGATTTGCTTAGCTATATAAAACCATAAATCAGGGAATTATTTTTGTATAAAAGTAAACTTAAAAAAATGCAATAGCCACATAGAGATTAATGATCTTTAATTTTGACATTTAAACCTTATTTTATGTAAATCAACATTTTTGTTTTTAACAATAATTCATTCATTCATTCATCTTCTATACCGCTTTATCCTGTATTTAGGGTCGCGGGGACCTGGAGCCTATCCCAGGAGACTCTGGGCACAAGGCAGGGTACACCCTGGACAGCGTGCCAATCCATCGCAGAGCACACACACACACACACACTCATTCACACACTATGGTAAATTTTTTTTTTTTGGGAACGCCAATTAGCCTAATCTGCATGTCTTTGGACTGCGGGAGGAAACGGAGTACCCGGAGGAAACCCACCAAGCACGGGGAGAACATGCAAACTCCATGCACACAGATATGGGAATCGAGCCTGGCCGGGAATCGAATCCGGACCGTGGAGGTGCAAGGCGACAGTGCTAACCACTACACCACCGTGCCGCCGTTAACAATAATTGCAGATGGCAAGTTGACAGTGTGTGTGTGTGTGTATATATATATATATATATATATATATATATATATATATATATATATATATATATATATATTAGGGCTGCAACTAACGATTATTTTGATAATCAATTAGTTGGGCGTTAATTTTTTTCTTCTTCGATTAATCGGTTAATCGGATAAAAACTAAACGCTTTAATTTGATGTTTTGAATAACTATATAAAACCATAAATCAGGGTATTATTTATGTATAAAAGTAAACTTTAAAAATGCAAAAGCCACACAGAGTTTAATGATAGTTAATTTTGACATTTAAACCTTATTTTATGTAAATCAACATTTTTGTTTTTAACAATAATTGCAGATGGCAAGTTGACAGTGTATATAGTCTAAGAAATACACTGACATTCAGTTGTTAAGAATGACCTCAATTTTAAACTCTCTTAAATTAATTCAACTTAGTAAGAAGAATAATAGACTTCTAGTAGTACTTAGATACATCTCTGGATGCGCTGGGACACATCATCAGTGATGTTTCCTAAGATCATCGGGTGTTTCGGGTCTCAAAACATCAGACACCCTCTCTCAGGTGACCCAGCCGGGGTTGATCACGCCCCAATTTGTGTCCCAGCAGCACTGGCCCACTTTGCGGACCTCTTGATCCAAATCCACCTCAAGGCTTTCTGCGGCTTCTGTGATGGACTTAATGGCTCTCCTCTTTGCAGCTCCTATGATTCCAAGCCTGGCAAAGATCTTACACAGGGATCGAGCGGCAAAGCCTCTGCACCCTACTTCTATGGGCTCACAGCAAGCCTTCCAGCCCTTCCTTCGGCAATCCTCAATGAGCTCCTGGTACTTAAACTGCTTACGCTCATTTGCCTCTTCCTTGCGGTCCTCCCATGGGACTGTCAGTTCCAACAAGAGGACTTGCTTGGACAATGCAGATGTTAAAACTATATCGGGACTCAACGAGGTTGATGTTACAAATTCCAGGAACTTGAGCTGCCTTCCCAGGTCAACCCGCAGCTCCCAGTCTGCTGAAGATGAAAGGAGGCTGGTTGATTTTTGCTTTGCTTGCGCCAGCTCACCAGCCCTTATGAAGGCAATTCTTCTCTGGCTGCCAACATATTTCTTGTTGGCCACTGCATGTGAAATGGTCTCTGCTATACACTTCAGCACTTGATGGTGTCACCAACGGTATCGGCCCTCTCCAAGGGCAGATGGGCAGCTACTCAGAATATGCTCCAGGGACCCTCGTCCAGGACAAAGTGGACACGTTGGAACTTCACTCTTGCCCCAAACATGCAGGTTCGTTGGGCTGGGGAGCACGTCGTACACTGCTTGGACCAGGAACTTAATACGCTGTGGCTCTGCCTTCCAGATGTTGTTCCGGGTGATCTTCCTCTCCAGTGATTCCTCCTTCCCACCTCGTCCATGCCCCTTGCTGCCGCATGCTTACCGCCCTGCTGGTCCTCACCTCCTCGACACCTGCTCGGACTTCCTCTAGGACCAATTCTCGTCTCGCCTTGCCCTGAGCCTTATTGTACTGTGGCTTTGGGATTGCTCCCAGTCCTGCTCGCCCCGTTGCCACTGTGCCCACAAGTGCCTTGTGTCTCAGCCGAGACTCTGCCAACTCCAGTCCCTCTTGTGCTCTCCACTTCCTTCCCGTTCGCACTTCAATACCTGCTGCTGTTACTCTGGAATCTCCAGAGCCTTGGTAGACTAGGGCCTCTCTTATACGAGAAACCCTGAACTCCTCCTCCAGGCTGCTGATGGGGAGCTGAAGCTTATTACTCCTGCCATATAGTGCTAAACTCGTTAGACTGCGAGGCAGGCCAAGCCATCTTCGGAGATGGCAGCTGATCTTCCTTTCCAGGGCCTCTAGACCATAGACCTGGATTTTGTTGGCTTGAAGCTCATTCTAGCCCAAGAAATGAGCTTAAGCAGGCCCTGAAGAATCCACCTGCACCCAGGCACTGAGGTAGTGGTGACTGTCAAGTCATCCATAAAGGCTCTTATCGAGGGCTGCCTGATCCCAGACTTGGACAGGGAGCCTCTGCACTCCGTTTCAGCAGCCTAGACCAACATATTCATCGCGAGAGCAAAAAGGATCACAGAAATTGTACAGCTAGTAATCATCCCTTTCTCGAGCCGATGCCAGTTTGATGTATTATGATATTATTTTTAATTGAAGTGTCTCTTGCTGCATCCTTTTCACCGTTTATACATTATTTCGATCCTCTCGTGTAGTTTAGCCTTTTTTTGTTGTCTCGGAAAAAAAAAAAAAAAAAAAAAAAAATATATATATATATACTGTATATATCCAGAGGTGGAAAGAGTAATAAAATTTTGTACTCAAGTACAACTACTGTTACTTCAGTGAAATTTTACTTAAGTAGAAGTAAAGTTACCATTACAAAAATCTACTCAAGTAAAAGTAAAAAGTAGCTCATTAAAAATTTACTCAGAGTAAAATTTACTGAGTTACTTTTTTATTTTTTAACAGCGGGGCTGGGATGAGGCATTCTAGCATAGTTCAAAAAAGATGAGCAGATATAAATCTCAAACTAGTCCCAGTCTAGGGCCAAACAGCAAAAGAATGGTTCAGGGTTCTATTTTAAACTGTGTGGAAATGGTGGTATATGGCAGAAAGAACTAGATCCAATCATTAACTGATGAAATAATGAGGTTTGTATATACACACACACACACACACACACACACACACACACACACACACACACACACACATAACAGGAGGAAGAGGATCAGATTCAGGATGGACCCAGGCCAAAATAATAAACAAAATGGAATTTATATTTAGTAGCTAGATTACCTGCAAAAAATAAATAAATAAATAAATAAATAAAAAATACAGGTACCTTCCCGGACTCCCTAAACCAAAAACAGTGAAATTATCTACAAATATATACAAAGATCAACCAAACCAAAGGGACAAAGCAATAATCAAAGTCAATTGGAGGCAAAAAGTCAAAACCGGAATACACAACCAAATATCAAAACGCCAAAATCACAACCTCTTCCATCTTTCCCGTGTCGTTCTCCTATTTAGTCACGCTAGTCGATGACGTCACTCTTAGGGCGGAAGCGACCGTGTGGAAGGTCAGGAAGGTGCTGATGTGGGGACAGTCAGAAAACCTGGAGTGGAGTCTGGAGCGGCGCGCGACCAGGACATGATACACACGCGCGGCGCATCGGAGCATTTATAAAGCATAATATTTTTATTTAAAAAATTATTTTATTTTATTCATTTATTTTTTACTCAGTAGCGAATATGATTTAAAATGTAGCGAATTACAATACTTCAAACAAAACGTACTTAAGTAAAAGTAAAATTACAGATTTTTAAAACTACTTTAAAAAGTAGAAATACACAAAAAAGCTACTCAATTACAGTAACGCGAGTAAATGTAATTCGTTACTTTCCACCTCTGTATATATCTTATTGTTTTAAAAATTCTCGTAATACGGCGATGTAGGATGTACAGCATGTAAGATCATCGGATATATCCGGTGCTCCGAAGCGTGAAATGAACGTGAAGAAAACGCACTAGTTGCATGCAACTTTTTTTTTTCACCGTATAAACGTGCAGCCAGACAAACGCACGTCACCAAAGCCCGTGTGAACACTCTCATTGACTCCTATGTGTAGAAAACCCTCGGCGCTTAATCCGTGCTCACTGGACGCTACGAACGGCAGAAAACCGCTCGATTTTAACGCCCGATAAGAGGCGTTTAATGTAAATTGCTCCCATACCTTGGAGGACTTGGGGCACGCGCTTTTTCCTGCAGAGCAACTGTGTATCTGTGTGTGTATTTGTGCATCTTGTGGTCACGCTCCTCAGTAACGTGAGCAGTCCAACTAATCGATAACGGCATTCGTTGACAACGAATTTCATTATCGATAATTATCGATTTTATCTATTAATTGTTGCAGCCCTACTAAAATATATTGTTATTTATAAATATTAGTTTTATTCCTAAAATGAAATCAAGGAATTATTTGGAGGGTGAGTCAAAACCTATCTGCTCTCGGGTTATATTTAAACCGTTAAAGGTTTCTGAACATTTTTAAAAGTGAAGAGATTCATTCTTAATGAAGAAGTGAAGACAATCTCAGACAAAAACATTCTTAATGAGGGAAAACCAACGCTTGTTGATAGATGGACAAAGTGGACTGAAAAGCAAGGAGGTTTTTAAATTATGTATTTGTCTTTTCTAAAAGTTAAATAAAATAAATTCTATAGCCAGAGTGTGGATAATTTTTGACTCACCCTCTTAGTTTAGTACATTCAAAACACTCATGAGCATGTATATTTTTATATATCTTACTGATCGATAAAGAAACATAAGCTTGGCCGATGATCCTCTTTTGTTCCCGGTAGTGTTTTATGTTTTTATAGTCTTTACCTGTTTTAGGTAAATGCTCTTGCCGGAAGAGTTTGGTCCTGTTATGACTTTCACTTTTCCCTCAGTTTCAGAACAAACGCAGGGATTTGATATGAATACAGGAGTGCAGAGCTCCACAAGCGGATGTCTGAGCCGAAAAAGAAAAGGATTCTGGTATTAGTAATAACTCTAACTACGTAACATCTAAAAATAAATAAATAACTACAGTGCTTTAAAAAAAAAAAAAAAAAAAAAGGTATTTGACCATTTTTTGCTGATCTGTTTATTTATTTTTACATACTGTAAGCATCACACTTAAATCTGATTGCGATGCTGTGGCATGAGCTTAAAAGAAACCGCTCATACTTGAAAACCCTCCAATATGGCCGAATTAAACAAATTCTGCAAAGAGGAGTGGGTCAAAATTCCTAATTCCCAGTTATCATGAACGCTTGATTGCAGTTGTTGCCTCCAAAGGTGCCGCAACAAGTTATATGTCTGGTTTGGGGGCCATTACTTTTTCACAAAGTACCATGAAGTCATCATTTAAAAATAGCATTTTGTATTTACTCGAGTTGTCTTTGTGCAATATTAAACTTTATTTGATGATCTCAATCGATTAAGAATAATTTATTTATTTATTTATTTTTGCAAATTTGTCACCTTTAATTGATTGAGATCATCAAATACACACTAAGATAAAATTAAAACGGTATGATGTATATTATATTAATATAAGTATGGAGGCAAATACTTTTTCACAGCAATTAACCAAGACCCCAGAACAGACCCTTGTGGAACACCACACTTGTTTTTCTGAGGTGTAGCCGTGTTACCGGGCGTGTTGCAGGTTCAGTGTGCAGCGCTCGGTGTACGTGGGTGAGCAGTAGCCGTACTCCTGAGACGCCTGGGCCAGAGACATGAGGCAGTCCAGCTCAGCGTACAGCGCTAAGATTTTGTAGAGGCAGCTGCTGCGCTGCAGGATGGTGGCCTGGAGCTGAGTCATCACCGCCGTCTCCATGTCTGAACCATAAAATAAAATTAATAATAATAAAAATCTCAATATCTAATCTCAGTATGTGTGAGTAGTTTAGAAATACAATCTGATATTAGTACCCATGCTGTCATTTAATCCTGATGAGTGTCTTAAGTGACAAAGATGTGCAAATATGTTTTTATGGGGGGAAAAAAAAATTTAAAAAATGGCTAAGAAAGATTGAACAGCCACGTCTTCAATCCTGATGGACATTTATGTTTAGGCATTTGGTAGACGCTCTTATACAGAGCCTCATGGACAGTTTTGATGTGATTAATTAAGGCTCAGTGAGTAGATTCTTAAATTGTGTGTTATTGGAGGAAACTTTGGGAAGAACTGTGGGATCAGAACCACTGGGAGACCTCAGAGTCTGGAGCATCAGATTTGTAACAGTCTACCTGGAATTTCCATCGGGATCAATAAAGTATCTACTGTAACTATAATCAGATACAGATCAGCTTCTTTACAACATGACTTTAAAGTATGAACAATCAAACTGGACTGCAGTGGCAAAGAAAAGCTAAAGGTTGCAAAAGCAAAATCCTTAGTAAGAAACCAACGATGCAAATGAAATAAGTTTTTCTTGCAGATTGAATGTAGCCCGTGTTCGTTTCTGATGCGCTGATTCTATGAAGTCAGATACACCCACATGGGTTGAGAATACTGTATACTGGTAACTAAATCAGACTGACACAAGACTAAAACCGAAGGAATGTTTATAAAAATGAATCAAAATGTCCTTTTTATTTTAAAAGCAATTTAATAGAGAGAGAAAAATATTTGAGACCAATTAAAATTTTCATACAGTAGCTTACCTTTGATGTCACAGTGCAGGTCTCCCAGCATGTTGTCCAGTTCTTTAGTTCTGGCGGTGCGATAATGAAGCCGGTCCTCCGACATAAACTGGATCGTTTGCAGAAATAAACAATAAATAGTAGAACTTTTTTTATTTTTTACAGTACAAAGACTTCACCTTCATTCACTCACAATAAAATCAAGACCCTCGATCTCAAAGTTCTCCTTCTCCACCATACCAGGGAGTCGAGGAACAGAAAGGAGGAATCCGATCTGCCAGATGAAAAAGCAAACTAGCGATTTAAAAAATAAAATGTTTAATAGAGGTTAAGGTAAGAAAATGACATCAGAGAGGTGGCAGACCAGAGGAATGTAGATGACGCTGCAGGAGGCAAAGCGAGGGTCCAGATTCTCCAGCTCGGCCCGCGCGACATCCGTCAGGAAATCTGACAAACCCATCATCCTTCTTTTCTCTGAGAATAAAGAATATAACTCCTTTCAAGTCTTTAAGTTTTTAAGCTATGAACATTACCTTAACAAGAATAAATTTACAATGATGAAAACATGGGTACAGTATATGGTATATGTTTTTTTTCAGTAGCTTCTCCGTTTTTTGAGATGAAATGAAAAAAAAAAAACTAATAATTACTGTAAGTGCTTAAAAGCCAAAAGTTACAATGTAAATAATACATTTTTAAATATTCTTCAGGTGAAATAGATTATACATTCCTTAGCACAAGTAGCATGTTTTTCACTGAAGTACTGAGAAATCTTTCTACCTTGACGGTATCCAAGCGTTGAACACTGGGATAAGTGCATTAATGTATCAGGGGATTATATAGAGAATTAAAGGGAGTTTTTACTCTCATAAATGCGTTCTGTTATTCCACTTAAACACTTTATCATCATCAGGTTGATTTCGTATAAATTCATCCTACATGCTGACACAGTTTATATCGTAACTGAATGATAACGCACTCTCGTCGATGACGGGGTCGACGTTCGGCTTGATGGTGAAGCGATTCTCAGCCAGACTTGCTTCAAAGTCCACCTACAAAAAACAGACAATAAGAAATAAACATCCATTAAACAGATACTGTAATTGTATAGTTATTCCCAGACTTACGAATGAATTCTGTTCCAGGAGCACGTTTGTAAGTCTGATTTGTTCCTAAATCTGACAAAGTGGGTCTTAAACACCTTTGAATATATGAATATACAATATAAATCAAACCAACCTACTTGAAAGAAATAATCTCTGTCGTCTTTCCACACACTGCCATCATTTGGACAAAACCCATAACCCTGCCTAAAAAAATTAATCACACTTCAAATGTACTGTAACAGTGTTGTCTCTGCACCTTTAAATCGCGAGGGGAATCCCGGACATCTTTTTTTTTTTAAGCTGTTTTTCACTGTATTGGACTGTGAACTCTTTTCTGATTTATTGAAACCGGTGAGGCCGACTCACTTCTCCCGCACAAGACTAGTTGTATATAAAATGACCATGTGGGTGCTGAAATCTGGAACTCTGGTGGAGTCTCACCACTTTACTGATGAGCGTAGCGATGTAGTGCAGATCGTCTGTGAATTCCTCACTGATCTCCTGAAAGAGCTGGACGCTTTGAGGCAGTGAGCGTACAGAGTCTCTGATCCCCACTGCACTATACACCGTCTGGAGGGGGGGCAAAAATATATGCAGAACGGGTTATTAGTGTAAAAGGAGTAACAGTATGTATTAAATGTTGTAGTAGTGAGGAGTAAATGGAAACCTTGTAGAGATTCTGCCAGTCGACCACTTTGATGTTCGACAGAGACATTCTGTGTAGCAAAAACTGATTTCGAAAAAAAAGAAAAAGAGAAAAACGTGACATTCTTTAGAAGAAAACAAAAATGGTTGTAGAGACAAGTGTCAATTCGCATAAGAGTTATTTAAACACCGGGATGTTCTTGATGTTGCGCAGGAAGCTCTGCAGCGTGTTCATGATGTCCGAGTTTTGAGGAGAGGTGAAGAACCGAATAACCTCCTGTCTTCTCCTCAACACTCTCATGTCTCTGGTGGGTCTGTGAAACCACTGTCTGGAACAAACGGGCGAGGGGAAATGGACACAGACATCCTGAATCTTCTCAAAAAACATCTTCTCGTCTCCGTTCTCTAAAATTCTGTATGGTACTTTAATATTTATCTAGTTGCAGATCACATTAGGATGAGAGAGAGAGAGAGAGAGAGAGAGTGAGATAAAAAATTTGAGAAACCTCACCGTAGGAGTCGGGAGCCAAACTTGCATCGGCAGCGATTCAGGATTCCTGTAGCGAACACGCAGAATTACACATGCAAGTGTTTACGCACAAAAATATGATCATAATATTTTAATAGTCACACTCTAATATTTTGTTGGAACACATGTTGCTTTGATTTTGGTCTTGACATCGTTACGACGAGCTTACGCAATTGCACAGCATTTATTTCTGTGTCTTGTGTCGATGATTTGAGAGTCAGACCGCTGCGTAACGTCTTCTCCAGCCCGTCCATAAGATTCTCAAAGGGTTACAGTCTGGACTCCAAGGGTGAAAATAATGTCTTATGCTCCCTAAACCACTGTCTCACAATGAATCCTGGCATCGTCATCTTGGTATATGTCCGTGACATCAGTGAAGAAAACCCTCCAGAGATGTGATAACCTGGTGATTCAGTACATTCAGGTGGTCAGCTGACTTCATTTTATAACGTTACTTCATAACGTTACTGAGTCTAGACCTGAGCAACTGAAGCAACCCCAGATCATAACACTGTCTCCGGAGGCTTGTTTTATGCGCTTCCCTTCTTACCCTGACGCCCACCACTCTGGAATATAATCAACTCAGGATGGACTCATCAGGTCACATGACCTTTTCCTTTTTACAGATCAGTCTGATCTTTATGCTCCCTAACAAACTGAAGCCATTTTCCTGATTAGCATCACTGATAAATGATTTTATTAAGGCTACACATCTGTTTAGTCCCAGTTCTCTTGCACTGTGCATATGAATTATTCGTTGAACAGTGACAGGAACGAAATCAGCATGCAATGATATAAAAATAAAAACTAATAAAACATCTGTCTTTATTTACGTCAACATTTAATTTTCAGCACAATCCACTGAGATATGGTGTTCATTCATTAGGGGATGAGCATCAGTGTTTCCCGGGTACGTAGCGGGGCGTTACAAGTTCGTTCACCTTTAATTCGTCATCATTACAGCAGTTTTTCCTCGGGCCGAAGAGAAGAGACGATATTTGGGCCCATTTTCTTTATATTGAACAGCGAGAAAAACAGCTGATGTGTCGTAATATCGGAGGGGAAACAGTGTGGGAAACACAATTGCTGGGAAAAATACCACAAACCTGAAGAGACACATCAAGGCATCCCATAATAATCACAGTTTCACAGTTTTACAGCCTCTTTGTGGTAATTATGTCAATATAATTATGTTGTGATGCATTTTGTTTTATTTTATAGTTAAACCGTTGACAAACACATTCAGCTAATAAGTTAGGAAATGATTGTGACCCATAGGAGCTACAGGATCATTACATCAATACAAGTGTGTAAATTCATATAAAAATAAAAACAAAACACTGTATTGTATTTAAAAATACATAGTGAATACAAAATATGGACATCCAGCAGGTGTTGTGACGGTTAAAATTAATATAATTAGCTGAAAACATCAGATGAAAAGCTACATTTTAAATGTTAAGATAATTATTTTGTGAAAAACTGAAAAAAGGGTTTTTGACTCGACTAGTTTAACTGTAGTTAATAATTATAATAATTAATAATAATTAATAATAATAATAATTATTATTATTAACAATAATAATAATAATAATAATAATAATAATAATCTTATTGCTAAAATGTTACGCTTTCATTGACTAAAACTAGACTAAAATAGGTGGAGGGACTGTATGAGCACCGGTGCACTGAGGCGAGCACACGTGGAATTGTGAATCTGAACTGCACCTATTGGCGCTTTTCCACTGCAAAGTGCGGCACAGCAGGGTTCAGTACTGCTCACTTTGGTTCGGCTCAGTTCGGCTCGGTTTGCACTTCCACTGCAGTTTAGTACCGCTTTAGAGTGGGCAGGATTATTCACGTGTCTTTATAGTTGCGCCACAAACAAACACACAACAATGGAGCATATCGACGGAATGGCGTTCTTCATTCTCAGCATGTGGATGTTTTTAACAGCAAGACGAAGGAGTTTGTTTCAAAAGAGGCTGATGGCAGCCAAAGAAAAATTGGCTGGCTGTTCTAAATATAGCGGTTCTGTTGTTTCTCGTGTCGCAAGTTCAGTGACGCAGGAATGACGATTTTCTCCGGCCAATCAGTGACCAGCAGAGTTTACACATAACGTTTTGGTAACGGTTCGGTGCGCTTGGAACCTCGGCTGAGGTTGTACTAAAAAAAAGGACCAGGAACCAGGTACTGTTCCAAGTGGAAAATCCCCCAAAAGTGAGCTGTACTGAACCGTGCCGTGCCATACTATGCAGTGGAAAAGCGCCATATCTAGCCTAACTGATTTGACACAGAGCTCTATACTGACACCTGCTGGACAATCAAACAGCACGGCCAGCTGAGCAATACTGAGGCTGTAGACGTGCTGTATAACGGTCGCCTTGTTACATTCTATAACACACACACTGAACGACAAATAATCATGTCTGCTCTGTTTTATTAATAAAAATAATCAAATCGATTTTGTTTTGTTTTTCTAAAACATCTAAAAAAGTTTCTATGTCTTTTATACTCACTTGAGATTTTTATCAAACAAATAAGTTTTACTGATGTATAAATACTGCAAGACTAAATTCAAGAAAAATATAATATTAATAATTATGTGAATAATAGATAAAGTTTTTGTTTGTTTGTTTGTTTGTTTGTTTGTAGTTTTTTTTGGCCTCTTATACAGTTATAAAAATGTATTCAATTAATTAAATATTCAGTTAACTTGCAGTCTTTTCAGTTTCATTGTTTTTTTTTTTTTTAAGGAATCTGCTAATTACTTTTCTGTTAAGGAATCAACAATTAATTTTATTTAAAAATTTTTCCCTACAACGTGATGCTGTAACTGTGTGTGTTACCGTAAAGACTCAGACCCTCCTTCTGTCCTGACTGCAGCTTGTAAACTGAAGGGTGCAGCTCAGATTTAAAGATCTGGAGAACACTAAAGCAATATAAAATAGATCAAATAAAAAGAGCAAATAAACAGCGTGATTTAAAAAAAAAAAACAGAGATTCATTATGTGTGTAACATGAAACCGTTCACCTGTAAGCATCTTTATCCATGTAGACCACGTCGGATCTGTTAAATTAAATATATATATAAAAAAAACATCAATAATCAGACACCACACTATAAACACAAACATGTGGAATAAACTTTTAAATGCATTGTGTCCACATACACACACTGCTTTAACATCACAGATTTTTTTTTCTCTCTCTATTTTATACGAGGGGAATGTTTTCAGGACATATTCGTTGACGGTTTTTGCTAAGATTCACTAAGTCTGCTAGCGAAATGCTACAGCGGAGCCATAACACTAACACATTATCACCATCAATTATACACCAGTAAACCGGTGACATAATCATATAAACAGTATTTTCCGACCCTTTTGAAAAATCTGTCCACCTGCCATCTGCAATCGATTAAATAATAGCAGACAGGTCAGGTCGTTATGGAACTACCAGACCCCCGTCATCAACGAGAGCCCAGTGGATGGAAAAGCAATGGAAAAGTGGAAAATGGAAAAGCGATCTTGTTCCCTGAAGGCAGACACAGAGAGACTGAGGTGGAGTTTCTTCTTGCAGGCGATATGGTCTCTCCAACAAAACACCACACATCCTTTTTGCGCGCTGCACTTTTCAATTTCTCACACCCGACACTTAGGCCTTGTTCAAACGGGCGTTAAATTTTTGGATAAATGAACGCGAAGAAAACTAGAAGTGTTTTCCTTGCGTTCGTTGGGATTTGAACAGCAGGAAAAAGCTGCATGCAACGTTTTTTTGACGGCGTATAAAAAATTCTAATTAAAATTTTATTTGTCACATACACAGTCATACACAGTACGATATGCAGTGAAATGCGTACACGACCGCCAGTGACCTTAAAAAGAGAACTAAAAGAAATAAATATGAATAAAAGAAATACGATAGAAAAATTACAATTTAACTAGAATAAAAATAGAAATAAAAATATGAATAAAAATAGAAGTATACTGTACATAAAATAAATATATACTGTACAATCTTCTTCTTCTTTGTCTTTCGGCTGTTCCCTTTCAGGGGTCGCCACAGCGAATCATCTGCCTCCATCTAACCCTATCCTCTGCATCCTCTTCTCTCACACCAACTAACTTCATGTCCTCTCTCACTGCATCCATAAATCTCCTCTTTGGTCTTCCTCTAGACCTCCTGCCTGGCAGTTCCAACCTCAGCATCCTTCTACCGATATATTCACACTCTCTCCTCTGAACATGTCCAAACCACCTCAATCTGGCCTCTCTGACTTTATCTCCAAAACGTCTAACATGGGTTGTCCCTCTGATGAACTCATTCTTGATCCTATCCATCCTTGTCACTCCCAAAGAGAACCTCAACATCTTCAGCTGTGCTACCTCTAGCTCTGCCTCCTGTCTTTTCTTCAGTGCCACTGTCTCTAAGCCGTAGAGCATTGCTGGTCTCACCACTGTCCTGTACACCTTTCCTTTCATTCTCGCTGATACTCTTTTATCGCACAACACACCTGACACTTTTCTCCACCCATTCCAACCTGCCTGTACTCGTCTCTTCACCTCCTTTGAACACTCTCCGTTGCTCTCGACCGTTGACCCTAAGTACTTAAAATCCTGCACCTTCTTTACCTCTGGTCCCTGTAGCCTCACTGTTCCTCTTGGGTCCCTCTCATTCACACACATGTATTCCGTCTTGCTGCGGCTAACCTTCATTCCTCTGCTTTCCAGAGCGTACCTCCACCTCTCCAAATTTTCCTCCACCTGTTCCCTGCTCTCGCTACAAAGCAAATGTCATCTGCAAACATCATAGTCCATGGAGACTCCTGTCTAACTTCATCTGTCATCCTGTCCATCACTAGAGCAAACAAAAAGGGGCTTAGAGCCGATCCTTGATGCAGACCCACCTCCACCTTGAACTCTTCTGTCACACCTACAGTACAGCACATCTTACCACTGTCTTACAGCTCTCATACATGTCCTGCACCACTCTAACATACTTCTCTGCCACTCCAGACTTCCTCATACAACACCACAGCTCCTCTCTCGGCACCCTGTCGTACGCTTTCTCTAAATCTACAAAGACACAATGCAACTCTTTATTACCTTCTCTGTACTTCTCCACCAGCATCCTCAAACCAAATACTGCATCTGATGTACTCTTTCTAGGCATAAAACCATATTGCTGCTCACAAATTCTCACCTCTGCCCTTAACCTAGCTTCCACTACTCTTTCCCACAGCTTCATTGTATGGCTCATTAGCTTTATACCTCTGTAATTGCCACAGCTCTGCACATCTCCCTTGTTCTTAAAAATCGGCACCAATACACTTCTCCTCCATTCCTCTGGAATCCTCTCATTCTCCAAGATCTCGTTAAACAGACTAGTCAGAAACTCTACTGCCACCTCTCCTAAGCACTTCCATACCTCCACAGGCATGTCATCAGGACCAACAGCCTTTCCACTCTTCATCCTCTTCAACGCCCTTCTCACCTCACTTTTACTAATATTTGCTACTTCCTGCTCCACAACAGTCACCTCTTCTACTCTTTGTTCTCTTTCGTTTTCCTCATTCATCAACTCCTCAAAGTACTCCTTCCATCTTCCCATCACCTTCCTGGCATCTGTCAGTACATTTCCATCTCTATCTTTAATCACTCTAACCTGCTGCACATCCTTCCTATCTCTATCTCTTTGCCTCGCCAACCTGTACAGATCCACCTCTCCCTCCTTACTGTCCAGCCTAGCGTACAAGTCCTCATATGCTCTTTGTTTGGCCTTTGCCACTCCTACCTTCACCTTACGCTGCATTTCCCTGTACTCATGTCTACTCTCTTCAGTCCTCTCAGTGTCCCACTTCTTCTTGGCTAGCCTCTTTCCCTGTATTCAAGTTCAAATTCAAATTTTATTGGTCACATACACAATCATACACAGTATAATATGCAGTGAAATGCTTTATACGACCGCCAGTGACCTTAAAAAAAGAAAATAAAAGCTTGTACGTAAAATAAATAATCAATAAAAAGGAAATACTAAAGAAATAATTTTAACTAGTAAAATTAACTGTGCAATAAGGGCATGATAAAATATTGCAAAAATATAGAAATATAGGGTAGAGTATATATGTATAAAGAATTAAAGTGACAGTGGTTGTGCAAATATGCATGAAAGGTGACATGTGCAATTGTCCAGATGTATGAGTATTTAGTGCAAGTGTGTATGAATGTGTCCATGATTGTCCAGTCAGTGTTGTGAGCTTAAAAGATGTTATTAGTCCTGTGTGGAGGTGTGATTGTGTGATTGAGAGACCTTATCGCCTGCGGGAAGAAGCTCCTCCTCAGTCTCTCTGTGTTGGCCTTTAGGGAGCGGAATCTCTTCCCAGACCGCAACAAAGAGAACAGTCCATTACTGGGGTGACTGAGGTCCTTCATGATCTTCCTGGCCTTAGTCCAGCACCGCTTGCTGTAGATGGAGTGCAGGTCAGGGAGCTCAGTGGATGATGCGCTCGGCTGATCGCACCACCCTCTGTAGAGCTCGTCTGTCCTGCATGGTGCTGTTCCCGAACCAGGTCGTGATGTTTCCCGTCAGGATGCTCTCTATGGTGCAGTTGTAGAAGTTCCTGAGCACCTTGGAGGGCAGTCTAAAGTCTCTCAAGCGTCTGAGGTGGTAGAGACGCTGCCGGGCTTTTTTCACCACGGTCTTGATGTGACAGGACCATGACAGATCCTGCGTGATGTGAACACCAAGGTATCTGAAGCTGTCCACTCTCTCCACTGGGCTCCTGTTGATGACGGGGGTCTGGTAGTTCCTCTCCTGCTTTGTACTAAAGTCCACTATCAGCTCCTTTGTCTTACTGACGTTCAGGAGGAGATTGTTCCTCTGGCACCAGTTCTCCAGATTTCCAATCTCCTCTAGGTAGTCCGACTCATTGTTGGTGATCAGTCCGACCACGACGGTGTCGTCAGCAAACTTGATGATGGAGGTGGAGTTGGTAGTGGCCACGCAGTCGTGGGTGTACAAAGAGTACAGCAGGGGGCTCAGAACACAACCCTGGGGGGCTCCAGTGCTGAGAGTGAGTGTGGCTGAGACATGTCCGCCCATCCTTACTGCCTGTGGTCTGCCAGTCAGAAAATTGGAGATCCACTGACATATAGATGAGCTCAGTCCCAGGTGCTCCAGATTGGTGGTGAGTGTGGAGGGAATTATTGTGTTAAAAGCAGAGCTGTAGTCGATGAAGAGCATTTTAACATAATTCCCTTTCCTAGTGTCCAGGTGAGTGAGTGATGTGTGGAGGAGATGAGAGATTGCATCGTCTGTGGAGCGGTTCTGACGGTATGCAAACTGTAGTGGGTCCAGTGTGTCGGGTAGTGAAGAAATGATGAAGTCTCTGATAAGGCGTTCAAAGCACTTCATCACTACTGAGGTGAGGGCTACAGGGCGATAGTCATTGAGAGAAGCAGGATGTGGTTTCTTTGGAACAGGAACAATAATGGACTCTTTGAAGCATGTGGGGATCACCGACTGAGATAAAGACATGTTGAATATCTCAGTGAACACAGGTGCTAGCTGGTCTGCGCAGGCTCTGAGGATACGGCCTGAGATACCGTCTGGTCCTGCTGCTTTCCTGGTGTTCACTCTCTTGAAGGCTCTCCTCACGTCGTGCTCGGAGATGATGAGCGCGTTCCCGGTGCTGGCTGTGTCTTCCTGTCTGCAGCCGTTAGCGCCGCTAGCATTAGCGCCGTTAGCATTAGCGCCGTTAGCATTAGCATCGCTAGCGTCTTTAGCTGCAGCCTCGAAGCGAGCATAGAAGTTGTTGAGCTCGTCTGCCAGAGTCGCGTCCGCGTTCGTCATACCGGATGTTGGTGCTTTATAGTCCGTTATTGTTCTCAGTCCCTGCCACAGGCTCCTAGAGTCACTCTGTTGAAGCTGTGACTCTAGTTTTCTCCCGTAGCGCTGCTTCGCCTCTTTCACCGCCTTCCGGACGTTGTATGACGCAGCCTTGTACGGTTCCATGTCCCCCGACGCAAGTCCCGTGTTGTAGGCAGCTGTGCGAGATCTCAGAGCGTCGCGGATGGTTTTATCCACCCACGGCTTCTGGTTGGGAAACGTTCTGATAGTCTTTTTCTCTACCGTATCGTCTACCAGCTTTTCAATAAATCCCACAACCGCTACCGTAAACACGCTGATGTCATCATCGGAGCTGTTTCTGAACATGTCCCAGTCTGCGTCATCGAGTGCGTCCTGTAACGCGGCCACCGATTGGTCCGTCCAGCGCGCGACCTCCCTCAGGACCGGAACTTCCTGTTTCAGCCTTTGTTTATATTTTGGCATGAGGAAGATGGCGGCGTGGTCGGATTTACCAAACGCTGGACGAGATTGTGCCTTGTAACCGTCTTTGACCGTGGTATAACAATGGTCCAGTGTCCTTTCGCCCCTGGTGGGGCAGGTGATGTGCTGATAAAAGTTCGGCGCTGCGCGTTTGAGGTTGGCACTATTAAAATCCCCCGCCACAATGAGCGCAGCATCCCGGTGTTGTGTCTGGTGCTGTGTGAGCGCCTCATGCAGCTCGCATAAGGCAGTTTCAGTGTCTGCTTGTGGAGGTATGTAAACGGCGCTGATTATGACCGATGTGAACTCCCGTGGAAGATAAAATGGACGACACATGATGGACAGTAGTTCCAGATTTGGTGTGCAGGAGCGTGTAAGAGGAACAACGCTCGCGCTGTTGCACCAGCTGTTGTTCACCATTAAGCACACGCCGCCTCCCCTCGACTTCCCCGAGTCCCGCGTCCTGTCCATGCGGTGAACCGAGAAGAACTCGGCTGGTTGTATGGCATGGTCTGGCACCGCTGGGTTCAGCCATGTCTCAGTGAAGCAGAGGAGATTGCAGTCCCGAATGTCTCTCTGGAACTTTATCCTGGCCCTGAGGTCATCAAGCTTGTTCTCCAGTGACTGGACGTTGGCGAGCAGGATACTAGGCAGAGGTGTGCGGTGTGCACGGGTTCTCAGCCGGTTCCTCACGCCAGCTCGTCGCCCTCGAGGTCTCCGCTTCGCGTCGCGTCCATTGTACACTCCTGGACTTCCTCATTCCACCACCAAGTCTCCTTGTCCCCTTTTCCCTTACCTGATGACACACCAAGTACCCTCTTACCTGTCTCCCTGATCACATTGGCTGTAGTTGTCCAGTCAACTGAAAGCATCTCCTGACCACCCATAGCTTGTCTCAACTCCTCCCTAAAGACTACACAACATTCTTCCTTTCTCAGCTTCCACCACTTTGTCCTCTGCTCTGCCTTTGTCCTCTTCACCTTACTCACCACCAGGGTTATTTTACACACCACCATTCTGTGTTGTCTGGCTACACTCTCCCCTACCAACACTTTGCAGTCACTAATCTCTTTCAGATTACAACGTCGACACAAGATGTAGTCCACCTGAGTGCTTCTGCCTCCACTCTTATATGTCACCCTATGTTCCTGCCTCTTCTGGAAGAAAGTATTTACTACTGCCATTTCCATCCTCTTTGCAAAGTCCATCACCATCTGTCCTTCTACATTCCTGTCCTGAAGACCAAACCTGCCCATCACATTTTCATCCCCTTTGTTCCCTTCCCCAACATGTCCATTGAAGTCTGCACCAATCACAACTCTCTCATCTCTGGGGATGCTCTGCATCACTTCATCTAACTCACTCCAGAATTTCTCCTTCTCTTCTAACACACATCCTACCTGTGGCGCATAACCACTAACAACATTGATCACCACACCATCAATTTCCAGCTTCAGACTCATCACCCTATCTGATACTCTCTTCACCTCTAGAACATTCCTAACAAACTCCTCTTTCAGGATAACTCCTACTCCATTTCTTTTCCTATCCACACCATGGTAAAACAACTTGAACCCTGATCCTAAGCTTCTAGCTTTGCTACCTTCCCACCTGGTCTCCTGGACACACAGTATATCCACCTTCCTTCTCTGCATCATATCAACCAACTCTCTTCCCTTCCCTGTCATGGTCCCAACATTCAAGGTCCCTACTTTCACTCCTAAACTCTTGCCTTTCCTCTTCTCTCTCTGCTTTCGAACACGCCTTCCTCCTCTCCTTCTTCGACCAACAGTAGCCCAATTTCCACCGGCACCCATAGAAATGTTTTTTTTTTATTGAAATTGGTGGAAGAAATATGGTGTGCAAGTATGCATTAAAAAAGTGTCTTATTAAGGTGCCTTATTATATGTGCAAAGTTGCAAAGGTGTATAAACACACAGCTGGACAAACGCACGTCACCAAAGCCTGTGTGAACATTGACTCAATGACTCCTACGGTATGTGTAGAAAACCCTCTGCGCTTGATCCACACTCACTGGACACTACGAACGCCAGAAAAACGCTCGGTTTTAACGCCCTTGTGAACAAGGCCTTATAGTCCAATTATGGACATTGTACAAATGTATATTCATGCACATTTGCACTCACCCTGGACTTTTCTGGACATTTATATTCATTTCATTTAGCACATTTTCCATATTTTGCACATTTTACAGCCATTATTGTGTACAGTATATTTTGTACAGCTAGGTTAAAATTTTTTTATGTATATCCATATTTTATATTTTGTTCTTTTTCTCTGCAGCTTTTCTATATTTTAGAAGAGCCCTATTGCTAATTCCTAATTGCTATAAAGTCCTCCCACATTTATATATACAGTATATATATAAAAAAAAAAAAAACTCACCTTCTACCACTGTAAGTTTATTATTTCATACACCACAGCCACGCCCCAAGGTTTCTGAGCTGCCCAGGCACCACAAATGGAACTTAAACAATACCACAGTACTGGGCATAAACTTTTGCACTAGGTTATGGCTGTTCAGGGTTTGTAAAAGCATGAAAAGTCAGTGATTTAGCGATGCTAAGAGGGGAGATCATGGTGATTAGTTGTACTGTACTGTATAGTGCACTGTGAGGGTCAACGAATCCCTGCAGTGAGACCTACAGTACCAGACAAACTGGTACAGAAAAGTGATCATTTATATACAGTACAGAACATAAAATGTTTCCGATTGTAAATCTCTCTTTAAGCTTTAAGCTGACTTTAATCCAAATCTGATCTTTTGTATGTGATTCAGATCTGATATTCTTCATGGCAGTGTGACCAGCTCAAACCACATATAATCCGATCTTTTAAATTGTGATTCAGTTCACTTCCATACGCGATCCTAAATCAGATAGAGATCGTTTTTTTTGTTTGTAAAGCGACCCCAGTCTGAACACTGAAACTGGAACTTATGTGATTAAGTGATTAACATAAATGTGATTATGCTCCATTTAAGTATAAATAATATTCATGCAATCCAAAATTGAAATTTATAGGCTATAGATTTATGAAAGCACCCGACAATCCAATCATTAGTCTAGTGAAGCTCATGTTATTCAAGAAAACCGCTGTAAAAACATTAAGGTTGATTTAAACTTTAATATACTCTAGTTTTATGTGGAATACTGTAGATAAAACAAATGAATGAAAAGAACCTAGGTGCTATCGGTCGACCACTTGGCTTCTTTTTGTGTTTTGCCATGTTCATGTCTGACATTCCTATTGACTTTTTCTGCCCATTTTGGACTTGATGCTGTTATTGCTCCTCTGAGTAAAAACAATCAGTTTGTATCATTTGTAAATATCGTCTTGTACATAGTGGTAAGTAGGGAGTCAAATAAATTCTGTGCAGATTAGTTCGTAAACTAATCCAATCAGAATAATGACTAATGTTTTTTTTTTCTGTATGTTTTAAAGGTTTCTGAAGGTCATACAGTGAGTAAGTGAGGAACTGCAGGATGGGAACCGGCACGCTTCTCTCTTCCAGTTCAACACCCACTCTCCTCCTGTCTAGACACTTCAGCAGCGCTCCGATGGTCCTCATCTAATAAACAGAGAGAAACACGTTCAGTACTGACAACAGGACAAAAATGTAACAACAGATCACTGACACACAACGTACAGAACCGTGTCTGTCAATTCCAGTATTAGATTTAACTACGACTTAACAAACAACTGACTATTCTCTTAGAATTGTGGGCATTTAAGAATTCTTCTTAAATTTAAACAGTAGATTCTAGTAAAGATAAAAGTTATTCTATGTATGTATTTTTACTCAAGTACACAAGTCAATATAGGACTACTTCTACTTTTGCTTGAGTAATATTTGCCCTAGGGAATCTCCACTTTTCCTCAAATACAAGGATTGCTGTACTCCTTGGATTGGTGTACTGGGGTTTCATAAGCAGAGGAGAAAACATCAGAAGGACTAAGGCTTGCTTCCATGTTTTGCTACTGTAGATACAAACAAATCACTCCACTTAAATGCACACATTTAAAGAGCACACAAAGACCAGGGGGGTATTCTTCGTACGTCGCTTGAAACATCCGGGATGAATTGACACATCTAAGATGAGATCATCGTGCTAATTACGCTCTGGCTAAATCGGTTCTTCGAGCACACCTGTTGTTGATGATTAGTTTGGCCGGATTGAGTTGTCTAGGATTATTGCGCGTTCGTGCGTTGGTTTAAAAGGCGATATGCATCGACAGTAGAAACACTGATCACAAGCCCTTTGATTGGTTGACGAAATGACAAAAGAACAAGCTCAATTGTTTTGTAACACCTGTTATGCGTTGAAATGCCCCCCCCTCCACGTGTTATGCGCTGAAATGCTTCCCTGCCATGGATCCCCACCACACACACACATAATCGCTATCAAATATTATATTAGAACATAATATGCACATATGTCTTACAAATTACATGAGACAATAAAATAAAATAAGAAATATGAAAATAAATATGTTGTATATGGAAAAATATAAATATTAATATTTTTTTCAAAAACATGTATACTTTTATATGTATACTTTATAATAAAATTAGTTTTGTCCAATTTTTCATTAGATTTTTTTTATTATATATATATGCAAATATGCAAATATATATATATATATATATATATATATATATATTTGCATATTCATAACGAACCCCTGAAATAAATGTGTTACAAAATAAACAATGGTCTTGAGGCTGTATCGTGCCTAGAATTTATTATAATAATAAAAAACCTTTTATTTATGTTCTAATATAATATTTGATATCAATTTTATATATACAGTGGTGTGAAAAACTGTTTGCCCCCCTCCTGATTTCTTATTCTTTTGCATGTTTGTCACACAAAATGTTTCTGATCATCAAACACATTTAACTATTAGTCAAAGATAACACAAGTAAACACAAAATGTAGTTTTTAAATGAGGGGTTTTATTTTTTAGGGAGAAAAAAAATCCAAACCTACATGGCCCTGTGTGAAAAAGTAATTGCCCCCTGAACCTAATAACTGGTTGGGCCACCCTTAGCAGCAATAACTGCAATCAAGCGTTTGCGATAACTTGCAACGAGTCTTTTACAGCGCTCTGGAGGAATTTTGGCCCACTCATCTTTGCAGAATTGTTGTAATTCAGCTTTATTTGAAGGTTTTCTAGCATGAACCGCCTTTTTAAGGTCATGCTACAACATCTCAATAGGATTCAGGTCAGGACTTTGACTAGGCCACTCCAAAGTCTTCATTTTGTTTTTCTTCAGCCATTAAGAGGTGGATTTGCTGGTGTGTTTTGGGTCATTGTCCTGCTGCAGCACCCAAGATCGCTTCAGCTTGAGTTGACGAACAGATGGCCGGACATTCTCCTTCAGGATTTTTTGGTAGACAGTAGAATTCATGGTTCCATCTATCACAGCAAGCCTTCCAGGTCCTGAAGCAGCAAAACAACCCCAGACCATCACACTACCACCACCATAGTTTACTGTTGGTATGATGTTCTTTTTCCGAAATGCTGTGTTACTTTTACGCCAGATGTAACGGGACACGCACCTTCCAAAAAGTTCAACTTTTGTCTCGTCGGTCCACAAGGTATTTTCCCAAAAGTCTTGGCAATCATTGAGATGTTTTTTAGCAAAATTGAGACGAGCCTTAATGTTCTTTTTGCTTAAAAGTTGTTTGTGCCTTGGAAATCTGCCATGCAGGCCGTTTTTGCCCAGTCTCTTTCTTATGGTGGAGTCGTGAACACTGACCTTAATTGAGGCAAGTGAGGCCTGCAGTTCTTTAGATGTTGTCCTGGGGTCTTTTGTGGCCTCTCGGATGAGTTGTCTCTGCGTTCTTGGGGTAATTTTGGTCGGCCGGCCACTCCTGGGAAGGTTCACCACTGTTCCATGTTTTTGCCATTTGTGGATAATGGCTCTCACTGTGGTTCGCTGGAGTCCCAAAGCTTTAGAAATGGCTTTATAACCTTTACCAGACTGATAGATCTCAATTACTTTTTTTCCCTGAATTTCTTTGGATCTTGGCATGATGTCTAGCTTTTGAGGTGCTTTTGTTCTACTTCTCTGTGTCAGGTAGCTCCTATTTAAGTGATTTCTTGATTGAAACAGGTGTGGCAGTAATCAGGCCTGGGGGTGACTACAGAAATTGAACTCAGGTGTGATAAACCACAGTTAAGTTATTTTTTTAACAAGGGGGGCAATCACTTTTTCACACAGGGCCATGTAGATTTGGAGTTTTATTTCTCCCTTAATAACGTAAACCTTCATTTAAAAACTGCATTTTGTGTTCAATTATGTTATCTTTGACTAATAGTTAAATGTGTTTGATGATCAGAAACATTTTGTGTGACAAACATGCAAAAGAATAAGAAATCAGGAGGGGGGCAAATAGTTTTTCACACCACTGTATATATATATATATATATATATATATATATATATATATTGATATCAAATATTATATCAGAACATAAATTCATAGGTTTTTTATTATTATAATAAACTCTAGGCACGAGACAGCCCTCAAGACCATATATATATGCAAGATACTTTTCTTTCCCCACGTGAGTCAGTCCACGTCAGCGCTCTTTAACCAATCAGATGTGACCTCACCATTTCCTTAATCCTGTTTACATGAAATAAACCTGCTACCGAGCAGGTTCAAGCTTACGGACATGTTGCTATGACAGCAAATGCGAGATGAGCATCGAAGAACGAAACAATCCAAGATCAGGACAAATCCACAACAATCAAATCCAGCTAACTGAGTTAGCGACGTACGAAGAACACCCCCCAGGGCCATTAATTCCAGTTACTTTCAAAGAGATTAAGTACAAATATAAACAGCATGGTAAATAAACTGAAGATAGAATGATAGGCCCCTCTGGGATGTGTTAGCATGTGGCTAGCATGATGCTACCATGATTAGCATGTGGATAACATGGTAAGCATGGGGATAGTATGATGCTAACAGGATTAGCATATTCCTAGCATGACATAAAGGGGATTAACATGTGGCTAACATGATGCTAACATGATTAGCATATTCCTATCATGACAATAAGGTGATTAGCATGTGGCAAGCACGATTCTAGCATGATTATGTATATATAAATAGCATGTCGCTAACAAGCTGCTAGCATGACATTATGGTAATTAGCATGTTGCTAGCATAACATTAAGATGATTTGCATATGGCTAGCATGATGCTAACACAATTAGCATATTGCTAGCATGATGAGAATATTGCTAGCATGACATTAAGGTGATTAGCATGTGGCTAGCATGATGCTAACAATATTAGCATACTCCTAGCATGACATAAAGGTGATTAGCATGTAGCTAGCATGATGCTAACATGATTAGCATGTTGCTAGCATTATGCTAACTACAGGTCCTTCTCAAAAAATTTGCATATTGTGATAAAGTTCATTATTTTCTGTAATGTACTGATAAACATTAGACTTTCATATATTTTAGATTCATTACACACAACTGAAGTAGTTCAAGCCTTTTATTGTTTTAATATTGATGATTGTGGCATACAGCTCATGAAAAACCAAAATCTCAAAAAATTAGCATATTTCATCCGACCAATAAAAGAAAAGTGTTTTTAATACAAAAAAAGTCAACCTTCAAATAATTATGTTCCGTTATGCACTCAATACTTGGTCGGGAATCCTTGTGTTGTGTCTTGTGTCTCTCAACTTTCTCTTCACAATATCCCACAGATTCTCTATGGGGTTCAGGTCAGGAGAGTTGGCAGGCCCATTGAGCACAGTACTACCATGGTCAGTAAACCATTTACCAGTGGTTTTGGCACTGTGAGCAGGTGCCAGGTCGTGCTGAAAAATTAAATCTTCATCTCCATAAAGCTTTTCAGCAGATGGAAGTATGAAGTGCTCCAAAATATCCTGATAGCTAGCTGCATTGGCCCTGCCCTTGATAAAACACAGTGGACCAGCACCAGCAGCTGACATGGCACCCCAGACCATCACTGACTGTGGGTACTTGACACTGGACTTCAGGCATTTTGGCATTTCCTGCTCCCCAGTCTTCCTCCAGACTCTGGCACCTTGATTTCCGAATGACATGCAAAATTTGCAACCTGTAGCCCATTTCCTGCACACGCCTGTACACGGTGGCTCTGAATGTTTCTACTCCAGACTCAGTCCACTGCTTCCGCAGGTCCCCCAAGGTCTGGAATCGGTTCTTCTCCACAATCTTACTCAGGGCCCGGTCACCTCTTCTCGTTGTGCAGCGTTTTCTGCCACACTTTTTCCTTCCCACAGACTTCCCACTGAGGTGCCTTGATAGAGCACTCTGGGAACAGCCTATTCGTTCAGAAATTACTTTCTGTGTCTTACCCTCTTGCTTGAGGGTGTCAATGATGGCCTTCTGGACAGCAGTCAGGTCGGCAGTCTTACCCATGATTGCGGTTTTGAGTAATGAACCAGGCTGGGAGTTTTTAAAAGCCTCAGGAATCTTTTGAAGGTGTTTAGAGTTAATTAGTTGATTCAGATGATTAGGTTAATAGCTTGTTTAGAGAACCTTTTCATGATATGCTAATTTTTTGAGATTTTGGGTTTTCATGAGCTGTATGCCACAATCATCAATATTAAAACAATAAAAGGCTTCAACTACTTCAGTTGTGTGCAATGAATCTAAGATATATGAAAGTCTAATGTTTATCAGTACATTACAGAAAATAATGAACTTCATCACAATATGCAAATTTTTTGAGAAGGACCTGTATATTAGCAAATTGTTAGCATTTCGTTAACATGATGCTAGCATGATTAACATGTTGCTGGCATGACTCCAATGTGATTACCATGTTGCTAGCATGACGCTAATATGATTAGCATGTCACTAACATGATACTATTAATAACAAAAAAAAAGCTTTTTTCATATCTGCATCCGACCCGTTAAGAGAGCCAACCTGACCTGCTCTAATATTCACAACTTAAGCACGATGTACTTTATTGGGATTAGAATAACAAACAGGACACTGACAGCAGACAGCGAAGGAGACCTTCACGCTTTGTCCCCTGATTATAGAAGACAGAGGATCTCAAACTGAATAAAAAAACGATACTATTAAAGGGAAAATGATAATAATAATTCTGGCTGCACTTGTCGTGTTCGTAATGACAGATAGAAGGGAAATCAATAAGGAAACGCTCATTAATAATTTGCTTGACTCAGAACATACTTTATCAATCATGGACTGCCGCGACCGACAATATTTTCTCTAAAGTTCACCCGAAATACCCCGGCCCAATAAGTATGTTCACGAATCCTGATGAGAAACAACACACACATCAGTAGAGCTTTTCACTGAGTTTCTGCCTTCTCCTTGCTTCAGTTTTGCTCTGAGATTAGTCCTGAATCACTTTTAAGATAAGACTCCTATGTCTAAGTTTTTAAGAGTTGTTTATTTACCACTGGTTTATTTACACATGACGGAAACATCAAGTAGCTATGTTTTAATTATTTTAACTAACTGCTGAATCGTGCACCAAAAATATTTATCTACTGTACTTCTCACCTAGATAAATAATATTTGAGATATATATTTTGAGTGGAACTCACCATTAACAGCGAGTCAAACGGGATGCAGGAAGAGAGATACGTGAGTCGGTCCTTCTCTGTGATGGACGGAGGAAGAAAAGGGAGATGTGCCGTGAGCAGTCTCTGTTTACTGACCTCCAGTCCTGAGAATGATTTCCACAGCTACAATTAACTAAAGTTAAAGGATTCATAAATTATTATGAATTCCTTAATGATATTTATATTGATGTTCTTAATGTCCTGTCTCATAATGCTATAAGAAGATAATCAAGGACATGATGTGGTGAAGAAGCAGATTCACTGTTACTGATTATTTTACAGTAAAGAACTTCACATTTCAAAGAGTTTTATTCCTCATACACAGCGACTATTTGTACTCTATCCAATTTTTAAAGATTTATTAAACTATAGAATGTTTTTCATCCATTTATAGTTACATGAAACAGTACAAGGCAAGTTAAAGGAGCTTTTAAATGCTATTTCTTTTCATGTTACTGAAAAACTACAAAGTGTAAACTCCTGTGAAAACTCAGGAAAGGTTAGTCAAAAATTATTTGACTCTCTGGCTGTAGAATGTATTTTTAATTAACTTTTAGAAAAGACAAATACATATTTTTTAATACAGCTTTTCAATCTGTCAACAAACTCTCGTAATCCCTCATTAGAAAATGTTTTAGTCTGAGCTGTGAGCCACGAATGCACCGCTGTCTTCAGTTCTTCATCAGAAGCGAATCAACCCTCGTAGGGCTGCAAACAGGTGATAGTCAGACAAAGCGAGATCAGGACTACAGGGAGGACACTTTAACACCTCAGAGTGTCGACAGGGTGTGCAGTATGAGATTACGACACCCTCGAATATCAGACAATCCGAAGTTTAGTCTTCAGCACTTCAATAAGCGTTCCTACATTATGATACAATAATACAATCTCATGCATACTGTATGTTTAAATCATGTTTTTTAATCTCATGTTTGAAACACTTTAAAGTGTACATGCTGAAAATGACCTTGTTAATTCGTGTCCTTACCGAAGTTAGCGTTGGGATAAACAACAATTTCCGGCCGGTAGTCTGGATTTGATGCTACAATACAGAAATAAGTACTGTAGATGAATAAACCTGTTTAGTTTCCATGACGTTACGCCACATGAGCACCAAACAGATCTCACCGAGCGCTCGGATAAACCTGGACAGACTCCTCTCCTGCTTTGCGCTGGTGATGAGGGCGCGAGGGCTGAGCTCATGTACTACTGAAAGACAGAAAAGTTAAGAGACAATCACACAAGTGGAAATACAGGGATGTCCTCAACTAAATGAACTCTGTTAACATGTGAAGTAGAACACGTGCAGTGCATTTACTGTGTGTGCAGTGCTTGTGCTTTAGAGGTCAGAAGGCTAGAAAGAGAGATGATGGAAATAAGAAACAGCAAGAAAGAGTGTAGAAAAGCCAGGAAAATTAAAAAAAAGAAAATGAGAAAAAAAGACTAAAGAACGAAAGAAATTAGAAGATCATGAAAACTCGGGAAGCAGGAAAAGAAAAAGAAAGAAAAAAGACAGAAGACAAAAGTAAGAAGTCAAGTAGAAAATCAGGAAAAGTCAGGAAGAATAAAGTTTAAAAGTAAAATAGAAAGAAAGAAAGAAAGAAAGAAAGAAAAAGAGAAAGAAAGTCTAGAAAAGTCAGCAAAAAGAAAAAAAGTTAAGCAAAAAAGGAAAAAAGAAAAAAGAAATGATAAGATTAGGATAAGTCAGGATGCATAAAAAGATATGGAAAAAGAAAAAGATGACAGAAGGCAAAAGGACAGACAAAAGAAATAAGTATAAAAAATCAGGAAAAGTAGAAAATCAGGAAAAGTCAAGGAGAAAATAGGAAAGAAAGAATAATGAAAGATAAAAAGAGAAAACGTCAGACGTAAGAAAAGTAAATCTGAAGAAATAAATTTGGAAATTGAAAGGAAGAAAGTCATCTTAGGGAAAGTAGGTGATTAGAAAATGTCAGGAAGAAAAAAGTCAACAAAGCAATAAAAGGTCAGAAAGAGAATGGAAAGATACTGTACACTTCCTGTCCACTTTATTAGGAACACCCGTCTATTCAGCCAATCGTGTTGCAGCAGCACAAAGCACATACAGTAACCATGTTTATACAGGTCAAGAGCTTCTGTTAACACTCACATCAAATACTGAGATGAAGTTTAAAAAAAATTAGGTCTGCTCTCTGTGACTATGGCACAGGTGTTGGTGCCATCTGGGCTGGTTCAGGAATTTCAGAAACAGACAGTTTGCCAGTGTTTTTACAGTCTTGTATGGTAAACACTAAACTTCCTGTGAGCGAGAGGTCTGCAGAGACACAGAGTCTATAGAATCTAAAAATAAAAACTTTTTACAAGAGCAGGAAAAACCTCAAACCTTGAAGTGGATCAGCCTCACTAGCAAGTGACCACATCAGGTTCCTCCCTTATTAGCCAAAAAACAGGATTTAAAAAACAAAACAAAAAAAGATAATTTCCTTCTAATCTTCAGTTGTCTAGTTCAGGAACAGGAGAGGAACCTGATGTGGTACTGAGTGGAACCTGAGAGGAACCTTATCTGCCTCATGGTCTGATGTAGATCAGCATGGTTGTAAAAAGTGAATGTGAGTGCAGTTGATACCAACAACCATGGTTGTTCATGACAGACACATATATTTTGTTTGTTTTATATGCACATTCATACAACTCTTCATGATTTTATTCATAGAAAGATGAATGTGCAGGTGTACACGTGTTCCTATTAAAGTGAAGTTTCAAAGGAGGGTGATACTGTATATTTGAATAAAATGACAATGATGGGTGCAAAAAATATTTTATAACCATCTAGTAACCATCTTCCAGAACTGTTTATTAACACTTTGATTAGGGATTTGTTTTACTTCTGTCCAGCAGACTGAGGTCCCGGTTATCCACAGTGTCAGGCATGACATTCAGACTACAGTCTTTACTGTCGTAGAAGCTCAGCCCGACCTGGCCATGATGGACCAGTACACACAGGAGAACCTAAAGATCACACACACACATTCATGTTAAAGAGTAAGAAAAATAACAAGCTGGTGAAGGAACGACATATGAGAATAGGAACTTGTTTGGTATAAAAGGTATAAAATTAATTTAACACTTCAGGACGTCCTGTGACAGGACAATGCTCAATGTTACAGTGTTAAGAGATTCTCTGCTTAATCACACCACCATGTTGTTGATTATTTTCTTATTTCTATTATAATTCATTGACCTCAGATGTTTCCTCATTCTCGTTTTCATCTTCATCCAGACCGGCAGTGCGGGATGCACAATCTCCTTCTTGTGTAACGTTATCGATAATCGCCTCAGCCATGCTGTTAATGTAATGTTAGAGTCCTACAGGGGAAAAAAAAAAAACTAAAATAAATAACGAAACTATTTTTATTAAAGTCATATTGGGTAACACACTACTAACTACCTTTTTATATATCCAACATGATTTGTTATGATTAATGACTAAAAAAAACACACTTAAAATATAAAAAAAAAAATATATATATATATATATATATATATATATATATATATATATATATATATATAAACATTTTGCAAATACATGCTAAAGTATTTAGTTTCACTAACACCAAATTTAGCATTTCCTTTAGCAATGTCAATGAAAATGTAAGTTAAATTTTCAAGCATTAAAATATCAATCAGGACATATTAACTTACAATAAAGGCATTAATGGGATTATTTCCTCTCAGATTAATATTTAAATATAAAATAAATGAACTGTTTTCCTTAAATAAATAACTTAATACAGTAATGTTAGTTTAGCTAGATATTATCTGTGCACCTGCTAGAATGATTAAGACTAGCTATACAGTATTACTTTAGGTAACTAATGATGAAACTAAATAAATATAATAACAAACATATTGTTTTACATTTTAACAACAGGTGGAAAAGTCTAGCTTGTGAAAATCATCTCAATTAGCCAGAGGGTCCAAAGCAGAGAGTCGATTCCAATGAATCGATTATCCGATACCAGTGCTTTTAAACATAAGATTCATTGGAGTCGACTCCAAAGTCACGGAATCGATTCGAAGTTTTTCTGACAATAATCCACCCCACGACAACATTTATTTATAGTTTATGTTAATACAACGAGCTAAAGGGGAAAATATACGATAAAAAGCTGTATATATACTACCGCACACGTGCTAAGGTTATTTACAGTAGCTTGAGTTAGCTTTCCAAAGCTAGCTAACTAAATAGCTAAGTAAACACCAATAGCATTGTTTATGTCGACATACCTAGCCTTAGAGTTAATTATTAAAACATCAGAAAAAAAGAAAAACAGTTTGTCATTTTAATAATAAGTGACAATTTCTAGCTAATAAGAAGCATCTTAATTACCCAACGTCCAAGGCTGGGAGTCGATTCTCCGAATACGAAATATTTATTAGAATCGACTCGGAATCGATTCTATACATAAAACATGATTTCTGTAAAATATTCTTTCATAACCACCAACATTTGCAGCATTGTTTTAGCCAATATATTAAAATGCAAAATATACGACAAAAAGCTGGTGTATAACTAAATACTACCGCTAATTCTAAAGAATTTTAAATCTGAGGTGATTTAGCTTGTTAGCTTTCCAAAGCTTGCTGACAAAATAGCTAACTAAACTCTATTAGCAGTTGATCGGTCTTAAATCAATTGAATTACTAAAAAAAAAAAAAAATAATAATAATAATACTAAGCGACAATTTCTAGCTAATAAGAAGCATTTTAGGCGGCACGGTGGTGTAGTGGTTAGCACTGTCGCCTTGCACCTCCAGGGTCCGGGTTCGATTCCCGGCCAGGCTCGATTCCCGTCTCTGTGTGCATGGAGTTTGCATGTTCTCCCCGTGCTTGGTGGGTTTCTTCCGGGTACTCCGGTTTCCTCCCACAGTCCAAAGACATGCTAATTGGCGTTCACAAATTGACCATAGTGTGTGAATGTGTGTGTGTGTGCTCTGTGATGGATTGGCACGCTGTCCAGGGTGTACCCTGCCTCGTGCCCTGAGTCTCCTGGGATAGGCTCCAGGTCCCCGTGACCCTAAATACAGGATAAAGCGGTATAGAAGATGAATGAATAAGAAGCATTTTAGTTACCAAGCGTCCAAGACTGAGTCGATTCTTCGTTTCCAAGTTTTTCAAAAACACAAATTCATTGGAGTCGACTCCATCCTGATTCGAAACAAGATTATTTTCTGATAAATACCTCAACATTGGCAGTCTATTAACAGCCCACTTTAGAAGACATACAAAATATATATATAAAAATTACACAACAAACAGCTAGTTTGCAGTTAAATGATAAAGAATATTAAGGCTGAAAGGAGGTGAGGTAGTTAATTAAACTTTTTAGCATTAGCTTGTAGCTGTGGCTAAATGACAAGATTACTGACTAATATCATCTAAAATGTTTTCGGTTTACATACGTACACTTAAACCCTTATATTATTGAAATAAGTTTATTTTCCAACGTCCAGCCGTTTTATAGGTCTTGGGGTCGATTCTCAGATTCCATGCTTTTTTAAGAGATTCGACTTCAAAGCTTCAGTATTGATGCTATACCTGAAGGAGTTCCTGGGAGGCCAGCGTTTCAGGCACTGGTGAAACACTGGGATAAGTGAATTACTATAGCAGAGAAATTAAGAAAGGTCTTAACTCTCAGAACTGTGTTATTATTCAGCATGAAATTCAAAAGTCCCACTTTGACTTGAACGCCCCTTGTAGAACCATGCAGTCTGTTGCATTATTATAACATCTTTAGTCATAGAAGAAGCTTGATTTGACATTGTATGGATTACAGAATAGAAAAGGGATAGCTTAACCATGCTATTTCAGTGTAACAAAAAATATTTATAACTGATATGGTTGTTTAATTTAACTTTCCAAAATTGTAAATTAATCTACATGTAGAATATATACCACAATTGGAATATGTATAATTTTTTTAATTATACTAATTAATTATAATTATACTGCTAATAATCAGCATGATAATGTTAATTTGTACTAAACAGCTTCTACCTAGAGCCCTGTGACAATATTTATCTTAGAGCTGCTTGATTACCGTAATCAAAAATCATAATGAAAATTATTTACCACCTGTACACATTGACATTGAAACTTGAAACATTGTGTATTTATTTAATAATAAAAACAAATTAACAGTGGATTTTCTTGAACTTAAAATAAAAAAGGGCAAATAAAAAATAAATGTAAAAAATGAGCCACAACCCGGCAAGTTTAGGCTTTAATGAGAGGTGAAAGTGCATCCATGTAAAGCAATGTCTTTTTTTTTTTTTTTTTTTTACTATCAGTTATTGATATTCAGGAAACCCTTATTGTTCAACTAGATATTTCAAAACAACCGCATAATATGAACAACAACAGAGGCTCGTCACAATGTCTGTGCACATCCCTGGTAATGACTAATAAAACTCCAGCAATTTACTAAAATAAAAGCTACATTTCTAAAGTATATACAATATAATGGAAAACTTCTACAGTATAGTCTGTACTTCTACAAAAATAAGGAAAGCAAGCTACATTTAAAGTGACAACATTCTCAAACAAAATGGAAGAGAAACTAGATTAATTAAATATTGCATTGTATCATTACAAAGAACATAATGTCTGCTTTGCTGCTACAAAAACGTTGTATATTCACACGGCTCAGGACGTCAGTCATTGTACAGTAATCTGAAATACTCAATGTTTAACATTCGGTAAATCCAGTCCCTACATGCTAGGCTAACACACCAGGCTAATAATGAAATATTTGCTTATACACGAATAACAGGATGGTAACAATAGTGCAGTAAGTCAGAATATATAGTGAAGATATTTTAAATTCAGTATTTTATCACATTCTAATTTTGCTGAGACACATACTGTAACGGTGATTATGAGGGTAAATTTGATGATCCAACTTCAGCGCTAACATTTATGTTCATTGATTTAATGATTTTGTTCCATTTTTTTTTATTATTATTTATGCAAAATGATAGTTTGTTGTTAGCTTGATTGTTAGTGAACTTTGGTAGAAATGCAACATCATCGAGATAACATTAACATTACACAAGAAAACTATCTAGCTAGCTAGTGTTGGGTAAAAGATCTTTAAAGTTGGTTTAATCGGTTAAAGTGAAGATTTAGGCAGAAAGATGTGTGTCTATGTAAATTCAGATTTTGTGTGTGTTGTATTTCATGGTTAATCCTTCAGTAGTGATAAGTGCACTAATGTTAGATCTGCAGTCAGAAGGATTTTTGGCGAGATGAACATAGCAACTCTTTAAATACACTGGCCATAACCTTCTACATGTATGTGAACATATTCAAGTACTGAATAAAGAGTTAAAGTGGTATTAATGCTATAAAAATTAAAGTGCAATCAGTTCAAACTAATAATCAATAAAAGCAACTTTTAATAAATTGTATAAATAATATAAATTACCTAAGGTTATACTAAAAATATAAACGCAAGCAAAATTCAAAAGGCAGTGTAACTCTTGATGGTAGTTTTTTTTTTTATCTGCACATCTAATTTGTAAAAGGCAAATGTATACATTTATAATTTCAACCTGTCCTAATTTGGATATCTCATAATTTAGATTTTTTTTTAATATAATCACGGTGTCAAATTTTGTCTTTTCATGAGCTAGATATCCTAATTTCAATTTTAAATATCTTAATTTAGGACAATTTGTACTTATTTTACCTTTAAATAGTTTAAATGTGACCCCTCTTTATCTGGATTTAGAAAAAATTTTAATTTGATCTTGGTCTAGACTGATATCTTAATTTAGATATTTTACGTTAAGTAATTTTTAACAAAGTAATTTTTAAGAATTTCCTAATCTGGATGTCTCATAATCCTGATATAGTATCTTAATCTGGATGTTTTAATTTGAACTCATTTTTAACTTTTCATCCTCTCTATACCGCTTATCCTGTACAGGGTGACGGCAGGCCTGGTACACATCCCAGGAGACTTTGGGCACGAGGCAGGACACAGCCTGGACAGGGTGCCTATTTATCACAGGTCACACACACACACAAACACACTCATTCACACACTATGGGAAGAACATGCAAACTCCACGGATGCAGACCGGAGGCGGGAATCGAACCGTCGACTCCAGAGGTGAGAGGCCATCATGTCACCCTCATTTTTAACTAGAATTCCTTAACCTATACTTCTCGAAATTCAGACATCTTAATTTTTTGTGGATATCTTAATGTGGCGTCTTCTTCATCTGGATAATTTGAACTAGATGATTATTATAATCAATCACAACTCAAAATAGTTGATTGAAATTAAATCTGTTTTCAAAGGAGTATCCTTGTGTGTGTATCACCAAGTCTCCGAAAACAGGAGCAATTTTTTTTCTTCAGATGATCGGCGTGTTGTTCTAGGCTTAGGGTGGTGATGAAATGGACTGCATTTGGGCGTGATGTTTGTTGTCCTCTCGCTGGAGACTCAGGAGTAGAACGGCTCGTCTGGGCGAAACCCGTACGCGGTGGCAGGCCGGCCGTTTGATCCGTTGCTGTGGAGACGGAGATAAGAGCGAGGACAGGTCATGCATACTGTACGTGCAGTCACTAGATGGCGCACTTTTACTTCTATTAGCTGCATTTATTTTCAAATATAAAAATATCAAAAATAATTTTAAGTGCAGTGTAATAAAGGTGCAATGCTGTCACTGAAAAGGTCGTCAGTCTAGATGTAAGAATAACGTCAAAGCTCTAAAAGTAGCAGGTGTCTAAAGTGACAGTAACAAAATGTTTGTGGTCATAAATTTAACATCACATCAGTGACAGTAAACCTCGAAATCCTTACCCGCTCACCTCAAACGGCCGGGTCAGTGTTTCTGGACATCTGGAGCCATTTTAATGTAACAGAGAAACTGTGTACATCATCTTTAGTCATATTATCACTCTAATAGATATGAATATCCTCTTCACTGTACAGAAGAACACACATGGCTTCTAATTCTGGCGATAAGTCACAAGTATTTAAAAAAAGATATCCTGCTGTTTTACAGCAAAATCATTTAGAAATATAAATATTTTTTTTAAAAACAGCATTTAAAGAGATTTTTTAAGAAGCCAGGATCACTATGTCAAACATTCATTCATTCATTTATTCATTTTCTATACCGCTTCATCCTGTGTTCAGGGTCGCGGGGGACCTGGAGCCTATCCCAGGAGACTTCGGGCACTAGGCGGGGTACACCCTGGACAGGGTGCCAATCCATCGCAGGGCACACACACATACACACACTCACACACCCAATCACACACTACGGGCAATTTTAGGAACGCCAATTAGCCTAACCTGCATATCTTTGGACTGTGGGAGGAAACCGGAGTACCCGGAGGAAACCCACCAAGCACGGGGAGAACATGCAAACTCCATGCACACAGAGACGGGAATCGAACCTGGCCGGGGAATCGAACCCAGACCCTGGAGGTGCAAGTCGACAGTGCTAACCACTACACCACCGTGCCGCCCTATGTCAAACACTTAGACAAAAATCATTACAGTAACATAATTGTAATAATTCCAGTCTGTATAAGTCTATATTATTATCATCATTAGAAGAAAAAACGTATTGCGTTGAAACGCACCTAGGGCTCATTTTAATTTTATACACACAGAAGTATTGTACCGTCCTAATAACCAAAGGTCTGGCATTTATCAGAGACGGGTTACTGCACTGTGTAGACGGAATCTCGTGATGGGACTTTCAGAACGTCCACATAGAAAAATCTCATAAAAGAAAACGCCGCTTTGTAACTGGAACATGCAAAAAGGCGCAAAATGGACGCAAGTCTGAGTTCTGACTTCCCAACTCCCAAGGTAAGTCAAACGCAGTACCTTTATTGTTCAAGTCAAAGCAGGACTTTTGATTGTGCTGATTGTTACTTTTTTTTGCTACTCACAGTTCGGTGAGTAAAAAACGCACTTTATTTTCTCTATATAATCTCCTGCTACACTAATGCATTTATCCCAGTGTTTGGACAGCACTAAGGTAGAAAGTTTTCTCAAAGCTATGAGCTTCACCTCTGAAACACTGGCCTCCCAGGAAGTCCTTTAATGGCCTTAATACTGTATGTGAAAATGGCGTGGAGCGAGGTCAGGACTGTATAGGGACGTGGCAATGACTTTCAGCCGAATTCCTGTAATGTGCAAGTGGTGTTGGTGAATGAGTGTGTGTGTACAGTCTCTAATGACTGCAAGTCTGCGCAGTTATTTGTATTATATCCATTGACTTTCAAGGATCAGATGTTCCACTCACTGAATGTTCATGATGCTCATCGCCAAACTGTGTTTGAAGTCTTCTGTAAACGTCAATCGCTTTTACGCCTTCGTTCACCAGAAACATGATCACCAGTCCCGGTTTTACTCGAACCCCCTTCAAAAATAACTGCGTTTACTTCCTTACCTTCACATGTATCGTTTTAGATTGCACAACTAAATGACAGTTTTCCTGCCAGTTCCTGTTTTTTATATATATACTGTAAATCTTTAGACAGCTGCGTTTTGCATGCCAGCCTCTCGGATTTTCAAAATTAGTAAATACTTCTGAATGTTCTCCAAGTTGAGACGCAGCCCATGACAACAATCAGGACGGCTGTGGAAAGTTTTAAACAGACCCAGACAGAGCTCGTCAGTGTGTTTAACGTCGCCCTGCGCCGATCCGACAGGGGTGTTCCTGCTCTGACGTGCCGTCTGGTGAATGCAGGCTTCTGATCCATCAGATGTACATCAAGAAGCCCGGGCGAGCGCGTGAACAATGCGGCTCGTGTTCCCGCTACTCAGGCATCGTGTATAAACCAGGCCTGATGTGGAGAGAATTTGCAGGTTGTTTGTTACTCACCACAAAAAAAAAAGGATCAATATGTATTTCGAGCAAAAATATTTGCTTGTTTATTGTGGAGTGGAATCAGGAGACGCCCGTGCTCTCGGAATCCAGACGGAGGCATTGGCATGAAATCAAGCTCAAGGATGAAGAGTATACCCTGTTATACACACACTCTTTATGTAAAATATGAGATGTTTGCTTCGCTCGTGGGTGCGTGCATTCAGTACCAAATGTGGATTTGTGCTGAGATGAGGGATGAGAGCACACAGAGGAGGCAAGGTTTCCTCTCTTTCTCTCCCTAAGCAACAAAGATTAAAATCTCTGGGTACTTTTGAGAACCATGGACATCAGGTTTGGGCGTTATTCAAAAGTGGCCGATTAAAATCTATAAATATCACGATACTTATGTTGCATAATAAACATTTTATAAATGAGCTTTTTATAAATGGTTCTTCATACAAAGAATTGCAGCAGTTCCAGAAAGCTGGAAATGAAAGAGCAGTCTGAACTGTGCACGGTTTATTCAGGCTTATAAGCACATGTGCTACTCGTTCTTTATGACTTCCTGACTTCAGCTTGAAATCATCACACTGTTAAACTTCACTGATCAAGTTGCATCAAGAATGTCTCCAAGATACGCTCATGATGTGACAACTAAAAAAAAAAAAAAAACTGCTGCGCATAAGATTTTCAATCATGTTGTGAAACGCCGCATAAGGATTCTGAGTATTTAGCTTAAATAAAAAAAATAATCATAAAAATAATAATAATAATAATAATAATATGAGGGTAAGTCAAACATTATGTGCACTCTGGCTGTAGAATTTATTTTAATTAACTTTTAGAAAAGACAAATCCATAATTCTTCAACATAATCTCCTTGCTTTTTAAAATAATTTGTCCATCTTTCAACAAGCTCTTGAATGCCATCTTTAGAAAATGTTTTAGTCTGAGCTGTGAGCCACGAATGCACCGCTGTCTTCAGTTCTTCATCAGAAGTGAATCTTCGTCCTCGTAGTTCTGCTTTCAGGGGACCAAACATGTGAAAGTCAGACGAAGCGAGATCAGGACTACAGGGAGGACGCTTTAACACCTCAGACTGTCGACAGGGTGTGCGATCACGACACCCTCGAATATCAGACAATCCGAAGTTTAGTCTTCAGGTCTTCAATAAGCGCCTCGGTGTAAACGAGCGCTGTTGATTGTTGAAACTTTTTCCTGATAATGTTCCAATATTTCTGGCCTTCGAGAATCCCAGAAAACTGTAAATTTTCCAGCTGATGGTTTTGACTTTTGAACTTTTTCTAGGCCGGCGATTGAGGATGTTTCCATTCCGTACTCTGCTGTTTACTCTCAGACTCGTACTGATGAATCCGTGTCTCATCACCAGTAAGGCTTCTCTTTAAGAAACTTTCTCTTTTCTTTTAGTACTGCTACAATTTTTGTTTGCAGAAATCCAAACACTCCTGTTTATGATCATCTGTGAGTTGTTTTGACTCCATGTACGCCCACATCATGGACCTTACAGCACAGTGTAATGATTTTTTTGCATAACCCAGTTAGGAAGCTGGGGTCAGAGCATACACAGTGAGTGTCTATCATTAAAGCGAGCGCTGCGAGTGTGTATCACTAATGTGAGAGCTGTGATTGTGTATCATTAACACGAGAGCTCCGAATGTGTATCATTAACGCAAGAGCTGTGAGTGTGTATTGTTAGGGCGAGAGGTGCGAGTGTGTATCATTAGAGCGAGAGGTGCGAGTGTATATCGTTAGAGCGAGAGGTGCGAATGTATATCGTTAGAGCGAGAGGTGCGAGTGTGTATCGTTAGATCGAGAGGTGCGAGTGTGTATCGCTCGATCGAGAGGTGCGAGCGTGTATCGTTAGAGCGAGAGGTGCGAGCGTGTATTGTTAGAGCGAGAGGTGCGAGTGTGTATCGTTAGAGCGAGAGGTGTGAGTGTGTATCGTTAGTGCGAGATCTGCGAGGGCATATTGTCAGAGCAAGATCTGCATGTGTGTGTGTATCAACGCGAGAGCTATGAGTGTGTGCTATCAGGTTTGATTTCTTATGAGTGTGAAGCGGAGTGATGGAGACAGAGATGGATGGAGTAATTTTCTAGGTGTGTGTGTATGTATATGTGTGAGAATATATGTATATGTATGTATAGCACCGCTGCCTACATCACGGGACTTGCGTCGGGGGACATGGAACCATACAAGGCTGCGTCATATAACGTGCGGAAGGCTGTGAAAGAGGCGAAGCAGCGTTACGGGAGGAAACTAGAGTCACAGCAGAGTGAGGCTGCAGATAAAGGCGGTAGCAATGCTAATGCTAGTGGCGCTAACGGCTGCAGACATGAAGACACTGCCAACACCGGAAAGGCATTCATCATCTCCGAGCATGACGTGAGGAGAGCTTTCAGGAGAGTGAACCCCAGGAAAGCAGCAGGACCAGACGGCATCTCAGGTCGTATTCTCAGACCAGCTACCTGTAGCACCTGTGTTCACTGAGATATTCAACATCACTTTATCTCAGTCGGTGAACCCCACATGCTTCAAAGAGTCCATCATTGTTCCTGTCCCGAACAAACCCCATCCTGCTTCCCTCAACGATTATCGCCCTGTAGCCCTCACCTCAGTAGTGACGAAGTGCTTTGAACGACTGGTCAGAGACTTCATCATTTCTTCACTACTCGACACACTGGACCTTTTCGGTTTGCATACCGACCAAACCACTCCACAGACGATGCAATCTCTCATCTCCTCCACACATCGCTCACTCACCTGGACACTAGGAAAGGGAATTAATTTAAAATGCTCTTCATCGACTACAGCTCTGCATTTAATACCATAATTCCCTCCACACTCACCACCAAGCTGGAGCACCTCGGACTCAGCTCATCTCTGTTTCAGTGGATCTCCAATTTCCTGACTGGCAGACCACAGGCAGTAAGGATGGCCGGACATGTCTGAGCCTCCCTCACTCTCAGCACTGGAGCCCCCCAGGGTTGTGTTCTGAGCCCCCTGCTGTACTCTTTGTACAACAATGACTGCGTGGCCACTACAAACTCCACCGCCGTCATCAAGTTTGCTGACGACACTGTTGTGGTGGGCCTGATCACGAACAACAATGAGTCGGCCTACCTAGAGGAGATTGGAAATCTGGAGAACTGGTGCCAGAGGAACAATCTCCTCCTGAACGTCAGTAAGACAAAGGAGCTGATAGTGGACTTCAGGACAAAGCAGGAGAGGAACTACCAGACACCCATCATCAACAGGAGCCCAGTGGAGAGAGTGGACAGCTTCAGATACCTCGGTGGTCCTGTTACATCAACATCGTGGTGAAAAAGGCAGCGTCTCTACCACCTCAGACGCTTAAGAGACTTCAGACTGCCCTCCAAGGTGCTCAGGAATTTCTACTCCTGCACCATAGAGAGCATCCTGATGGGAAACATCACAACCTGGTTCAGGAACAGCACCATGCAGGATAGACAAGCTCTACAGAGGGTGGTGCGATCAGCTGAGCACATCATTCGCACCGAGCTCCCTGACCTGCACTCAATCTACACTAAGCGGTGCTGGACCAAGGCCAGGAAGATTGTCAAGGACCTCAGCCATCCCAACAATGGACTGTTCACTCTGTTGCGGTCTGGGAAGCGATTTCGCTCCCTGAAGGCCAACACAGAGAGACTGAGGAGGAGCTTCTTCCCGCAGGCGATAAGGTCTCTCAATCACACCACCATACAGAACTAACACAATCTTTTAACATCCATGAACACTATGGACAAATCCACACACATCTACACATCTCATGTTTACGTTTCCATTCTGGACCACTGCACAAAGACACTTTAATAAGGCACCTCAGTAAGTCACTTTTTTATGCATACAGTGGTGTGAAAAACTATTTGCCCCCTTCCTGATTTCTTATTCTTTTGCATATTTGTCACACTTAAATGTTTCTGCTCATCAAAAACCGTTAACTATTAGTCAAAGATAACATAATTGAACACAAAATGCAGTTTTTAAATGAAGGTTTACGTTATTAAGGGAGAAAAAAAACTCCAAATCTACATGGCCCTGTGTGAAAAAGTGGTTGCCCCCCTTGTTAAAAAATAACGGAACTGTGGTTTATCACACCTGAGTTCAATTTCTGTAGTCACCCCCAGGCCTGATTACTGCCACACCTGTTTCAATCAAGAAATCACTTAAATAGGAGCTACCTGTCACAGAGAAGTAGACCAAAAGCACCTCAAAAGCTAGACATCATGCCAAGATCCAAAGAAATTCCGGAACAAATGAGAACAAAAGTAATTGAGTCTGGTAAAGGTTATAAAGCCATTTCTAAAGCTTTGGGACTCCAGAGAACCACAGTGAGAGCCATTATCCACAAATGGCAAAAACATGGAACAGTGGTGAACCTTCCCAGGAGTGGCCGGCCGACCAAAATTAACCCAAGAGCGCAGAGACAACTCATCCGAGAGGCCAGAAAAGACCCCAGGACAACATCTACAGAACTGCAGGCCTCACTTGCCTCAATTAAGGTCAGTGTTCACGACTCCACCATAAGAAAGAGACTGGGCAAAAACGGCCTGCATGGCAGATTTCCAAGGTGCAAACCACTTTTAAGCAAAAAGAACATTAAGGCTCGTCTCAGTTTTGCAAAAAAACATCTCAATGATTGCCAAGACTTTTGGGAAAATACCTTGTGGACCGACGAGGCAAAAGTTGAACTTTTTGGAAGGTGCGTGTCCCGTTACGTCTGGCGTAAAAGTAACACAGCATTTCAGAAAAAGAACATCATACCAACAGTAAAATATGGTGGTGGTAGTGTGATGGTCTGGGGTTGTTTTGCTGCTTCAGGACCTGGAAGGCTTGCTGTGATACATGGAACCAAGAATTCTACTGTCTACCAAAAAATCCTGAAGGAAAATGTCCGGTCATCTGTTCGTCAACTCAAGCTGAAGCGATCTTGGGTGCTGCAGCAGGACAATGACCCAAAACACACCAGCAAATCCACCTCTGAATGGCTGAAGGAAAACAAAATGAAGACTTTGGAGTGGCCTAGTCAAAGTCCTGACCTGAATCCTATTGAGATGTTGTGGCATGACCTTAAAAAGGCGGTTCATGCTAGAAAACCCTCAAATAAAGCTGAATTACAACAATTCTGCAAAGATGAGTGGGCCAAAATTCCTCCAGAGCGCTGTAAAAGACTCGTTGCAAGTTATCGCAAACGCTTGATTGCAGTTATTGCTGCTAAGGGTGGCCCAACCAGTTATTAGGTTCAGGGGGCAATTACTTTTTCACACAGGGCCATGTAGGTTTGGATTTTTTTTCTCCCTAAATAATAAAACCCCTCATTTAAAAACTGCATTTTGTGTTTACTTGTGTTATCTTTGACTAATAGTTAAATGTGTTTGATGATCAGAAACATTTTGTGTGACAAACATGCAAAAGAATAAGAAATCAGGAGGGGGGCAAATAGTTTTTCACACCACTGTATTTGCACAAATTTCACCAAACATTCACCAAATTTCCAAATTTTTATTTCTATTTTTATGTACAGTATATTTCAATTTTTATGTACAGTATATTTCTATTTTTATTTCTATTTTTCTCCTAGTTAAATTAAAATTTTCTATCGTATTTCTTTTATTCATATTTATTTCTTATTATAAGCTTTAATTCTCTTTTTAAGGTCACTGGCGGTCGTATAAGCATTTCACTGCATATCGTACTGTGTATGACTGTGTATGTGACAAATAAAATTAGAATTTGAATGCGACTAATGCTTTTACTCCTGTGTGTGTACAGTATGTGTGTGTGTGTGTGTTGTGATCCTCAACTCACCATGCACTAAAGTCTCCATACTGTGCGTAAGGGTCCGGACTCAGACCTGCATCAAGAGGCATCCCCTCTATGAACCAACACACACACACACACACACACACACACACACACACACACACACACGAAGAAGAAGAAGAAGAAGAAGAAGAAGAAACAAACATTAGGGACAAGAACTCAGCAGCAACCCTCTTTAAGTCTGAATCATCAATCACAAACACACACACACACACACAGCACACAATCCTTTCAGCACACACACACACACACACACACACACACACACACACACACACTCACATTATGTGTTACAAATGTATTTATTATTAAATACAAATTATTTATTATTAAATCGAAATAATAATATGCTCTTCAATCAGCTACAGCTTTTTACTTACATTGCTTTGAATTTTGTGTTTTAAATTCAGCGTGTGTGTGTGTGTGTGTGTGTGTGTGTGTGTGTGTGTGTGTGTGTGTGTGTGTGTGTGTCTGTCTGTGTGTGTGTGTGTGTGTGTGTGTGTGTGTGTGTGTGTGTGTGTGTGTGTCCTGACCTGTGCTGTAGAACAGGTCTGGTGGTTGCAGAGTCTCAGTGTCTCCGTAGAGGAACGGCTCTGTCTCCGTCTCGCGGTTCTCCACCATTTCTAACCACTGAGAGTTAAACCAGCGGAACTTCTCACACTGAATCTTACAACCCCACTGTTCATCATACTCCTGCAAACACATACACACGCACACCAATATTCACCTGTAATTGTGCAGTTTTTGACTGAAACAAGCAGAAAGTATCGCTCTACACGCTCCAGAATTCATCCAGATACATCTATCAGCAGTCACAGCTTTAATAAACACCACCACTAGAACACCACCGTAGGAAAGTATTTACAGTTTTTTTTTTTTTTTTTTTCCACTGGAGTCCCAAATCCTTAGAAATTGCTCAGTAACGATTTCCAGACTGATACTGTATGTGTCAATTACTTTAGACAGTGTTGCTGTATCTCCATAATTTTTTCATAAAATAACAACGCCCCTTTTAGCTGATAAACCGCCCAGCCATCTGCAGTCCAATTACTTTTGACCCGGTGTACATTTACATTTAATTTCATTATTCGTTATACATCTGAGTAGTTGAGGTTTTGCTCACGAGCCCTACAGGGCGAACTTGGTGGAGCTGGGATTTGAACCTGATCAGCACTGTGACACCTTAACCACTGAGCGACCCCTGGACAGGCTTCGTAAAAAATCTGTAATCCCTAAATGTAAATTTTTTTTTTTTGTTAAACCCTTTAAATTAATTATTATTATCTTTAAATCCCGTATCCGTTGCTTTATTTCAGATCCGTTGTGGTGTTGTGTAGAGAGGCAACTGTACGAAAGTCCAAATACTTGTGGCCCGGAAATACAGAAATACAAACAGGTGAATAGAAGGATAAAAGACAGACAGACAGAGAGACAGTTAATAGAAGGACAGACAAGCAGACAGGGTGCAAAATCCCCAGACAGACCGATGAACAAAAGGAGAAACAGACAGACAAACAGACAGACAGTTATTAGGACAGACGAGCAGACAGGGTAAGAAATCCCCAGGCAGACCAATAGACATAAGGACACATAGACAGACAGACAGACAGACAGACAGACAGACAGACAGTTAATAGAACAACAGACGAGAAGACAGGGTAAGAAATCCCCAGACAGACAGATGAACAACATGACAGACAGACAGACAGACAGACAGACAGACAGACAGACAGTTAATAGGGAAAAAAGCAGACAGGGTAAGAAATCCCCAAACAGACAGATAAACAGACAGACAGTTATTTGGGGAGACAAGCAGACAGATGAACAGAAGGACAGACAGACAGTTAATAGGGAAAAAAAGCAGACAGATAAACAGAAGGACAGACAGACAGATGAACAACATGACAGACAGACAGACAGACAGTTAATAGGGAAAAAAGCAGACAGATGAAAAGAAGGACAGACAGACAGGTGAACATCATGAAAGACAGACAGACAGACAGTTAATAGGGAAAAAAAGCAGACAGGGTAAGAAATCCCCAAACAGACAGATAAACAGACAGACAGAGAGTTAATTGGGGAGACAAGCAGACAGGGTAAGAAATCCTCAGACAGATATACAGACAGATGAACAGTAGTAGGACTGACAGACAGACAGACAGACAGACAGACAGACAGAGTGACAAAGTGAGCACGTCCTGTCTGATCATCTCATTCCACATGCAGCTCACCCATTTCTGCACACACGCACACACACACACACACACACACACCACAAACACAAACCAGACCCCCACAATCCCTTTCATGTGGCAGAGGAACTTAATGAGCGACTTAATAAAGTCAACAGAACATTTCCTTTAACGAGTGGCGGCTCTCGAACAAGCGCTGCTCCGCCTGACGAAATAAAAAAAAAACTTTTTCATTTTGAAAAAAAAAATGTAAACAAAACTTTTAATAATAAAAGTTTTTTTTGAAAACCTTAAAAGTGATCATAATTAGTTGTATTCTGTGTGTGGTGTCATGTCGGCGTGTGGTGTGTGTACGTACTGCGATGATGTCCAGCGTGTTGTCACACACTTTCCTGATCTCTGCGTTTTTGTCGTGCATGAGATCGATGAGGTATGCCGGAGCCTCTGCGAGGACGCGTTCAGGAAAAAAAAGGGGGCGGGGTTTAAACCTAATCAACATTCATTCATTCATTCATCTTCTATACCGCTTTATTCTTATATACAGGGTCGCGGGGGCCTGGAGCCTATCCCAGGAGGCTTAGGGCACAAGGCGGGGTACACCCGGGACAGGGTGCCAATCACCTAATCAACATTCACATTGTTAATCACCAATGTGGATGAAAGTACTACTAGGGGACACTGTTGCTAGGCAACGTGGCGATGCTGGATGCTGGACATGAGCAATATATTAGAAAACGTCTGATGACATCACAAAGCATGAGTGAAACTGAATTAACGTTAAACATCACCAGAATAGGATATAAAATTTAAAAAAACAACAACAACATAAAATCCAGATTTTAAAAAAGGATACGAGTGTCTTTAATAATGACGTCTCTGGTGGCCTGGTGGAAAACCATCTGATAGAAAACATAGACAATCTGGCACACAAACTCGTCATCTTCCTGTTGGGCTGTGAATAGAGAAAACACACACACAAGTATAAATAGTGAATATACAGTATAGAGATTACATAATAAACTTGTCATTCAACATCATAAAAGTAGCTTGATGTACACATACGCTTTATACTAAGCTCACACACACACACACACACACACACACACACACACACACATACAGAGAGAGAATCAGGGGTGCGGTGTTACACAGATGTGAGCTGACGTTATGAAGAAGACGCCCTGGCGCGGCGTGGCTCTCGTGAGAAGCCCCGATTTACAGACGAGCACGCTGTCTCTCCTGAAACAGTCCAGATCTTTCCTCGCTGTCCTCGGATTATTGAAAGCGCCGTGCGTTCAGTTTGATCCTGAGCAGTCTATTCGTCGAGACGTTGAACCCCAGACCGCCGAGACACGCCCGCGCTTCAGCTCGACCTCACGCTCACGAAGCACCACGCCGACGCCAGGTTCAATCGCAGTCAGACAGGCGTGCTTCTTACCATTGAGGAGATCTATGAGAGCGGGGATGATGCCGGATTTGGCAAGCATGGCGGCGCAGGAGTCGTCCATGGACACCGTGCCGATCAGGATAACCACCTCCAGGATCAGGTCATCCTCTGCTGAGCCTAATGCACACAGGGGACAAAGGTCAAAGGTCAGGCTTGGGGACTTGGGTGAAGCTGAGAAATGATTGTAACTGTCCTAACACACACACACATCTTGGGACTCAGGATGCGACTGTTACCGGGTTTGAGGCGCTCTTTGAGGTAGGGGACGAGGTTGTATTCACGGAGCAGCAGCTCCCAGTCCAGGTCAGGGATGGTGAGGTTCGCCAACGTGCCCAAACACTCGATCACAAACTCCTCGTCTTCTTCGGGACTGATCTGAGCTGCCAAGTCCCCCACGTAATCCTGCAGCGAGGGGGACAAACGCAAATCCATATAAAAACTATTCTGTTTTTATAAGTCGTGTTTAAAGGCTGTTCAACAACAGATGAAAAAAAGGGTTAATGCTGAATGGAAAGCCACGCCCACTTCAATAAACCTGACTTGCATGGAGGACACGCCCTCTGCTGGGTTTAAGGACAAAAGAGGTCATACCACCGTCTATGGGATTGACAAGCATAGTGGTCACACCCCTTTCATTTTGACTGATGGTTGTTAAGGCCAAGTCTTCCTGGTTGTGACTGACAGGCGATACGTACTTTATTATGACTTTCAGATGGAACCACACCCCCACCCCCGCAAAGGAACAGCAGCGGCACAGAGACCACACCCCTTAAGTGGAATATCAGAGGTACAGAGACCACACCCCTTTAGTGGAATATCAGAGGTACAGCGACCACACCCCTTTAGTGGAATATCAGAGGTACAGAGACCACACCCCTTTAGTGGAATATCAGAGGTACAGCGACCACACCCCTTTAGTGGAATATCAGAGGCACAGAGACCACACCCCTTTAGTGGAATATCAGAGGCACAGAGGCCACACCCCTTTAGTGGAATATCAGAGGCAGAGACCACACCCCTTTAGTGGAATATCAGAGGTACAGAGACCACACCCCGTTAGTGGAATATCAGAGGCACAGGGGCCACACCCCTTTAGTGGAATATCAGAGGCACAGAGACCACACCCCTTTAGTGGAATATCAGAGGTACAGAGACCACACCCCTTTAGTGGAATAACAGAGGTACAGAGACCACACCCCTTTAGTGGAATAACAGAGACCACACCCCTTTAATGGAATAACAGAGACCACACCCCTTTCGTGGAATAACAGAGACCACACCCCTTTCGTGGAATAACAGAGACCACACCCCTTTAATGGAATATCAGAAGTACAGAGACCACACCTCTTTAGTGGAATATCAGAGGCACAGGGGCCCCACCCCTTTAGTGGAATATCAGAGGCACAGAGACCACACCCCTTTAGTGGAATATCAGAGGCAGAGACCACACCCCTTTAGTGGAATAACAGAGGTAGAGACCACACCCCTTTAGTGAAATAACAGAGACCACACCCCTTTAGTGAAATAACAGAGACCACACCCCTTTAGTGGAATATCAGAGGCACAGAGACCACACCCCTTTAGTGGAATATCAGAAGTACAGAGACCACACCCCTTTAGTGGAATATCAGAGGTACAGAGACCACACCCCTTTAGTGGAATAACAGAGACCACACCCCTTTAGTGGAATATCAGAGACCACACCCCTTTAATGGAATATCAGAAGTACAGAGACCACACCCCTTTAGTGGAATATCAGAGGCACAGGGGCCACACCCCTTTAGTGGAATATCAGAGGCACAGAGACCACACCCCTTTAGTGGAATATCAGAGGCAGAGACCACACCCCTTTAGTGGAATAACAGAGGTAGAGACCACACCCCTTTAGTGAAATAACAGAGACCACACCCCTTTAGTGGAATAACAGAGACCACACCCCTTTAGTGGAATATCAGAGGCACAGAGACCACACCCCTTTAGTGGAATATCAGAGGTACAGAGACCACACCCCTTTAGTGGAATATCAGAGGTACAGCGACCACACCCCTTTAGTGGAATATCAGAGGCACAGAAACCACACTCCTTTAGTGGAATATCAGAGGTACAGAGACCACACCCCTTTAGTGGAATATCAGAGGCAGAGACCACACCCCTTTAGTGGAATAACAGAGGTAGAGACCACACCCCTTTAGTGAAATAACAGAGACCATACCCCTTTAGTGGAATATCAGAAGTACAGAGACCACACCCCTTTAGTGGAATATCAGAGGCACAGGGGCCACACCCCTTTTAATACACAGTTGTTAACAAAATGTGACAGTTCAGGTTTTCTAATGAACACTTTTTAGCAATAATGTTCTTGTGACAGACAAGTTAATGGATGTATAAACACTCTGTGTTTTGCTAAGCAGCACACACACACACACACACACTCCAGTAGGCAGGAAGTTAGTTTAATGAGAAACGACTCACCAGGAAAAGCTGTTTGAGTGGACCATCGTGCTGTGAGATGTTCCTGATCATCTTCATGAGCAGCGGGTCTTTAAACTTCAGCGCTCTCTTCATCAGCATCTTCAAACCGTTTCCTAAACAAACGTTCACAAAAATAACTTTTTACCCACAATTCTATTTTGGCCCGAGTCAATCTGTCTGATGAGAAGAATGAGAAGGCGTGGCCTGTGTGTGTCTGTTTTTAATGAAGGACGTGTGGTGTGGGTGTCTGTTAATCTTAATGAAGGAGGCATGGCCTGTGGTCTTTTTAATCTTAATGAAGGAGGTGTGACCTGTGTGCTTGTCAATATTAATAAAGGAGGTGTGGCCTGTGTGCTTGTTTATTTTAATGAAGATGTGGCCTGTGTTCTTATTTGTTTTAATGAAGGGGGTGTGGCCTGTGTTCTTGTTAATCTTAACAAAGGAGGTGTGGCCTGAGTGCTTATTAATATAAATGAAGGATCCTGTGTCGTGTATGTAATGAGCGATTATGCTGATGTGAGTAATATATTTAACACTCCAGGTTTTTTTTACCTTCACAGATGATCTGAACGTTTTTCTTGTTGGCCGCGAGGTTGATGCAGAAGGAAATGAGCTCTGAGTCGATTCTCTCCTCTCTGATTTCAAACAGCATCTTCATCAACTAAACACACACACACACACACACGCACACACACGCACACACGCACACACGCACACACACAGAGCCATCAACGTTGTAAATAATCGTCATCATGTGCACACGTGTGTATCACACGACCGGTCACAGCTCTGAATCAGACAATCTGGCACCTGGGTGAGCGGTTTATTATTATTGCCTATTTTATATATTGTTTATTTATATGTAATGATCATGCTAAAATAAACAGGTAATAGATATTCGTCTGATGTAATTAATTCTAATTCAGGCTAAAAAGAAACTATATGTCAAGGAAGTTGCAAATATTTAGACTTCAAAACACTATGAATGACTTAAAACCCTCAGCAGATATTCTGACTTCTGGTTTGCTGTTACTATAAACCTGCCAACACAATATGAATTACTTTCAAACATTACTTTTTATTTACGTGTAACCATACACTCATCAATAGTGTCTTAAAACAAGAGCACCTTTTAAACTAAATATTCTCTTTGGCTTGCCTGTTTTTTTTTTTATAAAAATAACTATTATTAAACAAAAATTGTATTAAAAAAAATACTATTTGTCACACACGTGCGCTCCGCAACCGGCACTAGGACCCGGAAGTAATGCGGTTGCGAACTAGGAAGTATAAGAGGAGTAAACAAACCACCACATGCTTAGTCACCGGGTTCACGCATGTCGGTTCAGATTGTTTACTTTCTGATTCGAGTGTGTGTTTATAGGATGCGGGTTAAATTTGTGTTTTTCCCTTGCTCCCCTTCTGTGAGAGTCCTTAAACTAATTCACGCGAATTAGTTATTCTGCCGACTCGTTGCTTCCGCGTTTGGGTTTACCGTCCATGTTACAAAGGGCTAACGGCTAATCGCTAAGTCCTCTGATCATCCCGGGTTAGTTCGCGACAGAATTAAGTATAAAGATATATATATATATATATATATATATATATATATATATATATATATATATATATATATATATATATAAAGATATAAGCGGGTATAAACATAGTAAGGTAGTAAGGGCCCATCTGATTGGTCAAATTTGGACACACAAATGCTTGGCACATAAATTATTTATCGCAACTCTTTTTGCGCTATGGTTATCGTGCATGCCATTATCACGATAACGATATTTTTTCGATATATCGTGCAGCCCTAATTAATATTCCACATTTTTATGTATTTGCTGATCAGAGGACAGAAGAACATTTGAGTTTTAAAGTGAGATCCAAATATTAACCTTAAGAGCCTGAAACAACAACATCCAACAATAGGTTTAAACATTTTTAACAGGACTTGGGTAAATGTTTTATGATAGGCATGGATAGAACTCCTTGTTTCTTGGTTCTGCCCCCTGGTCATGGCCCCTGCTGCTTTATTTAACCACCCTGGAGGTCTCAGAGAGGTCGTGACGTCACTTCGCACCGCAGGCCGAGTGATTAGGCAGAACGATTTCGCCCTGCTTTTACTTTTACAAGCATCTGGTAGGAATTTACACCCAATTAGACAAGACGAGAAGATTTAAAGATGACAACACTTAAGCCGCATTAGGGAAGCAGCAGTCCTCATTAGTGACCCCTATATATATAAACAGCATACAGAATGTCGTCACATGCGCACTACGCCCTCTACAGGACAAGAGTGTGTTACAACAGGAATCACTTTTATTGCTCAATATTTCACAAATTGTTTTCTTGTTTTAACACAGGAAGGAAAATTGTGTCCTGATGTTTGAGGAATTTGGTGGTTGGTTGTGTGTGTGTGTGTGTGTGTGTGTGTGTGTGTGTTTCACCTGAGGGATGCAGTCAGTGTAGGCGAATATGGATTTGGAGCGGTCGTCCATGCTGATGTGGTACAGGATACACATCACTATCTGCTTATGAGTCTCGCTGCCTGCAGGACAAAAAGGACAAAAAAAAACTTTGCTTAATTTGTATAGAAAATGACAGAGCACACCTCCTCCACTGGGAATGACAGGGACATAGGCCACACCTCCTCCACTGGGAATTACAGGTACATAGGCCACACCTCCTCCACTGGGAATGACAGGTACATAGGCCACACCTCCTCCACTCCTCCACTGGGAATGACAGGTACATAGGCCACACCTCCTCCACTGGGAATGACAGGTACATAGGCCACACCTCCTCCACTGGGAATGACAGGTACATAGGCCACACCTCCTCCACTGGGAATGACAGGTACATAGGCCACACCTCCTCCACTGGGAATGACAGGTACATAGGCCACACCTCCTCCACTGGGAATGACAGGTACATAGGCCACACCTCCTCCACTGGGAATGACAGGTATATAGGCCACACCTCCTCCACTGGGAATGACAGGTACATAGGCCACACCTCCTCCACTGGGAATGACAGGTACATAGGCCACACCTCCTCCACTGAGGTTGACAAGTACTAAGCTACACCCCTTTTATTGAGATTGACAGGTACAGAGGCCACACCTCCTCCACTGAGACTGACGGGTACAGAGGCCACGCCTCCTCCTTTGAGACTGACAGGGGCAAAGGACACGTCTCCAGTACAAGGACTGACAGGTACACTGGCCACGCCTCCTCCACTGGGAATGACAGGTACAGAGGCCACGCCTCCTCCACTGAGACTGACAGGTACAGAGGCCACGCCTCCTCCACTGAGACTGACATGTACAGAGGCCACGTCTCCTCCTCTGAGACTGACAGGTACAGAGGCCACGCCTCCTCCACTGAGACTGACAGGTACAGAGGCCACGTCTCCTCCTCTGAGACTGACAGGTAAAGAGGCCATGCCTCCTCCACTGAGACTGACAGGTACAGAGGCCACGTCTCCTCCTCTGAGACTGACAGGTACAGAGGACACGTCTCCAGCACAAGGACTGACAGGTACATTGGACACACCTCCTTCACTGGGAATGACAGGTACAGAGGCCACGCCTCCTCTGAGACTGACAGGTACAGAGGCCACGCCTCCTTTACTCCTTTTCTAGGGCTGACAGCTACAAAGGACACGCCTCCTTCACGGAGACTGACAGGTACAGAGGCCACATCCTTTTAACTTCAGCACTAATAGCATTAAGCAGCACTAAGTTTGTTGTTTAAATATTATTTGTTCTGGCCTGAAAAATTTTAACCCTAGATCAAGAAACACACACACACACACATATACACACTTATCACAAAACAAGTCAAATAAACAATCTCATTAATAACCTTCTCTTTTTCAGAGCATGACAGAACCCTGGAGACATGAAACACAAACACACACACACACACACACTACCGCCCTAACACATTAACACTGGCCATTAGGACCAGATGGGAACACTAGAGACCTTTGAAATAAAAAGTGAGTGAAGGAAAGAGAGAAAAAGACAAATTTTTCAAGAGAGAGGGGGGGGGTGGACTGCATTTTTCTAAAACTGAGGAAACAAGAGCTTGAACTTTGGTGTGAGTAATAATGATCCGAAATGTGCTTCTCATTAGCGGGCTGTGACATTCTGACCCGTATTAATGCCTCACTCTCACTGAGAAAGAGAGAGAGAGAGAGAGAGAGAGAGAGAGAGAGGGGGGGGGGTGCTGATCGTTTACGAGAAGTGCTGGAGAGCCGGTTAAACACACCAAATGCTTAAAAAAATAAAAAAATCAATAAAAACCTTGTATGTTTTTGGCCCAGTTTGGCCAGTAATCAGATGGAGAGAATTAGGACCCGGATTTTATAAAATTCGAATAATAAGCCATTGTTTAAAATGTGGCCCCTCGGTGCATACCTGGGGAACGTGGAAACCAGAGTAACAAGGGCTGTGGGAATGACGATTAAACTTACTGTAATTTGAGGTGTAAAGAGCTTTTTTTTTTAACCCGACAGACATCGTTACAAAGCAGCTTTACACAAATCCAGATGTAGAACAGGGGTTTTAACCTCTCAGCCTGTTAGGGGAAACGTTAATTTTTTTCTTTTTTAATGTAATTATACATTTTTCTACATGGCTATGGTAAAGCCAGTTGCATTAAATCGTTTATTTAATTGAAGTAAATTTAGATTTCCTGCATAAGCATGCCAACGCAGGGGTACGTGGGGGGGATTGGGGGGGGGGAAACATGGGTACTGTAACGACAATTTGATGTTGTAAGGAAAAAAACATTGGTCTGTTTTTTTCTTTTAATTCTGTAGCTACAATCAGATCACTTACCCTAACTGGTAACAACATTGCGTCGCATTTGTTGATTGTTCATGGTTTACACGTCCAAAAAGTACAAGATAAGCAAACGTCTTCGTCTTTCAGTGAACAAACAGCATCTTGAAGCCCAAGGAACACACCAGACAGGTCAGGGATTGTGAACATCTCACGGAGCGCCGTTCAATCCATCATCAGAAAATGGAAAGAGTACGGCACGACTACCAAGACATGGCCGTCCATCTAAACTGACAGACCAGGCGAGGAGAGTGTTAATCAGAGAAGAGGCTCTGGAGGAGCTGCAGAGATCCACAGCTCAGGAGGGAGAATCTGTGCACAGGACAACTAAAACAGATTAATAAATCTGGTGTGATAAGAAGACGGCCATTGTTGAAAGGAAGGCGTAAGAACTCCCGCTTGCAGTTTGGCACAATCCAAGTGAGGGACACAGCGAATGTGTGGAAGAAGGTGCTTTGGTCAGATGAGATAAAAACTGAACTTGCCTAACGCAGAACACACCATCCCCACTGTGAAACATGGTCGTGGGAGCATCATGTTACATGTGGATGCTTTTCTTCAGCAGGGACAGAAAAGCTGGTCAGAGCTGATGGGAAGACGGATTGAGAGAAATACAGAGCTACCTTAGAAAAAAAAAACTGTTAGAGTCTGCAAAAGACTGGGGCGGAGGTTCACCTTCCAGGAGGACAGCGACCTTAAACACACAGCCAGATCCACAATGGAATGGTTTAGATCAAAGCATGTTCATGTGTTAGAACGGCCAAGTCAAAGTCCAGACCTAGATCCAGTTGCGAATCTGTGGCAAGTCTAGACACTTTGTGTTGGTGTATCACATAAAATCCCAATTAAATACATTTACATTTGTGTTTGTAACATAACAAAATGTGGAAAAGTCAGAGGGGTATGAATACTTTTGCAAGGCACTCTATATACAGTACAGACAATAACGATGGATGCGTTCTTAGCCTGCAGATTAGACATTAATGTTCCGGATAATCAGCATTTTACAGTATGAGATTTATACAGAGCAGTTTGAACTGGAATAAAAGTCACATATTTCCGTTCATGGGAGTATAAACCAGTAATAAGCCTTGGTGTATCTCACGAGCAGTTACCCAGCATGCCGGTGAGTTTGGGCAGGAGGCCGACCTGCACCATCCTGTTCCGCAGTCCCGTGTCGAAGGAGAGGTTCAGCAGGAGACGCAGGGTGACGTTCAGCAGGTCATCGTGATCACACGGCACCAAGCGGGTGAGCTTCTCGATGGTGTCCATCTCCGCCTGAGCACAGACGCGCACACGTAATTACACACACACACACACACACACACACACACACACAATGGTAGTTATGAAATAAACTTATAAGTAAAGCATTGCTGCTAAATATTCATCCTGTCTTTACTCTCTTGCGGTCTCTAAATAAATATATTACATAATCAAATGTTCCTGAACTTATTCATTCACAATATCCGATAAACAGATAACTGTTGATGTTCTGGGAATTTCTGTATTTTCCCCTCATTTACAGTATATAACTATCATTATTTGTGTATTTTAATCAAATGAGCTGTGACTTAACAACTAGACGTGATAGTTTTGTTCTCTGCTGTCGCTAACCAGTTCTGACTGCACAGTTCAGGGCTGTGCATTAACAAATAGCATTATATTACTTCCGTCTATGTAAAAGAAAGTAATGATATTTTTTTAACACATTATATAAACGTGAAAAAATTGTTTTTGACTTGTTCAGCTGAAATATTTTTGATTGTTTCAGAAAATAAAATTTGCCAAAGAAAAAATAATCGTTGAAAAATAAATATGGTGTAATCAAAGTTTTGTTGTTTCTGTATGAATCACAAATCAAACTTAACTTTCTAACGTGTCATGTCAATTATAAACAAAGCAAAACTATGCAAATATAAAAACACATTAACATAAATAAATATTTTAAAATATTAAGACTCACGGTGAGAAATGCAGATAGTACAATAAAAAAAAAAAATCAGAAGTCAACAATTTCAACAAATTCATGTTGGAATAAACCCATATTATAATTTTGAAAAAGCTTAAAACACTACAGGAAAATAAAATCCTGATTTAAAAAAAAATAATAATAAAAACACAATTAAATAAATAAATTCCATAGAGTAGAAAATTCAGTCAATTTCAGTTTTTACTTATGATAAAATGTATTTCATTTACAATTGAAATTTTAGGTCACAATATTATAAATTTTGACAATAATGTCAAAATAAAATTTTGCAAATGTGCCATTTCAGGGGTCCTGTAAATAAGCTATGCTGAGCCACACCCCTCTGAGGAACAATCTGGAGGAGAGGTACAGTATCATCTTATATGAGGTCACAATAGGGGGGAAATACAGTCCTGCTTTTTGAGCTTTTTCTATTTTTGCTGTGGTCTGCGTTTAAACAATCTGATTGGATTTTCCTCCCTATTGTGACCTTATATAAGAAGATACCTCTCTGGCTTTTATATTTACGTACATTACGTACCTCTACGTTCATTCATTGCTTTTAAAACTATACTGTATATAGTTATAATAAAACTTTCCCTAAAAGTTCTCCATCTCCTGCATTACGAGGACATCGGCCCAGCTCACCATGTCGTTCTTGTTCTCCAGGAAGATGCTGAGCTTCTTGAGGAAGGAGACGACGAGCACCAGGAGCTCCTCGTTATCCCGATCCAGAGTCTTGACCAGCAGCTGGACGATGTTCTTGTTCCTCATCTTCAGCTCTGTGCGCGTGTCCTCCGCCAGGTTCAAGAGCAGGTAGAGAGCCACTGGAACAATGCGACGGTGACAATCATAACGCTTTATAACAGACTGTAAGCTCAGAGAGAAGAGGAAATGTTACCTCTCAGCAGCTGCTCCTGCTTCACCAGAAGACTCTGATATTTCTTATAGGCTTTGTCATGTTCTCTCTTCGGGTTCTGGTTATCAGGATCTTCTTCACGTACAAGGAAGTCAAGGATAAAGGGAGAAAATGAAGAATAATTGAACTGCTACAGGAGAAATATTTGAGTAATTGGACCCCACAATCATTTAGACTCTTTCTTATGTATAAATTACAATTTCAGGATGTTTATTTGGTATTTCATGGCTTCATTAAGTTGCGTGAATAATTTACTGTCAGTGAATGGTACAATATATTGTCTTGGATCAAGTGCTCTTTTAATGAGAGTGCAAGTTATTTTCTTTAATTATAAGTGCATGAAAATAAAATTTACAACTTTAAGCAATAAAAATCTATATTAATCATATACTGTATAAAATGTAACGACTTTTAACTTTATGACTTTTACAAATGAAACAAATAAGGGGAAAACTCAAATCATGGTCACAGTGACATTGGTTAAAAAAATGTCACTTGACAAAAAAAAGTTAAAATTCAGATAGCATTAAATTAAAACGAAAGAATTCAAATAAAACAAAATGTACAATTCACAAAATTCAGGGTCAAAAGGTTTCAAGTAAATAAAAAAAAAAAATGTAACAAATAATTTAATGCAATAATTAATTTACCGTAATTTACCAAAGTTGTAATTCAGGGTCAGAAATTTAGGTAGTAAAAAAAATCTAATAAAAAAAAAAAAGCATAAAATACAGGAAAACCTTAAAGTACATAGTAAAAATCAAAAACTCATAATAATATACGTTTAAAATGTTCATAGGACTACCTATTGGACAATATTTCAGCAATATTACTGATTCCTTTTAGATTTATTTTAAAAATGTTTTATCATTTTGGTCAGTTTATTCTTAAACTGGCGAAGGAGGCCATACCCTGTCGCCTTAAAGCTTCAGGAAGGATATATGCTTTGCTCTTCTTCTCCAGCTCCTCCTGCCACAGGTCGTATCTCTTTAGCTCGTGCTCGACGATATTCATGCACAAAGCTCCGATCTTATAGTGTGTGATCAAACCGTGGAACTGAGAGAAACTGGAGGAGAAACACATAGCAAGCGTTAAAGATCACTGGAAATTCAAAAATAAACAGACAGATCTATAAATGGTTTTATTGTATGTAATTTATATTTGTTTGTATATATTTGTCATGTATTTGTTACGTTTGTACGTTATGTACAGTATATGTATAATAATGTTGGATGGTAAAAAAATATTTTTTTTTTTACTTTTTCTGACATTTTACCCCCCACTTTTTTTTACCCAAAAAAATGGGGTTACCAAAAGTAACGTTTTGTTTAAATGTTTTTCAGAATTCTTTTGTTTAAAATAAAATCAGATTTTTTTTTATAATTACAAAGCAGTAGAAGGAATAGAACAGTAAAGTTTGTATAAAAAAAAAATAGTTTTAACCTATATTCCCTGATTTTAGCAGTTATGTAAACTTCTGTTTCAGGTAATGCTTTCCTTTTTCCAAGCTGTCCTATAAACATGAAGAAGATCTAAATCATTTCAGATTAATATCTAATAAATCTCAGAGACCTGGAGAAACAGAAGAAGACATAAACAATCGTGGTGGCCAACTCCATGCTCTGCTTCCAATCTTCTCTGAACACTCTCGCTAGAGCACCGAGCGCAGCTTCTGAACACACACACACACACACACCCCAGACAATTAAAACACACAGGAAGTAAAAAGCACATTAATAATAAACTGCCATCATACAGTATCTGTCAATGATGAGAAATGAGATGCTACATGAGGTTTAGTGATTCTGTTTTAAATATAATCAGGAGTTTTGTGGTTTTGCTCCTACAGTTTGACAGTTTTTTTATCTTTTAAATAATAATTAAAATGTCAAAATAAACTAAGAATAGAACAGTAACTGTAAATGTTTTAAATGTACATATATAAATAAGCAGAATATACCTAAGTAGCCTATCTAAAGGGTCACAAAAGTAAGTAACAAATAACATACAAAAATAAATACAAATAATTAGCAGTTATTTAGCAAATATTTAGGAGCTACAAAATCAATATGATTTTTTTTTTATTGGGTAAAATTTCTAGATTTTTTATTTCTTAAATCATACATTTACGGTAAGTAAAAGGTAAAATTTTCAGGTAGTAAACGTTCAGAACCTGAAAGGAAATAAAATAATTGTAGTTGAAAAAAATCTAAGGAAATAATAAAACTAATTCAGGTTTTTGCAGAAAGCTAAAATTTTTATTTAAATAGTAAAGCATACAAATTCAAGTATTACAAAATTCAGGATAAAAGAAATAAAAACATTCTAGTTCTATTCTAAATGCAAAATGTAACAATGTTTTAAATATGATTAGAAATGTTCTGAAAATTAAAAATATTATAACACCTGCAACACCACGATCCAGGGAGGTGAGGTCTGGGTCACCGGATTACTGAGCAACCTTGTCTCCCCCTAGTGTGTCTACGTAGGTATATCTCCCCACCACTAATAATGTGCACCTGTGTCATTCCCTGTGTGTCACTATAAAAGCCAGTCGAACCCGTAGAGATATTGTCCGTTCACTGTTTGTCACCACTCATGATTGCTGCACGATTGCTCCTCAACCCTGTCTCCTTGTTCTCCTCTCCAGAGCTGAGCTAGCCACCTTGGTCGAGGTAAGGCCGGCAAAACCGGTGCCTGCTGTTTAAGCTGAACTAAGAACGCGGGACGCGTTCTTCATGCAAAATAGAGACTGTAGTTAGTTCATTTGAGAATCACTTGCTTGTGTGTATGTGTGCGAAAACGTGCCAGATCCCGGGAGAGGAGCTATGAGAAGCAAGTCCTGAGTTCGAGCCTTGTTCTGCTTGTTTGTTTACTTTGTTTTGATAATTTTTTGAAGAAAAGACAGAATACGACACCCAAATAAACTGTGTGTGCAATTCCACCTGAAAAACCTGCATTCTTTGCGTCCTTTCAACCCCCAGTAGACATGACAGATGAACGGACCTTCATGGACGCAGCAGGAGTCCCCCTGCCTGATGAAAATGCCCGCCTCCACAGCTACCTGAGAGATCAGCAGCGAGAGATTGGCAGCCTCGCGAGAGCTGTCCACAATCTCGCCTGCAGCGTGAGCCAACTCGCAGCCTCCAAGGTGCCACCTGTCGGGGTTGCACCACCCGGCGCTCCAGTAGCTCCACGGCCCGTGCCCCCAGAAAGGTATGGAGGGGATCCAGAGGGTTGCCGACGATTTCTGCTCACTTGCGAACTCTACTTCACAGAATTCCTGAACATGACGGACACGCAGAAGGTGAGCTTTATCACGCAGCATCCAGTTGGAGCTAGCATGCCGGGACACTGAACTCTCGCTGGAGGAGTGCATCGCACTCACGATTAAGCTCGATCAGCACCTGCGTAACCAGCAACGGCGTCCTACTCCACGCCCTGGCAAACGTCTAGAACCTCGCCGTCGATCTAGCCCTCCTCGGCCACCACCCTCTGAGCGCGAAGCAACCTCCGCCGAACCCATGGATCTGGGCTCCTCCCACCTCACCGAAGCCGAAAGAACTCGAAGAATGTCCGCGGACCTCTGTTTGTAGTGTGGAGGCGAGAGGCACCGAGGCAGCTCATGCCCGTTGCTGAAAGTAACGCAACGCACACCTCCCCGCACCCATTCACCTTTTTGTTTGCCTGCACACCTTTCGTTTGAAAATAACACTGTTTCTGTCTTTCCCCTAATAGATTCCGGGTCAGCTGGCAACTTCGTATCACCATCTATCCTTTCCGCCCTACAAGCGCCAGTGTCGAAGCTTCCATCCCCGATATCTGTAAAAGCTCTGGATGGCCACGTTCTTAACCAGTCGCCACTTAAAGTAATCTCAGCGCCCCTAAGTCTAACTTTCCCCGGCCATTCTGAGGAGATAAAATTTTTTGTACTCCCTCAGTTGGACCATTCTGTCATGCTTGGCCTCCCCTGGCTAAGCTTTCACAATCCTAATTTTGATTGGGCGAAAAGTACTGTAGCATCCAATCTTGGTCCCCAAGATGCACGAAAACATGTAAACCCCTAACATTGGCGGTCCAAGCCACTACTATTGAAAGCCCGCATGAAAAAATGTCCATGAGTGTGCCACCAGAGTATGCGTGTTTTCAAGATGTGTTTAGTATTAGGGAAGTAGCGCGACTTCCTCCACATCGCCCGTGGGACTGTGCGATTGAGCTCCTGCCTGGGAAGACACCGCCTTTTTCGCGCGTTTATCCACTGTCCCGGGATGAGACCCGGGCGATGGAGGAATACGTGAGAGAGGCTCTCGGTCAGGGGCTCATCAGCAGGTCCACGTCTCCCGCTTCAGCAGGTTTCTTTTTTATAGAGAAAAAAGGCGGAGGCTTAAGACCCTGGATAGATTTCAAAGGGCTCAATGCAGTGACAGTAAAGTATAAGCACCCACTGCCATTGGTGCCAGCCGCTATCGACCAACTCCATGGTGTCTCCATATTTACTAAACTCGATCTCCGCAGCGCTTACAACCTCGTTCGTGTGCGTAAGGGCGATGAGTGGAAGACAGCATTTAGCACCTCATCGGGACACTATCAATATAATGTGATGCCCTATGGGCTGGTAAATGCACCTGCGGTGTTTCAGGGGTTTATGAATGACGTGTTGTGGGATCTGTTTAACCGTTGTGTCATAGTATATTTAGATGATATTCTGATATACTCAAGGTCATTTTCCGAGCACGTCAGGCATGTAACCGCCATCCTTCGCCGCCTGCGCGCGCACGGGCTCTATGCGAAGGCAGAGAAATGTGAGTTCCACAAATCGGAGATAGCATTTCTCGGCTATCGCATAGGGCCACTGGGGGTCGAGATGGAGAAGTCCAAGGTGGAGGCGGTAACTCAATGGCCGGTACCAAGATCAGTAAAGGCGCTACAAAGTTTCCTGGGCTTCGCCAATTTTTATAGGCGGTTTATACGGAACTTTAGTTCGGTGGCAGCACCCCTCACCTCCATGCTTAAGGGTAAGCCTAGTAAACTGAAAGCCTTCTCGGCCGAGGCGGAGAAGGCTTTCCAAAAACTTAAATCGGCCTTTACTACAGCACCCATATTACGGCTTCCTGACCCTGAGAAACCGTTTATTGTAGAAGTAGACGCGTCGGAGGTGGGGATCGGGGCGGTGCTGTCACAACGCTAGGGCCAACCTGAGAAACTTCATCCTTGCGCGTTCTTTTCTAGAAAATTGATACCTGCTGAACAGAATTACGATATCGGTAATCGGGAACTGCTCGCAGTCAAGGCGGCGTTAGAGGAGTGGCGGCACTGGCTCGAGGGAGCCAAACACCCATCCATATTTTTAACTGATCACAAAAATTTGGAGTACATCCAACAAGCGAAAAGGTTAAACACTAGACAAGCCCGATGGGCACTGTTCTTTACTCGTTTCCGTTTCCAAATTACCTATCGGCCAGGCTCAAAAAACAAGAAAGCAGATGCGCTCTCCAGGTATTATCCAACCCCCACCCCGGTGATGCATCCCGAAACCATTCTCCCAGCACCAATTATCGTCGTTCCCATAACCTGGGAAATAGACACGGAGATCACGCGGTGGGGACAAGACCACCAGGTACCCTCCGGGTGTCCCCCTACAAAAGTCTATGTTCCCGAACCCTTACGTCAGCAATTAATTATGGCAGCTCATACGAATGCCTCATCGGGGCATCCCGGGGTGACACGCACCTTTAAGACCATTGAGCAAAAGTATTGGTGGCCAAGGATGAGGGAAACAGTAAAGACAGTTGTTTTATCCTGCAAAGTGTGCGCTACGACCAAAACCCCACGTAGCCTCCCGGTTGGGAAATTAATGCCCCTACCGACACCCAATCGACCGTGGTCACACCTTGCTGTAGACTTCGTCACGGATCTGCCGGGGTCAAAAGGGTACACCACTATATTAGTAGTAATTGATCGGTTTTCGAAGGGGTGCCGATTTCTCCCATTTGCTTCCCTCCCGTCAGCGCTGCAGGTGGCCGAAGCCCTTTTTGAATCAGTGTTCCGTTACTATAGCATACCTGAAGATATTGTTTCCGATCGTGGCCCTCAATTTATCGCTAAAGTCTGGAAAGCGTTCTTCCAGAAATTCCCCCCCGAGTCTAATGGCCAGGCAGAGCGGACTGTCCAAGAACTCTGAAAATATCTTCGGGCATATTGTAGTAGCAGGCAACATGAGTGGGCCAACTGGTTACTATGGGCAGAATATGCCCAAAATTCGATCGTACACTCCGCAACAGGCCTAACACCGTTTCAATGTCACTTGGGTTATCAACCTCCGCTCTGTCCTTGGGATGCCACTCCCACCGAAGTTCCAGTGGTGGATCAGTGGTTTCACGATGCGGAGAAAGTATGGGAAGATGCGCATGCGCAAATCTCCCGAGCAGTCTCCCGTTTCAAAAAGAATGCCGATAGGCGAAGGAAGGAAAGTCCTCCGCTCCAGGTAGGCGATCGAGTATGGCTCTCGACACGGGACCTTCACCTACGCCTCCCCTGTCGAAAACTGTCCCCAAAATGCATCGGTCCCTTTCCTATCATCACACAAGTTAATCCCGTTTCATTTAAACTAAAGCTCTCTTCTCACATGCGAATTCATCCTGTGTTTCATGTTTCCCTACTCAGGCCAGTGATTCGGGGACCCCTTGACGAGGGCACTACAGAACCCTCTCTCCCTGGAGCGGTGGAAATAGAGGGCACCCCAGCGTTTAGGGTAACCAAATTACTCGATTCACGGTAGAATGGGAGGGTTACGGCCCGGAGGAGAGGAGCTGGGTCCCGGCCCGAGACATCCTGAGTCCAGAACTCATCACCGCCTTTCATCACGAGAGGCCGGATCGCCCAGCTCCTCGCCCCCCGGGACGCCCCACTCGACGACCAGCCCAGCCAGCTCGCGAGCCCCGACTCCCTCCAGTAAGACGTCGGGGTCACCTTGTTCTGCTTGTTTGTTTACTTTGTTTTGATAATTTTTTGAAGAAAAGACTGAACCAAATAAACTGTGTGTGCAATTCCACCTGAAAAACCTGCATTCTTTGCATCCTTTCAACCCCCAGTAGACATGACAAATATAGATGAATTTAATAAATTAAACACTTCTTTGGATCCCTTAAAGGGACAAGAAAAAAAATAAAATGTATAAATGAAAATGAAATATAGAAGAAAATGTAGTTCTTTTAATGCAAAATTATTGAAGTCGTTTGAGCTGCAAGAAAGCCAGAGTGACTAATACTGTATACTTCTGGAGTTTTTAAACTGTGCTTAAAACCTGATTTAAGTTATTTTTCCCAATTTTAACACAGAAGGCGGGATGTTTTTCCCAGACTTCAGCTTCCCTCAACCCGCAACCAAAGCTTTATTAACATGCTTATTGAAAAACAGAGAAAACTGGGTTTAAGTCCCGCCTTCATGCTCTAGGTTTATTTTGTATTGGTGAATTTGTATTTTTATATTTAATTTTTATTCATTTTTATGAAATGTTTGAACGACAGCTGAAGTTCCCCAGCCACATTGCTGCTACCACCCTTCGACCAGACATGGTACTTGTGTCTGAGGCTACTAAGCAAGTGGTGCTGTTGGAGCTTACAGTCCCATGGGAAGACCGCCTGGATGAAGCATTTGAAAGGAAACTATCCAGTTACGCGGGACTTTTCAGTGACTGTCAGCAGGCTGGGTGGAGAGCGAGGTGCCTTCCAGTGGAGGTAGGATGCAGAGGTTTTGCTTAGCCCGAGCCCGAGAGGGTTCCTTAGCCCGAGCCCTAAGTAGTTTAGGCATCATTGGAGAGCGAAAGAGGAGAGCTATCCGCAGTACCACCGAAGCGGCAGAGAGGGCCTCAAGATGGCTGTGGCTTAAGAGAGGCCAACAATGGAGTCATGGTAGCTAGTTAGCCATCTGGACACAAGCTAGGGTCTGATCAACCCCAGCTGGGTCACCTGGTTGAGGGTGTATGATGTTGAAAGACCCGAAACACCCAATGATACCAGGAAGACCACTGAAGATGTGTCCAGATGCATCAGTAGATGTATTTACATAGTGTATTTTTAAAACATGTTCATTTGTTTTTTAAAACATGTCTCATTTGATGCCTTCCTTAGTCTAGCCCTATGTTTTCCTTTTTTATAACCTTCTCATTTTCTTCACCTGCACCAAATTTTCTTCTTGAAGCAGTTTTTAAATTCCTGTCCATTATAACTCTTTTGTTGGAGCCATGTTTCTGTTTGGGTTGGCGAAGTCTAAGAGCTCATTAGGGTCGTTAAACCCTCGCTTTCAACTGCAGATTAATTTAATTTTTGGACTTTGTACAGTAGTTGGTCCAAAAATCTGATTATTTAGTTTTTTCCTTAAAATTGAGTAATTGTACTTGATCTGGGGGAAAATATCCCATTAATAAAAAGAATTACATTAGTCCATGAAACATTGTTTAGCTAATAAAAAATATTTGTTTATTTACTTTAAAGGAAAAATCTGGTTAAACACCCTTTGAATGTGGTGACTCAATAATTATTGCTAGAAGTTGTATAATTTGTGAAATACGGCAAAATTTTAACTTTCAGTTTCAGAGTTAACAAAGTCATCACATTTAAATAATCAAGAGCAGTGTGTCAGTAAGTAAAGCCTTGGGTGTAAAATTCCAGATGTGTCAATATTTTGTGAATTTTATGCTCTTTTAAACAAACCAAGAGAGAATCTAATCCCCAGTGAGTCAGGGGCGCGGTACCGTTCTGCAGCAGCTCCTCCAGGTTGTCAGGATTTCGGGCGAGGTGAAGGATGAGAGTGGAGCCTCTGATCTTCTCCGGGATTCCCTCATACAGCAGCTCGACGTAATCCTCTATCTTATTGATGTTGGCCTCCTCATCTAGCTGGAACGCAACAACATTATTATGATCATAAAAACTAAACTAATGGAAGCTGAAAAAAAAAAACACTGGCTTTCCATTCGTACCTCCATCCCATCGAACGGAGTGAGCTCTCGGGGTGTCACCAACTTCTTCTCCTCTTTCTCTGCTTCTCAAGGACACAAAAGGATTCAGAAAAATGCTTGAATCAAAAGAAATATCCCTGTCAATGCAATTATTACTGAAAGTTCAGCTCTTTATAAACAAATATTTATAATAAATTAATAAATAAATAAATACAAACGAGAGGCATTCAAGTCAAACTGGGACTTTTGCTTGTGCAGAATAACAGAACACAGAGTAAAAACTCCCTTTATTTCTCTATATAATCCCCTGATACATTAATGCACTTATCCCAGTGTTACACTAGTGCTTAGACACCATCAAGGTAGAAAGTTTTCTCAGTTTGACGGAGCCATGATCAGACTGCCTGCTTAATGTCTCAAACACTGGCACGTGGCAATAACTCGGATGAATGATTGTGTGTACAGTTCACACACAGATGTGTCCATGGACTTTAAAGAATCAGGTGTTCATCTCGCTGAATGTTCATGAGAACGACTGCACTGAGCTCCGAGCTGCCTCGGTTGGGATCGTCACTTACAAATCTACAGACTTCTTTAAAACATTTGTACCTTTCAAATGTTTTACTGCAGCTAAGAGTCTCATTACCGCACTGTGCTTGTACTTCTGTGTTAAGTCTTCTGTAAATGTCACTCGGTTTTACGCCTTCATTCACTGGAAATTTTATCGCAAGTCACAGTTTGACTGAAAAAAAAACATATTAATTTATTCATAAATAAACAAACAATTATGTTCAGTAAGTCCTTTCTACATTTTTATAATTGCAAAATAAAGAAAAAAATCCATATTAGCAAGTGACAGCATTTTGAAAATGAACTTATGCAAAACATCTTATTATGAGATTATATTTATAAATGTATAATTTAAATTTATGTATAATTGATAAAACATTTAATTTATGACGCATTTATTTCTAACAATAGGTAAATCTCCAAATAAATTAAATCATTTGATTTATTATATAGTACTTCCTTTAAAAAAAAAAGAAAAAACAATGTTAACCTGGAGAATAAATAAAATAATCTACTCTAAATGGTCCGTGAGAGTTTTTTTAGACCCCTGAAATGTCTCATGTTCAATTACGTTACTGTCACAGACATTCAAACTAAACTTATTAAAAATCAAAATCAAATTACTGTAAGTAAGCAAATAAATAATAGTAAGTAAATATATAAATAAATAAATGATTGAACAGAAAATTCTGAGTCACATGTTCAGATTGGAAAATTAAGAAACGGTAAATCTCTGTCCAAAATTCAGGCGGTAAATAATTTTTTTTTTTTTTTCTGGGTCAAAGTATTAAAGTTTAAAAATTGAAGCTCTTCAGGCACAGTTTAGCAGCACATGTGTGATAAATAAACAAACAAACAATCAAACATACAAAGAAATAAATACATAAATCTGCAACCCAGATGAGGTGCACGTACGATTCACGTCCTGCAGCCGAGTCAAATCTTTTTGTCACTCAGAAGCGGTTCGACACTCGACACTTTAGACCCGAGCGAAGAACCACACCGAGGTGAAGAACACATCATGGTTCTGTTCAAACGCAGTAAACACTGTGTGTGTGTGTTATACGGTGCTACAGTGTGTTGAGTACTGATGAGTTCAACACCTTTACTGCTGGGCTTCTTGCGGTTCTGCAGGTAGAAGAGCAGATGTTCCACCTCGGCCACTTTGGACGGATGGATGAGTTTGCATTCGTCCACCACCTTCCTGGCGAGAGAGGAGACGTCCGTGCTGGCGTTTAGACTCTTCAGGCGTATACTGAGAGGACGCAGGAGAGGACACGAGGAGCAAACTTAGGTCTTAGGGTCGGTGCAGAGAGACACTGAGGTCCAAATTCACATATTCGAGTCTAAGATTTAACAAACAAATGCTGTAAAGTTTATGAAGTGAAACTGAAACACCTACACCTTCTGACACTCCTTACGCTCCTCGTGTACCGATCCTCCGTTTTCTCCCAGGACACAGGCCACCACCTCGTAGTGAACCACCAGCGCCTTGTCCGTTGGGTGAACGTCGATGTTCCCCGGCTTCACTTTCCTAAAGCCATCAATCAATTAATACATCAAAAATATTCTATGAAAAAACACCTTAGAAATTACATCTTAGAAAGTGAAATATTCAGGGCCACCGAGTGGCGAGTAAAGTGCTCGCCCTATCATCCGGAGATCGCAAGTTCGATTCCCGGGTGATGCTGTATTGTTCGATTCCCTCTCGCAGCCGGAGGTCTAGAGAGAGCTGATTGGCCGAGAGGGGCGGGATGAGAGGTACTTAGTGCTCCCACATTAATCACGGCTCTACAGCCAATCAGGGGCGTCACGCAAGGGGAAGGAGCGGATAGCGCTGTCCTCCGAGTGTGTTACGCCGCTCCCAACAGTGCGTGAACGAGCAGTTCGAAAAGATGCGGTCGGCTGGCATCACATGGTACGGAAGAAAAATGCGATAGTCTTCGGTCCTCCCATCTGAATGGTAGTAGTAGCCCTAATGTGGAGCCCCCTAGTGACGGGGAGGAATTGGACACGACTAAATTAGGGAGAAAATCTGGGAAAATATTCCTGAATTTAGCCTCAAGAACTGTGTATAAATTCTAAACATAAGATTACAACAAAGCAAATATAAGACTATTATTCTTATTTCTAGTCAAATGTTACTAAAATTGCAAGCGAGATCTACATCTATTGGTAGATAGTTTTGCTTCTCTACAGAATTAATTGTTCTCTTTCAGGGCAGTCAATCTATTGTGCAAATCTTCTCCACAAAAATCCCAAGTTGAGGTATGAAAATAATTTAGTTTCAGATTGCAATGAAAATAAATGTGTTATATATCTCTCTTAAAATCATTTTGTTCAACAAAATGAAATGTTTGCCTGCAAATAAATAAACATTATTAGTAGCACCTGCGATGGATTGGCACCCTGTCCAGGCATAATGTTTTAATCTTTAAAAAGAACAGACAACTCAGGCATATTTATAAAAAATAATAAAATAAAAAATTATTATGTACTTTTTGTAATAAAAACATGGAAGTAATAATAATAATAATAATAATAATAATAATAATTGTATTGCAAGAAAGAGTTAAAAAAGTGAGAAAAAAATATATAAAATAAAAATGTACATCTGTTTAATTCAAGCAGAATTACTGTATATCTGAACTGTAGAGGAGTGATGGAGCTGAAACACACCCTAACTGCATTTAACTCTCACTCCTCTGCTCTGTTCTCGCCGTCTAATTCTGTTTTATAGAGATGAATAAAGTCATAAATCTATAAGATTACCGTTTCAGATACTGCGCGTCATCAGACTGCATCTTATTCTCTCTTTATAATCTGTTTAACTCAGGTATAACAGCATTAAACTGCAGCCGATGGCAGATTATTGATGCATAGGCTCGAGTTCCAAACGCATCACTAGTGCGTGTGTTCGTGCACTTATAAGTGTACACAGCGATGGGGGTTTAACCGCAGAAAAGTGCACTATGTAGAGAAAAAAGACTAATTTGAGACGTAACCTTATCCACTGGCGTTTATTTCTGCTGTGGTTAAAAGTCGTCGCTGCAGTGAGAGGCGAGTGAGAGAGCGCCACCCTTAGGGCTGGACGAAAGGGGGAAATTCATCTTCACCATTGTTTCTCTTTGTTGTGCTTTGCATTGTATTGTCTATGTTGTACTGTATATTGGTATACACTGTATTACACTGTCTATTCTGTTTTATTTTTTATTTTTATTTTTTATAAAATGTTGTTATTATATTAAATTTATAAAAATGCTGTCCATCATGTCCAACACCTGTCATCCACTCTACAGCTTTTGCCCAGATAGAGTTCTATCACAAATCTGCTCCACCAACAGCCTCAGGAAATGCTGTATGCTGCTTTAATATCTCTGTGCAGTGCCTGGGGATGTAATTGGGATTCTTGGTTGTGAATCCCAAGCCTGAGCACCTGGGACTCAGCTCATCAATGTGTCAGTGGATCTCCAATTTCCTGACTGGCAGACCACAGGCAGTAAGGATGGGCAGACATGTCTCAGCTACACTCACTCTCAGCAATGGAGCCCCCCAGGGTTATGTTCTGAGCCCCCTGCTGTACTCTTTGTACACCCACGACTGCGTGGCCACTACCAACTCCACCGCCATCATCAAGATTGCTGACGACACCGTCGTGGTCGGACTGATCACCAACAATGATGAGTCGGACTACCTAGAGGACATTGGAAATCTGGAGAACTGGTGCCAGAGGAACAATCTCCTCCTGAACGTCAGCAAGACAAAGGAGCTGATAGTGGACTTTTGTACAAAGCAGGAGAGGAACTACCAGATCACCATCATCAACAGGAGCCCAGTGGAGAGAGTGGACATCTTCAGATACCTCGGTGTTCACATCACTCAGGACCTGTCATGGTCCTGTCACATCAACACCGTGGTGAAAAAGGCCCGGCAGCATCTGTACCACCTCAGACGCTTGAGAGACTTTAAACTGCCCTCCAAGGTGCTCAGGGACTTCTACTCCTGCACCATAGAGAGCATCCTGACTAGAAACATCACGACCTGGTTCGGGAACAACACCATGCAGGACAGACGAGCTCTACAGAGGGTGGTGCGATCAGCTGAGCGCATCATCCGCACTGAGCTCCCTAACCTGCACTCGATCTACAGAAAGCGGTGCGGGACCAAGGCCAGGAAGATCGTGAAGGACCTCAGTCACTCAGTAATGGACTGTTCTCATTGTTGCGGTCTGGGAAGCGATTCCGCTTGAAGGCCTGAAGGCCAACACAGAGAGACTGAGGAGGAGCTTCTTCCTGCAGGCGATAAGGTCTCTCAATCATCACTACACCACACAGGACTAATAACATCTTTTTAAGGTCACAACATTGACTAATAACATCTTTTTAAGCTCACAACATTGACTGGACAATCATGGACACATTCATACACACTTGCACTAAATATTTATACATCTGGACAATTGCACATGTCACTTTCATTAGTCACCTTTCATGCATATTTGCTCAACCATCGTCACTTTAAATTATTTATATATATATATATACACAGTGGTGTGAAAAACTATTTGCCCCCTTCCTGATTTCTTATTCTTTTGCATGTTTGTCACACTTAAATGTTTCTGCTCATCAAAAACCGTTAACTATTAGTCAAAGATAACATAATTGAACACAAAATGCAAAGGTTTACGTTATTAAGGGAGAAAAAAAACCTCCAAATCTACATGGCCCTGTGTGAAAAAGTGATTGCACCCCTTGTTAAAAAATAACTTAACTGTGGTTTATCACACCTGAGTTCAATTTCTGTAGTCACCCCCAGGCCTGATTACTGCCACACCTGTTTCAATCAAGAAATCACTTAAATAGGAGCTACCTGACACAGAGAAGTAGAACAAAAGCACCTCAAAAGCTAGACATCATGCCAAGATCCAAAGAAATTCAGGAACAAATGAGAACAAAAGTAATTGAGATCTATCAGTCTGGTAAAGGTTATAATGCCATTTCTAAAGCTTTGGGACTCCAGCGAACCACAGTGAGAGCCATTATCCACAAATGGCAAAAACATGGAACAGTGGTGAACCTTCCCAGGAGTGGCCGGCCGACCAAAATTACCCCAAGAGCGCAGAGACAACTCATCCGAGAGGCCACAAAAGACCCCAGGACAACATCTAAAGAACTGCAGGCCTCACTTGCCTCAATTAAGGTCAGTGTTCACGACTCCACCATAAGAAAGAGACTGGGCAAAAACGGCCTGCATGGCAGATTTCCAGGGCGCAAACCACTTTTAAGCAAAAAGAACATTAAGGCTCGTCTCAATTTTACTAAAAAACATCTCAATGATTGCCAAGACTTTTGGGAAAATACCTTGTGGACCGACGAGACAAAAGTTGAACTTTTTGGAAGGTGCGTGTCCCGTTACATCTGGCGTAAAAGTAACACAGCATTTCAGAAAAAGAACATCATACCAACAGTAAAATATGGTGGTGGTAGTGTGATGGTCTGGGGTTGTTTTGCTGCTTCAGGACCTGGAAGGCTTGCTGTGATAGATGGAACCATGAATTCTACTGTCTACCAAAAAATCCTGAAGGAGAATGTCCGGCCATCTGTTCGTCAACTCAAGCTGAAGCAATCTTGGGTGCTGCAGGAGGAGAATGACCCAAAACACACCAGCAAATCCACCTCTGAATGGCTGAAGAAAAACAAAATGAAGACTTTGGAGTGGCCTAGTCAAAGTCCTGACCTGAATCCTATTGAGATGTTGTGGCATGACCTTAAAAAGGCGGTTCATGCTAGAAATCCCTCAAATAAAGCTGAATTACAACAATTCTGCAAAGATGAGTGGGCCAAAATTCCTCCAGAGCGCTGTAAAAGACTCGTTGCAAGTTATCGCAAACGCTTGATTGCAGTTATTGCTGCTAAGGGTGGCCCAACCAGTTATTTGGTTCAGGGGGCAATTACTTTTTCACACAGGGCCAATGTAGGTTTGGATTTTTTTTCTCCCTAAATAATAAAACCCTTCATTTAAAAACTGCATTTTGTGTTTACTTGTGTTATCTTTGACTAATAGTTAAATGTGTTTGATGATCAGAAACATTTTGTGTGACAAACATGCAAAAGAATAAGAAATCAGGAGGGGGGCAAATATTTTTTCACACCACTGTGTGTATATATATATATATATATATATATATATATATATATATATATATATATACTCCCCCCCCTATATTTCTATATTTTGCAATATTTTATTATGCCCTTATTGTACAGTTTATTTTACTAGTTAAATTTATTTATTTAGTATTTCCTTTTATTGATATTTATTTCACGTACAAGCTTTTATTTTCTTTTTAAGGTCACTGGCGGTCGTGTAAGCATTTCACTGCATATTATACTGTGTATGATTGTGTATGTGACAAATAAAATTTGAATATTATTTGATTTGATCGCCCCTCAGGCACGACCCATCCCGAGTTATTCGTGTAGCTCTGCTTTATAACAGACTTCTACCGCTCATCATGTTCCCTAATCTACATTGATGTCCATTATCTCATTCTTGCACCACTCACTTTTTGCACTGCTGTCACCTTTTATTTTTGCACATCTCAAATTGCACTGTTTTGCATACATCCACTTCATTCCTTTTATATCCAGATTCAACTTTATTCTGCAGTCATTCTGCAAAGTACATATACAGAGCCAATAGAATGCAGTTAGCATATTAAGAATTAAGGTAATACAGGAAATAGTAGCATGCAGACGCCAGGATCTGCATGCAGGTGGAGGCGTAAACCTCTTTGAATTCTATGAATCACCTGTTTTATTGAAGTAAACATTGAAAACATTCACGATTGTCTTCAGCACTAAACTTTACTAAACTTCACCACTTTACTGTTTCATCATGTTTATATTATTTCACTTTATACAATATGATATATTTACTTTGTAAATATCAATTGGAGACATCTTCAGAGTCCAATAAGTCCCTAAAAATATTTATACCCCAAAAGCCTTCAGAATTACAGTAAGTTCATCTTCAGAATATAGTCATGGAGTAACTAGTAACATGTTATTTTTACGAAGACCATGTAAACATGTCTTGAGTTGTAAAGAACAGTTGTGTATACATTTTTAAAAGGTAACGTTGTTTGTGGCATCACGGTGGTGTAGTGGTTAGCACTACAGCCTCATATTGTACTGTACCTACAGGGTTGAAGGGTCGAGACCCACTTTCATATCTGTGTACATGGAGTGCTTGGTGGCTTTCCTCCGGATACTCCGGTTTCCTTCCACAGTTCAAAGACATACAGATTAGGTGAATTGGCCGTTAATTGCCCATTGTGTGCTTGTACAGTGTGCGCGCTTGTTCAAGATGTACCCTACCTTGTGCCCAGTGTCCCCTGGGATAGGCTCCAGGTCACAGAATAAGCGGGATTGAGAATGAGCATGTGTGAGTGAGACATCATAACAGATTAACTTGTTTAGCTCACAATCCTAACTAGCAAGCTAATAGGGATAGAGAGAGAGTGTGTTTTGCTCTTTAAAAGGTTTGTTTAACATTTATGGAAGGAGTCTCCAGTCAGTCATTGCTACAGTACAGTCAGAGGTAAAGCTGTAACTGTTCCGACATTTTCAAATGCAGTTAGCGTTTTATATGGAACAGGACAATTTAATTAGTTTTTCTTTATTTTTAACTTCAATAGAGAAAAAAGATGATGGTGAAGGGGGAGACAAGGCTTTTATAGTTGCTCTAATGTATGCAAGAACAGGAACTAAACAGTTTCTAGCTTCTTGGAAGGTCCACATTAAACAGACCAGTGGAACAGTGGATCACTAACATGTTTTAAAAAGTGTAATTGAAATAATTACAAATCTCGTGGTATAAGCAGACCAATGCATTTAGGTTAAACTGCTGTAGGCAAATAATCAACTTTGAGGTAGACACAGTGACTCAAAGTGTAAACTCGTCTGTGCTGAAGATTTTGGAAAGTTATCACTGTTACAATGCACTGACACTGAAGACTCCTTCCAAAAATGTTAAATACACAACTCTTCACCACATCTATGACTTTTATTTGTTTTACGCATTGCATTCGTCATATAGTACATCCATGTGAATAAGCTGTAAATATAGAATCCTTTCATATTAAAATATGCAAATGAATATAAACCGGCACTACTTTCAGAGCTGCTGTTTCAGAAAAATAATCAACAGGTACGCTATTCGAGCCTTTGTTTTTTCTATAGGACCCACTTACTGTACGTTTCTCTGTCTATTCCTCTGTCTCTAAAAAAAGAAGTATCTCTCAGGAAGTGGATCGTAAGTGTATTCTCTTCCAGGAACCAATCACAGACCCACGCTCCTGAGGAGAAATTGTTTTCAGATGGAAGCTGAGATAGAAGAGGGCCTCCATTGTTGCTGCGTTCACAGACTCTAATCTGGCACAGCGCTCCTTCAGGTTTGTCAGATTTAATATACGGGGACACAGTTCGCCTGTTTCCACAAAAATTATCCAGACAAACTGCAGTGAGGCGACTTTTAAAAGAAGTGGAACTGAAAACAGGCTCAGAAGCTGTTTTACATTCCGAGTGGGGCGTTTCGAGCTGCAGTCTGGACACCCGGCCCTGATGGGTTCCATGTTTCCTGTTAGGAATCAGAGTTAATCATGATGCGCTTATTGCAGACCAAATCAACTCTGATGGGGTCTTTTAAGATTATTACTTATCACACTATACAATAGCCCAGTAATATATACATCATGCATCAGCCATAAAATTAAAACCATTAACATTAAAACCACCAAGGTTTTGGGTTCCCTTTGTGGCCCCGGGGTGGCCCTGACCCCATGAGGCTTTCTCTTCTCTGCCTGTGCTGTGGTGTCTGGTACCAGGATGTTGCCAGTGGATGCTTTGGGTGCTATTAGTTTTCGGAAAGGGCCTCTGTGGATTGTTCTTATTTATCCAGTGCGACCCATGTGTGCTTGATCAGGCTGGGATCTGGGTTGTTTGGCGGGGGGGGGGGGGGGGTCAGGGCAACACTGCCTTCTGGGCCCCATGCACATGATCACCTGTCACTAGTTTGAGATCTCCAGAGAGAACATACATTTTTAAACTGAGAAATTTTACAACTTTTTTCACAAAATGAGCTCATTTCAAATTCATTTTTCATTTTTCATTCACATTTCATTTTCAAATTTCAAATGATCTCATTTGTTGCCTGCTGCAGGTCTCAAAATAGTTGGGACAGGGCCTCCAATCTTCTCTTCTTTTCAAAACAGTTTGAAGACGTTTTGGTGATGGAATTTGGTCCCTTTCCTGTCTGATATAGGTTTCCAACCGCTAAGACGTCCCTTTTATTGGTAGTCCTGTTACAGACCTGATGTCAATTAACTGGGCTGAATATTTTAAAAATTTCTTGCTTTTTTATCACTTTGTTGCCTCCTGTCCCAACGTTTTTGAGACCTGTAAAAAGTGACAGCGCAGGGTATGTGTACAGTATATATACAGTATATATATATATATATATATATATATATATATATATATATATATATATATATATATAGGTCCATCTAAAAAGAATTGCATATTGTCATAAAGTTCATTATTTTCTGTAATGTACTGATAAACATTAGACTTTCATATATTTTAGATTCATTACACACAAACTGAAGTAGTTCAAGCCTTTTATTGTTTTAATATTGATGATTGTGGCATACAGCCCATGAAAACCCAAAATCCCTATTTCAAAAAATTTGCATATTTCATCCGACCAATAAAAGAAAAGTGTTTTTAATACAAAAAAAGTCAACCTTCAAATAATTATGTTCAGTTATGCACTCAATACTTGGTCGGGAATCCTTTTGCAGATTCTTGTGTCTTGTGTCTCTTAACTTTCTCTTCACAATATCCCACAGATTCTCTATGGGGTTCAGGTCAGGAGAGTTGGCAGGCCAATTGAGCACAGTACTACCATGGTCAGTAAACCATTTAGCAGTGGTTTTGGCACTGTGAGCAGGTGCCAGGTCGTGCTGAAAAATGAAATCTTCATCTCCATAAAGCTTTTCAGCAGATGGAAGTATGAAGTGCTCCAATATCTCCTGATAGCTAGCTGCATTGACCCTGCCCTTGATAAAACACAGTGGACCAACACCAGCAGCTGACATGGCACCCCAGACCATCACTGACTGTGGGTACTTGACACTGGACTTCAGGCATTTTGGCATTTCCCTCTCCCCAGTCTTCCTCCAGACTCTGGCACCTTGATTTCCGAATGACATGCAAAATTTGCAACCTGTAGCCCATTTCCTGCACACGCCTGTACACGGTGGCTCTGGATGTTTCTACTCCAGACTCAGTCCACTGCTTCCGCAGGTCCCCCAAGGTCTGGAATCGGTCCTTCTCCACAATCTTCCTCAGGGCCCGGTCACCTCTTCTCGTTGTGCAGCGTTTTCTGCCACATTTTTTCCTTCCCACAGACTTCCTACTGAGGTGCCTCGATACAGCACTCTGGGAACAGCCTATTCGTTCAGAAATTACTTTCTGTGTCTTAACCTCTTGCTTGAGGGTGCCAATGATGGCCTTCTGGACAGCAGTCAGGTCGGCAGTCTTACCCATGATTGCGGTTTTGAGTAATGAACCAGGCTGGGAGTTTTTAAAAGCCTCAGGAATCTTTTGCAGGTGTTTAGAGTTAATTAGTTGATTCAGATGATTAGGTTAATAACTCGTTTAGAGAACCTTTTCATGTTATGCTAATTTTTTGAGATAGGGATTTTGGGTTTTCATGAGCTGTATGCAACAATCATCAATATTAAAACAATAAAAGAACTGCAAGAACAGTATTGTCAAGTGCATTTGCAAAATCCGTCAAACTCCATAATGAAACCGGCTCTCATGAAGGCCGTCCCAGGAGGGCGAGACCAAAACCTACCTCTGCTGCAGACGAGAAGTTCATTTAGAGTTATCAGCCTGAAAAATGACCAATTAACAGTACCTCAGATTAGAGGCGCTATGAAGTCTTTACAGAGCAGAAGTAGCAGAAACATCTCAATATCAACTGTTCAAAGGAGATTAATGCATTTTTGGACGCCTTCAGCATTCCTTTACAAAGTAGAAAGAAATAAAAATCACAAACGATCATGGAGTTAGAAAGTGATCTAAAACTTTTGAACGGTAGTGTGTATATAGAACAGGGAGCATTTCTTACCGAATAGAACAGTAGGCAGCATCATCATCAAATATGTCATCCTGTGAGCGTATCATAGGTGTTCCTCACCGACTGTAACAGCAGGCAGAGCCATCTGCAGTGAAGGCATCAAATTTGAAATGAGCTCATTTAGTGGATAGGATTGTACAATTTTCCCCATTTAAACACATGATATGTTTTCTATGTTCTATTGTGGATAATATGTTCGCTCATTTTATTTGAACGCCTTTTATTTTTTTTCAATTTATTCAAATTTAAGAAATGTCCCAACTTTTCTGGAATTCTGGTGTATGGAAGTGTAGGAATTTGGGCAACTGTGAACAACAAGGGACAAGATAACTAGATCAGGGCAGCTTCATAACTGCAGATCTTTTGGAACGACTCCATTTTGCAGTGGTCAGGACCTATCAAAAGTGAAAAACAAGCTTAAATAAACACAAACATTCTTAATACAGTATGTAATTCTATGTTTATTTAATGTTTATTTAATTCTATAAGCATTCTTAATATGTAAAGTAATGTGATTTGGTTCTGTCCTATTACATGGTCTGTTTATGTTTCTCCACCACAGCTACCGTATTCATACCCACCCAATGAGTTTGGTTTCGTCCTACACCGTCCTCCATGTTGGATTTGTTTGGATTATAGCACAGCTGACATTTCTGAGATTTTTATTTATTTTTTTAATTCTCACACTTACGGGGCTTTAAGACATCTGTTGTCAACTCACAACCAAATAATTCTTTTATGACTTGCAATTTCAAAGTTCTGAAAAACAACACAATGTCAAAGACACTGTGGCAATCATGGACTTTTTAAGGTTGTATATTCAGAAGAAGGCAGATAGTGTTTTCCTGGCTGACTTCAAGTGTCACAGAACATGAACATGTTTACCCTCCTTGAATGATAGATGTTGCATGATATTGAAGAGCTACAGTACAAGTTGACCAAATTGAATTGAAAACGGCCAAAAATGGAACATCATTCTCTGCATCATTCTCATCTTCAGCTATGCTGTTTATTAATATTTGCTGTTTATAAACATCTGAAAGTCTGGTATTGTCCTAAACATCTGGCCATATAGAGACTGAACGGCAGATAGCAGAATGAACTCTCTGCATGGATTCAGCCCAGTGACCTTTACCAGATCCAGAATGTCTCACATATGTTAATCATCGTCTTCCCCGAAAAAAACCCGTTTACTCCCATAATTAAATGTTTTCATTTCTCGGACTGAGTCATTGGACTGGGTCTGCGCCCTTGAACCCGTGCCATCGTGAATGTGAAGGAGGTCTGGGTACATGTGACACTGAGCTCTTGTTAAATCCATGGCATCATTTATGATTTTGCAGTTCCGTCACTGCGTCAGTGTCAAGGCTGTTGAAATTGTTATGAAATCATCTCCAGCATCAACGGTGCTAACAGATCGAGTTCCTGTTTACACTCTTCGTTTGTATCTGCTTTTTCCACAGTGGGATATGCTCGTCCCTTAATGCACAGGGCAGGCTGAGAGGCCATAACAAATAAGCACCACAGTAATCCGGGTAATTCGGGGTGATTTACAGACAAAGCTGTAAAATATGACTTTAATAAGAGTTACAAATGGTCCGTCCAACGTCTGTTTGAGGGAAAGGGACAGAATATCTTGGCAGGAGCTTTTGTTATTAATGAAATGCGAAAATTGGACTGCGGTGGGGCTGTCATGGTTACTGCAGACAAAACTGTTGATAAAATCACTGGTCTCGTGGTTGAGCTTGTTACTGAGTTTGGGATGTTTTTGCTCTTGGCTCTTGTAAAGTGCCAGCCTGTGGGTTCTGCAAGGTGCCAATGCCTCCAAGCCAACAGCTGACCAATTTATATACATTACTGGAACAAAACCTCCTCAAATTCACAATAGGTGCATTGAGGGAAAATAAAAAAATGTTATTTCTGGCGAGTGTCCTGCTTAGCTGATTTAAAATGAACGTCATAATCGGACATCAGAAATTTAGTGTTTAAACCCTTTGAGACCTTAGAGCTTAAACTTAAAGAGGCAAGCTATGTGCAACTTCACATTCATGGCTAAACCAAATACTCAGTACATACAGTACTGTGCAAAAATCAAATGAATGTTTTTATTTTTAAAATTTTATTTTTAAAAAGACAGTATTTGGTGTGAAAACACTTTAAGGACCCTTTAGTACCAGGTGCAATTTGTGCAGTTTTGTAAGGAAATTAGCTACTAAGTTTTACTAAGCACCCTGCAGAACCACCCACGGTTCTTCTGAGAACTAAGACTGTTGCACCTGTTTCTTTTTGCATGCAAACCCGGAAACCCAGCTTCCATTTTGTTTTATGGTCGCTTATATAATATGTGCTGCTTTCTTTTTCGGTCATACAGTTATTTTACTGTAACATTTAAAATTTTGTGTTGGAATACTGATGCTTGGAAATACTGTAAGAAATGTTTCTGTACTTACTTTATAATAAGGTACTAAAAGAACAAAAAGAAAAACCCATAGTAAAGTTTGGACTTTAGCAAAGTATTGTAATATACTTCATTTTTTACTTCTGTAGTATAAGTATAAGTACTAATGAATAAAAGTATCAGAGGACAATTATGTTATAACATACTGTAGGTTACATACTTTAGTGTTCTGGCAGATGTTATCCGTCTGAATACAACTGATTGTTTGTCATTAATCAAAATAAAGGATAATTTGATGAGGGCTCTTTTTTAATGCACCAATGATGGTCTCATGTTTACTTATATAAAGATTCAAAAATAAATAAATAAATAAATAAATAAAAGTAAGTTGCTCCGGTTAGGGGGCACCTGCCAAATTCCATGTAATGTAATGTATTGAAAATTTACCTCTGTTATTTTGGACTTTATTACATTTTTACAAGACATTCCTATTTAAGTCAGACCAACTGGTGCAGTAACGAGCATCCATGATCGTCTCTGATCATGTTCTCAATGGGTTAAATAGTAAATCTGACTTATTTTAGTGTTCAGAGAAATATTATTCTGTTATTGCATGCCATTAACTCGGGTCGTTTCACATCTCTGCCTGTTTATGTCCCCTGACCCGTAGTTCATGCTTTAGCTATACGCCGTTTTACGACTCGCAGCCAAGGTCAGCAGTGATGCATATAAAAGAATCCAACCTGGGATCCAGAGGTTGGCTTTCATCAAAGGGTTTTATATGTAGTACTTCAGGAATATGTTTAAGCAGCTCTTGTGTTAGCGCCGATGAAACTGGAGAGTGTCGAGCGCCTTAGCAGAAAGCTTCCCACCAGAACCTGGGCCAGATCCTTCTGAAAATAATCAACAATGGTGCTGCTAAGCATCGAAGGTTCCCCAGGGCTTTATAAGCATTTCAGCCAAGTACATCCATATTCAGATGATGGGGAAAGAATTCTGCGGTACTGACGCTGCCGTTGCGCACAAATTTATGTTGAAGATGGGAAGAGTTTCACAACAGTTTTTTTTCCTGGTCGACAAAGAGAGAAGGAATGTTGTTCATTGTCACATGATGTGGTGGGAGAAGGCCTCGGAGGCCCCCTGTTTTTTTTTTTTTTCTCTCCGCACGCGGCGCACATCTTGCCTGCAGATGTTCCGATACCACAAACACTTCAAAGTGCCTGCTCTCCGACCAACTGATACCCTGACGCCAACTGTAAATGTCCTGGACACGCAGAATGGAAAATGTGAATCCTCGCACATAACTTCCCGAGGAGTGTGGAAATCCACAATTGCACAATTCAGACAACAAACAAGTTCCTTCCATCTGAGAGACAAGCTGGCCTTTTACATCAATATGAATACGCATTGTTTTGAACACCTTCAGGCTTTAACTTTAAACATGTCAGATTTATTTTTATAAAAGAAACCCACTTGGGAATTTCTGCAACTGCTAGAAGGGCTTTTGAGAAAATAATAACAAATGCTTTCATGGAGAACATCACAAGAAATATTAAGTATGTACTATATCCAAGCATTCTGGAAAGCATAATAAAATATTATTATACTTTATTAGAGAAAAGTAGTTTGTTATGCTGGAGCCACGGAAATAAATGGATCATTAAAGCCAATTTTAGAGTAAAAAATCTTTAAATATTGAACTCTTGACTCGAGTGAGTTTACTGAAATCAATAGCCTGCTTGATGTTCACAGTTCATGTGATATCTAATTCTCTTTAAACTTTAATGCAGTTGGAGTAAAGGCTCAGATTCCAACTTGAGATAAATTTAAACTGTTAAAATTGAGCAAAAAGGCAATGGTGCAGCCTAAACTACATGTAGTTTACATAAAGAGACAACAGGACAGCCGTTTAGCAATTGGCAGCAATATTCCAACCCAAACGTTACTTTCCATTAATTATGAAATTGTCTTAATGAATTGTCTTGAATATATTATCAAATTATATTAGCAAGAGATTTGACATATATATATGTATATATATATATATATATATATATATATATATATATATATATATATATATATATATATATATACTGTATATATACACAAAAATAATGTAGCTTGTCATGTTAGAAATTGCAAAAAGCATGAACTGCTCTGTCCTGAAGATGCCGCCTCCCCCCTTCATTTCTTAGTATTAAATTGAATTAAATGATAAAGATTAATTTAAAGGAATGGAAACAAATGTTTTACCTTGACAGGCTGCAAAGTGCCTATACTGTAGATACAATTGTAAAAGAGGGTTTAAGTAACAACTTCAGCAGCGACCTCATTTCCCCTCTCGTCTGTTCCGACCACTCAGCATTCAGCATCAGCAGTATAACTAATCACCGCCTGATCATCTGTCATCATCTGCACCTGTTTCTCACTGGTTCATGCCGTAAGTTAGATGTTTTTTATGCTTTAATGATTCATAGGTCACTGTGTGGTTTAACAAACAACAAAAACATTGCTCCGAAACTGTTTAGGTCCCGGGACTACATACTGTATACTGTGTATATACACTAATACTTGAACCTTTTTTTTTTTAATAAGTTTTTATGTGATTTTATATTATCATTAAAATCTAAATCTGTAATGCAGAGCTCCACTACTGTCCGAAATGCTAATAAAGAAAAATAATCAAGACCTTCTGACCAATCAGATTGCAGAATTCACAAGCCCTGTCATGTTTTCATCAAGATTTTACTGCCATACTTTCAACACATTAATTTGGTATGTGGGTGTGGTCAATTTTGCACATTTTAATAGCCACGGCCCTCAGAAACCTGTAGCATTTGAAATAAAACAGTTCAACAGCTGAATGATCAAGATGATACCACAATGACCTAGCAGTGTGATCTGGCTTGAGCAACTGTCTTCATAGTAACATTTTTAACATACAACTTTGCTAAATATAAATTTTTTTAAAACATGCTCGAGCTAAATCTATGGTTTTAGACCACGCAGTAAATATTTAAGCTTGCGCTCTTACATTCTCAAGTCTTGTGTGACACCTAAAGCAAAAAAAAACAAACAAACGACAAACCACCAAGAACGACCAGAGCACAGGAGGAAAATAAACACCACAAACCAACACGGGGAAGTCCAGTGAGAGTAGGGCTTATAAAAAGCAACGATGTGTGAGACTGTGTTATTTCAGACGATTAAATCATAAGGAGAGAGGGTAAAAATATGAGTCAGGTGATGATGGAAGACAGAGCGACTGAAAAGGTCCTGTACAGTAAAAGTGTATAATCATACTGTACATGTAAATATTATTACTGTTTATTTCTGTGACATTTTTCCATTCCTATGATCTACTGTTTGCCAAACAACAGCTTTAAAAAAAAAACACTTTAATCTCTCAGCCCTGTGCTTTGTGCTTCACTTCACACAAAAACAACTTCCAAATAATTAAACACAAATGATGCCTGGTCTGCTTCAGGGGTGTAAGGCTATTTACTATTTGTCGTGACTCATTTATGGAACCCTTGAGTCAGTTTTTATTTTCGAACCACATCCTGGTAAAAAAAATTAAAATAAACGGGTCACTTGGATAAAAATGCACCCAAACAGGATGCAGCATGCTAATAAAACAACAGCGTCAGGCCAGAAACTTAGCGGAGAAGAAATAGGAGCTGAAAAAGGACGGATGAATGACTCGACATTATCATGTTTTAGTCTGTAGTTATACTGTAGTTTACTCTACAGTACCTCTGTCTGTGTATCCTGACTAGTAGTGACTGTACTAGTGACTGTACTAGTGATGCTAGATTTCCATGAAACGACACTATACAAGCTTTTGGCTATGTTAAGTATGGGAAGATACAATAAAAGCATTGTAAAAAAAAAATTTTTTGTGCATCGGCCAGTAAATATGAACTAATTCTGAGTTAGATATGAACTTGTGAGCGCAGAGCTGAAAAAAAAACTTAGTGGAATCATTTATTGTTTGGATTTATTGCTGTACTGTGTCATCATCTGCATTAAAGTGCTTTGAAACAGTGCTTCTCGATGTCACGCAAATTCGAGCTAAATTCCAGGACTGTACATTTTGTCTCTTTGAGGAGGTTTCTACTTGATGTTTATTTTTCTTGCAGTTTCATCAATTCTATGCATTGATCGACAGTCAGAAGCACACGGCCACTGTCTTCTTCTTTGTCTGCTTCTCTTCACATACTAGATGTGTGCACAAGAATGTTTCCCCCCCCATTCCTATCCCTCTATTATTGTTTATTAATTATACACACTACCTGGCCAAAATAAAAATGAAAAGTCACTATTTCAGAAGAGTCAGATTATTGTGCTGCATCAAGCAAAGAAAACAACTAAGGCAGTGGCGGTTTTAGGGTAGGGCGGAGTGGGCAGCCGCCCAGGGCGGCATTTTTTTTATGTCACGTCCCCCACAGGGCGGCACACGAACCTGGAGTACAAAAAAAATTATTTGTGCCGCTAAGCGGTTTTCTATTATCTGTGAACAAAATATATTATATTCCATTTTAGGAAGACAAGATGCTGCTAACACTGTCAGCTGGAAATAAAATAAATCGTCTGAATTTGAAAGATGAATCAATGAAACTGTAGATGCATTAATTGGTAAAAAACTGTAACATTTATCATGTTCTTCACTGTTTTGAGAAAGAAAGTGCATTAACACACTACAGGCAATTTAGGAACGCTAGTTAGCCTATTCTGCATATCCTTGGTCTTAGGAAGGAAACCCGAGTACCCGGAGGAAACCCACCAAGCAAACTCCACAACAGTACCGATCACTAAGCCCCTGTGCCACCCAAGCTTGAACATGATGAACGTACTTCAAATATAGACTTCTGACTCCTTAGTTAAGTCAAACTTAGCACAAACCTCAGTGGCAGATAGTCGAACAGTGTTTTGGGTAATACAAGAACCTGTTAATGCAATTGGGTTAAACCAAAGAATGTCGATTAAATAGTTTATTACAAGATAAAACTTTTACAATTCTGAAGATCACGTGATATACAGTGGATCTAAATGTGGATTGTTTCTGTTTTTTAGGGCCCAAGCTCTATAACACCAGCCCTATTACATCATAGTGTGTGAATGACATTTATTCATTCATTTTCTATACCGCTTAATCCTGTGTTCAGGGTCGCGGGGGACCTGGACTCTAAAAAAAAAAGCCCTGGATGCTGGAAAAAAGCATCACGCTATGGTGTCACTCAATGTGATGTCACTGAATACAGTATGATGTCACGCAGGAAGTTATCAGCCGATTTTCTGCACAAGTTTAAAGCAGCGTCATGCCTGAATCATTTGAGATATCAAAAATCCCTTCATGATTTTGTATCCTCAATGACTTAAGATCACACTGGCATGGTTTGGTGGCGATCGTATAAATCCGCTAGTAGGAGTACTGTATAGGTGCGTTTTGCAAACAACCCAAAATAAGTGACTTCCTGTTGAAAAGAGTCCATGACATGCATGGCAAAAATAGTTAATCTCCATGTGATCTAAATGTGTGCCAGATTTCGCATGCATGCAGTAGATGCAAGTGTCGATGAGCTATGCAGCAAAATCTCGTGTGAGAATGGGATGCTCTGTAGGATGCTCATTAGGATGTTCTCAAGCGTCATAATGGCAGCAGATTCCAGCCTGTTTGACTTACATGACTTTTTGAATATGTTAAGACTTCCAAAACGTCCCGGATACTTGAAAAAATTAAAGAAGAAGAGGAGACATGAAATTTTCCCTATTCTAAAATTATGTCATAATGGTATTAGTGTGTCCCCTTTAAATGCATGTGCCTCCTGGGTCGGTGATGGGCGATGGCGCATGATAATCATTGCTTGCAACTATTATTTTTTGGTTTTAATAAAGTTCTGTAGTTTCATTTATTATATACTCCCTTTTTCAGGACTGTGTATTTCAACGATAATGTTGTAAAAATCAAAATAACTTTACAGATCTTCATTGTAAAGGGTTTAAACAATGTTTTCCATGCATGTTCAATTAACCATAATCAATTAATTAACATGCACCTGTGGAATGGTCGTTAAGACCTCAACACCTTACAGAAAGTAGGCATTTAAGGTCACAGTTCTAAAAACGCAGAAGAAAGACCCAAAGAAAGATGCCCAGGGTCCCTGCTCATCTGCGTGAACGTGCATTAGGCATGCTGCAGGGAGGCATGAGGACTGCTGATGTGGCTAGGGGAATAAATTGCCATGTCCGCAATTGTGAGACGCCTAAGACAGCGCTACAGGGAGACAGGAAGGACAGCTGATCATCCTCGCAGTGGAAGACCACGTGTAACAACACCTGCACAGGATGGGTACATTCGAATATCACACCTGCGTGACAGGTACAGGATGGCCACAACAACTGCCCGAGTCACACCAGGAACACACAATCCCTCCATCTCACAGCAAGAACTGACAAATCTGGTCCAGTCCATGAGGAGGAGATGCACTGCAGTACTTCAAGCAGCTGGTGGCCACACCAGATACTGACTGGTACTGACTGATTTTGAGCCTCCCTTCATTCAGGGACACATTGTGAGACATTTTTAGTTCATGTCTTATGGTGTTGACTCTTTTAGTGTTCATGCAAATATTTACTAATTAAGTTTACTGAAAGTAAAAACAGTTGAAAGTCAGAGGATGTTTCGTTTTTTGCTGAGTATAGATACAACACTGTCTCACAGCTTCCTCATCATTTGCGTTTTTAATTGCAACAGGTTTTTAATAGCACGATCTTCACCGCACTGTACAGTAAATACCCTGATTACTGCTTTGAATTATGAGTGTATTATAATTCTGCACTTTTTTGTACTGTTTGTTCTCGAGTGTTCTTAGTAGACGTGCAATAATTCTAATTAACTCGTCTTGATCTTCTACAGTAGATCAACACAAATCTGCTATTTTGAGCAGAAAATGAAAAAAATAAAGGAAGAAAGAAAACAAGCCAAGTACGCTAACATGCTCTTACTGATGGCAGTAACTGCGCTAATCTTAACCAGATGTTCACTAATGGCTCTTTAAGAGTCTTCGGGGAGCGACGCCTCAAAGATCGGTGCTCTGATCTTTTTAGTTTTGGAGCTGCACGAGAGCAGAAACTCCACACATCATCATCTGGCTGCGCTACTCCTTAGCAACTTACCTGTTTATGTAGAAAACAGCCCTGCGTGTCATTTAACAATTAGCTGACTGTGACAGATGTTAACCCCTCGGTATTGTTCACTGCTTAGCAATGTGCTCTCCCTAACCAGTGTTATTTAATTTTGCGCCAATACCACTGCAAGATTTGTTTTAAAACAAGATCTCCAGCCAGACCTTCTTACGGTTCATTAGTGTTTATGGTTTCTGGTCAAAAATATATGAACACCTGATCATCACACCCATAAGAAGGATGATGATGATGAACTAAGAATCGCAAACCTGTTCCTGTTCCAGCATAAGAGCGAGCTCCATGAACACATGGTGTGTTGAGGTTAGACTCCTGGAAGAACTACTGCACAGAGCCCTGACGGAACTCAACCCCACTGAACTGGAGCCTCTTCAAATGTCCAGACATCAGTGCCTGAGCTCACTAATGCTCATGTAGCAGAATGAACACAAATCCCCACAGAAACACTCTGACATCTATTGGAAAGAATTCTCATAAGATAGTAATGAAGATTATTTTAACGGCAAAGAGGAACGTCGTGATCGAGAGGTGTCCACATACTTTTGTAAAAGTGATTGACATTTACAGAAGACATTAAGCTCAGTGTGGTGATGAGACTCTTTTACAGAGTGGAACGCCTGATCCTTGAGATTCAGGTGATAACTTGCGGGAACTGTACACATGATACAACACCACTTGCCTGTTACAGAGATTTGGATGAGAGTTATTACCATATGCCCTGTACAGTCCTGACCTCGCTACAACCAATTTTAAACCATATTTAGGCCATTAAGGGTGTACACTCGGTAGTAACTCGGTCTGCGAGTGTTTTGCAATATGAGCTAAATTAATTTTAATACATTTTAATTTGATAAACGAGCAAGGTCTTGATATACGAGTAGTATGCATGCGCTTTGTCTGCCAGGTGTCACGTAATCACAACTGAGCCAATGGTTCTTCTGCCTCGCGTGCTACGGGATTATGGGTAATGGTAATCGTCTCCCATGCTCATTCTCAGCATGCGTGTGTCACATGTACTGTATGATTAACAGTCGTGAGCATGTATTGTTTATTAAAACACTGTGAACATGTGTTTGCACGTAAAGTAAAAGCCACTGTCATTAGAGAGGCTCTTTGTTAAAGGCGTTTCCTGACAGAGCAGTGTTTCCACTAGTGTGTGTGTGTTTGTGTGTGTTTGTGCATGCTTTGATATACAAGTGCTTTGATATACAAGAATGCTTCCAGAACGAATTATGTTCTCGATCCAATTCTTAACTGCATTCTACTTATTCTTTTTCTTATTATGATTATTTTTATTGTTATTATTGGCGACCTGGTTACATAGTGGTTATCACTTTTGCCTTGCACCTCCAGAGTCTGGGTACGATTCCTCCGGGCTGTGTGTGCTTGAAGTTTTCAGGTTCTCACCGTGCTTGTTGGGTTTCCTCCGGGTTTCCTCCCACAGTCCAAAGGCATGCAGATTGAATTAATTGGCGTTCCAAAATTACCCCAAACAGGCTCACACAAATTAATCATAACTACATTTTAAGATGATGTCCAATAATGCCTTTAGAAAATTCCTGTGTGGTTGCGGTTGTAATACTGTAAATCCAATCTTCACCATTGGCCTCCACGGTCCCTCATTGGACTATAGATGTTCCTAGATAGATGCACAGTATGTATTATTATTAGTAGTAGTATTAATATTATTATTATTGCCTGTAGATTTATTTATTTATTTATTTTTTCCGGCTCAAAACACAAAGTGCTACAGTATGTAAAGCATGATTCTTTTTTTTTCTTTTTCAGTAACGAGGCTAATGCAAAGTTTGAAATGCACCTGAAAGTTATAGCTCCTGCTTTAAGGTTAAACATAAAACAAAAAACATTTTTGGATGAGTCGAAGGTATGTTCTGCTTAGAGAATGACTCAATAGCTCATAAACACGAGCGGCACAAAATATTAGACCCCAAAGAAAATATTTTTATATCACAAGTCTTTAACCTTTAAGTTAATTAAACACATCAGTCAACTAGACAACAAACCAGGAGGAAGCTCAACTCTGTGTGTGTGTGTGTGTGTGTGTGTGTGTGTGTGTGTGTGTGTGTGTGTGTGTGTGTGTGTGTGTGTGTTCTAATACATACAGTAAAGCCTTTTTGTATGTGTGGTATCGAGATCCCCACTGATCAGATATTTTTCTTTGCTTTGGCTGAAGACAGAGACTCTACACACATCGTCTGATGATCCATCTCCATCTCCTGAGTACGTCCTTGTTTGCCTCGTCTGTATGACTGATGAACAATCACTCTTCTTTCTGGAAATAATCTTAGACTAACCTGTTCTGCCAAAAACGCCCAGGAACGGTACTTTCCCTCCTGAATTTGCACATTTCAGTGTTTTGATTTAATTAAACTTATCAGCGTGTTATCAAACCAGAAAAAAAAATCATCCCAAAGAAATGATCTATAGTCACGTGGCAGAATAGCTATTTTACAAGTCTGTACTGAGACACAGGGTCTAGTCAGTAGCCTGAATAACACCAGACTTTTTAATATTATAAAATCTACCAATATCAGTCTATAATATATTATTTTACTGTATTAGTGAACCACTATCGGTCGCTTGTTAATACAAGCATGTTTTTGTTTCTGACCGAGGAGTTCCGAGATCCTAAATTCTCTCAGGACGCGATATTCCCTAAATGTTTTACAAGGCTCTTATGGTCCTAGAGCTTTATGCCTGATGTTCTGAAATACTCTTAAAAGTTATTATTCCCAGTGTCTCTATATTTACAGGACCGACTGTACCTAGGTTGTTTTGTTTCCGAGGCCATCTGTCTTTCTTTGTGATCTTGCAAACAAGCCTGTATTTCTCAGGCTCTAGTTCCCCAGAGTCAGATACTGTATGTTCAGGATTCTGGATTCCCAGACCTTAGTACCTACAAGAGGTGTACAAGTCAAAGCTGCGCTTTTGTGCAGGATAACAGAGCACAGTTATTAGAGTAAAAACTCCCTTTAGTTCTCTATATAATCCCCTGATACACTAATGCACTTATCCCAGTGTTTCACTAATGCTTGGATACCATCAAGGTAAAAAACTTTTATCAGTATGCCTGGAGTCGGGATCGGACTGCCTGCTTCACACTGGCCTCCCAGGAACTCCTTTTATGGAGGAAACATGTGAAAATGTGAGAATGAACGTAGACAGACACTTTATTCCACAAGCTGATGAAAGTTATTAATCGATTTTAAAAGATCAGGCATTTCACCTGCTTAATTTACGGGAATGACTGCATTGAACATCATCATCATCATTCAAGGTTCAGATGTTTTACTGCTGCTAAGAGTCCAATCGCCGAACTTTTTGACATCTTCTGTAAATTTCAATAATTTTTGCCATCATTCACCAAAAATTTCAACACAAGTCCCAGTTTGACTTGAATACCCTTATAGTTAATGTTCCTAGGTCCTTGCTTTTCCTCCTTGCCATTTTGGAAATAGTTCAACAGTTGTCACTGAAAGTAGTAGAACAGCAAGGCCAATTCTATTGATTTTGCTAAACACTAAAATTTTATAAATGACTAAGAGATGATAGATCAGAATTTAAACTTTCACTTTCTGATATCTAGAGGAGCTTAACAACTTCAGAAATGGCACCTTTTGTTTGAACCCACATGTTTCTATTTTAAGTGATCAAAAATATTGGAACGTGTGAGTGATGAGGTGTTTCTTGTTGCCCAGGTGTACAAGTGATTAATAATGCTGATCATCTACTCTTGGTTTAGGCATGGCCAAGATTGTCTGCTTATACAGTATGTGTCCAGAATAGTTGGATAATTCAGCTATGAAGTATTCCAAGTTGAATAAATGATAGACTTTATTTGCAGCTATTAGGGTAAGATCGTGTAGGAGTGATGACGCATAGTTGAACAAACATTATGCATATTTTTACCCTAGCTTCATATTTTTTTATATTAACATTTACCTAAACATCCTAATAAAACACCAGACTCAGCAATTTCATAGGTAAGAAGATAACACTTCATAAACAGATACAGGAAGTTATCAAGGAACAGTGGTGTCAAAAGTATTCACATCCATTACTTGAGTAGAAGTATAGATACTAGGGTTCAAAAATACTTCTTTAGAAGTTGAAGTATCAACCCAAGCTTTTTACTTAAGTAAAAGTTTAAAAGTTCTGGTTTCAAAACTACTTAAAGTATAAAAGTAAAAGTACCGTGAGGGGCGAAAAAAGCATTAAGGTCTCGCTTTCTGATCATGCGACGGGGGGGGGGGGGTTGCGTTTTCTGATCATGCAATGGGGGGGGGGGGGGGTTGTGCACGTTCATATCATTCGACCGATTGGGGGGGGGGGGTTGTGCGTGTTCTTATCATGCGACCGGTGGGGGGGGGGGGGGTTGCGTGTTCTGTTCATACAAATAGAGTAACGAGGCTATTTTTAAAATGTAAGGAGTAGAAAGTACAGATAATTGCTTAAAAGTGTAAGGAGTAGAAGTAAAAAGTCAGCTGAAAAATAATGACTCCAGTAAAGTATAGATACCCAAAATTTCTACGTAAGTAAGGTAACGAAGTATTTGTACTTCGTTACTTGACACCTCTGACAAGGAAGTAATGCTAAAGTAACAGGTGAAAGTTCAAGTGACGTTACATGTTCAGCGAGGTGACCTCTAGTGGTGAGGGGTGGAATTGTCAGGCGAGACGATAACAAGGAAGGCATTGTGTGTGCCGGAGGAAAATAGTATGAGAACACACATTGTTTGCTCGTCTGCTTCGACTGCAAAGCTTCATCTCTTCTTATGGTTTCGTTCAAACGAACGTCCACAACCTCTCTTTGTTCCTTAATGCAAACCAAACATGAAAACAAGTGCGCATTGTATCGTGAATGACATGCCTTACATGCATTCCCAATCAGGGACGGTCTAAAAGACGCTGCTCTAAATTTAGACTAGAATAAAAAACACACTCTGTCTCTGTGATTCAGGCAGAACGCACACACAAAGTCGAGCGGCGCATACTGTAATTGCAGGGCCAAATTGGCCTATTAGCGTTGCGCAATCTAACTAGCATGTGAATGACAGGAGTCTGGAATTGAAACGACATGCAATTGCCATCATTTTGTTCCTTTTTAAGCCTTCAAGGGTAGCGGGCGATTTATGATGCGCTCCACACATATCCCAAGCTCGTTCGCCGCTGTGGCACACACAGGCCTTTGTTTATAATGAATCCCGACACGGAAATGGAACACAGCCGCCACACTGGTCCGAGCCTGACAGGCCGCATTTATATCAGAGCATCACTAAAAATCCCAATGATTTCCAGAAACCGGCTTTTCTTTTTGATCTGACGACATTTGAATTCCGCTCTGCGTTAATTACCGCAGGGTGATGCGTACGTCTGCCGTACAACCGAACCTTTACGTTTTCTCCTTCCCGAATCCCACTATCCAGTTCGAATAAGTTTACCTAAGCGAACCTTACTGTTTGATCGCCAGCATTGAATTTCAATTGGTACCAGATGTGTTTTTATGTTTTTTACTCCAGACCCCAGTGCTAGTGCGAGCTTGAATAACAGCGAAATGTGGAAAGGAAAGGAAAGTTTCGTTCTCCAGGGCCGCCATAATGTCATGGATCAGCCACATGTCATCCTTCAGCAGTCCTTTTAGAATAGTCTCATGAAAAGTGTTGGAAATCAGAATGATTCGCCGTGATAATCCTGTACGTCTTTTTTTTTTTTTTTTTTTGATAAACACCCAGGGTTTCTCCCAGAGCGAGCTCCAGTTCTCATGTTACTTCTGTAAACATTCCCTCACTCTCCATGTCGCTGTGAAAGCATGAATGCGATTCAATTATAATCAGCGCATATCTGCCGAGCGGTTTATTTACGCAGCCAGGGGAAAGCGATGGGACATTTTGCGCTTAGTTAAATAAACCAGCTATTAACCCTGTCCTCCACTTAAACTAATGCGTTTTTTGTGAGCGTTTGCGTTTTTCTCTTCCTTATGCGATGGCTGGCGTTCAAACGGCGCTAAAAGGGCAAAGTCCATGAGCACGTGTTTGGATTAAGCGGAGAAGTGTTTATTTTAGTTCTTAACAAAGAAACAGAAATGAATGAAATGTAAAAAGAGACGTCATGATGTTTAAAACCAGAAAAGTAAAAAATTCAGCCAAAAAAAATTATACTGACTGAAAGTTTGTTAGCAAAGCTGTTCAGAAGTTACATGGAGATGTTTGAAGATTATTTGGCCGAACGTGCAATGACACTATCCAAATATATTCACTTCAATATGGAGTTGGTCCTCCTTTCCTTTTGCAGCTACAGTATAACAGGCAGTCCACAAAGATTTTGGAGTGTTTCTGGGAATTCGTGCCCATTCGTCCTGTATTTATGAGGTCAGGCACTGATGTTGGACGAGAAGGTCTGGCTCGCAATCTTCGGTCCAGTTCATCCCAAAGGTGCTCGATGGGGTTGAGGTCAGGGCTCTGTGTTAGGGCCGGTTAAGTTCTTTTACACCAAACTCATCAACTATGTCTTTATACTCCTTGCTTTGTGCACTAGGGTACAATCATGTTGGAATAGAGAAGAGCCTTCAACAAACTGTTGCCATAAAGTTGCACAGAAGCATAGTATTGTCCAAAATGTCCTGACATGCTGAAGAATTAAGATTGCCCTACACTGAGGATAAGGGCAGGTTGAAACACCTGAATTCAATAATTAACAGGTTTGGACAAATACTTTTGTTTATGTAGTTTGCATGTGATTCTCAATCACAGAATTCTCAATTCTGACCCGTCACATTAAACCAAGTATCAAGTGCTGCATTTGATCTCAAGTTTATTACTGTGTTATGTCCGATTCTGTGATTTAGTAAGAAAGAGGGAAACCTCTGGCTCATTTTTTGACACCAGGATTATCCTGCTACCACTAAAAATATCTTTACCAGCACATTGCATATTTTTATATGACACCTGGGGTAACCAGCTTGGATAGTGCTTGGATCTTATCAGTGCTTTCTGTTCACAGCTCCTGTCTCCCCAGTCACTGCTGTGCAGGAGTGAACGTGTTGCATCAGTTCAATTGTAACTGTGGTGCGAGCAAAAATGGATGCCCCACTTGTAATTTGCTGAAAAAGTTTTCTGGGATTCTCAAGGACCAGTTTCAGAATAATATGAAGTAAGATGTTCAACAATCAACAGTGCTCGTTACGGTGAGACGCATATCGAAGATCTGAAGCCTAAACTTCGGATTGAATGAAGACGACTGATATCCAAGGGTGTCGTGATCTCGCATGAATTCTGCCCACACTGTCGACAATCTGCAATAACTTTGTTTTGTCCTGATCTCACTCCATCAGACTTTCACCTGTTTGGTTCCCTGAAAGCAGCCCTACGAGGATGAAGACTCACTTCTAATGAAGGTGTGAAGACAGCTGTGCATTCGTGGCTCGCAGCTCAGACTAAAACAATTTTAATGAGGGAATACGAGAGCTTGTTGAGAGAAAAAAGTGAAATGAAAAGCAAGTAGGTAAAAAAAATTATGTATTTGTCTTTTCTAATATAATTTTTTTCATATCTTACAATCATATTTTTTCATATCTTACATTGTAATCAATGCTTGCCTCAAGAATCATGATTTTGGTTTAATGTATGATGTTCATAATTTAAGTGAGCTGTTAAAGTGAGTGGGGCAGATCAGCTTTTTTTGGCATCCAAAATATCCAATCAGTCCTCAGTTCAGTTCAAAAATCTAAATATTAGATATTGATAAATCATTCAAATTTAAGTCTGAACCTAAAGAAGCGTTCAGCAGACTCCAGCGGTTTCTTCACTTAAAGATCGACACCATTCCAGGGAAAACTGTTTCGATTTATTTGCTGAAATTTTGCTCTTGATCAGTGTGGAAGTGTGATGGATGGGCATATAGCGAGTGTAAAAGGTAACTTCACACGTACCTGATTCCTCTAAGTTTTCATCGCTTGTCAGATCTGTCCTCGCTCGGGCCACGAATGTAATCTACACTCGAGCCTCCAGAAACACACGTCAGTCCAGTGTATCGTCATGCTTTTGGCAGAAACGCACAACAAAGTGTGAAATGCACAGATGTTCCAGATGTTTCACCGGTTCCACACAGTCCCTCTGATGTGTCTGATGGGTGGACTGGATTGTGACCTCAGAACTTTTGGATAGTCAGGGCCTTTCCCAAAAAGCAGACCAGGGTTGTGTTGAGTTTTAGCAAAAACAGGTTCCATCTAAGCACCATTTGGGTTCTTCTGTCACATTGACGGAACCATTAAAGGGTCCTACTATTTAGGAAGCTATCCAGCTAACGTAATGACTTCTTCCAGATGTCCTGTAGATATCTAATTATAACCTTCAATGCCTTTTAAGCAGAGACTATTATTTTAGTTAGTTTAATGTCAAATGAGGAAAGTGTACAGTTAGGCACTTTGTTATATTAAAAACAAATCTATAGTTACAAGATGTTGACTTTTTTGTGATCTGGCTCAGCTTATGAGAACTATCTCTCTCTCTCTCTCTCTATCTCACACACACACACACACACACACACACACACACACACACACACACACACACACACAGCTTTACTCCTGCTTGAAGTTCTCATCACATGCAGACCACACACTTGTACTTATAGATACATCTGTCTACCGAGGACGGTTCCACTTTGAAACCATGAAGACACTTTGGACTGCATTTGATAAATGGTTTTGCAACAATGGCTTGTCACTGCAGTCACTCTGATAGTTTTAGGACTTAAATTGCAATAAACAGTTTTGTAATAATATTTTCTAATAATAAAGTTTTGTACCCAAGTCTCCATCAAAGAACAAAACAGACTTCATGTTAACTAAAACACATTTCCTGTTATACAATAGTACATTTCAGTTCATAGAACAAGGTTATAGAAGGGTTTATTTATAATTGTGTTCTGATATCACACAGATGAGGATGGTTTCCTTTGAGTCTGGTTTATCTACAGGTCATATTGTCTCACCATCACCATCATCACTTATGGATAGATTGATAAAGTTGTTTAATGCCTTTAATTCTGTACATTTGTTAAAGTATCCTTTACAGAAGGCCCAGAGTCTGTCCCACACACACTGTGGGAAATTTGGAAACACCAATTAGCCTAATCTGAATGTCTTTGGACTGTGGAATGCAGAGGAAACCCACCAAGCACGAGGAGAACATGCAAAGTCAGGCAGCCAACATGCATAAAGGCCTAAGGAGGGAATCGATTCCTCAACCCTGAAGGTGTGAGGCCACAGTGTCAACTATTGAGGTCAATAAGACACAAAAAATGCGACAAAGATTGTCATGTTTGTTTACAGTAAGTGAAAAAAGCTTAAACTTCTTTTTGCTGATGTCAGACAAAGCACTGACACTGGAGACTCCTTCCAGGCTAGATGCTAAAGAAACTAAAAATAAATCATAAATAAATGAGTAAATAATGAAATCTCCATTTTTTAAAGAAAGCATCACCATATCAATGATTTTACATATTAATATAAACCCAAGTGCATAACTATAAATTTGGACTACAGTCAGAGCTGCCGGCCAATCAGAATCCAGAATTCAACAGTGCTGTAGTAGCGTACATACAGTACAGTAGAGCCAATAGTTAAAGTTGTACTGGAAATAAAGCAACTCTGTAGAGTCCTGTTACAGTATGTACTTATTAATAATGTTAATGTATCTACTGAATAATATGCTTTAGAAAGAAATACAGTGGTGTGAAAAACTATTTGCCCCCCTCCTGATTTCTTATTCTTTTGCATGTTTGTCACACAAAATGTTTCTGATCATCAAACACATTTAACTATTAGTCAAAGATAACACAAGTAAACACAAAATGCAGTTTTTAAATGAAGGGTTTTATTATTTAGGGAGAAAAAAAAATCCAAACCTACATGGCCCTGTGTGAAAAAGTAATTGCCCCCTGAACCTAATAACTGGTTGGGCCACCCTTAGCAGCAATAACTGCAATCAAGCGTTTGCGATAACTTGCAACGAGTCTTTTACAGCGCTCTGGAGGAATTTTGGCCCACTCCTCTTTGCAGAATTGTTGTAATTCAGCTTTATTTGAGAGTTTTCTAGCATGAACCGCCTTTTTAAGGTCATGCCACAACATCTCAATAGGATTCAGGTCAGGACTTTGACTAGGCCACTCCAAAGCCTTCATTTTGTTTTTCTTCAGCCATTCACAGGTGGATTTGCTGGTGTGTTTTGGGTCATTGTCCTGCTGCAGCACCCAAGATCGCTTCAGCTTGAGTTGACGAACAGATGGCCGGACATTTTCCTTCAGGATTTTTTGGTAAACAGTAGAATTCATGGTTCCATCTATCACAGCAAGCCTTCCAGGTCCTGAAGCAGCAAAACAACCCCAGACCATCACACTACCACCACCATATTTTACTGTTGGTATGATGTTCTTTTTCTGAAATGCTGTGTTACTTTTACGCCAGATGTAACAGGACACGCACCTTCCAAAAAGTTCAACTTTTGTCTCGTCGGTCCACAAGGTATTTTCCCAAAAGTCTTGGCAATCATTGAGATGTTTTTTTTAGCAAAATTGAGACGAACCTTAATGTTCTTTTTGCTTAAAAGTGGTTTGAGCCTTGGAAATCTGCCATGCAGGCCGTTTTTGCCCAGTCTCTTTCTTATGGTGGAGTCGTGAACACTGAGGCAAGTGAGGCCTGCAGTTCTTTAGATGTTGTCCTGGGGTTTTTTGTGGCCTCTCGGATGAGTTGTCTCTGTGCTCTTGGGGTAATTTTGGTCGGCCGGCCACTCCTGGGAAGGTTCACCACTGTTCCATGTTTTTGCCATTTGTGGATAATGGCTCTCACTGTGGTTCGCTGGAGTCCCAAAGCTTTAGAAATGGCTTTATAACCTTTACCAGACTGATAGATCTCAATTACTTTTGTTCTCATTTGTTCCTGAATTTCTTTGGATCTTGGCATGATGTCTAGCTTTTGAGGTGCTTTTGTTCTACTTCTCTGTGTCAGGTAGCTCCTATTTAAGTGATTTCTTGATTGAAACAGGTGTGGCAGTAATCAGGCCTGGGGTTGACTACAGAAATTGAACTCAGGTGTGATAAACCACAGTTAAGTTATTTTTTAACAAGGGGGGCAATCAGTTTTTCATACAGGGCCATGTAGATTTGGAGTTTTTTTTCTCCCTTAATATAGTAAACCTTCATTTAAAAACTGCATTTTGCGTTCAATTATGTTATCTTTGACTAATAGTTAATGGCTTTTGATGAGCAAAAACATTTAAGTGTGACAAACATGCAAAAGAATAAGAAATCAGGAAGGGGGCAAATAGTTTTTCACACCACAGTATACGTGGACAGAAATCAGGAAAAAATATATAAATAAATACATAAATTAATTTAATTTGGAGTTATTAGGTCCAGGATGAAATGACATTTAATAATGTAGACTTTCCATTTACGTTTAATTTTGTGTTAAATGTGTTTCCATGACATGGAAAATTCCACTGCACAAGTTGAAGGTTCTGTTCAGACAAATTTTGACAAACTATTAACTGGAAATGTCCAGAGCGCTGAAGTCCAAATAACAACCCCGAAGCCAAGTTCAGATTCGGGTCAAAATCCAACCTACTTCATCTAACGGTTGCCTGTACTTTACTAGTTCAGAGGAGAGAAAGATGGAGCGAGATGGAGTGAGACAGATGGACAAATTAAGAGACAGGAACAGAGTTTAAGAAGATGATTGATAGCGAGTTATCTCTGACGTTAACTCATTCTCGTACGTGCTCTTCAGGAACACATCCAAGCCCCATGTGTCTGTGTGTATATATGTGTCCCTGCTGGCCAAGGTCATGTGTGTGTGTGTGTGTGTGTGTGTGTGTATGTGTGTGTGTGTGTGTGCACGTCCCGCTCGAGGTCTCAGCATCTCAAACTCGCTGCAGATGTCTGGAGTTATGAGGTCAGGGATGAAAATTAAAGAACAAATTCTGAACAGGAGCGAGGGAGCAGATCGCAGGAGAGCAGAGGAGGAGGAGGTGAGGGAGGCAACACGTCCTTTAAGGAAGGGTCAGAAAAGGGCAAATAGCATATGGTCGCTTTAAACAGACTGATTAGAGCGCACCGCCATTCAAAGACAGGCTTCTGACCTTCCAGTTCTGCATGATGTGAAGTAACACACACACACACACACACACACACACACCAAAGTAAAAACAGTTCTTTTTTTAACAATAAAAAAACATTTTATCATTATTTTAACACGCTACATCCATAAAATTTGTTCTGATCATCTTTACCTCTTTGAACACTTTAGCTTTAGCTAGTTAGCTTAGGACCTAATATACAGTACTATGATGATATCACATGATCAGCTTTGAGACTGTTTGGTTAGATTTAGGTTCCGTTATATCGAATATGTTGTAAATAAAGTCAATATACTTTAAAGGTAAACAAATACTCTGTATGGTGATAATCATTGCTGACGTTAGTTTGAGTTTTATATTTTTATGTTATCGAAATGAAAAAAATGTATATTACTTCATAGTTCTTGAAAAACATGCTCTTTATTTTACTATCTAGCGTACTTAGCTACAATCATGCTAGCTACGTTCACTAGCTCTCCTAAATCAAATTGCGCAATTATAACCAATATGGTCGTCCACTTGCTAGCTAGCGGACACATGAGTGTTGTGATGATGTCATGTGATCACATTTGCAGGAGGTTTGTAAGGTTTAACTTTAGCCCCGCCCCTTTTGCCCTAGTTTCAGACTTTTTACTTTATTATTATTGAAAATGGCGGCGCGGTGGTGTAGTGGTTAGCACTGTCGCCTTGCACCTCCAGGGTCTGGGTTCGATTCCCCGGCCAGGCTCAATTCCCGTCTCTGTGTGCATGGAGTTTGCATGTCCCCCCCGTGCTTGGTAGGTTTCCTCCGGGTACTCCGGTTTCCTCCCACAGTCCAAAGATATGCAGGTTAGGCTAATTGGCGTTCCCAAATTGCCCGTAGTGTGTGATTGGGTGTGTGAGTGTGTGTATGTGTGTGTGCCCTGCGATGGATCGGCACCCTGTCCAGGGTGTACCCCGCCTAGTGCCCGAAGTCTCCTGGGATAGGCTCCAGGTCCCCCGCGACCCTGAACACAGGATTAAGCGGTATAGAAATGAGAAATTATTATTGAAAATATTATTTAAAAATGTAAATAAAATAAATAAACATATTGAAAAATGTTAGCTGCAAAACAAATATAAGTTATCTTTGCAGTTGTTGATCACGGGCTTAGATATTTTTACATTACGTTTTTTATTTAATTAAATTTTTCAAATTATCATGCGTATCATATTAAATGGAAGCAATGTGTTAAATATATGTTTTTTCACTTTCATTAGCATTAGAATTCACATTAGAAGCATTAGAGTACCTGTAGAAGTCCTAACACAGAACTTTTATTCTTTGTATCCATATTATGATCTGTATATTGCATTTTTTTTTTTTTTTTTTTGCTACACTATCAGCATTAAGAAAAACAGTCTGATTGCAGCTCTCCATGTTGCCTCTTTATTAGCTTTCAGCCGTCTCCTAAGTGGGTTATTTTTTCAGAGGATTTAAGGCTGGGGTCATAAATGCTGACCCGGTGAACTCGTGCCGCTGTGTTTGCTGTTTTCCTGCCGTCAAACCTGGACTGATCTACTCCAACCTGGGCCTCTCATCTCACCAAGCATTGCACAGTCAATTTCCTGTCCATAAATCATCCTTTATTCCAGGCTCTGACCCTGATATATAATTCTTTTGTGTCGTCTTAGTGCATTAATGTGTACATTATATCTCTAGGATGATGCAGAGTTACCAGCCTACAGCAACTTAGCTTCGATTTTGCTTCCTTGATATATTTTCTTTGTTTACCTGCTGCGGAAATGTGTGGGATATGATGTGTGGGAAGATTTTGTGCATATCAGTGTGGCTTAATCCAGGCCAAAAATCAACCAACAAAATGCATTTTCTAAACCTTTAAAATATCAGAAAGGTCACACGGACCGATATGCAAACAAGGCAGACACTGAAAATAATCCTTTCAGTTAAAAATCACTGGATCAAATTCACACATTCAGTCATTTACACACCAGTGCACACCTGAATTTCCCACTAACACACTGTTACATTCTTCTCCATCCTTCTCCTCGCCTCATTTCCTACACACCAGAACCTTGTTTTTCTAATAAATGTGGCCGATTTGTTGCATTTCATATGACTGAAGTCATGCGAAACGCTATGATTGCTAACGCTCGCCGTCATACGTAACTTTACACGCCTGTTAATTAGCATGAATTCTTGTGAATTTGAGATGTTTTTAATGACCTCAACCTGCTCACTGTTTCAACATACTGTACAAAAACAGCATCTCCACAGGAACCTGAGTAGTGAGCGTATTAATAAAGATAAACAAGCAAATAAACAATGCTTAAAACATAGCTGTGCGTGTAGTTTTTTTACATTTTTTTATTGTAATAGTAATTGTAAATGTTTGCCTAAGCTAAACAGAACTACAATTTTCAACGGATTTTATACCACAGTATCAAATGTGTTTTTGTTTTTGTTTTAATTTATAGATTCATGTTGGCCTTTGTTTTTTAAATTTTCATGTTTAATATTTGTTTTGTTAAAGGCATTTATATTAAACACAAATATTTCACCAAAGATAGATAAATTTGTGTATGTAAGTAAAAAACTATTTAAAAGTATTCATATAAAGATTCATATAATTTAAAGTTGATTTATAATTTAAAGTCGCGGTTAAATAACTCAGTGTTTTACTTGATTTAACAATCTTTTGCAAATACCAAATTTATTATGTAAATGCACACAAATGATTTACAGTACGAGTACTTTCGCCCTGACCTAATTTTAATTGTATTCGAGTGTGATCTCACACACAGAACAACTCCAGAACAACTAAGATTTTTTTTTACGAAGTTTAAAAAGTAAAATACGGATAAGCTGCGATTCATGTGAAATATATGGATATAAAAAAAAGTAAGAAAAAGAAAACAGGTTTTACAAAAAAAAAAAAAAAAACTTGTAATAAAACAAACATCTTTAACTAGAATTAGACACAAAATCAGTAAATACATGTTATATAAATACATGTTATACATGTTAAATAAATTCATTTAAAATTGGATAATTTTCCTAATTTGCATTTCTGCATTTTTCACAGATTCAAACTAAATAGCTTTTTAATTTCCTGTATACATTTTAATTTTTGTTCTTAACACATTATCCTGATTACATGTTGGTCCAGTCTCAGCTGGGAGTTTTCCTGACCTTATACCGAAACTCTTCTCTTCTTTTTCCTTTTGTTTGTCTCAGTTCAAATCTCTGTGTCATTTGTTTCTGCTCTTTATCTTGTCCATTTAGGATGCAGCTGTTTTACTTCCTAAGCCCAAATTCCCATCTGAAAGCACTCTGTCTATGTGTGGTCACATCCGTTAGCACTGAACCCTGCTGTATATCTGAAATATGTGAAGGGATATCTTTTTATAATCAAAGATCACACGACCAGATATGTGAACATACAAAAAAGTGTAGACAGCAATAATATTAATATTTTAAAAGCCAGAAATGTAATGTAATGTAATGTTAAACCATTTCTCCTGCATGTTTTATAGTAAAAAAAAAAAAAAGAAAAAAAAAGTTGTGTTTTTTTTTATTGTAGTTACAATGCAAGCAAGATTGCCAATTTGTTTGAGTTAATGGCTGATATTCAACTTGAGGACTCTCTGAAGTCAAGATCGCACCTCAATCAGTCTTTGTTATTGAACCTATTTAGAAAATCTCACAATTTCAGGTTTCCATGAAAAACAAACCTTGATGAATGAAATGGAGGGAGATTTAAAATAAAAAAAGATCCTGGCATGATTTGATTAAGAGACTTCGCGGTGCTCATTAGCTTTGATTGGAGAGCCGTAGCATTGCGTTGCTGTGGCACTACTGAAACCGTCGCCGGGTAAAAATGCGATCATGTTTGTTAGAGTTAATGATGCATCATGGCTCGGTCTTTTAACTTGCGGATGATTTATTGCAGTTGTAATGTTTTTACCCTCCCACACGTGGTGTGTATCCTCGAAGCTCGCTCACACCGTTCAAAAGTGAGGATCGTGAGCAGAAATACGATGGAATACTTATTTTCATAGACGGAAATTTTATGCTGTTTTTAAAACGGTAATACTCTGTATTTGCTTCTTTTCAAAACTCCGTAGTGAATTGACATGACACTTTTCTTAAAACAGTCCTCTCTTGTAAGAAATACTATTTTGTGAATTTGGCTTTAAAGCCACTCTTTTTTTCCACTCTTGACATGCCTGTAATGTATTCTGCGCTAAAAACACTATTATCATTTTTTCATAGACGGGACTCAGAGGCCCTGAGCAGCCCATGTGTTTTAGGTTAGAAGCGCTCGTGTTTTCGCCCGGTGATGTCTGTTCCCTGGGAAATTCGACCCAATATATTATGACTAATGGTCTTTTTATTTTCAGAAAAGCCAGTATTAGATGTTCACCACAGTGCTGTGAAGTTCATCCCAGTTTGTCAGAGACTGGTGCTTTAACGCACCTCTCAAACCCGGTCATTAGGCGATAACTTAAATCAGGTGTCCTTGAGCTGGACTCCAGTCCAACCCTTCTGATTGTCTCATAAAATTCCCACTGGTTGTGTAAGCATGTCACGGTCCGGCTCTTCCCTAGAGATTCATGCTGTTTGGAAATTGGGCTCATTCTTATATTAACCCCACGACCCCGGAGACCGAGAGGTCACGATTGTAGACACCTAGGCGGGCTCGAGTAGCTAACTGATGACCGGCGCGAAGAGCCAGGAGCATGAAAAGATAAACAAAAGTAGGGCTGCGTGATGAATATCAGCTTGGAGTGAGCGGCGGTTCATAAACGGGTGGCGTTAAGCCATTAGACCACGTCTTGACTAATGATGGGACGAACGCAGAGGCTTTAAACACCACTTTTAAGTGATTTCACCTCGACCTAAAGCCGGAGAAAACCATCTGTGGTCCAGAGTTAGGCGTAATTGTGATATCCCCCCACCCCCTTCCCCCTTTAACACATCTACTAAGTCTTAACGTACGTTTGGATGAATGGAATCAGGTTGGGAGTTCCTGACTGTAGAGATAATTCATAATCCTATGATGCAACACATCTGCTAAAATGATTTCCGAATAAAGTCAGATACAATTTTTAAGGGTTTGTTCCAAAACCCTCTTTTTTTGTGGTCCGCAAACAGAATTGAAGCCTCGGATGCAGAAAATTGGAAAAGTCTGTCTGACTTTCTGAAGGCCTGTTGCATGACTAGTGGTATTTTCTCCTATTGTTACTGAAAGAAAACACTTCCTTTTTAAGAATCTCCAGATCCCCTATCAAAGACAAAATATGCTCTCCAGAGAGTTCATGAATTGTTTTGGTCTTTTCTAAATTTGAATATCAGAATGACACATTTAATCACATTCCTTGTGTAATTGCCCCGTTGATGACTTCTGTCACATAAAAAAAGGAATAAAAGAAAATTACATATAAACAATTTCTGCCACAGATACTTGCTGCCTAAACAGTTTTACTTTTAAGTATGCAAGTTAGTTGTACTATAGCTAAAGAGTAAAGGAACCTGATCGCTACTGGTTTAGTGTCCCACAGTGGCGTCTCTTCAGTTAACGGACTTGATGTGTTTTTTTCTGACTCTGGACGCTCATAACCCGATCACTTTTATTTCCAAATAGATTCCTGTAGCATCAGGCTACTACTACACTAAGAAGCATGACCTAAAAAGAAGGGGAGATTTATTTATTATTATTATTATTATTATTATTATTATTATTATTATTAGATTATTTAAGAGTGTTTTAGCTACTTAAGCAATTTAAGCACTTTCTACACATGATAAGACTATGCTTTATTCATTATGTGGGGAATTAAACACTCCATGTTGTGTTGTTAGGGCAAAATAATCAAAGACCTTGCATAGTAAAGTGTTTTATTGCACTTACACTACAAAATTTGAATAGAAATAGAGAGGCTTTGTAATGTTCACACTGATTTTGGTAAAAACCACCCTTAAATACAGTATAATGCAATATAAGTGCATTTACATAGTATTGTCTATATTAAATTATCTGTACAGTATTGTTCTTGTTCTTTTGATAATAGCAAATATATTGATATCTTGAATATGGAAAAAAATATAAAGTATTATAAAGTGCAAAAGCAGGATTAGTAGCAGGATTTCCTGATAATCTCTGTGCCGTATTCTGTGTAAAATACTGCATGAAATATAATAATATGCTCTAAGTATGTTGATTCTGAATATATTAGTTCTTTAATGGTGTCATGCCGTTAATGTTTGTTCAAAGTTACACATGAAGAGACTATTTTTATTACTGTATAAAATAAGACAGGTTATAAATACAATTTATTCTAAAGCTTGAATATAATGACTGACATTACTAACGTCATTATTTCTACCTGTAGTGCAAATTGATTAAATTTAAAAAAATAATACACACACGTTCCTCAGATGAATAATTTCCCTCAGGTGGCCTGAGACCCTTGTCCAGTTGTGTATGTTGTACTTCTGTTTGGTTTTCGTATAACTGAAACATGCTGCGGGGCTTAACTATGGAGTTTGTTTTCTCTGGCTCAGGTTTTCCTTTAAAGCTGGTTTTAATTTGTGAGGCTCGTAAGGCCTTAAAGTCACTCCTGACAGCTTTGGGGAAAAAGAAAACCCGAAACTGGAGAAGTTAAACGTTGATGAGATGAACTTTTGGGAGGAAAACCACCGCTGGCTGCACTTTAGTAACAGGTTACAGCCTCTGACATGCATGTAAAAATAATTAGATAATAATAATAATAATAATAATAATAATAATAATTTGATTTTAATAATAATAATAATAATAATAATAATAATAATAATCTGTTGATTATACTTCGTGAATAGGGAAGCAATGTTTTATTCTGATGGGGTCTGGGAAAGTTCCGTAAATTTATAAAACAAGTGCATAATTTTTGCATAATTATATACTTATTGCACAACACCGACCAACAGGGCAGGCTGAGCCCCAATACAGCACACGTTCTCTGAGACATCGGAGGCCAAGCATCACGTCTTTTCTGCTCCAATTGGACACAAGCAGAGGAAGCTTTATCTTTTCTCATTTTGAATTAGTATCGCTCTAGTTTCTCTCTACTCTAACAAGATAGATGCATGGAACGCCCATGCATTATTTGCCAGTGTCTTTGTTTCTTTGGTTAGTTTTGTTTATTTTCCTTCTCTAGGTTGAGCGAAAGGTTGATTAAGTCCCCCAAGCCACCAGGGGCCAAATAGGAATTGGGGGACTATAAATATATACGTACAGTCTTGCACTACTGTAGGTAACACTGGTTCAGGCAACATCCAAAGCATATTCGCCTGTGGTCCCATAAAATTACAATAGAGTTCAGAAATTCTGATTGGAGAAAAGAAAGTTCGCAGTGCAACACGTTTATCTCATGTCTCAAACTAATTACACTATCAGGTGTAAAATGACTCAGTGCAAAATCTAACCTATAATGCATATGTCCTAATAGTCATTTTAATAAACACTTTCTGTCATTCTATTAATTTGACCTTTCCCTGTGCACACATAAAACTTACTGTGTAACTGTGGATGCTTTGATTTGGAAGGACGCAGCTTCCGATCACATGTAGTGCACGTCACTTGAGTGTATCTTTGTTTAATTTAACATATGGTGTTCACACAACGTACAAATTTCAAAACATCTTATTTCATATGGACAAAATAATTATTTATAACAACAGAGTGCTGTCATGAAGTGGACTTACAACTGATTTTTTATTATAACAGCAAGTGATAATAAATGTTTTATTCCACTTACACCACAGCGGCTTGTGTTTTTTTTCTCACTTATTTTATAGCACCTATAAATTTTTTTCTCTTTCTTTCTCTTCCTTGAAGTTTCTCAGAAGTGTCTAAAAGTTTAAAACCTAAAGCTTAAGCTCCAAGTTCCTGAAACTTGAGCATCCTTCCATAAAATTTCACCCTATCAATTGTAATCGTGATCATGATGAATGATTACTATTCATTATATTATTCGTATGGCATCTACTTTAGAAGTCACTGTGTTTGAGTGAATACTATGGAAATGATACATTTATAAAAATCTAAATTATAGTCAGAGCTGATGTTATGGAAAATTATTTAACAAATCAATCAAATAACCAAAATCCAGAATTTAACACCATTAAGTTATGAAACATCAATATGAACCAGGTTTTTTAATATAGTGAACATTAGTCACAGTTTTTTCACTTGAGTGAACTTGTTTGATTTATTTTGGCTAATGAGTGAAAGCGTTGCATGTATGCTGTGGGCCTGGCCAGTTCATACAACACGTTATGGAAATTAACAATAAAATTTCTTATTTGAAACACGATCCTTATGTTTTTTATCCATTCCGTGCTCAGATTAAATAATTAATTAATTTCGGCCATCTACAAGAACGTTCTTTAGCCTGTGAATCCATGCTTATGATTTAGTGCTTAATATTCTGATTTCTCTTCAGCTTCATGTGAGAGGTTGCAGAGTTTAACGGTGGGAAATGCGCAGGAATTCGCATAGCTGCATGTTTTCTGACCTAAATGTGTTTTCTATTAAAATTGTAATGTTGCTCTGTGAATACGAAACACGCTGTTACATGCGATTAACGAGTGTTTGGAAGTTTGACGCTCAACGCATGAACACTGGGGGTTTCATATCCAAAGGAAAAAAAGCTAACACTGTTTCAAATGTTTTTAATATTGTATAGGAAATAAATTAATTAATTAACCCTCAAGGAGGGATTTTCTGAACCATTAGCAGGCTGTGGGTAATTTACCTGAAAATATGAATATTTTACAATGTGCAGAAATAAGTTAAATTCTGTTCTGATGAATGGTACTCAGATTTTTTTTTTCTGAGAGAATCCTGAATGTATTTTGCCTATTATTATTATTATTATTAGTAGTAGTAGTAGTAGTAGCAGTAGTGATGGTGGTAGTAGTATACATTTAATCTTTTAAAAACAGTTAAACACTTTAAAACAAGGCAACAAAAATGGCGCGAAATTAAGATTTGTATTATATTATTCGGAGTAATGGTGATGGTGGTAGGACTATAAGTACTGTAAAGTAAAGTAAACAAAAAAGTGAAAATCCCCTCCGATTATACTATGCAGTTACACTTTAAAAGAAGGCATTAAAATGCCGAAAATTTTGAAATTTTATTCCTATTATTATTATTATTATTATTAGTAGTAGTAGTAGTAGTAGTAATTGTTGTTGTTGTTTTAGTATTGCTCAATTATTGATAATCATGCATTTGTGTTTATTTTTTTCCTTTAAAAAACAATATTCAATATATTTTTATGTAATATAGTTCTATAACCTAAATACAACTGACCATATTTAAATAATAACTAATGTACATCTTGCCTATTTATTTATCCTACCTTCTTCAATAGACTGGGAAGTAAAACACCCTAATAAATAATCAATAAATTGGATGTACTGTTGTCTTTAAAAATATATGTGTATAAATTTAAATGTCCAGATGCATTAGTATTATTTGCTACTATTTTATTTAATTGTAATTAGATTAGTGTTTGGAAAATGTGTGAAGGACCTCTGGACCTTTTTTGGCTTCTCTGCTCTAGATTAAAATAAGAATAATAACGATGATGAGGGGGAAAAAAGAAAGACCAAACGTTTTAGACTTAAACTGAATGTTAGACGAGGATGATTTATGATTTATTTATTAGGAAAATAAAGGAATGTAGTGCGGCACGGGTCTGAGACTGAGAGGAAACTAATGATGACGGAAAGTCTCCTCAAATCCAGCCTGGGTAATTAAAAGCAAAGAGAGAGAGAGAGAGAGAGAGAGAGAGACATCTGGACTGAATCAGTGTGTCTTTGATGCAGTTGAAAGTGATTTTTTCCCCCCAGAGTGCACACCGCGCCGGAGTCTGACATGCAGACCGGTTTTCAACATCCGCTGTGAAAGCCAATCTCTCAACAAGAGCAAAAACATTTTACTGTCAAATCAGAGGTGTGTGCTGACACACACGGCCTGCTTTATTAGCCTTATAATGTCCTGATCACTCAGCTCACGAGCTCCATCAACACCAGCGCACAGCTTTTAGATAGATAGATAGATAGATAGATAGATAGATAGATAGATAGATAGATAGATAGATAGATAGATAGATAGATAGATAGATATCGAAGGAAATTCAGCTTGTAGGTGTGATTGCACACTTACATGTGGTCAGTATACACAGGGTGTGAGAACTGACCTGAAGTTACAAGTGCATTGCTACACTCTAAAAAATGATTCTGTGGCCTTGTAAATTTCACAGTAATAAACAGGTTATGTTACCTTAATAAAATCTCTAAAAGTCACATACATGATTGTTTGAGTTAGACAAATCAAAATAAATGCCTAAAAAAACTACTGTTCTGTTTGTCTTAAATTTACACTATAATTTAAGTTTATTTCACAAATAGAAATTAGTATTTGAGTAACTGAATTATATTTTTAACAGGCACTTAATATTTTTGATACATTTCAATCAAAATATTTGGTAATGGAGTAATTAATGCTGATTAGTTTCAAGAACTACAATTATCACTCATTCAAACTCAATATTCTTTATGTTTAACAAGAAAAGCTTAAATAATTGAGTAAATTGCCCTGCGCAAGTGCTCATGGTTAATCTGGTGTAACATCAGATACAAGAAGGCTGTGAGGATGTGAGAATGGACATGAAGCTCCTGGAACATTCCTTATAAATCCTGGTGAGTAAACAGCTAACACAAGTTACTGAAATAATGACTCTGTCTGTCTGTATACACAACTTTATAGTGTGTAAGTTACTGTTCTGAATCCTGTCACAGCCGAGCTACATAGCTAACGATAGCTAGCAACAGGTCAGTCCTGGTGTTCAGTGTCATTTTACTTGTTTGTTCCAACCACCGAACTGCTCAGGTAAAGCGGCGTTAATACAGACACTTAAAATCTGGTGTAAAAGGAGAAATTTAACACCGAGCCGCGTGCGCGTGCATGTCCGGGTTTCTCGGTGTAACCGGCCGCGGTTGTGCCGCAATATTTGAATTTCTCCCGCCGAATGTGGTGATTTTGCGCAGCCAACCGTCACTGTGGCGATGATATAAAACTAGCGTGTTCAAATAATTACCGCGTGTGTACCGGGTCCACCTCACACACTGAACCGCGAGTCTGCTCGGGTCACTCCGACACTTTAAGGAGGAAACGCAGAACAAAGCAGATTTAAACAGCAGAAATGAGGTGCAGTGTTCGTACTCTGGCACTGTTTATAGACACCTGGCAGTGTTTTATCCGTTACTGTATGTGAGTATTTATAACATGATTAAACACTGAGCAACAGGAAACGTAAATGCATCAGCCGTGAGTCCAGCAGCAGTAACACTGCAGAGAGCAACAGCTCTGAGTCCAGTCCAGCCCCGAGTCCAGTACAGCTCTGAGTTCAGTCTCAGTCTCATGATGTACAGCACTACAGACAGGCAGTTTGATTAGCAGTATAATGGTGTATAGCTTTGTTTAAAACAATAGAACTTCAAACCTTTTACTCAAGTTAAAGTCATAAGTACATGCCGTTCTAAACTTCTAATGTATTTGAAGTACAAAAGTACTACAAGTACTTCACAAACATAACCATGTACTTAAACATTATTAAAATGGCTGTTGATGAAATAAATGTTCTAAGTAAAAGTACATTTCTCTCAGAATTATAAATGGGAGAAATAATATAAAATTAAAACATTGAAGTGAAATATGTTATGTATGTTGTGATATGTAAGTATTTTTAAATCATTTTCGTGAAACGTTATATATTTTCAATATCTCTTTCACAGCACCAACACCACTAAAGAAGAGAAGTTGAATGGAGATGAAACATGAGGTAAATGTCAACTTTTTAAATGTTTCAGAAGTATTAAATGTGTAACCATTGAATCCAAGATAGAAATTGAAACAAGGCTGGAAATATTTCACTTTACCTATTTTTAATCCAGAATATATTGAATCCACTAGAATATACAAGATTTTCCAGTAACTAAAGTAAAAAAATTATATAGTTGATTATATAATTTATACAAGGGCCATTCAAGTCAAAGCGGGACCTTTAATTGTGCGGGCCAAGGGTAGCTCAGTGGTTAAGGCATTGGACTACAGTTCGGAAGATCCCAGGTTCAAACCCCACAACCACCAAGTTGCCACTGTTGGGCCCTTGAGCAAGGTCCTTAACCCTCAACTGCTCAGATGTGTAATGAGATAAAAATGTAAGTCGCCAAATGCCTAAATGTAACAGAACACACTTATTAGAGTAAAAGCTCCCTTTATTTCTCTCTATATTTCTGTCTCTATATATGAGGTTGTGCATTGTTCTGCAAGAGCAAAACGCCTTTGGTGATCAAAGCAGTCTGTTTTTTGTAAAAGCATTCCACTGAAATGTTCACCGGAATTTTACCAGCAATGGGCTCTGTAAAATTCCCACTTTGACTTGAACACCACTCATAGATCAATGTGATGATGTATATACCGTAGTAACAGTCACACTTGTACTGTACTTACTTGTATACTATCATTCCTTTTTTAGGTGCCAGCTTATGGGATGGCGGTGTAAGCTCTGCACATGTGTTGCATCATCAAAAGGAATTTCGATCATTATCGAGTGAAGCATGGTACTGTTGATCAATGATATTCAGTGTCCTGTCTTCATTTAGACTGTCATTGCTTCTTTAAGACCTGAGAATGTCTGCACACACATTTGTATGGATCCCACAGTTTGCAGGAAACTGAAGTGTGAAGGTCTGCAATCTTTCAGATGTAAAATGTGACTGTGATTCTATTCTAATACAAAAGTCTAGTTTCCACATATTAACTGTATAATATTTGTGGCAGAAGTATTGTTTGTGAGACTGTTTAATAATGAGATCAATTCAGCTCATTGTTTATGATCTTGTTACATGTCATTTGCAAAGTAAACCAGATTGAGTTTAGACGTCATGTCTTGTCAAATTTGGCAAATAAATGTTTAATTAAAATGGTAATGTGTGTATTGTGTCTTTGTTTACAATTAGTTATGTCATTAGATACATTAACCTAAATTGAAAAAAAAAACTTGATTAAAAGCTAAATATGTGTAAGGTATTAATTCTGTGATAGACCAGTATGAATTAAATTAATTTAAAATAAGTAAATGTAGCACATTTGTTTGTTAAATAATAGTCTAATTTTCAGTTTCTTCTACCTTCCATTTCAATCATATCTACTCAATTATTTTACTCATTTCCACTTAGGGTAACCTTGCATTAACTTATGATTTTCATTACATTTACTCAATTTTGTACATTATTGTACTAAAAAAAGTTATTCAGGTCTACTTCATTTTTTTACTGAATTCATGAAGTATATTTTACACGATTTTTTTAATTTTAAGATTGATATTGATATTTTTAAGTGTAAAAATGTTTCACCAAAAAAATTGAGTACAGCACAGTTTTATTTTTTAGAGTGTAGGAACAAATACAGTAACTGCTATATATAGCATATAAATAAAGCACATAAATCACATGTTTTTAAAAAAAACTAATAAATGAAGTTAATTACAGTACAGCCTTGATGTGCAATTTTATGTGTGGCAACGTGACAACAGTGCAAATAACTTAGTGCAAAGTAGTATTTGTGCAAATAACTTTGTATTTGTGCAAGGAACATCATGAAATCGAGTTATACTTATTGTCGTTATAGCTCCTTTACACCGACACATTCATTCATTAGGCAACATTTGTGTTAGATTAATAACAATTGTGGTTACATTACTTTATAGAACATCTGTTTAACATCCCCTCTGTGCTAAATTAACACCTACTGTACATCACTGACCTAAAGACCACATTAAACAAATTGTCGCACTAACTTTATAATCAGCATAAAACATTTACTGTTACTAAATAACGTGTTAATTACTCACGCTATTTATTTATTTATTTTATCCCACCAGCAAAATACACTCACATACACACACACTCAATTAGGAATCGTTTTCTAACAACAAAACCAACGACGACGATATTAATGTCCCAATAAGGGATGACTAATCTGTTAAACAACCTCACTGTGATCACTTAACATCTACACTACTCAGTTAAGACCTACCTGTCAAAACACGTAATTAAGTAACAGGTAAATTACTCACACCAGGGTTTCATTTTTAGCAAATTGTACAATGTTAAACACACATACATTCTCCAAATAGCTCACTTAACAACGGCGTAATTCATTTGGCTAAATATGATATATTTATTAACGTATTGACAGTTGAACTGATTTCTTCGGTGGACATCTGTTAAACATTTCCAGCTGTGCTGAAGTGACGCTTACACTTTACTGAAACAGTAAACTCCAACATTAAACACATCGTCGCTTAAATAATTTCATAATTTTGTATTGAATTAGCACCCTGGACAATTTCAAACACGCAATATTCTACATTTCAGAAATGGCCCGCTTAACACTTCCGCATTTATTAATTGGGCAACATTTGTGTTAAATTAATGACAATTATGATTACATTGCTTTACAAACATCTGTTTAACATCCACTCTGTGGTGAATTAACACCTCTTATAAATCACTGACGTAAAGCTCGCAATAAATTCATTGCCGCATTAACTCTATAATCAGCATCAAACATTTACTGTTATTTAAATAACGCGTTAATTACTCACACTAGGGCTATTGATTGATTGATTGATTGATTGATTGATTTGTTTTTATTTGTTCGTTTGTTTATTTTGCTAAATTAGCTGTTGTGGTTAAATTAAATAAATTTAACACGGTCCAATGAGCTTACTGAACACCGACGCGTCAGTTGGGTATTTAATTAATTTTCCTATTTAGCTTATTATACTCTTTATTATTCTAATTATCACCTGCATTACTCAATTATCTGCTACAAATCACATCTGTGTGAGCAGTGTGTCTCTCTCTCTCTCTCTCTCTCTCTCTCTCTCACACACACACCGTACTCCTAAAAGTGCACGTGAAAATCACGCATACATGAACGACTCATGTAAAAAAAAGTAAAAAAATTTTGTTATCCATTTCATTCTTTCCTTCCTTATATTCTGCCTTTCCTTATTTCTTCCCGTTTCTACTGTTTATCCACTTTATTCTTTTTCTACTGTTTTTCCACTTTTTCTTTTTCTTAATTTTCTTCCCTTTCTCTTCTTCTTTGTTTTTTGCCTTCTTTTTCTCCTGTCTTACCCTCCTTTTCCCTTTTGTCATTTCTCTTGTGACTTATTAACGGTTAAGTTTTGCTCTCCTTCTTTCTATTCTGCCTTTACATGTGCTCTTTCTTTCTTTCTTTCTGTTTAAGCATATTGAAACGTTACTGTCAGGACTGAGGGCTGCTGTATAACAGCATGATTAATCGTATATTAATCGTGATCAAGGTTTGTTTTTTTAAACAAATGAAACAGAACTAATCTCTCTCTCTCACTTTCTTTCTTTCTCTGGGGGGGGGGGGGATAACTGAAACAAAAAGAAAAGAAAAAGCGGAAGTTCTCGTCTGTGTCTGTGTGTGTGTGTGTGTGTGTGTGTATGCGTGCGCGCGCGCGGGCACATTACGGGGTGGGGAATCGTCTGCGCTGTCTGCAAAACGTCAGAAACTACGTACACAACTTTGCCACGTAATTAAGGCTCCTCGTTCGTCTGTCCGTCAAACTGAGACTCATTCACTCTCCAGCCGCCGAGCAGAGTGCACTGAGACAGAGAGAGAGTGTGGAGTGTGGTGTGGTGTTTGTGGTGTGTGTTGTGTATTGTATGGTTTGTGTGTGTGTGTGTGTGGAGATCATCATCATCATCAGGGCTCATCAGAGCTGACTCTCGGAGACTCGCGAAACTTTCTGACAGATGTTGAAGAACCCGGAGCGGGAGCGCGCGCCCTGACCCGGAGAATTGAACATCTGGAGTTGTCCGGAGAAAACAGAATCGGATTCATGAGCATGTTTCGGATCTGACAGAAGACAGGAGACACGACACACAGAGAGAGATAAAACTGTGTCCTGAGTCTCTCCCCAGCTCCCTGAGAGACACAAAGAGACAGAGAGAGAGAGACAGAGAGAGAGAGACAGAGAGGTCCATGCGCTCCCGGAGGCTGTGCGCACTTCATTTCCGCTCTTCAGCCTGTTGTTGAGTCATGAGTTCTGGTTATGCAGCGCATGTGATGGACAGAGCGATCAATCTGGAGCATTTACACGCCAAGACGAATTTTTCCGTGAGCCACTTGCTGGACCTGGAGGACGCGCGGGAGATGGCCGGAGCGCAGGCCGAGGAGAGCAGCGCGGAGGCGGGCACAGGAAGCCTGGAGTCCCCGGGGCTGACCAGCGGCAGCGACACTGCGCAGCAAGACAGTAAGAGTCTCGGTCCTGCTCGGTTCTGCTCAGCAGGGCTTTACTGGACTTAATTTTTTTTAAACTTACATTGCTGCGAAAGCAATTCTAGTTGTAAATTAAAAAATATATTAAATGTGAAAGAAAAACAAAGCGGGTAAACAAGAATAACAACAATAATAACCAAAACAAATGTATCAGTAACTGAACAGTAGTAGTAGTGTTGAATTCTGACCAATTAGGGTTCTGACTAGTTCATTAGGGCTTTATTGGCATGAATGTTATTGAAATTGGCATGAAATTGTTTCCAAAGCAGTTAAAATTGTTAGATTATATGAAAGAAAAAGAACATAGTGGGTAAACAATAATAACAACTACAGACAACAACAACAACAATAAAAACCATTAGTATTAACAACAAGGACACATACAAAACATACTGTTTATTAATACATCAGTAACTGAACAGTAGCAATGTTCAATTCTGACTAGTTAGGGTTAATGAAATATTATCAGCAGGGGTGTTCTCCTAAAACTATTCTCAGTTTTTCACTGAGTTGGATAGATAGTGGATAGATCAAAGAGTCTCTCTCTCTCTCTCTCTCTCTCTCTCTCTCTCTTTTCTTCTCTCCTCTTTCTCTCTCTCTCTCTCTCTCTCTCTCTCTCTCTCTCACACACACACACACACATACACACACAAACAAACTCTCTCTTCAGTTCAATTCAACAGTGCTTCATTGGCATGAATGTTATATGTTAAAAAAAACAACAACAAAAAAAAAAACACAGCGCTGCCAAAACAATTACAAATGGTAGATTGCATTTTAAATAGCATGATAAAATATTAAATATGAAGGAAAAACATGGTGGGTAACGCATCAATAATCAGTAACTGAACAGTAGTAATGTTTAATTCTGACTAGTTGGTGTTAAGGATATTCAGGGTGTGTGTGTGTGTGTGTGTGTGTGCATGCTGTGTCAGCAGTGGGGCCTTCTCCTAAAATTATTCAGAATCTTTTCATTATTTGTCAATTTGGCTAAATAGATAGTAGATGGATCAATGAGTCTCTCTCTCTCTCTCTCTCTCTCTCTCTCTCTCTCTCTAGATTTAAGATTTAATATTCAAAGGTATTTTATTGACATGACAGATATTACCATTCATATTGCTTAAGCTAAAAAATATGACAGGAAAAGAAGAGGAGTAGATAGATCAAAAAAGTATAAAACAAAAAATAAAAGTATATAAATACAGAAAATTTAGCTCTGCAGTCAAAGATAAAGTGGCACTTGTGAAAATTATGTCTTACTATCTGACACACACACACACACACACACACACTTATTTCCTATCAGAGACCTGCACAAATCTAAAAAACAAAGAAAGAAAAAAAAAAAAAAAATATATATATATATATATATATATATATATATATATATATATATATATATATATATATATATGAATGTTTTGTTATCAAAACATAAGGGAGAAGTTCAAAACCTCCTGTGCTCAGACATGTTATTACACTAACACAACCTTCACCACACACTTCATGGAAATCAGAACCGCAGAGTGTGTTTTCTTTCCAAAAGTGTGTGTTTTGTATTTATATATGCGAGAGTTGTACTTAGCAAAGAAACAAATCATAGAAAGGAAGAAAACTAAGGAAGGAAGAAAGTGATTGTAAATACATAATATTCCTATAATAAACAAAATGGAGCACAGATTATACATGATAATTGTACCAGTTCTTTCTCTTTCTTTCTCAGGATGAATGACCAAAATATAATAAGTGCTAAATTGAAGACTGCTCTCTCCCTCCAAAAATTTGAATTAAAAAATGGGTTCTCATTTTATAAAGAAGCATTACGAATTCTTTTTTTATGGCATTCATATAAAAAGGTAAGTATTTGTGTCACAAAGCCAATGTGTCACAGATTAATAAAAAAATCAATAAAATGCTGATGCACATGCTGATGATAAGTATAATAACTTCAAATTGGGAAATAAATAAATTAAAATAACTTTTGGGTAAAAAAAAACTTTTTTTAATTTAATTAGTGTACTCTTAAAACTGAAAGGACATTTTAAAAAAACATTAACATTTTGTTTTCTTTGTTTTCTAGAAATAAAAATTACATAGTCAAAACGACCAACGCGAGTAAATCAAATGATGGTGTGAACACAAAAACAAATCACAGCATGTAAATGAATTGTACAGATAACAGAACTGTTTGTAGAAAGCTGTGAGAAGCGATACTTTAGAGTTTGAAGCGATCACACATAGCCAGGACGTCCATGTATGAAATAAACACAGCTCAAGCAGCAAAGAAATCGACAAACAGACTCTTCAAGTGTGATTAAATTTCTCCAGATTGTAAAGAAAAGGCTTGAATGTGAATGTAGATCTTTTTTTCTACTTAAGTAGGTGTGAGCAGATGAGGATGATGATGATGAAGTCTGAGTGTGACCTGAATGAGGCAGGATAGGGCTGAGCGATATCAATATGACGAGAATACATCAAAACTGCGATACATTATATCACAATGAATATCTTTTCTGAAATATTGCAACAGTAATTTAAATGAAAGTGTTTTATAACTATATCAATGAAATAGAGAAGGTTTTTACACATATTTATTTATTTATTATTGTCAAAGCTTCCATAGATAAATGACACAATTACATAAGGTATGATCATTATTTATATATTTGTTAAAAATATATTTTTTTCAACAGTTTTGCTAACACTTTGTCAGCACACTATTTTAGTAATGTACCATGTAGCAAAATATTTTTTGAGGATCACGATATGATGCTTTTTATCAAATCATAAGCACTTTTATACTGTGCAGACTGTGTGGAGGCTAACTCAGGGATCAGGAGCTGATTATACATTTGGCATTTGTGACTGTGCTTCATATATGGATACTTGATACGACTCTAAAACAAAGAACGACCAGAATAAATTAAACAGAGCAGTAGGGGTGTGTTTACATTTAGATCTGTGTTTTGATAAAATCCTTAGAAAACTCTGACCACAGGTTCCCACGTGAGTCACCTGATTTACAAACGGCCTCACAATCTACAACATCTTTATTGCTTTAAATTCACAGATAAATCTTTAACGTAAGTCTAAAGTGTTGAAATTTAATAAAAGTACTCAAATAACCATATGTAAGTGAAGTGCTTATTCTTGTAACTCATGCGAGGCTCATAACATGCATGACCTGAAAAACTGTAAAGTTTAAAGCCAATTCTCTATAGCTGTCATGTACAGTAAGTAATAAAGTAATAAAAATTTTTTGGGGAAAAAAGTGAAATAAATTGACAATATGAATATTGCACTCATTATGATGGATGTATGTTGTGTTCTACAGTTATGAATTAAACAAGCATATACAACAAAACAAAAAAAAATGTAAACTTTACAGCATTCAGTTGTAAAAAAAAAAAAAAAAAAAAACAATTATAGTTATATGCAACATGTTTAAAAGTTATCTTTGCAACTCTGATGCTTTGTAGGATTACAGATTACTATTTAGAGAAATTTTGACATTTTATAAACAAGAATCCAGTAAACACTGCCAGGTAAGATTTAATATCACATCTGCATTCACACCTAAGACATTTTTTTCCCTTCGGGTCATCAAAGCAGGACGAGGTAAGTTCAGAATTTTAACAAAATGTTGAGTTGCACAATGATAATTTTCCTACACATCCTGGTTGTAAACAGTTGTATACTTTCACATCTTGTACTGTATATACAGATAAATATTATCCACCAGATTTGCTCATTTATCCTAAGAGATTTTCACGACAAGTGGGAATTGAAACTTTCTAATCTGTACCTTTAACCACTGAGTCCCCGAGTCTCCGCTTGACGTCCCTAAAGCGTATAAACTTCACTTTAAATTTCCAAAATCTTGTCCAGTCCCTCTCCTTGTTAAAATCGCGTATAATTTTCACCATGCTTTCTGCTTCCTGGTATTTTATTGTAAACCATCTCAGTGCTCTACTCTAACCGTGCAACTGTTTTGGAAAAAAGAAAGAAAGAAAAAGAAAGAAAAACAGCAATTTAGTGTAAAATAAAAGAAGTCAAGACTCTCCATGTTCTTTAGGCTTATCTCACCCCTGATACTAATAGGGCAATGTTCCTCAAAAACAGTGAGCACCGAGTGATAAGAAAACAACATAAGAAAACGCTTTTGTCAAGATACAAAAAAATACCTGATTTTTTTTTTTTTTTTAATATTGGTTACAGAATGATTTACAAGCTTATAGTGCAGTGAATCAGCGCTTCATATTTTGTTTTGTGTTTAGTGTTTATTTCTTCATTATAGTTGATCATTCATTTGTTTCTGTTTCTTACTTTAAAAAATCTATTACATTTAAATAAAATGAAACAAAATACATTTTAATTTAATAACCTCAGTCATAAAGAATGACAATTGTTTCCACTTATTTCTTTCTCTTTTCTTCTGTTTCCTTTCATTCTATCTTTCTTCTCTTGTCCTCAATTCTTCCTATTCCTTCCCTCTTTTTCTTTCTATTCTCTTTTTTCTCATTCCATCTTTCCTTCTGCTTGGCCGGTAAGAGAAATGGGAGGGTTGTATCAGGAAGGGCATCCAGGGTAAAACCTGTGCCAAGTTGTGTGCGAATCAGATGGTGCACTATGGCGACTCCTTGATGGGCCGAAAGAAAATAAAAAATCTTTCCCATTTTTTCATTTTCCTATTTTTTTTATCTCTTAATTCCTTCTTCTTATTATTTTATCTCATTCTCTCTTTTCCCATATTCCCTCATTCTTTCCCTCTTTCTTTGCACTCAGCTCCAGATCTGCTGATTCATTGAAACAACAGGATTCAAGAAAATGAGCACAAACGCGCTGTACTTGTACTAAACTAGGATTTACAGCCTTACATCTGGAGAAAGGAACAAAACCGTCCTTCACTGTGTTTTATGAAGTGTTTGTTCTTTATGAGTGTACTCATCTTCTGCTTTTGTAGTGTTTAAAATGACACACTGATTCAATCATCATTTAAATTTCACATTAAAATTTAAATCGTGTGACTTTCATGACCTGCCGTTTATATCCTTCCTCGCTTAGAAAATTACCCCAAATGAACCCTGAACCTGAACATCTAGCACTGATACTGAAAGTAAAAGCATCAGGACACTAAATCAGCACTTTATTTACGGTGTAGTAAATGTAAAGCTTAAACACTAACTTTGTGCCAGACACCACAGCACACCCCCAAAGGCCCTGCGGAACCACACCCTAAGGGCTCAGAGCCAAAAGTGTTAATGAATGGTTTTAATGTTATGGCTGATCAGTGTGTACTTATACTGGTGTTCAGAACAAACCATTAAAACACAATCATTAGGGCTGGGTGGTACGATTATAGTAAACTACTATGAACTTGTTTTTTAACTCATTTACAAAACTTAAAACTTACAGTTTTCAGTCAATTGAAAATATAAAAATTAAAAGTAAAATTAAAGTTTTAATATTACATGGAAATCGAGGTCCTTACCAGCTCTGTGTTAATGTAACAGGATCCAGGATGTCGTTTAAAATGTATTAAGAAGTTTGTTTTTATCTAATTTTTTCCTTTGCTTTTTTTTTCCAATTTCAACCAGATGTGGAAACAAGTACTGAGAAATGATACTGTAATCATGTGATGAAATTTTTCTTAATTAAAAGACAGACAATGTCCTCAAGAGAACCTGGAAAAGGAGTCAGTTTTAAACGCACTGACGGATGAAAAAGTATTAGAGGGGAAATGAAGGGCCTGGTACGAGTCTATAGTTTTGTCTACGAAGATGGTTTTATAGTGTAAACTGAAATGTGAATAAAATGCATGAGAGTTTAGTCTGTTGACGTGTGTGTAAAGTGAGTGACTGAGAGAGAAAGTGACGTCCTGGATTTGTAGCGAGTCATTTGAAGGTATAAATAAAAATGTAGTAATTGAAATGTAATAATTTTAATTGGAAATGAAATTAAGTAAAAGAACAAGTGTTCAATTTTATATGACAAATGCTACAAAAGAAAACTTTTTAAAATGGTTTTAACTATTAGGATATATTGTAATAAGTACTTAAAGTCACATGCATATTTATATTCCTAGATTATTAAAATATCACATTTTCCACTCAGCTGTAACTCAGGTACAGTTTTTATCATCTCTCAGTATGTGTTATGGATCTCAACATTACAGCTGGAAAAACTGCTCAGTTTTAATCCCAGTGTTTCTTCACATTACATAATTTTTTATGTGTTTTATTAGGATTAACGGGATACAGTTTTCATAATGATCTAACTACACAGTGATACAGCAGCTACAGTAACTCCTGACCGTTACACTAGTTTACTAGCACTGAGAGAGATGTGTGTGTCACTTAAAACCAGTGCGGTGTAAAGAATGATGCTGATAAATAAGTATAAGAGCAAGCAGTCTTAAAGTTTACAATCAAATATAAATATGCAAACAGATTAGACCTGAAGTTATAATGACATAAAGTCGACAAGATTATAGGTCCGTTTTCCTTCCTTTCCATCTTTCTATATTTAATTTCTGGCTTATTTCCTTCCTTCTCTCATTCCATTCCATCTTTCTTTTTCTTTCTTTATTAATTCATTCTTTCTGTCCTTCATTTTTTTTTCTTCACTTGCCTTTCCTTGCCTTTTCACTTTCTTACTTCATTCCCCTTATTTTCCTTCAGAATGCCAGGGCAGAGAAGGTACAGTACAGTAATAATGAACTAATAACTAATAAACGGAATAAATAACTATGTACAGTATGTATGTATGTATGTATGTATGTATGTATGTATGTATGTATGTATGTATGTATGTATATTCAGAAGTCACTGTCTGGTTTGGGACGGCTACAGTAGTTAAATTACACACCCGGAAACAGAGTACAAATTGTATTCACATTATATGCTAAAGCATCTTTAAGTTAATGGTTTTGAATTAATAGCACTCTTAAAACAATTTCAGTTTATTCATACAGAAGTTATTGTATGGTTGTTCCATTAAATATAACTAGAAATGGTTATAAAAAGATGACCTTTTAATGCAAAAATTATTTCTTAGTCATGTTTAAACAGATGGATCTCCAGAGTGCAATCACAAACAAACTTGAGGGTGAAAAAATTTAGATTTACCCCCTACTGTGACCTCATATAAGAAGAGCCCGCCCACCAGATTGTTGCTCAGCGCTTCAGTTCTCTGGAGGGGCGTGGCACAGCAGTAGCTCATTTACATAAACACTGAAATTGAAATGAGAAGGAGTTTCAGGTATAAAAAACAACAACTACAACAACAACAACACATTATCTGTGGGGTATTTCAGCTTGAGCACTGATACTCACACTGAGAGCTGTGAGAACAATTTAAATAAATGCAATAATTGACAAATATATTGCACTATAAGATGAATAAAAGACTCCAGGACATGGTGTTATAGACACCATGCTGTCACTGATTATTTTCCTGTAGCAGTACAACATGAAGCGTTATTTTTTAAAGTATTTATAAAATTATAATATTATGTTATTATTATTTAATTCTTATTTTAATGTGTATGTGTGTTTTCAGATGAGCAGCTGAACTCAGAGGAGAAGAAGAAGCGGAAGCAGAGGAGAAACAGGACCACGTTCAACAGCAGTCAACTGCAGGCGCTGGAGCGGGTGTTTGAGAGGACGCATTACCCCGATGCCTTCGTCAGGGAGGATCTGGCGCGCAGGGTTAATCTGACCGAGGCTCGCGTGCAGGTTAGTGTCCCAACGTAATGACTAACGTCAAAGTGTTCACCAAGTACAGCACGAGGGATTGTCCTACTTCAGATATACACTTTCTTATAATTTAGTAACCCATGTTCCTTCACCTTCTACAGGTCCTTCTCAAAAAATTTGCATATTGTGATAAAGTTCATTATTTTCTGTAATTTACTGATAAACATTAGACTTTCATATATTTTAGATTCACCACACACAACTGAAGTAGTTCAAGCCTTTTATTGTTTAAATATTGATGATTGTGGCATACAGCTCATGAAAACCCAAAATCTAAAAAAATTTGCATATTTCATCCGACCAATAAAAGAAAAGTGTTTTTAATACAAAAAAAGTCAACCTTCAAATAATTATGTTCAGTTATGCACTCAATACTTGATCGGGAATCCTTTGGCAGATTCTTGTGTCTTGTGTCTCTCAACTTTCTCTTCACAATATCCCACAGAATCTCTATGGGGTTCAGGTCAGGAGAGTTGGCAGGCCAATTGACTTGAGCACAGTAATACCATGGTCAGTAAACCATTTAGCAGTGGTTTTGGCACTGTGAGCAGGTGCCAGGTCGTGCTGAAAAATTAAATCTTCATCTCCATAAAGCTTTTCAGCAGATGGAAGCAGGAAGTGCTCCAAAATCTCCTGATAGCTAGCTGGATTGACCCTGCCCTTGATAAAACAGAGTGGACCAACACCAGCAGCTGACATGGCACCCCTGACCATCACTGACTGTGGGTACTTGACACTGGACTTCAAGCATTTTGGTATTTCCCTCTCCCCAGTCTTCCTCCAGACTCTGGCACCTTGATTCCCGAAGGACCAGAGGTGTCAAGTAACAAAGTACAAATACTTCGTTACCTTACTTAAGTAGAAATTTTGGGTATCTATACTTTATTGGAGTAATTATTTTTCAGCCGACTTTTTACTTCTACTCCTTACATTTTAAAAATAGCCTCGTTACTCTATTTTTATGATCAGAACGCGCAATCCCCCACCCGGTCGCATGATTAGAACGCGCACAACGTCCGCCCCCCCACCCCAGTCGCATGATAAGAACGCACACAACGCCCCCCCCCCCCTCCTCGTCGCATGATCAGAAAGCGAGACCTTAATGCTTTTGTCGCCCCTCACGATACTTTTACTTTTATACTTTAAGTAGTTTTGAAACCAGTACTTTTAAACTTTTACTTAAGTAAAAAGCTTGGGTTGATACTTCAACTTCTAAAGAAGTATTTTTGAACCCTAGTATCTATACTTCTACTCAAGTAATGAATGTGAATACTTTTGACACCACTGCAAATGACATGCAAAATTTGCAACCTGTAGCCCATTTCCTGCACACGCCTGTACACGGTGGCTCTGGATGTTTCTACTCCAGACTCAGTCCACTGCTTCCGCAGGTCCCCCAAGGTCTGGAATCGGTCCTTCTCCACAATCTTCCTCAGGGCCCGGTCACCTCTTCTCGTTATGCAGCGTTTTCTGCCACATTTTTTCCTTCCCACAGACTTCCCACTGAGGTGCCTTGATACAGCACTCTGGGAACAGCCTATTCGTTCAGAAGTTACTTTCTGTGTCTTACCCTCTTGCTTGAGGGTGTCAATGATGGCCTTCTGGACAGCAGTCAGGTCGGCAGTCTTACCCATGATTGCGGTTTTGAGTAATGAACCAGGCTGGGAGTTTTTAAAAGCCTCAGGAATCTTTTGCAGGTGTTTAGAGTTAATTAGTTGATTCAGATGATTAGGTTAATAGCTCGTTTAGAGAACCTTTTCATGATGTGCTAATTTTTTGAGATTTTTTTAGGGTTTTCATGAGCTGTATGCCACAATCATCAATATTAAAACAATAAAAGGCTTGAACTACTTCAGTTTGTGTGTAATGAATCTAAAATATATGAAAGTCTAATGTTTATCAGTACATTACAGAAAATAATTAACTTTATCACAATATGCAAATTTTTTGAGAAGGACCTGTATATACGTATCAGAAATAAGTCCATGTCATGTTGTTGCAGTAAAATTCTCCTCCCTTACCAAATTGAGGTTGATTATTTTCCTGTAACAGCATGTCCTGATGAGTTTTATTCCTCTTACACTTCAGCCACTATTAAAGATTTTACTTATTAAATAACATATACAGTACTTTAATTTGTTCATGGTTTAAATGAATTTTAGTGAGTTCCTGTTATTACATGTTATAGCTTCCATAGAGGACCGTTCCCACACCAGCTCCTCTTGAATTTGAGAGGCTAAAACTAAATGAATATGAACATCCTAAAGCCTTCTCTGTGTCAGGAAACTTTAAGCATCACAGCTTTACCTTTGACTATTTCAGACACCAGAAACAAATAATAATAATAATAATAATGAAGGTCAAAGTCATATAATATAATAGTTAACGTAGAAAAAATGTGAATACATTAATATAAACCTGTCATTTGTAACTACACTAATGTCAGATCTGCTGTTACAGAAAATTAATCAACACCTTCTGTCCAATCAGAATCTAGAATGTAACCGTGCTGCAATATAAACTTAATATGTCACAAACATAATATCCCTTATAGCTGCGTCATTTGATTTATTAAGGTGTTCAGTGTTTCTTATGTGGTTCATGACTCTGAAGGCTCCTTTAATGAGATGGAAGGAATCTCCAGTGTCAGGGCTTTGTAAAAGTCAGAGGAAAAGCTGTTAACACTTAGGATAGAGGACAGTGTTCTCTGTGAACATGGTGATGCCAGAATAAACATCATACCTGTACTGTAGCTCCACTCAGATTCAGACAGGAGATGTGGCCTAAATTCTGTAAACATAATTCAGATGTTCATACAGTCACATTTGAATTGTATATGATTTTATTTTTTAAATAATCTACTTGTGTATTTATACACATGTATATATTTGAAAAAACTGGTAGCAGTGCTAAAAAAGCAAGCGTTAAACACTGAACGTGGCTTTACCAAGCAAGTGCATTTGGAAAAATTTGCATGTCCAATGTAAGATTTTTTTGTTGATTTTTTTTTTGTATTTGTAATAAGTGGCTTGATGAAATGATCATTTTACCATATAAAATGTTATACTGTATACCAGAATGTTCCTGCATATTAACAGAAGTTCGCAATAATTTTGCTATACATTTGGTATTTACATCAAGCTGCTAATCAACTGTGCCTAGCATGGGCTCGCTAATGATTTATTAAGCCAGCAAGGACAAATTAATTTACATTAACAATATAAAATTCACTAAAAACAATGTAACCTACTGTATTGATGAAACTCATTGTTAACGAACATCAGTGTTTTTTTCTTTAGTTTGTAAATTCAATTAAATTCAAATAAATTTTATTTCTATAATCGTCAATGTTGCAATGCAGCTTTCCAGAATTGTCCAAAAATATGAAAACAAATAAGAATTTAAGGTTATATATATAATTATATAATTAACATTCTCACCCTGATCATCAAGACAGACATAAAACTGATGATGGCACGGAAACACTCCCTGCTAAGTTAATATATTTTAGTCCTAAACTATTTACAGTAGCAACTGCAGTCACATGCCATAGAGGAAAAACCATCACAGAAATACAGTATTGAAAGTAAATATTCAAACAATCGAAAACGTTACAGGCTTTACAGTTACAGACAACATATAAAGTGGATGTCATATAAAACAGTATGAATACACTTCTGTTTGTTGTAAAGCCACATTAAGGTTGTATGTACTGTACTGTATTTCAGATTCCTGTATCACTGACAAATTCTTTGTCGAATACAAAGTCCCTCAAATATTTGTATGCACTACAGACATACTGTATAAATAAATAAATAAATAAATATCTCAAATCCTGTTATTGTATATTTACATGCATTTGTTTGTTATTCTGTCCTGCATATGTGGAGTGTTTGCTATCTTTTTTTCCATGACTGTAATCTCGGTTGTTTTCTCAGGTGTGGTTTCAGAACAGAAGGGCCAAGTTCCGGCGTAACGAGCGCGCACTGCTCGCGAGTAAAAACGCCTCGCTGCTCAAATCTTACTCCGGAGACGTGACGTCGGTCGAGCAGCCGATCGTACCGCGGCCAGCCCCGAGGCCGAGCGATTACCTGTCCTGGGGAAGCTCACCTCCGTACAGGTAACGGTAACGTCCTCCATCATACACAGCTTAGACTGCAGCTTCCTAATATCATCTAATATCCTAATCATCATCACATGTCCTCTTTAATACCACAGCCATGATGAATTCCTGAGGTTCTGATTGGTCTGTAATAACAGCTCATGTGCATACTTACACAACATTATATGTAACTATAATGGGATGAAAATGACCACATGTAAGCGAAAAATCTATTTATTATTAAACATGTTGTGGTCCACATTCAGTTAGATTTCAGATTATTATTATTATTATTATTATTATTATTGTTGTTGTTGATGTTGTTGTTGTTGTTGTTGTTATGCTCAAATCAACCTACCTGTTAAAACTTTGACATTTATGAATTATTTAATTTTGATAAATATATCTCCAGTCCAGAAACATCTCCATAATCCTTGAAGCAACACTTTAAAGCTAGCATAAGACATAAGTGACGTAAAATAGCGTTTTAGCAAATATGACAACATGACCCCCTGTCAGGGGTCAGGTGTAGCTCAGTGGTTAAGGCATTGGACTACGGTTCGGAAGATCCCAGGTTCAAACCCCACAACCACCAAGTTGCCACTGTTGGGCCCTTGAGCAAGGCCCTTAACCCTCAACTGCTCAGATGTGTAATGAGATAAAAATGTAAGTCGCTCTGGATAAGAGCGTCTGCCAAATGCCTAGATGTAGATGTACGTAGATCATGTAACTCGAGCCAACACCTTATTTATTACATTAATAAATAATGAAAAAATATAAAAATGTATGTAGAGAGATCATTTCCTAGAGATGGGAATCACCAGGGGCCACACAACACTATAAGTTTTTACAATTTTATAAATATACTGTGCCAATTTGATATTAAAATGTTCTCAGGTTTTGTTACAATTTTCCGAAATAAATTACTTCTCTCACACAGGATGTTGCCTGGCAATGTGTGAATAGTTTACAGCATGCCACCTGTAGTATTACAGAGGAACTGCAACATTTTGTCCCTCAAATGAAAACATATATATAAAAATTAAAAAAAACTCATTAAAAATGGATTTTGAATTGACACAAAAAGAATCACGATTACTAATTGAATGGATTTTTTCCCCGTGTCTACAATTATTCAATTATTTGCTAGCACAAAGGCAGGTTATCCTGCTAGCTATTGTTCCATGTAGCTAACATAAGGCTAGTATTTAACAAACTTTGTGGTTACTGGCTCAGGAAAATAATTACAAAACATTTAGAAATATTATTTTAGCGTGTTCTTTGTGGTCATTAATACATTCTTTCTATAATAAATAAATCACCAGCACGCTGTTGTGATTTTTCATGTATTTCAGATACACAGTTAAACATCAACCATTTAAAAATCTTTAGTGGTGTTTGAGTCACTCGTAATTAATTTCTGACTTTGAATTTCTTGACCTTTCCTCTTCAGTGCCATGGCCTCCTACTCGCCGTCCTGCGCCAACAACAACACGGTGCAGGGAGTGAACATGGCCAACAGCATCGCCAACCTGAGACTGAAGGCCAAGGAGTACAGCATGAACCAGGTGCCGACCGTCAACTGAGAGAAGAAACGAACTACAAACGCGGGCGACGTTTGGCACCGAGCTGCCACGATCCCCGACAAAGACCTTTCACACGAACGTTTAAAATGTGTGGACCCGAAGGCTCGGAAGAAAAACATGTTTTAAGAAAACTTCTAAAGCAGTGATTGACGTCAACGGCGGTCATGTTTTTGGCAGAGTGGGAAAAAACTCGACTCGATGTAACTCTGGAAAAACGTGAAATGGAAAGTGTGTGAGTTTACATTTGCCACGGTCACTCCTTGTGGAGGCGGCGTTACTCGAGAGCTCTGGAGAACGAAGCAGCTCCATGGACGAACTTTTTGGAATGTAGCAATGCAAATCCCACAAACATTCAAGGAGCCTTCAAGACTTTTCCCTGATTTCTCCTGGGATGTAATCAAGACCACGGCCTGGTCTGTTTCCTTTTTTTTTTTTTTTTTTTTTAGTGGGGGGAAAATTTACCCTTGTAATGAATATACTAATATTCTGCCTTTGGGTTTGTGTGACTGGCATGCATTTTAAAGGATGTCAAAACATGCATAGTTCTCTACACACACATACACACACATATTGTACATGCTTATGCATACACACACAGCAAACTTGTATACATTTCTTTCAAGAGTAAAAAATACTAGATACGGACAGGTTAAAAAGTGACCAATCAAACGTCTTAGACTTGAACATACAGCTGCACTGCACTGATATAAAACCACACACACCATCTGTTCCAAGATATTGGGAAACGTTTCTGGGCGTGGCCTGTATGCCTCCAACAGAGGTGGGTGTGGCCTACTTGCTTTTCAGTCCCAGTCATAGAGAACTAGGCGTGGCCACTGTGCTTGTAAGTCTGTGAGGGGGCGTGGCTTCTGCGTATGCAGTTCAAGCTCTGGTCTGTTCTTATCATTATCATTATCTGGTCTCATCCCAAATGAAAGCAGGTGTGGACTGTGTGTATTAGTCTAAGAGGAGGCGTAGCCTCTATATCTGGAGTTTAATTTCTTTTCATTATAATTAATCAGACATTGCTAGAAAGTCACGGCAAGCAACGTTGTTTTACAATATAGTTTATCATACAGTTTTCTTTTTGCATTACTTCTTTGATGTTGTATAATTGTCGTTTGTGCACTTCAGAGAAAGGCGAGGTGTGTATGGGATGAGCTTTAAAATATTTATATGTAAATACTGCATTAATAATGAACGTTCAGTGACGTAGCTGTGTATAAGCCCCAGTGAAGGAGGCGTGGCCTGTGTGTCTGTAAGTTACAGTCCTAAAGAAGGAGGCGTGGCCTATGGGTCTGTAAGTTACAGTCCTAAAGAAGGAGGCGTGGCCTATGTGTCTATCAGTTATGGTCCCAGTGAAGGAGGCGTGGACTGTGTGACTGTCAGTTACAGTCCTGGTGAAGGAGGTGTGGCCTGCGTATTTACAGTCAGAGTAAAGGAGGTGTGGCCTGTGTATGTGTCAGTGAAGGAGGTGTGACCTTTGTGCCTGTCAATTACATTGCCAGTTAAGGAGGCGTGGTCTCTCATTTACATACATCTTGCTTATATCATCCCTTTGATCACATATCTCCAAACTTCAAAGATCTACATCCCTAATATAACACAATAACTATGCAGTTCCTCCTGAATGAATGTGGCACAACATGTGTGTGTGTGTGTGTGTGTGTGTGTGTGTGTGTGTGTGTGTGTGTGTGTGTGTGTGTGTGTGTGTGTGTGTGTGCGCGTGTGCGAGGCTTTTACCTTTGCCTTTCTTTTTTGTATACAACCTGAGTATATCTGAATCTGTAATATTCTTATGCAATAAAACATTTGCAAGCAGCAGTGTAATGAAGAAGGATTCGTGTGTTGTGGAACATGGAAATTCTTTCCCTCCATTCCTCGTCTTTGATCGATCTGAGCTGTTTCAGGCGACAGTAATGAATATCACCACACTACTGTACATGCTTAGTTTCTTCACAAAATCTTACATAAAATGCACGCACCCTCGTCCTTGAACTACTCTTATTCTCTTCGGGGTCCATGCGCTTGTTTGCTTCCATAAGCGCTTTTTTTCTGACCATGTCTTTTCTTTTTTTTTTAATCATGTATCGTTTAAGTAATATGGTTTGTGAGTTCTTAAAAAAAATTGAGCTTGCTTACATTCTTTCTTTATCTCTCATCTTTAAACACAATAAAACCTCTACACAGTGACTCCACAGGACTTTATGTAAAACTCTAAATGTTCCTTCAGCCTCAAATTACCATCACCACCACCACCATCTCCTCCTCCACCGTCTCCTCAGCCATCTCCTCCTCCACCTTCTTTTCTTCCTCTAGAGCAGGAAAATGAGAGATATCGCTTTTCCCTAGTTGCCGTGAGATCTAACCAACATCTCATAACTCGACTTGTGTATTTGTTTTGGATAAAGATCGCAGAGGGAAAAAAAATCCTTTAAGGCTGAGGAGAAAAATAAGCTGTCTGGGCGCTTCCAGAAATCTGCTGCGGTGTTTTATAGCCTGATGATGGACTCCTCGGTGTTAAGTGCAGAACTCAGATTCATTCAGAGCATCGGCAAGGCCACGGCTGTTACATTTTTCCCCTTCTTTCTGTCGAGCAGGAATGTTTACTTTCAAAACACTGTGTTTATGGCACAGGAAGCACTCGTTGGAGTTAAAGTGGCCGCGGGGTGTTTTCTGAGCGCCTGACACAGGCTTGTTTATGTGCCTGGCGACCCCCTCGGTCTGCTGATTGCATGTGACCCCAAATGACCTTAAAAACAGCGGGGAACCAATAAAAGGGCTTTTTTTTAATGGGTGGGGGTTTGTTAGGACTAGGCAGTACGATCTGTTTAATTAGAGAAATTTTGTGTAAATTATGAAGGACAGGAAAGGAAAATGCTAACAGTCAGAGTGAAACGCAGAATTTCACCATTAGATGGCTAGAATTCTAGCAATAAAACAATGAGAAGTCATTCTGTTTACAGAGAACAAATGATACCACAGCTACGCCCTGTTTCTTTTAATTTTTATTCGCCGGACCAACTGAAGCAACCCCAGATCATAATACTGCCGCCAGAGGCTTGTACAGTGGCCATTATGCATGATTGCTTCATGCGCTTCCCTTCTTACCCTGACATGCCCCTCGCTCTGCAATACACTCAATCTCGACTACACAGATTTTCCCATCGCTCCAAAGTCCAATCCTCATGCTCCCTATCAAAAAGCTTTTTTCCCGATGAGTTTCATCAACAAGTGATTTTCTTATGGACACATAGCTGCTTAGTTCCAATCCTGTGAGTTCTCATCACATTGTGTGCTTATGGAAATGCTGTTTGGTTTAAAGCGTTAAAGTCTTCTCTGATCGCGTTCATGTTTTTCATACTTTATTTTCTGTGAAGTTGATGGTTCAGCACTTTCCTTCCAGGTTTTCATAATGTCTTGGGCAGTTCTTAACCAAATTCCACTCATGTCTGGTCAGTCTCCTTAGATGTCTCCAATGTGGCCCTTCCGAAACGCATTAAGATATTTTCTATGCCATGGGGATACTTCTTTTAAAACAGTTCTTTAAGAAATTAGATCAATCACATGGCACACACTACGTACAGGCAACTTGGGAAAATCAATTAACCTAGTTTGGACTGTGGGAGGAAACTGGACTACCTGGAGGAACCCACCAAGCACTGGGAGAACAGGCAAACTCCATGCGCACAGACCGGGAGCCAGAATTGAACCCAGAGCCTGGAGAGCCTAGTTAGCCAACTATCCCTATTTTCCCCTTTCTATATAATAGATACATTTTAACAAGGTACGATTCCAACATAAAGAACTAGAATAGTACATGACACTATTCCCCCCCTACCCCAAAAAGCGGAAAGCTCCACAGGGCTGCTCTGTGCCCACAGCAAGGGGACAAACATTGTAACTGCTACAGAATGAAGATATTTAGAGGAAGTCCAACAAACTTATTAGTGTTGGCAATATGACTCTGAAAAAAATAATAAAAATCAGTGTTCAATATTTTGGTTAGGAGAATTAGGTTGTTAAAAGCATCATTCTTGGCCATGTTTAGGAGAATGAAGAAGAAACACTTATTCATCAAAATATTAAATTTATAAGTAAGTGCCGTTCATAGTGCCCAAGGACAACATACTGTGCAGTTACAAAAAAACGCACACACATTAAATTTTGATTAATAAACTTGTTGTGAGACATGATCATTCCTGTAGTAACAAATTATTCACAGGGAAAAGTGGAAATGTTTTTAGCTGTTAAACTTTTTTATATATATACTTTATAACAGTTTGAAGTATTTTTTTTATTAAAATTATGTGTAAGGAGTCTCCAGTGTCAGAAGAAAAGCTATAAACAGGTCTTCTTACATGACAATAGGAAGAAACCTTGAGGGCAAACAGAGAACCCATCCTCATTTGGGGGATAACGGACAGATATGGTGGTGATTGATTTGCCGTCATACTGTGTGCTATGAAAGTTGAAAGTTCAGTATAATGCAAAAAGTGTTGAAGTTAATATAATCACATAGCCCTAGCTGTTATTGAGTACTACAAACCATAGAATGGATAAATGAAGCGCTCTTCTGTCATTTCTGGTGAAATAAAAGGCAATAAATAAGAAAATAAAACAACCAATCATTAGACAAGAACCATTTATTTCCATGATTTGCATGTTCCACAATTTTCTATCAATAGTTTTTTAATAGACTATTTCCACAACGTTCATGTCCAGACTTCCATCACACCAGGTTCACCCACGAAGCAAACTCACATTAAAGCCTGAATTTAGGAGAACGACTCCATTAAGAGACTCAGTATTTCCAAATGAGCCCCGTCTGATCCTTAGACTTAAATCATCCGTACATATTAAAATTCCTGTCATTATTCCAATAACGCCAGCTTTTCATGTGGCTTCGACCCTCCAGTCTGACCTGTTCCACCTGATTTCAGCTGGAATTTTTATGATCCAAAACGTCTACGAGCTAAAACTTTTCCCAAACGCTAGTCATCCTCGGAGGAGCCGCAAAAAAGCTGGACATTAACTTTGGAGTGGGAGCTGTTTCCTATTTCAACACAACCTCGTGCAACCATTCGTGTTCAGCTCAATGGGCCTTAAAGTCTTTTCACTCAGCGGTGAGTGGGATCGCTTGTAATGCCACATGGAAAAAGCTGAGCTGATGAGTTTCATTGGCACACAATAAAACATCATTTTTTACTCCAAATGGGATTAATAAAAGGTGATCTTTTTTAAAGCCTTACAGCGAAGTGATCTGATCATAGAACACTTTAGCGTTTAACTGAAACACACATTTCCACAATAGAAGACATTTTCAGAACAGTGGTTGAGGTTGTACTGTAAGGTTAGAATTTCGCAAAACATCTAGGGCTGTCTGATTAAAGGGGACTTGCTATGCAAAACAATATATATATATAAATGATTGAAAAAACTAAATATCCCTGTTTTTTGTGCTTTATTAATTTTGGTTTTGGCCAAAGCTTAAAAAAGCCAACTAAATTTGAAGAAGTTAGAATTTAGTTATAAATATATAAGAAGACCCTTTCTGACTTGATTGGCGCTGATCAGGTATTTGTTCTCTGGAAGGGGCGTGGCTCATAGCAGTAGCTCATTTACATAACACTGATACAGTGCATTTGAACGAGGAGTGAATAAAGGAAGCTTGAGGCATAAAATGTATTTCCTGGTGGGTATTTCAACATTAACACACACATATTGCGAAACCATTAAGACCTATTGTGAACACTATGTTAAAGAAATTCCAAAGAAGAAGGCAAATTCATTATGTCATAGCTTGCCAGTAATGTAGCTTGTTTTTGTTTTTCGACTTCTACTGTATTAATCAATGTTGATCCTCAGGAAGTACTTTTTTCTCCAGGGTAGGGTTCAGGGTATCCTTGCTAGCTTTACACAGTACATTTTTCAGGCCACAGACAAAATTGTAAAAGAACAGACTGGTTGTGAGACAAGGTCAATCATCTTAGAACATGGGATTGTCCTGAGGACAAGGACGAAGTGGATGAAAATCTCAGCGTGAAAGCACATTTACAATAATCACATACATTCCAAGACTAGTAATTCACCAAACTCACAAAATATTTAAAAACACACAATAGCAGTGATGGTGAAACATTAGCAGAGCATGCTAATGGACTCATGCTCATTGTGATAATGGTCTATCGTTAGAGGATAATCATCATATAATCACACATGGGGAACATGTTCTTGAGCGTTCTTTCAGCTAATTGGTTCAACTAACTAAACTATACTCGGAAAAAAGCTAATCAACTAGCAAGTGAACAATCAAGTGCCACATTCGTTGCTAAAAGTTGGGATGCTTTCAGATAATTTAGGATAATCCTTTGGATAATTATTTTACGCTAACCAACAAGACGTTATAAGTGTGGGGTTTACATGCTAGAAAATTTGTTAAGATTTTGAGTCTTGTATCCTCCAAACTGTACAAAGATCTCAAACACCTATGAGAGTGCCACCCGAGGTCTGCCTGAGCTAGCAAAAAACAGTTTAGCTGAAAGATAGATGATGTGCTCGCTAACTGCTGCTAACTTACAATGCTTACCACTAATGCTAACATACAAGGCTAACAAACTAAGTTATCTAACAAACACAATGGATAGAGGAAGAAAACTGTCAGGACATTTAAGGTAAGTAAGGTTATTATTATCTATTATAAAGTAAATCAATTATTATTCGATTGTTTTGTATTTTTGACTGTTCAGTAATTTATAATAAATTGTGTATTCTATGATTAAAACCACACAATTACGGGCACACACACAAATTCTGTGTCTTATTATACACAGCCACAACTTAATGATCTTGTTCCCATTAAGTCCCGCATTAGCCATGCTTTTGGACAGTGTTCCCATTCAATATAAAGTCGTTTAGGCAGGGTTGTGCTCCATCCAAGTGTGAGGTTTTCAGTTCAGGAAATTTCCCACCATCAAGATTCTGAAGCTGGCGGCCAGAAAAGTGTACGTTCAACCCGAACAAATGAGGACCTCGGCGGAGTAAAGAAACGGCTGCAAGATTACAAAAACGTCTCAGTCTCGGTCCTTACGTCCGTGTTGAAGAAGTGTGCGTGATGTTTCTCTGACTGTAAAGGCCCCATGTGGTTTCCTCTGCCCCTCTAGCCCTCCCCTCTTGAAGCCCCCCACGGCTCTGCGTCCATCTCACCTTTCAGCTCTCTGACCCCAAGTGTTTCCAGATGTCCTCCAACTGTTACCCCCAACCTAAACACCCGAGCTCAAACTCAGCAACACACAGGACAGACAGATCCACGGATGACAAGCGAGCGCCTCGCCCCCATCGGGACGCACATCTGGAACACATTAGGGAAGAGAGAGTGGGACAGAGAAAGAGAGAGACAGAGCCTGGCAAAATGCTACAATTTCTTTATCTGGTCTGAAGCCAAAAGTTCACTATCAGCTTTTAAACCATTTTTAATTATTGCTGTTTTACTCCATTTACTTGTTTTTCATTTTCTTGACTTGTTTGCTTGTTCCACATGTGCGTTACGAACTCAAAACAAAGAATCATTATGCAGTAATTCACATGAACTAACCTTATGTTCTTATCTACATGGATTGTTTAGATTTTTCTTGAGAATTCGAATAAATTACACAAATTGCAGTACAATGCACACTGTCAGTTTTGTTTGCACTTTATCACGTGTCTCCAATAATTTATTTGAAATAATCTCCACATCTTATTTATTTTCTCTAAAGCATCACTAGATCTTTACCAGTGTACCACCCTAAAATACACCACAATAGCATTGATTATAGACTATACACCAGTAAACCGGTGACAGGATGATGGCCACCTAAGCCTCACTTATGCTCACGGGCAGAGGTGGAAAGTAACGAATTACATTTACTCGCGTTACTGTAATTGAGTAGCTTTTTTGTGTATTTCTACTTTATAAAGTAGTTTTAAAAATCTGTAATTTTACTTTTACTTAAGTACGTTTTGTTTGAAGTATTGTAATTCGCTACATTTTAAATCATATTCGCTACTGAGTAAAAAAATAAATGAATGAAAATTATAAAATAATACAAATATTATGCTGTGTATAAATGCTCCGTTGCGCTGCGTGTGTGTATCATGTCCTTGTCGCGCGCCGCTCCAGACTCCACTCCAGGTTTTCTGATATCGGCATCTTCCTGACCTTACACACGGTCGCTTCCGCCCTGAGTGACGTCATCGACTAGCGCGACCATATTTAAACCGGAGAGAGACGCGGGAAAGATGAAAGAGGTTGTGATTTTGGCGTTTTGATATTTGGTTGTGTATTCTGGTTTGACTTGTTGCCTCCAATTGACTTTGATTATTGCTTTGTCCCTTTGGTTTGGTTGGTCTTTGTATATATTTGTAGATAATTTCACTGTTTTTGGTTTAGGGAGTCCGGGAAGGTACCTGTATTTTTGTTTGTGTGTGTGTGTGTGTGTGTGTGTGTTTTTTTTTTTTTTTTTTGCAGGTAATCTAGTTACTAAATATAAATACCATTTTGTTTATTATTTTGGCCTGGGTCCATCCTGAATCTGATCCTCCTCCTCCTGTTGTGTGTGTGTGTGTGTGTTTGTATATACAAACCTCATTATTTCATCAGTTAATGATTGGATCTAGTTCTTTCTGCCATATACCACCATTTCCATACAGTTATATATATTATAAATAGAACCCTGAACCAGTCTTTTGCTGTTTGGCCCTAGACTGGGACGTAACACCATATTTAAGTGACCACTTTGATTTTCAAGCACAACAAAGACGACAGCTTTATTATGCAAAGGTGTTCCTTCAGTTAAAAACAACTAGTTTGAGATTTACATCTGCTCATCTTTTTTGAACTACGCTAGAATGCCTCATCCCACCCCGCTGTTAAAAAAATTAAAAAGTAACTCGGTAACTTTTACTTTGAGTACATTTTTAATGAGCTACTTTTTACTTTTACTTGAGTAGATTTTTATAATGGTAACTTTACTTGTACTTAAGTAAAATTTCACTGAAGTAACAGTACTTGTACTTGAGTACAAAATTTTATTACTCTTTCCACCTCTGCTCATGGGGACCAAAGGCCAGCGAATCCGGTCCATCCCCACAGAAGAGCCAATGCAGCACAAATCACAGACCACACTAGGGCACCAAAACACCCAGTGCACCACAACCTGCTGCACAAAGAGCCCAAGGCTGCAAACCCAGCCCCCAAGCACCTCTTATCCCAATCCAATCAAGCATCCATGTGATGCTCCAATCAAACAAGTCCAACCCACAGCACCAGAAGAATCCCCTGCTAATATTCTGGTGCCAGGCACCACAGGACACCCCCAGAGGTCTTGTGGATGCCCCAAGGAGCCAGAGCTGCCCTGGTGGCACAAGAGGAACCTTTACAATATTGGATTTGTTTTGTAATGTTACTGTATGTTTGATTGGTGTACTGTATATTGAGCTCTCAATCACAACACCACATAGGACTTAACACTCACACGCTAGCACACTACAGGACAGCAGACTTTTTACTGGGACACACACATACTCTCACACATGGAACATTTGCACACCAGTATACTGTGAATTTGAACTGCAACCTTGCACACTATTCTGCACATTACGCACATTATCTTGCCAATAACTATATTTTATTTTAATATATATATATATATATATATATATATATATATATATATATATTTATTTATTATTATTTTTTTTTTTTATTAGATATTCTTTAATTTTTTCTATTTCATTCTACTATTCAATTTTCATTATCTTATTGCTTGTATATTATTTAAATGTAAAAGTTTTTTAATTCTCATACTTCGAACTTAAATGTTTTTTTGAAATAGTGAGGTCAACAGCAGTCATATAAGCATTTCACTGCATATCGTACTGTGTATGACTGTATGTGACAAATAAAACTTGAATTTGATGTATATTGATGTTTGATCATTGGGTGGAAATTGATCCCAGGCCTTCTACTGTAAATGATAAAAGTCTACCACTGAGCCATTTATGCTGTTACTTCAGTGAAATTTTTACATAAGTACTGTTACTTCAGTGAAATTTTGCTTAAGTACAAGTAAAGTTAACATTATAAAAATCTACTCAAGTAAAAGTAAAAAGTAGCTAATTAAAAAATTTACTCAGAGTAAAAGTTACCGAGTTACTTTTTTATTTTTATTTTTTTAACAGCGGGGGTGGGATGAGGCATTCTAGCATAGTTCAAAAAAGATTAGCAGATAAAAATCTCAAACTAGTTGTTTTTTAACTGAAGGAACACCTTTGCATAATAAAGCTGTTGTCTTTCTTGTGCTTGAAAATCAAAGTGGTCACTTAAATATGGTGTTACATCCCAGTCTAGGGCCATACAGCAAAAGAATGGATCAGGGTTCTATTTTAAACTGTATAGACATGGTGGCATATGGCAAAAAGAACTAGATCCAATCATTAACTGATGAAATAATGAGGTTTGTACACACACACACGCACACACACACCAGGAGGAGGATCTGATTCAGGATGGACCCAGGCCAAAATAATAAACAAAATGGTATTTATATTTAGTAGCTAGATTACCTTCAAAAATACAAACAAAAATACAGGTACCTTCCCGGACTCCCTAAACCCAAAACAATGAAATTATCTACAAACTGGGTTCCAAAAAAGTTGGGACACTAAACAAATTGTGAATAAAAACTGAATGCAATGATGTGGAGATGGCAAATGTCAATATTTTATTCAGAATAGAACATAGATGACAGATCAAAAGTTTAATCCGAGAAAATTTATAATTTTAAAGGAAAAATATGTTGATTCCACATTTCACGGTGTCAACTAATCCCAAAAAAGTAGCAATAAGAGGCTGGAAAAAGTAAATTTGAGCATACCGAAGAGCTGGAAGACCAATTAACAGTAATTAGGTTAATTGGCAACATGATCGGGTATAAAAAGAGCTTCTCAGAGTGTCAGTGTCTCTCAGAAGCCAAGATGGGTAGACGATCACCAATTCCCACAATGTTGTGCAGAAAGATAGTGGAGCAATATCAAAAAGGTGTTACCCAGTGATAAATTGCAAAGACTTTGCAGTTATCATCATCAACTGTGCATAATATCATCCGAAGATTCAGAGAATCTGGAACAATCTCTGTGCGTAAGGGTCAAGGGCGTAAAACCATACTGGATGCCCGTGATCTCCGGGCCCTGAAACGACACTGCACCACAAACAGGAATGCTACTGTAAAGGAAATCACAGAATGGGCTCAGGAATACTTCCAGAAACCATAGTCAGTGAACACAACCCACCGTGCCATCCGCCGTTGCCAGCTGAAACTCTACAGTGCAAAGAAGAAGCCATTTCTAAGCAAGATCCACAAGCACAGGCGTTTTCATTGGGCCAGGGATCATTTAAAATGGAGTGTGGCAAAATGGAAGACTGTTCTGTGGTCAGACGAGTCACGATTCGAAGTTCTTGTTGGAAATGTGGGACGCCATGTCATCTGGACCGAAGAGGACAAGGACAACCCAAGTTGTTATCAACGCTCAGTTCAGAAGCCTGCATCTCTGATGGTATGGGGTTGCATGAGTGCGTGTGGCATGGGCAGCTTGCATGTCTGGAAAGGCACCATCAATGCAGAAAAATATATTCAGGTTCTAGAACAACATATGCTCCCATCCAGACGTCATCTCTTTCAGGGAAGACCCTGCATTTTTCAACAAGATAATGCCAGAGCACATTCTGCATCAATCACAACATCATGGCTGCGTAGGAGAAGGATCCGGGTACTGAAATGGCCAGTCTGCAGTCCAGATCTTTCCCCTATAGAGAACATTTGGCGCATCATAAAGAGGAAGGTGCGACAAAGAATGGGAGAGCATTCCTATTTCTAAACTTGAGAAACTGGTTTCCTCGGTCCCCAGACGTCTGTTGAGTGTTTTAAGAAGAAGGGGAGATGCCACACAGTGGTGAAAATGGCCTTGTCCCAACTTTTTTGGGATTTGTTGATACCATGACATTTTGATTCACCATATTTTTCCCTTAAAATGATACATTTTCTCAGTTTAAACTTTTGTTCCGTGATTTATGTTCTATTCTGAATACAATATTGACATTTGCCATCTCCACATCATTGCATTCAGTTTTTATTCACAATTTGTTTAGTGTCCCAACTTTTTTGGAATCCGGTTAGTACAAATATATACAAAGATCAACCAAACCAAAGGGACAAAGCAATAATCAAAGTCAATTGGAGGGAAAACGTCAAACCAGAATACACAACCAAATATCAAAACGCCAAAATCGCAACCTCTTTCCTCTTTCCCGCGTCTCTCTCCGGGTTATATATAGTCGCGCTAGCCGATGACGTCACTCTCAAGGCGGAAGCAACCGTGTGGAAGGTCAGGAAGGTGCCGATGTCAGAAAACCTGGAGTGGAGTCTGGAGCGGCGCGCGACCAGGACATGATACACACACGCGGCGCAACGGACCATTTATAAAGCATAATATTTTTATTATTTTATCATTTTCATTCATTTATTTTTTACTCAGTAGCGAATATGATTTAAAATGTAGCGAATTACAATACTTCAAACAAAATGTACTTAAGTAAAAGTAAAATTACAGATTTTTAAAACTACTTTAAAAAGTAGAAATACACAAAAAAAATACTCAATTACAGTAACGTGAGTAAATGTAATTCGTTACTTTCCACCTCTGTAAATAGGATAATTACAAATTACCAATACAGTAATCCAGGTAATTTAAAACAATAGGAAAGATGCCAACCATGGCCTACCATCACAGAAAACATGCTACAGTACCTTGAAACAAGTATTAAAACATGAAACAGTCTAACCACAAAACTGAACTGTTAAACAGACTATGAACTTGCAAAACAACACAAACTAAAGCAAACTTGCTTCAGACTAGCTTCACAGCTAAACATGCTAGCCATGACAGAGTATCTTATCATGTTGAAATAAGCTAGCATTACCAATATCTCACAAACTATGGATTAATGTTACAATAAATAATGCAAACAATAAAACTTGCATTACAATAAGGAAGCTAAACTCCACATAATTAGAAATGACAATAAGCGAGAGCTGCTTTCATTTGGTACTTTTTGACATTCAGAATGACCTTGAAAGACAAAATCCTAGTGGTCAATCTCTCCAAAAATGTGCAGATAAAGTATTAGATTTAATTAAATCCAAGCTAGCAAGCTACAGTAGAAGGTGAGAATTTATAATCCCCAGTCACCCTCGATCAGCCTCCAGATTTCATCATTGCCCTAATTTTCAAATCCGCATCCATCACGGCCAACTTTCTGAAGCACGTCTCCATGCATGAGCTCCATGAAAGAATCAAGTCAAAGAAGCATCTCCGGTCTGAACAGAGACGTTGCCAGGCGCCAAAACTTTAACGTTTCCCAAAGAAAGCTCACCATGGTGCGTGATATTACAGAGCTAATCACGGTTCAGTGTAGGTAAATGTGCTGTAGAACACGGAGTGATCGGTGAGTGATGGTGAAGCCCGAACGTTCCACGACACGTCTGGGAAAACTCTCTAACACGGAACAACCTCTGCGTTAAATTCCACATCATTTACATAACAATATCGCTTAACGCACAATTTCAGGTGTGAAAGAGCTGTTCGGAATGAGTTTAATAGTAAGAGACACTACAGGGAAATCTTATTCTTTTAACTTTCCTGGTGACTTGAATACACACAAATGTGCGTACTAAATCATAGCGAAAGTCTTTTAGACTTTTAACGCTTTTACAATTTGTTCACAATCTACAGACGACTGCTTCCTGCAATCAAGAAAACACCAACTATGGTTCATAAATAAGTATTTTTTTTCAGTATACATATCTAACATTACAGATATTTCAAAGTAAGCATGTTTAATTAGTTTTAGGCTGGATTATTCCTTTAACTAGGATAAATTATCAGACAACAGTATATACACTATATATCAGTTATGTCAGCAAAAAGTAACACACAAACACACACCATACAGGATGGAGTCAGACGTCCAGACGACTGTTTTTGTGCTGTCAGAGTTCGTTCCCATGACACGTCAGGAAGAACTCTTTTCACCAACAGGTTCACATTTATAAATCACACATATTCACACTGACAGCCTGCACGCTAACCCTACGAACACTCTTCCCTCATAGGCACCCGGTCGCTTTTTTTCGCCTGAACTGTAAAGGAAACAACTCCACACTAAAGCTCCGGGAGAAGGAAAACACGGCCGAGCAGAGAACAGGGCCATGAGAGAGTTTTCCTAACAAAGCGGCCACATCATAAATCCGCAGAACGGTTCCGGGGAAAGGAGCGGTGATATTAATGCATCGGTCCCCGAGGTGCTACACGCCCTCCGCTCGGCCCTGACCAAGACAGAGAGAGAGAGTTCATTCATCCAGAGCGGGGAAAAGGGGCCGGACGTCGTGATTTTATCATAACATTGCTATTATTAATACGAAATCAGAGCTCATAGTGAAAGGGCCAGCCACAGGAACACATCGAAACTGGAACAGGGTCAGGGCTGTGAATGCTATGATAAGCTCACCGCATGGTATCAGGGGTATTTTGGTATTTTGCAGTATAAAATATAAGTAGTGTGTGTGTGTACCAGGTTTTTACTGTTACTTAATATAAACACTGTGTGTGTTGTGCTGTCATGGTAAGATCATCAGTCAAGCCCAGTTAGTGCTACAGAACGCACAGAAGTTTGATTCTTTTTCAGTAACAGCGCCTCCCCATGTGTTTCATCCCTCCGACACCATAGACGTTCTCCAATGACAGCAACTTTCAAATAATCAAAGAACAACACTTCATCTATTTATAGCATCACTTTTTCTTCTTTTTAAAGGTTGTAGTTTATACTCGTTTTAAACAATCCTGCATAAATCTTTGCGATCCCCAAAATGTGTTTCTTACAGTAAGGCTCCAGCTGGAATTCATCTCAGGTCCTGTGTTCTGGATGCATGATTCTCTTTTAGTTTCTTTCCTTTTTTTTTTTTTTTTTACTGAAACTTTATTTAGTTTTAAATAAACCCCAAACAGGATATATTTCAAACCAATTAGAATTCAAGGATCAGCAATTTCAGGCATTTCCCTTCTGCATTTTTGACAACAACAACAACAACAACAACAAAAAAACAGAAAAAATATATAATACATAGTATTTATTAATATGCTATTTACAAATTAAATAAAAGCTGAAGAAGGCTAGGTTCTGCGGTAACATTTAGCTGCTAACGTGTAACCTAGCCATTCTTAAAATCTAAAGACCGCTAGGTTAGCTTTAGCCGGTAGTCTCTAAAAGCTAACCTCTAAGCTCTACTGGGTAATCTAGCCATTTTTATGTAGACTAATGCTTTAAGTCGAGCTGAGCGTTGCGCTCGAGGAGGGTCTATTTGTTATATGAGGTCACAATAAGTCAAAAATTTTATTTGCTTGTTTAATCCCCATTAAAAAGTGGAAAACAAGGTCAATGTTTTGGTTGCTCATTTGAGACCCATCTGAATGTCTAAAAATTACTAAAAAGTAAATGATAAGTGACCTCTAAGTAACTTAAAATAAATAAACAAACAAAAAATCTGAGAAAAGTGTGAACTTGTCTGTCACAAAACTTCACAGCCTTTACGTCTGACACTGGAGACTCCTTCCATTAATGTAGCAGAAACATCACCTTTTAATAACCATTAACATATCAATGACTACATGTTATAAGTATAACAGTTACTATAGAAACAATAACCTATTAGAATGCGTGTATTCATTATCAATAAACATGGCAGAGCTGCGGTTATAGAAAGTAAATCAACACCTTCAGACCAATCAGAATCCAGAATGCAACAATTTTAACATCTCAATTTTGTTTTCTCATGACATCATTACAGCAGATCACAAATCCAAACAAAACATAGATGCATTGTACATGCTCACACTGAACACACTAAGACACATTAAATATTTTTTTCAAAAGTATGTACTCCCTACTGTATGTGGGCGTAGAGGGGGCTAGTGAGCACTGTTCTGGACCCCAATTAAAAAAACACAGCATATAAGGTCTCTGTGAATCTTGTACTGTAGGTTGTGCACAGATGCAGAAGATCACAGGTCCAGGACAGGGCTCTACGCATTATAACTGAACTGTCAAACACACGTCAGGACACTAAAGAAGGTTTTAATAGTCGACTTAATCGGTTCCACAGATACGAGAGCCATTAGCGTGTCCGTCTCGCACCACATCTGCCTTCAATTTCCCCCTGTAACAGCCCACCCTACATGTGGAAACGCAGTTTACTTTATCAATTAGCCATTAAGAAGCAGAGGAGATCGCTGCTGATAGCCAGCGCTAACACACTTCACACTTGAACTCAGACAGGGTGATTCATCATCTGCAGACTTTGGCACGGTTTCTGAGACGAGGGGATCGGAAACGACAACCGTGATTAGCAGTCATTATCATAATTATTATTAATGTTCTCGCTAATCAGGTACTCTGGACCCGGATCAGATCCTGTACTTTTCAGAAGCTATTTTTGTTATTATGGCTAATCATACAGATCAAGTCTTTGGGGAATGAAAACATTTTACAAATTGAGGCTTTTGCATTCCTTAGGGTAACTTTCTCTTAAAGGAAGTGACTGTTTTCAAAAACAAAAAAGAAAGAAAGAAAGAAAGAAAGAAAGACAGGAAGGAAGAAGAAAGGACATCAAGACTCTTGTCACTCGCTGTTATAGGAAAATAATCAGCATGATACACTAGAGTTACAGTACTGTTCCAACTCTGATGTGTTTTATTCCTCTTACACCACAGCACAAATGGGCACTGGTGGCTCAGTGGTAGGTGTTTCGCCTGCCATGCGGAAGGCCCGGGTTCGATTCCCAGCCAGTGCCCAAACCCTCCGGCCACTGGATACAGTGCCGGTCCCAAGCCCGGATAAAATAGCAGGGTTGCGTCAGGAAGGGCCTCCTTTTCCAATTTTGAATTTATTACAGTAGTCATAAACAGCTATTAACATTTCGTCCTCTTCATAGCCTCTCTTTCTTCTTTTCCTTAAAGTCATGAAAACAATGATTATCACATTCCTGGAAATCAGCTTTACAACTTTACTTTATTTCAGTTTATTATATATTCTCACCAGAAAAATTAGTAGAACAAGCTAATTTATAGAAATTGTAATCAGAGGTGTTATAATAGACAATTAATCAACACCTTCACGTCAATGAAGTACTGGATATTAACACTACCTTACATACTTATTCACAACATTACCCTCGTACAGTAGCTCCAGCCAAAAATAGAAAAAGCAAAAAACTTCCAACATGGACCAGGCTAGAAAGTAGCGCTGCGCAAATAATTGAAACTGACATTCAGAGCCTCTGCACGATGTAATCTTGCCCAGGTCATACTTTGTGTTTTCTGTTAAGGCTTTTTCCACTGTGTGTCTGTCCCGGAGTGTCCCCTTAATAACATACTACTGAACACGTTACTGTAGTCTCATGAGTCCGCCAGGTCTAGCAACAAACAAGCAACATGGAACATGGAGGAGAACTCTTGCATTAGGACTAAAAAAAATATCTTTCATAACTGAGATATAATGTCGAATTAATTGTGATATTGATTTAAAATCATATCAGCCAGAACTAGTACAAGGTTTGATTTTTTTGGTGTTATCATGAAACCAAGTGTCACCATTGGAGGAGGAGGAGAAGGATGCAAGTGCAGATGGTGATTTATTGAAGTGGAGTCATAAATATAAATGCTAATGGCAAACAGGAACAAAAACTTTGGCTGGGAACTACAGCTGAGGCTAAGGTTCATGACAACTATTGCAAAATAACAAACTGAACAGACCAGACGCAGGACCAAGAACCAACCGAGACAAACACTATATACTGTATACACAGACTAATTAAACGAGGCAAGGTGCAGGTGAGTAAGTTTAGGACAAGGTGACTGTGGTGAAGTGCATGATTGCAACTGAAGTTTCAAGATAATAGTCCTTCTAAAATACAAAGGTCAGAGACAGATACAGAGTCATGACACCGAATGTTTAAAGATCCAAACCCAGTGACTAGACGCTCGAGTGTTCAATTCCTACAACACAACAACCCTTATCTCTGTGCTTGCTTGGACTGGAATCATGATTCACATGCAAGTTGCTTCAACTTCAATCCATAAAATAATAGAACATAAATTATTTACACGCCGTGTCTCTAAGTGTGTTTACACAGAAACTAATATTCTAATAATAATCAGAATAAAACCGCATGATATAAACACCTCAGTTGGACCAGTCTGACCCAATCAGAATGAATTTTGATAATCTGTTCAACAGGTAAATACGCTCCACGTAAAAGCTCTTTGAAGATTTCTTTTCAGATTGAAGAGATATTATCCGTGTGAAAACGCAGCTTTTGATAGTAACATGTTCAGGGATAAATTCAGAAACGGAAAAAAAAAAAGCGTTCTATTAGCATGCACATAATTCTTATTTCTACATCTGAAACAGGAATATTACAAGCAGAGGTAGAACTTCGGAATAAATGCTGTAATTGTGTTGATCCGGGCTCAGGAGTAAAGTCCCAGGCAAAAGAGAAACATATTTTAAACATCTGCTTCAAATCTGCTTCAGATCTGCTGGCCGGTGTATTGGATTCTAATGTAATGACTCACTCTGTCTCTCTCTCTCTCTCTCTTTCTCTCTCTTTCACGAATCTGGTTTTGATTAAGCTTGATTAAAGGACCTGCCAGCTCACTTCTCAAACGCACTGCCAAGTCCTCCGACTGGATTCCGCTGTGCATGTGTGCTTTATTTACGTGCTCGATTTACTAGATTCCCTAATTCTGCAGTCCGCCCTAATTAGGGCTAAACCTTTACGCTCACAGAGCACCGGGAAATCAGCGTCATACTCGACGTTTTCAGAAAAAAAAGTTTATGACAAATATTCTCAGTGACAGACTGGCTCTGCAATGGAGGAGCACACACACACACACACACATAAACACACATGGAATGACTCTTAAATCTTCTTCGGTGGATTAAATTCACAAACCTATTAAGAAATAAGTTATGGAGTCTTACACTGTAATGACAACTGTATGTCTTTGCTGTTATAGAAAAATAATAAATGACAGTATGGCATGATGAAGCAAGGTCAGGGGGCTTTGCCACTTTCCCAGTTTTAGTTTTTTGAGAGTATGTCAAAAATTGGTGTGCGAAGTCAGGAATTGCTGTTTCTTCCTAACTGACATGTGGACACGTTTTGCTTTCTATCAGCCTTCAGTGTAGTGTGTATAGAGTTGTGTAGAGCACTTAATGATACACAAAACTCTATGATGTTCAGGACTTACTAACTAACTAGAACTTAAGCGTAGGATGCAGCATGTTCCTTTCTCTCTCTCTCTCTCTCTCTGTCTGTCTTTCTGCCTTTTTCCCCCTCTCAGTCATTCATCAGTTGAAAATGCTGATGAAGTCAAGCAGACTCGCCTCACCGTGGAAAGAATTTCCCTCCTTCGATCTGGAAACTCTGACGACCGCGTCAGGCCAAAATAGCTGAAAGACCACTTATAGGGTGGGGAGCTTTTTTCTTTCTTTTTTCTTTCAGCTTTTTATTATGTTTTGCGTTCACAGCATGAGTAAAGAAAAGTCCCAGCTCTGTGTCTTTACCGCAGAACAGCAGGAAACACGAGATTGAAGGGGATTTCTTCCCACGCTAGAATTCTCGACGCAGAAATGCTACATTTTTCTTGTTAGATCGACTTCTAAAGCATACAGTACATAATGTACGGGATAGTGCAGCTATTTAATGCCTGGTTACATTATTGAGTAAACTGTGTACAGTATATAGAACAAGCACAAGCCCACGTACAGTACATGTCTGCTTGCCTTTCTGGACAGCACAACTTTACCCCTAACGTATTAATACAAAGAAATACATTTTTGTAAGGATGAGTATCTTACGCCTTCTTTACGCTAAGTTGTACTAATTTATTCGGAGAGAGAATCACAGATGAGAAATGGAAAAAGTAGATCGGATAAAGATGAAGTTTTGTCTTAAAACGACAAACAGCGTGTTAAAATTCACTTATACCACTTCAGCGCTGTTATTTCAGCCAAAGTGAAAATATGAACTAATCCCAGTAAAAATATTCACTTTATCTTTTATAATTAATATCCATTGGTGCAGGTGTTTGTTCACATTGAGTGAGTAGCGCATTAGTACTGTAGATTATTAAATCCGACACAGTGTCGCTTTTACTGTTTTAAATGTAACTTTTACTCAACATTTAGATTTGACTTATGGTGCAGGTTAAACTTCGGCTAGAGATCTAAGTGCAGCCCAAGTTTCATTAATTTCTGTCCCGACGGTTTTGTGTGATGCTGTGACAAAATGTGACTGGACAGACAGACATACAGACAGACAGAAATTTTTCTGAGACTGGTTTTGGGTCCTTCACGTATGAAATGTAAAGATATCACTAAAAGAGCTGGTTCTGACCAGTTCTGACAAAACCTTTACATATATACTGTATAGGGCACTGGTGACTGGTTTCACCTGCCATGTGTAGAAGCCCAGGTTTGATTCCCAGTCAGTGCCCAAACCCCAGCCACTGGATGCAGTGTTGGTTCCAAGCCTGGATAAAATGAGAGGGGTGTGTCAGGAAGGGCATCTGGTCTAAAACCTGTCCTAAGCTTGTATGTGTGGACCCCTGGCCGGGAGCAGTCGAGCGAGAGAGAAATAAAGACCTTGAAGGATATATTCTTGTTTTCTTCAGTCATAATTTAGCATAAAGGAGAAAACTTGGGATCCCAGAGGAAACCCATGCATCTGAGGCATGAAAGATTTTTTTCTTGACAAGTTGTCTTAATCTGTCAGGAAAATATTCATCTTGTCGCCTCAAACCACCCCAGCATTGATCATTATCCTCTAACAGCCTCTCCCAAAGGGTTTGTTCTGGTTTTTACTTATATTCAAAAGAAAAACACTTTGCATGTTCGAAAAACTTTTTTTTTCAGCATATCTTTGAACTTTAAATATCTAAATTCAGGCTATGAGACTTAGGCTTTCTCCGACCCTGCCCTGCCACCACATTTCCCTGGATGCCCGACTGCTTCGAGATATAACGAAAAACTAGAATGCAATTATTCATTCAACATGTTCTGTGCTTAAGGGACAAAAGTGTGCTACTGATTCCCAAGGAAACCGATCATGTATAAAATGTCAGCTGCATATTATTAATCTTGGTTTCTTTTAGGTTTTGTTCTCCCTTGGCGCTTCTTTCCTGGACGTGATCCTTCCGGGTTGGCTCTCAGTAAGCAACCCTGCTCTTTATTCTGTCCTATAAAAGTCTTCATAAAACCCAGAAGTGGCACTTTTTTATTGTACCTGGGCACTGTGCACATCATTCTCCCCAGGATACAACCGTCCCTGAGACAGACGAGGATTTTTAGTTCTCTTTTGTTGCCGCACTGTTTGTGAGCGGCGCCTGCTGCTACGCCGTGCTGAGGAGATCAGCGCTATCACCTTTCACACCAGCCTCAATGGGGACTCGGGAGGAATTCTGTGCATTTCCCCTTTAGCTCAGCCAAAGCTCAAGCCTTCTGCCAGATGAATTGCTCCTCAGTAGCCTCTGTAGATCCGAACCAAGACGCCTTGGTAACAAAAAAGGGTAAAATATTCTAACACAAAAAAGTGAAGCTAATGGAATACATTTTCATTAAAAGCACAGGGTAAATTTTGAGATACAAAATAAAACTGTGGAAAATGGCGATGTTTGAGGGAACATTTTGAGCTTTTGAGTTTTTTGAGCTCTGCACACTGTGTCAGGAGTAAATCTGATCAGACGAATTCTCATCCAGCTAATAATTTTGGGTTAGCAGAAGTTTTTTTTTTTTTCTCTGAATGCTTCAAGTTCCTATGACTCACTTTCCTGGACATCTGTTAGTGAAGAATGATGCACGATCCTGCCTGCGAAATCTAATTTGACAAAATGATGGACTCTGACTTTTATTCTCTATATTTAGAAAGTTCTGGAAGAAATTTTCTTTTCACGTACAGGCCTCTGGATTTACAAAGTTCTGTCTCATTCAAGTTCTGCTGTTATACAGATGTTTTGAGTTGTTTGAACTGAACTGAACCTTTAAGCCTTGCAATACAGTATATCAGCGGTTTATGTCTTCATATATCACAAACTTTAATGTAACACTAAAATTAACTGAGCACACAATAAACACTTCTATTTATTTCTTATGTCATACTGACCCACACCCCCACATTATGTTACTCTAGTTCTGCCCCCAATTATTACAATACTGTACATGGTTCTTGTTAGATCCTTTATCAATAATGATTTATGAATAATGAACCAATTGAAATACCCATAATACACTCTAGAACACCCCAGAGAATCCACAATTCTCTAGTTACTGTAGCAATATCCTGCTGTCCTTAACTAGAGAACACAGATAAATGTGGATGGATGAATGAAAAGACAGATGGGTATTCAGTTGGGTTAGTAAATAAATAGGTTGATGGATGGATCATTGGATAGATTTATATATAGCAAGGGGCAGACATTGATGGATGGCTAAATGAGTAACTAGTTGATGGATGGAAACAGTAACTAAATGGATGCATGGATGGTTAAATAGATGTCTGGATGGGGAATTTAAAAGTGTTGGATAACTAGATAGACAGACACGTCCTAAACGTCCTTGAATGGATGAGTATCTAGATGGATGGGTGGACATGTAGGCAGATGTAAATAGAAGCAAAAATGGAGAAACAGATAGCAGGATAGATGTAAGTAGATTGATAGATCGATGGCTGGATAGAAAAATGGATAATTGGATGGATAGATAGCTAGATAAACAGATGGATGGATAGACAGCTTTATAGAGGGGGTAACTAAATTGATGGATTTCTGGATGAATGGTAACTAAATGGATGGATAGCTAAAGAAGCATACATGTAAATAAATGAATGGATGGATTAATTTATTGATATACATAATTAGTTGGACTGATGGGTGTATGGATGGTTAGATATATGGCTGGATGGAAGGATCAATTGAGGAACAGATAGCTGGATAGATGTAGCTAGATGGATGTATGGATAGATGAATGGAAAAATTGGTAAGTAAATGGATAGATAAGCAGACGAGTGGATGAATGGAAAAAAATAATGGATGACTAGACCACTTTATAGACAGGAGTAACTAAATGGATGAGTTGTTGGATGGATGGTAACTAGAGGGATAGCTAATGAGACCTACAGTGGTGTGAAAAACTATTTGCCCCCCTCCTGATTTCTTATTCTTTTGCATGTTTGTCACACAAAATGTTTCTGATCATCAAACACATTTAACTATTAGTCAAAGATAACACAAGTAAACACAAAATGCAGTTTTTAAATGAGGGGTATTATTATTTCGGGAGAAAAAAAATCCAAACCTACATGGCCCTGTGTGAAAAAGTAATTGCCCCCTGAACCTAATAACTGGTTGGGCCACACTTAGCAGCAATAACTGCAATCAAGCGTTTGCGATAACTTTCAACGAGTCTTTTACAGCGCTCTGGAGGAATTTTGGCCCACTCATCTTTGCAGAATTGTTGTAATTCAGCTTTATTTGAGGGTTTTCTAGCATGAACTGCCTTTTTAAGGTCATGCCACAACATCTCAATAGGATTCAGGTCAGGACTTTGACTAGGCCACTCCAAAGTCTTCATGTTGTTTTTCTTCAGCCATTCAGAGGTGGATTTGCTGGTGTGTTTTGGGTCATTGTCCTGCTGCAGCACCCAAGATCGCTTCAGCTTGAGTTGATGAACAGATGGCTGGACATTCTCCTTCAGGATTTTTTGGTAGACAGTAGAATTCATGGTTCCATCTACAGTATCACAGCAAGCCTTCCAGGTCCTGAAGCAGCAAAACAACCCCAGACCATCACACTACCACCACCATATTTTACTGTTGGTATGATGTTCTTTTTCTGAAATGCTGTGTTACTTTTACACAAGATGTAACGGGACACGCACCTTCCAAAAAGTTCAACTTTTGTCTCATCGGTCCACAAGGTATTTTCCCAAAAGTCTTGGCAATCATTGAGATGTTTTTTAGCAAAATTGAGACGAGCCTTAATGTTCTTTTTGCTTAAAAGTGGTTTGCGCCTTGGAAATCTGCCATGCAGGCCGTTTTTGCCCAGTCTCTTTCTTATGGTGGAGTCGTGAACACGGACCTTAATTGAGGCAAGTGAGGCCTGCAGTTCTTTAGATGTTGTCCTGGGGTCTTTTGTGGCCTCTCGGATGAGTTGTCTCTGCGCTCTTGGGGTAATTTTGGTCGGCCGGCCACTCCTGGGAAGGTTCACCACTGTTCCATGTTTTTGCCATTTGTGGATAATGGCTCTCACTGTGGTTTGCTGGAGTCCCAAAGCTTTAGAAATGGCTTTATAACCTTTACCAGACTGATAGATCTCAATTACTTTTGTTCTCATTTGTTCCTGAATTTCTTTGGATCTTGGCACGATGTCTAGCTTTTGAGGTGCTTTTGGTCTACTTCTCTGTGTCAGGTAGCTCCTATTTAAGTGATTTCTTGATTGAAACAGGTGTGGCAGTAATCAGGCCTGGGGGTGACTACAGAAATTGAACTCAGGTGTGATAAACCACAGTTAAGTTATTTTTTAACAAGGGGGGCAATCACTTTTTCACACAGGGCCATGTAGATTTGGAGTTTTTTTTCTCCCTTATTAACGTAAACCTTCATTTAAAAACTGCATTTTGTGTTCAATTATGTTATCTTTGACTAATAGTTAACGTTTTTTGATGAGCAGAAACATTTAAATGTTACAAACGTGCAAAAGAATAAGAAATCAGGAGGGGGGCAAATAGTTTTTCACACCACTGTACATGTAAATGAATGAATGTATAAAATAATGTAATGATAGACATAACTAGGTGTACAGATGGTGGGTTGGATGGATGCATAAATAGATAGGTGGCTAGATAGGTAACTTGATGGAAGGATGAATTGAGGGATGGATAATAGATAGACATGTATCTATAGCTGGATGGATGAATGGATGGAAGGACAGCTTCACAGGCAGTGGTAACAAGATGGATGGATTGTTGGATGGATGGATTTGATAGACAAGTAGGTGGCGGAGTGGATGGATGGATGATATATGATTAGACAGATGGATGGGTAACAAGATGGATGGATTCACAGTCAAACCATGCATGTTGTTGGGAGGTTTAAAGAAACCAGAGAACCCAGTGGAAACCAGTAGAGACACGGGAATCCAGTAATCCACGATTAGGATCTAAATAGGAACACTGGAGATGCCCTACTACCCTCTGCACATGATAAAAACATTGTTCTAAGTTTGTCCTACACAAGTTCATGCTTCTACATGATCTCCATTTTCTCATTTCTGTTATTATCCAAGGTGATGGTTCTGCACGTCCTCCTCTGGTGTTCACATTTTGATGTTAGTGCTGATGAGTCTCAGAGTTTATAGATGTATTGTGGATTTTAAAATCTGTATTATTACAGTTATTGTTTATATATATATATTTATAGTGTATATATATTTGCAACAGACTTATAATATAATGGTTGTGCATTCGCTTGAAGCAAATAAAGAATATTTTTATTTAAACGATTGCAGTCAGACAATACTAAATATTTAAGGAATAGAGTTTTGTTTAAGCCCGTTCTGGACACATTTATGAGAACATCTTCATAAAAGTGATTTAAAGCTCTGCAGAGCCTACGGTTTAGCGTGTGTAAGCTGGTGATTTGAGCAGCAGCTGTCTAAACACAGCGGTAAGTGACATTGACTTTACGTTGCAGTGTTGTTACTGTGCTACATCAGCAAGTGCAGCTAATCTGCTCTCAAACATGAGGGACACGTCACCCCGCCGCTGACTTGACTTAGTTATTGAGTCAGTTTCACGACAATGCAAGCAGATCTGACTTTATCTGATCTGGCAGAAATATTCATTCATTCATTCATTCATTTTCTATACCGCTTAATTCTGTGTTCAGGGTCGCGGGGGGCCTGGAGCCTATCCCAGGAGACTTCGGGCACTAGGCGGGGTACACCCTGGACAGGGTGCCAATCCATCGCAGGGCACACACACATACACACACTCACACACCCAATCACACACTACGGGCAATTTAGGAACGCCAATTAGCCTAACGTGCATATCTTTGGACTGTGGGAGGAAACCGGAGTACCCGGAGGAAACCCACCAAGCACGGGGAGAACATGCAAACTCCATGCACACAGAGACGGGAATCGAGCCTGGCCGGGGAATCGAACCCAGACCCTGGAGGTGCAAGGCGACAGTGCTAACCACTACACCACCGCGCCGCCTTGGCAGAAATATGTTATTGAATATTAAAACCTTAAAAGGTGAGTCGAGAGATAAATGAATGGGAAAAATGGTGGATGGATGGATGGATGGATGGATGAGTTTGTGCGATCCGCAGGTGATGGATTGACAGAAGCAGACACATGTGAAATGTGGAATGATTAATAGACAGAAAGACAGGATGATGGACAAAAGTGGAGAAGAATGGATAGATGGATGGATGGGTGGATGATAGTGGAACAGTCTTGATGGATGGATAGATCTGTGGATGGATGATAAGAAACAGACAAAAAAATGATCAGGTTGTCCCTCATGAGCAAGATGAGGTGATGGTGGCAAGGAAAAACTCCCTGCGATAGCACTAGGTAGAAACCATGAGAGGAATCAGACTCAACAGGGAACCCATCCTCATTTGGGTGATAATGGATAGGAGTAATTGATCTGCGTCATACTATGTGTTAGGCACTTGGAAGTTCAATATAACAGTTGGAGTTCACTTCATTATTGGAGGCTAAGGTTAAAATTTCAGCCCTGAACTATTGAGTGACAGCAGTCACAAGTCCTTAAAGACCTGCATCAACCCCTTGTCTTCGGGACCATCTTCATGGTAAAGTGCAACCTGTCCCAGTCACCACACGCATCCCAAGCAAACCACACAGGGCATTCTTGCGATGATCTCCAACCAGAAGCGAGGGTCTGGATCACTGGCAGCTCAGGAACATCATTTCTGGCTCGACAGAGAGAAACGAGAAGAGAAGAGAGATAACAGTTAGGTGTGGTCACAGTCACATAAAGTATAAGGTGGACGTACTGTATATTCAGATATGAGGGTGGATGGATGGATGAATGAGCTAAAAAGAGAAACGTTAATGAATAGACGGTAGTTGATAAAAATCTAAAAGTGGGATGGTCGGAAGCACAGCTTGAGGGATGGATATAGGTGGAGAAGAACAAAAAAGGAATGAAATAATGGATTGAAGTGATTAATACAGATGGAAAATAATATAAAGAAGGATGGGAAAGATGTACTGTATGCTTCAAGGTGACGATGAATTGAAGGCTATGGTAAGGTTTAGAAATATGCTAGGTGATAGTCAAAAATGATTATCAGACAGGATAGAAGGATGAATGGAGTTAAGGAAGGAGAAGAATGGACAGGTGGAAGTAAGGGATGGACGGTTGGATAGATAGATAGATAGATAGATAGATAGATAGATAGATAGTAAAATTAAAGGACAGATCTTAAGTAGACAAGAGAGTGGTATATGGGTTTAAGAGAAGAAATATGGATGTATGAGTAAGTTTTTTTCAGTATTGCATGTCTTATCATCAGTCAGAAGGCCCAGCAGGAAAAAGGAGTGTGGCATTAACAGGCCCATAAACGTTTTTTCCTGCTTCTCCATCTGTCCTCCACGCTCGGGGTGTGGTCACTGCTCGTTCCTTCCCACTGACCACCAAAGCCTCATCACTGCATCTCTATGAAATTCCCAATTTGTTCCGAACTAAAGCTTTGAAGAAAGAGCAGCGAACACAGAATCATCTCTTCCTCTCCTGCCATATGGCACCAACATGGGCTCAACACTTTCTTTGTGCTCCATGTTGGAAGTATGACCAGTGATTCCCAAGGCCTTGGTAATGCTAACACATATCCCATGGAGATTAACACTTCTACGTTTGACTTCTTTGTTTTTAAGATCTGGTGCTTAGAAGTCCCACCTCCTGGGATTTCTGCAACATGGAAACTGCCACTTTTCATCGCGGCACGTCAGAAAATATGCAGAATGTAAAAATAAATTTTTTTAAAAAAAAAACAGGTATCTTAAAAAAAAGAAACAATATGTGAAGTGTAGAAGGGGAAGATGAATACGGACACCATGCTTCAGCATAATATGACTGTTGATTTTGTATCTCTAATTATTTTTGTCGGATTTTGTATTTTTATTTCAGGTAGCATTTCAGCGAGGACGTCATTGAACTGCAGGTATTCTACAGCATTATAATCACATGCATGATTAGTATTATTAAATAAAATTCAACATACATCTCACAATTTTTAACACAGTACTTCAAAAATATTCTTGTCGTGCAAGAGGATTGTTTCTTCTTCTTTTGAATTTATCAGCAGCTGCTACATTACTACCACCTACTGGACTGGAGTGTGGAGCAGAAAATTGTCAGGAAAAAAACATTATTACTTAGTACATGACATGACAATTCAACAGTCAACACCACAAGTTATGTAACATTTCACGGTTTATTAGAATTTTTACTACTCCATGTAACTTATATGGCTTCTTCAAACAAATTAGTGAATCAACATTAGCTATCGGAACTCAGAAACTTTTTAGGAATTTGAAAATTTTATACATTTTTATCAGATGATCCTGTTATTCCAAATATTTTTTTTTAGGTATTTTTATTTATATTTAAATGAAATATTATAGAAGATCCAAGAAATAACTTCCTCTCTTTCCCTCATCAGCCTCTTGGAATAAAATACTGAAACTTTTTTTTCCTGATTTTCTCCCTAATTTAATCGTGTCCAATTCCTTCCCCGTGACTAGGGGGCTCCACATTAAGGCTACTACTACCACTCAGTCGGGAGGGCCGAAGACTATCACGTGTTTCCTCCGAATCATGTGGCGCCAGCCGACCGCATCTTTTTTAACTGCTCACTCACGCACCGTTGGGGGCGGCGTAACACACTAGGAGGACAGCGCTATCCACTCCCTCCATGTGCGCGAGCTCACAGACGCCCCTGATTGGCTGTAGAGCCGTGATTAAAGTGGGAGCACTAAGTACCTCTCATCCCTCCCCTCTGAGAGAGCTCGGCCAATCAGCTCTATCTAGACCTCCGGCTGCGAGAGGTTACAGCATCACCCGGGAACCAAACCAGCGATCTCCGGATGATAAGGCGAGCACTTTACCACTGCACCACTCGGAGGCCCAACACTGGAGAATTATTGTCTTCTAACAGAAAACTATACCACATTATCCAATACATTTTTAATCCGATACATTATGGTGCATCCTCGTAGTCTCTATGAATGAGCTGTTACCATAAAAACAATCATAAAAAATTGTTGTTCAATGTTCAATCAGAGGTCAGATTTCAATACTGCTATGGTATAACAAAAAACATTTATGCAAACTGCTTAGGAAGCTAGCTTCTAAACATAGCTAATAATATTGACATAACTTTCTATTAAAATGAAAAAATGTAAATAAATTTTTCACCTGAATCCGTTTTTCGCTAGATTGACATGTCGGAATAGTAAAATACACGTTAAACCACATGTTGTATTCGGCTACCTAACTTTTGAACATCAGCGTCTGCTGTATAGATTTAAAAAAATCTGCTGGTCTTCAGGAATCTTTCCTCAATCAGTCAGTAGAGAATGACACATCATGCTTTCCTCATTTATAACCGAGATACTCTATACTCCTCTAGAGATCAGGAAATCTCAAGACATTCCCTCTCAATCAGGTTACAGCATCCACATCGCTGTAGGACTCGCTTAGAGATGAGCTCTGAGACCTGCGCTGGCTATTTTCTCCTTCTGTTTGTAATCAAGTGTAATAAGTTTCTGCTGTGAACTTTAAAAGGCTGCGAGATGCTCGGCTGCTGCCAGTGTGGCTCCGATTCTGCCCTTTGGGATCGTCACATAAAAACTGCATCGTCATTATCATCTCACTGAGCTTTCGCCCACCTCCTCCCCGAGGATTTCTCCTCTTTCCCTTTCCCACTCATGCGCTGCAACACGATCTCACGCAAAATCCATGAGAATTTGTAGAAATTTCGGATGATTTCAGAGAAACACCGTTTGATTAAAGAATAATAAAATGAGGTAGATGATCACAAGTCTACAAGACTATTGCAGCTAACAAGTATCTTTGTCATTTTGTTTAATTACAAGCCTTTCATAAGTATCGAAGGCTTTTTATTAACAATTACATTAAGTTCATGGAAAGAGTTAATATTTGCTGTGTTGATCCTTCTTTTTCAAGAATTCGGCAATTCACCCTGGCATGCTGTCAATGAACTTCTGGGCCACATCCTGACTGATGTTTATGCCCATTCTTGCATAATCAATGCTTGGAGTTTGTCAGAATTTGTGGGTTTTTGTTTGTCCACTCACCTCTTGAGGATCGACCACAAGTTCTCAAGGGGATCAATGCCTGGGGAGTTTCCTGGCCATAGAACATTTGATGTTTGTTCCACTTAGTTATCACTTTTTCCTTGAGGCAATGTGCTTCTTAATGCTGGAAAAACTGTTCTTGTTTGGTTGGGAGAAGTTGCTCTTGGAGGATGTTTTGGCACAATTCTTTCCTCATATCAGCGTGCTTAGGCAAAATTGTGCTTCCTTGGTCTTGAGGATGCTTTACTGTTGGCATGATACAGGACTGATGGTAGCGCTCAACTCAGCTTCCGGAGTGTAAACTTTCATGGAAACACCACTGTAAAAGCCATTATGCTTGTCATCGCATGGGACCATAGCTAGCTGTGTCATGTAGCTGTGTTGCTACATGACTTTGATAGCTGTGATTTTGAGACCTGTTTCCATCAACATCTGCTCAAGTTCTTCACTGGATTTCGAGCAGCCACTAATATTCATCATTTATGTTTGAGATTAATATTTTTTTTGTCCAACACATTTTTAAATCCTGGGGATTCCACTTGACAAATTCAAACAAAATTTGTCACATACACAGTTATACACAGTACGATATGCAGTGAAATGCTTATACAGGGTGACACAGAATAACGGGAACTTTTGAATTTATTCGTACAGGAGGACGCCATCTAAAGGACGTTTTTTAAAAATGATCAATTCGATCAATTTTTCATAAATGTCAATTACTATGAATAAAATTTCTTTCTTTCATCACTTCTAGTTTTATTGGATTGCTAAAAAAAGTTCCCGTTTTTTTGTGTCACCCTGTACGACCGCCAGTGACCTTAAAATAAAAGCTTATGCGTACGAAATAAATATGAATAAAAAGAAATACGAAAGAAAATAAATTTAACTAGTAAAATAAACCGTACAAATAAGTGCATAATAAAAATATTACAAAATATAGAAATATAGAAGAAGAAAAAAAGTGACAATGGTTATGCAAATATGCATAAAAAGGGACTTACTAAAGTGTCTTATAAAGTGTCTTGTGCAATGGTCCATAAATGAAAATATAAATATATAGTGCAAGTATGTATGAATGTGCCCATAGTGTCCATGATTGTCCAGTCAATGTTTTTTTTGGAGTTTAAAAAGATGTTATTAGTCCTGTGTGGTGGTGTGGTTGAGAGACCTTATCGCCTGCGGGAAGTCCATGAAGATAGTCTTGCGCTCGGCTGATGCAGGCAGTAATTTATTCATATTTTCTTTGTCTTTTAAACTTATTTCCGTTATTTTAATTTTTATTCTGTAAAGCTGCTTTCTGACAATGACCATTGTTAAATGCTTTATATAAAGAAAATTGAATTGAAATTTTATTGAATTGTCAGTAAAATCAGAGATCAGAGATCACTTCAACACTTGGTGACACTGCATTGTAAACAATAAAATGGACAAGAGAAACCAGAGCTATGTTTAATAATGAAAATAAGAGCATTTCCATACACACACAATGTGATGAGACCTCACTGGATTATGACTAAACAGCTGTGTGCCCATAAGAAAACCACTTGTTAGAGAGACTCGTCAGAAAAAAAGTCTTCAGTTTGCCAAGATTGGAGTGATGGGCATGTCAGGGTAAGAAGGGAAGCGCATGAAGCGATGCACCCATCATGCATAGTGTCCACTGTACAAGCCTCTGGAGGCAGTGTTATGATCTGGGGTTGCTTCAGTTGCTCAGGTCTAGGATCAGCAAATTGGGGTAGACCAAGATCTAAGATTGCTGCTTGAAAATAACTATTATAAATTAATAAAATTAAATGTAATATTTTGAAATAAAATTTAAAAACACTCACAGATATAAAAAAAAAGAACAAGAGAAAAAAAGGGGAAAAAAGTAATGAGATCTTAATGAGTTCATTTGTATATTATAAAAATATGGTCTTTAAATATTATTGCATAAAATATTTTTTGGACAAAAAATGCATATTTTTGGGGGGATTTGCAAAGGTTTGCACTGTTTGTATTGTGTGTGTGTTTTTAAAAGACTTCCCATTAAACCATGTTTTTTTTTTTAATTCTGACATTTGAGTGATGGTTAATGTACTTTAACTAAACTGCTCTTAGCAATAGAAAGCCAGGACAGAACACACACACACACACACACACACACACACCATAATGATGACAATGACACAAATCATGACAAAAGTGTTACTGCCTCCTTCTGGCCTCTCTGAGAACTTTTGCAGAAAAGCAAAAGCAAAAAACTAAACAGTTAGTCAGATTCCAGTTCTGATAACAGTGCCAATACTTTTGCATAACTATGAAAAAACAAGTGCAAAACAGTTACAGCATGAGCCATGACTCAGCATTTTTTATATGTGTATGTAATAAGCGTAATACGTTAGTACATGTTGTAGCATTAAATTGAATGTACACTGACAAAACTGTGAGCTCTAACAAATGGTAAAAAATAACCATGTTATTTTAGATTCTCATTTAAAATTTAATATGCATGTTAAGTGGCTGTGTAGAACAATCAGAATTCTTTTTACATGATTAGACCATATATATCTCTGAAAGCAGCCAAGTTTTACATGAATGCAGTGATTTTTTCACATTTATCTTATTGTGTGACTGTCTGGAGTCAGGTTTCTCAACTGACTATCAAACCTGTTAGATCTTTATATAAACAAACACTAAAGGTTTTGGATAAAAAAATCAAATAGATGGCATCATTGTAACATTTTACAAAAATATAGTTTGCTTAGTTTTGAAAATTTCATTTCTTATGAAAATGTTTTTTAAATGTTTAAATAATTTTGCACCAAAAGTTATATGCCAATTAATATCAAAACAGAGTAGTAAGGGGATCACTACAAGAGGTGCAACTACTCAGAATTGTACATTTCACACAATCTACATTTTCAGTTCAAGGTACACTGCTATGGAACAGTCTGCCAGCTGAATTGAAAATACAAACACAGTTGAACATTTTTCAAACAAAACTGAAAAATTGGTTCAAACAAAAACAGGTATGTGAACACTGATGGTTGTACACAGTCTCAGTCTCAGCTGTTTATTCAATTTTATTTTATTTGGTTGTATAATATATACGTTTAAAAAAAAATTTTAATGGAAATGAACATGCTGCAAATTAGCCTTTGGCTAGAAGCCTATATGTAGAGCATCGGCTGCATGAAATTGTAGCAATGTTATACTGCATTGTCCCTGTTAAATAAACTAAATAAATATAAAAATAAAATAAAAAAATATCCGTAAAAGTTATTTAAAGCTAAGGAATGAAAAGACTCAGGAAACATTTTTAGCTAGCTAGAGAGTTTAGCTTAAGGACTAAAATAGTCTATGTTTGAAGGAAAGCTGCGAGCTAAATATATTTGCTTACTAGCCAGAATTATTGCTAGCTTGGTAGCTATCTAGCAATCAAAATTCTACAGCAAACAATGATTAATATGTTAAAAACAGAAGGTGAGGAAACTAAACATGTCAATGCACAACTAGCTAGCTAGTAAGTGATGTTGCTGGAGTGTTTATAAGGCAGAGTGTTAAGTGACAAATTATATATTTTTAAAAATGGGAAAAGCTATTTCTGCTTTACAAAATGGTTACAAATATCTTAGTATATTAAACATTTTTTAAAAAGCTTGGAAAGCTAATTTAAAGCTAGTAAAAGAAGAGAATTCTGGGAAATTGTTTGGCTAGTTGGGATTTTGGTTAAAGACTAAAAAGGTAAATTTTTAGATTAAAAAAAGAAGGAAAGATTGTAAAGAAAACCACAGATTCCAACCCAAACGTTTATGAGAAATGTTTATTTTAGCATGTGCCAGCGCTAAGCTATCAGGGTAATGCCATTAAAAAGACAGACCAAGGAAAGAAAAACAGCAGGAACACAAGAAAAACTATAAAAACAACAAAAAAGGCAGCATAGTTTAAAAAAAAAACACTCCTTTTAAACATGAACTCTAACTGCTGCTAAATGTCAGACTAACAGAGGCGGCTGCAAAACAACATTAAATTAATATTTAATGAATAAAGAAAATCAGAGTCTAATGGTTTCATTAGAGGTTTAGTGGAAAATGCGAGCCAGTATTATTTCAGCGAGCACATTATAACCATCTCCTGACCTCCAACTCCGTAAAGATTGGACTTCAGTCTGCAAATATAGCAAAGCGGAATCTCAGCACTCGCTGACTACACGCCGTCCTCATTAGGAACAGATCGACTGTAACGAGGAGCAGACGCGGGTCTGACCTGCTGCGAATTAAAAATGGCTCTGTTACTGTTCCTCAAGTGTGAAAATCCCACCTTTAAAATCAGCCAGGTTTTCTGATCTCTACATGCAGTTACATTTCATGGGATGTTTTGAGGAGTGTGTAAACTCAACACAGCTCACACACGCTTAGGAAGTCCTGATCACTGTTAATCCGATATCTAGTATATATGTTTGAATTATTTTACTAGTTGGTCAGTATGTAATCAAGTTTATTTATCAGGTGGGATTTTAGCTTCATTTTACGTTTGTGGCCAAATGGTCCATATGAAGCTTCTGTAAGTCCAAGCCCTGCCAGTCCTTCCATTTTATTTTTTTTGGTCTTTCTTGTTCATTGTTTCAGTTTTTACAGAGAAAATAGACGAGGCAAATACACAGCTAAATTTATCTATTCTTATTACCGAATTCATGAAAAAGTCTAAACCAGCATGTTTGCTCTTTATTTAAACATGTCATGCTTAAATTTCACTCTGCTTAACAACTGAAAACAATAGCATGCAAAAGTCCCACCATGGTTACAGCAATAATACGAATTCAAATCAAACAAAACAGTATGAATAAAATGAGTAAAGAGTTCATGACCCCTACTTTGCAAACCTTTGAGCTATAGCTATCCTGCATAAAGCTATGGAAGCATAGAACCTAATTTTTAGAGCTGAGAAGGTTGTGAGCTCAAATCCCAGGATTTCCAGAAAGCTCCTGACGAGTCCACAATTTTAAGTCATGATGTCCAATTTTCAGAGACCAAACAAAGGCCATGCATGGACCATACTGTACTATATACAGTATATTAAAAATGTTATGAAGCTCCAGAAGTGCTTTCTTCGAGGTCCTTTCGAGACTGTCCAAATGTTTTTATTTTTGTGAAAACATGTGGTACCTCTTTTTTAGGTGAACTCGCCTGCCTTGACTCGGGCCTAGATTCGTCCCTGCTGCTGCTGAATGATCTTGTACAGTTTTACACTAAACCAGAAGAGACTCTAAAGGCTGGATTCAAAGTAGTGAAGAGATATATACTCCAGTAATGCATTCCACCTGCTATTGAAATTACAAACTATATCAGTTTAAAATATTATTATATTATAGTGTTAAGTAGACCTGCAAATTTCTATGCTCTTCAAGTTTCTCTCTCTTCATTTATTTTATCTGTATTCTATATATAATTTCCATAAGTTCATTTTGTTTTGAAATGAAAATACTTCATACTGTATACAGTATAAGAATGCAAATAATAAGTTCAGCATTATAGTCTTATAATTGTGGAGATCACATGACAGTCATCAAGCAACGCTTTCCAAAAGCCAAGTTTGCCCTAAAAGTCACTGCAACATAAAAACACAGGTTTTAGAATGACTTATTTAAAAAACTTTTCATTTAAGACATATAATGGTTAATATGGTGAAGTTTTCCTTAAGAAGTTTATTTAATATATAAAGGAAGGAGTCTCCAGTGTCAGCACTTTGTGAATCAGAAGTAAGTAAAAGCTGTAACTTTCAGACATCTTTAGGATGGAGAGGTTTACACTTTGTAGTTTCTTGGTAACATCATGAGCTGTATTCGCTTTGCACTTACAGTAACGCCATCTTATGGCCATTTAGAAAACTTTGGAAGCACTGTGGTACAATCCACCTTATTCTGACAGCATAGTGATCGAGCTGCAATTTTTATAATCAATATCACTCCGTCATCAGGCGACATTCAGTAGATCATCTCCTCATCTGCTTACTGGAGTTCACAGAGCGTCAGAGAAGCGACTTGCGATGAGCTGGCTCAGCAGTTGAACCGTGGGAAATGATGAGTGTATTTCTCATAAACTGTTGTGTCTCTGTTGTCTGAGCTTCACACTGAATTACAGTCGTCCTTTAACCGGCCCATTGTGCTGAATCAGATCCGAAAGAGCTGACAGTGGGCTTTCAGAAACACTGTTCCAATTAGTCGTAATTGCTCAGTAATAGGACGCAGGCCCACGTGTGTTTTCCATTTGGATTCTTTAAGCTTTAAAACAAAGGTGTTATTAATAAGTGTTTGGGTTGGGTTTTTTTCCCCTCCCTTGCTAACAATGTTCTACACGACACAGACGGATGAGAAGGAGGAATATGTTTCGGATAAAATGCTGACTCTTTTCCAGCTCGGTGTAAATACCAGGAGGCCATTCGATCATGTCGAACAAATCTCAGTATTCAGTACTTTATATGCTCAAAGAGGACAATGTTAAAAGGATGAAATCTGGTGCTTCTCTAATACTTCCCCAACCCTCTGTATGTTATATCATAAATACATTTTGTTTTTATTTTACTGCAAAAATGATATCTTAGCCAGTGCAACTATTTTGCATCTAGTCAAATTCATCTACAATTTATAAATGAAAAAAAATTACACAATAAAAAAATACAAGATTTAACCTATTTATAAACATATTTTTGTATTATTTATCTTTTCAGTAAGCGTTAATTTTCTTTGTGTTTTATTGGCAGATAATATTGATAAATTTAAACGTTCATTCTCAGAAAGAAGCAGAATTATCTGACAATAAAACAACAAAAAACAACACTTAAAATAATAAATATGTCTAGAAAGAGGATTAATAATCTTACATTTAATGTAGTCATTTTCTATTAGGAAAATGTTTTTTTACAGTTTAATATTTCATAAATATATTATTATTATTATTATTATTACTACTACTATGGTATTTTAATACAATCACAATTATTCCACACTGTTTAAGGCATCCTGTTTTGTGTATAAAACGATTCTTTTATCAACTTTTAAATTGCATAATAGAGTTAAACATGCAGTGAATCTATAATATTATGAAAAAAAATGTTTTTCATAACTGAATTTAGGGGGGAAATTTATATATTCTAGACTCACTAAATGTAATGTGAAATATTTCAAGTGTTTTGCATTAATTTTTATGAATTTAGCTCAAGAAAACCAAAAGTATAGTATCTCAAAATATAGCAATACTTAATTTGAAATTACAAATGATACAGTAGAAATACTGTGGATCTCTCACTCCAGTTCAGTACACGCATGGGGACGACTGTTGACTTGACAGTTGTCCAGAAGATGATGATCGTCACCCTCCAAAAGGAGGACAAGTCATGGAATAAGATGGAACAGCTTGGGAGAACTACACAAGGAATGGAGTGAGGCTGGAGTCATTGCATTAAGAGCCACCACACACAGATGTCTTCAGAAAATGAGCTAAAATGGTTGGATTCTTGGTGCCCAAACCACCACTAACTGGTTTGCTGACAATTACATTATGATGGGGGGCGGTGGTGGCTCACCCAATTAAGGCTCTGGTTTACTAATTGTAAGGTCGTGGGTTCAAGCCCCAGTGCCACTGTTGAGCCCTTGAGCAAGGCCCCTGACCCTACGTTCTGACCACCAAAAAATAATTTTACTCTAGGTACAAATAAGGTACAAATAATTTAATCTTAATATTATTGCGCTTGATTAGCAAGCCAATTTGTCTGCCTTGATCCCTACAGATAATCTTTGGAATCTATGGGAAGGTCTTAATATAGATTTCAATTATAGATCTCAAATCTATAAGAAGATGAGAAACATCATACCAACAAAATACAGATGAGCTGAAGGCTGCCATCAAAGCAACCTGGCCTTCAATAACGCCCCAGTGGTGCCACAGGCTGCTACCAAAGCAGAAATTTACAATACAGAAATACTTTTTGATTGATCATATGAAATACTATATGTGCCCGTGACTTTGTTTGCGTGAAATTTAGTGCATTGTTAAAAATGTACAGCACCATCTGTTGAATTCTGGAATGGACTAAAATTTCTATGTTTTATTGAGAAATGCGCGAAATGAAGGTGTGAGATTGTGTTTATTACGGTAAGTAGATTTCAATTGTACACTCATAAGCACGTATTAAAAAATGTATTCCATCTGTTGAAGGGCATTTTTCATTTAAATTCCAGTATTTCTTCTCTTCCTGTGAGCTACCGCAAGCTCAGCTAAATACATTAAAATTCGTTCAGTAGTTTTTACGTGATGCGTCCACAAACAAACAGACAAGACAAAAATGCCAAAAACCTAGTACTCAACAACTCAACTCCAATCAATTAATTTTTCCTTCAGACAATCTTCAGACACGCCAACTTTACAGTTTTATTTAATATATATATATATATATATATATTATGAGATACTAAGTATATTTGATTGAGCTATATGCCTTAATCATTTAAATAAAACAAACTAAAATTTCACTTGACATGTAGTGAATCAAGTATATGTGAGAGTGGGGGGAAAAAAAAAACTTTTTCATGATATAAATTTTTTTTTAAAGATGCACTGTATTAAGACATTTTGATTTAATTATTACTGCATCACACTGTTATCAGGCTTGTCCAAGATAAACTCTTAAGAATATTTCCTATCCTATCCTTCACAAAACGTTTCCATAAAATTTTTCATGTCACTTATGGTGACTTGTGGTGTTTGTGAATTTTATATGAAGCGTATACAGTACTTCGACGTTTTACACTTGTACTACAGATAGATTTATTTTATTTTAGGAATGTCCAGTTTATAATCTGATGATAAATCCACTTTATCATTCTTTTCTAACAAAACTCTTAAAACTATAACATCCTGAATCTACACCATCATAAAAATGACACCAGACCACCGAGATTTGTTGGTTTCTTTTTTTTAATTATTATTATTATTAAAAAGCAAGACATATTGTCTATATTATATTAAGTCATTTAAGTTTGAGTGGATGGATGTAAGGAAAGAAGACCAAGACAGAGTTGGAAAGTTTAACATGGATTAAACTTAAACGGCAGGACTGCACTACAAGAAAGTCCACACGCTGCTCCATCCTTTGACTCTTTGCTGTCACCTTGTGGATGAAATGAGTACAGAATAAAATGTTAGCAGAAAAAGAATAATAAAAGTATGATATAATCAGAGGTGGAAAGAGTAATAAAATTTTGTACTCAAGTACAAGTACTGTTACTTCAGTGAAATTTTACTTAAGTACAAGTAAAGTTACCATTATAAAAATCTACTCAAGTAAAAGTAAAAAGTAGCTCATTAAAAATGTACTCAAAGTAAAAGTTACCGAGTTACTTTTTAATTTTTTTAACAGCGGGGTGGGATGAGGCATTCTAGCGTAGTTCAAAAAAGATGAGCAGATGTAAATCTCAAACTAGTTGTTTTTAACTGAAGGAACACCTTTGCATAATAAAGCTGTCGTCTTTGTTGTGCTTGAAAATCAAAGTGGTCACTTAAATATGGTGTTACGTCCCAGTCTAGGGCCAAACAGCAAAAGACTGGTTCAGGGTTCTATTTATAATATATATAACTGTATGGAAATGGTGGTATATGGCAGAAAGAACTAGATCCAATCATTAACTGATGAAATAATGAGGTTTGTATATACAAACACACACACACACAACAGGAGGAGGAGGATCAGATTCAGGATGGACCCAGGCCAAAATAATAAACAAAATGGTATTTATATTTAGTAACTAGATTACCTGCAAAAAAAAAAAAAAAAACAACAACACACACACACACAAACAAAAATACAGGTACCTTCCCGGACTCCCTAAACCAAAAACAGTGAAATTATCTACAAATATATACAAAGACCAACCAAACCAAAGGGACAAAGCAATAATCAAAGTCAATTGGAGGCAACAAGTCAAACCAGAATACACAACCAAATATCAAAACGCCAAAATCACAACCTCTTTCATCTTTCCCGCGTCTCTCTCCGGTTTAAATATGGTCGCGCTAGTCGATGACGTCACTCAGGGCGGAAGCGACCGTGTGGAAGGTCAGGAAGATGCCGATATCAGAAAACCTGGAGTGGAGTCTGGAGCGGCGCGCGACCAGGACATGATATACACACGCGGCGCAACGGAGCATTTATACACAGCATAATATTTGTATTATTTTATAATTTTCATTCATTTATTTTTTACTCAGTAGCGAATATGATTTAAAATGTAGCGAATTACAATACTTCAAACAAAACGTACTTAAGTAAAAGTAAAATTACAGATTTTTAAAACTACTTTATAAAGTAGAAATACACAAAAAAGCTACTCAATTACAGTAACGCGAGTAAATGTAATCCGTTACTTTCCACCTCTGGATATAATGCAGATATGATGCACATGGACAGTTGACATCATTTCATTCTTTCTCAGCTCCCAGCACACCTGATTTAACTAATCAACTAATTAACAAACTTATCTTAATTAAGGTGGGTGTGGTAGAGCAGGAAAAACAACAAATTACGCAGCACAGTGTTCCTCAGTTAACATCTCCTACAACATCAGGTGATTAAACCCTCCTCCTAATCAAGATGTAAGATGCATTATTTACTGTAGACTTCCAGATTTCTACAAGCTGGAGCTCCCGGGAGGACAGGATGGAGGAAGCCTTCAAGCGGAAGAAGGAAAAATATCAGGCCCTTGTCGAGGAATGCCACAAAGAAGGGTGGAAAGCTCGGTGCTTACCTGTGGAGGTTGGGTGCAGGGTCTTTGCAGGCCCCCTTTGAGGTGGATATAGATTAAGAGAGGAGATCCTCTTTTTATTTGTGCTTTTTATTTAGTTTACTGTACACAATTAGATACAAAAGAAAATCATTTACAAAAAAAAAACATTTACATCAAAATAAAAGTAAACAAGTCTCAGGCAGATCATCTCCCCAATTAAACCTGTGTGTTTATATATTTTGCAGATATTTTCTTTTATTTAAAATGTCTTTTTAAAGATTAGACCTGCTATCAGAGCTGATTAGATCGTCACTGTATTGACATTCCCTTATCATTAGCTAACTTCACTTTGTAAACAGCTTACTGTATAAAGTCTAATTATAAAGTCACACACTTGAGAACCAAAAACAGTGAGAACCATCAGTGTGTAATTAGTTTGGAAATAAAGATTTCCACTTTATAGTGATCTTAATGAATTCAAAAGACTAAAATATTTTTTTAATAAAGAATTATAAAACAATGAATGATTTAATATTTCATAAATGCACAAAGTTAACAATGAGGTTTTATAAAGATGCATGTTAATTCAGGAATGATAAAAGCATTGAACAGACGGTGTTATTACAGAAATTATATAATGAATAGTAAAACTTATGGCACATGATACCCAAGACAAAAAAATTATAATAATAATAAATAAATAAAATCATCATCATTATAAAAAATAACTCATTCTGTAGCACAATAGTATTTATTTTTTATGTCACTCTATTTAAACCTATTTATCCATTTACTTATTTATTTAAATCGCTGTATTGGTTTGTTTCAATAATTTTTTTTCGTATTTATTTAACAATCTATTATACTTTATTTACTTGTTTGATTATTTATTTTGCTATTTACTTTAATGTTAATGTGGTAAATAAGTTTTTAGCAAAGAGATTTTTTATAAAAACTTAATTTTTTAGTATTTTTACAGGTAATTATAGTTATTTCTATTTGAAATTTAAAATATTTTGTATTTTGTAAACATAAGTGTTTAACTGATGTTTGTTAAAAAAAAAAGCTGTCATTTTGCCCTGAATTCATAAAAATCCTTTTTAAAACTATGTAGTTGCAAAAAAATATATACAAATAATAACAACGTTAAAAAAAACATTTAAAAAAGATGTGTTTCGGAAAGGACTAAGTGGCCTGGTGCCGTTTCTAATGCTCAGCGATGGATAAGAGTTGTGCGCAGTTATAAAGCTTCATGAGCAGAAAGTGTATCAAGTCAGTAAACGTGTCCACAAGTCAAATCAACACATGATCCAGCAGTGTTGCTGTTCAACATAAAATACGAAATAAAAAAAATAATCCATGTGCAAGTTTTTAACATTTACACACACTTTCCCTTTAAACAGAAATGTGCGTTATTATGTTATTATTTACATATTGTTAGAGACGCATCGCGACTATACGGTAATAAACTGCATCAAGAACCAGGTACAGCCTTCTCCTTCGCTCCCTCAACATCAGGAAGTGTTCCTAGCCATGAATTAAACTAAAGTGATAGACCAGTTTACATGTACAGTACTGTGCAAAAGTCTACGCCCCCCCCCCCCCATTTTTTTTTTTATATTGGGGTTTCAATACTCGAACATTTAAGGCATAAATCTCATTATACAGAACGTCTGAGCAGCTGAGGGTTAAGGGCCTTGCTCGAGGGTCTAACATGGTGCTGCTGGGGTTCGAACACGGGACCGTCTGATCGGTTGTCCAACACCTCACCCACTGAGCCGCAGCTACTACAGATACACACACAGATCAGGATGTGTTGGTCTTTAGTGCTGCACATGCAGGAGGTTGATTAACCAGATTAGCTCTGAGTGAGGAAACGCTCTCTCTAAACAGTCTGTAAAGACACCAAAAAGGGGGAAAAAAAGAAAAACATTTACATCCCAAATTTCCGTATAAAAATAGAGTCGCTAAACGTAACCGCGCCTGATCGCCTTCAACCCTTAGTACTTTATCCTTGAGTTTAAGTCACATGGTAAAATCCAGCTTAATAGACAATTTGTAAAACCATGAAAGCATATATGACTAATGGGATAAAGGTAATGGCGCCCTATAACAGGAGAATGGGTTAGTGTGTCTGGTCCCTTCAATAGTGTCTGAATTCCCTTAAAATTTGCAATTTTCCCTTTCTGTCACTCTCTCTCGATTGCTCTCTCTTTCTCACACACACACACACACATATATACACAATCATATTTATCCATAAACAACCAGATAAATATGAATATAATGCTTGAGCTCACTGGAGCACCTCAGAGTTCAGGGTTCAAGAGCGTGTTTCAGGACCGGTCAGTTGATCAGTGCCGGCTCGCTGCTAGTTTCTGAATCTTCTCTGTCTGGCATCAGACCCGGCATCACCCTGAGACCTGAGCAAACACACACACACAAAGTCAGAACTCTCATTCACACTAATTCACACACGCAGTCTGTTTCTGAATCAACATTGATTCATTATACGACGGTGGAACCTGATTGGTGTTGATTAATTTTCTAAAACAGCAGCTTTGAGGGGAAAAAAAACTAAGCAGGAAATCTTCAAGATATACAAGAGTGAAGCTTCTCCTTCTAAGGATGAAAAAATAAATAAATAAATAAAAACGTGTGATTGTTGAGATGGTCACTTTTAATTAGACGTTTATGGAAGGAGTCTCCGGTGTCAGACCTCTGTAAAGGTCATAGACATAGCGGAGAGCTTCAGGACAGAGGAATGTGACGGGACGGCGGTTTAGAGCTGCTCTAATGCAAATTATGTCATGAACCAACTTGTGGAACATTAAAAAGCATGCGGTGGTGTTCTTTAATAAATAAAAACGTCTATTTTTGCCAAATTGATGAGGTGTATGAGAAATAAAGCATCTCACGGCGCGGATGATAATAAACATCAGGGTGATGACGGTACATCTTATATACAGTACAGTACATGGATGCAGATTATAATTTGGTCATGTGAAGAGAATCAGATAGTTAATCCAACACATGTGACATTCAGGACATCGTCAAGAGATCAAGAAGCATCACATCTCTCCTGTAGATCAGATCCGTGCACAGTGCTGTGTGATTTCCGATTGCTCTTCATTCAAATCTGTGTCATTTCAGGAAAACTGTGCAGTCTGAGAATAAGATTGTGAATAACGCTCTCACCAGGAGTGGGCGTGTTAGCTGACCCGCTTACCTGCTGCTCCACAGACACTGAAATACACAACACGCACCGTGTATAACTGGGCTCTGAAAGTACTTTAGGCAACAAATGAAAACTGAAGAGACTGTATATAATTAACTGTCCTTATATTTAAGATAGATTTTTATTGTTGTTGTATTAGATTGACTAGTGTATTCATGGACATATTTCATCACACTTTTCACCCGGTCTTTCTTCAACAGTTAGAAAAACCACACATCATTTAGGTCACTGTACTTCCTGGAAGACTCCTGCGTGACCCAAATGACTTGCGCAGTTGAACACGGTGCACCAGATTCAGCGGAAAAGCCGCATCATGTTGCCTACAATGAAACTGTCAGGGCTACACTTGAGTAAAAGTAGAGATATCGCAAATAAAAAATTACTCAAGTGGTAGTCCTCCATTTATTTACACGTCTACTAGAGAAATGTACAAAAAAATTAATAAATAATTGCTTTCAAATTTCGTTAAATATCAAAAGTATTGAAATTGTATTAGCTTACGCTTGCTTTTAAGTCATAGTATTATCTTGCTCTCTCTCTTCCTATTTTTCGGATTTTTCCCCGATTTTCTCCCTAATTTAGTTGCATCCAATTCCTCCCCGTCACTAGGGGGCTCCACATTAAGGCTACTACTACCACTCAGTCGGGAGGGCCGAAGACTATCGCATGTTTCCTCTGAACCACGTGACGCCAGTCGACTGAATCTTTTCAAACTGCTCGCTCACGCACCGTTTGGGGCGGAGTAACACACTCGGAGGACAGCGCTATCCGCTCCTTCCGCTTGTCTGAGCTCAAAAAAAAAAAAAACAAAGATGAAGGAGATAAAGGAGGACTTACGGCGCTTGATCCTGATTGGCCAGATGAGAATGCTGCAGAGACTGAGAGCTGCAACGACCGCGACCCCGCCCGTAACGATCACCATGACGTAGTGGTAATACCAAACACACGCTGGACAACACGCCTGAGTACTACAGAGGAACACACACACACACACAGAATACAAAGGTTTTAAAATTCCTGTTCATGTACCTTTTGATAACTTTTTCATTAAAGATGTAAATCAACAGGGAACACCCGACACCTCTGTGCCAAATCCATTTATATTGCGACTCTGCAAGTATCACGATTTGATAAATAGTAAATAAATATAAAACCATAAATCTTTAAAAAAAAAAAAAAGTTTTAGAGCAATTAAAAATCGCTTGTTCCTTATGACGTTTTCTCACTTAAAAACCGAGCGCAGCATTTAAACACTACAAACTAACTAAAAATACAAGAGTTTAACATTTAATGTCAAATTAAATGAAACTAATTTTAACTAATCAGAGCGTATCTATGTCATCCATCATAATTATTATTTCTAAACAAACTTATTGCAAATATAATTCACTCCAATCACATGAGATGAAAATGTGTCGATAGTTCAGAGTGCGCCACCTGTAGGACTGGAAAGAAGTTACACGACTTCTAACGCAGCTACGTGTGCGCGGTTCTAACATGCGCGATTTTTGACTAATTAGCATTTATAACACATTTAAATTTATATGTGTAACTTAAATACACATCATGATTCTTGTGTGTGGCAATTTCTGTACTTCCACACTGATTTTGAATTCATATACAATACAATTTCATTTAAGTTGGTGAAATGTTGCTGTTCAACTTTATTTTATTTGTAAAATAAAATAAAAAAATAAATGAAACAATATTGAATCGGGATTTGTACAGAATCACAATATAATTTCACATGTGGTGCTGCCGGGTCAATTCCTATCGCTAGTAGTGGACGTAGTCGACTTACTGGCACGGGTGCAGAGTCTGGATGATTATGACTCCAACACCGTTCGCGACTTTGTCCGTGAAGCTCATGGCTCCATAAACAAACGCTCCGCTGTGCTGTGAGGACGAACATACAAGAAAATAAAGATGGACATATAAAACATACACTGTTAATAATTAACCCAATTAAGAATGCGTGTTAATTAACAAACTTTAGTTCCCTTCACATATCAATTAACTTGTTGACCACAAGAGGGCACACTTGCTGCTCAGGTGATGTGCAGTATTAAACATACAGTATTTGTACAGATACAGAGGCTGTGATCACATCAACACCCCGAGTCTGTAAATCTGTAAAGACGCATAAATCAGATTTTTTTTTTCACAGTGGATCCGATTGGCTCTCGTCTGTGGATCGATACGTACGGTCTGATCGGCAATGAGATCGGCGGTCATGGACAGAGACATGACGAGGATGGTGGCTGACCCCGCCCCCAGCAGCAGCGCAGCCCCGTACACACCGTCCCCCATGTGTGTGTCCATCAGAACCCAGTAAGAGAAGCCCATGATCAGGACCAGACCCACAAAATACACCATCTACACACACACACCACAAGTTATGTAAGGAATAAAACACTTGGGTCATGCCGTTATAGTAAAACAATAAACAGCATCAAGGTGTCATGAGGTCGTATTAATATCCCTAAAGTTTCACAGTCAGATTTATAAACTCACACTTTTGCCGATCAGTTTGTTGAAGGGCTTCATGATCAGTGAGGAGACGAATCCACTCAGGTACATCACCAACGGGATGGTGGCAATGTACTTCTGCACTCACACACACAAACACACACACACGGCTAAGCTTCATCAGCAATACAGATACACAGAGATCTGTGTGTGTGTGTGTGTGTGTGTTACCTTCGGCAGCAGCAGTGTGTTAGTGAGGTACATGGAGATGTAGGTCTGAGACAGATTCACTATCAGCCTTGTGCACATGTAAAGAACTGCGACCTGAAACAAACAAAACAACCCGTTTATCCCTCACACACAGACACACTTTCAAGAGTAATACATCACACATCATGAAAGGGAGAAGTTACTTTATTCACTTTTTTTTTCAGTATTTCTCTCCCATCTCCCTCTCTTTGTCTTTCTCTCCTGTCTCCCTCTCTTAGTGTCTCCCTCTCTTTTTCTTTCTCTCAGTGTCTCCCTCTCAGTCTTTCTCTTAGTGTCTCCCTCTCTTTGTCTTTCGCTCCTGTCTCCCTCTCAGTGTCTCCCTCTCAGTCTCTCTTAGTGTCTCCCTCTCTTGTTTTTCCTCTTAGTGTCTCCCTCTCTTTGTCTTTCTCTCTCTCAGTCTCTCTTAGTGTCTCCCTCTCTTTGTCTCCCTCTTAGTGTCTCCCTCTCTTTGTCTCCCTCTCAGTGTCTCCCTCTCTTTGTCTCCCTCTCAGTGTCTCCCTCTCTTTGTCTTTCTCTCCTGTCTCCCTCTCTTAGTGTCTCCCTCTCTTTTTCTTTCTCTCAGTGTCTCCCTCTCAGTCTTTCTCTTAGTGTCTCCCTCTCTTTGTCTTTCGCTCCTGTCTCCCTCTCAGTGTCTCCCTCTCAGTCTCTCTTAGTGTCTCCCTCTCTTGTTTTTCCTCTTAGTGTCTCCCTCTCTTTGTCTTTCTCTCTCTCAGTCTCTCTTAGTGTCTCCCTCTCTTTGTCTCCCTCTTAGTGTCTCCCTCTCTTTGTCTCCCTCTCAGTGTCTCCCTCTCTTTGTCTCCCTCTCTTTGTCTCCCTCTCAGTGTCTCCCTCTCTTTGTCTTTCTCTCAGTGTCTCCCTCTCTTTGTCTTTCTCTCAGTGTCTCCCTCTCTTTGTCTTTCTCTCAGTGTCTCCCTCTCTTTGTCTTTCTCTCAGTGTCTCCCTCTCTTTGTCTTTCTCTCAGTGTCTCCCTCTCTTTGTCTTTCTCTTAGTGTCTCCCTCTCTTTGTCTTTCTCTTAGTGTCTCCCTCTCTTTGTCTTTCTCTTAGTGTCTCCCTCTCTTTGTCTTTCTCTTAGTGTCTCCCTCTCTTTGTCTTTCTCTTAGTGTCTCCCTCTCTTTGTCTTTCTCTTAGTGTCTCCCTCTCTTTGTCTTTCTCTTAGTGTCTCCCTCTCTTTGTCTTTCTCTTTGGGTCTCCCTCTCTTTGTCTTTCTCTTAGTGTCTCCCTCTCTTTGGGTCTCCCTCTCTTTGTCTTTCTCTTTGGGTCTCCCTCTCTTTGTGTCTCCCTCTCTTTGTCTTTCTCTCCCCATCTCTCCGCTTCAGTAAGTGCAGACGGAGTTTTTTTATGTAAAAACAGTGATGCGAGTGAGTGATGCGACCGATGGCGTGGCGAGGGTGAGACATGTCACTCCGTCGTGTCTCTGCACTCTACAGCTCGCTTCACGTCCACCTGCTGTAACTCCATCACACCTGACTGCAGTGTAAAGGTCACATGACCGCCTCCTGGGAGAGTCACGGGGTGTAATAACAGACGAGAGTGTACAAGGTCCTGCAATAACCCCCCCCCCCCCTCACTCAGCACCTGACGGTGTCGTAAAGGTCCTGATCCAGCAGGCTGCTGATTGGCTGATCGTCCCGTAAAAGGTCTGATGAAGCCGAACACCGATTGGCCGAAGGTTCGGTACCTGGTAGAAGGACGGCTCTTTGAGCCAGTGTTTCCACTGCAGAGCCACAGACGGAGAGTCGAGTGCGGATCGGGTGAGGAGCGGCGTCTGCTCTCCGTCTCCACTTTCCTCCTTGTCCTCGTCCTCGCCACGCCTCGTCTCTCGCGTCCCCAGGTGGAAGAGCAGAGAGAAGAACATGCCGATCGCCCAGACGATCAGACTCAAGTTCTTAAAAAAATACAAATAAAAAAAAAAAAACATTCATGAGAAGAAAAAAATAAAACAACAAACAGAGAAAAAAAAAAACTGTGATTGAAATAAAGGATAAAAATGTTGCATTTTATAGATGTGAAAAAAGACACATTGTAATCTAAAAATATAACCAACAAAAACATTCAGTTTTTTATTTTAGTAAAAGACTCAAGAAAATTATAGGAACTTTATGACTTTAATGAGCATAAAATTTTTTTTTTAACTAAATGGATTATACACAATTATTTTCATATATTTGAATAAAAGTAAAAAAAAAAAAAAAAAATCTTATACATGTTTCATTTTGGACAAACATGTTTATGGACCAAATTATATCCAAACAATATAAACACCCGGGTAAGTGTGTGTGTTTATTTATTTATTTATGACTTATTTCATTGAAACAGTAGAAAGTTAAATGAAGTCAGTAGAGTAATCGAGACTAAATGGCTGGTGATTTTCAGACAGGAGGTTATTATAACTTTGCCACGAGAAGCACGAGAACCACCATCCTCCTGCGTCTGGTTATCGTCGTCTCCTTAAATTAAATTTGACAGAATTTTAAGAATTAAAATTTAGACGACTGAGAATCACGACTCTGAACATGTGCAGTAAACCAACATTATGGTAAATAAGCACAGAACCAGTGGAGACGCACGGCGTGTAACAAGTGACCTTGAACAGGAGATACAGATGCACTGCGCGTGTGAGAGAAACGGGCAAAAAAAAAAAAAAAAGGAGAAGTAAAAGTGCTGCTTTTAAAAGTGAACAGAAAAGGGACGAGACACGAACTCGAAATATGAAACAGGAAATTGCAGGGTTTGATGGTGAGTGCCAAGTTATGTGTGTTTATGTGTTTACACTCACTCTGAAGATGGGGATGTCGACGGGGCCGAGGTTGTCGGTCAGAGACGGATCTTCATTAGACTGGAAATGGAACAGCAGCCACGCCACGGCGTACACGGTGATGTTGGCGATCACGGTGAAAGCGTACCTGTGGGATCGGAGACAGAGAGGTATTTAGAGGTAGAAAAAAAAAAAAAAGGATTATCTAAGCTAATGAATAAAACCAGTCAGAACCGAGTCCTCTACACACACGGACAGACAGACAGACTGATGTAAAGGGAGAGTGTAAAAAAATGGACACAGAACCTAAAACACGATGATGCATATATACGTGTCTGTCCATTTGTCTACCCACTGGGAATGAGACAGAAACACAGACAGATGGACAGAAGTTTGGAGAGACAAAAAGAAGGAGATGAGACAGAAGTATGCAGACAGTCAGAGACAGATGTATAGACACCAAGATATAGACGAAGAGTGTGAGAGACAGACAGAGTGATGGATGAGACATGGAGACTGACAGACTGAGACAAAAAAAGAAAGAAAAAACAGAGAGCATAAAGACAAGTGTACACTGGCAGACAGATGGGAAAAGGGACAGGCAGCGGGACAGGCAGATTCCTGTTGGAGTCACATGCTTTGTGTTTGGAGTGGATAAGAGGTGAACAGGTTGGACTCGAGGCTCAGTGACCTGAAATCTAAAGGAATCTACAAACATGTTAATACAGGAAGTCGATAAAAACAAGCCACGGCGTTGTGACTGCACCATTACACAAGTGCAACCGAGCAGTTCGAAAAAAAACCTTCTCTCTTTCATTTCTATACATTTGTGTGTGTGTGTGTGTGTGTGTGTGTGTGGCACTAAAAGCAGACACGGTGTGTGAGCCGGGGTTTCACTTCAGCAGCCAGCTGTGCTCAGGGTGTGTACCGTACACAAGGACGAAGCTGTGTACTGAGCGCGTACCTGTACGCGGTGAGCTCGACCTTGGCCGACTCGGTCGTCACCAGCTCAGGAATGAGGGACAGGTGTGAGATCTGGGTCGCGGCCCAGCCGAACTGGAAGATGATGATGAAGGGGATGAAGTAGATGAGACCCGCCCACTGCGGAGTGTACTCGCTACAGCCCATACACTGATTAAAGATGAAGGGGAAAGAGATCACGACGCTGAACGTCCCTGAAAGAAAAATAGAAGATTTAACAAGATTTAGATTTCTGATTGGTCAGAAGCTGCTGATTAATTTTCTATAACATCATCTCCTTTCCATCGAGGGTTCATCTTTGTTTCAGACAGACATGTACGTGGGATTCAACCTGAAATAATAATAATAATAATTATTATTATATTAATATCAATCAGTTATTACATTAAAGCTGATAAGCTTATTTTTAGCTATAAACTTTTAACTATTTCTACAATCCCTTAAACCATCAACAAGTTGGTTGTTTCTGTAGTAACGCTCCATTAATAATTAAACCAGACTGAAGTTTCCCCCCCCCCCCCCCGGGAAGCGACCGGGAGAGAGGCGGGGCCCCTACAGAGACCGGGAGAGAGGCGGGGCCCCTACAGAGACCGGGAGAGAGGCGGGGCCCCTACACTGAAGCCGATTCCTCTCAATAATTGAACAGAGCCTTATTAGAGCCTCACATTAATGTGTGTTTTGGCTTTTTGTCTAAAACTACTTCTGTTTCAGAATCAACAACCCTTTCACTTTTAATCACGTCACCTGCAGGAAAACACCTAAATTCCCAAGAAAGAAAGAAAAGAGAAAGATAAACTCTTACCTATTAGATGCCAGGTTTTCCTCTTGCCGTAATTCCAGCATCCTGCGGTTCTGTCCGATTCGTACCCGATCAGAGGAGTGCACACTCCATCCGCTACCTGGCCCACTAACAGTAACACTCCAGCGTAGGAGTTCTGGAAGCCCAGGACGGAGTGATAGTACACCAGGAGGTAGGTGAACCACATGGAGGCGCACAGATCGTTTAGGAAATGTCCGACTGCATAACTCAGCCTGTGGGGGAGACTCAGCGTCTCAGCCATGACACACAGCCGGGTGGAGCGAGTCACACTGCCGAAATAAATCAACTAGCGCGCAGGCAGTTTCACTTCATGTCCTCTTTAACATCTCTCCGTCTCTCTGTGTCTCTGTTTAAGTCATAATCTGGGAAAAGTCAGCTGACTGACTCAGTGGGCGGGGCGTAAACACAACATCGTTATTTTGTAATAATAAATAATCTCTCTCTCTCTCTCTATATATATATATATATATATATATATATATATATATATATATATATATTAATCACACAATCGTATTAAAACATTTGGAACGTTATACATTCTTTTATAAACTAACTCAGATATAATTTAATCGTTAATATGAAACATCGACCACACTTCCGGGTTTCCAGATTGTGCTCGCATCCTAAATACAGCACCGCGGCTTTCATCTAGTGCACTATTTTCTTCTATAAAAGAGCATATTATAGCTCACCCTACATAGTGCAATTAAGTAGGGAGCTGTTAGGAATTCGAATGTGACACAGCCTGCACGTGATGCTCTAATGGTAGCAGTCATAGTATTATTTGATATTTTATCCTAAGTAAAATAATATTTTCAAAGTAAAACGAAAATATTTAATAACATCTGACATTTGTAATTAATATTATATGTTTTTTAAATATCCAGAGCAGTAAGTTTATAAAATATAAGAAATGTTAAAATTTGCTTAAACGTGACTTATGAGCACGTGAGACAAGGGGAGGAGATTGGCTAAGGTGACGATAGAGCGCGTGAGGAAATTTAAAAAAAAAAAAGTTTCTTGAGCTTGAATTGAGATAATTACATTAAACATTTTACAATATTCATATTCAACTTGTTTACATTTAATTTTTAAAAATATTATAAAATATTTCATAATAAAAAAAAATTCTAATTTTGTTTAAATATAAAATATTGTACTTTATATTAAAGTTAATAACATTTAAGGTGTCAATGCCTGTCTAATAGATTGTGCTCTATACAGTTATTACTCTTAGTCTAGCAGCAACTTGTGTAAAAAAAACTTAAAGTCAACATGTTTCTTAGATAATAGGTTTGACCAAAAAAAAAAAAAAGGCTTAAATTACTGTAGAACCTAAATTCGGTACATGTATGTACAATCTTCCTAATTTGCTTGACGCACTCATCTAAATTTGTAATCACTCAATAAGCCGAAGCTCAGATATCTCCCCAGTTCACATTATTTTGCATCTTCATGCATGAGCTACACATCTGACTTCTGTGAAGAGGTTAATGATTGAACGATCACAAGGTCTAAGTGGGTCTAACACTCTTCCAGCTGTCACACGGGTCTGAGTGCAGAATCTTGATCAGTTTTGTGATTAGATCATAATATTTGCAGACATTTCACAAGCGCTTCATCACGGAGATAATTAAAATAAGATTCTGAATGCAGAACTTTATTCTTCTACAGAAATAATTAAAGTATGTAAACACCTGATCAAAGGTGTTAACCTTTTTTTTTTTTTTTAAAAACCTAAAAATAAATAAATACACTCACTCATCTTCTATACCGCTTTATTCTGCATTCAGGGTCGCGGGGACCTGGAGCGCATCTCAGGAGGCTTAGGGCACGAGGCAGGGTACACCCTGGACAGGGTGCCAATCCATCGCAGGGCACACACACATACATACATACTGTACACACACTCATTCACACATCATGGGCAATTTGGGAACGGCAATCAGCCTAACCTACATGTCTTTAGACTGTAGGAGGAAACCGGAGTACCCGTAGGAAACCCACAAAGCACATGCAAGCTCCATGCACACAGAGCTGGGAATTGAACCCGGATCCTGGAGGTGCAAGGCAACAGTGCTAACCACTACACTAAATAACTAAATAAAGTACTGTACAAAAAAAAAAAAAAAAAAAACTTATAAAGCCCAGGAAACAGTAATTAATGAAACAAGTCTGTATCTAGAGTGATGATATTTTAAGGGCCCTTTAGTCTCAGACACTAAATTTTACTGAGCGTCCTGCAAAATCAGGACGCTCAGTAAAACTTAGTGCCTGAGTTTAAGTTCTTCTAAGGACTTCTATTTGGCATGCAAAACCCGGCAGCTTCCATTTAGTTTTTTGTCTGATAAGTGATAAGTGATTATATAATGTATTGCTTTCTTTTCTGGTGAATAAATATATTTATATAACTTTAGATTTTGTGGAATACTAATGTTTAAAAATCAGAAATGTGTTTGTAATAAATACATACAGTATAAAACAGGGTGTCTAGACTTTTGCACAGTACTGGTCGTCACTTTCTACAATAACTAAAAGGAAATGTGTGGATTAAGACTGTGGTTTTGGCTTTCTCTTCATATACAGCTGCATGGTGACCCAAACAAAGTGGCTGAAATTAAACACCAGAATCCATCAGTCCATCCATCCATTTCTCTCTATCCACTCACACAGGTTCTGACTCAATTCAGCTAAACGAAGATCCAAACAACCCAACCTACGTACATCCATCGATGTGATTTTAATGATTTATTCCAATATCTCTCTATGCATCTATTATTTCTATTCAACCAACCATTTATTAATGAAACCCATCTATCAATAAATTAATTCCATCCATCCAGATATTTTATGAATCTATTAACTCCATCCACCTATTCATCATTTAATCTGCGTCAGTTTAACCAGCAATCATCAATCAATCAATTATTGTCATGAATCTATTTGTTATTTGTTCCATCCATCCAATACAGTAATAAATATATATACATATATACACACACACATACAGTGGTGTTCAAAATAATAGCAGTGTTGAAAAAAGTGAGAAAAGTTATTATATGGAGCTTTAAATTTAAATCACATAAATGCATTGGACCCCATGCACATTCTATTCAGAATCACAACATGAAGAAAAATGTGCTAAATGTATTATTAGTTTAATGTAAGTAAAGAAAAACAAATATTAGCCTGTTCAAAAAAAAAATAGCAGTGTGGAGGTCAATTAGAGAGGTAAATTATTCTGTGAAAAACAGGTGTCAAACAAGTTCCCCTTATTTAAGGATAAATGCAGAAAAGGTTATCCTGTGCATTTCTCTCTGAAAATCAGAGTAAAATGGGTTGTTCAGATATTGTTCATAAGAACAGTGTACTCCGATTCAAAAGTTGATTAGAGATGGGAAAACATAAAAAGAAGTGCAGAAAATGATCGGCTGCTTTGCTAAAATGATACCAAATCATTTTTAAGCTTTAAAATGGAGACCAAAACCAGAAATATGTGGAAGAAAACAGAAAACTACATTCGAATGTATCGAAGAATAACAAAATTGACTCAAAGAAATTCTAAAGTTACCTGTTAGTGCTGTTACTATTAGAAGACGGCTATGTGAAGTCAAGCGATCAGCAAGAAGCACACATTGACTGGCCTAAAGAGAAATGGTGCAATATTTTGCGGACTGATGAAAGCAAGATTGTTCTTATTGGGTCTAGAGGCTGCAGACAGTTTGTCAGTCGATCCCCAAACGCTGAATTCAAGACACAGTACACTGTGATGACAGTGAAGCATGGAGGCACAAGCATCATGATATGGGGATGCGTCTTGTACTATGGTGTTGGGCCTATTTATCACATTTCAGGGATCATGGATCAATTGGAGTACATCAGAATATTTAAAGAGGTATATTTAAGGCAACATGCCTTATACCGAAGAGGAATATTCTATATTTTATATAAAATAAAAATCTATATTTTTTGTTCATTCCATTTATCCATCATCCAATCAATACATTCAATACATCTATCCATCCATCCACCATGTAAAAATAGTGTGAATAAAATAAAAAAAAAGTTCAGATCTTTCATGTCTTTTTTGAGAACAACCATAAAAACCTCATAGTGCTAGTGGGAACAGTATATAAATCCTTGAGTTATTGACTTCAGAAAACTTAATTGGGGTCAGGTGTCAGGCAAATAGAGACACTTTAGGACAGTGGGCACCCAGGCAAAGCGACCCGAAGAGCAGAACAAAGACTCATCAATGAGGTAAAGAAACAACCCTTAGTGACCGCCAAAGAACTGGAACTGTCTAACATCTGTGTTTATGAGTCTACAGTATGTAAAACACTGAACAAGCAGGGTGTCATGGCAGGGCACCACAAAGGAAGTCGCTGCTTACTATAAATAACATTGCTGCCTGCCTGAAGATTGTATTGGCAAACATGCAGCACTAAATCTGGCATGACATGGGCACTGCATATCATCATGAAAACATCATCCAAACCGTGAAGTATGGTGGAGGAAACCATGTTTTGGAGTTGCTTTGCTGCATCAGGGCGTGGCCAGCTTGCAGTCATTGAGTATCAAAAAAAATTCTTCGGGATAACGTGAGAATGTCTCTACGTCAGCTAAAACTCTGTAGAAGTTGGGTGATGCAACTGGACAATGACCCAAAACATCAGAGCAAGTCCACAACAGAACGACTTCAGAAAAACTAAATCCGCCTCTTGGAGCGGCCAAGTCAGAGCTCAGACCTCAATGGAGACGCTACGGACTACGGAAAAGAGTCACACACATGAGATGTCCAAAGAATATGACAGAGCTAAAGCAGCACTTTCAGGAAGAGTGGGCTAAAATCCTCCTGAACGATGTGCAGGTCTGATCCACAGCTATAGGAAGCACCTCGTTGAGGTTATTGCTGCCAAGGGGGCGGAGCCAACCAGTTATGTATTCCAAGGTTCCACTATTCAATTCAACTTTTTTTGTATAGCGCTTTTAACAATTGTCATTGTTGCAAAGCATCTTTATACAGTACCATTTGAAATGTCAAGAGTGTGTTCAATGAACACATGAAAGATCTGAGCTCATTTAATCTATTTATCTATCCATCCATCCTGTCTATTAAGTTATTCTGACCATCTATCCACTCCATATATCCATCCATTCACCTATCCACCAACCAAGCATCCATCTACACATTCCATGTATCTGTCCATCTCAGCTTCTAATAATTCCAGCCATCTATCCAGCAATCCAACTAAATTTACAACTAATCATCTATTTATTGGATCATTCAATTAATCTCTCAGATCAATTCATTTAATCAAGTCACCAATCCATCTCACTAATCTATTCCATTCAACAACCCAGTCAGCAATCCAACTAAACTCACATCTTACCATCTATTCATTCAATCCATCTAATAAATCTGTTCATTAGCTCCATCAGTCCGTCTATTCAGACTAAAACTTGTCAACGGTACGATTCGATCAGATACAGTATCAGTGACATCTAATCCAAGCAAATAATTGACTCATGGAGTCACTCATTTTACAGACTCCGGAAGCATACATTTTAAACAGTTTGTGAAACTACAAATGATAAATACAGTGAATCATCTGTAAAGACTAAAATAAATTAAAAGAGACAGCAGACGAAAAAAAAAATGTATGTTAAAGAAAACCATGACGAGACGAGGGCTATATTATAAAAGTCTTTATTTCTGAGGCATTTAGTTATCACAGAATAAATCAAACTAAAACGGCTTTCATTTCAACTTCTCGACGACTGAAATATGAAAGTAAAATACTTCTTGTCTGCGTCAATCAGGAGCGCTCCTGGGGGCCATGTAGCGTACGATGAGGTGTGTATGACGGACAGATTAGTTTATAAGCTGAAGGATTTAAAAAAAAAAATGTGTGTATGTTTGAGACTCGGGCACAGCTTTGGAAAGTGCAGAGGGGGGGAAAAAAAAAAAAAAAAAAGAACAATAGATGAGAATCAGGTTACCATGACAACACTGACAGGGTATGGAGGGGCGGGTGATCACAATTGGACGATTTTGAAGTTACAATGATTATCAGCCAAAAGGAATTCAACCTAAACATGACGATATAGCAATAAAGCACAAAAATGTACTTGAAATCCTGCAAGTTGAATGCGTAGCCTTTCTGATCATTCACTGGCTGCTATTATTTATATATGAACCTGAGCGACGCTGAAATAAATATCGGATCCTGAATAAATATCATTGAGATATTGCGTGAGCCGGGGAAGAAAAACATTAAAAACATTAAAATCATCTTACATTCTCACTATAATAGACTTCCTCCATTTCTCTTCGTAAACTCACGATGTGGCGAACGCGCGATGACCCTCCGAGAGCGACGCCGCAGGGTTCGACGTTTCCCTTAGAAAGGCACAAACTATTTCCCAGATAACTCAAATTCCTACTTGGAATAAAATAAAATATAACAAACGTCTGATGTGTCTTTCCGTCTCCATGGAAACCTGCTGAACATTTCAGGAGAGACGAGTCTGGCGCAGAAACGATCCCGTATCGCACCCGAGGTTCGATTTTTTTTTTACTTTGTGATCAAATATTTCAGTAGATGTCAATGCTTGGGTTGTTTTTTTTTCTTTCTTTCTCACCATCAAAACTGCAATTCACAACAAGAGATATGTTACAGCCCCGCTTTAATACTGTTTCTAACACACGTCTCGATCGATCATGAGAAGTAGCTGTAAATGTGAGAGAGGAGCCATAAAATGGTTGTTTAAGAAGTACAGTGTTTTAATTGAGGATGTGCTGTATTCCTCAAGCAGTATTATTAAATAATTAAATAATAATAAAAAGTTAGCCTTGTCATAATTAGTTTTAGGTCATACAAGTCTAATTATAACGTAATTACACAGGACTTAAATAGATAATCATGAAAACGGTTATTTAACAGCTGGATAGGTCCGCACCCACATGCTATGCTAGCTAGTTAAAATTTAGCTTCCTCTTTCAGCCTTAAAGATTTAGACTTAAGGAAATTATACGATAATTAGATTCTCCTTTAATACGAATGTGAATGCGTAACCTCTCGACTCAATGTATGTTTTCTCTGTTTAAACGCAAGTTCATACTGGCTAGTTGACATGCTAGCTAGCTAGCTTGTTAGAAGCAGAATGTGATCTTACAGCATGTAGTTTATATGAAACATAACCATCATTAAAAAATAAATAAATGTAAACACAAGTAATATGTTTAAAAAAAAAAAAAAAAGAAATACAATATTTAAAAACATCTACCTTTTTAGTTGCAGATTATTTAGCATTAGAAAGATTTTTTCCCCTAAAGCACAACTTATTTTGTAGTCTATTTAGCTGGATAGGATTCAAATATCTAGATGTGGGAATAAAATAAATACTAAAAGTTATATGCTAGCTAGTAAGCTACAGGTAAGAAAGTTCTGTGAATTAGAGCGTGAACAACGTTAGAGAGATTCTACACAGGTCTGAGGGATAATACTGTCAGTCAATTATACCATGTTAAAACCTTGGCCATTACAAGGTTATAGAGCATTCCACTCCAAATCCACGCTAGCAAACTCGCCAATGTTAATCTGATAAATTGAAATTTACTTAGCATCCACACTAGCAAACAGCAAAAGAAGCGTCTACATTGACAGTTTGCCGAATTTTACACAAACTGATAGGAATATATATTCCTATGTTTATAAATACTTAGAATTATAAGTTTTAAACAAAATGGTGACGTCTACCGTTTCAAACTGGAACTCGGAATTAGCTGGCTGAATGGGCCACGCCCACAAAAGATAAAACCAGCCCCTTGCCTTGCTGCTTGCTGGTGTGAAACCAGGATTAGTATGAAAGTTGGTTGTTTTGAAATAATGACCTGAACAGTTAGATATCATTTTGAAAAATTAACCCGATAAAAATCTATATTTTATTAGCTAACAAATTTGTAGAATAAATAACTGAGCTAGATAAGTAGATAAGATTAGTTAGATCTAAATTAGTCAGGTAAAGTTAACTACATTCTAATTACTCAGATAAAGATAGTTGGGTAAAATTAGTTATACAAGCTTAGCTAGAAATAGGAAGAGAAATGTGGCTGATATGAAGTTAGCTAGATAGAGCTGACAGGAGAAAGTTAGCTGAAGGTTAGCTGGGTAAAGTTAGTTTGATGCAGTTTGCTGCGTATCAAGTTATAAACGTAAGATCAAGATCACAGCCTAAACTCCGCCTCTCAAGATACAGGACAGAAGCAGGAACTGCCTCAATGGATGGCACAACCGAGATCAATATAAATTAACACATCTTTATTAATTTAATTTTGTTAGCTAGCACATGATGAAGCAGACATTACTGCGTGTGTGTTTCTTTAGAAGTAGACTTTCCTAAGCAACTAGTTTCATCTATGTTGTTCATCCTGTTGAGAACTCTGGGTGTGTTCCTGTTGAAGAACCAAACCATGGTCAGGGAAGTGTGTTATAAAGCCGGTGTGTGTTAAAAACAGTATTACAAAGCAGGGCGTGTCTTTCTCTCTATCCCCCACGGTACTGGAGTCCGGCCACTGCGCTATCATCCACATTGACGGAAAACAAGACAAGGACAAAAAAAGTGAAAAGAATCTAAAAAGAAAAAAATATTTAAAAATCACAACACAAATAAAAGGGTTTCAACTCAGGGATAGCAGAACTCCAAAGCAACTTCATTTTAAATTACATAAAAAATAAACATACAAACAAAAATAATAATAATAATAATAACAACAACCGCAGACACTGTACAGAAGCAGAACGGTTCTGGTTTGCATTTCCTGACGTTTCCGGACTCGGAGCATCACAGTCTGTCGTCTCCTCCCCGAGGCGCTTTACTTTGATCCCATAAAATTAAACACTCATTATTTAAACATCTGTTTTAAGTCCTCTGATAATGTGATCTAAAATACAGGATAAATCCGTCCATTTGCATTCACGTCACTCACACGCGCTCACACACACACACGATCCCGTCTCAGTCCTTCTGCGCGTCTCAGACGTCTGTACGAGCGTACGCAACTCCTCCATACGCTCGGGTTTCTTATAAAGCAAGTGGCAGTTCAAACTCTTCAGATCTCTCTCTCTCTCTCTCGCTCACACACACACACATTCACACAATAAAGGAGCGCTCCACACTCCAGTCCTCTCTCTCTCTCTTTTCCCCATTTCTCCTCTCGACTGCTCTTCACTTGTGCCGCTGCAGGCCTTTCCTCTTCCTCCGCTTGAAAAAGCAACAGCACCTGAAACCAGTCAGAAGGCGCTGATTAGTTTCCTAGAACAGCAGCTCGGATGGGTTGACATTAGCGAACACGCTTACTGTTTCCATAGCAACAACTCATGATAGTGATGCGAGAGAGAGAAAGAGAGATGTTCCACAAGATTACATGTAACTATAAACAGATAAAAAGTTTGTCATTGGTGAACGTAGGTGTGTAGCTTCCTGTCGTGTCGTTGTGGTCTAAGAGGAATAAACCCTCCAGCACGCACTGATTAAACTCGTCTCCGTCTCCTCGGCACAACTGTTAAAGAGCTCGACGTGTGTGATGATGACGACGAATGTAAAACTAAATTATTTAATATTTTTTTATAATAGATTTTTAATAATTTAATCATTAAAAATAAAACTACACCATGATACATTTTTATCTTCTAGTTTCACCAAGAATCTACAGTAAATATTCTTCATTCAACTTCTTACATTTTGTATTTCTTTCTTACTTTTCTGTGCTTCTTCATTCTTTTCTCTCTCTCTTTCATCTCTATTATTCTGTCCTCTCATCTATTCTCCTTACTCTCCTTTTATTACTTTCCTTTCTCACTCATTAACATTTTCCTTCTTTGTTTCATCTCCCCTCCTCTCTGCTCTTCCGTCCTCCTATTCTTTCTTCCCTGCTCTCTCTTTCTCCCTTCCACCATATCCCCTCCTCTTTTTTTCTCCCCCCCCCCCTTTATCTTTCTCTCCTGGTTAGTTAATTTCCTACATTCTTCCTTCCTTCCTCTAATCTCTTTCTTTCTTCTTTTCTACTCCTCCTTTTGTTTTTTTCTGTCTCTTGCTGCATCTTCTGTTCTTTCTCTTCTCTCCATTTCTTTGCGTTTTTCCTTCCTTCTTTCTCGTTTTTTTCCCCCAGTCATCTTTTCTTCCTTCCCTCAATTTTTTTTCCTGTTTATTGATTTCTCTTTTAGCCTCTATTTTCTTCTATCACTATTTCTGCTCGTCTTTCTCTTCCCCTCTCATTTCTCTCTTTCCTGCTCTTTCTACTTTTTCTTTTTCATCTTGTTTCATTATTAATATTCTTTTCTTCCCTTCTCTCATCTTTGTTCAATACTCTTCTCATTTTTGTCTCATCCTCCACCTTTTGTTTCTTTATTCTTTAAAGAAAGAAATGAAAGAGGAGGAAACGGAGCAGAGGTGAGAGAAAAGAGATAGAAAAAAGGAGAGAGATTAAATTTTCTAATCATTAATATTAAACTATATTTCTAAACATTCTGGTCTCCCTGTTAGTGTGCGCGCGCACACGCACACACACGTTAGACCTTGTACTGATTAACCTTTAAACACCCCTGTTCCTGAACCTTCCCATCTGTCTAGTGCTGCACTTACAAAGTAATAATTTCTAAAACTGTGTATCGCTCCATGGGACACGTGGAGTGTGTGTGTGCGTGCGTGCGTGCTTACTTAGTTTCGTCTGCGACCTCGACCTCAGCAGGCGCGGTGATGGGAGCGTTCGAGTGTCCCGCCGTGGGGTCGTCTGTGTTCACCTCGCCGTTGGTCGAACTCATGACCTGAAGATTTAAACGGGGGGTGGGGGGGGAAACAGGAGACGAGACGATGAGCCTCTACAGACGCCCGCGATCTCAGAAACATGTGCATTATCATCAGATACAATAAAAAAAACAAACTTTCTCATTTATATTCTGCCACTTTTAGTTTCCATTACATAATCTGCACTTCAGCGCCTCCTGCTGGTGTAAAGCAGAATACAGCCTGTCCTGTACGTTCGGTTAATTAGCAACAAGTTCCCACTTTACTGTTTGACATGGAAAAGTTAAAGAGTCACTACGGAGGCAAAACACTAGGATTGTGCTAATCGAACAATCCAACAAGAACAATTTTCTTACTGACTGTTTGTGATGGACTAGTTCATTTTAGAAGATACACTCGAGTCAACTGCACAGCTATGTGTAATTATCACTTGATATGGGAAAGTTACAGCAACAAAAACAAATAAACAAAAACAAATAAATAGAGCCCTATTTAGACAGGATTAATTTTGCCTGCTACAGTACATTCTGTTCATTTTACTTGTGCATGTTACTCAGATTTTCTACGCAGACGTCTCAAAGTTTGCTAGCTGCTTCTCGCTATACGGAGTCCCCTAGAGTGTATATCGCGCTATAAACAATTCCCCCCAATCACTTAATGAATCGCAAAAATAGATGCATTGAAATTACTTTTCGGTTGTGTTCAGAAATTATTACACCTCATTATTTGCTTCGCATCAAAAGATTTGTCTCTACTCCGGCGCCTCTTTGACAGGACTCCACAATGTGAACCAAGTGCGGTCATCACGCAAATACTGAGGCCCGTCGGGGGGCAAAACATCAAGATAAAAAAGTAAAACCTAATAGAAACTCTATATATTTTGTGTGGTCGTTTCTTTGTTGCATGTATGCGAGTTTTCTCTCTAAGGATGAGCGTGAAAATTGTATTATGGACGTCTGTCTGGTAAACAAATCCAGTCCGAATAGGGCTGTAGTGTATGCATGCTCTAAACCTGGGGAACCGAATTAAAATTTAAGAATGTTTGTTGGATAATATTTTCTTCGAGCCAAGGTCTGAATTTCATGTTTATGTTAGGATTCAGATCTCAATATGTGAAGTCATTACAAGTCTTTATAAAAAAAATAATAAATAAAAAAAAAGCAACTAAAAACTTTCCATAACATTTGTGCTCAATTTTCAGTAACTACGTTAAACGTGGTCAGTCATAATCGATCTTCATTTGCTCGCTGTTGATCTGTAAATGAATGTGAAAGGACTCTGGTTGCTCGGTCATACCGGGCTCTCAGTCTGGGTATTTAACACGCCCGCACCTCAGACTGCTGTGGACTCACATTACTGCTTTTTGATAAATCGCCACAGTTTCAGAACATATGAGACAAAGTGGTTTTACACTTTCTGCTGGAAAATTAAGCATATATCGATCTGTCCAATCATCTTTCAAGATTTAGGTTCCTAGTCTACTTCTCTGTCCTTGGAGTTGGCCATGCTCTGTTGCGCTTTCGTTTCAGTTTTTTTTCCCAAATTATTGTGTTAATTGGCGCTGTTGAGTGATTCGTAAAGCCACCTCAAGAAAAATAAGGCCTTGTTCACACGGGCGTTAAAATTGAGCGTTTTTTTGGTGTTCGTAACGTCCGGTGAGCGCGGATCAAGCGCCGAGGGTTTTCTACACATAGGAGTCACACGGGCTTTGGTGACGTGCGTTTGTCCGGCTGCGCGTTTATACGTCGTCAAAAAAAACGTTGCATGCTGATTTTTCTTGCCGTTCAAATCCCAACGAACGCAAGGAAAACGCTTCTAGTGCGTTTTCTTCGCGTTCATTATACGCTTTGGAGAACCAGATATATCCTATGATCCTACATGCTACACATGGGGAAATGAGGGGGGAAAAAAATCGAAATAAAATGTCGGAGGAAGTTGATCCAGCCAATCAAAAGTAGAAATTGATAGCCGACATTACTTTCACATTTCTTCATAAACCACAAAAAAAACCTTACTTTAATCCGACGTTGTGCAGTCAGAGGGTGAACCCAGTAGCGGCGGCGATTTTTCTCTCCCTACGTCGCCGCATTACGAGAATTTTTTAAACAAGAAGATTAATGTCTAATATAGCAAAATGGTCCATATTAAAAGGAGGCACCTCAAATAAAATGACAAGCGCTTTCATATCCAGTTCCCGACACACTGCCTCCACAGGTTAACACACAAACTACAATTTGGGCTGCAGGCTGGCGTTAGACAGAGACAACCGAACGCCAGTGTAGAAGTCAATCGAGCGCCGCTACAAAACGCAACATAAAGGTCTAGGACGTTCAGAGCGCGTTCGTTTATCCAAAAAAATTAACGCCCGTGTGAACAAGGCCTAAAAAGTGCTAGATTACTGGTATATTATTCTTATTCACCAGAAAAGCATCCGAACAGAACCGCCACTCGGTCTGGGTCCGGACCACAGACCAGCATTTTGTAAACTACTTCAGAAACTAACTGTGGACAAGCGTACTAGACATAGATTTTAAAATAGGAATAATTTTGTAACTCATTACCTAATTTAAGGATTAACTCCATGTGATTTGTATCTCATGCCGATGAGATCGCTCGTTGGTGATCGTTAGAGCGAACTTCATGGTTCCACTGCGTGCGTGGCTCTACAGGACCCCGGGGTCTACTGTGGTGTTTGTCACCAGGACGTTGGCAGCGGATCCTTTCGCGCTGTGGATTGTGGGATGATGCCTCGGTGGCTTGGACTTGTTTGTCCGGTGATCGATCAGATTATGATTTAAGGATCAGGTCGGTAACATTGCATGGCGGGCTGTGGTGCACTGGGGGTTCTACTGCAGCTAGTACCGACTCTTTTGGCTTTTCTGTGGCCTTTGGTCCCTGCAGGGTTTTGGTCTATAGTTAATAATCAGTGTTGATGTGTCTGAATAACACACGACCTTTCAATGGCGCGTTTCCTGCTCGTTCCAACACAGCGAGTTTCATTACGTGCGTCAGAAACTACGATTAGGAACGGAAACATTTTACAGTTGAATGAAAATTACGTGCCCTCCTACGTCACTTCTTGACTGCTAAAGCTGGGGCAAACTTTTTTTTTTTAGTCACTAGTCCCACCTACTGTGCATCACATTTCCAGTTTGCCTGGTCACGGGACATCTGTAGCTCTCATTAAAACTGTGTGACTTCTTGGTGTTTTGTCAAGTCGGGTGGCTGCTGGTATGAGTGTGGGGTTACAGAAAGGTTACCAGATCAATAAAAAAAAGTGAGAGAGAGAACACAACACTAAACACACACACACACACACAGAAAAGAGGAAGCAGAAAAGGGAAGGACAAAGTGTATGTGTGTGAGGGGGACAGAAACAGACACACATGAGCGAGAGAATAAAGTACAGATTCCATCCTGGCATGTGATCGCAAATTGCACTTCAGTTTAGGTAAGTACAGAAAACTCAAAGATTACAGGAGTGAAGGACACTTTCCTGTGTAAAAATTAGTGCCCCCTCTTTTAATCCCATGTCTGTTTGTAGGAGTTAAACATCATAAAAAAAAAAAGCATCCAATAGTAGCGGGTCTTAGTATTACTACTTAGTTTTGTTTTTTTTTCTTTACTGTGCCATAACATGATCCACCTTTAGTAGCGATAACTTGAACTAATCGTTCCTGTACGAGCGTCTTGGTCTCCTCTTACATGGCTTTCACCCCATTCTTCTTTACGACATCGCTGCAGTTCATTTACTTTTTAGCTCTCTTAATGTCCCGGTCACAGCAATTCAGTTGGGTTGAGGTCTGGACTTTGACTATTCCAAAACCTTGATTCTTTTATTTGTCAGACAGTCTGATGTAGATTTACTGCTGTGCTTCAGATCATTGTCCTGTTGCATGCCCCACTTTCGACCAAGCTCTACAATACTCTGGTATAAATACTCTGGTCGACTTAATGACTGCAAGGTACCCAGGTCCTGTGGCTGCAAAAACAAGCCCAAATCACCACCCCTTCACCAATGTGTTTGGCAGCGGGTATGAGATGTTTTTGTTGAAATGCTGTTCGGTTTTCTCCAAACATAGCACTGGGCATTAAGGCCAAACAACTCCACTTTGGTCTCATCTGTCCATAGTACATTGTTCCAAAAGTCTTGTCGTTTGTTCGGGTGCAGTTTTGCAAATCTCAAGTCGAGCTTCCGTCTTCTTTTAGACAGAAGAGGCCTTCACCTGGAATCCCTTCCAAACAAACTGTACATGTTCAGTCTTTTTATAATTGTGCCATCAAGAACGAACATCTCACATGCTTAGTGAGGCCTGTAGGGTCTGAGATGTAGCTCTTGTGTTTTTGTATATCTTTGAACATTGCGGTGAATGTGCGGGGACGTCCACTCCTTCAGAGATTGGCGACTTTCTTGAATGCTTTTCACTTGGTAATAATCTCTCTCACTGGAGAATTGTTTGGAAATGGTTTTATAGCACTTTCCAGATTGATGTGTACCAACAACTGACTCTCTACAACCACTTCTTATGTCTTTCCCTCTTGGCATTGTGTTAACACACACACACCTGAATGCTGTAGACCAGCAAACTGACAGAACTTCTGCCTTTACAGAGGTCTGCAGCACCTGGCTGCAATTTACAGTCTGACATCCTGTGGTAGCAATAGGTGTACTGAGTATAGTCCATGTTTTTTTTTTCTTTTTGGCTTCAGTTTTAATAAATAATAATGGCATGATGACAAAAGTTACATGATGTTTGTTTGAGGTTGTATTTTCCCAATACTGAGACTAGGGGTAGGCAATATAACCAAAATCTTCTAGAAGCAATTTTCGACCTCGATAATGATATACATCACAATATAGCAATTTGTATCTGAAAATGCATAAATAAAAATTCAAACACAAAGAAACTGTTTTACATAATGTAATTTTATTTAAACTGGGAATTTCTGAGGTTTGCCGCATTATTTTACGTTGGCCATATTCGATTGGATGTGTAACAAACCTAATTAGATTTTGTTATATTGTGCTAATGTTAGATGCACAGGCCCTCGTGAGGTGCATGTGTGTGTGAGGTTTTTATCCCCTCGGGGCTTGCCGTAGGAGGGCAAAAGACGCATTCGCACTTCCTGCTCTAGAGTGTCCGTTTGTTTTTGTGAATAAAGGAGAATAAACAGTTGATAAGGATTTTGTGTGCTCTCGTTTTTATTGTTTTTACACCCGATTGAACTAAATATCTGTGCGGCCCAGTGGACAGCGCAGACCCACTAGACCCCAGTGATGGTATGAGGTAGCATAAGTGCACAATATGCATCACAAAGTACTAGTCAGTACAGAAGTGTCGTTGTCTGAGAGACCAGTTTACAGTTTGCTTTGATCGCTGTAATAAATCATGAATAACTTATTTTAGATGGAAACATACTTTATAAGCGCCACAAAGAAGCTGTGACAAACAAAGGGAAAGGGTGTGGGAAAGAGAAAGATGCCAAGCAAAGCAGTGCGCGTACACACAGACACACCTACACACACACACACACACACACACACACACACACACACACACACACACACACACACACACACACACTATATCCCAGTACCTGCACAGAGCCCCCCAGCCTATCAGCGGTGAGATGCGAGCCCAGGAGCTCCCTGTTGGTCACAGGAGTCGGCTGGGATTCACTTCCTTTGGGTTCGGGAGACTTGGAGGAAAAGGATGTTGGTGGGGGTTGGGGTGTTGGTCATGATCGATGATGTGAGGGTGTAAAATAAAAAAATAAATAAAAAATCAAATAGGCAGAAAAAGAGGAACATTTCCCATGCAGAAGCAGAGTGCTTTAGCTAATAGAGGACAGAGAAAGGAGGAAGGAGAGAAAAAGAAAAGAGCTCGACATGCAGAGAGGTGTGTGGCGTCCTGCTACGCTGATCAGACATGACATTAAAACCACCTGACGAAAACAGCCCGGATTCTTCAAGTGCTGCAAGTCGTGAGGTCGGCCCTTCACGGATCGGACCCACAAACACAGTATTGGATTCAGACCTGGAGAATTTGGAGGTTAAATTAAACACCTTAAACTCACCATGTTTAGGGTTGGGTATCGTTTTTTTTTTTTTTTCCCCGATACCGGTGCCAAATCGATACTTTGAAAACGGTACCGGTGCCAAAACGGTGCCTGAACTGATACTTTTAAGCCACAAAATTATAGTGGATGACTGAAGAATTAATTTTTATTGAACAAAAAATTTTATGCTTAAAATTTAACAATATATTAAAAGTTTAAAGTATATATGAATATGTAAGCTTCACATTTTAGCAATTCTTTTGCAGAAATTTCACCATATTTGCCTTTTCTGTCAAAATATGCCTTCATTCCTGACTTACTGCATGCCCTGCACGGGACATGAATGCAAGATTTGCATTTTGCTATTAACATTACATCATCCTACTACTAATCTGCGGAAAGGCTGCTGTCGGCATCATAATCAGTGGACTCCTTTTTGCTACGGTTGGTATGACTGGGATTGAGGGTCGTCTACAGCTGTTATCCACAAGCTGTTATACACGGTGCCTCCCTCTGCTTTTAACTTTATTCCGTGTATTTATTCTGCTTTTAACTTTATTCCGTCTGCCCTCGAATGTTTCATTAGATTTAACGTGTTTCCGCCTTTACACGCAACTGCTGTAAAACATTCGCTGCATGTCGCGGTGTCGGAATCCTTTCTTGTGAAATACAGCCACACTTTCGACTGTTTAGTTTTAGGCATTTTAACGAGAGTTGTTTACTTTAGCATGCTAAGCTATCGGTAGACCGCCTGCTGCCGTCAGAGCGAGTGTAACGTTAGTTACTGCATTCACGCGCATGTCGGATGGTCTCTCATTTCCGGATGATTTGTGCTTTTAATTTTTTTATTTAAATTTAATAAACTATTAATTTACAAAAATATATGAATCTAGAGAACAAATATTTCAATCGGCAGTTCAGGCATTTAAGTGGCACCAAAATGAGGCACCGAAATTCTCATTCTGTTTCGGTCCGGTACATACCGGTTCTATAGGTAATAGATACGGTAATCCAATACGGCACCGGTTTTCGGTACCCAACCCTAGCCATGTTCCTCAAAAACATTCCAGGACAATGTGTGCACTGTGTCAGACCCTTTCCATGAAGGGGTGTAACTTGGTCTGCATCAAAGTTTAGGTGGCTGGTAACAAAATACGAATGGCATGACCAAGTTTTTACAGCAGAACATTACCCAGAGCATCCCACTGCATGTGAAAAAAAAGGTGAAATATGCTCCACGTAAGCCACACACACAAACACACCAGCCGTCGATATGATTCACCAGACCAGGCCACTTTCTTCCGTTGGTCCATTTCTGACACCCACTGTAGGGTTTTTTGGTGGAGGACACGGGTCAGCATGGGCACCCTGACCGGTCTCTGCAGCTTCACAAATCCATACGCAACAAACTGCAACGCGCTGCGTCTCCTGACTTCTTTCTATCAGAGCCAGCGTTGACTTTTTCAGAAACTTGTGCTACAGTAGCTCCTCTGCTGAATTAGAGCAGATGACTGTGGACTTCGTCTTTTCTCCACATGTCCATCATTAATCCTTGGCCGCTGATGATCCTGCCGCTGGTTTCCCGGTTCTCCTTCCTTGGAGCGATTTTGGTAGGTACTGACCAATGCACACTGGGAACATCTAACAAAACCTGAGTTTGGGAGGAGATGCTCACAATTTGGCCCTTGTCAAACCTATTTTTCCTGCTTCCGACACGACAAGGTAAAGAACTGACTGTTCACGCTCAGCTTAACGTATTGCACCACTCGACGTGTACTATTGTAATGACGTAACCAATGTTATCCACTTCACCTGTCGGTGGTTTTAATGTTATAGCCGATCTGTGTGTATGTTCTCTCTCTCTTTCTCTCTCCAATTCCCTGTAAATGACTTACAAAAGATCTTGACAAGTTTAGTCAGGTGACCAATCAAAAAAAAAAAAAAAAAAAAAAAAAAAAAAAAAAAAGGTTGCATCGGGGGTTGGAGTTTAATGTAAACCAGAGAACAAAATACAAAAATACCTTTTTTTTTACAAAAAAAAGGAGTGTAGGAAATCTGAGGTTTACAACTTTAAAACGGCTCTCTCTCTTGCTCCACTCTGGAGATCATGAGTTCTCTGTGAATTAAGTTTGGGAGGGACGTACGTTTTCCTCCCCCATCAATCAAAGTGACAGCAGCCAATCACAGGCATCTTGCATTTTGTTTGTAATTTACCAAATTGCCACAGAGATGCCAACACCTCTGCTATTAAGAAAATCTCAGCAGGCGGTGCCAAGAAACAGATCCTGGCACAAAAATACCCGCGAGTGTACGCCAACAACAAGAGCGCAAAACGAGTACGATTTTACAGTCCTCAGTGATACACGTACGTAATAAAGCGCTTTCCAAATATATTGAAAAATATGTTTACTGTATGTGATCTCATGTCAAGTCATTTACTGACTTATTTGTAAATATTTGCAGCTCTGAACATCTGTACAGTATTAAAGACTAACGAATTATAAAATTACTATATGCATTTCTTAAATTAACTACAAAGCTTTAACCCGTTTTTGCAGGTGTTGGGTGTGCAGAGAATGTAATGGGTTTTTGTGCATCGTGCAACACTGAGCCAATACATCTGGACTGAATTCTTCCTAGCAGCCAAGTCTACAAACAGTCAGCTCAGTCATTTTTCGTCTCTCTGTACAGTGCGTCTCCTGCGTACATATCGTGCATATTCACTCACATTGGATAACTGCGTGACGAAGCAGGAACCTACAGCTCAACTTGTTCTTGTTCGCTGCAGCAGAACCAATTAACATTTAAAGATCTGCTAGATGTTGCAGATCAAATGGATTTTGTTGAATATTTCTTTGAAGATGCTTGAATGCTAGACAGAGAGGTGTGCCTTTAATCTCAGCTTCAAGATCAAAGCAAACATCTGTTTCAAGTATTTAATCTAAAATAAGGCCTTTGTAGTGATCTAACATCACTTTAAACTGATGTCTGATCTACGATTGTAAAAAAGCACAAATTTGTAAAGGTTAAACATTAAAAATCTTTATTAGTGGAATGTTATGTAGCTGGACCGTCACAATGTTTGACAAGCTGTGACTGGTCGCCTCATAATGAGGTTTTTACTTTTGGAAAAAAAAAAAAAAAAAAAAAAACTTCAGGAACTACTTAATAATAATAATTAAAAAATCTGTGTAATCTTCTTCCATAATTTGTAAGATAAAGTCCCGACAGCTTCAAAAATTTTTGAGAAAGGCAAATAAAAAGGCACACTTTGTAGAGACAAAAAATATGAAACAGGGGGTAGATGTTAAACACGATGTTTTACGATCATTGTGATCCTTTAAATAACACCACCGAGTCTACTGCTGTACTTACTGATGAACGTTTGATGTTTTCGTAGTATTAAAATCTAGGTGGAAAAGATTTGTGTTTTTTACAATTCCATGGCATAAAACACCCATTTAGGGGAAAAAGATGGGGAAGATGAGATGAAAAGAAAAATTTATTATTATTATTATTATCATCATTATTATTAACCCTTAGAAATAGATCGGTACGGAGCCCTGCTAGAAACAGCACTGGTCAATGACCAATTCAAAATAAACAAACAAACAAATAAATAAATAAATAGCTTTAAACATTAAACTGTGCCTTGAATAGATTTATTTTTTTTAATCCTACTTCTGTTTTTTTTTTACGTATTAAAAAGTTCGATCCTGCTTATATTTTCTGTATCAGATTACGCTAATTAAACACAGACATTATTTTCTTTTTTTTTTCCTCCCTATTTTTATTAAGGGTGCCAATATTTCTAGAGCTGATCGTCTAAAATGAAGCTATCCATTTTATTGATTATGTGTTTAGGTGACGCTGATAAATTAGAGAATACACTAGTGAGATAGGTGTGTGTGTGTTCACCTGGTTTTTGGTCTGCTGCTGTGCTTTGTCTCTGCTGCCGGTCTGGAGCGGTGTGTCAGTGGGAATGGGTCCTATTGGAGTCGGCTGAAGAGAAATTACAGAGGAAAAACAAATAAACAAAAAAAGTTATTTATTGTGATAAATACACACCGACTAATCAGGCTGTAAGAGTTCTACAAGTCAAGATTAATTTATTATGGGTGGGGGGTATATATCTATATATATATAAAATCTTCTAGAAGGAAAAGGTAATGCCTACATGTTAAAGCAAAGAAGTAAAAAGAAAACCAATCAACAATTAAAAATGTTAAGTATTATAAAAGTAGTATAGTTGTATTATTTTGACAATTGGTTACACTTTTCACTATGTACACATTATAAAGTTCTCCTTCGGGCCGTACCAGAGTTTTCCCGACCCAGTCATACTCGTAGTCAAAGACGTAACCGTTCCTGTCAAACAGGTCCGTGAAGAGTTTGCGTAAGTAGTCATAATCCGGTTTCTCGAAGAAGTCCAGTCTCCGGACGTAGCGCAGGTACGTGGCCATCTCTTCTGCAACACACGGCCAGTTAATTCCTAATAAAACCAACGCTCGTCTATTAGACCTGTAACAAAGGCTTCGATAGGAAAATTGGCTGTGTCTTCATACAGTAAGACTCTCTGTCCTTTTAGTGTCGGTGAAATAGTGGTGATTTCAGACGCTACAACACTCAATATCGTTTCTATGGCAACAGATCATTCACAGGAAAAAGGTACAAAGAATTCTTCACATGAACAGATTTAAAATGTGTGTAATCAATGATGCATATTTAACACTGATGTAAGGAGTCTCCAGTATCAGCACTTTGATGAGGTCAGAAGTAAAGCTGTAACTCATTTGTAAGAAGTTTACCCAAGTCCTCCGCACAAACAAAGTTTGAAAAGGAATTTAAAAAGTTATATTAATTCAGCGAAGCATCGCGATTCTTGTGTGGCACTTTTTTTTTATTATACTTTTTACATTTAATTTATACATGTTTGCATTTGAAGTGTTAAAATTATGTAGTTCCTCTATGATCCTGCAGATGGCGTGCTCTAAACTATTTTGAATTGCAACAAAATTAGAAAAAGAAATATTAATATTAAATTGGGATATTTATATAATCGTGATTCTTACAGAATAGCCAAACAAAACAAATCAGCACCTGGGTATCGTGATGTCACATCGGGACACCACTGGTGATTCACATCCCTATTACAAACCAAGTTATTCCGTCTTCAAATACTTTGCTCATACATATATGTGTTTACTTTCGACATGTCTTTGATAATGGATAAGAAGAGGGAGGGTGAAAAAAAATAAAAACTGTAAACTGTAACAGCATGACCTCAATAAAATGTTGTATTTCATACTTAAATTAACTTTAAATTCCAGGAGTAACATGACCTGTATAAGAGGTGATAATGGAAGGAAAAAATAAAATAAAATAAATAAAAATAAAAATGCAGTGGATTCGACAGGATTCAGACGAAATAATGACGAAAAACAAGAGAGTCCTCCGGGGACAGACCTGGGAAGCTCTCGCAGAGCACCTCGATCGGAGTCGATCTTTTGGTGTCTCCTATTTTCTGATAGCGCTCCTTCAGCGTGTCAGCCTGGAATGATGTAGAGACACAGAGACGAGAGGGAAAAGAAATAAAAGAGGAAAAAAGGGGACAGATGGTTAATTAGGTTCTTAACAGTCCTGAATGAATCTACAAGCAACATTTCAGAAAATGATGGGGGGGGGGGGGGGGGGAACACTTTTTAAACTGGGTCAGCCGACATTCTGGCTGTAGGTCTGGTGGTGACTCTGACCGAGATACATCGCCGTGACATTAACACACAGATATAAAATAAAATATATATATATATATTTTTTAAAAAGCCCACATGCAGGGCTGATAGTGGAAAAAATTCCTGAGCCTGAACATTTTTTCCTTATCCCCGAGGTGAATAGGGGTGGGGGTACTATGTATGCGACGCACTTTTAACACATAACTTGTTGGCCCCTGGGCCCAAATATATAAACAACCTATGTATAACCCTGATCATCATTATTGTCAAGTGGCTCTTTTTAGATATTTTCACATTTCCATTATGCCCCCAGTCAGGGGCGGACTGGGACCAAAAAGTGGTCCTGGACTTTCTGGCCCACAGCAGCCCACATCATAATACATTGGTTCATTAATGTAGAGATAAAATTTTACCAGTTACTAGTATAAAAATATAACAATAAAAATCAATGCTATTTAACTATTTGAAGTATCACTGAACATATATTGCGTCATATTAGTAAAACAAAGAAACGAAGGAAAGAACATCAAGACAAACGACATATAAATCTACAAAGGCAATATTTTAAAAAGAATGTCAATAAAACTAAACAGGTAAGCTGAAATAAAATCATTAGCTTACGATAGTAAACTAGTTACTTATTGTAATTATCATGGTAGTTAATAGTAATTCGAAACATTATTTTGAATTAATATTGACTACCATAATAATTACTAGCACAAGTTAATGCAGCTACTGATTTTATTGCAGCTTACCTGTTCTGTTTGATTGTGATTCTTTTCACTTGGCTCTGGTAGATCAGGGGAGATTTGTTGGACATCATCAGCAGGCACTGGTTTATCATCACTGACCTGCTGCACTTGCAGTTTACACTGATGAGTGGTATATCTTACACTGCATCACGATGATACCAACTGTGAAATGTTCATGATATCTCACAAACAAAAAGGCCAATTTGTCTTTTCCTCATAAAGTGTTTAGGTGAAATTCCACCCATACAAGTGTGACAAATATGCAAAGGAAAAAAATCAGAGAAGGGAAAATACTTTTTCATGGCACTGCACATGTAGTCAGATTGTTCCACTGGGATGACACCGTTGCAGGTGGAGTTATAGCATTTTCAAAATCATACTAACATTACACTGATCTGAATGATTAATGCTTTTTAACACCTTTGTGACAATGACAATAAAATACAATGCAAAGAATATTTTCTAAAAGCCTGTAAATGATACATTTTGGCAGTATTGTCTTGAATCTTTTGAAATAAATAAATAAATCACAATACTGCCAAAATGTCTCATTTTGCTACCAAACTGTTTATAAGCCTCCTGGGTGTCTGTGAGACTGGTGCAACTGGTCACTGAAATTATTGTAGTTGTATATGTCGTTTGTCTTATTGTTCTTTCCTTTGTTTTTTTATTTTACAAACACGACACAATATATGTTCAGTGATACTTTTTTTTTTTTACTGTGTTATACTAGTAAGTAGAAATTAATCTCCACTTTAATGAGCCAGTGTATAGTGGGCTGCTGGATTAATTTGAAGATTTTCACAGCATTTACCTCTAAAGCAGCTTCTTATTTTCGCACATTTTTAGCTCCACCTTTTTGTCTTCCTCATTTTCATTCATGGAAATTATTATTAATTTTCTCAGAGAAATTCGCTGTATCGAGAAAGGATCAATATCTCTCCCTTCGTAAATTAAAAGTGAAGGGGACAAGGGGGACGGGGGGTGGATTAGGATGCAACATTATGGTTTCCGTCATTTTTCATATATGGCCAGTCCGCCACTGCCTGCCACAATTCTGAGCAACTCTGCACGTGCGGTGTCGCCCCAGCTCGCTCAACATGTTCTCCGTGAATGCGCGACTTCTCAATTCTGTGCGCCCGTGAGTCTGCCTGCATGCGCGTGCAAAATTTATTTTCTGTGCGCACTCGACTCAACTTTGTCCAGTGTTACAAAACAGCCACAAAACCAGCCAATCACAGACATTCACACACTACTGCTGATTGGCTGTTCCTTCTCTATCACCTGCGCATCTCAGATCTAGAGAAATGACAGATCAATATCTGCGAATCTGAATTTTTTACCCCCCGCAGCCACAGTACGCCGGAAATCCGGCGTGGTGCCGGAACGCTATCACACCTGCACATGGGTCAAGAAAAGAAAAAAAAAAAATCCCTTTTTGTTCAGAAAACTTTTTTTTTTAATCCTTTTGTGAACATCTGGAGTCTGAAGAAAGAAATTTCGATCCGATTCTGTTTGCATGGTCGTATTGACAATAAAGTTGACTTTGAAACACAGCATATATAAATATTAAAACAAATATATTAATTGTGATTAATTCCAGACTAATTTTTTTTTTTCCAAAGACGAAACATTTATTTCTTATGCGTCCATTTTTCCGCTAAATCCATCTGCACCCTCGTCTATGACTACTCTGAGATAAAAAAAAAAAAATGTACTAATAAATAAAAGACAACGTCTTTATTTTCAAGTCGTCACTGTACCTTCAGTCCCTGCCAGGGCAAACTGCCTCGCAGGAAGTACATGAACATGTGACCGAGCGCCTCCAGGTCGTCCCGCCTACTCTGTTCTTTCCCCAGGTGTGTGTTGATGCTCATGTAGCGCGCCGTGCCCGTCAGGCTCTTGTGTTCCCGGTACGGGATGTGTTTTTTGGTCTCGGGGTCAATGTACTCTTTGGCCAGGCCGAAGTCGATGATGTGGATGGTGTGCTGCCGCTTGCTGCCCGGCCGGCCCACGAGGAAGTTCTCGGGCTTCACGTCTCTGTAGATGAGACTGCGCGTGTGGACGTACTCCATCCGAGTTATCTGTAGGAGAAGAGGTTAATAAACGCACCATGTGTTAGGAAAACATGCGCATATTTGGGTATCTTTAAAGATATCACATCATCATATATGGTACAGTGCAAAAGTCTTGGAGGCACGTCGGGAACTGGATATGAACATATAGCAGAATGGTCCATTTTAAAAGGAGGCACCTGAAATAAAACACATCCATATTAGACATTAATTTTCTTGTTTTAAAAATTCTCGTATTACAGCGACGTAGAGAGAGAAAAAATAAATAAATCGCCGCCGCTACTGGGTTCATCCTCCGACTGCACAACGTCGAATTAAAGGGAGGTTTTTTTTAGGTTTATGAAGAAATGCAAAAATTTCAAGTTTTTCAATTACTGTCGGATGTCAGTTACAGCTTTTTTTTTGGTTGCTTTTTTTTCCGCATTTCCCCATGTACAGCATGTAGGATCATGGGATGAATGCGGTCCTCCAAAGCGTATAATGAATGTTTCCTGTGGGACAATGTGTTTCACAAAAAACGAAATTTCACCCTTAAGAACTTGCCTCCGTAACTATTTAAATTCGTTCGCCGATGTAATGCTGTATTTTGTTTCCAAAGATCCAGACTTTCTTGTATTTTTAACGCCATATTGCGAACAGGTCTCCAGGATTCCTAAAGGACTTTTCCATAAAGCATTAACCAGTGAGAAACGGTTGCAGATGATGGCAGACAGACGATCAGGCATGAAAGGGGAAATGAGGTCGCTGCTGAGGTTGTTACATAAACAACCAGTTTTCAAATCACATCTTTGGGCTACATGCAGCCTTGTCGAAGTAAAACATTCAATACCATTTAATTTAATATAAATAAATGGGGTGTTAAAACTTTTGCACGGTACTGTATGTGCGAGCGTGCTACAGTCTTCACCAGCTGAATGGCGATCATGAGCACAGTCTTGAGAGAGAAGGTTCGGTCACACAGGTCGAACAGATCCTCCAGACTCGGCCCCAGCAGCTCCAGCACCATCGCGTTGTACTTTCCACATGGACCAAAGTAATACACCTGAGGGACGCCTTCTGTAAACACACACACAGACATGTTTATACAGTAAATAAACACTCATATACTGTATATACAGTGGTGTGAAAAACTATTTGCCCCCCTCCTGATTTCTTATTCTTTTGCATGTTTGTCACACAATGATCATCAAACACATTTAACTATTAGTCAAAGATAACACAAGTAAACACATAGATGGCCGGACATTCTCCTTCAGGATTTTTTGGTAAACGGTAGAATTCATGGTTCCATCTATCACAGCAAGCCTTCCAGGTCCTGAAGCAGCAAAACAACCCCAGACCATCACACTACCACCACCATATTTTACTGTTGGTATGATGTTCTTTTTCTGAAATGCTGTTACTTTTACGCCAGATGCAACGGGACACGCACCTTCCAAAAAGTTAAACTTTTGTCTCGTCGGTCCACAAGGTATTTTCCCAAAAGTCTTGGCAATCATTGAGATGTTTTTTAGCAAAATTGAGACGAGCCTTAATGTTCTTTTTGCTAAAAGTGATTTGCGCCTTGGAAATCTGCCATGCAGGCCGTTTTTGCCCAGTCTCTTTCTTATGGTGGAGTCGTGAACACTGACCTTAATTGAGGCAAGTGAGGTCTGCAGTTCTTTAGATGTTGTCTTGGGGTCTTTTGTGGCCTCTCGGATGAGTTGTCTCTGCGTTCTTGGGGTAATTTTGGTCGGCCGGCCACTCCTGGGAAGGTTCACCACTGTTCCATGTTTTTGCCATTTGTGGATAATGGCTCTCACTGTGGTTCGCTGGAGTCCCAAAGCTTTAGAAATGGCTTTATAACCTTTACCAGACTGATAGATCTCAATTACTTTTGTTCTCATTTGTTCCTGAATTTCTTTGGATCTTGGCATGATGTCTAGCTTTTGAGGTGCTTTTGGTCTACTTCTCTGTCAGGTAGCTCCTATTTAAGTGATTTCTTGATTGAAACAGGTGTGGCAGTAATCAGGCCTGGGGGTGACTACAGAAATTGAACTCAGGTGTGATAAACCACAGTTAAGTTATTTTCTAACAAGGGGGGCAATAATTTTTTCACACAGGGCCATGTAGATTTGGAGGTTTTTTTTCTCCCTTAATAACGTAAACCTTCATTTAAAAACTGCATTTTGTGTTCAATTATGTTATCTTTGACTAATAGTTAACGGTTTTTGATGAGCAGAAACATTTAAGTGTGACAACCATGCAAAAGAATAAGAAATCAGGAAGGGGGCAAATAGCTTTTCACACCACTGTATATACACACACACACACACACACACACACAGGCTAAATGTGTACAATGTACATACACACCAGGAATTAATAACAAAATAATTACTTATAGTTGTCGAGAAAAACGAGGGGGGGGGGGGGATAAATAAAAAATAAGGTCTCTGAGTCACTTTAATCAGTTTAATCTGTGAGACTTTATTCAGCAAATGTTGTGCGTTTTTACTTCTGTCTGATCAGAAAGCACAGACGCGCGCATCAACTGTGAGTCTCGCCCAGGCGCGAGCTGTGACCTGTCTCTGGTCTTATCACACCGAGCATAGGACGAACACGACAGACACGACACAGGAGAAGCGCGAACTGATTAACAGGAGGATGTGGAAAAAAGCACTATAGTGGACCGAATCTCTACATCAACACACACACACACTTCCACAGAAACATATATTTATAGAGAACGAACACTTAAATATGAAGTGGTATACTCATAAACAACCTGATGGAGTTTTATTTTAATCATCATCATCTCTTCTTGTTTTATTTTTCCAGTGAATGTTAAAAATAAACACACATAAAGAGTGAAACAAGAAAACTAGAAACTATTTATAAAAAATAGTTAAAAAGCTTGGTTAAAAATAGTTAAAAATAATAAAAAGCACACAAAAATATACAGAGATATAAAAAGACTTGATTAAGGAAATTGAAGGAGAGAAAAAGATTTGTTTTAAAAACAAACAAGAAAAAGAAAAGGCAAATAAAAAAATAAAAAAAGAGCAAACATGCAAACAAGAAAAAAGGGGGTTAAATTTACAAAAAAGCCAAAAAGCTAAATACAAGAAAGCAAAGAAGAAAAAAAATAAAAAATCAACGCAAAGTATTCAAAGAATAAATAAATGAATACAAGAATGGACAAAAAGTAAGCTTAAAAAAAGGCAAAACATGAACCAAAAAAAAAAAAAAAAAAAAAAAAAAGAGGTTTGAAGTACAGAAAGCCTAAACAAAATAAAGAGAACATAGAAAAACAAACAAACCTAACATTAAAGAAATAGAGAATAAATGCAAGAAAAGAAAGCTACAAAACAAGCAGGACCTAAATAAAAACAAAAGTAAACGAGAAAGAAAGAATAGACACAAACTCAAAAAAAGTAAACAAAAATTAAAGAAAAAACCCCCCAAAATTAAAAAATTAAAAAAAGGTGAGAAAGCTGGGAAGAAGAGCAAAACGGAAAAAGCAATAAATTAAAAAAATGCCTAAAAAGTAAGAAAGGTAGCTAGAATTAAAGCAGTACAGCATAAACGAAAGAAAGAGAAAAGAAACAGGATCGAGTGCGAAAAAGGAAAATAATGAAATGATAAAGAAAAGAAATATATATTAAAATGACATGTAATATAATAAATATAGAAATAGGACAGTAAATGCTTTATAATCGAGTTTATGTGACAGGCTGAGTCTGTAAAGCAATGCATGCTGGGAGAAATGTTCCCTCACCTGAGGCACCGAGCTGCTTGTAGAAGCGATACTCCAGATGGAGCTGCGGCGCTCGCGATTTAATCGGCTCCTGTTCAGGAGAAACGGAAGGAAAATATCTTTACTGTAGAATTATCAGCCACGGACGTTTATTTTAAACAGCATTATATATTAAATTATGAATATATTAAAACGTGTCTAAAGTTATATTGTCCTTTAAAAACAGAATTATTCCAATATATCCACTTTTAATTTGTCTTAGCATCATCGTTAAACAACAACAAAAATAATCCTAAAGTCACTACTAATGTTGTTTAGATGACACTTTGAAGTTTAGAAAGATACCACAACATAAAGTAGTATCAAGACAATTTATCACAATATCATTATACGCGCTAGAAACAAACATCTTTACAATAAACGTCACTGCTTCAGGACGGGGTAGGAGATTCTCAGCAATACCGCAGGTTCTATTATTTATTTGTTTTTATATTAGACATGTATTCGGCTTATATTTACCTCAAAGAATCACAATATCAGCGTCTATACCGCTTTACCCCGTGTGTACCAGGTTGTTGGGGGAGTCAATATATTCTTACAGAATTTTACACATTATTTATCTCAACTAGGGCTGCAACAACTAATCGATAAAATCGATAATTATCGATAATGAAATTCGTTGTCAACGAATGCCGTTATCGATTAGTTGGGCTGCTCACGTTATTGAGGCGCGCGACCACAAGATGCACAAATACACACACAGATACACAGTCGCTCGCGCAATGGAGTTTACACAAGCGTTTGCAGGAAAAAGCGCGCGCCCCAAGTCCTCCAAGGTATGGGAGCAGTTTACATTAAACACCTCTTATCGGGCGTTAAAATCGACCGTTTTTCTGCCGGTCGTAGTGTCCGGTGAGCGCGGATGAAGCACTGAGGGTTTTCTACACATAGGAGTCAGTGAGAGAGTTCACACAGGCTTTGGTGACGTGTAAACACACACGTCACAAACACACGTCACCAAAGCCCGTGTGAACACTCTCACCGGCTGCGCGGTTATACAGGGTAAAAAAAAAAACGTTGCATGCAGCTTTTTCTTTGCGTTCAAACACCAACGAACGCGAGGAAAACACTTCGTGCGTTTTCTTCACGTTCATTCTACACTTCGGAGGACCGGATATATCCCATCATCCTACATGCTGTACAGAGGGGAAAGGGGCAAAATAAACAGAGTAAACCCAGTAGCGGCGAGTTTTTTTTTCTCTCTCCCCACGTCGCCGTATTACGAGAATGTCTAGTATTTATTTTTTGTATTTTTTTTATTGAGACAAAAAAAAAAGGATAAAATACACGAGAGGATCGAAATAATGTATAAACCGTGAAAAGGATGTAGCAGACACTTCAATTAAAAATATCATAATCTATTCTTATTATTATTAAGTTGAATTAATTTAAGAGAATTTAAAATTTAAGTCATTCTTAACAACTGAATGTATTTTTGTTTTAAACTATATATATATATATATATATATATATATGCCATATGCAATTATTGTTAAAAACTAAAATGTTGATTTATATAAAATAAGGTTTAAATGTCAAAATTAAAGATAATTAAACTATGTGGCTATTGCATTTTTTAAAGTTTACTTTTATACATAAATAATACCCTGATTTATGGTTTTATATAGTTAAGCAAAACATCAAATTAAAGCGTCTAGATTTTACCCGATTTAATCGATATACATATAATGTATGTATGCATGTATACAGATGGCAAGTTGACAGTGTTTTTTATATAGGGCAGTGGTGGCTCAATCGGTTAAGGCTGTGGGTTTCTGTGTTACTGATCGGAAGGTCGGGGGTTCGAACCCCAGCATCGGCAAGTTGCCACTGTTGAGCCCTTGAGCAAGGCCCTTAACCCTATCTGCTCCAGGGGCGCTGTAAGCTGGCTGACCCTGCGCTCTGACCCCAGTTTCCTAATTGGGATATGCGAAGAAGACATTTCGCTGTGCTGTAAAAAGTACATGTGACAAATAATTGAATATTCTTCTTCTTCTTCTTCTATTCTTCTTCTATAAATATATATAAATAAACCAGTCAACTTGCCATCTGCAATTATTGTTAAAAACAAAAATATTGGTATGGTTTTATATATAATTATAAGCAAAACATCAAATTACAGAAGCGCTTAGCTTTATCCGATTAATCGAAACAATAATCGGCCAACTAATCGATTATCAAAATAATCGTTAGTTGCAGCCCCAATCTCAACTGTCAAAATTACCATCCGCCATCTTTAAGCTTTAAAAAACAAGTTTTTAAAATTCATATTCAACTGTATACTTATTGTTGCTACTTTGCTTTTCCTCGAATTTAGGTTGTGGTTTCAGGAAAGACATATTCATCTTTATTATCTTGATTGTCAGTTACCACATGCACAAAGCAACCTCAAGCTAAATGTATAACCTGATATCTTAATAAGAGCTATAGAGTGAATGAGCATTTGAAATCTGATTAATCGATTTAACAATCAACAGATTCATTGATTCTCAAAAATAGTCGTTAATTGTAGCCCAACAGCCATTCGCAATCCGAATAATCGCTTGAATAATCGATAGATTAATCGATTATCAAACTAGTCGTTAGCTGTAGCCATAGCGCCATCTGTAATTCGATCAATCGTTTCATCGCTCGATAGATTAGTTGATTTCCAAAAGAATCCTCAGTTGCAGTCCCAACGCTGTCTGCAATCCAATTACTCGTTTCAATAATCTAGTGATTAATGGACTACCAAAATAGTCATTAGTTGCAGGCCTAATGGCTTCCACTTAAACTTAGGAAACCAAAAAAACAGATCTAAACACAGCTAAATAATCTTCCTTTGGACACCCCATTCGATTAATACTCGGCAAACAAACACGATCGAGAGTGGTACGGTACTGACACCTGTACAAAAGAAAAAAAAATTATATTACACATTTCAAACATTTCTTACCAGTTTTATGGCTACATATTCGTTGGTGTAGAGATTCTTCCCGAGCCGCAGTTCCCCGAAATTCCCGCAGCCGATCTTCTTCCCCACGCGGAAGTTCGGCCCGACCATGAGCACGCCCGAACTGGGTGCCGAGGTGCGACCGGTATGACCGGACCTGCTCCCTCCGATCTTAGACATCTTCTTCCCCTCTTCCACTTCCCCTTTCCCCCCTCCACCACCACCTCCTCCTCCTCCTCCTCCTCCTCCTCTCTTATCAAAATCCATAAGCTTATGATACCCCGGCCTCTCCACGGTTACTCCGCTGCCATACAAACCACACAGCCACCAAAACGTCAAGTATGACAGGGGAGGGGGGGGGGGACGAAGGGGGAGGGGTCAGAGAGAGAGAGAGATAAAGGAGAGGTAGATCCCGAGTACGAAGAGAAACCGCTGAAGATGGAGGGTGTTTAAGCGGCTGTACGAGTGCGATCACGAAATATAACCATCCAGTTCAAGAATGAAAGATTTCCCCCGAAGGAAGTTTCAAAACAGCATCATTTTTGTTTCCCTCCGGGATACGATCCTAGCTACTGGATGAGAGGCACGGCCTGGTCGAGGGTCCCATCCTCGTCGCCCGCTCCTGGTGATTGATTGGAACTGCGTCGCTCATTCCTCGGGTTTAGAGCCTGTTGATTTTAGCTGGTTTAGCAGCATCTATAAGAGAAAACAGATCAATGTTTTATTATTATTTTTTAAAGCAAGATTTAAATAACTACACTGTAGCATGGTCATTTTTGTGGATTTATTTGTAAAAAAATAAGAAAAATGGAAAAGAAAAAAAAAAAAAAAGAAAAAGTCAGGCTCGAGTCATATTTAAAGAGGACAAACCAGATGTTCTCTCTCCACGTGCAAAGCTCATTAGCTTTAATTACACATCCTGAAAATTTTTCACAACTTTGCTGAAATGATGAAGAACCATTTCCATTTAGCACCATGAGGTAAGCGGGTGCTTAATTATTAATAATTTCCCTCCAACAGCTCATTCTGGAGCGCTTTATTCCCCTTAAGCAGCAATTTCACAATACGCTCGAATATATATATTTTTTTTTATTCATCATGTTCTTTATCCACATGTACACTGTTCCATAAAACCTGATAAAGTTACGGCTTTACCTCCGACTCAGACACTGGAGACTCCTTCGGTAAACACGTTCTCAGAGAAAAACTCCACTACATTAGCGATTACATCACGCGCATCTTTAATCCGTCTATCCGGAGCGTCCGATGAACACGATCTGCTGTTACAGAAAATTAATCGATATCCTCAGAACGATTAGGACCCAGAATTAAAGTACGGTTGTGGTTAAGGTTTTAAGAGAACGGTTTGAAAGCAGTTTCTTATTCGCTTCTTGTCTCTCTCTCTCTCTGGCGAAAGCGTAAAAATACAGAAAAAAATTCTAATAAATCTTTAGAAATCCGAAGAACGAAACTTAAACAAATAAGCATTTTGTGTCTGATCAGCACAAACACTTCATTACTGAAATGGCAGCGAGGAGCAAAAAACCCGAGTGGAAACCCCGAGGTAGGTTTGTGATCCAGTCAGTCATCGCTGCTTATTAACACAAAAGCTTCCTGACGTTTATAAATCAAGAAATCAACGCTGAAGCAGTTTATGAAAAACAGCGTGTCTGGCCCGGGGTCGTTTAAAGTTTATAGACAAACTTTTATTTATTTATTTATTTTTTTAAGTGCAGCCACTGTTGGAGAATCTGATCACATCATCAGATCAATAATAGGGAGAACAGACATTTTTCTGAGCAGATCAATAATAATAATAAATAATAACAGTTCACTACTTTTTCAGTTAAAAAGTTTCAACTGGTTTTTCTTTTCAAAAACAAAACCCATTAAAGGCCCGTGTTTAAAGTTTGGTGAAGTCACAGGAAGCACAAGACTCAATACGAGAGACACGGATTTAACCAATAATCTGTAGGTGTGATTCATTGTGTCGACCAATCAGATTTCTATTCACACTTGTTTAGCCAAGAAATATTGTCTATAAAAAATAAACTAAAACTTTGGCAGAAAACATTACATTTGCATATTTTGCACACTGTGGAAGTTTAAACTTTTCACATTAATCTGCACACTGTCTCTAATGTCTGGACACAGTTTCTAAACCACAGTTCCATTTCACTTATACTTTATTTTATTACTTGTACATAAATGTACATTTTTACAGCTAAATGTTTTTCTATACTTCTAAAATTTCTCTTATTTCATACTTTATACACAAAATTTTTAAGTCATCGGCGGTCGTATAAGCTTCATTCACTTCATTTTATAATGAGTATGTTACAAATTCAAATTTTTTTGCAAAATTATCACTGATTCTTCATTTAAGTTCATGAAAGTTTGCTGAATTTTCTGCCCCCTACTGGACCGGAGTGTGGAACAGAATATTTGCAGGTAAAAAATATAACTATACATATTTTTAAAATTATTGCTTTGTACAAGACATGATATTTGCTTGAGAAGATAAACATTAGTGCTGCCGAGTCAAACTGAAAATCGCAACGGCCAAAAACTTTAATCGAGTTAAATCATTCATTCATTTTCTATACCGCTTAATCCTGTGTTCAGGGTCGCGGGGAACCTGGAGCCTATCCCAGGAGACTTCAGGCACTAGGCGGGGTACACCCTGGACAGGGTGCCAATCCATCGCAGGGCACACAATCGAACCAGGACCCTGGAGGTGCAAGGCGACAGTGCTAATCACTACACCACCGCGCCGCCTCGAGTTAAATCAATCAATCTATCTCTGACTCGCGGCTCTAGACGCTACATTGTGATAAAGAACATTAAAAATCCAAACAAGGTTTATAAGTTTAGTGTCAATGCGATTAGAAATTCAAACAATCCCTTACAGGATTACAGAGAATCCTGAAATGAAGAGAAATTAAATTTTATAAATATTTTCAGTTTCACAAAGACAGAAATATTGACACCCTCGATTTTGGATGACGTGTAAAAAGACAAAGACAGTGGCTTCAATTCATACACATCTGTTCAAATGAACACTTTTTTATTTCATTTGATACCATTGTGTTAAGTAAAAACACAAAAGTTGATTTCATAAGTGAAGTCAGTAATGATAAGAATCGAGTAACCACACGATACAATATCACAACACCCAGGTGAGGATTTGATAAAAATTGAGATTCTCTAGGGATCACGATTTTATAAATATTCTACATTTTTTTCTGATTTTGTTACAATTTTAAGTGGAGTCACTTGAAAATGTTGTACCTTTATAGCTCTATTCAACAGCTTATTACAGAGTAATTAAATGTCGTTTCCAGGTTTCTCATTTAAAAATTAACTCCGCATTTAAACACTACAAACTAACTTCAAATAGAAGAGTTTAACATTTAACTTCAAATTAAATTAAACAAAAAGCCACAATGTTACTGAGCAGTGCGTATCTCTGTCCTGTGCCATAATGTTATAATTTCTAAACAAACTTAGTGAATAATTCAATCCGACCACACGGGATGAAAATGTGTAAATAGTTCAGAGTAGGATTATAAATAAACTGCAGCAGTTTACCTCCTCAAACACCTCCAAAGTCTCAATACTCCACCTGATAGGGAGCGCGTGGGTGAGCGGCCTCATGGCATTTCGGCTAATTAGCGCTTGTGGTGTTTTGAGACTGGTGTAAGCGTGTCTAAAGGGTTTTGAGACTAATTCGCTTACAAAGTTTTTGGGGGAAAAAACAGACCAAAGGCTAAATGATTGATCAGAAGCTAACGCAGTGTTATTGATAATGAAACATTATAAAAGGAGTCGAGGAGATCATAATAATCTAACCTACTGTAAACGTCAATGGGGAAAAAAATATACATGCTTGTAATGTGCAATAATTTTTGGAATACGTCTTTGCAGCATTTATTTTGTTAAATTACTATTTAACTTTTCTTTTTTTACTATTTAACTTTTTTTTTATTTAAAAGTTAAATGTTCTCAAATCAGTGAAATCGACCACAATAATTAAATAAAAAAATATATGATTTCTTTTTTAAAAAGCCACAATTACTTAAAAAATATATGTTTGTAATGTACAGTAATTTTCAGAATATTACTTTGCACCATTTACTTATTTACTTAATTAATTAATAAAAAAATTTTATTTTAATAACCAATTTGCTTAAGGTGGCACAGCGGTGTAGTGGTTAGCACTGTTGCCTTGCACCTCCAGGGTCCGGGTTCGATTCCCGTCTCTGTTGTGTGTGTGAAGTTTGCATGTTCTCCCCGAGGTCAGTGGGTTTCCTCTGGGTTCTCCGGTTTCCTCCCACAGTCCAAAGACATGCAGGTTAGGCTAATTGGCATTCCTCATTTGCCCGTAGTGTGTGAATGAGTGTGTGAGGCCTGTGATGGATTGGCACCTTGTCCGTGACGTACCCCACCTCGTGCCCCAGACCTCCAGAGTCAGTAACTTGCTCAAATTAATTAGTGAGACTGGTTTTGTGATATAATTTTTTTTAAAGCCATAGTTACTTAAAAACAATAAGCAGCCCCTGAAACAGAAGTCTTGAACTAATTTTCTTCACTAAATACAAAAAAAATCTAATTAAACAAATTATTTTCTTAAAAAAAATAATAATAAAATTTATTAATAATCTGGGGGGGAGAAACTAAACATGTCCTGACATGTAGTAGCGAGAGAAAAGTTCATGATGCCATCTTAATATCAAACAAAGTGCTTACTCAAGATTAATTATCGAATGTTATTTGTTTACCTGGTGATATTTATTAATATTTGTCAAATTCTGATCTAATTTTAATGAAGTATCTTATATAACACGTTTAGCCATGAGGCTAGTTCAGACACAGAGCCGGTTAGCAGCTCAAACACACACACACACACACACACACACACAAATAACAGTGAATTTAACCTCCAGTTCATATTCTACAGCGAGTTCAACAACATATTTAAAATTTTTAACAAATAAAAACATTCAAAATGTAATAAATTCAACTCTTTACAAGCTATTCGACTCATTCTTAGCAGCTAAACACTTAGCAAAACATTGCAGCTTTGTACATTCATATAAATAAAATATTAGCGTGATTTCGAATAAAAGTACATATTTCAATCCAAGAACACGCTGATTGTTTTATATTTAATTTTTAGATATATTTTAATGTCAACTCACTTTGTATTGATATGTGGCCCACGGATTTGTTAAACTAGCAAAGTTCACACTAGCATTATTTTTCAATGCTACCCGTTTTCTACAAAATCCGCCTTCTATCAGGGGATTGGCTAGCATCGAAACTCGTGAAAGGACTGTCCAATGAAAACGCAGACCGCCGAGAGTACTACCCAATCCTATCTCAGGAGGAGGGGTTTGTCGGAATACGGATAGGGAAAAGAATAAAGCCTACCTGGGCAACAGAAATAAAAAATGGCAGCTGGAGACGTTTGGAAAATTATCAAAACTTGAAACAAATAAAAACATATCGTCCGTTTTAATGCCACACGCGTTATCTTGTTATTGTTGGCTAAATATAAAGATTGTACAGTCTTGGACAGTTACACTCTTCAATAACGGGCAACTCCTTAAATCCGGTCGATGCAACAAAAAAAAAAGAAGATAATTCTCGGATTAAAATCTAAGCCTCATCCACCAAGTAAAAGCATTAAACAAGACATCAGACAGTCTTTTACCTAATTTCGTGTGTTAGAAGTTTGTAACCGGTCCCTTTTGTGACGTTTTTAACGCCCAATTCCTTGAAGCCATTTTCATTTTCTTCTCACTGACGGTCGCCTCTGGGCTGCCAGCGCCAGAGTTCTTACGCAGCTTCCCACTCGGGTTAGAGGCCTACGCTGGAAAACTAGCTCAGTGTGGCTTTGTGTATCGCACTTCCACTCCGCGTAAAGCTACGTGAGATATCTCTATAGTGAAGTTAAAAGGGACATAAACATGAAAACACAATTTAGAACATTGTGTACTTTTATAACTGATTATATTTTCATTCAAGTCAGACAAATGACTGATGTGCTAAAGATATATCCTAATAAAGCCTTAAATAACCTTAATTAGTTTTATGCATTTTTTTTATTAAGTTAAAATGTAAATTTAAATCACATTAGTATGAATATAAATAAGTTTTTTTTTTAACTTTTTTTTTACTTAAAAAAAGAAAAGATTTTACTTTAGGTGGCGTAGTGGTTAGCACTGTTGCCATGTACCTCTTCAGGGCTCCGGGTTCGATTCCCGCCTCGTGTCTGTGTGCATGGAGTTTGCATGTTCTCCCCGTGCTTGATGGGTTCCCTCTTAAGGGAACCGGTTTCCTCCCACATTCCAAAGACATGCCGATTAGGATAATTGGAATTCCTCATTTGCCATAGTGTGTGTGTATGTGTGTGTGCCCTGCAATGAATTGGCACCCTGTCCAAGGTGTACCCCGCCTCATGCCCAAAGGTATTCTGGGATGTGCTCCAGATCCTCCTACGACCCTGTACACAGTATAAAACGTGAATTGACTAAAACATTTTGGTCTGCTACAAGTTCAATATTTATTTTAATGAATTAATTATTAATAATTTGCAATAGATGGACAAACGTATTCGGCTAAACCTGTTAATTATTGAATTCAGGTGTTTTAATCAGGTCCCTTATCTCCAGTAAGGGGGAATCTTATTGCTTCAGCATACCAAGACATCTTGCACAATGCTATTCTTCTATGCGACTTAGTGGCATCAGTTTGGTGAAGGCCCTTTTCTATTTCAACATGAGTGTACTAGGGCTGCACGATATATCGAAAAAATATCGTTATCGCGATAATGGCATGCGCGATAACCATATCGCAAGGAGTTGCGATAAATACTTTATTTGCCAAGCATTTGCGTGTCAAATTTGACCAGTCAGATGGGCCCTTACTATGTTTATACCCTTACTATATATATATAATATATATATTATTTATATCTTTATACTTCATTCTGTCGCGAACTAAGCCCGGATGATCAGAAGACTTAGCGATTAGCCGTTAGCCGCGATTAGCCATTAGCCCTTTATAGACGGTAAACCCAAACACGGAAGCAAGCGAGTAGGCAGGATAACCACGCGAATTAGTTTAAAGACTCTCACAGAAGGGGAGCAAGGGAAAAACACACATTTAACCCTCGTCCTATAGACACACACTCGAATCAGAAAGTAAACAATCTGAACCGACATGGCGAACTCAGTGACTAAGCTGTATGAGGTGTTTGTTTACTCCTCTTATACTTCCGGGTTCGCGCCAGCATTACTTCCGGGTCCTACTGCCGGTCGCGGAGTGAGTGTGTGTGTGCCTGCGTGTGTGTGCGTGCGTGCGTGTGCGTGCGTGCGTGCGACAAATAGTATTTTTTTAATTTCATTTTTGTTTAATAATATTTATTTTTATTTAAAAAAAAAACAGGCAAGCCAAAGAGAATATTTTGTTTAAAAGATGCTTTTGTTTTAAGACACTATTGATGAGTGTATGGTTACATGTAAATAAAAATTTATGTTTGAAAGTAATTAATATTGTGTTGGCAGGTTTATAGTAACAGCAAACCAGAAGTCAGAATATCTGCTGAGGGGTTTAAGTTATTCATAAGTCTTGTTTTGAAGTGTTTTGAAGTCTAAATATTTGCAACTTCCTTGACATATAGTTTCTTTTTAGCCTGAATTAGATTTAATTACATCAGACGAATATCCATTACCTGTTTATTTTAATATGATCATTACATATAAATAAATAATAAAAAAATAGGCAATAATAATAATAAAAAAATGCATTTCTCTAGGGAAATGTTATATTGCAAGAAATATCTTTATCGCAGTATTCAACAACAATATCGCATATCGCATATTTTCCTAATATCGTGCAGCCCTAGAATGTACCCCAGTGCACAAAGCAAGGACTATAAAGACATGGGTTGATGAGTTTGGTGTGGAGAAACTTGACCAGCCTGAACACAGACCCCTCAACCCCATCAAGCACCTTTAGGATGAACTGGAACAGAGATTGCGAGCCAGGCCTTCTTATCCAACATCAGTGCCTGACCTGATAAATGCTCTGGTCAATGTGGAATTAATGGACTTCATCTGCTCCAGTCAGGGCAGAATTAAGTACATGTAAAAAGTACATGTGACAAATGATTCAATCTTAATATTCTAGCTGTGTCATGTTCTTGGGCCATCTTCCATTTGTTTAAAATCTACCTACTTATATTTTAAATAATAATCTTTAAGTAAATTATCTTTAAGGCAGGGGATATTTAGGGCCATTCCAAAACATTCCAAAACTTTTAGCCATACAGTACTGTATTTTACGTACTTTTTGGATCATTGGGATCATCCTTTCATATTTCAATTAAATTCAGTTCAAGAATGGTCATTGGTCATTGTCAAAAGGCAGCTTTACAGAATAAAAAAAAAATATGAAAATGAGTTTGAAAACTGTCTGGAAATGTATATAAATTATAATTAATCAGCTTCCAGAATTTGCAGATATTTACTGGAATTCATCTACCTGTGCATTGTTTTCCATGCTGCTGGCCGCCACCAAACCCTTTAAAGCACAATGTCTCTATCCCATTGCCTAACAATATACAAGGTGTTCTTTTTTTTTTTAATCAAATGCTGCTTTTCTTCTCCAAACATCAATCTCCTTTTTTGATTATGGCCTTAGAGTTTTGTTTTTAACTTTATCAATCCACAACAAAATCTCTATGACTATTTTAGATAAGTTTTCGATGAACTAGACATCGACTCTTGGGATGAAGTTTCAAGTGAGGCTTCCTTCTGATGACTCCTCCATGAGGTCTTGCAGTTTTACCTACAGTTTAAAAATATATATATTATTATATTTTTGACAATGGCAGCTGTGAGCTAGAAACACATTGCATTTTCTGTGCAGATCCTTTTGATCACTACAGAGCACCAAAATAACCCCACTGTGACATGGTGGTGGAAGCATAATGCTCTCAGAATGTTTGCACTCTGTATGGACTCTGGAGATTATCCAAATTGAAGGGATGATGGATGGAGTCACATACAGCAGGTTCTGCAAAATGTCTGAGAATCGTGCAGATATGGTGCCAAATCTAAGGCTAGAACTATCCATGAAATGGCTTAATACTGTAGGTACAAGGTGATGTTTTGAGTGGTCTTGTTAAATCCCTAAGCTAAATGCAAGTACAGTCAACATCTATGGAACCAAATTAAGGTGTTTTTTATTGACAAAAAAAAAAACCTCTCTTAGCTTATAATGATCTTCATAGGGGGAATATTTCATTGCAAAATATTTGATGAGGTGTGTTCACTTTCTGTCCACTGTACAAACAAATTCTGCCCTAAGCTGTTACAGCACAAACAAATCACTCAGCACATACTACATAATATTAGGGAAGACAATATACTGTAAACACATACTCCAAAGCTTAACTAGATTTACGTTTTACTGTTTACCTATTCAATTATCTAGGTGGGATGTTTAAGTCAAATTAGGACTTTTGATGGCAGAATAACTGAACACAGTTCTGAGAGTCCCTTTATTTCTCTATATAATCCCAGTGTTTCACTAGTGCTTGGATACCATCAGAGGTGTTGAGTAACGAAGTACAAATACTTCGTTACCTTACTTAAGTAGAAATTTTGGGTATCTATACTTTACAGGAGTAATTATTTTTTAGCCGACTTTTTACTTCTACTCCGTACATTTTCACGCAATTATCTGTACTTTGGCTGCGCGGTGGAGTAGTGGTTAGCACTGTCGCCTTGCACCTCCAGGGTCTGGGTTTGATTCGGCGGCCAGGCTCGATTCCTGTCACTGTGTGCACGGAGTTTGCATGTTCTCCCCGTGCTTGGTGGGTTTCCTCCGGGTACTCCGGTTTCCTCCCACAGTACAAAGATATGCAGGTTATGCAAAATTCCTAAATTGCCCGTAGTGTGTGATTGGGCGTGTGAGTGTGTGTATGTGTGTGTGCACATTAAGCGGTATAGCAAATGAATGAATGAATATCTGTACTTTCTACTCCTTACATTAAAAAAATAGCCTCGTTACTCCTATTTTATTTCAGCTTGTCATTCAAAAAACAAACAAAAAAAAAAAACCCATCCGGATAAATCGTGCCGTCCGGATGGAGCGAATTTGATTGTGGTTGGATGATGTAATGTTTGCATGTAGTTCTGTTCCAAGTTTTCTGTTCAGCATCCTGACTCTGACGTAAGCACGTAAGCACGTCGAGCGGGACGAGGTAACTAAGCGTGTGTAATCTGTCACTGGGCATGCGCATGAGAGAACAAAAAAGTAAACGGCACATTCGCTAACAACTCCGTTTGTCTATGTGATCTTTATTTTCTTCTATACCGAAGGACGTTACAGATGAGAAGTATAAACATACCATTCCGACACCCTGTTGGTTGGTACGCGATCCATCGCACCTGCACATGACGTTACGTCAGATACTCCAGCAAGGACGTTTAAATAAATTTGCATTTTCGGTTGATAAGGTTGTGATAAGTAGACGAAGCTGTCCGTGATAGAGACTCAAGATTCGAGCGAAATGTCACAACCAAGCACCAGCGAGGAAGTTAACAGCACCAGGAAGGTAACAGGAATGATATATACTGTATATATATATATACACACACACACACACACACTTGGATTAATCATTCATTCTGACAGCACTAATGTTATTTGTAGACAACCATACAAGGGTAATTGTTACTACGCCTGCCCTGGGTACACTAATTTTCTTGTATGTTGCCTTCACAGATTCCTGCAGCTAATCTTGGATGTACATTTACATTCCAATAAAGGTTACCGATGGCATGCCTCTGAAGTTTGACTTTTTGCACCATTCAAATACTTATAGGCAACTAGTTATCATGTTTTCTTCTCCATGAAACATGTTAATGCTCAGTAGTGCACATATATGGTTCTTTAATGTATTTGCATTGTACTAAAATGCATTCTTTTTCAGTTGCCATATACAGTATCCCAAATCACTATGGCTGTTAATACAACAAAAACATACAGTAGTATATAGGCCCGTGGCCAGAGGTGGAAAGAGTAATAAAATTTTGTACTCAAGTACAAGTACTGTTACTTCAGTGAAATTTTACTTAAGTACAAGTAAAGTTACCATTATAAAAATCTACTCAAGTAAAAGTAAAAAGTAGCTCATTAAAAAATTTACTCAGAGTAAAAGTTACAGAGTTACTTTTTTTTTTTTTTTTTACAGTGGGGGTGGGGGGGGGGGGAGGCGGGGGGGGGGGGGGGGGGATGAGGCATTCTAGCGTAGTTCAAAAAAGATGAGCAGATATAAATCTCAAACTAGTTGTTTGTAACTGAAGGAACACCTTTGCATAATAAAGCTGTTGTCTTTCTTGTGCTTGAAAATCAAAGTGGTCACTTAAATATGGTGTTACGTCGCAGTCTAGGGCCATACAGCAAAAGAATGGTTCAGGGTTCTATTTTAAACTGTATGGAAATGGTGGTACAGTATATGGCAGAAAGAACTAGATCCAATCATTAACTGATGAAATAATGAGGTTTGTATATACAAAACACACACACACACACACACACACACACACACACACACACACACACACACAACAGGAGGCGGAGTATCAGATTCAGGATGGACCCAGGCCAAAATAATAAACAAAATGGTATTTATATTTAGTAGCTAGATTATCTGCAAAATAAATAAATAAATAAATAAATAAATAAATAAAAAATACAGGTACCTTCCCGGACTCCCTAAACCAAAAACAGTGAAATTATCTACAAATACAGTATATACAAAGACCAACCAAACCAAAGGGACAAAGCAATAATCAAAGTCAATTGGAGGCAAAAAGTCAAACCAGAATACACAACCAAATATCAAAAGGCCAAAATCACAACCTCTTTCATCTTTCGCGCTGGTCGATGACGTCACTCAGGGCGGAAGCGACCGTGTGGAAGGTCAGGTGATGCCGATGTCAGAAAACCTGGAGTGGAGTCTGGAGCGGCGCGCGACCAGGACATGATACACACACGCGGCGCAACGGAGCATTTATACAAAGCATAATATTTTTATTCTTTTAACATTTTCATTCATTCATTTTTTACTCAGTAGCGAATATGTTTTAAAATGTAGCGAATTACAATACTTCAAACAAAACGTACTTAAGTAAAAGTAAAATTACAGATTTTTAAAACTACTTTAAAAAGTAGAAATACAAAAAAAAGCTACTCAATTACAGTAACGCGAGTAAATGTAATTCGTTACTTTCCACCTCTGCCTGTGGCACAGCCTAAGCTTTTATCCTTAATGCTTTTTTCCCCCCTCACGTTACTTTTACTTTTATACTTTTACTTTTGTAGTTTTGAACCCAGTACTTTTACACTTTTACTTGAGTAAAAAGCTTGAGTTGATACTTCAACTTCTAAAGAAGTCTTTTTAAACCCTAGTATCTATACTTCTACTCAAGTAATGAATGTGAATACTTTTGACACCACTGGATACCATCAAATTTTAAAGTTTTTTTTTTTTTTTAGCATTCTGGAGCCATAATCATACTGATTGATTAATATCTAAAACACTGGTGTCCCAGGAACTCCTTAAATGGTTTAAACAAGTGTAAATGGGTTGGAGTGAGGCCAGGATTGTACAGTAGATGTGGCAATAACTCACAGCCGAAGTCCTGTAATGTATTATTGATTATTGATTATGATTGTGTGTACAGTTCCCACAGACAGATGTGTCTCTTTTTTCCCACAGTTTGGCGACAAGTAATTTGTTGATTTTTAAGTATTAGGCGTTTCACTCAGTGAATGTTAACAGGAACGAATGTAGTGGGCATTCCATTAAAATGTCTTACTTCGGCTGAGAGTCTCATCACTGTACTGTGCTTGAAGTCTTCTGTAAATGTCAATTACTTTTACACCTTCATTCACCAGAAATCCCTTCGAAAGGAGGGAGGTTTCATTTGAACACAGATTATATTTGATAAAATAATAAAGGATCAGCACAAAGAATAAACGAATAGAGTTTTATTGGGGGAAAAAGAGTTTCAATGTTGTGTGTGTGTGTGTGTGTGTGTGTGTGTGTGTGTGTGTGTGTGTGTGTGTGTGTGTGTGTGAGTGTTTGTGAGTGTGTGTTTATGTTCAGATGTGTTTCTATTTTATCTCTCTGTCAATCAGCTGATAAATCCACAAGCCTCCACTGGTCACATCCTGTGTTCTCTGTGAGCTCCATCACAGACTTTTTCTGTTCAATCTTTTTGTCTAAAATTAATTTTTTACAGGATCCGAACCGAGCATGTGGTTTCTCATGGTCATTTTTCTGGTCCTGCTCCCCTGCAATGCAGTTGGTAAGTCTTAAGTGGACGAGTTTAACTTTTAACTGGAGTTTAACTTTTTCCTTGTTATTTAAAAAAAAAAAAAAAAAAAAAGCTATGTAATCCATATTTTATTCTAAAAGTCAATCTAAATGCACCAATCTAATTTAGCTTTAGTTCCTAATTCTTTAATTGTATATTGACTTAAATCACGATTTACAGGGTTATTTTAAAAAGAGAAATATGTATAATTAAGTCTTGAATCCCTAATGAACAGGTTAAGGGTTGTCATTAATCCTAAATCATAGGTTGAGGTGAAAATAAGATCCAACTTTAGACTTCTGAATTTAAAGGTCTGGGTGCTTGGTGGGTTTCCTCCGGGTGCTCCGGTTTCCTCCCCCAGTAAAAAGATATGCAGGTTAGGCTAATTGGCGTTTCCAGATTGCCCAGAACCTACACCTTATAAGATAAAACAATGATTTATCTTAAAGCTTTGAGAACGGCCACACACGACCGATTTACAGGTACAAAGATTGCTAAAAACAGATTAGGACTATGTACACTCACTGATAAAGTATAATATGTGAGTTTGTTAAAGACTTTTTGGAACTAAATCTTTAGGATTTTACCTACAATAAGCAATACGCAAAATATTACATATTTCATGTTTTCTTTGTTTACTCATGAAGGGAAAAATATCAAATATACAGTATAATATGGGAGAAATGAAGTAAAAAAAATGCAAAAATTAAATCTGTAATCTGGAGTTGTATATTATTTTTATACATTAATTATGTAGAAAGGATAATTATATATATATTTTATTATTGTTATATAAAATATTTATTATACAGCAAAAAGCATCTTATTAAATCTTTTTATGATTATTACGTATCATATAGAAATGTATAAGCCATTTAAATTTGTCAAGTGTAATACTGTATATAGTCAATCAATAAATACTCAATAGCTGTGATTAAATCTCAGATTTTATTTAATAACCTTAAAACCCTGTGTTTCCTAAACATATCTAATGAAGCACATGGTACGTTCAGTCCTATAGCCTCTGGCTGACATCATAACGAATCAATACCTTGGATTAAATTTAATTTTCTGCATGATCACGCTCCTCGTTAACACATTAATTATTAACACTCTTGTGTTTTTAACACGCGGATGTTTCAGATGAGTGTGTGCCCTCCGTCTCTATGTCCCACAACGGGTATGTGACTGTGACTTTTAATCAGAGCTTCAACCTGACCTGCACCTGCACTTGCTTCACTGCAAATTACACCATCCAGCTGCTGAAAAACAAACAGGTGCTGAGTGAGCTGAGTTTGTCCAAACACACCACGGTTCTGTTCCTGCTTATTCCTGTGGTCCAACAGAACGATTCAGGAAGGTATGAGTGCAGGAGCAACCCGACCAAGGTCAGCTCCTCTGTAAATGTCACCGTTGGTGAGTAACTCACTGTAATTCCTATAATTACATCATTCGGGCCAGTGGATGAAGGGAAATGGACACTAGCAAGCTATTAGCATTACAAACGTTTGGACCTAAGTGGGTTCCTGTGTGGTCTTCCTGGAATGCGTGAGGTGACTGAGGGTGGTTCCACTTGATTATAAGGATGGTCTTGGACTTGGCTGATGCAGACAGCTGTTCTCTGATGACCTGCGACTGGAGCCGCTCAGTATTTAGGTCTGAAATTCTCACAAGCAGTTTTGTACTTTAAAATTAAACTTAAGTGTTGAAGCTTAGTTGTATAATCCCTTCCATTATCTCCGCAGAAAGTCAGCCATGTTGGATTTTGGGGTTTTGATCCTCCTACAGGATTTTTCAAACCTGATTTGCTCAGCTCAATGTTAAGATATGCAAGACACTAAACTGATAAAGAATTAACAAGACGTATGTTATCTTAAATAGTGTTGCCGTGGCCAGGCAGTTGTTATCAGAGGCCAGGCATCAGAGGTTGAACAGATCTAGAAATGTCGACAACATGGATGACAAACACATGCATAACAATAGCAAGTTCATGCGTTTTCATTTTTCTGCAAACAACAAAAAATTCAATATAAAATGGAAAGCGACTATAGAATTTACTGTAGAACCGTGTCGTCTTAAACCAATAAAATAATCTGATTTTCTAATTCATTAGAAAAGACTAATAATGACCTCATAACATCTGTACACCTTTATCCGTATTAACAACTCTAGAGACTATGAACATTCATGAATATGGAAATCAGAAACACTTCACATCCTGTTAATTAAAATAAACAGCTTGTTCCTTGATTTGTTAAATAATTTTAAGGGTCTTCAGCATTCACATTTCTTTTTTTTATTTTTTATATTTCAGTCTATAAAGTCATGGACATTGCAAAAGAAAAGGACAATGTTACAGGTAAGCGATGCCTTGCAATTGTTTTTGCATTTTTAAATCTTATAGCCAAATGTCTTCAAGTGTGTAGGTGTATGGCAAAAAGTGACATCATGGTGAACTGAGAATGTCATGAATAAGGAATAAAAATAAAATAATTCACTACAGCATGTTGTAACGAATATCAGTTACTGTTACTTTTACAAAGCAAATTATATTCCTAGGGTTATAAAACTGAAAACTGCACTGTGAACTAATTTATTCCTCTTACACTACAGCATGTGTGCATCAAAGAAAATCAAAGCATACTTTTGAACCACTGGATGTTGAGAAACATCACTTTACAAGTTACAATAGTTTCTGTTCTGTCTTGCGTTATAGCAGCTACAAACTGTCCTCTTACAAACGCTCCTGTCTTGAAGATTTCAAGGAATTTTTACATTTAAAGTTTTACTTCTAACTGTTACAAAGTGCTGACACTGGAGACTCCTTCCACAAGCAATAATTAACTTATTGCTTGTGGAAGGAGTTAATTATTGCTTGTGGAAGGAGTCTCCAGTGTCAGCACTTTGTAACAGTATTAACACTGTTACAGTATTAACATGTAACACTTTGTAACTACATTTTTCATCTTATTATATGATTCATGCACTATAACAAACTGTTACTATAAAAATGACAAGGTATTAAAATGAGTGCATCAATACAGTATAAACCTGTGATTAGCAGCTCCAGTAGTGTCCGGACCGACCGCAGGAGACAAATCCACCTGCAACCCACTGTTTTCATGTAAGCAGTTTTTCATGATTTGACTTAATAATACTGAAGTAATATTGAATCTTTCAAAAATTATTCCAAACATATCCAGCTAAAAAAAGGTGTATATATTCACACACCTTGGTAGTACTGTACATGGTTGGACCCCTTTTCCCCTAATTCTTCATGGCATAGAATCAACAAAGTGTGGGAGATACTCCTTACAGATTTTGGACCATATTGACACAACAGCATCACGCAGTCGCTGCAGATTTTTCGGCGGAACATTCATGATGCAACTCTCCTGTTCCACTACATCCCAAACATGCTCTATTGGACTGAGATCTGGTGACTGTGGAGTAGAGTGACCTCACTGTCATGTTCAAAAAAACAGTTTGAGATGATTCAACTTTGTGACATGGTGAGTTATCCCGTGGTCATAAAGGGATGGGCGCGGTCAGCAACAGTGCTCAGATACACTGTGGCATTTAAACCATTCTCAACTGGAACAAAGGGATCCAAAGTGTGACAGGAAAATCCTCCCCACACACCACCATCACACCACCAGCCTGAACCGCTGACACGAGGCAGGATGGATCCGTGCTTTCATGTTGTTTTTGCCAAATTCTGACCCGACCATCTGAATGTCGCAGACATTATCAGACATTATCAGACCAGGTGATGTTTTTCCAATCTTCTGTTGTCTGATTTTGGTGAGCCCATGTGACCTGTAGCCTCAGTTTCCTGTTCTTAACTGACAGGAGCAGCACACAGTGTGGTCTTCTGCTGCTGTTGCATTAAAAAAAAAAAAAAAAAAAAATTATATATATATATATATATATATATATATATATATATATATATCAAAGAGAAATATATGAGAAATATAAAAGCCTATATGTAAAAAAGACAAACTAGCAGTTTAAGTGGAAATAAATGGAAATGTCCAAAAATGTCCAGAAAGTGTGCAAATGTGCATGAATGCGCAAATGTGTACGCGCAAATGTGCAATGTTCAGAAATGGAAATGTCCAGAAAGTGTGCAAATGTGCAATGTCCATGAGTGTCCGGTCTACAGCATACCGGGGTATGTGCATCTGCGCATGAGTGCACAGATGAATGATGTCCATAAGTGTCCATTTCCGTGCGGTGCAAAAGCGCAGAGATGATTAGTTCTGTGTATTGATTTGGTTGAGAGACCATATCACCTGCGGGAAGAAGTTCCTCCTCGTTTTGACGTGCTGTGCATTCAGAGATGCTCTTCAGCATACCTTGGTCGTATGAAAATTATTTTAATATTATTTGAGTTTACTGTTGTCTTTTTGATACAAATTTTTTCACATCATTCTCTGTAAACCCTACACATGGGTGCGTGTGAAAATCCCAGTAGATCAGCAGTTTGGGAAATGCTCAGACCAGCCTGTCTGGTACCAACAATCATGCCATGTTCAAAAGTCACTTGAATGACCTTTCTTCCCAGTTCTGATGTTTGGTTTGAACTTCAACAGATCGTCTTAACTGGGTCAACATGCCTAAATGCACTGACATGATGCCATGTGATTGGCTGATTAGATTCACGTTAATGTGCAGTTGTACAGGTGTACCTAATAAAGTGGCTGGGGAGTGTATGTTTATTATAGTTTGAAACATGTTCTACCAATAATACAAGACTAGAAATAGAAACATACTATAAAAAATTCATAAATAATGTTTGATTTACAGTGATAATGGAAAATTGATTTGGCTGTATTTCACAAATTTTACCTTTTCTGTTATTTTTCTGAAGTGGGAATTATTTTATTACTTCAAATTGCATACCATAAGAAATTAGATTTTTGTAAAATCATATATTAAAAAGTAAATGGATTGTTTGTGTCTAACAAAACCTGAAGAAAAAACTCCCTGAATTAATTAAAGCTTCCAGTTTGATGATTAACTAAAATAAATTACATTCCGAAATAATATTGTTCATTTAATGTTCATTACTGGTGGCTCAGTGGTAGGTGATTCGCCTGCCATGCGGAAGGCCCGGGTTCGATTCCAGCCAGTGCCCACAACCCAGCCACTGGATACAGTGCCGGTCCCAAGCCTGGATAAAATGGGAGGGTTGCGTCAGGAAGGGCATCCGGCGTAAAACCTGTGCCAAGTTGTAGTGCGGACTGTGTTCCCCTGTGGCGACCCCTTGCTGGGAGCAGCCGAAAGACCAACAACAACTTACAACAGAAAATGCCAAAGTTTTGGAAAAATTTAGAACTACAGTACACCTGACATACAAAAAAAACGTATAAAATTGCATTGATTTTGAGCTTGAATTGGTTGAAGTACAGTAATCTCAGGTGATTTTCCTGAAAATATAAGTACAGTAAGTGTATACACACTGAAGCATGCCTAAGAAGAACAATAAACATCAGAAAACAGCAGGAGAGTTTCAGTACTATGTTATTCCATGTTTTGGATTTTAAATACAATTTGAAGTAACTGTACAGTACATTGTGATTTCTCTCCTTTAGGGAACACACCTCTCTGGTACTTGTTGTGCAAGATGGTGCTTTTCCTCGTCTGTGCGGTTTGTGTGGTGTTGAAGAAATCCTGTAAGATGCCATGAGCATTGTTTTTTTACTTTAGCAACCCCATTGGCTGGTCATTTAGCTCTGTACATCTAACAATTAAAGTTTCTTTATATTTTTCAACATAGGAACACTTTGAATTGAAGGAAACAGAAAATGTACAACAAAGGTTTTCACCACTGATGAGCTGCATTTCTATTAAAACAAATAACAGATCTGAGTGTTCTGGGGAAGAATTAACAATTACTGTAGCATGCATGCTATGGGCTTTTAAATCATTCATTACAAAGCATTTTATTTTTCCATTTCTCCATGCTTTTTTAAGTTAGTTAATACAATTCAAAATAAAGAATGAAAAAAAAGAATTCACATGTTTTCATCTGATGTTTTACAGGAAAAAAATAATCCAATTTTGTAGGAGTGTTGATTTTTTAATTTTTTTAAAGTAATCCATAATTAATGATTTGTACAAAAGAATGATTGAAACATTATGTTTACAGTTTGAACATGAACACAATATTTAAGAGTTTAAATTTTTTTCTGTAGCGTTTTTCTTACAACTGTGTATTTTCATTGTTTTTAATATTTTCCATTAAATTTCTACCTTACAAACATATACACAATATAAAAACTGCCTCACGTCTCATATTCACCCTCCAGATATTTCCTGAGGTTATATAATTATTCATGCTCAAAAGATATTCTTTCTCTGGATTTATTTTAGATTTCGCAGCAAATGTAATTATGCTGAATACTGAACTATGGCTGCACAATTTTATTAAAAAATTATTGCAATTTAGACCGACATTTAACTATAAAATATATCACTTTGTACTCAAAGGCTAATGGTAAGTAATTCAATAAATGCAGAGAAGTGTATTTCAAAATAAGTCATAAGAGTAATTATTATTCAAAGCCACTTTAGGTCTAAAATAAAAGTAATAAATTATTTAAAAATAAAAGTAATAAATTATTTTAAATAAGGAAACTGGCTATGGGTCCAGGCTTTTGAGCCATGCTGTTCTCACACTCAATGGGTGAAAAATTTATATGGATGAGTCCACATTTGAATTGTTCATGCTCTTTATTGGGACTGTACAAAATCCTGTTTACCAAAAAATACACCAACTTGGATAATAAATTAATAATTAAATGTTCCATCAATATGCACAGTGTAGCATGAAATTCAATTCTTAAAAAAAAAAAAAAGAGGAAAAAGTCTCTCCCAGAACAATAAGTAAAAAAATATAGAAAAATCTCTAACACACTAAAATTTTGGCAGCATATAATAGTCTTGCTATAAAGAGAAAAAGGGCATGTGTGATCTTTCACAAATTTAAACAAGTTCATCGTGATATATTCACAAAGAAATGGCAGAGACTATGATAGTAATCAAAGAAACGCTGCAGCACAGGATGGAAATTGAAAGTAGTTATAATACTGCTGCATTCACTGCAAAGCCTGTGTTAAGATTATGGTGGGATATAAACCATCAACACCAGTGCCATCTTCATCTGCTGAAATGTTTTTCCCTTCTTCTAAATAATCTTTGTGAGAAATACTGTAGATGTTTAAAAAAAAAAAAAAAAAAAAAAACCTTAAGTAACTACTGTATATAGAGGACAAAAAGTCACAAAAAATCTAACTAATTTAATGGAAAAAATACTGCTGATACATTAAAAGAAAAAACTCTATATATAAATAAGTCAAATGTTTCAGTTCCATGCAACCCAAAGTTAAAAAGGTTAGTGCGCATGCAAAACACCAAAAAACAAATACTTGATGTTTGATTCACTATCAATATCAAGTTGATTCACTAACATCATATCTGATGTTAACATAACTTTTGCTTTCTTAATATTAAGAAAATGTTAAATATTAAAAGTGTCTAAAAATAAATAAATAAAAAGTGTTCTTATTAAACCAGGAGAATATCTAATGCATTATTCTGTTATGGCTCACTGAATGTTCAGAGCATTTCAAAAGGAAGCATCATTACTGCACACTTCTGCACCCCCACTTAAAGTCCACACCTACTGTAAAGTCCAAGGTTTTTGTGCTTTTCTATAGTGCTAAACATATACAGAATCCTTTAGCAGTGCATCCTATTCTGCTCAGATATTCAAGGTGTTAAACACACCGACATGGTCATGACCAGATGCAGAGGGTTGAGGTGGTGTTGGTCTCTCTCCCTGCGCCGCTGTGCCAGCCGTGACCTGGAAAGGCAAGTCAGAGAGAGCAAGCTCTGAGATTCGGAGCGGAGCACCGAGGGATGGATGCCAAACGAGTTCCTGTCCTTCACCTCCATTACTTCTTGCTGAACCAGTTGACGGTTCATTGACACCACCTGAGCGGTGAAGGACGCAAGATTCTGGACACTTGGCAGCCTGGTAGAGGAGACGAAATAAAATAAGACTTGCATCTCTTTACAACATTTTCACCAAGGTCACAGGAAACCTTCACTTATAGCCTGTCATGTTAAAGAATTATGTCTAAAGGGCTGTTAAATAGCCCAGTTTTAAGAATGCTAGTTACACGAGTCATGGTGGCACTGTAAACACAAGGTAAAGCAAAGAGCCTTTGTTGCATGTTCCATATGAACCAAGAATTGAACCCTGAGGAACACCAATAGTGAAATTCTTCTCTGCGTCACAGAGCAGCTTTTACAAGGGGAGTTTCAAATAAAAGCGGAACTTTTGATTGTGCATAACACTGTTAGGAGAGTAAACACTTTATATTATACAATCCCCTGCTAATACACTTATCCGAGCATTTCACTACTACTTGGATACCATCAAGGTAGAACATTCTCTCGGCTGTGACTGCCTACCTCATATCTGAAATGCTGGCCTCCTAGGAACTCCATTAATGGCCCAAACATGTGGAAATGGCTTCGAACAAGGTCAGCACTGTACAAGGAATGTGGCAATAAGTCCCAGTCGAGTTTGTGCGGCTAAGGGTGCTTTCACACCTATAGTTCGATTGCTTTAGTCCGCACCAGTCAGAAAAATGTTACAATGTAGTAAACAGACGTTGGTACGGTTTGCTTTCACATATGCAGAGTTCTAAACGAACCAAAATAGACCGTGAAGCCCATCGGCACCGGAAACAGACTATTTTCAGAAAATCGCGCCACTTTCAATAATCATGGAGGAACAGCTTTGCGCTCATGGTGCTGATCCTCGCGCACTGCATTGTACGTGCAAATCATTATTTTCAGATAATTAATTTTGAACACGATTCGCGGCTGCGACTCCAAACCAGCTTCCCGGTTTATTCATCTCGCCGACGGCGCATCGCGCGCCACTTCAGGGAGACACGTGCCCTCCTCCTGAATGATCACTTTGTTATTAGCCGGCGATCATCCTGCAGATCCATCAGGTAATCCGTTGGCCGATCAAAACAGCCCAGCCACACATTTTTCATCTTTAATGTGAATACAGAGAGGCACTTAATTTCTTTGGCACTCCACGTTTCTCCGCGGTTTGATTTCATCGCGAGTCGAGCTTGAAAAATTTAATCGAGTCATCAGGAAGGGAAAATAATTTTACCCGCAACCCCGTATCTTACCCAAAGTGCATTAAACTATACCATTTCATCAGATTTGGTTTGGTTGCTTTCACACCAGACGAACTGTACCAAAGTAGAGCGGATAAAGCAGCCCGAGACCACCCCTTCAGGCAGGTCTCAGATCGATTGATTTGGTGCGCACCAAAGTACCGAGATTGCATTCACATCAACGCAAACGAACCGAACCAAGAGACCAAACACGTTTGGTGCGCACCAAATGCTGTAGGTGTGAAAGCACCCTGAGAGTCTCATCACTGTACTGTGCTTGATGTGTTCTGTAAATGTTAATTAGGTTTTACGCCTTCGTTCACCAGAAATTGTATCATATAATTTTTTATTTGACTTATTGAGACCCTTAAAAATTTAACAAATATCAGGACATGAACTCACCTTGAATGTAGTGTGAGTGCTGTGTATTGAGCACACTGGCAGGCAGGAAGAAGAAAAAAAGAAATATACAAACAATTAGACTGGAAAATGGATGAACACTAGTGTATAATTACCCAGTCTGTAAATAGTCCCAGTCTGTGGTTACCTAAAGACTAACAGTAGGAAGACTTGGAATGTTATGCGTCTTAAAAGGAGACTGCGTTTATCCAGTGTAAAAACAACCTCTCCATTTGGCTTTCTATAGCTAGCGAAGCTAACATTTGAAAATGACAAAATATTTATGAAAAAGACGGACTAATCATATTTAGCTACCATATTAAATAAAAGTTAGTTCTAACATTGTATATTAGTTTATTCCAGCTATGTTTGATGAGCAGAGGTGTCAAGTAACGAAGTACAAATACTTCGTTACCTTACTTAAGTAGAAATTTTGGGTATCTATACTTTACTGGAGTAATTATTTTTCAGCCGACTTTTTACTTCTACCCCTTACATTTTTAAGCAATTATCTGTACTTTCTACTCCTTACATTTTAAAAATAGCCTCGTTACTCTATTTTTATGATCGGAACGCGCAACCCCCCCGGTCGCATGATAAGAACGCGCACAACGCACCCTCCCCCCCACCCCCGTCGCATGATCAGAAAGCGAGACCTTTATGCTTTTGTCGCCCCTTACTATGGAACGATATCGCGGACAATATTCAAATGCAATTGCAAATAGCATTTGCAATTGCGTTTCCCATACGTGGACGCACAAAGTGTACCATAATTCAAATGCAATTGCAAACTTTGCATTACCGTTTGCTGATTCGCCTTTGCGAGCGCACACTGACTGCCAAATTTCAAATGAAAAAACAAAGTCCATTTGCATTTGTATTTCCCAGGTCTTACACGTCATGAACCTGTCATATTTAAATATCAAAATCAATCACCACGTTTGCTTTTTCACTTTCTCTGCGCCGCGCGTCAAGCCGGCCAAAATTCAAACGCAATCGCTAATCCATTTGCAATTGCATTTCCAACACGTTACACAGAAACCTGTCAATCAGCGTCAGGGGCGGGTCTATACTGTGGGGCGGGATTGTATGGGGAGTGACGTCACTCGCACTCGCCGACCAAGAGGGGGATATTTGAGCACTGGAGGTGAACCGAGATTATCTCATTTGTTTATCAAGAAATAAACACACAAAAATGACAAATCGCATATTTTCTTGCTCCGGAGTGGACAGAGAAGTTTTTACAATTAAAAATATTTTTAGATCTTCTCCTGTTACAGCCTGCTGGAGCTAAATCTTTCAGAAACGCTGCGTACCGGTGTTATGCGCTAAAATGCCTCCCTGCCACGGATTGCACCCCCACAAAATCTCTGTCAAATATATGAGGACATCACAATCAAATATTCATATTATTATTATCAAATATAATATATGAGTATTATCACGAAGCGATTTTTATTATAAATAAGAAATATAAAAATATACATGTACAACCCCTGGCAAAAATTCTGGAATCACCCTCTCAGAAGATGTTCATTCAAATGTTTAATTGTGTAGAAAAAAAAAAACAAGCACATACATGCCACAAAACTATTTTCACTCAACAATCCAAACTTCTGGCTGTATAAAACACTTAAAAAAAACAAAGAAAGATAACTATAGTCAACGACAACTGTTTTAACAACTCAAACAGAGGAAAAAAATATGGAATCACCATGCACTTTGCATTTCTACAACTGCTAATTAGTCTACAGTTAAAAAAGAGTGCTTGCACACATTAGGGATGTGTTGAACCAAGATGATTGACATAACTCATAGCTCCAACACGAGAGATGTCAGTTGAAACAAAGGAGAGAATTATCAAACTTCTTGGTTGTTCCCAGTCAGCTGTGTCTAAAATCTGGACCAAGTACAAATCAAATGGAAAGGTTGTAAAAGGGAAGCGTACTGGTAGACCAAGAAAGACATCAAAGCGCCAAGACAGAAAACTTAAAGCAATATGCCTTGAAAACAGAAAATGCACAACAAAACAAATGAGGAACAAATGAGCAGAAAGTGGAGTCAATGTCTGTGACCGGACAGGAAGAAATCGCCTAAAAGAAATGGGATTTACATACAGAAAAGCCAAAAGAAAACCATCATTAACATCTAAACAGAAAAAAACAAAGGTTCAGTGGGCTAAAGAAAGACAATCTTGGACTGCGGATGACTGGATGAGAGTTAGATTCAGTGATGAATCACGAATCTGCATTGCGCAGGGTGATGATGCTGGAACTTTTGTTTGGTGCCGTTCCAATGAAATTAATAAAGACAACTGCCTGAAGAAAACATGCAAATTTCCACAATCATTATTGATATGGGGTTGTATGTCAGGTAAAGGTACGGGAGACATGACAGTCATTACATCTTCTATAAATGCACAAGTTTATGTTGAGATTTTGGACACTTTTCTTATTCCATCAATTGAAAGGATGTTTGGTGATGGTAACATCATTTTTCAGGATGATAATGCATCGTGCCATAGGGCAAAATCTGTGAAAACGTTCCTACAGGAAATACATATAATGTCAATGGCATGGCCTGCAAATAGTCCGGACCTTAATCCAATTGAAAATCTGTGATGGAAATGAAAGAAAATGGTCCAGGACGAGGCTCCAACCTGCAAAGCTGATCTGGCAACTGCAATAAGACAAAGCTGGAGACAGACTGATGAAGTATACTGTTGGACATTAGTTAAATCCAGGCCTCAGAGAATTCAAGCTGTTATAAAAGCCAGAGGTGCTGCAACAAAGTACAAGTAGTGTTTTTATTTGGTGATTCCATATTTTTTTCCTCTATTTGTTTTCAAGTCATATTGCTTTAAGTTTTCTGTCTTGGCGCTTTGATGTCTTTCTTGGTCTACCAGTACGCTTCCCTTTTACAACCTTTCCATTTGATTTGTACTTGGTCCAGATTTTAGACACAGCTGACTGGGAACAACCAACATCTTTTACAACATTCCATGAAGATTTACCTTCTTCAAGAAGTTTGATAATTCTCTCCTTTGTTTCAACTGACATCTCTCGTGTTGGAGCTATGAGTTATGTCAATCATCTTGGTTCAACACATCCCTAATGTGTGCAAGCACTCTTTTTTAACTGTAGACTAATTAGCAGTTGTAGAAATGCAAAGTGCATGGTGATTCCATATTTTTTTCCTCTGTTTGAGTTGTTAAAACAGTTGTCGTTGATTATAGTTATCTTTCTTTGTTTTTTTTTAAGTGTTTTATACAGCCAGAAGTTTGGATTGTTGAGTGAAAATAGTTTTGTGGCATGTACTGTATGTGCTTGTTTTTTTTTCTACACAATTAAACATTTGAATGAACATCTTCTGAGAGGGGTGATTCCAGAATTTTTGCCAGGGGTTGTACATGTATATTTTTATATTTCTTATTTATAATAAAAATCGCTTCGTGATAATACTCATATATTATATTTGATAATAATAATATGAATATTTGATTGTGATGTCCTCATATATTTGACAGAGATTTTGTGGGGGTGCAATCAGTGGCAGGGAGGCATTTTAGCGCATAACACCGGTACGCAGCGTTTCTGAAAGATTTAGCTCCAGCAGGCTGTAACAGGAGAAGATCTAAAAATATTTTTATTTGTAAAAACTTCTCTGTCCACTCCGGAGCAAGAAAATATGCGATTTGTCATTTTTGTGTGTTTATTTCTTGATAAACAAATGAGAATCTCGGTTCACCTCCAGTGCTCAAATATCCCCCTCTTGGTCGGCGAGTGCGAGTGACGTCACTCCCCATACAATCCCGCCCCACAGTATAGACCCGCCCCTGACGCTGATTGACAGGTTTCTGTGTAACGTGTTGGAAATGCAATTGCAAATGGATTAGCGATTGCGTTTGAATTTTGGCCGGCTTGACGCGCGGCGCAGAGAAAGTGAAAAAGCAAACGTGGTAATTGATTTTGATATTTAAATATGACAGGTTCATGACGTGTAAGACCTGGGAAATACAAATGGACTTTGTTTTTTCATTTGAAATTTGGCAGTCAGTGTGCGCTCGCAAAGGCGAATCAGCAAACGGTAATGCAAAGTTTGCAATTGCATTTGAATTATGGCACACTTTGTGCGTCCACGTATGGGAAACGCAATTGCAAATGCTATTTGCAATTGCATCTGAATATTGTCCGCGATATCGTTCCATACCTTACGGTACTTTTACCTTTATACTTCAAGTAGTTTTGAAACCAGTACTTTTTAAACTTTACTTAAGTAAAAAGCTTGAGTTGATAATTCAACTTCTAAAGAAGTATTTTTGAACCCTAGTATCTATACTTCTACTCAAGTAATGAATGTGAATACTTTTGACACCACTGTTGATGAGGGTCTTTTAGAATCCACCTCAATCTCCAGTGAGACCAACTGCTTTGAAATTAGCGCAAGACTCAACATGGCCCAAGTCTGAACTGCTTTAAGTTACAATGCATTGATGCAGGATGTTATGTATAATTGGCTTCCCAATCAGTCTAGGAGGTAAAGTTTAAAAGCTGCCAATTATGTTGCCAGATTTAAAGGATTTCCAGCCTGTTGGAATACTTATGTTAGACTGAAAAAGAGCCTTGGACAAAAAAATTATTAATCTTAGTTTTCGTAGCAGATTAAACAAAGTCTCCAGTTTTTTTAGGTAAGTTTTTAGCACTGTCTAGGTGTATTTTTGTCAGGATTAACTGGCAACCCTTTCTTTGACCTAATCCCAGATATCTGTAAAATGCCAGTGTGAACAAACAAACTGCCACAACAAAATCTCATATCTTAAAACACAAGTATCATGGGTCTCGGTCACAGTCGTAGGGATGCTTTTCATAGAAAATTAACATATCTACAGTAGACAACAAGCTAACGTTTTACTATAAAGTGTTCATGATGGTAAAAGTGCTACTGAAGGACACACAGGCTAACCTTATCTAAATGGCATTTTAATAAAGGATAACTACGACAGCTAGCATTGATCCTGATCTCCGGCTACCTAAAAATATCAGCAGCTTGTACAAAGTGAGACTCAGTGATTCAAAAATCAGCCTGACTTTAGCACATCCTTAACATTACAAATAAACTAACACTCAAAGGCAGTGGTCCACTGCATGTAGTTATCCATAATTATGTATATATTGGATCATGGTGGAATACTCACCCCCTGTACCCATGGGTGCTGCAGGACCTGCTCCGCACTCAGCCGCTGCTTAGCGTCCCGCATTAACAGTTTGGAAACAAGATCTTTGGCCTCAGCAGAGACGTAAGCCCAGTCCTTATCAGGAAAGTCATACTTACCTTCCTGAATGCGCTCAAAAAGCATGCTCTGTGTGTGTGTGTTGGGGATGCGAGGGTGGGTTAGTTTTCTATAACATGTTCTCGTTGTTTAAATTTAGGTTTAATGGTTTCAAATTAATAAAACATTTGGGAGCATGCATTTATTGAAACGCCAGTTCCTCAGACCTCAGTCATTGACTGGTGTACAATAAAAGCATGGCACTTGCAGACATCAACATTTATCAAATCTATTGTACGTTTACCCACCTGGCAGTCATAACATGGTTCGCCGTGATCCCAGCCACACCCGTTCCCACAGTGACCCATGAACGGAGGTGATCCACTAAGCAGGATATAGAGGACAACGCCGAGACTCCAGAGATCACAGCGTTTATCGTAAATGCTGATTTCCTCATTAAACGCCTCCACCACCTCGGGGGCCATGTACTCCGCCGATCCACACTGAAAAGCAAAAGAGCTAAATATATTTCTACAATATGCTTTAAAATGTATGCTAGCTAAAAGACAGCACAAGAATAGTAAAATTTTTTGTTTAATTAAATTTGTTAAATATTTTAGTACAAATTAAAACACTGATACAAAAACTGATAATAGAAAGAAAACTGGAATGTATGAACTTATTGATTTATAAAAATATATATATATTTAAATGTTAATCATGCAATATAATATTGATAAATATTGTGATTTGACAACTGCATTTACGATGGTAAACTTGCTACTTAAACACATACTTATTGTATCTAGCTAACATTTTATCCACCTCAACCTCAAGTGAGACCAACTGCTTTGAAATTAGTGAGACTTTATTATAGTACACATTAAACATTGATTGAAAAAAATAAGTAAATAAATAAAAGAATAATGGGGGGGGGGGGGGGGGCTGAACTGCATAAACAATTTATAAAAAAAATTGTTTAAATGTTCAAGTTATCATTGGCAAAATGCTATAGAATGTATGGTGCAATTTTTGGTCTTTTGTGGCATCAAGGCATCATTTAATGATTTCACAAACATTTTGCAAAAATTCACTTCTAAACTTTTAGGTCTAGGAAAATTTATTACCAATAATGACAAGCTTGTATAAAAATAAAAATGACAAACATGTTTTGTATCTACACAGATTCAATAGTTCAACTTTTGAGTCCTGCCTACAGTACATGCTGTAGGATCCAAACCAATCACAGAAAGGACTGACCAATCATAACACTGAAGGCAGGATTTCCTGACCTCACATAACATTAGTAAAAGATATACAATCATTCTTTCTTTTAATTTTTTTAAAGAAAGAAACTATCAAAAAAGTGATTCTAGAAATTATCTAGCAATGACTTTCCTTACACTGACCCAGTTTACAGTATACTCTACGACGAACCTATTATTTTTTTCATATGTATTGTCCCCTGCCATGTCAAACAGCATCAAACAATAAAAAATAGGAAGGCAAATATTTTATTATTTTGAATAACATTATTTGTTCATCACGTAGAGGAAGTTTCACATACACTGTACAGCACAGTGAAATTCTTTTGTTTGCGCATCTCTGATTAGGAAGCTGGGGTCAGACTGCAGGGTCAGCCATGATACTCCAAAGCCTGGAGCAGGGAGAGCCTCAACCCCATGAGCTGCCACTGCTTTAGTTAATCTCTCAAACCTCAGATTTTCTGCCTGCCTGTTCTTGGTACTTACTGGAGTGAGGAGCTGTGGACTGGAGATTAGGTGACTGTCATTGTTCAGCTTCATCCCACTGCCCAGGTCAAAGTCACAGATTTTCACAGGATACATCTGCAGAAAAACCCGGGCGTCAGAGAATCATTAATAAACTAAATCATTTAGACCTTTAGAGGATAAATTCATTTTGAACAATCAGCTAATTACAACTGATAATGGAATTCAGAGGTTTTTTTTCCTTTTCTTTCTTTATGCTTAAACTGTTCCTCTATTTTCACTTTGGTGAAAATAACATTACATAACATTACATTAACATTTTCCTACATTACCCACAAAACTTGGCTAATGGGCATTGGTGGCTCAGTGGTAGGTTCATCGCCTGCCTTGCGGAAGGCTTGGGTTAAATTCCCACCCAATGCCTGGTTGGATGCCACTGGATGCAATGCCAGTCACAAGCCCGGATTAAATGAGAGTCGTGTTAGGAAGGGCATCCGGAATAAAACCTGTGCCAAGTTGTGTGCGGATTGGATGGTCTATTGTGGTGATCCCGACGGGAGCAGCCAAAGTCCAACAACATCCCACAATGCTCGGCTTATGGTTTGACTACTGTTTTGCTGCAACACGACTTTTCCCTCCCTTCCACTCTGACCACAGAGTAATGTGGTGTTGCTTTAGTCCTTTAACCTGTCCTGCTCTCACCATCATTGCACTCTGTTCACCCACATCAGCATCCAAAGCTTCAGCACTCAAACTCTGCTCTCAATGCCAACTCTTACACTATGAACTAGCAGAAACTCTAATGTAACCGTCATGGACGCAGGGCATGCTGGGCGTTTCGAGTGCCAAAAACAATTGCACCAAAGCCTCAACCATTTTTACACCATTTCTCCTAATCACAGATTAACACAGCAAGACTCAACAAAGCAGCACTAACACCTCAAACATTTCATTAGAAATGTGTTTAAGTGTTCTTTTCCCCTTTATGTACATGTGTGTGTATATGAATGTGCGCTAATATAGACTCACCCTGTCACTGCGCTCACAGAGGATATTCTCAGGCTTCAGGTCTCTATGTGCCATTCCTACATCACAGTCACATGACAAATATTAACAATACTTTTTTGATTATATATTAATAACTATGTTAATATTTAATATTCAATTAAAAGATATATTTTAAATAATTTATTTATTATAAATAATTTTAATATTAATAAAATATAGTAAATATAACTATAAACTATATAAATAAATATATAATATATTTTCAATAACTATAATCCTATTAAAGGTGTAGTAATAACTAGAGAGCGAAAATTCCTGAAGAAATTTTAAGTGTGTCTATGCGACTGCCGGGTCAGTTTTTCAGTACTGCTGAGGTTTAAACTCTAAGAAATGTGGTAAATTTAACGTTTCTACAAAATTCCCTCTCAGCGCTACAATCTGTCAGAGTTGGTCTCAATGTTAATATTAAATTAAACAAAAGAATAGAACAAACAAAAACCAAACATTTAAAATAATGAAAAGAAATTAAATCTATTTTCAGTAACCATTTATCCTGGCCAGGGTTATGGTTTGATAAAAATAAATAAATAAATAAATAAATAAAATTTAATATAAAGTAAATTAATAATGAATAAGGCCAAAAATAAAATACAATACATTAAAAAAATACATATAATGTACATAAAATAATAAATTTATTAACAAATATTTTTCCAGTAAGCATTTTGTCCTGGTCAGGGATATAATGCAGCATATGAACAAATAAGTATTTTTTATTATTTTTTTATTGTTAGTAACCATTATATTCTGATCAGGTTTATGCTGTAAATAAAATATTTAACAGTTAATTCACAGTTTTAAACAATACTCGGGAGCTTTTAGATTGTTATTCTACAGTTTATTCACTTCCATGTTTCTTCATGCCTTATGAACAGCCTCTTCATTCAGCCGTTTCTACACTTCGTGTTCCAGCGAGTATCACAGTGAGAATCAGGGCTGAATGTGGGCGTGATGTGAATCAGACACCGGTGCTGACTGACCTTTACTGTGCAGGAAGAGTAAAGCACTGGCGATGTCGTGCACCACGGCGCTGACTTCCTGTTCGCTAAAACTCTGCCGTCTGTGGATGTGAGTCAAAACTGAACCTAGACAAACCACAAATCATGTCTGAAAACCAGATCCATAAAGATATGGGTCAAAGTGAAGACAAAACAGACTGATGAACCTCCTCCGAGCTTCTCGAACACCAAGTAGAATCTGTCGTCTTCTTCAAAAAACTCCAACAGCTCCAGAATGTTTCTGCAGGGACAGAAGGGGGATTCATACAAAACCACAGCTGATGGATCAGGAAAGAATAAAACAAGCCAAATAGCCAAAAATAGCCGCTCACTTACAAGCTTTAAAAAAAAAAAAAGAAAGAAACCCTAGTTGGTCATGTTCCTGAGAAATCATTACTCCTTTCTCTTGAAGATGACGCACCGACACTGGAGACTCCTTCCATGAATTCAAAATAATCTACTTACAGAAAACTCGATCATATAAACTATTACGTCTGAATGAGCTGTTTCTATGGAAACAAGCACATTAATATAAACCCGTGCTGCTAAATAAACACCTTGCAACCAATCAGACTGTAGAATTAAACAGTGCTGTTGTCCAAAATAAAACAGAAAAAAATATAGGCCATTAATTCTAGTGTGTGATATGAGCCTGTAGGTTTGCCATACCTGTGGCCTTGGCACTGATAGAGAATCTCAACCTCTCTAAAAACACGACTGCGCCTTAGTCCTGGCCTCTTCTCAATAATCTACAGAATACACACACAGAGAAAAAACACGTAACACATTTTTAAAAACAATAAATAAAAATTTACTTCATTAACAATGTAAAACTGCATAACTTTCTACAATTTCTACAATCACCACAATTTTAATTTATATTACAGTATGTCAATGATAATGATAAAAGACAGAAGTAAATGATGAATGAAAAGATATTCCTAATAAATAGGGTGCACAAACTTACAGCTCAGTATGATTTTGGTTACTTCTGTTTTTACATTTTGTACAACTTTTACATTGTTTGGTCAAATTAATGCTGATCACTGATATCATTTGCGAGCATAACTTGATAAAATCTTTGCCTAATGGTCATCAGCCACAGTAACACTGCACGCTCACCTTCACTGCATACTCCTTCCTCGTGCTCAGGCTGATGCAGGTCTGCACAACCGCATACGCTCCTTCTCCCAAAACCTCATCCTGGAGTCTATAAACATCTGAAGAGTTCAGGGAGAAAACATGAAGAGGATTTTGGTGTAAGTGCAATATGTATAACAAATAACTATACTGTAAATATCATAATGGCTGCATGGTGGCTTAGTGGTTAGGACTGTCGCCTTGAAACCTCCAGGGCTCAGGTTCAAATCCCGCTTAGGATGTGAGTGCATGGAAGGTGCATGTTCCTGTGCTTTTTGGGATTCCTCCCACAGTCCGAAGACATGCTGATTAGTGTAAGTGGCATTCCCATGTTGCCCCTAGTGTGTGAATGACAATTAGGTGTCGAGCCAACAAACTGACCCCTTAAGTTACTGCCATAGAAAATACGGATAGATCTCCAGGATGGAGTGTGTTTGTTGTCAGAAGTGCCCGACTGGCACGTTGACAGACTAAAATAATTATATACCCTATACATTTTGTTATATTGTATTATGTAAAGATATATATATATATCTTTGCATAATACAATATAACAAAAATATATAACATTAGAAAATTACATAATAAGTATTTTTTTTAATAATCACTTTTAACCAAAATACAATTTAATAATTTAAACAGTTTGAATTCATTCAAATCATTCTATTTTTGCTTATTTGTTTGACTATATATTAAATATTGAAATGATGACTTGTAGGTTTGGAGGCGCCCTCTGCTGCTTGCACGGTGTAATTACTTCTACGCCAATCCGAGCTAAAATAAACTCATCTTGCCTTCAAACCTCCTGCTGAAGCACTCTGTGGCCCTGCATCTCTTTTTCTTCTTGTTTCTCCTCGCAAAGTCCATGAGCTCATGTGAACTGGCTGAAGAACAGAAGAAAAGTTTTAAGACACTGCAGCAATAAACTAAAGAAGCCAATGCATCAAATTGGGGGTGGGGGGGGGGGGGGGGGGGGGGGGGTGAAGGCAAACTTCCATTGATTTGAGTATGATTTTACATAGAATTTGAAAGGAATTGTAAATAAGCAAGTAGAAATATATAAAGGAATGCAAAATTAAATTATTTAATAAATAATTAAGAAAAACTTTAACATTTAATCATGACTATCGCATCACCCTGATAATTAAGCTGTAACAGGACAAAACCGAGTGTTTTATTCCTTAATTAGTAAATTAATACTGCTATCAATTAAACTCAATTTACTGCTCTGTTAATTTAACACATTTCTTAAAACTACTACATTAATTAAAAACTATTAATACTTACTAAATACTGCACAGTCTTTTTGTTATGCCCGTTAAGATCCTTTAAAATATTTTTTTTTATTTTATTAACCCCAGTTTAACCCAAACTGCTCTCTCCTCCCAGTATAAAAAAAAATGCTGATTAGAGGAGGCTGTCTCTAAATTTATCAACTCTTCGCCTAAAGCCACGCCCATTCTATGTCTTCTATATAATCAAATTGGACTAGTAAATAGAAAATTTGTTTCATGATTGGACGGCCAAAGATTAATATATGTTACACAGATATAAATATGAGTTTTGAAGTTCTGTAAGTAAATCCTGCATTAATGTGAATGCGCTTCCTATTGGTTACGCCGGGGGCGCTGTTTCCCACTGTGTTCGAACAGTCTGCAGCAGAGCTGTGGAGAACTGCTGTGGGTAAGTTGCAATCTGTTGTAGCTCCACAATAAAAGTTAAAAATATAATTTCACAAGAAATGTCAGGCACTGTTTGAAAGGTATTCAACAGCATAGGTATTGATTCATCTGTCAAGTGTATTTTTGTTCAATATCTGGTATTTTGATACTTTTATGTCCGTTTTGATGTACCTGGTTTTGCCATGTGCTAATGAAATGCAACGTGTTCTGAATAGGTGGAGTTGTAGCATTTTTGAGCTTGCCGTTTTGTCTCATACTGCTCTGTGTGCAGGAACCAAATAAATTGCAACATCATCCAAGTCCTGAGTGTGTGTGCTGATGAAGGGTGGGATAAACTGGATTAGAGAGAAAAATCTAGAAGGTCACTGTTACGTGTTGGATGTTGTTGGGGATGATCTGTAACATTTAAGTGAGATGCTTTGCCTCTGGGGCAGACCAATGAAGGAAAATCCGTGAGGCAGGGGAATGATAACAAAAGAGTTTTATTTTTAGCCAATTTCAAAGAGTAAACAAGATATAAAGTAAGGAGAAAAGGAGAGGTTGAGTGACACCAAAAGAAAGAAAATATCAAAAGCAAAATGGAAGCTAACAGCTAAATCCCAACCCAAATAATCTAACTGCCAAACGAAAAATGTAGAAAATAAAACCGAGAGCTTCGGCGCATGCGGCACCCATACTAAGCTACTCTTAGCTAATAAACAAAGTACATAGGGGGTTGTCACTCCCTAGCTACCATTAACACCAGCAGGTTAACTTTACGCGACCAATGTACCTGTCTCCTTTCTCTTGGTTATTTTGCCAATACTTATAACAATCGGGCTAAATGGATCACAGCAACGCAGTGCTTAATGTTCGTTACAAACATCGTTCAGTAACAGGTGCTTTGCAGTTCACAGGTGTGCACCTATTTAACCGAATGCAGACCAGATCAGACAAACAGATAAATCAACCAGACCTAAACATAATCTAAACCCACCACAGCTTAGAACAGTGTGCAGTCGACAAAAAAGGACAGTCGCCCGCTGGCCGAAAAGCAAGACGACTGACAGCAAGTCAAGGGAGCCCCGCCTCTTTTATGACGACAGGTCCACAGTCATTGGAGGATTGGCGAACCCCGGACAACCAATAGGCTGATCCTGTGCTTTTTAAAGAGAGAGAACAGATACAATATAGAAAGAAACAAAATACCATAAAAACAAACAAATACACCAGGGGACATAACAGTCACATATATGATTTTTCCTCCCTATTTATCTGATGTTAATGGTCATGTTTTCTAAAATGTATAAAATAAATGATTTTACAAATGTTTTTTTATTTTTATTTCATTTATTCATCTAACTTCATAATAAAAAAAAAAGCTAATGATCCATTCTGTTACATATGCTTTTTAAAAATATTTGCCAATATTTCAGATAAAACCCACACAAATCAAGGTACAGGTCTGTTCCTCCATGTTACTTGGCAACAAATATCAAGAGGAATAATTTTCACTCTGTCCTGTAAGTTTAGCCAATTAAAGGGGTGAGCTCATTAATTAAATATTTCTTTTTATTATTGATTTCATGCAGTGGTTTCTTTCTTTCTTTTTCTTTCTTTTTTGACTTTTCTTAAACAAAACTCACAGAAAACCTGTATTTACACCCACTCACAAAAGTAAGTGCACCCCTCTAATTTTTAGCAAACATTTGAGTATATCTTCTAAAAGGACAATCCTGTAGAAATAGTGCAGTGCTGGATATGTCCACAGTACAACAGATAACTAACGCTGACACAAGCTAACCTGACATGATAACTGTGTTGTTGGGGAAATCAGTTAAATATTTACTCTTTATTGCTGAAATCTAGCAATTTAGATAATAGTGTTACAATGTTCTTTATTAGAAACTCACATACTAGAAGCGTGCTCATCGATTACCAGTAAGGCATGGATACCAGAGAACTAACCGTCGTTATGAGAAGCTGCTCTGAAATAGATAAAATATTCTGCGGAGTGATGGCTAGCGACGAGTTACCTACGAATACACAGACAATATCCAGCCTTATTCATCGTGAATACGCACCAGAGACACATGCCGGGGGAACACGTCGAGCATTAATTAACACTATTGTCCTTGCTGAATTGTGCTGTTAGCTACGTCCAAAGCCTGGAGAAGTGGATTGCACCTTGTCAGGCCTCTACCTTCAGACCTGTCCCACTTGACTGATACCACTTCCTGTTGGTGACGTAGCTTCCTGTTTTCGTATCGTTGCCGCGAAAGTTTCGCGTTTGTAAATTACATCGCTTTATACAATAACAATATTAATAGCAACTAGCTTTTACATTTCCATACCATTTGGCTTCGCCTTTTTTCTGCAATTTTTGGAGAACGCGCGAGTTTCCTCGTCTAAGAACAACAAACGGAATTCATCTCCAAACAACTAAAACTCCGACACAGAGGTACGTTATGTCTACCGTTCAGCTTGTTCAGTGTGTGGAGTGCAAGATGTTTAGACATTCTTCCTCAGTCATTAGCGATAATTTTATTTGTGATAGGTGTGTGTTAGTGAGCACTCTGACGGAGAAGATATCAGCATTAGAGGAGCGCATCCAGACTTTAGAGAGGGTTAGAGAGTGTGAGAGCAGCGTTATTCCCGTAGCGGACAGTCTGGGTGCCACAGGCGGAGATAAACAGCCCCCGACTCCGGCATTAGAGCCCTCACAGCGGGGCGAGTGGGTGACGACTCGGTGGCATACTCGTTCAGCCAAAGCTAACGCTAAGGCTAGCCCACCGGAGCACACCTCCTCTGCGCTTCACGTGTCCAACAGGTTTGCTCTCCTCAGTGATGCACCCGCTGAGAAACCTGAAAGAGCTCTGGTTATAGGAGAGACTATACTGAGACACGTGAAATTAGCTAGACCTTTAGGGGCGCCAGCGGCAGTGGTTAGGTGTATCCCGGGAGCCAGAGCACCGGACATAGCAGGTAATCTTAGGGCTCTAGGACAGCACAGGTTCTCTAAGATAGTGGTACATGCTGGAGCTAATGATGTACGCCTTCGTCAGTCAGAGGTTAGTAAGAGTAACTTTACAGAGGTGTTTAAATTAGCAAAGGCGATGTCCGATGAAGTAATATGCTCTGGTTCCATCCCAATGAGACGTGGTGACATAGCTTACAGCAGGTTATGGTCGCTGAACCGCTGGATGTCCAGGTGGTGCTCCAAAAATAATGTGGGCTTTATAGATAATTGGAAGACCTTTGAGGGCAAAGCTGGCCTGTTAGGGCGGGACGGTGTCCATCCCACTCCGGAAGGTGCTGCTCTCATTTCCTGTAGTATAGCTCATAGTCTCAGTAGAGGTCTAGTTAATCGGTGACAATCCAGAGCCCAGGCCAGGGAGCAGACAGACAGGCTAAACCAACCGTCTGCTAGCTGCATAGAGTCGTCACTCAGGGTTCACCAAATTAAGACTGTGTCTGTTCCCCGAGCTAAGCAAAAATGTAGAAAGACTCAAAGTCTGTTTTAATAATTTAATTAACATAAAGACCACAAACTCAGATCATACTGAATGCACAGCCGGCACCTCTGATCTGAAGCTAGGATTGTTAAATATTAGATCTCTCGCATCAAAAGCAGTTATTGTTAATGAAATTATCACAGATCAGGCGTTTGATATACTCTGTTTAACTGAAACATGGGTTAAACAGGATGAGTATGTAGCTCTAAATGAAGCTAGTCCTCCTGGATACAGCTACATACACCAGCCTCGGTTAACTGGTAGAGGAGGAGGCGTCGCAGTTATTCATAATGATAATCTGTCTATCGTACAAAAACACGGACACAAATTTAACTCATTTGAAATTCTTTATAGTAACATAAGTGTACTTAAGTATATTAAATCAGCTCAGTCGATTCCACTAATTATAATTTACAGACCTCCAGGGCCGTATTCTGAATTTCTTAGTGAATTTGCAGATTTCATCTCAGACCTGGACGTTTCTGTAGACAAAGTGTTAATTGCTGGAGATTTTAACATTCATTTTGAGAATCCAGAAGACCCTCTGAGAACAGCATTTATGTCCATACTGGACTCCGTAGGCATAAATCAGTGTGTAGTTGGACCCACTCATAAAGCAGGTCACACTTTTAGACTTAATAATATTTTTCGGATTAATTATAAGAAATGTATTCACAATTCCACTGTCTGAAATTATCTCAGATCACTATCTTGTCTCCATTCATGTGTGTCACAGTGATAATGTACACACAGCACCGCGCTACCGTATTAAACGTACATTCACATCAACTACCACACAGAGTTTTATCAGTAATCTCCCAGAGTCACCAACTTCGATTAGGCCACCGTCTGACCCCACAGAACTCGATCAGGCGACTGAATATTTAGAGTCGTCATTTCGTTGTACCTTAGATAATGTAGCTCCAGCTAAAAGAAAAATTATTAGAGATAAGAAACTCGCTCCCTAGTATAACGATCACACGCGCACTTTAAAACAGACTACCCAAGATGGCGCCGGTGAGGTCGGCTGCCGTCACGACTGCTCCGACCACCTTTTCTTTGTTTTTGTTATTTAAGTTAGTTTTCAGTGTTTTAAAATCGGCAAAATCATCACCATTGAGTACATTAGGTACGATAGAGACACTTTTGTTTCTATTGGTATATAATGTACTCACAATTCGACGTTTTTAACTCCGGATTCGAGCTAGCCGAGTGAGATCCTGAGGGAGAACAATGGACGCGAAGCGGAGGCCTCGAGGGAGACGAGCCGGTGTAAGGAACAGGCTCAGAGCCCGTGCACACCTCTGCCTAGCATCCTGCTCGCCAACGTCCAGTCACTGGAGAACAAACTTGATGACCTCAGGGCCAGGATAAAGTTCCAGAGAGACATTCGGGACTGCAACCTTCTCTGCTTCACCGAGACATGGCTGAACCCAGCGGTGCCAGACCACGCCATACAACCAGCCGAGTTTTTCTCGGTTCACCGCATGGACAGGACGCGGGACTCGGGGAAGTCAAGGGGAGGCGGCGTGTGCTTAATGGTGAACAACAGCTGGTGCAACAGCGCGAGCGTTGTTCCTCTTACACGCTCCTGCACAACAAACCTGGAACTACTGTCCATCATGTGTCGTCCTTTTTATCTTCCACGGGAGTTCACATCGGTCATAATCAGCGCCGTTTATATACCACCACAAGCGGATACTGAAACTGCCTTATGCGAGCTGCATGAGGCACTCACACAGCACCAGACACAGCACCGGGACGCTGCGCTTATTGTGGCGGGGGACTTTAATAGTGCCAACCTCAAAGCTTTTATCAGCACATCACCTGCCCCACCAGGGGCGAAAGGACACTGGACCATTGTTATACCACGGTCAAAGACGGTTTTACAAGGCACAATCTCGTCCAGCGTTTGGTAAATCCGACCACGCCGCCATCTTCCTCATGCCAAAATATAAACAAAGGCTGAAACAGGAAGTTCCGGTTCAGAGGGAGGTCGCGCGCTGGACGGACCAATCGGTGGCCGCGTTACAGGACGCACTCGATGACGCAGACTGGGACATGTTCAGAAACGGCTCCGATGATGACGTCAGCGTGTTTACGGAAGCGGTTGTGGGATTTATTGGGAAGCTAGTAGACGATACGATGGAGAAAAAGACTATCAGAACGTTTCCCAACCAGAAGCCGTGGGTGGATAAAACCATCCGCGATGCTCTGAGATCTCGCACCGCTGCCTACAACACGGGACTTGCGTCGGGGGACATGGAACCATACAAGGCTGCATCATACAACGTGCGGAAGGCGGTGAAAGAGGCGAAGCAGCGCTACGGGAGAAAACTAGAGTCACAGCTTCAACAGAGTGACTCTAGGAGCCTGTGGCAGGGACTAAGGACAATAACGGACTATAAAGCACCAACATCCGGTATGACGAACGCGGACGCGACTCTGGCAGACGAGCTCAACACCTTCTATGCTCGCTTCGAGGCTGCAGCTAAAGACACTAGCGATGCTAATGCTAACGGCGCTAATGCTAACGGCGCTAATGCTAGCGGCGCTAACGGCTGCAGACAGGAAGACACCGGGAACGCGCTCATCATCTCCGAGCACGACGTGAGGAGAGCCTTCAACAGAGTGAACACCAGGAAAGCAGCAAGACCAGACGGCATCTCAGGTCGTATCCTCAGATCCTGCGCAGACCAGCTAGCACCTGTGTTCACTGAGATATTCAACATCTCCTTATCTCAGTCGGTGATCCCCACGTGCTTCAAAGAGTCCATCATTGTTCCTGTCCCGAAGAAACCACATCCTGCTTCCCTCAATGACTATCGCCCTGTAGCCCTCACCTCAGTAGTGATGAAGTGCTTTGAACGCCTTATCAGAGACTTCATTATTTCTTCACTACCCGACACACTGGACCCACTACAGTTTGCATACCGTCAGAACCGCTCCACAGACGATGCAATCTCTCATCTCCTCCACACATCACTCACTCACCTGGACACTAGGAAAGGGAATTATGTTAAAATGCTCTTCATCGACTACAGCTCTGCTTTTAATACCATAATTCCGTCCACACTCACCACCAAGCTGGAGCACCTGGGACTGAGCTCATCTATATGTCAGTGGATCTCCAATTTTCTGACTGGCAGACCACAGGCAGTAAGGATGGGCGGACATGTCTCAGCTACACTCACTCTCAGCACTGGAGCCCCCCAGGGTTGTGTTCTGAGACCCCTGCTGTACTCTTTGTACACCCACGACTGCGTGGCCACTACCAACTCCACCTCCATCATCAAGTTTGCTGACAACACCGTCGTGGTCGGACTGATCACCAACAATGATGAGTCGGACTACCTAGAGGAGATTGGAAATCTGGAGAACTGGTGCCAGAGGAACAATCTCCTCCTGAACGTCAGTAAGACAAAGGAGCTGATAGTGGACTTTAGTACAAAGCAGGAGAGGAACTACCAGACCCCCGTCATCAACAGGAGCCCAGTGGAGAGAGTGGACAGCTTCAGATACCTCGGTGTTCACATCACGCAGGACCTGTCATGGTCCTGTCACATCAACACCGTGGTGAAAAAAGCCCGGCAGCGTCTCTACCACCTCAGACGCTTGAGAGACTTTAGACTGCCCTCCAGGGTGCTCAGGAACTTCTACTCCTGCACCATACAGAGCATCCTGACGGGAAACATCACGACCTGGTTCGGGAACAGCACCATGCAGGACAGACGAGCTCTACAGAGGGTGGTGCGATCAGCCGAGCGCATCATCCGCACTGAGCTCCCTGACCTGCACTCGATCTACAGCAAGCGGTGCTGGACTAAGGCCAGGAAGATCATGAAGGACCTCAGTCACCCCAGTAATGGACTGTTCTCTTTGTTGCGGTCTGGGAAGCGATTCCGCTCCCTAAAGGCCAACACAGAGAGGCTGAGGAGGAGCTTCTTCCCGCAGGCGATAAGGTCTCTCAATCACACCTCCACACAGGACTAATAACATCTTTTTAAGCTCACAACACTGACTGGACAATCATGGACACATTCATACACACTTGCACTAAATATTTATACATCTGGACAATTGCACATGTCACTTTCATTAGTCACCATTCATGCATATTTGCACAACCACTGACACTTTAAATTCTATATACATATACCCTATATTTCTATATTTTGCAATATTTTATTATGCCCTTATTGTACAGTTAATTCTACTAGTTAAATTTATTTCTTTAGTATTTCCTTTTTATTGATTATTTTACGTACAAGCTTTTATTTTCTTTTTAAGGTCACTGGCGGTCGTGTAAGCATTTCACTGCATATTATACTGTGTATGGCTGTGTACTGTATATGACAAATAAAAATTTGAATTTGAGACTGCTCGGAAATCAGAGCGTAAATGGCGTCAAACTAAATTGTTGGTATTTCAAATAGCATGGAAAGAGAGCATCCTGAACTATAGGAAAGCTCTTAGTGTAGCTAGATCAACGTATCTCTCCACTCTTATAGAAGAAAATAAAAATAATCCTAGATTTTTATTTAATACCGTAGCCAAATTAACCAGAAATAAGACCACTACAGAAATCTCCACAACAACATCATGCGATAGTGAGGACTTCATGAACTTTTTTAATAATAAAATTGTAAACATCAGGCATAAAATTGAGGCTTTGAAACCAAACAATGTAATTGATACAGATGTTAACCTAGCCATGTCAGATTCAAACGTAGAATACTTTACTCCTCTTGAAGAGAATGAACTAATTTCACTCATCTCTTCTGCAAATTCATCAACCTGTATATTAGACCCTATACCAACACATTTTCTTAAACAGATAGTACCAGTAATAACAGAACCGCTGTTGAGAATAATTAATTCCTCACTCAGCATTGGTTATGTTCCAAAATCTTTTAAAGTAGCAGTTATCAAACCAATAATTAAGAAACCTGACCTCGACCCCTGTCAGCTGTCCAATTACAGGCCAATATCAAACCTCCCGTTTATCTATAAGATTCTGGAAAACATGGTAGCGGAGCAGCTATGCTCATATCTACATAGAAATGGCATACATGAACTGTATCAGTCAGGATTTAGGCCTCATAACAGCACAAACAGCACTCGTTAAAGTAGTAAATGACCTCCTATTGGCCTCTGATCAGGGTTGTGTAACTATGCTTGTATTACTCGACCTCAGTGCAGCTTTTGACACCATTAATCATGCTATTCTTTTTCACAGATTAGAAAATGTAGTAGGAATTAAGGGTACAGCCCTCTCCTGGCTCATATCCTATTTGACCGATCGTTATCAGTATGTAGACTTAAATGGTGATTATTCTGCATGTTCTCTAGTGGAGTTTGGCGTTCCGCAGGGTTCAGTTTTAGGCCCACTGCTTTTTTCCCTTTAAATGCTTCCTCTGGGCAACATAATCCGTAAGCATGGTATTACTGTAGTTTTCATTGTTATGCTGACGACACACAGCTATACGTCTCAACAAAACCTGATGAGAAAAACCATCTTACTAAAGTTGAGCAATGTGTGCAGGACATAAGAAATTGGATGCTAATTAACTTCCTTCTGCTTAATCCGGATAAGACAGAAGTTCTAGTCATAGGACCACATACAGCTAGAAGTAAAATCTTAGATCACACCGTAATTTTAGATGGCCTTTCTGTTCCATCAAGTGCAACAGTAAAAGACCTCGGCGTGATTATAGATTCCAGCCTTTCATTTGAAGCTCATGTAGATAATATCACCAGGATAGCATTCTTTCACCTCAGAAATATTGCCAAGATAAGAAATATATTGTCGCTAAACGATGCAGAAAAACTAGTTCATGCTTTTATCACTTCTAGGTTGGACTATTGTAATGCCTTACTGTCTGGTTGTTCAGTTAGGTGCATAAACAAGCTTCAGCTAGTCCAGAATGCAGCAGCGAGAGTCCTCACTAGAACCAAAAAATATGAGCACATCACCCCTATCCTATCTTCACTACATTGGCTCCCTATGAAATTTCGCATTGATTTTAAAATACTACTCTTGACATATAAAGCATTAAATGGTCTCGCGCCGCAGTATCTGAGCGAACTGCTAGTGTCTTACGATCCGCCACGCCTACTTCGTTCAAAGGATGCAGGCTGCTTGTCAGTACCGCGTATTATGAAAACTACAGCTGGGGGCAGAGCATTTTCTTACAAAGCCCCAAAATTATGGAATAGTCTTCCAAATAGTGTTCGGGACTCAGACACAGTCTCAGTGTTTAAGTCTAGGCTAAAAACCTATTTATTTAGCCAAGCATTTTTATAAATAGATTTGCCATAAGGTAAAGGAGCAGATCTGGGGGACTCATGGACGTAGAGTATTATGGTGAACTGGTATGTTTAGATGCTGTCTTCCTCAGTCTCATTTGATCACTCAGGTTTGTTGACGGTGAGGTGATTGTTTGCTTTACATCTCAGGGAGCCCTCATGTTTGTGTTTCCTTCTGGCTCTCCCTTTTAGTTATGCTGTCATAGTTAGTCCTGCCGGAGTCCCTGCTTGCACTCTACAGTAAATATACATTCACATTATACATTGTCACTGTGACCATACCTAATTGCAATCTCTCCTCCTCTTCTCTTTCTCCCTCTCTTTCTCTTTCCTCTCTCCCCCTGTCTCCCCCTTTCACTCTTTTTTTCTCTCTCTCTCTCTCTGTCGAGCTACACATGTCGTTCCTGAGCTGCCAGTGATCCAGACTTCCTCTGCCCTCTGGACCTGTCTGATCCATCCTGGTGCCCCGTTTCTGGTTGGAGAAACGTCGCATGGATGCCCCGTGTGTCTCTTTGGGATGCGTCTGGTGTCTGGGGATGATTCTATCTACTTAGAAGATGGTTCTGGCCTCGACTGGTGTTGTCAGCTGTTTCTCTAAGGACTTGACAATTCGATAGTTCAGGACTGGAACTTTCTACAAGTCTATCTGAGTCTCCAATAACTACTGGATTCCATTTTACATAAACTATTATAACCTCAATTAACATCAACTATTATAGCTGAACTTAACACTGTATAAATCCAGATAATTTCCTGCTATCTGTTTCACCCAGATGAGGATGGGTTCCCTGTTGAGTCTGGTTCCTCTCAAGGTTTCTTCCTATTACTATCTCAGGGAGTTTTTCCTTGCCACTGTCGCCCTCGGGCTTGCTCACCAGGGACTATCTGAACATTTTGATTCATTCACATTCCATACAAACTTAAATAATTCTTTTGATTATGTAAAGCTGTTTTGAGACAATGTCAATTGTTAAAAGCGCTATACAAATAAAAACTGAATTGAATTGAACACTGGCTAGCTTTACGTCTTAATGATGAAACCTCTGGAGAATTTTTTGACTCTTACGGAAACCCACTGGACTATGAACTATTTCCTGATTCTATTAATAATTTTTTAAGAAAGAACTGTAGCAAAATAAAATATAACCCTGTTCAAGTTCAAAATTTTAATTCAGTTTGTTGCGGACAACACTGTGTATTTTTTCTGTGTCATAGAGCTAAAGGTTATTCGTTTAATCATATAATGTCTATGTATAGCAACGATTTAAGTAGAAATGATAATGCAGTTGTGGCTTTTGTTAAAAAATTGTACCCTAGAGTAAATAAAAAGCACTCATTTAGTTGTGTACAGTTTGCTAGCTCTTTGAACATGCTTCATTAATGTGTGTAGTGGACTACCAAATGATGATGATGCTTCACAAAATTCTTGATGCAAAGAGTTTCATTGAAATAAATGGTAACAAAATACAATGCAACAAACGTAGTTCCTTGTCAGTCATTTAAAAATTCAACCAGACAGATGTGCTAAGATCGGGTGATTTAAATACACGTTCGTGGGTCAAAGAGTCTTTCTTTTTAGCGGATGATGAGGAAACTAGACTGGGGGAGTACGGATCTTTAGATCTTTTTATGTCTGTTATTTTGCGTCTAACATCCCCGCTAGGTATAGTTGAATAGGGTATGTTTAGGTTTGCTACAGTATGTAACAATTCCCTCCAACCTAAAGGTCTCTGATCTTCAGATACTTTATAAGATTTACTTATAAACCTCAGTCTCCGTGAAAATCTTTTTGAAACACGTCACTAAAATTAACTGAAATGAGAAATATATCTATAGAAAGCTTAAAGTGTCTACTTTTAAATGATGCAAGTCACATTGAAAACAAATATTCTCAGTTTATGTAATCCGTATAAACCAAGGAGAGGCACAGAATTTCTGTCGCACTTATCTGCTAATGACCCGAGGCAGAACACGCCAATCACACGGAAATCAGTCCGGGTAATTTACATACTAGGCCACGCCCCTGGACACCGGCATGATCAACCCACACACACACAGAGACAGGCTTGAAAACACTCAAATTCAGTGAGTTTTCTGCACGTTTTGGAAGATGGCATGCGCTTACACATCTGAGGAAACTCTTCAGAATGTTCTGGAAAGTGGGAGGAGTTTACATTTACCTCAGAAGAAGACTGTGTGACTCCGACAACGGGAGCATTTTGAACAGAGAATAGACCCATGCTACACTGGGTAAGTTATTTATAACTCTTATTCTGATAATATTAAACTAATATATAATATAATAATATATAATAAATATTTTCCTCACTACAGCTAGCTCTTGTCAGCTTGTGTGACACATTGGCTTTCAATGCCATTTATATAGTTTAGGTAAATCATGCTAACATGCTGCCTCATGTAGCACAAACATGATATTTCCCGGTGGCTAAGCTAATGCCTTATGGAGTTTACAGATGTTTATAAATGTTCTAATGTATTTCACCTTGTTTTGGATAGCTTTAGATTATGGTTGCTAATATATATTTGGCTCCGTTTTGGTTAGCTTATAACACTCCTATCAGTAATGTTATTTAGCACAAACAAGATAGTTCCAGTTGACTAAAATACTGCCTTACGTAGCTAAGTGATGCTTATGAATATTTCTTTGGTGTAAATGTATATAATCCCTTTTGTTTAGCGTGTATTTACAAATGCCTGATAATATGTAATTGTTTAGAATGTGTTCAATATGTGTGTAATGTCCAATGGATGGTGTTTGCTTATGTCTCAGTTGTAAATGTTTGAGATCGACTACATGGTCTGTTGTCCATCAACAGATATTTGCCCAGCCTATTGCCCATCAAAAATACAGAGGGGCACAAAAATGTATACACACTTTCACAAATGTTTTCTATGGCCTTTTTTAAAACTCAAATTGAATTATGGCAGCAGTGTGTAGTATTATCTATCACCATCATTGATGCTGTCATGTGACCTACAGAAGAGAGGTGTATATTTTTCATGTTGAAGTGTGGATACATTTTTTGGTCATCTCTGTATATATTGTGCATCCATATTAATTGCACATCCATTTACTCTGAACAGTATAGGCTAACATTTTTTTATTTATTTGTTTTTAGGAATGTGTCTGCATCACCCTTGCCTTCACCAGCCCCTCACATCAGGACATGCAAGCTCCGTTCAGATGGACCTGTTCTACCATCCATTCTGCTTTACTGAAGATGAGGGTGAAATTACAAGGTACATGGACTACAAAGACATTTCCTGTGACTGCGTACAACCAGCACATGGGGAGTTGATCACTCTGATCAGCTATTACAATACTATACTACACAGCACAAAACAATGAAGTCGTACAGAAATATTTATCTACACTGCTTGGACATTGCTCCCACCAATGCTTACCCTGCATGTATGTTTCGTACAGTTTTTAAAAAAATTTTTTTTATCTTGCACTGTTTTACTCTGAATGTCCATCTTTTTTCAGTTTTTATTTTGTACTGTTCCTGTTGCAGTTTTACCCTGCATGTATCTTTATCATTAATCTGCATTTATACATAAAATCCTATTAACTATTGGGAAGCTAAACATGAGAATCAGTATGAAACATGAAAAGTTTCTAAAAGTTGCCAATAAATTAATATTGTGATGTGAAATTATTTTTCAGATTGAAGTTATAAAGGGCTCTGGGGTGTTTTGCCAGGCAGAAGCGTGGAGAGCAGCCCGCCTTGCCACCTCTGCTACTGCCATGGTACGGAATCTGCTGCTGGGCACCTTCGACTTGGAGACTTGATCAAATTAAAAAGGTAGCCATTATTGGTGAGTAAATGCATAATGCGTTGAGAAGGGAAAAAAACATTTCAGACTTTATAAGTTCACCACTTTAACCATAGCCTACTTGTATCAATGTTTATTAGGCATCAATGGAGACTGCATATGGTAGGGCAGCCATTATTGTTACTGTATCTGCTTGGGACCTATAATACTAATTCATCGCTTGCTCACTTCTTAATCCTACCTTTCCTCTTCTAAAGCCACATTTCTGGGGTATTGCACTGTAGGGTGTGTAGTCCTCTATTTTGTAGAACATATAGTGTTGCAAATAACCTCGTGGCACTAATTGTTGTCGTCTGAAGTTTTAATAAATAATCATTTATTATTATTATACTGTCTTATTATTTTTGTCTTCTCTAGATGCTACATTGAAGAAGTGGCCGGCAGCCACCCGAAGGCAGATAGGCACATCTATCAATTCAAAGCTCACGGAGCTGGGAAGATCCACAAAATATTTTTTTTTTATCTTTGTTCTTTTACTAGTTGATTGTTCTTAAGAAAATAAAAAAATTAAATTTCTACATTTTGGGCTTTTATTTATGTTGTCTAGCAGCTATGGATTTTTTACTAATTTAGGTAAACATATAGGTGCATATATGTACGCATATATGTACATATAATATAGGAAAACGGCCAATTTTATATATGTCACATATATTACTATATAGGTACATATATGCACGCATATATGTACGCATACTGTATATGCACACATATATGTACATATATGTACATTTAATATAACAAAACGGCCACTTTTATATATGTCACATATATTAAAAACCTATATCAAAACCTATATTAAAACATATATGTTTATATAGGTTATTTCCGTGTGGGTAAAGCATTTGTTCGACCACCATAAAGGGCATCACGGGGGTTTAAGCGCTCCGGAAAGTCAAACTCTTTTAGAAAGTTTATTACGCCGCTGTCGCTTTTCTTCATTTCACTCCACTCATGTTCCCATATTGTTGTGACATGTAAATTGAGGGATTCTTGCAAATTCTTGATTTTTTCCAATGATTTTTGACGGACATCAACAAAGCTAACCTTAGAAAAGCTAAGAGGATGTGTGGTCATTGAGGGGAAAACTATTTTCACAACCGTGATAAAAACAACCAAGAAACTCGAAAGCCTTTCGCGTCTGACCTACTTCACAATAACCATCGACAAAATATTGACCAAACCTAGCTTCACCCAAGTTCAACGCATGTTGAATGGGTAGATTTTGTGTGACTGAAATGTATTCGAGCCACTGGATAGACGGTGTTGAAAAAGATTTCTGCCTGTTGATGTAATTGTCAAGCGGCGGAATAGCTAGAGTGTTTTTACTGTAGGTAGAAACATGGTTCTAAAGATTTTCATGCAAACAGAAGCGATAGTTATGCATTTAAAGGGGTCGACCTTTGTTCTCTGAAGTATCTCATTTCTGAAAGCTAAACACCCCTTTCTCAAAATGTCAACATCGTTGATACAGTATTCAGTCATCTCTTTCTTAAAATCAAAGACTTTTACCGTCAGTTACCGTTGCGTACCACTTACTATACTATCCACGCCGTAAAACTTTGGCTCAGGATATGGACCTACATAGTTTTGGTATTCTAAGGTGTTCCAGAAATGTGGAAAATAGCCTTTCTTTTTTTCTGAAAATCCCATAGCTTTAGGGAAGCTGCTAAGCTTCATGGGTAAGAAAGATAGGCTATCGATGTAGACCTGACGGAACTCGGAATCGTTGAAGCAAAGAATTTTACCGTCTTGCGCAATGATATCAGGTGTTATTCCCTTTTCACTAAATGATTTAACAAAAGGTAGGAATCAAACCCTCTAGCATTATGTGCTATAAAGGTATAGCCATTGTATTTGTTACGCCAGAACGTCTTGGAAAAACTCAGCGACACAACCGTCTCCTTCAAACACCCACTCCTGTCCATGAAAATCAATACAGCACAAGTAATTAGCTATATGAGTTCCAGTTTCCTGTCTAGTCTCAAAATCATAAAATATGTATTTGCTATTTGGCACTGCTTTCTTTACCGGTTGTATAAAACAGCTATGTTCAGTATCGGTATCAAGTTTTTCACCACATAGTTTACACTTCCTCTCAGAGCACACATGTTTTTTTTACGGTTAAAAGGGTTCTGATGTCTTACATTATTCCAGTTACTACAGTAGAAACCCGTTTCACACTGAGAAACTTCACCATCGCTCGACTGAAGCTTTGCTTTATGCGCGTCAAAACAGAATTCCGACCTACATAGCCTTGAGCAATCAGGACACTTAATTAAGTGTTGAGCATGTTTGTAACAATCCGCATTATGGCAAACATTGCAGGTAAAATCACATCGATGTTTTCGTGAATCTTCAAAACCTGAGTGACAGAAACTACAAACGTAACTGAAACCCAAAAGCCTGGTGATGCTTTTAACCCCGTAATAGTGGTTGTTGTGTAAAAACAATTACAATGTATTTTCGTGCGGCGTCTTGTTGGTTTGAAAGAAAGAGTAGCCGGCCTTGTTGACTGAACTGTAGATGGTTACAATTTTACAGTTCAAACGCACCTCAAATTTTTATACATCAGCGAAGGTGACGGCTATGTCTTCGGTTAAACCCTACATCCTTCTGGATTTGCTTAGCGATGTTTTCTATTTGAAAACTACTTTTTCCGGGATTCATGTTGTCTTTATTGGGGAATATGTATAGATGTCTAATTTTTTTCCGAATAGCTTCTGGACTAAAGATTGAGCCTATTTTTCTTCTAGCTGCACCACCGCAAGGTGGTCGTACTATTTGGATCACTAATTCAAGCGTATTGTCCGTAAAAATTTCTCGTTTACTTTGAATGGCATTTTCAAGCATGGTAAGAAAAGACCATAAATCGATGGACCCATTGACTAATTGAATGCGGGATGACAAATTGAGCGTATCACCTCGAATTATAACAAACACAGCATCTTTGGGCGAAATCATTTCATTTGCCACATCTATCAGACTGTTTAAAACCTCTAAAACATAATTATAAAACTCAGCAAAGCTATTGACATTAGCGATAGAGGAAAAATTCACTCTTCTTCTAATCTCAGTGTTATTGAATCGATCACGGTTAATTATACTAATATTAAGATCATCTCCATTACCGAATTGTACATTTTGAACATTAGGAGATGGTACATTCTCCTCATCGACATCTATTTGGACATTTTGAACATTAGGAGATGGTACATTATCCTCATCGACATCTATTTGAGGGTTTGACATTTCAGGGACATGATGATTATCAGAGTTTTGCGAAACACTGGATGGGTGATCAAATAAGTTAATTAGACTGTCATTTAACAATATAAGACTATGATTAAGATCGTGAAACATATCTGTAGGAGGTACAGTAATGGTTCCTGAGATATTTCTGGGGGTGAGAGGATATTGATGTTTTGTTCTGTAGTAGTTATGGCCAAACTTTCATTCAATTGATTTACCGCTTCTAGTAGTGCTGGATTTAACTATACACAATCACTTCGATGATTTAGACTATTTTGCAACCCTAACAGACTCTGATTTAACTCGTGGAATATGTCCTTTTGCGTTGTTGGTGTAATGGCTGCATTTGGGGTTTGACTGAAATCTCCAGTTCGAGTATTGCTTAGGCCTGATGGTCTCAAACTTTCATTCAATTGATTTACCGCGTCTAGTAGTGCTGGATTTAATTGAGTGGAGTGGTAATAATCAGATAGGGTATTTTGCAATCTTAACAGACTCTGATTTAGTACTGAGAATATGTCATGTTGAGTCGGAGATGCAGTAGTTACGCTGTAACCCGAGCTAGGGGTCTGAATAACAAGCTGGTGCGGTAGTCTTAAACTTTCGTTGGATTGAGGGATGTGCACGAATCATGTTGTAATAGACTATTTGAAAAAGATGAGTTTTCATCGATGCAGGAATCACGAGGTGATGATGGATTACTATCATTTCTATTTCTTTTAGCTTCTGAAGCTGACACCTTAAAAGAACGTTTCTGCGCCATATATATCGTAAAATAATCTTAACAAACTTGTATTCAACGAAACACAGCTATTCAAGTTGTCACGGATATCACACAAAGATGAAACACATTCCCTACCAGCGTTTTGTTCCAATGAATTATCAAGGTTATTAAAGTTTTCAAATAAAACCTCAAATTGTTGATAGAAGTCTCTAAGGGTGTCCCTGAGCCGCAGTTGATCCGGATCCTCTTGATTAGTGTTATCTTCGGTGTCAGCCAACTCTTGTACTTCAGCTATGTCACTCACAACTAAAAAGAGAGCAGAAATTGAAATAGAAAAATGTGTTTCGGCACTAAACAAGGTGAAAATAGAACGCGTTAGTAGATGATACCTATTCATCTTACCTGGAGCGTTTGAATTATTGTCCCTGTTATTAATCCCTGTTTGCTGTGATAGTCTCGGCTGCGGATGCACTACGGCTATTGGTTTCGTACGAGATTTTGGCTGTAGGTCTTGCACGGGTGTGTCAGGAAATTCATCGTCCGAAATAATCAGAACGTCATTGACTAAAATCGGGAAAAACAAAATAAATGTTCTCTTAGTGTTATGTATCGTAGCTTTTATGACAAAACAAAGTTCTAAATGGTAGAATGAAATTACCTAAAGACTCACAATATCCTAGACATTACAATCAGATAACTTTACAGAGGTGTTTAAATTAGCGAAGGCGATGTCCGATGAAGTAATATGCTCTGGTCCCATCCCAATGAGACGTGGCGACATAGCTTACAGCAGGTTATGGTCGCTGAACCGCTGGATGTCCAGGTGGTGCTCCGAAAATAATGTGGGCTACATAGATAATTGGAAGACCTTTGAGGGCAAAGCTGGCCTGTTAGGGCGGGACGGTGTCCATCCCACTCGGGAAGGTGCTGCTCTCATTTCCTGCAGTATAGCTCATAGTCTCAGTAGAGGTCTAGTTAATCGGTGACAATCCAGAGCCCAGGCCAGGGAGCAGACAGACAGGCTAAACCAACCGTCTGCTAGCTGCATAGAGTCGTCACTCAGGGTTCACCATATTGAGACTGTGTCTGTTCCCCGATCTAAGCAAAAATGTAGAAAGACCCAGAAAGTCTGTTTCAATAATCTAATTAACATAAAGACCACAAACTCAGATCATACTGAATGCGCAGCCGGCACCTCTGATCTGAAGCTAGGATTGTTAAATATTAGATCTCTCACATCAAAAGCAGTTATTGTTAATGAAATTATCACAGATCAGGCGTTTGATATACTCTGTTTAACTGAAACATGGGTTAAACAGGACGAGTATGTAGCTCTAAATGAAGCTAGTCCTCCTGGATACAGCTACATACACCAGCCTCGGTTAACTGGTAGAGGAGGAGGCGTCGCAGTTATTCATAATGATAATCTGTCTATCGTACAAAAACACGGACACAAATTTAACTCATTTAAATTCTCTATAGTAACATAAGTGTATTTAAGTATATTAAATCAGCTCAGTCGATTCCACTAATTATAATTTACAGACCTCCAGGGCCGTATTCTGAATTTCTTAGTGAATTTGCAGATTTCATCTCAGACCTGGTCGTTTCTGTAGACAAAGTGTTAATTGCTGGAGATTTTAACATTCATTTTGAGAATCCAGAAGACCCTCTGAGAACAGCATTTATATCCATACTGGACTCCGTAGGTGTAAATCAGTGTGTAGTAGGACCCACTCATAAAGCAGGTCACACTTTAGATTTAGTAATATTCTTCGGATTAATTATAAGAAATGTATTCACAATTCCACTGTCTGAAATTATCTCAGATCACTATCTTGTCTCCATTCAAGTGTGTCACAGTGATAATGTACGCACAGCACCGCGCTACCATATTAAACGTACATTCACATCAACTACCACACAGAGTTTTATCAGTAATCTCCCAGAGTTACCAACTTCGATTAGGCCACCGTCTGACCCCACAGAACTCGATCAGGCGACTGAATATTTAGAGTCGACACTTCGTTGTACCTTAGATAATGTAGCTCCAGCTAAAAGAAAAATTATTAGAGATAAGAAACTCGCTCCCTGGTACAGTATAACGATCACACGCGCACTTTAAAACAGACTGCTCGGAAATTAGAGCGTAAATGGCGTCAAACTAAATTGTTGGTATTTCAAATAGCATGGAAAGAGAGCATCCTGAACTATAGGAAAGCTCTTAGTGTAGCTAGATCAACGTATCTCTCCACTCTTATAGAAGAAAATAAAAATAATCCTAGATTTTTATTTAATACCGTAGCCAAATTAACCAGAAATAAGACCACTACAGAAATCTCCACAACAACATCATGCAATAGTGAGGACTTCATGAACTTTTTTAATAATAAAATTGTAAATATCAGGCATAAAATTGAGGCTTTGAAACCAAACAATGTAATTGATACTGATGTTAACCTAGCCATGTCAGATTCAAACCTAGAATACTTTACTCCTCTTGAAGAGAATGAACTAATTTCACTCATCTCTTCTGCAAATTCAACAACCTGTATATTAGATCCTATACCGACACATTTTCTTAAACAGATAGTACCAGTAATAACAGAACCGATGTTGAGAATAATTAATTCCTCACTCAGCATTGGTTATGTTCCAAAATCTTTTAAAGTAGCAGTTATTAAACCAATAATTAAGAAACCTGACCTCGACCCCTGTCAGCTGTCCAATTACAGGCCAATATCAAACCTCCCCTTTATCTCTAAGATTCTGGAAAAGATAGTAGCGGAGCAGCTATGCTCATATCTACATAGAAATGGCATACATGAACTGTATCAGTCAGGATTTAGGCCTCATCACAGCACAGAAACAGCACTCGTTAAAGTAGTAAATGACCTCCTATTGGCCTCTGATCAGGGTTGTGTAACTATGCTTGTATTACTCGACCTCAGTGCAGCTTTTGACACTATTGATCATGCTATTCTTCTTCACAGATTAGAAAATGTAGTAGGAATTAAGGGTACAACCCTCTCCTGGCTCAGATCCTATTTGACCGATCGTTATCAGTATGTAGGCTTAAATGGTGATTATTCTGCATGTTCTCTAGTGGAGTTTGGCGTTCCGCAGGGTTCAGTTTTAGGCCCACTGCTTTTTTCCCTTTACATGCTTCCTCTGGGCAACATAATCCGTAAGCATGGTATTAGTTTTCATTGTTATGCTGACGACACACAGCTATACGTCTCAACAAAACCTGATGAGAAAAACCATCTTACTAAAGTTGAGCAATGTGTTCAGGACATAAGAAATTGGATGCTAATTAACTTCCTTCTGCTTAATCCGGATAAGACAGAAGTTCTAGTCATAGGACCGCATACAGCTAGAAGTAAAATCTTAGATCACACCGTAACTTTAGATGGCCTTTCTGTTCCGTCAAGTGCAACAGTAAAAGACCTCGGCGTGATTATAGATTCCAGCCTTTCATTTGAAGCTCATGTAGATAATATCACCAGGATAGCATTCTTTCACCTTAGAAATATCGCCAAAATAAGAAATATATTGTCGCTAAATGATGCAGAAAAACTAGTTCATGCTTTTATCACTTCTAGGTTGGACTATTGTAATGCCTTACTCTCTGGTTGTTCAGTTAGGTGCATAAACAAGCTTCAGCTAGTCCAAAATGCAGCAGCGAGAGTCCTCACTAGAACCAGAAGATATGAGCACATCACCCCTATCCTATCTTCACTGCATTGGCTCCCTGTGACATTTCGCATTGATTTTAAAATACTACTCTTGACATATAAGGCATTAAATGGTCTCGCGCCGCAGTATCTGAGCGAACTGCTAGTGTCTTACGATCCGCCACGCCTACTTCGGTCAAAGGATGCAGGCTGCTTATCAGTACCGCGTATTATGAAAACTACAGCTGGGGGCAGAGCTTTTTCTTACAAAGCCCCAAAATTATGGAATAGTCTTCCAAATAGTGTTCGGGACTCAGACACAGTCTCAGTGTTTAAGTCTAGGCTCAAAACCTATTTATTTAACCAAGCATTTTATAAATAGATTTTCCATAAGGTAAAGGAGCAGATCTGGGGGACTCATGGACGTAGAGTATTACGGTGAACTGATATGTTTAGATGCTGTCTTCCTCAGTCTCATTTGATCACTCAGGTTTGTTGACGGTGAGGTGATTGTTTGCTTTACATCTCAGGGAGCCCTCATGTTTGTGTTTCCTTCTGGCTCTCCCTTTTAGTTATGCTGTCATAGTTAGTCCTGCCGGAGTCCCTGCTTGCACTCTACAGTAAATATACATTCACATTAGACATTGTGACTGTGACCATACCTAATTGCAATCTCTCCTCCTCTTCTCTTCCTCCCCCTCTTTCTCTTTCCTCTCTCCCCCTGTCTCCCCCTTTCACTCTTTCTCTCTCTCTCTCTGTCGAGCTACACATGTGGTTCCTGAGCTGCCAGTGATCCAGACTCCCTCTGCCCTCCGGACCTGTCTGATCCATCCTGGTGCCCGGTTTCTGGTTGGAGGTCTCATCGCATGGATGCCCCGTGTGTCTCTTTAGGATGCGTCTGGTGTCTGGGGATGATTCTATCTACTTAGAAGATGGTTCTGGCCTCGACTGGTGTGGTCAGCTGTTTCTCTGAGGACTTGACAATTCGATAGTTCAGGACTGGAACTTTCTACAAGTCTATCTGAGTCTCGAATAACTACTGGACTCCATTTTACATCAAGTATTATAACTAGGGCTGCAACTAACGATTATTTTGATAATCGATTAGTTGGACGATTTCTTTTTCGATTAATCGATTAATCGGATAAAAAAGTGCCCGCTTTAATTTGCTGTTTTGCTTAACAATATAAAACCATAAATCAGGGTATTATTTATGTATAAAAGTAAACTTTAAAAAATGCAATAGCCACATAGAGTATAATCTTTAATTTTGACATTTAAACCTTATGTAGTTTATGTAAATCAACATTCTTTTTTAACAATAATTGCAGATGGCAAGTTAACAGTGTTGATACAGTGTATGTGTATATATATATATATATATATATATATATATATATATATATATATATATATATATATATATATACACATTATACACACACACACACATACACACAGTAGTTTAAAAAATACACTGACATATTCAGTTGTTAAGAATGACCTCAATTTTAAATCAAATTTCAAATTCAAATTTTATTTGTCACATACACTTTTAAATGCAGTGAAATGCTTTTTGCGACCACAGGGTCGCGACGGCAGCCATTTCCCAGGCGCCATCATTTTAAATTCTCTTAAATTAATTCAACTTAATAAGAATAATAATAGACTTCTAGATTATTATGATATTATTTTTTAATGAAAGTGTCTCTTGCTACATCCTTGTCACGGTTTATACATTATTTCGATCCTCTCGGGTATTTTATCCTTTTTTGTTGTTGTCTCAACAAATAAAAAAAAATATTATATATATATATATATATATATATATATATATATAGACCATTTTGCTATACTAGACATTCTCGTAATACGGCGATGTAGGGAGAGAGAAAAAATGGCTGCTACTGGGTTCACTCTGTTTATTTTGCCCTTTTCCCGCATTTCCCTGTGTATAGCGTGTAGGATGATGGGATATATCCGGTCCTCCGAAGTGTAAGCTGAACGTGAAGAAAACGCACTAGAAGTGTTTTCCTTGCATTCGTTGGGATTTGAACACCAAGAAAAAGCTGCATGCAACGTTCTTTTTTTTTTTTTTTACCCCGTATAACCGCACAGCCGGACAAACACACGTCACCAAAGCCCGTGTGAACTCTCACTGACTCCTTTTTTTTTTAGTCCTGGCCAATTCCTCCCCGTCGCTAGGGGCTCCCACATGTGTAGAAAACCCTCTGCGCTTCATCCGCGCTCACCGGACACTACGAACGGCAGAAAACCGCTCGCTTTTAACGCCCGATAAGAGGTGTTTAATGTAAATTGCTCCCATACCTTGGAGGACTTGGGGCGCGCGCTTTTCCCTGCAAACGCTTCTGTAAACTCCATTGCGCGAGCAACTGTGTGTATTTGTGCATCTTGTGGTCGCGCGCCTCAGTAACGTGCGCAGCCCAACTAATCGATAACGGCATTCGTTGACAACGAATTTCATTATCGATAATTATCGATTTTATCGATTAGTTGTTGCAGCCCTAATTATAACATCAATTAACATCAACTATTATAGCTGAACCTAACACTTAACACTGTATAAATGCAGATCATTTCCTGCTATCTGTTTCACCCAGATGAGGATGGGTTCCCTGTCGAGTCTGGTTCCTCTCAAGGTTTCTTCCTATTACCGTCTCAGGGAGTTTTTCCTTGCCACTGTCGCCCTCGGGCTTGCTCGCCAGGGAATATCTGAACATTTTGATTCATACACATTCACATTCCATACAAACTTAAATAATTCTTTTGATTGTGTAAAGCTGTTTTGAGACAATGTCAATTGTTAAAAGCGCTATACAAATAAAACTGAATTGAATTGAATAGATAAGCATACCAAGGTCTTGTTCTGTAATAAAACGTATTGAAATTAAACTTTAGGTCTAACCCATTTGTAAGATAGATTGAGTCATTCTTTTAAATATACAGATTTAGAATCTAATCTAATATAAATATATAAGTAAAGAAATGTAATCAAATTTCTTACCCAATGAGAAGTCCATGATCTTTCTTTTGGATGAAGAAGCGATGTCATCAATGACAGAGTTTCAAAGCCGTAATATCACTTGGCAGACTTGCTGAATGATGAACTTTTTGGAAGTTCTTGCTTTTATAGGAAGTGTTCCTGAGGTGTGTGTCTGGGGGTGGGGGGGGGGGTGTCAGATAGATGGTATACCTTTTGTATAATGGACTGACCATATGGACTGACCATACCATCTAATTGTGTTAACATAGCACAAATAAGTGCTTGTGTGTGTGTCTGCAGGAGGGTGTCAGGGGAGAAAATGTATTTCTCATTTCCATTTGCGAAACTTTTTCCAACCACACCGATCAAAAGATACGGTCTCAGTAGCGCTGCTCCAGTGAATGTGACCAGGTCCTGATAACCTGAACAGCTGTACGACGGCTGAATCCGCATTGAAAAAAAAGCTGGCTGTACACCCCTTTGATAATGACCAATACTGAATATTTGCGCACTCTAAACTGTTTGAACATCTCGGCAGAGTAGTTGTAGATTTTTTGGGGGCGTTAGGACAAACAGCCATAGTTGTGCACCTCACCTAAAGCCTCACCTAAAGCACAGATTTACTGCATATCGTACTGTGTACTGTACTGTATGTGACAAATAATATTTGAATTTGAAAATAAAGCTTAAAATTTAACTTCTGCTTTGGTTTGTTTTCGTTATATTTTTTATGTTTTCGCTGATAGTCAAATTGGCATAACAAATTGATTAATGGCGCATAATATCTGGAACAAATATCTGCCCATACGGATCAGTATTTCTTTAGTCATTTAACCAGCATAACTTTTCCCCATCAAAGATCTGATGGGGCATAAATCACTTATCACAACGGTGAATAGATGCGGGAGCAGAGACAGATTAAATCCCCATAAACATTCACATTTGAAAACAATATACTAAAAGAACTAAACCGGTGTAGAGGGTTAGTGCCTTTTATCACAGGACAGGAATCGCCTACAGGATACTACTGTATTTTTACTGCTCAGATTTTTTACCCTAGTTTCATTTGGTTTTACGCGATTTCATGTGTTATTTGTGTGTGTGTGTGTGTGTGTGTGTGTGTGTGAGTGCGAGAGATAGCGTGAGAGCGCGTGCGCAAGAGGGTCTCAATCACAGATGACACGACAAATTATATACTCTGAAACGTTCATTTGAACATTTAAAAATATATACGAAAAACATTAATACTGATGTTATCATGGTGTAAATTCGTGTATGTACAGATGTCGCCATTAAAAACCTGCGTTTCGAGAAAAGGGATCCCGTGACTTGCCGCGGCTTTGCGCGGCTACGTGCGGGAATCTGTGAACATGCCCTTCATTACCTGTAGGGGGCAGTCGTGTTTCAGTCTGAAGTATTGTGTGTCTACTGAAGCCGAAAATGTGTGCAAATTAAACTGCGCATGCGTGTTTGGAGTCGCTGTGCCCGCGCTGTGTATCAGTCGGTTGGGAATCATCACGGAGGTTACAACACGGCGTGGCTGCAGCTGGAGTTTGTCGTGTTCGAGGTAAGTTTAGCTTTCTTTTTTGGATGTGATTCTCGCTTTCATGACTCCCAATAAATGTTCATCTTAATCTCAGGACGTACAATTAGCAATTTCAGTTTTTAATAGTGTGGAGATTCACAAAACACCGTTTTCGTGTAAAAAACTGAACCTACGGAGCCCCCATGGGTCCTGTGGTAAATAAATAAATAAATAAAATAATAACGAACCGAGCGCGCGGATTAATACACCGAGATGTGTGTTTCTTACCCCCACCCCGAGTGAAAACGGCGTGTTCAGACAAAGACTCGCCAGTTAGATGCCATTTCTGAACAAACTGAGTTGTGTGTGTTAAAGCATTAAATGGTAAAAGAGCACTAGCAATAAACGTTTTTTTTTCTGAAGCCGAACTTTATTAATGAGTTACGAGTAAAGAACCTGTACATATGTTCATACAGTATTGACAGCAGCTCTAATTTACTGCGGTAAAGCCAGCCGCGGTTCAGAAAAACACGGTCAAGCCAGCCGCGATTGATTTTAGTGTGCGCGCATATTACAGTGATTACGGTAGTTTCATGAACAACACAGAGAGAATGCCCCATATCTGAAAAATGCTGCAGTAAAATAGTTTCATATGTGGTGTGTATATAGTATGGGACGTCCTGAATAAGAACTGATCATTGTTTTTTTTTCTGTTTCAGTCTGAAGTATTGTGTGTCTACTGAAGCCGAAAATGTGTGCAAATTAAACTGCGCATGCGTGTTTGGAGTCGCTGTGCCCGCGCTGTGTATCAGTCGGTTGGGAATCATCACAGAGGTTACAACACGGCGTGGCTGCAGCTGGAGTTTGTCGTGTTCGAGGTAAGTTTAGCTTTTACACTTATTAGAAATGGGGTCTTTATACCCCTTTGAAATGTAATAATGCCCCATATCTGAAAAATGCTGCAGTAAAATAGTTTCATATGTGGTGTGTATATAGTATGGGTCCTGAATAAGAACTGATCATTGTTTTTTTCTACTTTTTTTTTTTTTATCATATAATGTGTGTACATTATATGGGATAAAAACTGACCATGGCGTTTTATACTTACTAGAATTAATTTTTTCATAGGTCTCTGAAGTGAAATAAAGGCATTTTATTTAACTTTTTTTCCCCATTGTGAACATTTGTTTATTTGACCTCTCTTCCAAAGCAGACGTTAATCCTCATTATAGAAAACATTCATTGAAGAATAACTGCTACTTTTGAACAGTAAAACAAAATAAAAATCAATTCTGGTATTTAGAAAGACTAAATACATTATTTTGTCTGTTTTCTACGAATTCTGCTGTAACTTATCTACATAAAACAATTATTTGAATGGTGAATATTTAAGAAAAATATTGTAACAGACAACCGTCAAAGTCACCAATAAATAACACGGATATTAAAGCAGAAATGCAAATATCTGTTTCTAACGGTGTCAGAAACTTTGTGTTAGTAGCACTGCTTGACATGCTTGATGCCTTCCTCTTTTGTAATTTGCTTTGGATAAAGGCCTAAATGTAGTTGTACGAATAAAAGATTATGTAATGATACAATGTAAATATTTTCACAGAAACAAAGCGTAAAGATGAGACGTGAATCTGAAGAGGATCTCTTTGATGATTGCCTGGTAAAGCATTGTTTTCTTATTAATTATACAATTTATTAATACCTTGAATATAGTGTTTGTTGTATTGGACAGAAGCATATAAATGCAAATGAATATATAAATATGAGTAATTATTGAACGAATTTTCATGTTTCATGTTAAATACAAACTCAGCATTCATCATAGGATTTCCTGACACTGTAAAGCCATCTCATGCCATGTTTTACTGATGCAAGATTAGTGCTAAAGCAATTTAACCCAAGTTTAACAATATGAAGTATATGAAGTGATGGTCATTTTTTTATTATCATTTATTTTTATTATTATTTTTTTCTCAATGAAGTCAGCACAGGTTGAAGCAATTCAGATTTTTTTTGTTTCTCAAAATAAATGATTTATTTTCTTGTAAATTTTATGCAGGGGGACAGACGAAGTGACACCTTTTTAAAATCCTTGTCGTCCGTGCTGTTGAAGGGGAAGAACCGGTTGGTGTATCCATAATCCTTGAAGGAGAGGCTATTTTCAGAAAGTTCTTCTAGAACTTGATGGGATTAAGCTATCACCAAAAGTGCAAGCTTTAAAGATGGAGTTATCATCTTAAAACATTTGATTTGGCTTGACTACAAGTGTTTACATGTTGTGTTTACATGTTCAGCTTAAAATGTTTTCATGCATTAAGGTTTCAATGGCATACTTTTTTAAGTGCACTAGTCCAGAGTGCTGATTTGAAAGTTGCAACTTCACTGCTTCAGAGGGCTATTACGTTTTAACGTTTATTCTACAGTTTGTTTAAAGTATTTTCTGCTGCATTTTATTTCTAAATGAATGCTGTATTTTATTTATTTATTATTTTACACAATTTTGTTTAAAACAAGTATTTCAGGCCCTGGTGCCGTGCAGTTTTTTTTCTATGGATGCAAAATTTAGCTGAATGCACTTTTATTAAAAAGACAACTTGGATCTAGACTGTGAATGTCACAAATATTTGGTAATGTTGGTGAATAAACTGTTTAATTATATTTTAGTTGTGTGATTTATGAAAGATATAGATGAAATAATTACTTAAGTTTCTTTCCAAAACATAAATTAGTAATGTTTACATTATTATAGGGAGTAATATAAATTGATAAAACCAAGTAAGGGAAAATCTCACAAAATGATAGTAATTTCATAAAATCAAGGTTCCTGCTGATACAACAATGCATTAACTTTAGATTTATTTAAAATAATCAAGTAATTTGTGCATTAAGTATAATTATGTAACTTTTACTTGATTTATTTTATTGTTAATTTAATTAAGTAGATTTTACCTGACAATTACGGGTGAGTTTGTTTGTAGCAGGCAGTAAAGTGTATGTGACACAAAAATATATATTTGTAATATCGTGCAATCTCTGCTATCCGCTAGCAAACTTGAGCGATTGTTTTATTTTTTATATAATATAAAGTATGTTTACAGTATAAACTTTCTATGTACGGGTCCAATCAGAAAAATTTAACCAGAAAACAGCATATTACATTGATTACATTGGCCTGAGGCTGGACAATGGAATAAACTGTGGGATAAACTGTAGAACTGAACAGAATTTTTTTTTCCATGTGACTTGAAAAGCCTTTCATCTAGTTAAATATAAATATTAAAACTCTGATCATGTTATCTAGTTTAATTTCGTGTTTTCGCTACATAAATAAGACAGTAGGTTCTCTATTCAACCCCTTAAAATTTCAAATGTAATCTAAAAATGGCCTAGCTTGTACAGGCTACTATACGCTCATCAGCAGTCGGCGCCCCGCTGTAACCAGCAGATCAAAGGAGCAGTTATCGGCTGACACGTAGCCTTCTGAGTTTGGAGACCCACAGAACCCCCACTGTAATTCCCCCATCTCACCTTTCATTCACATAAGGTGTGAAGTATGTTTTTCGCCAGCAAAACACCTTTCTCCTCTCTCTCTCTCTCTCTCTCTCTCTCTCTCTCTATATATATATATATATATATATATATATATATATATATATATATATATATAGTTAATTCAGGGCTATTTATGATGGAGACACCTTTTTACGTTTTAAATATGTAAAACCTCCGCTGCGTGTATTCATTCACAGGCTGCAGCGCGCGCACAGAGAAATAGGAGACTGTGGTGTATGAGTGGATTGGAGAGAAGAGAGCTGTTCAGTTACTATAAAATATATATATATAAACATATGATCTTTTTGAGTTATAATGTTTTTTTTAATTATTCATAAGAAAACCTTTCAGTTTTGTAAATATTCTAGTTATAGTGTGTTATGTTTTTCTTTAGGTTAAACGGTTTTGAGAATTAGACCATCCAGCTAAGATAAATATTATGTTGTTGATTGATAAAATCTGGATTAAGGATAATTTATTTTATTTAATTTGTATTTTTCACCTCCCCCCCCCCCCGAGGGATTGCCACCTTATTGTGGTCAGGGGGTTTGCGTGCCACAGTGACCTTAAGAGCTATACCAACAGGAGCTTAGTCTTTGGAGGTGGGGGATGCATGTTGAAATGCAGACTTTTTAACCCAAGACTATATAAGTTTTTACAGTACTTAGATAAGGGGGAATCAAAAACTGCCCACAAAAATGTTTTACTGCAAGTTTGAAAAACCCACTCTCACATCACCTAACACACACACAAATTATTTGCAAACCGGTTTCGCTGACACTTTGAGTGTAATTCATAAATTTACTGAACATATTCAAATAAACACACCATACGGCAAATAAATCATCTCAAAGCGTTTATTTTTTGGGTCATAAATGCAGTGTTCATTTACATTCCTGTGTGTCCATGTTACGTCAGAGGACATGCGCCGATGTTTATCACACATTCCAATAAGAGAGATTACTCACTCCCAAAGGTTTTATGCGCCGTATTTCGATTTTTAAAAAAGTTGCTCATTTTCACCACGAACACGGATGAGTCTTCGGGTTTCCTCAGCCGTCCCTATAATATAAATTACAAAACTGTGGTCACGTTGGTCACTTCGTTTGAAGTGAGGTCCTGAAAAATCTTCGTTTGGAGGGCTATCTGGCCCTTCCCCCTCCCCCTACACCTCCAACCAAAAGAGAAATGAGACACCACTACCCCTGCACGTGAACGCGCCAAATGGAAGAGTAGGGGGAAGGGTTGGGATTCAGCCTTAATATTGGAGCAATAAAATTTACTTAAAATCTGTGTCCAAATTGTTATGAGGATTTTATCAAGTAAATCTTACAAGTTCTTTTTTTCAGTGCATGGGTGAACACGATGTTTTAAGAATTTAATTATATATATATATATATATATATATATATATATATATATATATATATATATTTATTTATTGTGTGTGTGTGTGTGACCGGTGCAACTCACACGTCCTATTCCATTGTCATTCATACTGCCGTAGTTTTTAGAGCCCTAAAAAAGCATTCGCTAGTAAGTAAGTAAATAAAAGACAAATGAATAAATAGTTTTAAATTATATATATACAGGGGCGTAGATTTAGGGTGGACGGAGGGGATGTGTCCCCACCAATATCCTCCGACCATTGAAATGTCCCCACCAATAATTTAATCCACTTTTTTTTTAAATCGTTCTGTCAACATTAACCTAGACACGCAGAAAGGGATAAATCACGTTCTCTCCTTGAGTCCTCCCGCCCCCAAAACACATATGAACATTTTGATTGGCTGTGCCTTTCCCTGCCATCATGTGATAGACGATTGGCTGCGTTCAGACACAAGCAGCGCCAAATGCAGTGGACTCACATTCAGTACAGCAGGCCAGGATATAGTCTGTGAATACGGACGTAAAACTAACAGCAGATTAAACAGCTAAATGTAAAAGTATAAATATGATCCCTGTCAGTCTCCTAATCTAGTGACTGTTTGTCAGAAATCAGTATTGTGAAAGAAATTGATATACTAATATACTAATATTGCCATATGGCTAGAATTTTGTTGACACCAATAGACAATCCACTTCAGAAAAATAGTTTTTAAAATGCATTCACTTACTTGGCGAACATTAATGATTTGATTCGAGGTTTGCACACTAAGACTCAGAAAAAGTGAAATAAAATGATTGCTGTTTAAATGGCATGTGTTTATCCTGTTTTGTCAGGTAACAGAACCTAAACACCTGTGCTGTATATCAGACAGCGATGGAGAGAGTGTAGATTACACACAGGTGCTCTCTAGTCATTAGCACTCATCAGGCAATGTCTATGGCCAATTGACTGCACTCAGACCAAAGGGGGCTGAATAATTACACACACCCCACTTTTCAGTTATTTATTTGTAAAAAAAAAATTTTTTTGAAATCATGTATGATTTTCGTTCCACTTCTCGCGTGTACACCACTTTGTATTGGTCTTTCACGTGGAATTCCAATAAAATTGATTCATGTTTGTGGCTGTAATGTGACAAAATGTGGAAAAGTTCACGGGAGGCGAATACTTTTGCAAGCCACTGTAGTTGTCCTGAGATTTAACATTGTTACCAATAATAGGCTGAGGCATTCTCTGTCCATGCTCATAAGGAATCCCTCAATGTTTTTCAATTAGGGGACAGAAGCAGATCAGCCATGTTGTAGTTCAGGTGAAGAGGCGAGGTCACAGGAGGTCAATCTGAATGTTGATTATACAGTATATAACATATAATATGTGTGCGTGTATTATACATGTTGATTATACTAATATTTAGCATTATGAGGAGTGATAGGCTGAGGATGTAAGTGATTCATTAGTGTTTTTGGCAAAAGTTTTGAACTGACATTTCACTTTTTTGTCACGCTATTTCATCAGGTGGCAATGCTGTCCGGTCCTAGTGCAGTCAGAGGGGAAGAGTTAGGGTCAAAGCCATTGTTCACCCCCAAAAAAACTTTACTCACTATTTACTCCTTAAGTGGTTCCAAACTTTAATGATTTTCTTTATTTTGTTGAATACAAAATAAGATATTGGGGAAAAAAGGGGATTGGGGGATGGGGTATTAGTTGGAGTCATAGGTAGCAAACCTACGCCCTTGTGTGTGTGTGTGTATGTGTGTGTATATATATGGAAATATAATTAATATTTTCGTGTTTAATTACAAAAAAAAAAACATTTTAATGGTTAGTGATTGTTGCAGACATTTACACTATTTTTGAGAACTATTAAGTTCTCCTTCAACGTGTCATAGCCGATAACTGCCCCTTTGAAGCCTTTGAATGGTGTTAAAAATACTTGCAAAACAAGTATTGCAGCCATACATTGGAGGGAACTTCTGAGGTGGTCAGTGATTGATGGCACGGTCGGTCGGAGGGGGTTGTGATCACACCTATAGATCTTTTGTTCTAGGCTATCGGTCAAATATCTCTCCACTTGGAAGCAAAAACATGCAAGGGATTTCAGCATCTCGACGCACATACTAAGCTGTTTATAAAGTAGACACTGTTTGTTTTTTCATTTTGTAATCTTTCCCGTGTTTACCGTGTACTGTAGAATGTATATTAATTTTTTAATGAATTACTGTAAATAAACTACACATTCCGTTGATTTACCAGAAATGACTTTTCTGTTTTTTTGTGTGTGCTAAACTAAACTTCAGGGTCAAAGTAATAGCGATTTTATTTGAAAAGTATTATATATTTACAATGCTGATAAGTTCAAGCTTAGATTCATATATAAACTGCTTCAAAGTCTTTCCGTGACCGCTGAAATCCGACAGACGCAGGGCTCAAGGGAGGTGTGTCTGTGTGTGTGTGTGTGTGTGTGTGTGTGCGCGCGCGTGTGTATGTGTGTGTGTGCGGGTTAGTGTGCCTGTCCTATTTCAGCGGATTTTTCCGCTACCGCAGATCAGTTTATCAACTTGTAATATATACATTTTAGGAATATATTAACATGTGCAGACATTTAAGGGTGCGCTGCCCTCTCTTGCCCCTGCGTAGAGCCTACACACACACACACACACACACACACACATCTATCTATCTATCTATCTATCTATCTATCTATCTATCTATCTATCTATTATATAAATACACATTTGGAATCTGCATCTACATTTTCTGTTACAAGTATAGAATTAGGTTCAGCTGAGACTCATGATCAATGGTGTTAGGGTACTTATGTAGTGATAATTAGTTTCAGCCAGATCATTAAAACTAACAATGGACTATGACACTCTTGAGAGGGGATATGAAGGTGTTATTCATTTATTTATTCTCTACAAGGGTGCGAACTACAGTACAGACCAAACTATAACTCTCTCTTACTACTATAAAAATTCTAGATATAAACAAACAAAATACAGCTTTTTTTCCTCAGAGGTAAACGGAAAAGTGAAGTTGTTCAGCTGTTCACTGTCACTGCAGCTTCTTCAAAGTCTTCCCACTGCGTGACCACTGAAATCCGACACGACACCACGTTAGGCTACGTCTTGACTCATTTGTATACCGACGGTGATTGGATGTTTCCCGAGGGCTCAGGGGAGTGTGTGTGTCTGTGTGTGTGTGTATGTGTGTGTATGTGTGTGTGTCTATGTGTGTGTCTGTGTGTGTGTGTCTATGTGTGTGCGTGCGCGCGGGTACTTGTTCTACTGTTATGAAAACTCTAAATATAAACAAACAAAATACAGCTTTTTTTTCAGAGGTAAACGGAAAAGTGAAGATGTTCAGTGTCACTATGCAGATGTTACACTCAGTGGAGTTACCTAAATCATTGGTTTAGTCCTCATTGAGCTTTTGTTCCTCTTATGTGAGCATAAACAGTGAAACATTCCACAGGTTTATAATACACCGCGGCCAAGTGAACCACGTTCCCGTCGAACGAAACGAGGCATAATCGTGGTGTTTGCTTCGGTTATGACACACCATAGTTTATTACCTGCTGTGGTAGATCTGAATATTTATTCAAACACAATAATAAAGCTTTATATCCTCAGGAGGGCTCAGTACATTGTTTTAGCGATAGTTTCACGGAAGCGAGTTCAGAACTAATCTAACCAAACCAAAAAAAAAAAAACATCCGAAGCTTCAAATAGAATGAACGAACTAATGAAATTGATATATATGTAATTGATATACTGTATATACAGACGTGTGTGTGTCATTTTAATTCAAATGAACATTTTAATGCTTTCTGATACACTTATCAACTTATCCACATAAACTTATCAACACATACTCTCCGTGCACGCACATACAATCTCTAAAAAAGTAAAATTAATAACATACATATACAAATAAACAAAAATATAAACGTCTATGTATATTGAAGTTTACGGTGAACGCAGAGTCGGGTAAGCACATGTGATGACGCGCGCGCCCTCACCTCTTGTTACGGCTGCCTATTTGGCCAAAAAATAATTGAACGATATGCCTGGTCCTGGAAAGAGACAATAAATATATATATTTTTTATACATTTATTGCATTGTTTGTTGTTTACAGTCAAGCCATCAACATACAATAAAATGTAAACATGAGATCTAAACTAAAAACTGTGCTCTCTGTGCTGGTGCTGGTAATATCATCTCTTTGTTCTGCTGTCTCCGGCTCCCTCCCTGGTCCTGAACCGTACCTGGCCCTTCCTCTACTCTCACTGTCTCAGAACAGACTGACTCCTGAAGCAGAAAAAAACAATGCAGGAAAAGATGTTTTCCATACTCATAATAACTAACTTGTTTACATTACACTTGTTAAATTGAAAGATCATACTCTAAATTGGTGAGCCTATTACTGTCTACTGAACAGCCCCAACTCAGAAAACATTAAAGAAATTGTTCACCCAAAAAAAAATAATAATAATAATTATCAGTCATTATCCCTTCATTAAAAGCACCACACTTACCCACACTGTACATCTGATTGACCCTACTGAAAAAAAAAATAGCACTGGCTAAACTTAAAACAATTGAAGTAATCTGTCACACCTAATATTTGGGAAGTGACGTAATGTAAATAAACCTTTTACTCTAAGATTTAAGGCATTCATAATTTAAATATAAAAAAGCATAAGCATAAAAATAAGCATAAAAAACTTAATTACATATTGATTTACACTCAAAGCACATTTCTTTATATAAACATTTATTGTGGAATGAACATATTTTCATCCAAAATGTTAACATTACTCCATAAAATTACAAATAGTAACACTCAACTTTGCAACACACATTTATTAATTGGACTGAAAAGAAAATTAGAAAATGGTCTTGAAACAAAATCAGCAGAGGTAAAACATGGAACATTCATGTGCGACTGATGGAAACTCAAAAAGTCACAATCCCGATTTCCTGTGGAGGCTGAAGACAGTCCTCTTCCTACCTGAGGACAAACAGGGCCATTGTGCACCTCACAAGTTCTGCCTGAGCTTCATCTTTCTGAACAACCTAATAAAAGAAAGGACATTTGTTAGACAATTGCTCTATTTGGCAAAACAGTGTCTGATGTATGCATGTAAAATCACTTAATGCTCCCTATGAGTGAAAAAAACACCTAGGATTATGGTGCAGCATGATAAATGTAATTAGCTCAATAGATACGCCAAAATAACTGACATACATATACACACTATGTATTAATGATAAAGTTTATCATTTTAAGTATTAATTTCAGGAGGTAATCACCTCCAGGCTCTAGGGTCATAAAAACAAACATAGTATTGTTGGTTATGTTAGGCTTGTAAAGCGTGAAAAAATGAACATGGCAGACATTGAAAAATGTATTCAGACAGCATACACTAACCTGTGAACAAGTTAAACTAAAGTTTTATTCTGCTAGTTATGTTTTAATTTAGTGCATCACAGCCAACTTGATGTGGATGCCTTGCTCAGGTCCTGTGGCTTCCATTCACAAGATTACATTTGACACCAAGCTAATTTCTGCTTTTGAGCGAGTACATACCAGATCAAGAACTTGAAGATGAAGATTATATCTCTGGTCTTCTCTCTGACGGGTTCCTCCATAGTTTCTGATGATCTCAATTAGTTTGTAGTGTTGCTTGTCCAAGGAAACCAGTAATCTTGCTTGAAGTGGAGCAGATATAATTCTCAGAAACTCATTACTGATCTTTAAAAAAAAAAAAAAAAAAAGGTAAAAACTAAAATTGGACTGGCTCAAGTTCTTATGTTAGCAAATCTTAATTACAAGTGTGTATAAAGTATAGAAAGCAGTACACTACAAACAGCACTGACTCCAAATTAGCTTGTTCTATGTTTACGTCACTTTCCTATTAATTTTTACATCGTTAACCAACGGTACTTAAATATAATTATTTTCTTCGGCGCCGCTGACTTACTGTAGAAATTCCGGTGTTTTTGAAAATCACCACTTTAGTTAGCTAATGCTAATGCAGGTATTATAGGTGGTTTTAGCTACAGTAGCAAACACGGACACAAAACTCAATCTACAAAGTAGTTGTTCCTGACATAAATCATGAATTTGCTCATAGAAGAGATACATTTAACATAGAAATGACATGAGTTTGCTTTCTTACCTGGTTTAAAGGAGTTTTCTTTGAGAATCTCCACCCGCAGGTGATTCAGTCCGTGAAAATGCTGCGTCATGAGGTCATGAGACACGGTTTGAAGCAGAAATGTCCTTTGTGAATGGATTAGATTTAAGTTTAATCAGGGGCTTTAACTAACAGTAACTGAAATACAGGTTCTGATATCCTTCCTTACTTGTTTCAACGTCATGCTCCGGTTTGAGGCGGAAATAAAATTATACCGGCAAAACTATGGTCTAAAGACTGCGCATGCGCAAATCACACTCAACCTAATAAGAGTACCTTGATCAAAATGAAATATTTCACTTTGGTTTCCTACTGTAAACAGCATTATACTAAAAAAAAAGATTCACCCATAAGCATAAATTAGACACTTCAGTTAAAAAGAGCAAATTATTTTTTTTACTAATGGAATGAGAAAAAAAACCACATTAAACTAGGTTTACTTTTTTCAGTGGATCCCTCAATAATTTCTGTCTCCTTTGCCTGTGTTTGATAATGTGAAGCACATATACACTCATTCATCATGAAAGATCTATTATAAAACAAAATAAAATTCATGTTCGCTTCAGCACTGTTCATCCGCGTCCTTACATTCATTGTTGTACTTGGTCCGGCTTTTAGATAAAGTCCTTCCATGCGCCATCTGGCGGATATTCAGTGAAGCGCAACACATTTATTTAAAATTCCCGAATGTTGCCTCCGGCAAGTCGCGGCACGCAGCGCGCTAAATTGCGGCATCCCGCGGGAAAACACGCAGGGTTTTAAGGGCGACATCTGTATGTGTATATATTAAAACATAAAACATATTATGATCTGTTCAATAGCCCATCTGTTTTAATTTAGTTTGTATTTTTTATTATTCATAAGACAACCTTTCAGTTTTGTAAATATTTTAGTTATAGTGTGTTAAGTCTTTCTTTAGGTTAAACGTTTTTCAGAATTTGACCATCCAGCTTAGATAAATGTCATTGATTGATAAAATCTGGATTAAAGATATTTTACTATATTTATTAAATTTAAATTTTTTAGTTTCCTCCCCTGAGGGATTGCCACCTTATTGTGGTCAGGGGGTTTGCGTGCCTCAACAGAATTCAGCAAGGACAATACTGTTACTATAAGCCCAGGGGAAAAAACAGTGCTCGAACATCCCCCTTCACATTTCTAACCCCCCCATATGGTCTGGTCTAGAACCGGCCCTGCCTCCGACCGTCATTTGTCTTGTAAATGAGTATTTTCAGTCACCTTCCAATCCCCCCCAGCGCACACACTCTGTTTGTTTGTCCTGTAAACTGTAACTGTGTTTGCTAGGGCACTTAGTTATACACAGTACTTTAATGTATGGAACACTTACTTAACTTACTGGTTTGGTTTAAATATTGCTGTAAGAGCCATATCGTACTTGTTATGAATTTGTTGTTGTGTTTATTTTATTTTATTTTATTTGTTATTTCATTTATTCTACCTTGTTCTATTCATTAGTAAAGCATTAAGCATTAAGTTGTTACATAAGCCATAAGTCATTAATATTGTTACATAAGCCATAAGCTTTAAATTTCTTAGTTATGCATCCATTTTGACAATCGTAAGTTGGTCTGTGATGTCATTCCACTATTACATGCATTTGTATGGAACGATATCGCGGACAATATTCAAATGCAATTGCAAATTGCATTTGCAATTGCGTTTCCCATATGTAGACGCACAAAGTGTGCCATAATTCAAATGCAATTGCAAACTTTGCATTACCGTTTGCTGATTCGCCTTTGCGAGCGCACACTGACTGCCAAATTTCAAATGAAAAAACAAAGTCCATTTGCATTTGTATTTCCCAGGTCTTACACGTCATGAACCTGTCATATTTAAATATAAAAATCAATTACCACATTTGCTTTTTCACTTTCTCTGCGCCGCGCGTCAAGCCGGCCAAAATTCAAACGCAATCGCTAATCCATTTGCAATTGCATTTCCAACACGTTACACAGAAACCTGTCAATCAGCGTCAGGGGCGGGTCTATACTGTGGGGCGGGATTGTATGGGGAGTGACGTCACTCGCACTCGCCGACCAAGAGGGGGATATTTGAGCACTGGAGGTGAACCGAGATTATCTCATTTGTTTATCAAGAAATAAACACACAAAAATTACAAATCGCATATTTTCTTGCTCCGGAGTGGACAGAGAAGTTTTTACAATTAAAAATATTTTTAGATCTTCTCCTGTTACAGCCGGCTGGAGCTAAATCTTTCAGAAACGCTGCGTACCGGTGTTATGCGCTAAAATGCCTCCCTGCCACTGATTGCACCCCACAAAATCTCTGTCAAATATATGAGGACATCACAATCAAATATTCATATTATTATGATCAAATATAATATATGAGTATTATCACGAAGCGATTTTTATTATAAATAAGAAATATAAAAATATACATGTACAACCCCTGGCAAAAATTCTGGAATCACACCTCTCAGAAGATGTTCATTCAAATGTTTAATTGTGTATAAAAAAAAAAACAAGCACATACATGCCACAAAACTATTTTCACTCAACAATCCAAACTTCTGGCTGTATAAAACACTTAAAAAAACAACAACAACGAAAGATAACTATAGTCAATGACAACTGTTTTAACAGCTCAAACAGAGGAAAAAAATATGGAATCACAAATCTGAGGGAAAAAATATGGAATCACCATGCACTTTGCATTTCTACAACTGCTAATTAGTCTACAGTTAAAAAAGAGTGCTTGCACACATTAGGGATGTGTTGAACCAAGATGATTGACATAACTCATAGCTCCAACACGAGAGATGTCAGTTGAAACAAAGGAGAGAATTATCAAACTTCTTGAAGAAGGTAAATCTTCATGGAATGTTGCAAAAGATGTTGGTTGTTCCCAGTCAGCTGTGTCTAAAATCTGGACCAAGTACAAATCAAATGGAAAGGTTGTAAAAGGGAAGCGTACTGGTAGACCAAGAAATACATCAAAGACAAGACAGAAAACTTAAAGCAATATCACTTGAAAGCAGAAAATGCACAACCAAACAAATGAGGAACAAATGGTCAGAAAGTGGAGTCAATGTCTGTGACCGGACAGTAAGAAATCGCCTAAAAGAAATGGGATTTACATACAGAAAAGCCAAAAGAAAACCATCATTAACATCTAAACAGAAAAAAACAAGGGTTCAGTGGGCTAAAGAAAGACAATCTTGGACTGCGGATGACTGGATGAGAGTTAGATTCAGTGATGAATCACGAATCTGCATTGCGCAGGGTGATGATGCTGGAACTTTTGTTTGGTGCCGTTCCAATGAAATTTATAAAGACAACTGCCTGAAGAAAACATGCAAATTTCCACAATCATTATTGATATGGGGTTGTATGTCAGGTAAAGGTATGGGAGACATGACAGTCATTACATCTTCTATAAATGCACAAGTTTATGTTGAGATTTTGGACACTTTTCTTATTCCATCAATTGAAAGGATGTTTGGTGATGGTAGCATAATTTTTCAGGATGATAATGCATCGTGCCATAGGGCAAAATCTGTGAAAACATTCCTACAGGAAATACATATAATGTCAATGGCATGGCCTGCAAATAGTCCGGACCTTAATCCAATTGAAAATCTGTGGTGGTAATGAAAGAAAATGGTCCACGACAAGGCTCCAACCTGCAAAGCTGATCTGGCAACTGCAATAAGACAAAGCTGGAGACAGACTGATGAAGTATACTGTTTGACATTAGTTAAATCCAGGCCTCAGAGAATTCAAGCTGTTATAAAAGCCAGAGGTGCTGCAACAAAGTACAAGTAGTGTTTTTATTTGGTGATTCCATATTTTTTTCCTCTGTTTGAGTTGTTAAAACAGTTGTCGTTGACTATAGTTATCTTTCTTTGTTTTTTTAAAGTGTTTTATACAGCCAGAAGTTTGGATTGTTGAGTGAAAATAGTTTTGTGGCATGTATGTGCTTGTTTTTTTTTCTACACAATTAAACATTTGAATGAACATCTTCTGAGAGGGGTGATTCCAGAATTTTTGCCAGGGGTTGTATGTGAAAATAATATATAATTAATATATTTTCCCCCTATACTACTTGTTTTTTTTTATATAGATTATTTTATAATCAAATTCGTTTGGTGCAATTTGTAAATCATAAACCTATTAATTTATGTTGTAATATAATATTTGATAGAGGTTATGTTGGGGGGGGGGGGCAATCAGTGGCAGGGAGGCATTTTAGCGCATAACACCGGTATGCAGCGTTTCTGAAAGATTTAGCTCCAGCAGGCTGTAACAGGAGAAGATCTAAAAATATTTTTAATTGTAAAAACTTCTCTGTCCACTCCGGAGCAAGAAAATATGCGATTTGTCATTTTTGTGTGTTTATTTCTTGATAAACAAATGAGATAATCTCGGTTCACCTCCAGTGCTCAAATATCCCCCTCTTGGTCGGCGAGTGCGAGTGACGTCATTCCCCATACAATCCCGCCCCCCAGTATAGACCCGCCCCTGACGCTGATTGACAGGTTTCTGTGTAACGTGTTGGAAATGCAATTGCAAATGGATTAGCGATTGCGTTTGAATTTTGGCCGGCTTGACGCGCGGCGCAGAGAAAGTGAAAAAGCAAATGTGGTAATTGATTTTTATATTTAAATATGACAGGTTCATGACGTGTAATACCTGGGAAATACAAATGCAAATGGACTTTGTTTTTTCATTTACATGGCAGTCAGTGTGCGCTCGCAAAGGCGAATCAGCAAACGGTAATGCAAAGTTTGCAATTGCATTTGAATTATGGCTCACTTTGTGCGTCTACATATGGGAAACGCAATTGCAAATGTAATTTGCAATTGCATTTGAATATTGTCCGCGATATCGCTCCATACATTTGTAAGACTGTCGTATGATAGAAAGTTCAGTTTAGATGCGGAAGGCTACGGAAACACAATCTTTTGACCGTAAGCTACCGTAAGTAGAGATATACATCAAGAGTGTTGTTATATACGTAAGCTAAGACTGTAATTTATAAGATACAGCAAATAGGTTGTTGTAAATGTCAGAGATTTGCAAGATGCAGCAACTGGTGTTGTAATCACAGTGGATTTACTCAAAACGACTGTATGAAGTGTTGATTCTTTGATGCTGACAAAATAAACTACAAGAGACAAAGAGATTGGACTTCTGTCGTGTGAGTGAAACTTTAAACCAGAGCTACGCGTCAAAACTGGTGAAATAATATGACCGCATCTACACTAAAGTCAAAAGCTTTTCCGCTGTCTAAGAGAAGATAAATAACTGTTGAAACCGAAAGAGACGTTCCCGTTTTGTTTGAACTTCATGATGTTAAGCAACGAGGACAACGTAGAAGTCTCAGCAGAAGACAGTGTGTCACAAGTTGCGGCGGCTGAGCCACAAGGAAGCGTAACGTCCGCGGCTTCCTCATCTCGCCGCAGAGAAGAAGCCGACAGAGCAGCTCTGCTGGCAAAAGCAGCAACCGTGGACGAACGTCTGGAGTTAGAAATAGAGGAAGCACAACTAAAGGCACGACTAGAAACAGAAAAGGCACAGCTAAAGGCACGACTAGAAATGGAAAAGGCACAACTAAAAGCAAAAAGAGAAAGGCTGGAAACCAAAACGGCGCTCGCTATGCACGATGCCAAATTAAGAGTGCTTCAACGTCAAGATCGCGAAGGACAACAGCCAGCAACAGAGAGCGCAGTCATTGAACCGAGCAGCGCCTACGTGAGCAGCGCGCACTTCCTCAACAATGGATGACAGCCGGTGAGAGAGAGCTCAGTCATTGAACCGAGCAGCCTGTACTTTTGAAACTTGGAACTCAATGAACTTTACCAGCACGTTGCATCGACGGACTATTGCGAACTGCCATCACGTCTACAGGCAGCCCACGTAAGTGTGCCCATCAGTGCCAGACCTACAATGGCAAGTACTCTAAATGAATGTCCTATCGTAAACAATGAACATATAAGTCATGGCTTCGATATATCATATTCTCAAATGCCAACGCCCCATGGGGCAGCGCACTCGGGTGTGCCCATAAGCTCAAACACACAAATGACAAACTCCTTAAGGGACACCCGAGATCATGATTCCCTACGTCATGGACTTGACACAATGCATCACCAAATGCAACGTCAGGCAGAACTCACAGAAATGCTCGCAAGGAGCCAAATGTTGTTCTCGTTGCCTCGGCACAACCTTTCTCCCTTTTACGGAGACCCGATTCAGTTCAAATCCTTCATGTTGTCCTTTGAACACTTTGTTGAATCCAAAACTGACAATGACATCGATAAGCTGTCATATCTCGAACTGTACACCAAAGGGGAACCCAAAGACCTTGTAACGAGCTGCATGCACATGACAGATGGGTATGCAAGAGCAAAGAAACTGCTGCGCGACAGGTTCGGAAACGAGCTGAGAATTGCAGCAGCTTGTAAGCAAAAGGCAATTACTTGGCCAAACAAAGACAGACGACGGATGGGCGTTAAGCGCCCTCTCCTCTTTCCTGACAAAACGCCAAAACGCAACGGCAAACTGTGAATCTGTGGACAAGTTGAGCAGCAGCGAGTGCATTAACACCATTTTTACGAAACTGCCCTACAAGCTGATCGACAGGTGGAAGTCTTGCGCATGCCAACACTACGAGCACTACGGGACAAGAGCCAAGTTCACCCAGCTGGTGGACTTCATAGATCAACAAGCCAGACTGTACTTCGACCCGCTCTTCGCCGACCTGGACGCCATGACCAATGATAAGAAACACAGTCGCACATCCCTTCAAGGACACAAACAAAAAAGGGAAGGAAAAGCCAGGGTCAGCTTTGCAACCGACATCAGACAGGTTGGTAAAATTCACAAAGACTCGATTACAATGAAGAATGCCGGTACGTTAGCCGTTAGCGCTTTCACTAAGCCGTGCACATATTGTAAAAACTGCCACATCTTAGACGAGTGCGTAAAATTTAACGATCAGACACACAAAGACAAAGTAGAATTCATAAAAAAGAATGGATTCTGTTTCGGATGTTTAAGAAAGGGTCATTTGTGGAAAGACTGTACCAGAAGAATTATATGTCCATTGTGTTCAAAGCCACATCCTCACATGCTACACAGAGCAGTGCAAGACACGGCACAGTTAGTTACAAGCGCCCACGGAAACCAAATTGAAGGTGACACAACAAATACACCACCTGCAGTGAGTCACAAATCAAATGCACTCACTGGGGCTGGAGGTAATTGCATCCTCCCCATTGTACCCGTTAAAATAAAGTCCAAGAAAGGTGACAAAATTGCAGAAGTGTATAGACCAAGGCAGTTCCGCCACATTCTGTACAGAGTCATTATCAAGGCAATTAAATGTACAAGGCGGAAGAGTTAAGATACGGCTGAGCACCATGAACTCCACAAAACTAGTAGAAAGCTACATGCTCAATGATTTGGAGATCAGTAGCCTGGAAGAAAACACCTTTATTGAACTTCCCAGCATCTTTACACAAAAGAACATCCCAGCTACAGTGGAAAATATTCCACAACAGCATGACATAGATAAGTGGCCATACCTTAGCGATGTAAAACTGCCCAAGATTAGCGCTGGAATCGAAATTCTCATAGGAAATAAAGAGTACAAACTCCTAGAACCACGGCGAGTAATCAATAGCAGGCATGAAGGGCCATACGCAGTGCAGTGTGCCCTCGGATGGACTGTGAACGGGCCTCTCCGAGAACCCGACGAATCAGTGACCGTTACAGTTAACCGAACCTCCATTGAAAGTGTAGAATGAATGCTGATAGAGCAATATAACCATGATTTTCCCGAATGAAATTGCGATGACAAGGCAGAGATGTCACAAGAGGATTATCAGTTCTTAAATCTTGTTAATAACTCCTTGCAGTTCACAGACAATCACTTCTACATCGGCCTCCCACTTAAGAAAGCTTCAGTTCAAATGCCCAACAACCGAAATGCAGCTATGCAACGTGCATTAAACCTTAAACGAAAACTTAGCAGCAACAGCTCCTTTCACGAGGAGTACACAAAGTTCATGAGTGACATGCTAAAAAAGGGTCATGCAGTCAGGGTCCCCACACATTACATAAACCGCCAAGGCGGTCAGGTGTGGTACATACCGCATCATGCGTCTATCATCCTCAAAAGAATAAACTAAGGGTGGTTTTCGACTGTGCTGCCAGTTATCAAGGAGTGTCACTGAACAGCGAGCTCCTACAAGGACCAGACTTAACAAACTCACTCATTGGTGTGCTCACACGCTTTAGACAAGAAGAAATTGCCATGATGGCAGACGTAGAAGCCATGTACTATCAAGTGAGAGTCCCCGAGAAGGACACAGATCTGCTGCGCTTCCTATGGTGGCCGAATGGAGATGTGAACCAAGACTTAGTTGAATATAAAATGGTAGTTCATCTGTTCGGTGCAAAATCGTCGCCTAGTGTTGCTAACTTCGCCCTCAGAAAGACAGCAGAAGAAAACCGCAGCAATGCACCTGCTGTGGCAGTCAATACAGTACTTAAGAACTTTTATGTAGACGACTGCCTGAAATCTGTTTCGAGTCATGACCAAGCAGTCAACCTATATAACGATCTCACAAGTCTCTGTGCAAGCGGAGGGTTTAACCTCACTAAATGGGCAAGCAATAGCCGTGCCCTACTGACCGTCATTCCCGAGAGCGAAAGGATCAAAGACATGAGAGACTTAGACTTGAGTAAGGATGCACTCCCGGTTGAGAGAGCTCTGGATGTGCTGTGGTGCATTAACTCAGACATGTTCAAGTTCAAAATGAGTTTAAAAGAACGACCTGTGACAAGACGAGGAATCCTGTCAATTACCAGTTCGATTTACGACCCCTTTGGTTTTCTCGCGCCAGTCATACTGCCAGCCAAAACTCTAATGCAACAGTTATGTAAAGAAAAACTAGCCTGGGATGATGATATTCCTGAGCAGATTGCAACGGCATGGAAAATCTGGCTGCAAGAGCTGTACAGACTGTCCGAGTTCCGCGTAGCAAGATGCATAAAACCAGCAGACTTCGGAGTTACAGCTACAGCACAACTCCACCACTTCTCGGATGCAAGTGAAATGGGATACGGAGTTGTCTCATACCTCAGGTTAGTAAACGCTGATGGACTTACACATTGTGCATTCATGATGGGGAACTCCCATGTAGCACCCCTGAAACAAACCACCATTCTACGAATGGAACTGACTGCATCAGTGATCGCTGTAAAAAATGACAAAATGTTGAAAGAACAGTTAGAATTGAAATTGCTGGACTCTGTTTTGGACTGACAGTACAACTGTTTTGAGATACACTGATAACGAAACACTTAGTTTTAAAACCTTTGTGGCCAACAGAATCGCCATTATAAGAGAGTCAACCAAGTCACAGCAATGGAGGTACGTTAATACCGCAAAAAACCCAGCTGACTCTGCCTCCAGGGGGGTATCCTGTGAAAAGTTCATGAAAAATGTTAACTGTATCCATGGTGCCTCCTTGCTCAAAGAAGCAGAGTGCAAATGGCCTGAAAAAATTCATGACACATCAATAAAAGAAAATGATGATGAAGTCAAGCTCTCAGCTTTAGTGAATATTGTGAGCATTACAAAATGCACAGACGCAGTGAGAAAATTGATTAATCATCACTCTGATTGGCACAAGTTAAAAAGATCCGTTGCCTGGATCCTTCGCATCAGAGACATGCTCAAACAAAAAACAGAAAGGGTTAAAACACAAGTAGATAACCCAAAGACAGAAATTCACAAGGCACTAACAGTTCAAGACCTAAAAAGAGCAGAAAACGAAATCATTAAATTTACTCAAAGACAAAATTTTAAGGAAGAAATTCTCACGTTTCAAAAGGGTAAAGCAGCAGCAGGATTCAAACAGGGAATTCCCACACAGCAAAAACGCAAGGCATCTGTAAAAAGAAACAGTTGCTTGTCCAAACTGGACCCAGTACTACAGGATGGATTGCTGAGAGTCGGAGGACGTCTCGGCAGGTCCGCAATGCCAGAACACGTTAAACACCCAGTCATTGTACCTAAAGACTCACATATCACAACGTTAATATTAAGAGACATTCATGACAAGATAGGACACAGTGGAAGAAATTACATGCTTTCAGAATTGCGGCAGAAATACTGGATTCCGACTGCTAACTCACTCGTAAGACAGTTTCTCTCCAGGTGTGTGATATGCAGGAAGTCTAGAGCTAAAGCATGTGAGCAAAAAATGTCAGAATTGCCAATCGACAGAATAATACCCACTTAACTAATGTGGGAGTAGACTACTTCGGACTCTTCGAGGTCAAACGTGGCAGAAGTAACGTTAAAAGATATGGCGTACTTTTCACAACAAGAGCCGTGCACATTGAAATCGCTCATTCGCTTGACACAGACTCTTGTGTGAATGCCATGCAACGCTTTATAAGCAGGAGAGGTCAGGTGTCAGTGATGCGAAGTGACAATGGAACAAACTTCACAGGCGCTGAGACTGAACTCCGCGAGGCTATTCAGCAATGGAATCAGTCACGAATTGAAAGCTTCCTCACTCAAAGGAACATACCGTGAACATGCAACCCATCCTCTGGATCTCACTTTGGTGGAATATGGGAAAGACAGATCAGGTCAGTTAGAAAGATCTTGAGATCAGTACTGAAAGAACAAACATTAACTGACGAGAGCCTGCATACATTCATGTGTGAAGTAGAAGCGATAATGAATAACCGACCCCTCACTACTGTCTCAGAAGATCCCACAGATTTGGAACCTTTGACACCAAACCACCTGCTGCTGATGAAAAAACAGCCAAACCTGCCCCCTGGACTTTTCAAAAGGGAAGACATCTATGCACGTCGCAGGTGGAAGCAGGTTCAGTACTTATCAGACCTATTCTGGAAGCAATGGGTGCGTGAATACTTGCCCTTGCTCCAGGAACGGCAAAAATGGTTTCAAGAGAGAAAAAAACCTCTCGATTGGAGACATAGTTTTAATAATTGACGAGTCTTCTCCAAGAAATTCATGGGTCATGCGAAGAATCACGAAAGTGTTCCCCGACAAAAGGGGACTTGTGAGACGTGTGTTAGTTAAAACTAAGACCAACACTCTGGAAAGACCCATCGAAAAGCTGTGCCTCATATATGAAATGGACTGTTAAATGTGTGGTAATATGTTATGAAATTTGACATGCAAATATAAACACCTGAGATAAATATTATACATTTACAAGATTTAAAACGTTTTAGAAGGTTAAGAATGTTTGATTTCATGGCTTTATCAAAAAAAAAAAAAACAACACCACCACAAAATTGTAATTGTCAGTCTCCATGCCTGTCAATTAGGGGCTGGAATGTAAGACCCATATCGTACTTGTTATGAATTTGTTGTTGTGTTTATTTTATTTTATTTGTTGTTATTTCATTTATTCTACCTTGTTCTATTCATTAGTGAATCATTAAGCATTAAGTTTGTTACATAAGCGTTAAGCTTTAAATTTCTTAGTTATGCATCCATTTTGACAATCGTAAGTTGGTCTGTGATGTCATTCCACTATTACATGCATTTGTAAGACTTAGATGCGGAAGGCTACGGAAACACAAGCTTTTGACTGTAAGCTCCCGTAAGCTCCCGTAAGTAGAGATATACAACAAGAGTGTTGTTATATACGTAAGCTAAGACTGTAATTTATAAGATACAGCAAATAGGTTGTTGTAAAAGTCAGAGATTTGCAAGATGCAGCAACTGGTGTTGTAATCACAGTGGATTTACTCAAGACGACTGTATGAAGTGTTGATTCTTTGATGCTGACAAAATAAACTACAAGAGACAAAGAGATTGGACTTCTGTCGTGTGAGTGAAACTTTAAACCAGAGCTACGCGTCAAAACTGGTGAAATAATATGACCGCATCTACAATCGCTTATTACCTTATTCAGCAAAATACATTATTAACGTATTGAAGTATTTTAGTTAAGGACAAAAATAGACCCTGCGCTTATGTTTAGGACTGATGCTGAACAGCCTTGTTCATAGGTTTAATCAATGATTTACAAGACAACACTTTTGTGGATTGAGAGGTGTGTGTGTGTGTGCGTGCACGCGCGCTCCTGCATTTCTCCGTTGGCTTTAAAGGGCACCTACAGTGCTACATGGACTTTTTCAAGCTGTTTGGACTGCATTGTGTGTTAGGAGAGGGTGTACACAACCACTCTACAGTGATAAAGAGCCGCCCAGCGATTTTCTTTTAATTTAATAATATAAGATGCCCCTTCTGAAATCAGCCCGTTTTCAAAAGCCTGTCGGTGTGAACTCACACCGACAGAGGCCGCTCCTACTACAGTTGATTGACACTGGTGTTTTAGCAAAGACCCGCCCCGAGTGAAAAAAAGAGCCGTCGGCGATTGTTATTCTACACGGGAGCAAAATGGCACCTACATGAGTGTGGTGTGCTGTTTGTTGCAGCAGCCTTGCAGTAGTGTGGTGGTCTAGTGGTTAGGGTTTGGCACTTTCACGTGGGAGACCCGGGTTTGATTCCTGCTTTAGGTACATTCTTTTTTTGCACTACATATTTATAAAGTTTTTCTAATGTTCGTTTAGTAACGAGGCGAGTGCGCTATGCTTCGATAAGCTTTTCTGACATAAGGAGAGACTCAGTCACACACACACACACACACAATGCTTCGCGTGTATGATGTCCTATTCCCGGCATCTATATGACAGTCAGAGACACACACACACACACAAACACACAGGTTGTCTGTCAGAAAGGTCTCGGTTTATTAACAGCAAAAGATCGGTATAAATATGTTTGACTAAACGCCTGTGCTATAGACATATGTTACTACAAATTAACCATTGTAAATGTCCTGGTGAGATCCCGAAAAAACAATGCTTTGCGTGTATAAGGTCGCGGGTTGAATAGCCGGCATTTCCAAGCGGCAGCCATTAATCCTCCGTGGTCTAGTGGTTAGGATACGGTGCTCTTATCGCAGCAACTCGAGTTCGATTCCCGGTCTGGGAAGTCAAAAAAGTTTTACAACCAGATTCACATGTAAAATTTTATATACATATATAACTATATATATATAAAAATATGAGTGCATAATAAAAATCTTACAAAATATATATATATATTTATAATAAAAATAATAATAATAATATTTATATATCCCCTATATTTTGTAAGATTTTTATTATGCCCTCATTTGTACATTGTATATTTGTACAACTATTTTACTAGTTAAATTTATTTTCTTTAGTATTTCTTTTTATTGATATTTATTCCTTACGTATTTATTTAATTTTTAAGGTCACTGACTGTCGTATAAGCATTTCACTGCATATCATACTGTGTATGACTGTGTATGTGACAAATAAAATTAGAATTTGAATCAAAGGAGAGGAAGAGAGACAGAGAGAGAGAGAGAGAGAGAGAGAGACAGAGTATGGGAAGGTGAGCATGAATGAACAGATGCAAGAGGAGACAGGAAGATAGCAGCAGGGAAGATTTAACACGTTAATATCAGATCTATGAGGAAGAGAGCAAGAGAGTAGAAATAACTCCTTTATATATAAAATAATTCTAACATCATGTAAAATTATTTTTAACTGTTTTTTAAATATTTTTAACTGTTGTCAAAGCTATACCCCACTTGTATTGTGAAGACACGCCCCACAGAACTGGGGGGCGGGTTCAGTAGAGGTCATTAACATTTAAAGGAGCATGTACTGAAACAGGTTGCTGAGAACAGAGCTACTTTTTACCAGGTAAAAGTAATGTTTTTTTTACACAACAATTGAGATTTTTTAATTAAAGTATATTACAAACTTTTCATTAGGACCCTAAAGAATCATATTAACCTATGCAAAAATTGAGACTGTATGTCCACTTTAACAAGCACACACACACACACACACACACACACACACACTATCATACTCAGTATTCTCCATTGAGGTTTCTCACCTTCCACTCCTCATAAGTTTGTCATTGCTCTTTTGATGGAGTTCTTAAAACCCAAAACATTTATTTATACTGAGAAAAAATTATTATGCGTCACATAATCACAAACACAAATACATATACAGATACATATGATCAAGTGTTTTCATTTGTTTCTATGACCAATAATAATAATAATTATTATTATTATGATTTTCAGCCGAACTCTTTGACTATTTAAAACAAAGTTGTGTCCCATTTTTTGCCCATTGAAGTTGTTGGTTCAATTAAACGTTTTTTAAATACCCAAACAATCCCCCAAAATTTAAACACGCAAATATGACTAACAATTCAATTTATTCTTCCAAAACAAGTCAAAGTTAAAACAGTAATTTGTATAAAACAGGTGAATGTTGTCTTTTTGCTTAAAGTTCATTAAACTACCCGGATACACCAGCTGCTTATACTGTAAGTCTCTATCTATAGTTCTTTCATATTAAAATATAAATTTTTCAAATATCAAAACTGTTAAACATGGAACAGTTTAAGTCTTTGTTTCCCCCAAAGTACTGTATCAGACATTTTGCAGTTCTATGTTCAGTAGACCTGACTAAACATCATTCTAAAGCTGTTGCACTGTGACGTCATCCCTCCTACAGCTCCCTCAACAGCTTGTTCAGGCTCCTCCAGTACTGCAGCTCCAAAAGTCCAGCCGTCATCCGTCTGACCCCCCAATCCTCCACAGCGGAGCTGGAAAGTCACAGCCAAAGTGGATAAAATATAAACCCGGTTATGAGCGTTACTAGCTCCTGTACAGCTACCCTCATCTTGTGTCCCTCATGAACTGCATCATATTATATTCCAGTCACAGAAATAACCTGCAGATTAACTCTTAACCAAAGAATAAATAAACGCTGAATTTATCCAGACAACACGCGGTGAGATTCTCTCAGTATTTACAGAGAGCACAAACACTCTTCATCGGGTAGTGCAGCTCTTGTAATAGGGACATTAATAGTATTTTCGAAGCTTGAGCATCTTTTTGAGTTAAAGTAGATTGACATTGTGAGTTTGTGACACTGACAGTAAGCTGTACCAGACTTGGCAAACAGATCATTAAGTTATCTAAAGTCACATCTGACCGCTGCTGGTGCTGCCAGTAATATTTAAAACGGCCAAAAAAAAACTAAACTGGGAAATAAACTGTAAACTCCCCCAAACACATTTTATAAAATAAAACATCACTTACCGTGAATAGTCCATTAAGCCACCATCTTCACCTCTGTAGTTTGGTAGCGTCAGTTCGGCGGGGGTGGAGGCGGGTTGTTAAAATCACGTGATTGCAACTCAGCGCAGCTGGCTTGTTTTAACGTGTTCTTGAGAACGAAGCGCCATCTAGTGGTGGCACCAGGTAAATGAATAGATAGGGCTTGAATGGTCGTGTTTACTGTGAAATCTTGACACGCCTTTCTGGCAGAAAAGGGAGGGGGGGGGGGATTACGGCGTGTCTTTGACTACCCACTGTAGTCTTTGAGACAGGACACAGAAGACATCTTCAGCATGGGAATGATGGTGGTAGACTTGAAACATGTGGGAACGACGGCGCTGCTCAGAGAGATGTTGGTGAGAACATCTGTCAACTGTTCTGCACATTCCCTGAGCACTCTGCCAGGGATGTTTTCTGGTCCAGCAGCTTTATGTGGGTTGACTCTGCATAGAGTTTTCCTCACATCAGCTGTTGTGAGACACAGCACCTGGTTGTTCGGAGGTGGGTGGTCTTCCTTGCAGTCACATCGTTCTGCATGTTGAACCGTGAGTAGAAGCTGTTCAGCGCATCTGGAAGGGAGCATCACTGTCACAGGCAGGTGATGATGTCCTATAGTTTGTGATGGCTTGTATGCCCTGCCACATGCACTGTGTGTCACCGCAGTCTCTGAAGTTGTTGTGGATTCTCTGGACGTGTGCGCATGCTTTGCATCTCTGATGGCCCGGGACAGTTTGGCCCTTGCTGTTCTTAGGGACACTTTGTCCCCCGCTCTGAAAGCAGTCTCGGCTCCTCAGAAGTGCACGCACCTCCACAGTAATTTCTGTTTCACGGTTTCGGGTTGGGTCGTGAGATGATGGTCTTGGAGACAGTGATGTCATCGGTGCACTTGTTGATGTAGCTATCCACCGATGACGTGTACTCCTCCAAGTCGGTGAAATCACCACAAGTCGCACCCTCCCTATATATGTTCCAGTCATTGTTCTCAAAACAGTCATGGAATCTCTGTCATGGTTAACCATACAATCTGATACATTTGTCATTTGTACCTGAGCACTGTACATGTCGTGTGTTGTGTAACATTGTGTAGTGTCACTGTTGTGTAGTGTGAATGTTTCTTATATAAAATTCGTATATTTCATATACTACAGAGGGACAAGAGTAAAGACATTTATCTCACATATTCGCTACAAATCCTGTGATTAACATGTAACCTATGGACATTTTCTTAGATTTTATATCTCTGACTCTGGATCCTAACAGCACATCCTGACCTTATTCTGTCTGAGAAGAACAGAGCAGCGGCATACTGTAATACAGGACAGCAACATCCTGATCATCCAGAGAGATTTGACTCCTGGCGTCAGGTGTTGTCTAAGGAGAGTGTGTGTGGACGCTGTTACTTGGAGGTGGAGTGGAGCGGTTATGTGTATATATCAGTCTCATATCAAGAGATTAGCAGGAAAGGGCAAAGTTATGAGTGTTTGTTTGGATTCAACAGTCAGTCCTGGAGTCTGGAGTGTTTTTCTGCCTCTGTCTCTTTCCGGGCCCACAGCATCGAGACTGATCTCAGAGGTCCAGTTTGCTCCAGAATAGGAGTGTATGCGGATCACAGTGCAGGAACTCTGTCCTTCTACAGCATCTCTGACACAATGAGTCTCCTCCACAGAGTTCACACCACATTCACTCAGCCTCAGTATGCTGGGTTCTGTGTATGGCATGATAACTCAAAGGTGAGGTTATGTGACTCAAAATTAAATGTTAGTTAAAGGGTTTACAAAAATTTTAACTGAATATTAATTTAATTTCACTGAGCTGTATGCAAATCTGTAACGCTTTATTATCAATTTCTAACAACTTATTTTCTATACATTACATGAGTAATCGTTAAGGCAGACTGTATATTTTAAATTTTTTTTATAAAATGATAACCAACAGGAAATATGTACCTGCTTGCACTATTACAAATGTTAACTTCTCAAAAATTCTGCTTTGGCTTTGTAGGTTAAAAGCAGTTTGACGTGAAATAATAAAGCTTACTCAAACTGTTGTGTACTATTGCTAGTTGAAACAAAAGCCTTTTTTTTATAACAGTTGACATAACTCATTAATGGGAAAAGAGTTTGTGGAAATAGTAATAAGTTTAAAGCTCAAAATAAGCTAATCAACTTTAATTTAATCATTGATATTCTCATTTCAGGTTTAAGCCCATTTGCATGTCTGCCTGCAACAAAGACAAACCCCTTAATTTATTTAAACTGTAATTTCACAAAGTTTAGTTTGATCTGACAACATTACATGGTATTGGTTTTCCACTGGATTCGTGGCTAAATATTAGGAGATTATACAAAATCTACCTACACTGTGTCACAGTCAGGCCAGGCTCCGAACTCAGTCAAACACCACGCCCTATATCTCCAGAGTTTTAATCACCATCACCTGTCACCAATCAACAGCAACGCATATAACCACACTCAGCACCTCAGTCAGTGTCCGGGCTCGTATCTACGAAGTGGACTCAACTTCCTACGCTCACGTAAGGAGAATAAATGATATCCAGTGACTTACCTTGTACTCTTGTTTCCAGAAGCAGTTCTTGATTCCATCTCCGCATTGTTGTCCCGTGTCGTCGTGGTGCCGCGTGCACTCCTCTCCACGCCTCGCCAGTTTGGGTTTCCGACACCCAGTCTCCTTGCCATCAGCATAAAGTAAAACATACCTTTTATCGTTGGTCCTCAGCTAGTTTCCCATATGCCATGCTCCTCCGTGCCTGCATTGCATTGTAACAAACTCGCTACTATTAATGTTAAAATAATAGCTAGCCATTAACAGACATCAGGGGGTGAATAAGGACCACCAGAGACAACAATATATAATCCAAGTGCATTTACATTTAATATGGTGCTATATCAAAAACACCATTCACTCTCGCCGGCCACTCGTACCACAGACTCACTCAGTCCATGTTCACGAGTCATTTAGAGTTTTCTCCTCATCAACAAAGTCCATATATACAAAGAATAAAATAGTGTAACCAGGGAACGTCCTGCTCCGAGTCCGATGACCTCAGCGAGAGCGACGTCCCTTTGATGCGGCACAGGAGTAGCCAAGCCCTCGGCACCGCGCGCACACTGCCACTGACATGTCCAATCCTAGCTGACATGCAGCAGCTCCCGGAAGACTCACAGACACAAAACAACAGCAAAGATGAAGAAAGAAACAAAAACAAAAAACCCTCCTGCATAACCTTTATGCAATTAAACAGAAACATTAAAACCCTTTTACTCACATGCACTTTGGACAAGGATATCCCGCTCTCGGGTTTACAAGTTGCTGCTTTTTTCCGAGCTCCGCCAGACTGACCAATTTTTCAACTTTTTCGTCCCATTACGAAGAGTGGACATAAAACATAAGTATTGTACAGATGTCGCCATTAAAAACCTGCGTTTCGAGAAAAGGGATCCCGTGACTTGCCGCGGCTTTGCGCGGCTGCGTGCGGGAAGCTGTGAACATGCCCTTCATTACCTGTAGGGGGCAGTCGTGTTTCAGTCTGAAGTATTGTGTGTCTACTGAAGCCGAAAATGTGTGCAAATTAAACTGCGCATGCGTGTTTGGAGTCGCTGTGTATCAGTCGGTTGGGAATCATCACGGAGGTTACAACACAGTGTGGCTGCAGCTGGAGTTTGTCGTGTTCGAGGTAAGTTTAGCTTTCTTTTTTGGATGTGATTCTCGCTTTCATGACTCCCAATTAATGTTCATCTTAATCTCAGGACGTACAATTAGCAATTTCAGTTTTTAATAGTGTGGAGATTCACAAAACACCGTTTTCGTGTAAAAACCTGAACCTACGGAGCCCCCATGGGTCCTGTGGTAAATAAATAAATAAATAAAATAATAACGAACCGAGCGCGCGGATTAATACACCGAGATGTGTTTCTTACCCCCACCCCGAGTGAAAACGGCGTCTTCAGACAAAGCCTCGCCAGTTAGATGCCATTTCTGAACAAACTGAGTCGTGTGTGTTAAAGCATTAAATGGTAAAAGAGCACTAGCAATAAACGTTTTTTTTTTCTGAAGCCGAACTTTATTAATGAGTTACGAGTAAAGAACCTGTACATATGTTCATACAGTATTGACAGCAGCTCTAATTTACTGCGGTAAAGCCAGCCGCGGTTCAGAAAAACACGGTCAAGCCAGCCGCGATTGATTTTAGTGCGCGCGCATATTACAGCGATTACGGTAGTTTCATGAACAACACAGAGAGAATGCCCCATATCTGAAAAATGCTGTGTGTATATATGTGGTGTGTATATAGTATGGGACGTCCTGAATAAGAACTGATCATTGTTTTTTTTCTGTTTCAGTCTGAAGTATTGTGTGTCTACTGAAGCCGAAAATGTGTGCACATTAAACTGCGCATGCGTGTTTGGAGTCGCTGTGTGTGCCCGCGCTGTGTACAGTATCAGTCGGTTGGGAATCATCACGGAGGATGATTACAACACGGCGTGGCTGCAGCTGGAGTTTGTCGTGTTCGAGGTAAGTTTAGCTTTTACACTTATTAGAAATGGGGTCTTTATACCCCTTTGAAATGTAATAATGCCCCATATCTGAAAAATGCTGCAGTAAAATAGTTTCATATGTGGTGTGTATATAGTATGGGACGTCCTGAATAAGAACTGATCATTGTTTTTTTCTACTTTTTTTTTATCATATAATGTGTGTACATTATATGGGATAAAAACTGACCATGGCGTTTTATACTTACTAGAATTAATTTTTTCATAGGTCTCTGAAGTGAAATAAAGGCATTTTATTTAACTTTTTTTCCCCATTGTGAACATTTGTTTATTTGACCTCTCTTCCAAAGCAGACGTTAATCCTCATTATAGAAAACATTCATTGAAGAATAACTGCTACTTTTGAACAGTAAAACAAAATAAAAATCAATTCTGGTATTTAGAAAGACTAAATACATTATTTTGTCTGTTTTCTACGAATTCTGCTGTAACTTATCTACATAAAACAATTATTTGAATGGTGAATATTTAAGAAAAATATTATAACAGACAACCGTCAAAGTCACCAATAAATAACACGGATATTAAAGCAGAAATGCAAATATCTGTTTCTAACGGTGTCAGAAACTTTGTGTTAGTAGCACTGCTTGACATGCTTGATGCCTTCCTCTTTTGTAATTTGCTTTGGATAAAGGCCTAAATGTAGTTGTACGAATAAAAGATTATGTAATGATACAATGTAAATATTTTCACAGAAACAAAGCGTAAAGATGAGACGTGAATCTGAAGAGGATCTCTTTGATGATTGCCTGGTAAAGCATTGTTTTCTTATTAAGTGTGTCTATGGAATAGACCACTTATTACTATTTATCCCGAAACTTTGGACGCTCCCACGCCGGAGAGCTTTGGTCCGACGGCCACGAATCATACACCATCGCGTCCGGCTCGATCGGGAGAACTTATGGGACCTCGGCTCCCGAAGCGATCCGACGCACCGTTTTCCCGCAATTCCCAAAAAACTGATTTCGAAAAATCGAAAAAGGGTTTTTTCTTATTATTATTATTCTTCTTCCGCCTAAAATTTGGACCGTTTCTTGCCCCGCAGTTTTGAGAAAACCTACATGTATGTTACATCGTTTCGTGCGGCCCGATCGGGAATGGTGTGCTATGACTTTTCTAAGGGGTTGGCGGTTAATTGAGTTTGTCGAATAATTAGTTTGTCACAGACCCGTGAATGCGGTGTCGAACCGCTCGGCTGGTTCGGGGGTGGGGTGCTATGCCTTTTCTGAGGGGCTGGGCGGTTAATTGCCCCCGCAGGGGGCAATTAAACGCTCATAGACTTAACATATTAACCGCTATTCCCGCACCATTTGTCGTACACCCATGAATGAGGTGCCATATCGTGCGGCTTATCCGGGGGTGGGGTGCTATGACTTTGCTCAGGGCTGGGCGGTCAATTGCCCCCGCAGGGGGCAATTGACTGCTCATAGACTTAGCATTGAGACCAGCTTTGACTGTGTTTTTTGTAGACCCTTGATTGTGGTGTCAAACCGTTCGACGCCTTCGGGCATGGGGTGCTTGAATATAGTGTTTGTTGTATTGGACAGAAGCATATAAATGCAAATGAATATATAAATATGAGTAATTATTGAACGAATTTTCATGTTTGGACTAACCCTTTTAAATACAAACTCAGCATTCATCATAGGATTTCCTGACACTGTAAAGCCATCTCATGCCATGTTTTACTGATGCAAGATAAAGCAATTTAACCCAAGTTTAACAATATGAAGTATATGAAGTGATGGTCATTTTTTTATTATCATTTATTTTTATTATTATTTTTTTCTCAATGAAGTCAGCACAGGTTGAAGCAATTCAGATTTTTTTTGCTTCTCAAAATAAATGATTTATTTTCTTGTAAATTTTATGCAGGGGGACAGACGAAGTGACACCTTCTTAAAATCCTTGTCGTCCGTGCTGTTGAAGGGGAAGAACCGGTTGGTGTATCCATAATCCTTGAAGGAGAGGCTATTTTCAGAAAGTTCTTCTAGAACTTGATGGGATTAAGCTATCACCAAAAGTGCAAGCTTTAAAGATGAAGTTATCATCTTAAAACATTTGATTTGGCTTGACTACAAGTGTTTACATGTTGTGTTTACATGTTCAGCTTAAAATGTTTTCATGCATTAAGGTTTCAATGACATACTTTTAAGTGCACTAGTCCAGAGTGCTGATTTGAAAGTTGCAACTTCACTGCTTCAGAGGGCTATTACGTTTTAACGTTTATTCTACAGTTTGTTTAAAGTATTTTCTGGTGCATTTTATTTCTAAATGAATGCTGTATTTTATTTATTTATTATTTTACACAATTTTGTTTAAAACAAGTATTTCAGGCCCTGGTGCCGTGCAGTTTTTTTCTATGGATGCAAAATTTAGCTGAATGCACTTTTATTAAAAAGACAACTTGGATCTAGACTGTGAATGTCACAAATATTTGGTAATGTTGGTGAATAAACTGGGCCCGGTTTCTCGAAAGCTTCTTATCTCTAAGTAGTTCTTAAGTCGTACCTTAACCTCTCTCTTAACTTTATGGCGCATTTCTCGAAACGTTCTTACGCTAAGTATCTCTTAGCTAAGTCAGACGTTCGTAAGGTTGGTCTGGACCAACCTTAACTCATACTTAGCGTAGTTTCAGCTCAAGACGCTAGTCGCCGCCACTGAGCAGCAGACTTTATAAACCAGCGGTGTATGCAAACACATTATGGCACGTTATCAAAGTCGTATTAATGATGGAATATACTGTAGACCTGTTTAAGAATATTATTTTATTTGATATCAGAACTAATAGAGTGACTTTTAATTAGCCTATTTCATAATGTGACTAATGCATTAAAATTGCCAATCACTATTAATATTAAACAGGTGGCGAACAATTAGGCAGCGAGCGTGGTGTTGTGTTAAACTGAAGACGGCGCGGTCCGTGGAGCGGTCCGTGAGTCATGTACATTTATCCTTTAGACAAAACTTCAGCCCTTTTCATATTTTCCTCGTGGTCGTTATTAAAAAATATATAAAATAAACGTTTTGCCTTTCAAGGCAACAGATTATGGAGCTTCTTGAGCTGCTCAGACCTGCACGTGCCAGACCAACGCGTCGTACTTACTGTACTTACTGTACTTACTGTACACTCCCCGTCCCGATGTCCAGCTGCTCGCTGCTTTTTGTTTAAAATATGTTTCATTGATCATTAGCCAATATCCATGACTTTATGGGTTTTTCTTTTGACACGTTTTATTTTTATGAAATTTGATTTAGTTAAATGAGAAAATAACCTTGGGAGTTTCAAACCCCGCATCCATTCATGTTTCTGTGTGATTGTAATGTTTAATACCCCTACAGTATTCACTCATGCGGTTTGACTCGGTGTGAGATGCGGTGTGTTATACCCCTATCTCACCTGCATGCGCGGGCTCGCGCTGTGGCCGTAGGCTTGATCATGATTCACCCCGAGTTTTTGCGCTGTGATTACGTTTTCATCTTTCCGCGTGAAAAATTCAACGTTTAATTTTTTGCTGGTCCTCGCGGTAGCTTGCAGACTTTGCAGAACGTCGCGGAACGTTAAAGGAACGTCGTGGGCAATCGCGGCAGCTCAAGCAGATGAGTCCGGCCACACAGGTGAGAGAGGGGTATTAGGCACCACACAGGTGAGAGAGGGGTATTAGGCACCACACAGGTGAGAGAGGGGTATTAGGCACCACACAGGTGAGAGAGGGGTATTAGGCACCACACAGGTGAGAGAGGGGTATTAGGCATCGTGATTTGCCTCGAGTGACCGGCGCCCGACGGTCCGCGAAGATCTGCCAGGTCCGCGAGCTTCCGCATGTTTATTTTTTTTGCGTGGTAAAATGGAAACGTAATAACAGCACCAAAACTCGCGCCGAATCATAATGAACCGCACTTACGGCCCCGCGTAGGTGAGATAGCGGTATTAAACCTCCACCCTGTCATCTCATCGTATTCATTCCATAGTGCACTATACAACCCCAACAACTGACACTTCACATTGTTTCTGAAGCTGGTGAAGAATGTTATCAGCTGTTTGTCCATCAACTATGATTGTAAAACCCCGTTCGTTTCACGGCCACATGTTACATGAAAATATTATATATTATATTATTATATTAATTAATATTAATTTATATATTTGTCTATTATGGCATGTTATTGATAAGTTAACCCATGTCGAAATAAACGCTATTAAAAGAATTTAGTGCAATGTTTAATTTGCATAGAAAGTGCAGTCTTTCTTAACACTGTCATGCAAAAGGAGTCAAAAATCGATTCCAGAGCCACCGATGTCGGCTAATTCAGGACCTTCACTGTAGACAGCGCCTTGTAACGTCGGACGTAAGAGGCAGCGACTTAAGAAGACTCCTAAGAGACAGTTCGAGAAATACACTTAGAAAAGTTATCACTTAACGTAAGATATATCTTAAGAGTCTTCTTAGCGCGCGAATAGTGTGCGTTATCGAGAAACCGGGCCCTGTTTAATTATATTTTAGTTGTGTGATTTATGAAAGATATAGATGAAATAATTACTTAAGTTTCTTTCCAAAACATAAATTAGCAATGTTTACATTATTATAGGGAGTAATATAAATTGATAAAACCAAGTAAGGGAAAATCTCACAAAACATGTGTATATATATATATATATATAGTTAATTCAGTAGTGTGTTATTATTATTAGTTGGAGTCATAGGTAGCAAACCTACGCCCTTGTGTGTGTGTGTGTGTGTATATATATGGAAATATAATTAATATTTTCGTGTTTAATTACAAAAAAAAAACATTTTAATGGTTAGTGATTGTTGCAGACATTTACACTATTTTTGAGAACTATTAAGTTCTCCTTCAACGTGTCATAGCCGATAACTGCCCCTTTGAAGCCTTTGAATGGTGTTAAAAATACTTGCAAAACAAGTATTGCAGCCATACATTGGAGGGAACTTCTGAGGTGGTCAGTGATTGATGGCACGGTCGGTCGGAGGGGATTGTGATCACACCTATAGATCTTTTGTTCTAGGCTATCGGTCAAATATCTCTCCACTTGGAAGCAAAAACATGCAAGGGATTTCAGCATCTCGACGCACATACTAAGCTGTTTATAAAGTAGACACTGTTTGTTTTTTCATTTTGTAATCTTTCCCGTGTTTACCGTGTACTGTACAATGTATATTCATTTTTTAATGAATTACTGTAAATAAACTACACATTCCGTTGATTTACCAGAAATGACTTTTCTGTTTTTTTGTGTGTGCTAAACTAAACTTCAGGGTCAAAGTAATAGCGATTTTATTTGAAAAGTATTATATATTTACAATGCTGATAAGTTCAAGCTTAGATTCATATATAAACTGCTTCAAAGTCTTTCCGTGACCGCTGAAATCCGACAGACGCAGGGCTCAAGGGAGGTGTGTCTGTGTGTGTGTGTGTGCGCGCGCGTGTGTATGTGTGTGTGTGCGGGTTAGTGTGCCTGTCCTATTTCAGCGGATTTTTCCGCTACCGCAGATCAGTTTATCAACTTGTAATATATACATTTTAGGAATATATTAACATGTGCAGACATTTAAGGGTGCGCTGCCCTCTCTTGCCCCTGCGTAGAGCCTACACACACACACACACACACACACACATCTATCTATCTATCTATCTATCTATCTATTATATAAATACACTTTTGGAATCTGCATCTACATTTTCTGTTACAAGTATAGAATTATGTTCAGCTGAGACTCATGATCAATGGTGTTAGGGTACTTATGTAGTGATAATTAGTTTCAGCCAGATCATTAAAACTAACAATGGACTATGACACTCTTGAGAGGGGATATGAAGGTGTTATTCATTTATTTATTCTCTACAAGGGTGCGAACAACAGTACAGACCAAACTATAACTCTCTCTTACTACTATAAAAATTCTAGATATAAACAAACAAAATACAGCTTTTTTTCCTCAGAGGTAAACGGAAAAGTGAAGTTGTTCAGCTGTTCACTGTCACTGCAGCTTCTTCAAAGTCTTCCCACTCCGTGACCACTGAAATCCGACACGACACCACGTTAGGCTACGTCTTGACTCATTTGTATACCGACGGTGATTGGATGTTTCCCGAGGGCTCAGGGGAGTGTGTGTGTCTGTGTGTGTGTGTGTGTGTCTATGTGTGTGTGTCTGTGTGTGTGTGTCTATGTGTGTGCGTCCGCGCGGGTACTTGTTCTACTGTTATAAAAACTCTAAATATAAACAAACAAAATACAGCTTTTTTTTCAGAGGTAAACAGAAAAGTGAAGATGTTCAGTGTCACTATGCAGATGTTACACTCAGTGGAGTTACCGAAATCATTGGTTTAGTCCTCATTGAGCTTTTGTTCCTCTTATGTGAGCATAAACAGTGAAACATTCCACAGGTTTATAATACACCGCGGCCAAGTGAACCACGTTCCCGTCGAACGAAACGAGGCATAATCGTGGTGTTTGCTTCGCTTATGACACACCATAGTTTATTACCTGCTGTGGTAGATCTGAATATTTATTCAAACACAATAATAAAGCTTTATATCCTCAGGAGGGCTCAGTACATTGTTTTAGCGATAGTTTCACGGAAGCGAGTTCAGAACTAATCTAACCAAACCAAAAAAAAAATAGCTGGATAGTTTTGTTCTTCAGAAAAGATATCTGAAGTCACAGAGAGATCCTGCTCTGTAGAAGCTGCCTCAGTCTATTTGTGCAATTACTCCATCCCGCCCTTATCAATGATAGTATAGTAATGATGTCGCTGTTGATTATCTGTTCTTGTGCTTTTGAAAAATAAATATTTTTTCTAAGAACATGTAATAGGATGGTGTTTATTGCATATATGTATGTTTTTTTGTAATAGGCAAGTATATCAAAATAATTTAACTGTTTAATAGACATGGGTGTTTTTTTACAGATTCACTGTAAAACATGAAAATAATAATAACCTATTTGTGAGGTAGAATTAACCCAACATTCCAGTTAAAATGAACCAACAAACCCCAAACATATGGGTAGAACATTTGAACCATTTATGTGGTAGAATTAACCCAGCATTATAGTTAAATATGACCTAGCATTTGGATTGAATATTTAACCCATCTTGCTGGGTTAAATTAACCCAGCATTTAGTTAGTCCAATATTTACCCAGCAGCTGGGTTAAAAACAACCCAGATTGTTTTTAACCCAGCATTTTTTAGGGTATATATATATATATATATATATATATATATATATATATATATATATATATATACTGTATATATATTATATATATATATATATACACACACACAGACATGCGTGTCATTTTAATTCAAATGAACATTTTAATCTGTGCATGGGCGTCAACTCGCACGTTCTGTAATGTTCCATTGTCTTTTAGAGCCCATTACTAAAGCAGGTTACTAAAACCTGGCTTACTACCTATAAAAAATATTTCAATTTAACTCATGGGTCTCAATCACAGATGACACGACAAATTATATACTCTGAAACGTTCATTTGAACATTTAAAATGTTAATACAAAAATACAAAAACATGAATACTAATGTTATCATTGTGTAAATTATTAACATTAGGTTAGGTCCTGCCCTTAATTAATTCATATTATAATTACTTTTACATAGTATAGTTACTGGACTGACATGACCAAAACTAGCTATTTCATTTAGCCTTTCTAAAATCAACCCATATATCATTTATAATCAGAAAACATAAAACATATTATGATCTGTTCAACAGCCCATCTGTTTTAATTTAGTTTGTATTTTTTATTATTCATAAGACAACCTTTCAGTTTTGTAAATATTTTAGTTATAGTGTGTTAAGTCTTACTTTAGGTTAAACGTTTTTGAGAATTTGACCATCCAGCTTAGATAAATGTTATGTCATTGATAAAATCTGGATTAAGGATATTTTATTATATATATATATATATATATATATATATATATATATATATATATATATATATATATATATATATATTTTTTTTTTTTTTTTTTTTTTTTAGTTTCCCCCTGAGGGATTGCCACCTTATTGTGGTCTGGGGGTTTGCGTGCCTCAACACAATTCAGCAAATACAATACTGTTACTATACAGTAAGGCCAGGTAAAAACAGTGCTCGAACATGATGCCCCCTCCCCCCACCCCGTGTTGTCTGGTCTAGAACGGCGCTGCCTCTGACCGTCTTTTGTCTTGTAAATGAGTATTCTCACTCACCTTCCAATCCCCCCAGCGCACACACTCTGTTTGTACTGTAAACTGTACTGTAACTGTGTTTGCTAGGGCACTTGGTTATACACAGTACTTTAATGTATGGAACACTTACTTAACTTACTGGTTTGGTTTAAATATCGCTTATTACCTTATTCAGCAAAATAAATTCATTATTAACGTATTGAAGTATTTTAGTTAAGGACAAAAACTGTGCTTGTGTTTAGAACTGCTGAACAGCCGAAAACACACACACACCCATCCCCCCGCCAAAAACACACACGCACACACAGAGCAATTAACACCATGTCATACTCAGGAGTGGAAGGTGAGAAACCTCAATGGAGAATACCAAGTTTGTCGTTGCTCTTTTGGAGTTCTTAAAACCCAAAACATTTATTTATACTGAGAAAAAATTATTATGGGTCACAATCACAAACACAAATACATATAATCAAGTGTTTAACTGGTTTCATTTGTTTCTATGATCAATAATTATTATTATTATTTTCAGCCCAACTCTTTGACTATTTAAAACAAAGTTGTGTCCCATTTTTTGCCCACTGAAGTTGTTGGTTCAACTAAACAATTTTTAAATACCCAAACAATCCCCCAAAATTAAAACACGCAAAACATGACTTTAACAATTCAATTTATTCTTCCAAAACTAGTCAAAGTTAAAACAGTAATTTATATAAAACAGATGAATACATGTTGTCTTTTTGCTTAAAGTTCATTAAACAACCCGGATACACCAGCTGCTTATAAGTCTCTATCTATAGTCCTTTTACATTAAAATAAAAAAATTTCAAATATCAAAACTATTACATATTTGTTATTAATAATGTTATTACTTAACAGTTTAAGTCTTTGTTTCCCCCAAAGTACTGTATCAGACATTTTGCAGTTCTATGTTCAGAATATACAGTAGACCTGATCAAACATCATTCTAAAGCTGTCGGACTGTGACGTCATCGCTACCGCAGATCAGTTCATCAACTTGTAATATATACATTTTAGGAATATATTAACATGTGCAGACATTTAAGGGTGCGCTGCCCTCTCTTGCCCCTGCGTAGAGCCCACACACACACACACACACACACATCTATCTATCTATCTATTATATAAATACACATTTGGAATCTGCATCTACATTTTCTGTTACAAGTATAGAATTAGGTTCAGCTGAGACTCATGATCAATGGTGTTAGGGTACTTATGTAGTGATAATTAGTTTCAGCCAGATCATTAAAACTAACAATGGACTATGACACTCTTGAGAGGGGATATGAAGGTGTTATTCATTTATTTATTCTCTACAAGAGTGCGAACAACAGTACAGACCAAACTATAACTCTCTCTTACTACTATAAAAATTCTAGATATAAACAAACAAAATACAGCTTTTTTTCCTCAGAGGTAAACGGAAAAGTGAAGTTGTTCAGCTGTTCACTGTCACTGCAGCTTCTTCAAAGTCTTCCCACTCCGTGACCACTGAAATCCGACACGACACCACGTTAGGCTACGTCTTGACTCATTTGTATACCGACGGTGATTGGATGTTTCCCGAGAGCTCAGGGGAGTGTGTGTGTCTGTGTGTGTGTGTGTGTCTATGTGTGTGTGTCTGTGTGTGTGTGTCTATGTGTGTGCGTCCGCGCGGGTACTTGTTCTACTGTTATAAAAACTCTAAATATAAACAAACAAAATACAGCTTTTTTTTCAGAGGTAAACGGAAAAGTGAAGATGTTCAGTGTCACTATGCAGATGTTACACTCAGTGGAGTTACCGAAATCATTGGTTTAGTCCTCATTGAGCTTTTGTTCCTCTTATGTGAGCATAAACAGTGAAACATTCCACAGGTTTATAATACACCGCGGCCAAGTGAACCACGTTCCCGTCGAACGAAACGAGGCATAATCGTGGTGTTTGCTTCGCTTATGACACACCATAGTTTATTACCTGCTGTGGTAGATCTGAATATTTATTCAAACACAATAATAAAGCTTTATATCCTCAGGAGGGCTCAGTACATTGTTTTAGCGATAGTTTCACGGAAGCGAGTTCAGAACTAATCTAACCAAACCAAAAAAAAAATAGCTGGATAGTTTTGTTCTTCAGAAAAGATATCTGAAGTCACAGAGAGATCCTGCTCTGTAGAAGCTGCCTCAGTCTATTTGTGCAATTACTCCATCCCGCCCTTATCAATGATAGTATAGTAATGATGTCGCTGTTGATTATCTGTTCTTGTGCTTTTGAAAAATAAATATTTTTTCTAAGAACATGTAATAGGATGGTGTTTATTGCATATATGTATGTTTTTTTGTAATAGGCAAGTATATCAAAATAATTTAACTGTTTAATAGACATGGGTGTTTTTTTTACAGATTCACTGTAAAACATGAAAATAATAATAACCTATTTGTGAGGTAGAATTAACCCAACATTCCAGTTAAAATGAACCAACAAACCCCAAACATATGGGTAGAACATTTGAACCATTTATGTGGTAGAATTATTAAATTATTAACATTAGGTTAGGTCCTGCCCTAATATCCTGATTAAGGATATTTTATTATATATATATATATATATATATATATATATATATATATATATATATATATATATTTTTTTTTTTTTTTAGTTTCCCCCTGAGGGATTGCCACCTTATTGTGGTCTGGGGGTTTGCGTGCCTCAACACAATTCAGCAAATACTATCTTATAATATATTTACTCGAAATGCGTGTTATATCGTTAAGTTTTAATTGTCTTGCAGCACACCGCTTTTAGCCAGCATTAGCATTGTAAGAGCCATATCGTACTTGTTATGAATTTGTTGTTGTGTTTATTTTATTTTATTGTATTTTATTTTATTTTGTTGTTATTTCATTTATTCTACCTTGTTCGATTCATTAGTAAAGCATTAAGCATTAAGTTTGTTACATAAGCCATAAGCTTATTTCTAAGTTATGCATCCATTTTGACAATCGTGAGTTGGTCTGTGATGTCATTCCACTATTACATGCATTTGTATGACTGTCATATGAAAGAGAGTTCAGTTTAGATGCGGAAGGCTACGGAAACACAAGCTTTTGACCGTAAGCTACCGTGAGCTCCCGGTAAGCTAAAAATATAAGATACAACAACTAGGTTGTTGTAACCGTAAGCTCCCGTATGTAGAGATATACAACAAGAGTGTTGTTATATACGTAAGCTAAGACTGTAATTTATAAGATACAGCAAATAGGTTGTTGTAAAAGTCAGAGATTTGCAAGATGCAGCAACTGGTGTCTGTAATCACAGTGGATTTACTCAAGACGATTGTATGAAGTGTTGATTCTTTGATGCTGACAAAATAAACTACAAGAGACAAAGAGATCGGACTTCTGTCGTGTGAGTGAAACTTTAAACCACAGCTACGTGTCAAAACTGGTGAAATAATATGACCGCATCTACAAGCATCGCTTCTTCACACCGATTATTTCCGTTTTTAGACACCATGTCGGTTGTGTGTCTGCCTTTGAGTGCAGGTGAGGATACATTGGAGCTGCACTCGGTGGATTTGGAGCTGGCGGATGTGGAGAAGCTGATCCACGACTTACAGGTGAAGCTGGCCCGGCTACAGCAGCGGAAAGCCACGCTGGAATCGTCGCGGACCGACGCTCACATTAGACACTGTTGCTCCCATCAGATTAAAAAAAGTCAAAGATAAAACACTTGCACCGTGGTACAACAGTCATACTCGCGCCCTAAAGAGAGCAACTCGTAACCTCGAGCGAAAATGGAGGAAAACTAAATTAGAAAGTTTTAGAATTGCGTACAAAGACAGTATGTGCAGCTATAGACAGGCTCTAAAAACTGCTAGGACCGAGCATCTTAGCCAAAACATCCCAGGTTCTTATTTAGTACAGTGGCTCGCCTAACAAAACCTAAGATGCCCGCAGAGAGTATCCCATCACAGTTTAGAAGTGAAGACTTTATGGACTTCTTTAATGAAAAAAATCAACAGTATCAGGAAGAAAATAATGGAGGTTCAACCTCTAATAGTATCTCACGATCCAGTTCAGCCTATAGCTTCACATTTAGATTTTCAGTGCTTTACAAGTATAGGACAGGAAGAGCTGTATAAACTTATCACCTCGGCTAAATCAACAACGTGCCTGTTAGACCCAATACCAACCAGATTTTTAAAAGAAGTGATGCTTACGGTTGGAGAGCCACTTCTAAACATTATTAATTCTTCATTATATCTAGGTCACGTCCCTAAACATTTTAAGTTAGCAGTTATTAAGCCGCTTCTTAAAAAATCTAATTTGGAGGCGAATGAAATAACAAATTACAGACCGATTTCAAACCTTCCGTTCATATCAAAAATATTAGAAAAAGTAGTATCAGCTCAAATATGCACATTCTTGCAGGATAACAACATCGTTGATGAATTTCAGTCAGGTTTCAGGCCCCGTCATAGCACAGAAACTGCACTAGTTAAGATTGCAAACGACTTGTTTTTAGCTTCAAACCAAGGCTGCATCTCAATACTAGTCCTACTTGATCTTAGTGCTGCATTCGACACTGTAGATCATAATATTCTCATAGATCGCTTACAAAATCACTTAGGTATTCAGGGACAGGCATTAAAATGGTTTAGATCATACCTGTCTGATCGATACCATTTTGTAGATCTGAATGGAGATCCGTCTGGTGTCATGCGAGTGAAATATGGGGTACCACAAGGGTCAGTTTTAGGACCTCTGCTGTTCTCAATATACATGCTTCCCTTGGGTAACATCATTAGAAGACGGGATTAGTTTCCATTGTTATGCTGATGATACCCAGTTATATATCTCAACAAAACCAGTTGAAATACCTAAGTTGTCCAGATTAACTGAGTATGTCCAGGACATAAAAGATTGGATGACCAATAACTTTCTTTTATTAAATTCAAGTAAGACAGAGATATTACTCATCGGCCCAAAAACCAGCACACAACAGGTTTCACAATTCAGCCTGCGTTTAGAAGGATGTACTGTTACTACCAGCTCAACAGTAAAAGACCTGGGCATAATATTAGACAGTAACTTGTCTTTTGAAAATCACATTTCAAATATTACAAAAACAGCCTTTTTCCATCTTAGAAATATTGCCAAACTTAGGAGCATTTTATCCGTATCTGATACAGAAAAGCTAGTTCATGCATGACCTCCAGACTGGACTATTGTAATGCGTTACTAGGTGGTTGTCCTGCATCCTCAATAAACAAGCTTCATTAGTCCAAAATGCAGCCGCCAGGGTTCTCACTAGATCCAGAAAATCAGAATCAGAAAGAGTTTTATTGCCAAGTACGCTTGCATGTACAAGGAATTTGTTTTAGTGACGGAGCTTCCAGAACAAAAAATACAAATGACAAGACAAAAACAGCATGACGCAAAAAAAATATATATATATTTTTAAATAGTTGACATCAAATGGAGTATGATGTGAGATACTTTTAAATAAGTTACATAAATATCTGAAATCTGTGGTATTATACAATATATTGCACAGTGGTATTGTACAGAATATTGCACATATACAACCCCTGGCAAAATTATGGAATCACCCCTCTCAGAATATGTTCATTCAAATGTTTAATTGTGTAGAAAAAAAAACAAGCACATACATGCCACAAAACTATTTTCACTCAACAATCCAAACGGCTGGCTGTATAAAACACTTAAAAAAAAAACAAAGAAAGATAACTATAGTCAATGACAACTGTTTTGACAACTCAAATAGAGGAAAAAAATATGGAATCACACAAATCTGAGGAAAAAAATATAAAAATAAAATAAAAATTGTGGAGGGATGTACACACTCACAAGAATGAACGAGGTAAACTCCTGCGGCGAATAGAAAGGCTTGCAGTTGATGAAATATGCCTCTAGATCAGGACAGCACATCTTCTTCAATGGTGTCACATTTGTACACCAACTTTCGTTGATGTAAAAGCATGTCCCGCCGCCTCGCGATTTCCCCGTTGATTCTGTGTCGTGATCCGCTTTGAACAGCTGGAAGCCCGGCAGGTGTAACGTGTTGTCCGGGATGGCTTCATTCAGCCAGGTTTCCGTGAAACACAGTGCAGCAGAGTTTAAAAAGTCCTTATTTTTCCTGGAGAGCAGGAAAAGTTCGTCCATATGTTCGTCCAAATATGATCATATAACCCCAATATTATCATCCCTGCACTGGCTACCTGTTCAGTTTAGAACTAATTACAAAATAGTATTACTTACATACAAGGCTTTAAATGTTTTAGCTCCAACATACCTAACCAGTCTTCTGATACGCTACAATCCACCACGCGCCTTAAGATCACAAAACTCCGGACTTCTGGTAGTTCCCAGAATTTCAAAATCTACAAAAGGGGGTAGGGAGTTTTCATATTTAGCTCCAAAGATTTGGAATAGCCTTCCAGACAGTGTTCGGGGAGCAGACACGGTTTCCCAGTTCAAAAGTAGACTCAAGGCGCATCTTTTTAATCTGGCATACACATAACTCATCCCATAACCGCATACTCCAGTACACCTATCCTGAATGGCAACTACTCTAATTCCCCCCCATCTTTTCTGTATTTTTCTACCCATCCCGAGGCATCGGGAGATTGTGCCAGCTTCAGTAGACAAAGGCCAACCCTGCGAGGTTACTGAGGCTTCCAGAGAAGGACCAGCTCCAGCTGGATACAGCTTTATGATGGTTGGAGCTACACATGCTGCTCCTGTGCTTCCAGTGATCCAGACCTCATCTGCCCTCTGCACCTACTACTTGTCCCTATGCTGAACTGGTCTTCATGTTAATTTAAAGAACCTCTGTCATATTGAACTTTCACCTGCACAACACACATGATGTTAGATCATTTCTATCTGTTATCAGCCAAATGAGGAGGGGTTCCTGGTGAGTCCTAATGCCCCCTCAGGGAGTTTTTCCTTGCCACCGTCACCCTTGGCTTGCTCATCAGAGACATTTCATTCATCATTCATTCATCTCATTAGACACATTTTTCTTACACATACACACTTCCAATTATTTTCTTTCATTTCTTTTGTAAATTTTCTTTCATTTTTGTGAAGCTGCTTTGAGACAATGACCATTGTTAAAAGCGCTATATAAATAAAATTGAATTGAATTGAACAAGGAGTTTAGCTCTTAGCACTAGCTTTTAGCGTTAGATCTTAGCTTGAGGCTATGAAATGGCTGCTGTTACCTAGCTCTAGCCTTTCTTCCTCTTTTATTAAAAATACATAATTAGTGGCCGCAGCGCACCCGCTGGCCGGGGGCCTGTAACCAGGCAACTGCCTATTACACACCCTCCCCCCTCGGAAAAAGGAGTGACTTCGCCAAAAAAGGGTTTTATGTTGGCCACATAAATTTTGGTAGGCCCCTTCCATTTTGGAGCTAGCTTGGCCATGTGAGAATCCTCTGCCCGAGACTGAGGAAGAGCACGAATCCAGACAAGGTCGCCTTCATGGTATGTGACTGCCCATCGTCTGAGGTTGTAGTACTTTGCCTGCCATTCCTGGGCACGGGCCACATTGCTCCGGACAGCCTGGAACAGAGCTTCCTGCCGCTCCACTGTGGAATAGACTGGATGGTCAGGTGAGATGGTTTGATGCAGCATTCTTTCCAATGGTCCCTTTAGTTTGTGTCCCAGCACTATCTCTGCTGGGGTGTGATCAGTGCTTTCCTGCCAGGCCGTGTTGATAGCAAACCGGAATTCTGGAAGCCATTGGTGCCACTGTTTGTGGTTGTCTTTAACAAATACTGCATTCATGAATTTTAATGTCTGGTTAGTCCGTTCTGAAATGTTGGTTTGGGGATAGTAAGCGGTGGTGTGCTTCTTGTAAGCTGGTGTGCCCCACCATGTGAAAACCTCTCTCGTTAAAATGTTGGCTATGTTGTGAGCCTTTGCGGTCCTTAACGGAAACATCTCGACCCACTTGCTGCAGTAATCCATGACCACGAGAATATGTTCGTTGACCCGGGACGAACGTGGGAAAGGACCCATGAGGTCTACCCCAACATAAAACCAGGATGCAGTCCCACTACGGGTGTCCTTTGTAGTAGACCGCCTAGCTTACTTATATGGGGTTTGTACTTCTGACAGGTGGAGCAGTTTTTACAATGTTCCCAGACATCCCGGCGTATCTCAGGCCCGTGGGCGACCTCCAGCAGCCTCCGCAGGGTCTTCATCCGCCCCAGATGACCACTGAGAGGGTTGTCGTGGGCGTACTGCAGATATTGAGGCCGGAGTGCAGTTGGGATGACCATCTGAAGGATACTACATCCATCTTGCTTAGGGATCTGACAATACAGGAAATGGTTTATTATGCAATAGTGTATTTTCTTCACATCAGGATCTAACTTTGCCTCTCTCCACAGTGTGTGAAGTGCCTCATCCTCCTTCTAAGCCTTCTCCAACTCCCCCCAATCACATGGCAGACCCCACTGCAGATCGTTGCCTCTGTACACGGCCAGAGGGGCGTTCGTTCGTGGTTTCTCCCTCCCAGCGTCGTGAAAAGGAATCAGTAACGATGTTGCAGTGCCCCTTTCAGTATTGGACTACAAATTCAAACACTTGTAGTCTAAGCACCCATCGTGTAAGGCGTGAGGAGGGGTTTGGATGATTAAGTGAAAGCTTTTCCCTCCAGGTACTGACGCCATTTCTCCACTGCCCACACTACTGCCAGACATTCCTTTTCTGATGCCGAATACCTGGTTTCAGCTTCGTGCAACAGCCGGGAGGCGTAGGCGATCACGTGTTCCCCATCTTCGTGATCCTGGGTGAGTACTGCCCCTAGGCCGATGTTCCTGGCGATGTTAAAACTGGAGTGTTTTGCAGAGCTGTTCTTATGTCTTCGAAGGCTGACTGACATTCGGGGCTCTACACCCACTTGGAGCAGCACGCCCTGAGAAGTGGGCTATGAACCAATGGTACCAGCCAGCCAGCCCTATGAAGCGTTGAAGCTCCTTCAGGTTGAGGAGAATCGGATAAGTTTGAATCGCCGCCATTTTGACTTCTTCTGTTTTTATACCTTCCACTGATATCACGTGTCCCAGAAAGGAGAGACAACTGACAGAAGTTGCACTTTTTTAGATTGAGTGTGAGACCAGCAGCTTCGAGGAGTGTGAATATTCAATTCAATTCAATTCAATTCAATTTTATTTGTATAGCACTTTTAACAATTGACATTGTCTCAAAACAGCTTTTTTGTCTCAAAGCAGTTCCTGATTCCATCTCCTCATTGTTGTCCCGTGTCGTCGTGGTGCCATGTGCACTCCACGCCTTGCCAGTTTGGGTTTTCGACACAGCCATCTTGCCATCAGTCTCCTTGCCATCAGCATAAAGTAAAACATACCTTTTATTGTTGCTCCTCAGCTAGTTTCCCATATGCCTTGCTCCTCCGTGCCTACATTGAATCCAACGTGAAAATAAACTCTCTCATTTTACTTACTATCGTGTGGAGTCTGTCTACATTACACACTGTAAAAAAATTTCTTAATTTTAACAGTAAAATGCTGTATAAATGCCATAGAATAAAATAATCAACACACTTTTGAAAACAATTACCGTTCTGTCGCACTTTATTGCAGTTGGTAAAAAAAAAATACAGTAATTAACTGCAAATTGCAAAGGATTTTGGGATCTTCAGTGATGTGGAGACTCCATGCTGCCAGGATCTGTTCATCCATCATAATCGTGGAAATTTTGTGAAATCTATGAATGTTCTAAAATCAAATGACTTGTTTCATGCTTGCAACACTGGCACTTTAAAAAACCGACCAGAGAAGAAAAACTGTCTTTAAAAGTCAGTTAAGATATGTTGAGCCAGTTCCTATTTTTCTTGGACTTTCTTTCAAAGTCAGTTGGTCATGCAACAGTCATGTTGCTATAAACAACTAATGAAATCCTCATCTAGGCCAAAAGACATCTTGGAAGACATATGGGATGGGAGCAACATTGCATCAAGTGCAATTTTTCAGTAAGATGACACATTGGCTTTGTACCAGGATGCATTTGAAGTGGTAAATCCACTAGGATCTGGAAGGAAAAAACATAAAGTGCTGGCTCATAACAGATCAAGTGTGAATCAAATGCAGCTGGTAATGCTTTGTTGAGAACAAGATTATAAATATTTTGGATCAGAGACAGCCTTTGGGTCACCGACTTGAAGGACTTAGAAGTAGCTGGCATACCTTTTCCAGATGGACACACATACCGAGCCACATTGTGTGCTCTTGCCGGAGATAATCTTGGCTCACACAATATAGGGGCTTTAATGAAAACTGTAAGTATGAAAAGTGCAAGTACTTTTGCTGAATTTGTGGGCCTCTGAGTGGCACAGTAGGTTAAAGCGCTCACCCTATCATCCGGAGATTGCAGGGTCGAACACCGGGTGATGCTCAATTGGACACGACTAGATTGGGGAGAAAATCGGGGGAAAAGAATTGGGCAGGACTAAAATTTTATTATTATTTTTTAATGCTGTTAAAAATACAAGTTGTCCAAATAATTATTTACCACTAAAATACAGTAAACAGTACAAAATCACAGCAATAAACTGTATATCAAAACACAGCAATTTACTGTAGTCTATTTCTACAGTACAAATACTGTAATAAAACAGCATTTTACTGGCAAAACTGCTGCCAGTAATTTACTGTAATTTTACATGAAATCTTTTACAGTGCATATGCAGGATAATGTTGTATTGAGAGTGAGTTCTGAGCTGTAAAAAAGATGGAAATAAACCATTATTATTACAACATAAATCTTTAAATTAGACAGTTCAAAGCTGTAAAAAACATGGTTATGATCCGTATTTGTTACAATGTAAAACCTGAAATTTGACGGGAATAAACTCTTTTTATAACAACATAAACATGTTAATTAGACAGTTATAAACCATAAACAACAATTAAAATCTGTAAAATATACAGTATAATGATAGTGCAATCCCATACAACCAAAAACATTGCTACCTTATTTTTTACGGTAAACTTCTGGCAACCACAGCTGCCATTTTTTTTACTGTAAAAATTTACGGTTTATTAATTTTTTTACAGTTCAATAGCTGTGATACCATATTTTTTACGGTAGAATTCTGGTAACCACAGCTGCCGTTTTTTTTTTTTTTTTTTACGCAAAATTTACAATTAATTTTTTCAGTGTATTTCATGGGAAAATTTTGAATCTACTGTCACTTTGTTGTATTAGAATCAATGGGAAAGAGAGAACAGAAAAAAATTGTTTGTGCCTTGTCTACGCTAAGTTGTACTTCTTTCATTGTCACTCAAATACACTTCCTGTTCGGTAATCGCAGAGTGAATCACGGATAAGAAATTGAATAAGTAGTCCCAGATATTCAGTTTAGCTTTTCTAATTAATATCTATTGGTGCAGGTGTTTGTTTACTTTGAGCAAGTAGCGCATTAGTAGCTTATTTTAAAGTAGATTATTAAATCTGGCACATAACTGTTCATAACATCACTTTTACTCAACATTTAGATTTTACTTACGGTACAGGTTAAACTTCAGGCAGATATCTAAGGATTGCAAAAAGTTAATTAACTCCTGTTGTGATGTCGGGCTCACACTATAAAGAAACTTGTTTGTGATTGTGACATCTGGTTTCCCTGTGTTCGTTCAGTGTGTCAGACCCGTTACACTGTCACACAGAAATATTTCAGAGAATGGATTTAGGTCCTTGAAATGTATGATATAATGTAAGAAATGTAAGATATAATTTAAACAGCAGGTTGTGACCTGTAAGAGCCATATCGTATTGTTATGAATTTGTTTTGTTTATTTTACTTTATTTGTTCATTAGTTAAGCACTAAGCATTTAAAAATTCAAATTCAAATTCAAATTTTATTTGTCACATACACAGTCATACACAGTATAATATGCAGTGAAATGCTTATACGACCGACAGTGACCTTAAAAAGAAAATAAAAGCTTGTACGTAAAATAAATAATCAATAAAAAGGAAATACTAAAGAAATAATTTTAACTAGTAAAATTAACTGTACAATAAGGGCATAATAAAATATTGCAAAATATAGAAATATAGGGTAGATAGAGTATATATGTATATAGAATTAAAGTGTCATTGGTTGTGCAAATATGCATGAAAGGTGACATGTGCAATTGTCCAGATGTATAAATAGTTTTTATAAATTTAGTTTATTATTTAAGCATTCACTGTTATGTTTGTTAGTTAAGTATCCATGTTTGACAATCGTAGGTTGGTCTGTGACATCACTCCACTGTTACACGTATTTGTATGACCATTGCTTGGAAAAAAGGTCAGTTTTAATATGCGGAATTGAGGAGACACATGTTTTTGACCGTGAGCTAACCGTGAGCAATTTGATACTGTACATCAACCTGTTGTTGTAATGTATCTGAAGATTGTGACCTACTGATGCAGCCACTGGATTGTTGTAACCACAGTGGATTTACTCAAGGCAACTCTACGAAGTGCTGAATCTTTGATGCTGGAAAAATAAAACGAAAGACAAAGAACTCAACGGACTTCCGTGTTGTGAGTAAATAATCAAACTAAAGATATGCATCAAAACATGTGTAATATGACTGCATGAACATGACCAATGAACAGATACAACCTCATTTATTTATTGTGTAGACCTTTATTCATTTTCACATCGTGGAACTTTCCAGTCCCTTTCCTAATTAACCTTTATAAAAAATACTCAGTTATAACAAAACACATAAATAAGTTTTACAAGTTTAATTATTTTTAACTAACTAAATTATTAAAAATTCCAGAGGAATTCATTTTCAATAACACTTAAAATTGAGCCCCTGGCCATTTTCACTGATGGACTTCAATCTGTTTATGTAGCTTGTGGTGAAAAAGTTATAACACCTCTGTGGTAAGTTACACGGATGAGACATGAAAACCTTGTCACCTCTTCCTGTAAAAAGCCCCACAGTTAATGGTACATGTGAGAGTACGAAACAAGCCATGAGCTTAAAGTGAGCTGGTCCACATGACCTGACTACCTAAAGTTGGAGTGCTGTCTCAGCATTGCTGTCCCCAAACTTATACAGCTTGTATAACAAATCACTCGTATATCAAAGTAAATTTCCCCATAAGAAATAATTGAAACTTTGATGACTCTGGTTGTAGACTCTCCTTATATCCTCTTCATCCCAGAAGTGATTAATAGACACCTTACAGTAATTGTGGCCACAATGAAAAGTAAATGGATCCTTTAGAAGGTCCAGACACACTGGACAGCTGATCTGATCATGAGCTACTGAGATACTGGCTTCAGCCATTTTCCTGCACTCACACACACTCACACACACACATACTTACTAAAAATGCAAACTTAAACTAAGTTTCGCTTTTTTGGAAAAGAGCTTTCTGGTTCTGTCTGTCTATAAAGTGCAGAGACAGGTGTGGATTTAAAGAGTCATACACTTCAGGAATTAAACAATACTTGTCAAGAATTTGTGTAAATAGCCTTCTCTATGATTTATGATAATATTATCATTAATTTAAATAGAACCTGTTTAAATACATTTGGTTCATGAATACATATTGCATGTTTAAATGTGTTTTTAGTCAGAATATTAAACCAGATGTGTGAAAAGTATATATCACATTTGCTCCTTAAAGAGCACAGCAGTATATATCATACTTCAGTACTTCAAAGAGAGATCTAACATTATATTCAAATCCCCTTTCCCTAAACAGTTCAGGCCATTCAACAGTGTGATATAGTAACAAATTTGAAAATATTTAATTACTACAATTTTGTAAAATGTACAATTTTAAAGTTTTGAAGATGAATTAATGAATTTCTTGGTATGTCTGCTGGTCTTCGATAAGCTTACTGATGGCAAGAGAGACACAGTCAAACATCAAATCATGTCTGTCAGAGAGGTCTCTATTGATTAACAGCAAAATACAGAGGTTTTATAAAAAGAATTTACTTTACATGAACATGCATTGAAGCAATGTTTTGTAGAAAGTTACATAAAGCTGGAACAGACATCTTGCATTATTGTATTAACAACTAGGGGGCAGTAAAATGGTATAAATCTGACCATGTGACTAAGGAGGTCATCATGACTATGAATCCATGCAATAAAGCTTAAAGTTTTAATTTACCTTTTCAAAAAGCACAGGGTTATATTTACTTCTGTAAATTTTGATAAAACAACTTAATAACCGACAGCAAAATTTGCCTTTATTTACTCATTAATCAGATTCAGAGCCGACTGATTAGCAAACAACAATCCACTGCTTTCCATCTACGTTCCTGCATAGAGAGTTAATATTTAACTAATTTCTCAACACACAGTTATCCTGACAGGTTAGTTCGTGCCGGGTTTATTTACAGATGGTACTCATCCGAAATAATGTTTTTACTGCTGCGTCACCCAGCAATGGCATTTGGGTTTGTGCATTTGCTGGCTTTTTATCGGTGCTCAACCGCACACAAATTTTTCCGAACCAGCAGAAGTAGACTAATGAATATGAATGCATTAGGGAAAAACAGCAAGGAGACTGACTCTGACCATTTTAATAATTCATTGAGAAATTAGCTGTAGTGATGAAGGTGATCATGTCATGTTGTCATTTCCACAGCAGTGGATTCACCAATAATAATGTTTCATACAAATTACATACAGTAATCTGAAATTTGTTTTCCATTAGTTTATATAAAAGCAGACATTTCGCTTTCTGTAAGTATATATTTTTCACATCTGTGAGGCGAGTATACACAGAGTTTGGGTTCATTTTACAGAATATCTGTATCCCTGTTTGCTTAGTAAAATTAGTGTATTATAAAAGCTATGTAGCTTATGTAGTTTTATTCTATAGTTTTTGCACATTAATCTGACAATAACTGTGGCACACCCACTTTACTGATGCACATCCAGAGTCTGTTTTCTGGCTATGCTAGTGTTACACATGTTATAATCTAAAGGCTCACTGTTTAACTTTACTTTGCTTAAATTTTATGTAAATAAGAAATTCCTACATTTAATATAAATTCTGAAATTGTACTGTAATTTTAGTACTGTGATTATGAATTTGTTTAATTAGAATGGTTTACTTATTTATCTGTTGGAAAACTGTTGTGCCGTTATGATCATAGCATTCATATAAATATATTCCACTATATCTTTAAATTGCTCACGTTAGATAAAACATGTCCTATTCTAGTTTTATCCTTGCTCTCTATTAATGCTTCATTGCTTATTAGGCAGTTGCATGACAGAAAATGTGCTGTCAAAAATAAAGTTCCTGTTATTTAATCTTTATGGTAATATGGACTTAACTGATTTGTGTACTCTGTAAATGTAATAAGTTGACTTTACGTAGAAAAAGTGAGGAAACCGATTGCCTTAAAATTTCCAAGTAAAGTAGAGTATTAATGTTTAGTTGGCATAACTTAACACAGTTTGTAGGGACAACTTGTTAATCAAGTATACTTAAGTACTGTTGATGTAAAATCATTATTTGAGTTATCTTTCTATTAGTGTTCACATTACTAGGAAAATATTAGCAAACCGATTGCCTTAAAAAAACAAGTAAGCATTACTCTGATAACTTAAGTGCATCAATTGTTTATTACGTATTGTGGCGTGGGTGGGGCGGCAGCTGATGACCATCATGTCTTGCGGGGGGGGGGGGGGGGGGGTTCTCTATGTGTTCACCCTGTTGGGGGAAGGTGTTTGGATTAATGGCTTCGGCCCTGCTTGGGTGTGTTGTGTGTGCTCATGCCATTCATCTCAGTGAATGTGCTGCTCATGCCATACAGTGCTGAGACCTAATAAAATAGAAACAAGTGAGCTTAATTGCTGCCCAATGCAAGGGCTGGGAGAAGTTTATTCACCACACAGTCACTGTATAGCATGGAAAACACATCCAATTCAGCCTTAGCATGAACCGGTGTACATTCAACAGGTCACACACACATACCTTAACACACCTGTTGTGGAATAATACTCATAGTCAGGCTTTGCTTACAGAAGATTACGACCTTTATTATCATGTAATAACGGCCGGAGCTGAACCATGGACACAACTGAAGTCTCTCGTCGTTTCTTCCATTAAATATGCAGTGCCCATTGTACTTCCCTCCCACATCTGTTTCCCATTTGGGGACCTCTTTAGCTCACAATATAGGTGCCCCAATGTAAAGCTCGGGTTTCCTATGCAAGCACACACAAAGAAGCCTATGTCTCTGCTTCGCACACAAATCCCCGATTATATACAGATATGGTACCTTCTACCCCCCAAAAGTAAGTAACATCAAATGAAATAAAAAAAAAAATTACTCAATAACATGACATGAACATGTACTTAATACAGTGATTTTCTAGGATTACATCAATTGGATAAATTATATAACCTACAATGGAACAGACATAACACAATACAATTTTTAAGAATGGATATAATTTTAAACAGCCTTGTCGTAATATAATAGTCTTCAACCCAGATGCTTTGCGCATCGTAGAGAGTTTGTTGGAGCCCACAAGGGAGGTTGCCAGTACATCATTATGGGCTCGTGCCATGGAAGATACACATCAACATATGAATCAGTAAAGTCTCTTATTAGTTATATATGGATGAGTTAGGGATATCCTTGATGCCTGTGTCCAAAAATTCATCCTTGTCTGTTGTTGCTAGGAAATGCTGTTAATTTTAGAAAACCTTTGTTTAAATATAAATCACATTCATAAATTTCATTAGACACAGTAAATCTCCCATTAGCTGCTTCAATTAAATTTCTGCATCTAGAATAAAAGAGAACGGTGTTTAGTGGCATTACATAGTCATAATTTGTTTAAGGCTTGCTTCCTTCTCGTGCATTTTTACTGTGGAGGAAATTAAAATTAGTTGTCGCTGCTGCTGTTTTATCTGTAAAAGCAATATAGTGTTAGTTAAACAGAAATGCATTCATACAATGTAGAGGATATGAATCGTTGTCACACATAATCTGTACAGTTGTTTGTCCTGTTAATTGTGTCAGGGGAAAACTGGTCGAAGTCAGTCCGTCAGTCAGTCTTGGTTGTATCAGAAGTGGATGCTGCTCTCAAGCAGATTCTCATACTTAATTTGGTGCAGCTGCGCAATTTGGTATTGTGGTGGAAATTCTGAAACCAATATAAAGACAAGTAATCCATACACTGGGTAAGAGCAAAGTAACAAAGGTTTTATTTTAAACTTCTGCAGAAGGACCAGTCTCATACAGCAAACAGTTGCAGCATAGAGAAAGGTGATCTCTTTCTCTAGCTGACCTATTTTATACACAAACATCTCTGTTAACATAATCAACGCCCCGTACATGAAGTTCCTACATTCAAACTCATGACTCTTTATCTGACCCAGACCAGATGTCCATACCTTATCATTTATTCAGGGACAACTACAATCAGGTTGTTTCTATTCTGTTCTCAGCCTTGTGTCTCTAAGATTCGACAAACAAGTTCAAACTTCTAAATTAATCAGAATTAATACATAATTAAAATATGATTTTTCCATTACAATTTCCCCCTTTTGTCATTCTATGACAACCTAAATATTTTAATTCTACAATTCAAAACAATACTAATAAGCTATGCATTAGGTAAATTTCATCAGATATTGTCTCTCCAACCTGGGTTTTTAACAACATCACCACTAGCACTCTAATGCACACAGAGGACACTACAGCTGTCTTTATGGGGATAGACCCCTGACACAAAAGCATAAAAAAAAATTGCAACCTACTTAAATATACATGCTTGACATTTCTCTAAAGATTTACATTATGTCTTCTTCCATATTGTCACGAGTCACGGTCTGCCGGCCGTCTTTTTCCCACGCTGTCACTCCCCCACGCGCTCATGTTTGTGTCTAGCCGTCACGTGCGCTCTCACGCCCCCGTTTCCGCCCCGTCTGCTCAGCTGTTTCTCATTCCATGACTGATTACTCCAGCGATTTACATTTACATTACATTTAGGCATTTGGCAGACGCTCTTATCCAGAGCGACTTACATTTTTATCTCATTACACATCTGAGCAGTTGAGGGTTAAGGGCCTTGCTCAAGGGCCCAACAGTGGCAACTTGGTGGTTGTGGGGTTTGAACCTGGGATCTTCCGAACTGTAGTCCAATGCCTTAACCACTGAGCTACCCCTGACCCCTGATTTAAGCATGCGCGGCGCGCTGCTTAGATCGCTGGATTATTGTGTTTGTTATACCTCGATTCTCTCGCGTTTTCTTTTCTCTAGCTTTCACGTTACGACCTCGCTTTGTTTTTTCTCGTTTCTGATTTTCTGCCTGCCGATTTGGATTGTTCGCCTGCCCTTTTGATTTCCCGGTTTTTGACCTTACGCTTCCTCTTTTTGACTACGGCTCTCGTCTCGTGTTTTTGCTTTGGACGCTTCGCTGACGGACTCACGGCACTCGACCCTTGCTCACGCCCCCGACCACGCCCCCACATCTCTATATAGTCAGTATCCGCACTTGGATTCATGTCGTTCTGCCCGCGTTCGTGACACATATCATGATCTAAACATTCAAAATGATAGTCACCGGAATTTTGAACTCTGTCAGAAGGCAGGTCGTCCCAGTCCGTTTTCCGTTTTATGTTGTCAGTCTGTCTTAACATTTAATAATTTACTGTGTTCAGAACTAGTCCCTGTATACATCTGCAAATACAGGGTGTTATACAGAGGCCTAACAAGATTATAATCCCAATTGGTAAAACACTATAAACCAGCCAATAACCCCAGCCTCCCCATAATTGCGTTAACCACGAGATCCAAGACTCTACTTGGGGAGGTGGTTGCAAAGCCTTCTTCATTATGACGTTGCTGATATTCTGATGATCGTCAGGAATATAAAAACAACAAGAGGTGTTTAGAACTTTACACACTCCACCTCTCTCGGCCAGTAAAAATCCATTCTATTTTGAATCGTGATCTCTCTAACCTGCTTAAGTTCATCATTTACTAAATGAAAGGCATTTACGGTGTCATTTTTTAGTATTAGTAACATGTATGCTAAACCATTTACCTTGTTTAGGGCTACAGCTGTTCCTCCGCCGAGGAAGAGTGACCAGCCTACATTTGCTCCTGGGCTAGTCCATGGGTTTCCTAAAGTGTAACCATGAAATTTAATAGGGACATCTCTTTTTCTTCTATTCTCTGACATCCGTGGCCCCCACGGATTTTCTGTGTGTACTGACACACTAGGAGTTACATATGCAGAATAACATGAGCCTGTCCAATTGAAATTTCTTAACAGGCAATGGGGAGCAATAGCTCCCTGGGGCATCAAAACATAGGTTATTGGAATAATTACACTCAGGGACTGCTGGGTTTGGCCTCCCTGTTTGTTTGTAGTATTCAGATATCTGTAAGATGGCCATGGTGGTTATCGGTATAATACAAGACGTGTTGTCTGCATTTGCTTCTGCTGCTGTGACATTATTTAGGGGCAGTGCTACCCAGCCCGAGGACATGACATGACAACAAGAGGTTGTGTATGTCTGTTATATTATCAGCAATGTCTAATGATAGGGCACGTTCCCAATTTCCCTGCACATCTATTGAGATTAGTGTTATGCCTTTTTATCATGCTGTCTCTTCTCTTTATTCTAGTTAAATGCATGTGGCTTGAGTTTGTTAAATAGACTTTACCATCGCCGTTTCTCTCCGAATTCTCAATAAGTAGGCACATCAGGGTAACCATAACTATTATTATTTCTAAAGTTACCCAAATTGCTTTGGGGTGTTTTCTCATTTGTAACCAAGGGTCCAGTCCAGCTAATTCAATGTCTGTAGTGTGAATAATCTCAGTCACTAATATACTCCGTCCTCTAAGTATGTATCAAGTCTTCTATCCTGTCAGTAGTTACAACACTTACTTTTAACTCTAATTACTTTTATATGTCACCAATGTTACTCAGTGCTACTGCTACTTTGACACCTTACAATTTCTTCATGTGTTGTCCTCAAATGTAGTGTACTTATTGTTGTGATGAATTTGAGTGTAGAGTTGTGGTTCTGCGTTGTTTCTGTCCACTCTAGTTGGTTCTTCTGACCCATGCACTTTGCGTGCAGGTGAGGGTCTGTCGGGGTTTACAGGAGAGGTTACTAGCACGTCACTGTTCACCCTTGGTGACCTCGGTGTTGATTTCTCTTAGGTTCTGGAACATGTTTGGGGTAGCTGGCGTTTACCCTCATCTCTGTTTCCACTACCTTGACTTCTTTTTGGTGGTGTTAGGAGCACTGTCAGTGGGCCTGTATTAAAAATAAATCCTCAAAGAGTTTTGCACAATAACATAACATTTCATCTTCACAATGTCCTTTTACTTTTTGTGTGCTCTGGCTTCATCTTAATTCCTTTATCTACAGTACAGTATGTTATTAGAAACACAAATGCACATACTATCGCTTATTCCCCCTTTTGACACATGGTCCTTACACGTGTGTCAACTTAGCATAGAAAGAAATAGCTTTGTAGGTAGACATGGCTTGTGATTGGGGTCGTACCAAACACCTTATGTCAAAACACATCCCGCTCTTCTCCAGACTGTTTCCTCTCCTGGAGTGACTGTAGCTCTGAAGCTCTTCAAGGTTAGCTGTGGGGGTGAGAGCATTAGACACACACATGTTATGGTTATAGGAAAGGGGAAGTTTGGCCACGGCCTTCACTGCTGCATCTGCTTTTCTGAAATAGAATAAAATTTGTTAGTTTGAGCATCACATTTACACTATTTAAATTTCATGTGCTATAACTATGACAAACTCCTGTTAGCACCTATTTCTCTATCACAAAATATTGTTCCATCCACGTTCATTTTATATCCGGATTCTGTAGCGGCGCTTACTGTGGATCAATCCTAGTGGACCAAAGTTGTTTAACAGTGAAAGAAAGGAGTTAGAGGGTTAGAACTATACATCTTTCCACATTGATATTTATAATTTAGTATTGTACTTTAACCACTCTGTTGTAAATAAGTGTGATTCTTCTCTGTATAAAAGATACTGAAACTTCATGAACTAGAAATGTCAAATTACTGTAGCCCACTATACATCTTTATTCTATACCTGCCTTCTCAGCTTCTGGTACTGGACATAAACACATAGGTGATGCTGCTGCTACAGGATCTGATTTGGCTGAGAAGTGAGATAAAGATCTCATTGTTTTTCTCTCTTTCTCTGTGTTTTTTTTTTTCTTTTTTTTTTTGCTGTTACCCATGATTTTTACTTGTCAATTTACACGTGCCACTAACTCACAGTGAGCTCTCACAGTCCCCTTGACTGCTACCGGTGCAGCAGTTTGCACTCTGCCGTAAAGTCCTCTTGACTTTACCGGTGCACTTTACTCTCTACCTTAATTTACCTCAACAGTCCCCTTGACTGTTTTTCCCTTATCCCGTAAAGTCCTATTGACTTTTACGTGTGCACCTTGCAACCCTGCACTCTGACATGCTTTTACCTCCGGAGGTCCTCACACCGAGCACGTCTGCTGCGGGGCCAAGTTTTTCGGAAACGAGGCGAAACCAGTACCCTATCTCTCTCTCTTTTGTGCGCCTTTGCACTTTTTTGGGTACTTTTCACGAATCCCAGACTCATGTGATAGATCCAAGTTTAAATCTATCCCAGCCACTGTGAGAAAGTGCACTTAATACTCAATTACAACTTACTTTAACTTTAACAATTACAACTTACTTTAACAATTACAACTTAAAGACTTACAACTTAAAAAATTTCCTTACCACACTATTTTAGTTCTTTTAACTCTGGTGTTGAGGTGACATGGTGAATCCCCGGTCCTCTCACGCTCGATTGCCAATTAAGCGTTTGAGATGAAGTGAAAAGCCTTCAAGGCGTCAGCACTTACGCCTCCCCGGGATTCTCCAATGCCTTCCTCAAACACGGAGAACTGCCGACTACGCCAAGTTGTGGTGGAAATTCTGAAACCAATATAAAGACAAGTAATCCATACACTGGGTAAGAGCAAAGTAACAAAGGTTTTATTTTAAACTTCTGCAGAAGGACCAGTCTCATACAGCAAACAGTTGCAGCATAGAGAAAGGTGATCTCTTTCTCTAGCTGACCTATTTTATACACAAACATCTCTGTTAACATAATCAACATGAACATGAAGTTCCTACATTCAAACTCATGACTCTTTATCTGACCCAGACCAGATGTCCATACCTTATCATTTATTCAGGGACAACTACAATCAGGTTGTTTCTATTCTGTTCTCGGCCTTGTGTCTCTAAGCTTCGACAAACAAGTTCAAACTTCTAACCTCTACGTTACACACTTACTACAAGGATCAGAATTAATACATAATTAAAATATGATTTTTCCATTACAGTATCCAACTTGTGCCAATAGTTGGTTATTTCTCAATAAAGATTTAATTTCTTTGCACTTTTCTGATGTTAGGTTCTTCTTTCTTTCTTCCTTCGTTTTCGGTACTCATATTTTTGGTGACTCTCGTGTAATGGTTCAAGTGATACCACATGGTTTTGTCTTTCACTTGAATCACTGTTGGAGTGGCTGCCATACTTCATGGGGTCCCTCCCTCCTGGGCTTGTGCCACTTCCTCCTGAACACTCGCAGATAGACCTGGTCTCCTGGAGTGATGGGACACGGAACGTCTTTTCCTTCATCGTCTCCTTGCTCTTTTCCTGCACATAAGTTGCTTCATATATGGCAGTTAGTTTCTTCATAAAAGATTTTTTAAATTGTTTAAGCGGTGGGCCTTTATATGGCTTCTACAGAATTGTACAGGCATGGGTCCACCTGTAAGCATTTCATGCGGGGTTAGGTGTGTATTTGTGTTAGTTTGCATGCTTGTTAGCTCATCTCAAAATTACCTTTTCTTTCGAAAATTTTAGAAAAAGTGGTCCTACGTAGGTCAACTTCAGAGTTTTTTGAGTGAAAACAACTTACATGAGAAATTTCAGTCTGGTTTTAAAGCCCATCACAGTACTGAATCTGCACTTTTAAGAGTTATGAATAATGTAATGCTGACTACTGATTCTGGGCAGTCTGTGGCTTTAGTCCTGTTAGACCTTAGTTCAGCATTTGACTTGGTAGATCACAGTATTCTGTTATCACGTCTGGAGACATGTGTGGGCCTCCGAGGTACGGTGCTACAATGGTTCCGTTCATATTTAACTAATAGGAGCTACTCTGTATGCCTTGACTCCAATTTCTCTTCTGATATACTTTTAAGTTCTGGTGTCCCTCAGGGCTCTATTCTTGGTCCGATACTGTTTAACCTCTATATGCTCCCTTTGGGGACTATTTTATCTAGATATGGCGTATCTTATCATCTGTACGCTGACGACACACAAATATATTTGCCTTTAAAACGTGACAATAGGTTTGCCTTAAAGCCTATATTAGATTGCTTGGACGAATTAAAACTCTGGCTTGCTAGTAATTTCTTAAGTATTAATGAAAACAAGACTGAAATTATTTTGTTTGGCTCAAATGATCATAGCATTCATGACCTCGATTTTGATACGTTGCTACCTTACAGTACCAATTGTGTTTGGAATCTGGGGGTTTTAATTGATAACAGCCTTAAATTTAACAAGCAGATATGTGCTGTGGTGAAGTCTTGTTTTTACCATCTTCGTCTTTTAGCAAAGGTTAAGCCTTTTCTGTCTGTTAAGAATTTTGAAATTGTCATGCATGCTTTCGTAACGTCACGACTAGATTATTGTTTGTATATTGGTACAATTGTACCATTGTATATTGTACAATTCTTTGTATATTGGTGCCCCCCAGAAATGTGTTGCACGATTGCAGTTGGTTCAGAATGCTGCAGCCCGGCTCCTTAAAGGGAGGCGTAAGTGTGAGCATATTACACCAGTTTTGATTTCACTACATTGGTTACCGGTCAAATATAGAATTGAGTTTAAAGTTTTGTTATTTGTTTTTAAGTCCCTACGGAATCAGGCTCCACGGTATCTAGCCGATTTACTACATCTTTCCACATAGTTGAGATTACTCAGATCAAGTAATTCTGACATTCTTTATGTTCCTAGAACTAGACTAAAAAATAGAGGTGATCGTGCTTTTGCGGTAAGTGGTCCTAGGTTATGAAATAGCCTTCCGATTTATATCAGGTCTGCTCAAACCCTGTCAGTTTTGAAATCTGCTTTGAAAACATACCTTTTCTCTAAGGCATTCAATACTCCTTAACTTAAATTTCACTTTTATTATTTACAAAAATTACTATCTAAATGCTTTTATTTGTGTATTGTCTTTACTGCTTTTGTAAAGCACTTTGGTCGACACTAGTTGTTTTTAAATGTGCTATATAAATAAACTTGTATTGTATTGTATTGGTGCAGAGGGTAAAGCACCAGTTAAAACCCAGTTAAGCGTTGTACTACTACAAATATTATTAACCTTGGCTTTGAGATTGCCATTTATACTTTCTACATGTACCTTCCCCTGGGACTGTGGACATACAGTACCCAAATCTTAGCTTTGTTCCCAACCGTTGCAGCACCTGCCTTATCTAAATGAATACTGATCCATTGTCGGAACTGATCTCTGATGTAATTTCAAATCTAGATATCACTTCCCTTGCGATTTGATAACTGTTCCTGCCCCTTCATCTGCAAATGTTATTGATTCTACTCATCTACTAAATCTGTCAGTTATTACAAGCATGTACCTTTCGCCCAGAACACTACTTTATCCTGCCCACATAGTTCACCACTAAGTGCTTAAATGGTCATTCTGGTACCGGTATATAGCCTATAGGTGTCGCTGTTTCCTTCCTGACATTATGCTTAGTACAGATCTCACATGAAGCTAGGAACTCTTCAACCATAGCATGCAGATATAAAGACCAATACCCATGTTGCTTGATTTCTCTCACAACCTGTCCTCTTGCACAATGGCCAAGTCCATGAGCATTTAAAACCCAAAATGTTCAACAATGCTGTGGGTGCTACAGTATGATCAGACCTTCATGTGAACTCCAAATACCCTGTGCGTCCTTCTGCGCTCAGTCACATCGAGTGCTCGTATGGATCTGTTTGATGTCGAATACAAATGATATCCTCTAACTGCGGCTGCAGTTCTATAAGGACTATTGGCACCCGCATTGCCAGTTGACACTTTGATGCTCGCTTTGCTTCTAATTCTGCTATGTTGTTACCCTTAGCGACATAGTCATTTCCCCTTTTATGGGCCTGACATTTAATGATAGCCAATCGTCTTGGTAGCATCATAGCAGACATTAGTTTACTTGTTTGTTCAGCATGTTGAATGGGAGTTCTGTCACTCCTTTTAAACCCTCTTTGCTTCCATACGGCTCCAAACAGATGACATACACCATGCGAATAGGCTGAATCTGTAAAAATATTTGCCACTAGCTCTTTTGATAATTGGCAGGTGGCTGTTAGCACTTTTCAGCTCAGATTATTGGGTAAAACAGGGTTACAAACAATTCTGGGATAAGACGGTTTAAAGTCTTCTCCGTTCTTCATTTTTATTCGATACCTAGTGTGATTTCCTACATGGTCTCTAAACTAGACCCATCTACAAAGTAAGTGATTTCTGCATCAGATATCGGTTTAGACTTAATCAGGCCGTAATCTAGTAAATGCCAATGAATTCGCCACAAAATCATGAGACACTCCTTTATAGGCTTAAGGGATTAATTTAGCTGGGTTAACTGTGTCACATCGCTTTATAGTAATGTCGGGATATGTGAGCAGTGAAGAATATGCTAGGAGGCGAGCTTGAGTTAGAACAAATTTCCCTTGTTTTATCAATTTATACAACCTATAGGTAACCTGTAGTCAACGTAGATGCTTTTCTATATGCATAAAATACAGCTGCAAAACCCTGTTGGTAGCATGGTGGATACCCTTGAGTTATATTATCCAGCTTAGTGCTGTAATAGCAAAAACTAGCCCCTAGCTTATCACTGCAAGTTTCCTGCATCAATATAGCTGAGGCAGTTTCATCAGCTTTGTTCGCCACATACAGATATAGTAGAACGGTTTGGTATAATCTACTTTAATAACTTAAAGTAGGTGGAGTCTGCATTTCTTTTTGATGGATTCAAATGTTAACAGTATATCTGTTTTGACTGCATTTACATTTACATTTTAGGCATTTGGCAGATGCTCTTATCCAGTGCGACTTACATTTTTATCTCATTACACATCTGAGCAGTTGAGGGTTAAGGGCCTTGCACAAGGGCCCAACAGTGGCAACTTCGTGGTTGCCTGGGATCTTCCGAACCGAAGTCCAATGCCTTAACCACTGAGCTACCCCTGGCCCTGCATACATCTAAATCTAGTCAGCCTGAAACCTGTTAACCCTAGAAAGGTCATCATTGTTTATCTGGTTGTGACAATGGTGCCTTACTTATGCCTTCTAATTAGGTAGGCACTACGACTATCATCTCATGTGAAATTAGTCACCTTAAACATTCAACTTGAGGCTCGCTGTATTGTAGTTTAGCTTTGGACACTTTATGACGTCCCTGCTAGCTTACGGTGTACCTTAATGGAATCATTATGGCATGTTTCTAATGATGATAGACATATTAAACAGTCACCCATATGCTGACAAAGACTATTTTCTATCCTTAAACCCCCTAAATCAGCTTCCAAGTCTGATTGCATATATGCAGTGAATGTTTGAACCTCCGTGGCATTTTTGGTACCTATATTGTCAACCAGCACTTGTAAATGCAAAAAAATACAGTAGTTACTCTTTTCTGCCATTGGAACACTGAAGAAGGCTGAACAAAGATCAATTACAATGAAATATCTGGCTTTGGGAAGGACATTAGTTAGCAGTGTGTGTGGATTTGGAATTTCTGCTGGATACTTTCCTGTTATACTATTAACTGCATGCAAATCATGCACATGACGCCATTTATTTGTACCTGGCTTGTTCACCAGAAAAAATAGGAGTATTGCAACAACTTGTCTCTTCTAGCATAGATGCTCTTACAAGGCCTTCAATAGTGTTCTTTATGCCAGCTTTTGCCTCAGGTCTTACTCTGGGCAGTTTTACATCTGGTTTAAGTTGTACTTGACGTGGGCTGGCTGATTTAAGTAGGCCTACATCTGTATCATGTCTAGACCATAATTCAGGTGGGACATGACTGCCCATTTCCCTATATCGCTAGTTTCCTACAGTCTTAACTATCTCAGATGCTGATGCCAATTGTGTTTGTGACTTGTGGCTAACTACAACTTCTTAAGGAGTACCAATCAAATTATTACCACACAAGATTTTGATATAGTTTTTATCTGCAGAATGAAAATCAACTGGTTTATGGTTGAGTCCCACTGGACTTATTCAGCTTTCCTCATTATTGGTCCTAAGTCCTATGACCTGCAATTTTATCCTACAGTACATACAATGTCACCTGAAGAACAGAATCAGTTACATTGAACCACCTCCTTACAAAATCACACTCATCTACACTGATAGCTGCTCTTTGCCGGCCTATGAAGATATACTGAGTAACTAATTCAATCAACTTTGTGCACTTTTGTTTCTTCCTGCCATGTCTGTCCTAAGTCAGTATCTTTGGTTGGGTCATACATCACTGTACAGTGAAAGTCTGGACAGGGTAATTGTGCTTCAGGAATCTATGATCAACATACACACCTTCTGGAGAACATCATATTTGCAGTCCTAATTTACCTAATGATTCTCTTCCTAGTAAATTAACTTGTGTATGACTTGAGACTAATACAGGGATGGTCACACTTTTATTGTTAGTTTGTAGATGGACTGGAGCGGTCATAGGAACTAACTGCTTTTTTCCCGAGAATCCTGCTGTTTTGGCAAATTTTCCAGACATGAGGCGATGAACATAAGCATGACTTAAATTTAAGCATGTATAAACAGCTCCTGTATCAACTAACATGGATGTACCTTTACCATCTACCTCAGTGTGTAACATGAGTTCTTGTTCTGCACTAGTTGTCAAAATAGGTGATTGATTCTCTGGGCCCCCCCAACACCCCTGTTTTGGACCCCCTCTTCATGGGTTCTATGGGCCTTGATCTCAAGGAGGATGTTGCCCCCCCTCCCATCGCATCCCTCGGGGCTGGGGCCATGGCTGTGTGGCAGATTGATCGGTTCTGTCCAGCACAAGCGTTTTTTTGTTGCTGGTTTGCTCTCCTGGCTTTTGAGTATAATCATTGATGACAGGAGTAGGCATCTGGTGGGAGTTTGGGGGTAGTGCTGCTGCTGATGTCATCACTGTGACTGTGGCTGGCTGGATCCTTGGTGAAGGACTGCTTGGGGCCCTCTCTGTTTCTTTGGTAATCAGAGTAGCTTGGGCCTTTTTCCCTGGTACGCTCTGTAAGTTTTTCAAGCTGTAACTGCCTCCAGGTCACCCTTTAATGTCCTTGGGTCAACTCTAGGTGGATACTCGGCATGCAAGGCCTGCCACACGAGAGGGCGGTAAGCCTCAAAGACAGTTCATCCATGTGTTATGTATTTACAGCCTCACTCGAGTCAGAAGCACGTTTTTTCCTCTCCCCAAAATCTTCACCAATAGAGTTTTCATATCAATCACCGATAAAAGCTTGCCTGAGGTCTCCTCTTCTAAGACCATTTCCCTGCACCCTCGTTGAATGTTAGGGAGGTGGTTGACAAGTCCCTCGAGATCTTGAGTTGCCCATGGTACATACAGTATTATCCCAGTGCACCTTTAATTAAAATTGGGAATTGTGGAGCTAGGATCCTAAGTCTTCCAGTGTTCCCAACTGCCCATATTAAATAACAAATCCTCTTCAGATCTATGTCCAGTCTTTAATGGTGTATCTATCTGACTTTTTACTTGTCCTGGTGTTTTAGTGCTCCTGTCTAACCTCTCTCCACATATCTGCACCGCCTAATAAACCATCTAATTGTGTGCTTTCCTCTCTACTGCTTCTCCCATCCTTTCTTAACTTCACACATGGCTCTCTGTCGTCTCCATCTAAACCTATATAACCTTCCATTTGCATTTATTCAATATCCAACATTCCCTTGAACATCCGGAACGGACCTTCTGCCTGCACACATGGGGGGAGGTGTAACTAGCTTCCCCTCTGTTTTTCTGTGCCTCACTGTCTCACTTTCTTAACTTTTTCATCACTTGCTTTTTCTTTCTTACCAACTCTACTCATTCTTTCTTAAACAAGGCTAGGACCTCTCTTTCCTGCTGTCTTTTCAACTCCTCTGGACACGCTTTTTCTCTCTTGCTGCCGTTTTATAATTATATTAAGGTTCCATCTCCTCACAATGGCACATCAAATGTCCCCTCCTTTGGCCATTTTGTAATCATATCTTTATTCCTCTTTTGCTACTTATTGGAGATCTTAGTTATGAGATCTTCACAAAAAGAATGCTTCCGCACTAAAGTCTCCACCGGAGAGGCTGCCATTATCCTTATAGGCTATATCACCACAACTTAGTATTTATATTTTATTTTATGTCTATGCACTTACTTAATGGCTAAATTTACTTACAACAATATACAATATTTTATAATCACAGAAGTATCCACCTCCACTTAACAAGGCTCAACAATGATAATCACATCTTAATATACAATATTTCACTATTTGCCTATTAACACTTGCTAAAAAGCACAGTATTTTTTATACACAGTGAAGACTTTCATCAATAAGCGAGTAATGCCACAGTATTAATACGGGGTGCATACACATTCACCACTCCACACTATTTATTTATTTATTTATTTATTTATAGGCTTACGCATTCAGACTTTATCCCTCTTTCCTAGAAAATTGGACTTATTCTGTTCATACTTGTTCCTCCTGCTAAAAGGGCTCATTCATCCACTCACATGTGTCCCTTTAGTTTGAGAACCACTGCACTAACCCAAACAACTTTCCCGAACAGGGTGAATGCACAGCAACCCCCCCCCCCCCCTGCAAAGCATGACGGTCGTCAGCCTCCGCCCCGCCCACGCCACAGAATAAAACACTGAGAATACATATCTACTGTCAGGAACAATTGAAATCTAACCCAAATCATCACTATTTTTACACATTTTAATCTAACATGTAACTTAAAACCGTAACGAAGCTTCAGATGTTAAAAACTTCCTGCTGCTTCTTTTAACATCAAAAAATTAGCACCAATTCACCTGTTCACGAGCTGAGCAGGCACAAATTCTACTACGCATGCTCTCTTGCTTCTTCTCTCACCCCCCCCCCCCCCCATTTTTTTCTTCTTCATTATTCTTGGGTGCGCTGCTGCCTCTCACTGGTATAATAAAGTCATTGCTTTTTGTTGCTACTTATGTGCTGCAAGTAAGCACCACTAAAACTATTAAGTAAATTGGTTTACTCACCCTGCAATTAAGTGTAACTCAACAAAACCTTGCAAGAAGTATAGTTTAAATTTTTTGTGTAAAGTTTACTATTTATATGCGAGTCAGCAAAGCTATTGGAATTTACAGTGTACTGCCTTTTACAACATCATCTGTTTCAATGCTGATTTTATGCGGTGCAGGTGTACAGGCTAAATGTGTAGTTAATGTCAATTGTAGGTAATTGCGGATGCTGAAATGACATACACTATTACACTATTTAAAATTCCTAATACGTTTCTTATATATTTTTTGTAAAGTCTTAACAGGGACAAAACAGTGAAAGACATGACAATGTCTCTGTGAGGGTTGCCCACTAGAGGGCAGTGTTTTTAGTTTGTAGTTTTTGTTTCTAGACCCAGTTTCCCAGAAGCCTCCTCAGTCAGGTGATGTGGATGCTCACCTGAAGTGAGGAGGCTCATTAGCACTGTTATAAATACCTGTTTGTTCTGGGAAACTGGGTCGAGCATTAAAATGATATAATTTCTGTTATGTGGGTTTTGTTTTGTTCTGTTCTAGTTTGGTTGGATTACAGTTGGCCTTTGGTTTCAGGAGCACTAAGTTAAGTTTGTTTATACTGAAATGTCTTTGTGTCTCCTAGCAGGATTAGCCTCTAGGAGAATTAGCCCTTTGTGTTTACCCTTTTGTGTAAGTAACCCCCATTGCCTGTTTAGTTTTTAGTCTGTTTAAATACTAATGAGGGTGATACTAACATGTTTAGATCTTAGCCTGTCTAGTCTCCGTTTATGTCTAGTTTCATCGTCTGATTAGCTCTTAGTCTGTTTAGGTACTAACATCTTTAGCCACTAACCTTTAGAGTTCTTAGTCTGTTTCATACCTAGTCTGCTGTGCACCTTGTCTGTTCATTCCCTTGTGTCTCAGGCTACTGGCCTGTTTTGCCATTAGTCTGATTAGCTATGAGCTAGCTTAGCAGCTAATGTGTAGCACAGCCAGTAGACCTAGCCAAGCCTGTCTTGTGGTTGTTTATCCCTTGCATGTATAGTCCCTTGTGTTTAGTCCTCTAGGCTGTTTAGTATGTCTAGTCTCGTCCAGTTTGTATCCCCATGTCTGTACTGTATTAGATCGTGTAATCCCGTGTTTGTGTTTTGAGTTTTGTTTGTTAGCATGCTCCATGTTTTTAGCCAACTTCCTTAGTTCATGTTTTGTTCATGTTTGCTTTTTGTTTGTTTGATTCTCATTAAAGACTTTTTGTTTCACTGCATCCCCTCTGCATTTATGCCTCAACACCAAGCCCACAGTCCAACAACATAGCAGAACGTGACAGTCTCGGTTTAAATGGTCTTGAAATTAGGCTGATAGTGTTAACTATGCGAATGTCCTGATTTGTGAATATGCCAACTTGTCTTATTTAAAACGTACAAGTGTGTCGACATCATCAGAAGACATGAATGAACAATATATATTATCATTTTAAGTAAATATTATTTTATGAATATGACGTTCTTCAGGCTTTTTATAATAATCATCATATTTGCTGCTTGTGTCCAGCATTGAATAATTATTTCATCCATTATTTAACCACGGCTGGAAATAATAGCTAGAATGTGATGTGATTGTGAATTTATGACTGAAATAAACCTGTTCACGACAGCGTGCTCAGTTACTGTAATACCACTTCTCACCTTTCATGTAGGTTTGCTCGGACTTATTAATTCATTTTAAACCCCTCAAAAATGCATGTGTATACAGCTCAATACTTCAATCAGTTATTAAAGATAGCGTCTATTTAGAAAAAATGTCCCAGCGATTTTGGAGCTTCAGGAAATCTCACAGTGCTCTGCACATAACACCGGACTAACTCATGTCGGAAATAATTTATAAACCTTTTCTAAACGTGGGCTATTGTTTAATTTTTTTTTACTTATAATATTTGTTAATTTATTTTAAATGAGGTTTGGGCTCAGGACTGCAATTCGGTATCGTGATTCTCCTCTTTAATTTACTACATAGCTCAGCGCTATTCCTATTACTCCTGGTAGCTCAGCGGTAGGTGATTCGCCTTCCATGCGCAGGACCCAGGTTCGATTCCCAGCCAGGGAATCGCTATCAAATATTATATTAGAACATAACTTCATAAGTTTATTATCATCAAATATGATATTACTATTATAATGAACCCTAGGCACGTGACAGCCGTCATGAGCATTAATACAAAATCTTGTATAATGTTTATTTTGTGGCACATTTGCAAATATGCAATGTGCAAATAAACATTTATATATATAATATAAATAAATATTGTTTATGATGAAAAATTAGACAAAACAAATTTTATTATAAAATAAACAATATAAAAGTGTCATGCGCACTCAGCCTAGGACCCGGAAGTAAGACGTTCGCAAACCTGAAAGCATAAAAGGAAACAAGATGGCGCCGCACATCGCTCTGTCATTGAGTTTTGCCCATGTTATTTCGGAATCGTTCCCGTTTACGCGAGTACTCACTTTCTTGGGTTTGCTTTCAGACTGAGTGTGTGTTTATAGGACGAGGGTTAGATTGTGTCTTTCCTTTACTCATTCACTTTGAGAGTCCTTAGAGCAAATCGCGTGATTATCCTGCCCACTCGTGTCCATCCGCGTTTGGGTTTACCATTCACGCTACAGGGCTAACTGCTAAGCTACGTCTTTCTGGTCGTCATCGGGTTAGTTCTGACAGAATGACAGAGCCTAGAGCAGTAAACTCAGCGGATCACGCGTGCCTGTGCGATGTGGTTGACCAGCATGCTGTGCTTATCAATAAGCTAACCGGGGAGCTCGATTCTCTGCGCCGGAGTGTCCAAGACGTCGCGGCCTTGCGCTGTGATGTTGCGGAGCTTAAGCGGGAGAACGCGAGCCTCCGGGCGGCTGTTGATGGCATGGCTAGCGGTCCGCCCGCCGCCGCAGCCCCACACCAACCCCGCCCCCCCCTTCTGATGTTTTTCTAGCACTCCTGGATAAATGGGATGGAACAGATGGGAATTGCAGTGTGTTTTTAACATCGCTGGAACTCGTGTTCGACTTTAATGCCACCAAATACTCCACCGACCGGCTACGCATTGCACTACTCGTCTCGTTGCTATCAGGGCAGGCAGCAGAGTGGGCCATGGCAGTCCTGCGCGCTGATACCGACACCGCTCACTCCTACAACGAATTCACCCGTCAGCTCAAACTAACTTTCGAGCATCCTGTGGGCGAGGTGGAGACCGACACGAAGCTCTACCATCTGCGGCAGGGAGGATTGTCCGTGAGCCGGTACACTGCGGACTTCTGCACCCTCGCCATCCAGACCTCGTGGGGAGACGCAGCCCTCCAGACATCCTACTTCGAGGGACTGGCTACCCGTATTAACGATGAGCTAGCTGGACAAAAGCTCCCAGCCACACTGGAGGGGCTGATCCAGCTGGCCCTCCGCATCGACCAGCGCCTCCTCTTCCGTCCAAAGCCAGCACCTCGAACCCTGCCGCCAGCTCCCACCTATGTCTACACTGTATCCAGACCACCACCCACCGTCAACCCCGCCTTTACCAGACATGTCGGATCTCCACCCCTTGCCGTGGTTAACACCGGAGCCGGGGAACCCATGCAGTTAGGGCGCACCTTTCCTGGACACAAAACCGGATCCTTCAATGGGGGCCGACCTGCATCCTCCTCGCCGGCAGCCGCGGGGTTCTTCTTCATGAAGAAGAAAGGGGGCGAACTTCGTCTGTGTGTCGACTATTGGGGGCTAAATAAGATTACCATCAGGAACCGTCACCCGCTGCCTCTTACCAACTCAGCCCTGGACGCCCTCTCTGGTGCCACCGTGTTCACTAAGTTGGACCTCCGGAGCGCCTACAACTTGGTGCGCATCAGAGAGAGTGATGAGTGGAAGACGGCCTTCATCACCCCCACCAGACATTACGAGAGCCTGGTCATTCCTTTTGGACTCTGCAACGCACCCTCAGCCTTCCAACAATTTATCAATGATGTCCTCAGGGACATGCTAGGCCGATGGGTTTTCATTTATCTGGACGACATCCTTATTTACTCACATACCACCGAAGAACACACCCGGCACGTTAGGGCTGTTCTTAAGAGATTGCTCGCCCACCAGCTGTACAGTAAGCTAGAAAAGTGTACTTTTCACGAGCACTCCACCACGTTCCTGGGTTTTATCATCTTGTCCCAGGGTGTGGACATGGACCCGCAGAAGCTGGAGGTTGTACGTCACTGGCCCCTACACAGGACACTAAAGCAGCTCCAACACTTTCTCAGGTTTGCAAATTTTTATCGTCGCTTTATCTGGGGCTACAGTACAGTTGCAGCACCACTCACTGCACTGACCAGGCTCTCCACCCGTTCCTTCCAACTCAACCCGACCACCAGCTCAGCCTTCCACAAATTCTGGCACCTGTTCATCATCGCACCTATTCTTCTCCATCCGGATGCCAGCCACCCGTTCGTTGTAAAGGTGGATGCGTCAGAAGTGGGCACCGGCGCTGTTCTCTCTCAATGAGGTCCAGACCAGAAGCTACACCCATGTGGCTTCTACTCCAAAAAATTCAACCCCACTCAGCAGCGATACGGAGTAGGGGACCGTGAACTGTTGGGCATAAAGTGGGCTTTGGAGGAATGGCGTCACTGGCTCCAGGGCGCCAGTGAGCCGTTCATCGTCTGGACGGACCACCAGAACCTACTCACCATCCGCAACCTCTAACAACAACTAAACCCACGACAGGCACAGTTGGCCCTGTTCTTCGAACAGTACGATTTCCATCTCTCGTACTGCCCGGGGTCAAAGAACACCAAGTCCAATGCCCTCTCCCGTCAGTATGAGCGAGAGGCGCACCGACCAGAGAACCCGCACCGGCAGGCATGCTGCCCGGACGGCTCTTTGTTCCAAACCCGCTAAGGCCCGAAGTCCTCCAGTAGGGCCTTTTCGCCCGTCGCAGGACACCAGGGAACCCGAAGAACTCTCGCCTTCGTGGGACGGGCCTTCTGGTGGCCCTCGATGAGGAGGGAGGTCACCGAGTTCGTCCGGGCATGCCCAGTGTGCGCCAGGGCGAAGGACTCCAACCAACCAACACCGGGGGAGCTTCAACCACTCCCAGTCCCCCGGCGGCCCTGGTCGCACATTGCCGTTGACTTCATCACAGGCCTGCCGGCGTCATCCTCACCATTGTAGTCCGTTTCTCCAAGGCAGTGCACCTGGTGGCCCTCACCGGACTCCCGTCAGCTAAAGACACAGCCGTGCTGATATTGGAGCACGTAGTCCGATTGCATGTGTTCCCAAAGGACATCGTCTCGGACAGAGGTCCCCAGTTCACCGCCCGGTTCTGGAAGGCCCTCTGCCGCCTGATCAATTCGTTCGATCAATTCCTTCAGATGACGCGCGCGCATCAACGCGGAAGTGTGGCATGCAAGCGGGGCAAATGGAACTGTTAAAAAACAACTTGGACTTCAAAGAAGAGCCAGCGCGGGCGAAGAGGAGGCTGGAGCTGCTGTCCGCGAATGGCCGTCGCACTCGTATTTTATAGCGTGGGGTGCAAGGCCGGGATCATTAGCAAGGATAGCTCACCAGCCGTGCCTAATTCCGTCATGTCATGTGGGCATTATAAGATTTGTACTGAAAACTTCTAACTAAAAAGTGGCAGCTGGCACGCCTAAAAATAGACGCAGGTTAATGTTTTTATAGTCTAAATAAAAATCCTCCTCTTTAGTGCCTCCTTTTACAATGCCAGACAACATTCAAATGCAAATTATTCACTCCCCCCAAGTGTGAATCAGCTGTTCTCATCTACTGAGTCCAGTATGGACATAAATGCTGTTCTCAGAGGGTCTTCTGGATTCTCAAAATGAATATTAAAATGCAATATTTGTATCAAAAACTGAAATCTAAGTAAGATGAAATATCTTAAATCAAGGTAATATATATAGATCTGGCCATTAAGAACGCACGTTTCAAGAAAAGGAATCCCGTGACTGGCCGCGGCTGCGCGCGGGAAGCTGTGAAAATGCCCTTCATTACCTGTAGTGGGCAGTCGTGTTTCAGTCCGAAGTATTGTGAAGCTGAAAATGGGTTGTCTCTCTGAGGCGCCCATTGACAGCAAGCGACAGAGCTCATAAACATGTCAAGCTCAAACTGATATGTATTTATTCTTCATTTTTTTCTCTCCTTCACTGATGGTACTTCTTTGACTGCGCTTTCTCCATTCAGAATTATTATTATTAGTAGTAGTAGTAGTAGTAGTAGTTCTCCGAATTTATTATTATTGTTTTTATTGTAACGCACCCGCGCGTGTGTGCAAAAAGACTACAAAGATGTATGATATGTTAGCCTAAAACATTAGTGAGTTAATGCGCTCTAAATATACAGGCACTGGTGTGGCTCAGTGGTTAGGTGATCCGCCCGCCATGCGGAAGACCCAGGTTCGATTCCTGCCAGTGTGCCGGTTTGTACTAAATGCATGTTTGCAATTGAGATTTTTTTTCTTAAGCTATGAAATACATTAGCACTCACCTCACAGTTGCTATAATTTAATGATCATAAGCAAAAAGTTTAGCTGCTTGGGGAATTCGCAGAATTGGGTTTTAAAACAAATTAACAAGACCGAACCTAAAATGTATTTCGCCAGCAAAACATAAACAGAAAAATAAACATAATATATTTAATGGTAACAATTAAATCAGACTTAATAGTTGGATTTGATACTTTGAGTGTAATTCACAAATTTACTGAATATATGCAGATTGTGTAAAATAACTAAACCTGTTTCCTTCCTAGACCTTTTGTACCACACTGTAATCCCTAGTGCTCAAGGTCATTAAACATATGAAGTACTGATAACTTAGATAATTACAATTAGTTCAAATTAATAGACCGTGAGTATTTTATATATATATTTTTTTAGTTTTGCCAACTTATTCGAGTTTGCAGTGCATTAAACATTTTCTAAAATTCGTTTAAAACGGGCGTGCTTAAACCCGTTTCTTGCACTTTCACTTTACGTTTATGCTTAAGTTTAATCAAATAAACACAACATACGGCAAATATATCATCTCAAAGCTTTTATTTTTTGGGTCATAAATGCAGTGTTCAGTTACATTCCTGTGTGTCCACCCTGATTTTTAACCACTGCTGGAAGGATTTTAAACAACCTATTTATGTATTTATTACATGCCTCATATGCAAGTATCTCAAACCAGAATTTTTCAATGGCAGTAATTAAATCAGATTTTGTAGTCAGTTTTGCTTCTTTTCGAATATAGTCTTTCAGAGCATGCCACACCATTTCAATGGGGTTCATGTTGGGAGACTCGGCGGGTGTCTTCACCCAGTTAATTCCCTCTTCAGCGATCACTTTTCTTGCAGCAGTGTGCTTTGGGTCATTGTCCTGGAAAAACCGGTGACGAATACCGAAGGTTTCCTTTATGTATGGGGCAGCGGTTCCTTTTATAATCTCCTCTTCGAAGAAAGACCTGTCCATTATTCCTTCAAAGATGACAATAGGTCCTGGTCCACGTCTAGAAATGGCTCCCCAAACATGAATTTTAACAGGATGTTTTGGCTTGGGTTTGAACACTTGTCTCCCTGTTTTACGAAAGGACATTGTGGCAAAGCGATCCAAAGCCACTGTCGTTTCATCAGTGAAAATGACGTCGTGAAATTTTTCCTCTTCATTGATCCATGTCTGAGATTGTTGGAGACGTATCTTTGTTTTTGTCGCGGATCATGGGACAATGCAAAGTTTTCCTACAGTATATCTCCAACCAAGTTTTTGCCTGATTCGACGAATTGATCTCTCACTGATGTCCACTCCATTTTCACGCCACAGTTGTTTTTTCACAGCGCTTGCAACCATTTCGTCGTTTTAACTAGTGATGGTTTCTATGGCTGCGACATCGGCTCTGTTAAATAATCGCATAACATTAATTTACTTTTTGACATTAACCCTCTGAGGTCCGGGGTGATTTTGGGGCCCTTGAGATGTTTGGACATGCTCTGATATTTGTGCTTTTTTCAGCTACTTATAATATATTATTGACCAACCTGTATTTTTCTTGTAATCAGTACAAACTGTTCTACAATAATACGTGACCAAAATGAATGTACGTGTTTGCATTTTTTAGGAAAAAAATATTATGCGTGGTTAGTAAGTTTTGTGAAAAAAAAAGTAGCTGAAATAAGGCCATGAAACTCATACAGACAATTTGTTCACAAGACATTGTTTCACAAGGGCTGGTGGACTAGTGTTTTTGCTTCAAAATGATGTGAAATGATCTTGTTTACTTGCTCACAGAAAACAATATAGTGATTAACACTTTTTAAGTCACTTTTTGAGTGTAAAGGGTCTATGCGAGAAGGCGTGATCTATCATTACTAATGCAGTGATTCACACCTGAGAAGACAAAGGCCTGCTTACTGATCTGCATAATGAGCCATCAGACAGGTATGTGACTGAGAGAGGAGAGTTACAAGAAAGAATCTGAGGATAAAATAAGTTTATATATTTTCAGTGTTTAGGTTATTTGAGAATATATTTGACACACAAAAAAATCTTGAGATTCATTTGCGAGTTCAGTTAAACAGTTTATTAGGAACAATCAAAGTTGACTTTTTAGCAGCATTACTGCAATCACTATAACAGAAAATATAGCTAACAATAATATATAGATATATAAACACACACACACACACATATATATATATATATATATAGGCCTATATACTGTATATTATAATATAGAAAACAACAACAGCTCTTTGTAATTACCAGAACAAATGACTTTACCAACACTGTACTACATTTTTTCTACAATACACTACAGTTTACTATGATGAATATATTGTATTATATATTTATATAATATAGTTATATTTAACTAACATCTAGGATATACTGAATGTGCACTTACTCGTGGTTCTCCAGTGAACTCGAAACTGAACGACACTCACGTGACTTTCTTGTGCACGCGCCGGTGATGCAGCCACAGTCCTAAACAAAAACAAAAATTGAAACTTGAAGAATGGACGCGCATACAATCATTCACAAACAACAGCTGGTGAACAATTTGACCATCTGAAACACGGTCAAAACAATACAAAACACGTGTATATATATATAAAATAATAAAACTTTAGACAGATCGTAATCAGATTTTATTGCGGGCTTGTAAGTAACGTGCATATTTAATATTTTAACCAATTTTACTCTCGCTGGCATTTAGTATTTTCCAAATGTACATATAAAATATAGAGCAGTGATGGTGAGAATAAAAGACTTACTGGTCAGGAATTACATCCTCCGTTGAGTCGAGACGTTGTTCTAAATAAAGCCGTTCCTCGTCTGAGTCTTGCTCTTCCTCTGATGAGAAAGTAAATTCTTCATCGCTGTCCATCTGAAGTGCTTCTTCACCCGTGTAGCGTGACATCATTCAAACGCAGAAACAGTAAGTAACTGTATGATGCAGCTTGTTGTTTTATGCCCTGGGGGTGTGTACGTGATTACCTGCCTCACCTCAGGTCATTTCCATATGAACAGCGCGCACGCAGGAGGCAGGAGCGCATTAGCTGTAATGAGCCGATACAGGAGAATCTGTACCACTCCTTACTTTCATACGGATTACATAAAAGCAGATTATTTGTTTTCACGGTGACCTGCATCATTTAAAGCCTGCATCCCTTTAAGCTTTCTATAGATATATTTCTCATGTCTGTGTGTGCAGTATTCGCGGAGTTTCAGTTCATTTTAGTGACGTGTTTCAAAAAGATTTTGGCGGAGACTGAGACGGCTGAAAGCGCACCCGGTTTATTTTATTTATTTTATTAATGCACAAAGTTTTATTTTTAACATGTGTGCATACAAAAAAAAGTAGACACTTTACAGATTCGATTAATATATAGATCTTGTCTGTACGATCAAAACTGAAAGTGTAATTTAAGTTCTTATTGGCGTCATCAGGGGAAAACACCTCAAAACGCATATATGCGTTCGCGGACCTCAGAGGGTTAAAAGCCTAACAAACACATGACAGTGTATAAGACAGAGCTACGTACTGATTCGTTTTGCGAGGGTTGCGTTTGCGTGATGTCCGTTCTTTATAATGTCTTCTGATTGTGCTCAATGTTACGTCTACACCAACAGATTTCAGATGGCGGTGTATTTCGCGACTGGAACTTCCAGCAGACTTCATTGTCCTGATGTCTTGACAATGAAGTTTACTGATCTTGGTCATTTTGAAATGCCTCTACTGTACGTGTGGATGGACTGTATTTATCCAGGCTACTGTATGTATGACATAGTGACGGGGAAAGTGCATGGGCGTCAACTCGCACGTTCTGTAATAATCCATTTTCTTTTAGAGCCCATTAATAAAGCATTCACTAGTTATCCAGCTGATATGTAGGTCAATCTGCATTTGAAAAGGATTAAGAATGAGCAAAATCAACCGGTATCACTCTAAGTAACTGAGTGCGCTGTCGCTGTGGCTCATTTAAGTGGAAATTAAATTTTAAAACTACTTACTAGTATAAAAGTATAACACAATACAAAAAAAAAAAGTATCACTGAACGTATATTGGGTCATATGTGTAAAACAAAGGAAAAACGGTAACAATGTAAACTTTAGAATCTAGAATCCAGAAGATAGGTGAGAACAGCTGATTCACAGTTTGGGAGAGTGAATAATTTGCATTTGAATGTTGTCTGGCATTGTAAAGTGACACTAGAACAACAACAATAGGATTAATAGGAATAGGAGGCACTAAAGAGGAGGATTCAACTTTTATTTAAGCGCACTCACAATAACGAAAAAACGTGTTTATGTAAATGTTTGAAAGCAAATAAGGTGCGTTGCTCTGTATTGTTTTTGGTGAACTTGAGCACGTCAGAAAATGAACGCAAACGTTTTTTTTTTTTTTTTTTAAATGGTCAGAGACAGTCTGCTTGCTGTTTTCCCGACGCATTCATAATCATTAGTTTACTTCTGCCGGTGCGCTCTCAAAACCTCACATAACATCAAACATATTACATTTAGGCTACAATATGATTATTTGTTTATTTATTTGTTTGTTTAATTCATTAATAATTATTTTAATATACATTATAAAATAAATTATTACACAGACAATTCTGGTGCCAAAAAAAAAAAAACGGTTTCATTTAACAACAAAAAGTTGTTATAAGAAAGTCGGGCTGTTTTTATAACTGGATTATAATCAGTTCTAATAACTACAACCATTGTAGTTTCCCTTTGCAATATTCAGTTTAATATATTTTTGTTTTATTTTTATTTTTAAAAAATATGAATTGTCAAAAGATTTTTCGTTAAGTGGGCTACATTGGTAAAAACAGTTGGACTATAATCCACTCCATCATTGCTAATAACTACAACAATTCCCTTTGCAATATTCAGTTTGATAATTTTTTAAATACATTTTTTATTAAAAAAATTATGAATTTTCAATACCTTTTTCGTTAAGTGGGCTACATAGGTAAAAACAGTTGGACTATAATCCACTCTAAAGGGCTCTAAAAACTACGGCAACATGAATGACAATGGAATATAGAACGTGCGAGTTGACGACCATGTATGACGCCCAAATAGAAATATTTATTCATATACAACATATATACTTTTATATTGTTTGTTTTATAATAAAATTAGTTTCGTTTAATTTTTCATCATAAACAATATATATTTGTATTATATATAAATGTTTATTTGCAAGGCGGCACGGTGGTGTAGTGGTGAGCACTGTCGCCTTGCACCTCCAGGGTCTGGGTTCGATTCCCCGGCCAGGCTCGTGTCAGAGATGAACTAACCTGAGGTGACCAGAAGACGTAGCTTTAGCGGTTAGCCCAATGTAGCGTGGATGGTAAACCCAAACGCGGAGTAACGCCGAGTAGGCAGGATAACCACGCGATTTAGTTTAAGGACTCTCACGAAAGGGGAGCGAGGGAAAAACACAAATTTAACCCGCATCCTATAAATACACACACAACGGTAAGAAGCGATAATCAAAACACAGTGAGTACTCATGGTTTGAAGAAAGCCAACGTGAACCGACATGGGCCGAACTCAATGACTGAGCGGTAAGCCACCGTTTGTTTACTCCTCTTATACTTCCTGGTAGGCGGCCGTCTTACTTCCGGGTCCTAGTGCCGGTCGCAGATTGTGTGTGCATGACAGTACCCCCCTGTCCAGGACCGACTCCCGACGGTCCTGGGGTGGAGGATACCCTACGACGGTAGTCTTGGATTAGTTCGGGGTCGAGAATGAACCGGGCCGGAATCCAAGACCGCTCCTCGGGACCGTAACCCTCCCAATCAACCAGGTACTGAGTACCTCTGCCCCGAGGGCGCGAATCGAGGATCCGGCACACGGTATAGGCGAGACCACCGTCGATGATCCGGGGAGGAGGAGCAGGGGGGGAGGGTGGAATCATGGGGGATGTGATGAAGGGCTTTAATTGTGAGATGTGGAAGACTGGGTGGATTCGGAGCGCCGCAGGCAGCTGGAGCCGGTAGGTGACCCGGTGGGTGATGCGGTATGGGCCGATGAATCTAGGTGACAGTTTCCTTGACTCGGTGTGGAGGTGAAGATTTTGGGTGGAAAGCCATACCTTGTCACCTACGTGGAACAATCGTCCCGGGGGGTGTCGACGGTGATGTTGAATGGTGTAGCGGGCGTTGGCCTGTTGGATGGCTCGGTTGGCTTGTGTCCACAGCTGTTGGGCTGACGGCACATCAACCTCCGGTTCCTGGTGGTTGAACATCGAAGGTTGGAAGCCGTGGCATACCTCAAATGGGCTTAGCTTCGTGGCTGATGAGACATGGAGGTTGTGGGAAAGTTCTGCCCAGATGAGGTAGCGAGCCCAGGAGCGCTGACGATCGGCAATAAAGCGCTCCAGTTGTTGGTTGGCCCACTCCGTCTGACCGTTAGTCTGGGGGTGGTATCCAGATAAGAGACTGCAGGTTGAATTGATCAGACGGCAGAAGGCTTTCCAGAACCTGGCTGTGAACTGGGGCCCTCTGTCCGAGACGATGTCCTTGGGGAACCCATGCAGACGGACTATGTGCTCTAATATCAGCTCTGCTGTTTCCTTGGCTGACGGGAGTCCGGCAAGGGCCACCAAGTGCACGGCCTTAGAGAACCGATCTATAATGGTAATGGTGTTCTTTCCCTCCGAGGCCGGCAGGCCCACGACAAAGTCGACGGCAATGTGCGTCCAATGCCGACAAGTAACCGGGAGAGGTTGAAGATCTCCGGAGGGGGGCTGATTGAGGGTTTTGGCCCGGGCACACACTGGGCACGCCTGAACGAACTCTTTGACGTTCTTCGCCATTGATGGCCACCAGAAGTCCCGTTGGAGGAACCGGAGGGTGCGCTGCATGCCTTGATGTCCTGCGATGGTGGACGAATGACCCCACTGAAGAACCTCGGACTTCATGGCGTTGAGCACGTAGAGTCGTCCAGGCGGCACACCTGCCGGCTCGGTCTCTAAGGTCTGTGCCTGGCGGACCCTTGTTTCCAGATCCAGGTGAAGTGGTGCGATGATTCTAGAGGAGGGTAGGACAGGCGCGGGGTCCGCCCGGGGTGGCTCCATCTCGAGTTGTCGCGAGAGAGCGTCTGCCTTGGTGTTTTTTTTTACCCCGGGCGGTATGAAAGGTGGAAGTTATAATGTTCGAAGAACAATGCCCATCGCGCCTGTCTGGGGTTGAGCTGTTTCAAACTTCTGATGGTGATGAAGTTTTGATGATCCGTCCAGATGATGAATGGCGCCCTGGAGCCAGTGTCGCCATTCCTCCAAAACCCACTTTATGGCCAGCAGCTCGCGGTCCCCTACCCCGTATCGCTGCTGAGTGGTGTCAAATATTTTGGAGAAGAAACTACATGGGTGTAGTTTCTGATCTGGACCTCGTTGTGAGAGAACAGCTCCAGCGCCCACATCTGAAGCGTCCACCTCCACAACAAATGGTTTACTGGTGTCAGGATGGAGAAGGATGGGAGTGGTGGTAAAGCGGTCACAAAGTCTGTTGAAGGCGGAGATGGCAGTAGAGTTGAGGCGGAAAGGGAGAGAGGAGGGACAAGTCAGAGCGGTTAGGGGGGCGGCAACTGTACTGTAGTCCCGGATAAAGCGACGGTAGAAATTCGCAAACCCGAGAAACCGTTGAAGTTGCTTGAGGGTCTTGGGTAGGGGCCAATGACGCACAACTTCCAGCTTCTGCGGGTCCATGGCCACACCCTGGGGTGAGATGACAAAGCCCAGGAACGTGGTGGAGCGCTCGTGAAAAGCGCACTTTTCCAACTTACAGTACAGCTGATGGGCGAGTAATCTCTTTAGAACCGCCCTGACGTGCTGGGTATGTTCCTCAGAGGTACGGGCGTAAATGAGGATGTCATCCAGATACGCAAACGCCCACCGCCCTAACATGTCTCGAAGAACATCGTTAATCAGGTGTTGCAAGGCGGCGGGGGCGTTGTACAGTCCAAATGGGATGACGAGACTTTCATAGTGTCCATTCGGGGTGATGAAGGCCGTCTTCCACTCATCGCCCTCTCTAATGCGCACCAAGTTGTAGGCGCTCCGGAGGTCCAACTTAGTAAAGATGGTGGCACCAGAGAGGGCGTCCAGGGCAGAGTTGGTAAGAGGCAGAGGGTGTCGGTTTTTTATTGTGGTGATGTTGAGCCCCCGATAGTCGACACATGGGCGAAGTTCACCCCCCCCTCTTCTTTACGAAGAAGAACCCCGCGGCAGCAGGTGAGGAGGAGGGCCTGATGGTCCCCTGGCGGAGGGCGTTGGTTATATATTCCTCCATCGCCTGCGTCTCTGTTGATGTTAAGGAGTAGAGGTGGCCGCGGGGTGGGACTGCGCCTGGTTGTAGGTCAATGGCGAGATCGTATGGGCGGTGTGGAGGAAGATGGATGGCCCGCCACTTGCAAAATACCTCTGCCAGGTCCCTATAGGATTCGGGAATGGCGTTGGTGTCGACGTCGGGGGCCTCGGACTCCCTAGAGCACGTCCCAGCCGACGCCCTTAGGCATAGTTCGGTGCAGGTCGCGCCCCATTGAAAAATCCGGTGTTGAGAGGATCATGTTGCAGGAGCCACGGATGTCCCAGGATGATAGGAGGAGAGGAGATGGAGGTGACGTGAAATCTGAGCTGTTCGCGGTGTTGATCGATGAAGAGGGTGATGGGTTGAGTCTGGGTGGTGATTGGGCTGGTAGATAGGGGCCGACCGTCGACGGAGGTGATCCGAACGGGCTGGGATAACGCCTCAAATTTTACCCCCAATTTTTTGGCATAAGAAGAGTCAATGAAGTTACCTGCTGCACCGGAGTCGATGAACGCAGTACTTCGGACTCGTTTGTGGCCAATCTGGAGGGATACCTGAATCGTAAGGTCGAGAGATGGTGGCGTCGGTAGTGGTGGAGATCAGGAGTGGGCCCGGTGAGTCTCTCCCTCTGCTCACCGGGGATGGGCGTTTCCCGGGCGCAGTGGACAGATCGCCCGATGATGTTCTGCAGACCCACAATATGCGCACAGGCCCTCTCTAAACCGGCGTGCACGCTCGGCTATGGTCAGGGAGGTGTGCCCTAATTGCATGGGTTCCCCGGCTCCGGTGTCAACCACGGCAGGAGGTGGAGATCCGACAGTTCCGGTAGTGGGGGTGGTGAAGGTTGCTGATGGTCGTGGGGTGGTGTAGGAGAAGACGGGTGCAGGCAGCAGGGTTCTCGGGGCTGGCTTCGGGCGAGACAGAAGGCGCTGATCGATCCGCAGGGCCAGTTGGATAAGTCCCTCGAGTGTGGTGGGAAGTTCTCGCCCAGCGAGCTCATCCTTGATGCGAGAAGCCAGTCCCTCGTAGAAGGACGTCCGGAGCGCGGCATCTCCCCAGTTGGTCTGCACGGCGAGGGTCCGGAATTCCGCTGTATACCGGCTCACGGACGATCCTCCCTGCCGCAGGTGGTAGAGTTTAGTGTCGGTCTCTACCTCGCCCGCTGAATTCATTGTAAGAATGAGCGGTATCAGAATCTGATTTAAGAACTGCCGTGGCCCACTCAGCTGCCTGCCCTGTTAGCAACGAGACCAGGAGAGCGATGCGTAGCCGATCGGTGGAGTACTTGGTGGAATTGAACTCGAACACCAGATCAAGCGCTGTCAAAAACACATCACATCTCCCGTCCGTGCCACTTCCATTTTTCTGGAAGTGCAAGAAAAACATCAGTGGGGGGGGGTGGTTGGTGTGGCGCTGCGGCCGCTGCGACGGGTGGCCGGCTAGCCGCGCCCTCAACGGCTGCCTGCAGATCTGCGTTCCCCCGCCTGAGCTCCGCAACGTCTTGGACACCCTGGCGCAGAGTAGCGAGCTCCGTGGTTAGCTGGTTAATGAGCACGGCATGCTGATCTACCACGCCGCATAAGCGCGCATGCTCCGCTGGGTTTACCGCTTGTGGCTCAGTCATTCTGTCAGAGATGAACTAACTTGAGGTGACCAGAAGACGTAGCTTTAGCGGTTAGCCCAATGTATCGTGGATGGTAAACCCAAACGCGGAGTAACGGCGAGTAGGCAGGATAACCACGCGATTTAGTTTAAGGACTCTCACGAAAGGGGAGCGAGGGAAAAACACAAATTTAACCCCGTCCTATAAATACACACACACAACGGTAAGAAGCGATAACCAAAACACAATGAATACTCACGGTTTGAAGAAAGCCAACGTGAACCGACATGGGCCGAACTCAATGACTGAGCGGTAAGCCACCGTTTGTTTACTCCTCTTATACTTCCTGGTAGGCGGCTGTCTTACTTCCGGGTCCTAGTGCCGGCCGCAGATTGTGTGCATGACAGCTCGATTCCCGTCTCTGTGTGCATGGAGTTTGCATGTTCTCCCCGTGCTTGGTGGGTTTCCTCCAGGTACTCCGGTTTCCTCCTACAGTCCAAAGATATGCAGGTTAGGTGTTCCTAAATTGCCCGTAGTGTGTGATTGGGTGTGTGAGTGTATGTATGTCTGTGTGCCCTGCGATGGATTGGCACCCTGTCCAGGGTGTACCCCGCCTAGTGCCCGAAGTCTCCTGGGATAGGCTCCAGGTCCCCCGCGACCCTGAACACAGGATTAAGCGGTATAGAAAATGAATGAATGTTTATTTGCACATTGCATATTTGCAAATATAATATAAATCTAATATAATATTTGATAGCAATTCCCTGGCTGGGAATCGAACCCGGGTCTCCCGCATGGTAAACGAATCGCCTACCACTGAGCTACGAGGATTAATAGGAACAGCGCTGATTAAAACTATGTATTAAATTAAAGAGGAGGATAATGATGCCGAATCAAAGTCTTGACCCCAAACCTCATTTAAATTAAATGAACAAATATTATAAGTAAAAAAACAATAGCCCACGTTTAGAAAACATTTATAAATTCTTTGCGGCATGTTTCGGCCCGGAGTTATGCGCAGAGCGCCAGGAGATTTCCTGAAGCTCCGAAATCACTAAAGGGTTTAAAACGAATTAATAAGTCCGAGCAGACGTACATGAAAGGTGAGAAGTGGGATTTGTCCGGCTTTTAGATAAAGTCCTTCCATGCGCCATCTGGTGGAAATTCAGTGAAGCACAACACATTTATTTAAATTCCCCAATGTTGCTTAAGGCAAGTCGCGGCACGCCGTGCACTAAATTGAGGCATCTCGCAGGAAAACACACGCAGTCTTAATGGCCAGATCTGTACTTGTTTTCTGTCTGACAATATACACTTATTTTCTGTACAGAACAAGTTTGCAATTACATTCATTTGACAGACACCCACAGTGCACATATGTGGTAATAATTTGGTGAAGTTTGGTGAAATTAATAAATTTTATGTAATAAAAGAACTTGCATACAGCTAGTATTTCACAAAGATTTGGACAAAGAACCACACAGTGCAAAATCCGTGGGTTTGGTAAGAACTGACATTTACTAGTACTGAATAAACTGACATGGTTCAGTCCATTTTCATGCTCCTATAGGGAGGTGATATTTTTTATATGCTATAATGTCTGAGTAACCTGATGAACTGAAGTACATTTTTAAATTATTTTTAAAGCATTATATAAATTGTAAATCATTATTCTCGTCAGTTAAACTTTTTAAAGTAATTTTTACAACGTTTCTAACAATTAAACCACCCCTCATGGTGTAATGGTATCTTCCAATGTAAAACCACATCCGTCATGCTCGAGCAATTATCCAATTGCTTTCGATAAATTGCCCCCCCTCCCTCCTTTTTTATTTTATTATTATTATTATTTTTGTTTTTACATTTTTGCCAGAAGTAGTGTTAATGTGTAAATATGCCTTTATGATGGACATCATCCATTAACAGCTTTGCTGTTTTTGGTGCTAAATTGATGTTATATAACTAACATTTACAATAATTTTGTACAGCAAAACAAAAGATGTACCAAAAACCAACCAACAGAATAACATTTCTCAGGTAACAAGTTGTTTTACAATAGTTTACACTTAAAAATGTGTTTAATTTCATGCATCACAGTAACTAACTCATAAATTAGGTTAAGGTTAAGTGATTGTCATGATGCAGTGTTAAGCCAAGGTCAAGCCATTTTAAAAAAGATTAATATTTTTTTAATTATAGCAGTGGGTAATCAGGTGATGATGGAAGGAAAAGGGAAAGTCTGACAACATCTCATGAGCAATTTGTTTAAAAAAGGCAGGTTTGTGGATTTGAAGGAAAGAACATGTCCTGGGAGAAGTGATCAGGGGCAGAGGGGAATTGAGGAGCAGACTGTGTTCATATCAACATAACAATTTGTGCCTATAATCTGTGTCATTAGTTACTTGTTATTTACCATATTGTTTAATGTGTTTTTCAGCTGCTAATATAAGCACAGAGATGCTGTCCAGCCTTACTAAGGAGGATTTGTGAGATCTCTTTCCAGGACCTGAACACTTCTTCAGAAGGCGAACCATTTGGAGGCTTACTCATGAAGAAAATGAGGTAATGTAGGTTTGACATTTGGTCTAACAATGCAGTCTTTTAACCAAGTATGTCCTGGCCATCATACATACAGGTATGTCAACTTCGGACTGTAAATATCCTTTTCTAAAAATGCATTTTTAAATTATATTTTGGAAAAAAATTTACTTTAAAATTCAGTGAAAGTCACATGAAATTCAGAAAATTTATAAAAATTATACAAAAATATGTAATTCTGTATACAGTACTATTATTAATAGTAAGACTGATAACAAATAGGTGTTAGAAGCCATAGCAGGGGCAAAGTTAAACTGCTATGGACAAATGTAAAACAGTTAATTTGTGAGAATTAACCAGGCTAATGCTTCCTAGGACTCCAGCAAGATTGTGTAAGATTTACAGTGTTTAACAAACTCCATAATTGATGTAACTTTTCTGCAACCCCATCGCTTTCTTTCTTTATTTCTTGCTCTACACTCTAGATATTGATCTGTCTATTTTAGATCATGGATGAACTGCATCGGATTCTCGATCTCCATCAGATTATCGACTCTCACTTGACCTGACCTGAAGACACGCTGGGGGACTTTCTATGAGAAGGCACAGTTTTATGGGGTGTTCAAAAATGTCATGAAAGCACCACAGCAGGACAAAGGTTGTGTTCCCATGAACATATTAATGTTGGATTATATACCTCACTGCAGTAAGTCAAATGACATTCATTTTGTTTTTAACAGTGAAGCACTCACTTGCCATGCTAAAGGCTTTACCAAACATGTTCCCATCACCTGTGGCTCCACCCAAGACATTAGCTTGACACAGTGAAGCTATGTTTCACATTCTTGAGGTAAAAGCATTTGAGAATGAATGAGAAATTTCATATTACTTGTGTTACTATATGATACAATGAGTGTGAATTGTCTTTTCTCTGTTTGTGTCAGTCTAAAGAAGATCCAACCACTTTTCTTCAAATGAGACCACTCTTCAATCCTGTTGTGATTGTCTGCGAAACCAATTGCGTACTGGCCATTGGAACCATGCCTGTGGTGACCTTCCCGAAAGAGGACATCTATGCTAGTGTGATGTATCTTCTTCTTCTTCTTCTTTGTCTTTCGGCTGTTCCCTTTCAGGGGTCGCCACAGCGAATCATCTGCCTCCATCTAACCCTATCCTCTGCATCCTCTTCTCTCACACCAACTAACTTCATGTCATCTCTCACTGCATCCATAAATCTCCTCTTTGGTCTTCCTCTAGACCTCCTGCCTGGCAGTTCCAACCTCAGCATCCTTCTACCGATATGCTCACCATCTCTCCTCTGAACATGTCCAAACGACCTCAATCTGGCCTCTCTGACTTTATCTCCAAAACATCTCACATGGGTTGTCCCTCTGATGAACTCATTCTTGATCCTATCCATCCTTGTCACTCCCAAGGAGAACCTCAACATCTTCAGCTCTGCTACCTCTAGCTCTGCCTCCTGTCTTTTCTTCAGTGCCACTGTCTCTAAGCCGTAGAGCATCGCTGGTCTCACCACTGTCCTGTACACCTTTCCTTTCATTCTCGCCGATACTCTATCGCACAACACACCTGAAAGTTTTTTCAAATTATTCCAACCTGCCTATACCCGCCTCTTCACCTCCTTTCCACACTCTCCATTGCTCTGGACCGTTGACCCTAAGTACTTAAAGTCCTGCACCTTCTTTACCTCTGCTCCCTGTAGCCTCACCGTTCCTCTTGGGTTCCTCTCATTCACACACATGTATTCCGTCTTGCTGCGGCTAACCTTCATTCCTCTGCTTGCCAGAGCGTACCTCCACCTCTCCAAATTTTCTTCCACCTGTTCCCTGCTCTCGTTACAAAGCACAATGTCATCTGCAAACATCATAGTCCATGGAGATTCCTGTCTAACCTCATCTGTCATCCTGTCCATCACCAGAGCAAACAAAAAGGGGCTTAGAGCCAATCCTTGATGCAGACCCACCTCCACCTTGAACTCTTCTGTCACACCTACAGCACATCTCACCACTGTCTTAGCACCCTCATACATGTTCCACTACTCTTTCCCACAGCTTCATTGTATGGCTCATTAGCTTTATACCTCTGTAATTGCCACAGCTCTGCACATCTCCCTTGTTCTTAAAAATCTGCACCAATACACTTCTCCTCCATTCCTCTGGAATCCTCTCACTCTTCAAGATCTTGTTAAACAAACTAGTGTCACCTCTCCTAAGCACTTCCATACCTCCACAGGTATTTCATCAGGACCAACAGCCTCTCCACTCTTCATCCTCTTCAACGCCCTTCTCACCTCACTTTTACTAATATTTGCTACTTCCTGCTCCACAAGAGTCACCTCTTCTACTCTTTGTTCTCTTTCGTTTTCCTCATTCATCAACTCCTCAAAGTACTCCTTCCATCTTCCTATTAATTCATTCAGTTTAATTTGTATAGCGCTTTTAACAATAGACATTGTCTCAAAACAGCTTTACACAATCAAGAGAATTATTTAAGTTTGTATGGACTGTGAATGTGTATGCATCAAATGTTCAGATAGTCCCTGGTGAGCAAGCCCGAGGGCGACAGTGGCAAGGAAAAAACTCCCTGAGATGGTAATAGGAAGAAACCTTGAGAGGAACCAGACTCAACAGGGAACCCATCCTCATTTGGGTAAAACAGATAGCAGGAAATTATCTGCATTTATACAGTGCTAAGTGTTAGGTTCAGCTATAATAGTTGATGTTAATTGATGTTATAATAGTTGATGTAAAATGGAGTCCAGTAGTTATTGGAGACTCAGGTAGACTTGTAGAAAGTCCTGAACTATCGAATTGTCAAGTCCTCAGAGACACAGCTGACAACACCAGTCGAGGCCAGAACCATCTTCTAAGTAGATAGAATCATCCCCAGATACCAGACGCATCCCAAAGAGACACACGGGGCATCCATGCGACGAGACCTCCAACCAGAAACGGGGCACCAGGATGGATCAGACAGGTTCGGAGGGCAGAGGGAGTCTGGATCACTGGCAGCTCAGGAACGACATGTGTAGCTCGACAGAGAGAGAGAGAGAAAGAGTGAAAGGGGGAGACAGGGGGAGAGAGGAAAGAGAAAGAGGGGGAGGAGGAGAGATTGCAATTAGGTATGGTCACAGTCACAATGTATAATGTGTGTTTATTACCCTCCTGGCATCTGTCAGTACATTTCCATCTCGATTTTTAATCACTCTAACCTGCTGCACATCCTTCCAATCTCTATCTCTTTGCCTCGCCAACATATACAGATCCACCGCTCCCTCTTTACTGTCCAGCCTAGCATACAAGTTCTCATATGCTCTTTGTTTGGTTTTTGCCACTTCTACCTTCACCTTACGGTGCATCTCCCTGTACTCCTGTCTACTCTCTTCAGTCCTCTCAGTGTCCCACTTCTTCTTAGCTAGCCTCTTTCCCTGTACACACCCCTGGACTTCCTCATTCCACCACCAAGTCTCCTTGTCCCCTTTTCCCTTACCTGATGATACACCAAGTACCATCTTATCTGTCTCTCTGATCACATTGGCTGTAGTTGTCCAGTCAACTGAAAGCACCTCCTGACCACCCATACTGTAGCTTGTCTCAACTCCTCCCTAAAGACTACACAACATTCTTCCTTTCTCAGCTTCCACCACTTTGTCCTCTGCTCTGCCTTTGTTGCCTTCACCTTCCTCACCACCAGGGTTATTTTACACACCACCATTCTGTGTTGTCTGGCTACACTCTCCTCTACCAACACTTTGCAGTCACTGATCTCTTTCAGATTACAACGTCGACACAAGATGTAGTCTACCTGAGTGCTTCTGCCTCCACTCTTATGTCACCCTATGTTCCGGCCTCTTCTGGAAGAAAGTATTTACTACTGCCATTTCCATCCTCTTTGCAAAGTCCACCATCATCTGTCCTTCTACATTCCTGTCCTGAAGACCAAACCTGCCCATCACATTTTCATCCCCTCTGTTCCCTTCCCCAACATGTCCATTGAAGTCTGCACCAATCGCCACACTCTCACCTCTGGGGATGCTCTGCATCACTTCATCTAACTCACTCCAGAATGTCTCCTTCTCTTCTAACTCACGTCCTACCTGTGGAGCATAACCACTAACAACATTGAACATCACCCCTTCAATATCCAGCTTTAGACTCATCAACCTGTCTGATACTCTTTTCACCTCTACAACCCCTGGCAAAAATTATGGAATCACCCCTCTCAGACGATGTTCATTCAAATGTTTAATTGTGTAGAAAAAAAAACAAGCACTTACATGCCACAAACCTATTTTCACTCAACAATCCAAACTTCTGGCTGTATAAAACACTTAAAAAAAAAAAAAAAAACAAAGAAAGATAACTATAGTCAATGACAACTGTTTTGACAACTCAAACAGAGGAAAAAAATATGGAATCACACAAATCTGAGGAAAAAAATATGGAATCACCATGCACTTTGCATTTCTAAAACAAATACCTGTATCTGATTTCACAACTGCTAATTAGTCTACATTTAAAAAAGAGTGCTTGCACACATTAGGGATGTGTTGAACCAAGATGATTGACATAACTCATAGCTCCAACACGAGAGATGTCAGTTGAAACAAAGGAGAGAATTATCAAACTTCTTGAAGAAGGTAAATCTTCATGGAATGTTGCAAAAGATGTTGGTTGTTCCCAGTCAGCTGTGTCTAAAATCTGGACCAAGTACAAATCAAATGGAAAGGTTGTAAAAGGGAAGCGTACTGGTAGACCAAGAAAGACATCGAAGCGCCAAGACAGAAAACTTAAAGCAATATGCCTTGAAAACAGAAAATGCACAACAAAACAAATGAGGAACAAATGGGCAGAAAGTGGAGTCAATGTCTGTGACCGGACAGTAAGAAATCGCCTAAAAGAAATGGGATTTACATACAGAAAAGCCAAAAGAAAACCATCATTAACATCTAAACAGAGAAAAACAAGGTTTCAGTGGGCTAAAGAAAGACAATCTTGGACTGCGGATGACTGGATGAGAGTTAGATTCAGTGATAAATCACGAATCTGCATTGGGCAGGGTGATGATGCTGGAACTTTTGTTTGGTGCCGTTCCAATGAAATTTATAAAGACAACTGCCTGAAGAAAACATGCAAATTTCCACAATCATTATTAATATGGGGTTGTATGTCAGGTAAAGGTATGGGAGACATGACAGTCATTACATCTTCTATAAATGCACAAGTTTATGTTGAGATTTTGGACACTTTTCTTATTCTATCAATTGAAAGGATGTTTGGTGATGGTGTACTGTAGGTGATCATTTTTCAGGATGATAATGCATCGTGCCATAGGGCAAAATCTGTGAAATAGATCTGGTTTTGTATCAACATTTAAATTACATAGCTTTATACAATAACAATATTAATAGCAACTAGCTTTTACATCTTCATACTATTCAGCTTCACCTTTTTTCCTGCAATTTTTGGAGAACGCGCGAGTTTCCTCGTCTAAGAACAACAAATGGAATTCATCTCCAAACAACTAAAACTCCGACACAGAGGTACGTTATAATGTCTACCGTTCAGCTTGTTCAGTGTGTGGAGTGCAGGATGTTTAGACATTCTTCCTCCGTCATTAGTGATGATTTTATTTGTGATAGGTGTGTGTTAGTGAGCACTCTGATGGAGAAGATATCAGCGTTAGAGGAGTGCATCCAGACTTTAGAGAGGGTTAGAGAATGTGAGAGCAGCGTTATTCCCGTAGTTGACAGTCTGGGTGCCACAGACGGAGATAAACAGCCCCCGACTCCGGCATTAGAGCCCTCACAGCGGGGCGAGTGGGTGACGACTTGGCGGCATACTCGTTCAGCCAAAGCTAACACTAAGGCTAGCCCACCGGAGCACACCTCCTCTGCGCTTCACGTGTCCAACAGGTTTGCTCTCCTCAGTGATGCACCCGCTGAGAAACCTGAAAGAGGTCTGGTTATAGGAGACTCTATACTGAGGCACGTGAAATTAGCTAGACCTTTAGGGGCGCCAGCGGCAGTGGTTAGGTGTATCCTGGGAGCCAGAGCACCGGACATAGCAGGTAATCTCAGGGCTCTAGGACAGCACAGGTTCTCTAAGATAGTGGTACATGCTGGAGCTAATGATATATGCCTTCGTCAGTCAGAGGTTAGTAAGAGTAACTTTACAGAGGTGTTTAAATTAGCGAAGGCGATGTCCGATGAAGTAGTATGCTCTGGTCTGCTAGCTGCATAGAGTCGTCACTCAGGGTTGAGACTGTGTCTGTTCCCTGATCTAAGCAAAAATGTAGAAAGACTCAGAAAGTCTGTTTTAATAATTTAATTAACATAAAGACCACAAACTCAGATCACACTGAATGCGCAGCCGGCACCTCTGATCTGAAGCTAGGATTGTTAAATATTAGATCTCTCGCATCAAAAGCGGTTATTGTTAATGAAATTATCACAGATCAGGCGTTTGATATACTCTGTTTAACTGAAACATGGGTTAAACAGGACGAGTATGTAGCTCTAAATGAAGCTAGTCCTCCTGGATACAGCTACATACACCAGCCTCGGTTAACTGGTAGAGGAAGAGGCGTCGCAGTTATTTACAATGATAATCTGTCTATCATACAAAAACACAGACAGAAAATTTAACTCATTTGAAATTCTTTATAGTAACATAAGTGTATTTAAATATATTAAGTCAGCTCAGTCGATTCCACTAATTATAATTTACAGACCTCCAGGGCCGTATTCTGAATTTCTTAGTGAATTTGCAGATTTCATCTCAAATCTAGTCGTTTCTGTAGACAAAGTGTTAATTGCTGGAGATTTTAACATTCATTTTGAGAATACAGAAGACCCTCTGAGAACAGCATTTATGTCCATAGGCGTAAATCAGTGTGTAGTAGGACCCACTCATAAAGCAGGTCACACTTTAGATTTAATAATATTCTTCAGATTAAGTAGAAGAAATGTATTCACAATTCCACTGTCTGAAATTATCTCAGATCACTATCTTGTCTCTATTCAAGTGTGACACAATGATAATGTACGCACAGCACCGCCCTACCGTATTAAACATACATTCATATCAACTACCACACAGAGTTTTATCAGTAATCTCCCAGAGTTACCAACTTCGATTAGATCACCGTCTGATCCCACAGAACTCGATCAGGTGACTGAATATTTAGAGTCGACATTTCGTTGTACCTTAGATAATGTAGATCCAGCTAAAAGAAAAATTATTAGAGATAAGAAACTCGCTCCCTGGTACAAACCGGATTCCAAAAAAGTTGGGACACTAAACAAATTGTGAATAAAAACTGAATGCAATGATGTGGAGATGGCAAATGTCAATATTTTATTCAGAATAGAACATAGATGACAGATCAAAAGTTTAATCCGAGAAAATGTATCATTTTAAAGGGAAAATATGTTGATTCCAAATTTCACGGTGTCAACAAATCCCAAAAAAGTTGGGACAAGTAGCAATAAGAGGCTGGAAAAAGTAAATTTGAGCATAACGAAGAGCTGGAAGACCAATTAACAGTAATTAGGTTAATTGGCAAAATGATTGGGTATAAAAAGAGCTTCACAGAGTGGCAGTGTCTCTCAGAAGCCAAGATGGGTAGAGGATCACCAATTCCCACAATGTTGCGCAGAAAGATAGTGGAGCAATATCAGAAATGTGTTACCCAGCGAAAAATTGCAAAGACTTTGCAGTTATCATCATCAACTGTGCATAATATCATCCGAAGATTCAGAGAATCTGGAACAATCTCTGTGCGTAAGGGTCAAGGGCGTAAAACCATACTGGATGCCCGTGATCTCCGGGCCCTTAAACGACACTGCACCACAAACAGGAATGCGACTGTAAAGGAAATCACAGAATGGGCTCAGGAATACTTCCAGAAACCATTGTCAGTGAACACAATCCACCGTGCCATCCGCCGTTGCCAGCTGAAACTCTACAGTGCAAAGAAGAAGCCATTTCTAAGCAAGATCCACAAGCACAGGCGTTTTCATTGGGCCAGGGATCATTTAAAATGGAGTGTGGCAAAATGGAAGACTGTTCTGTGGTCAGACGAGTCACGATTCGAAGTTCTTGTTGGAAATGTGGGATGCCATGTCATCCGGACTAAAGAGGACAAGGACAACCCAAGTTATCAACGCTCAGTTCAGAAGCCTGCATCTCTGATGGTATGGGGTTGCATGAGTGCGTGTGGCATGGGCAGCTTGCATGTCTGGAAAGGCACCATCAATGCAGAAAAATATATTCAGGTTCTAGAACAACATATGCTCCCATCCAGACGTCATCTCTTTCAGGGAAGACCCTGCATTTTTCAACAAGATAATGCCAGACCACATTCTGCATCAATCACAACATCATGGCTGCGTAGGAGAAGGATCCGGGTACTGAAATGGCCAGTCTGCAGTCCAGATCTTTCCCCTATAGAGAACATTTGGTGCATCATGAAGAGGAAGGAGCGACAAAGAATGGGAGAAGAATGGGAGAGCATTCCTATTTCTAATCTTGAGAAACTGGTCTCCTCAGTCCCCAGACGTCTGTTGAGTGTTGTAAGAAGAAGGGGAGATGCCACACAGTGGTGAAAATGGCCTTGTCCCAACTTTTTTGGGATTTGTTGACACCATGACATTTTGATTCACCATATTTTTCCCTTAAAATGATACATTTTCTCGGATTAAACTTTTGATCTGTCATCTATGTTCTATTCTGAATAAAATATTGACATTTGCCATCTCCACATCATTGCATTCAGTTTTTATTCACAATTTGTTTAGTGTCCCAACCTTTTTGGAATCCGGTTTGTATATAACGATCACACACTTTAAAACAGACCGCTCGGAAATTAGAGCGTAAATGGCGTCAAACTAAATTGTTAGTATTTCAAATAGCATGGAAAGAGAGCATCCTGAACTATAGGAAAGCTCTTAGTGTAGGTAGATCAACATATCTCTCCACTCTTATAGAAGAAAATAAAAATAATCCTAGATTTTTATTTAATACCATAGCCAAATTAACCAGAAATAAGACCACTACAGAAATCTCCACAACAACATCATGCAATAGTGAGGACTTTTTTAATAATAAAATTGTAAATATCAGGCATAAAATTGAGGCTTTGAAACCTCAATGTAATTGATACAGATGTTAACCTAGCCATGTCAGATTCGAACCTAGAATACTTTACTCCCCTTGAAGAGAATGAACTAATTTCACTCATCTCTTCTGCAAATTCATCAACCTGTATATTAGACCCTGTACCAACACATTTTCTTAAACAGATAGTACCAGTAATAACAGAACCGCTGTTGAGAATAATTAATTCCTCACTCAGCATTGGTTATGTTCCAAAAGCTTTTAAATTAGCAGTTATCAAACCTATAATTAAGAAACATGACCTCGACCCCTGTCAGCTGTCCAATTACAGGCCAATATCAAACCTCCCCTTTATCGCTAAGATTCTGGAAAATACAGTATATATAGAAATGGCATACATGAACTGTATCAGTCAGGATTTAGGCCTTATCACAGCACAGAAACAGCACTCCTTAAAGTAGTTACAGATGTCGCCTTTAAGACCGCGCGTGTTTTCCCGCGGGATGCCGCAATTTAGCGCGGCGTGCCGCGACTTGCCGGAGGCAACATTCGGGAATTTAAAATAAATGTGTTGTGCTTCACTGAATATCCGCCAGATGGTGCATGGAAGGACTTTATCTAAAAGCCGAACCAAGTACAACAATGAATGTAACGACGCGGATGAACAGTGCTGAAGCGAACATGCATTTTATTTTGTTTTATAATAGATCTTTCATGATGAATGAGTGTATATGTGCTTCATATTATCAAACACAGGGAAAGGAGACAGACATTATTGAGGGATCCACTGAAAAAAGTAAACCTAGCCATCGTTCGTTTAATGTTTTTTTTCTCATTCCATTAGTTAAAAAAAAATTTATTTGCTCTTTTAAACTAAAGTGTCTAATTTATGCTTATGGGTGAATCATTTTTTATTTTTTTTACTTTAGTTGAATGCTATTTACAGCAGGGAACCAAAGTGAAATATTTCATTTTGATCAAGGCACTTTTATTAGGTTGAGTGTGATTTGCGCATGCGCAGTCTTTAAACCATAGTTTTGCCGGTATAATTTTATTTCCACCTCAAACCGGAGCATGACATTGAAACAAGTAAGGAAGGATATCAGAACCTTTATTTCAGTTACTGTTAGTTAAAGCCCCTGGTTAAACTTAAATGTAATCCATTCACTCAAAGGACATTTCTGCTTCAAACCAAAGTTCACCGTGTCACATGACCTCATGACGCAACATTATCACGGACTGAATCACGTTCTCCTGGCGGCCCTAGTTTTTCAAAGAAAACTCATTTAAACCAGGTAAGAAAGCAAACTCATGTCATTTCGTTGTTAAATGTATCTCTTCTATGAGCAAATTCATGATTTATGTCAGGAACAACTACTTTGTAGATTGAGTTTTGTGTCCGTGTTTGCTACTGTAGCTAAAAACACCTATATTACCTACATTAGCATTAGCGAACTAACGCGGTGATTTTCAAAAACACCGGAGTTTCTACAGTAAGTCGGCGGCGCCGAATAACATGAAAATAATTATATTTAAGTGCCGTAAAAATTAATAGGAAAGTGACGTAAACATAGAACAAGCCAGTTTGGACTGAGTGCTGTTTGTAGTGTATTTATAGTTATTCTTAAAACCTTCTGGACTTGCTAATGTGTAAGTAATGTAATATCACTAAAACTATATTCCCTCGTATGAAACGGGGCTTTAGCACATGTTCCTGACATACTGGTGATACTTTATGACACGTTTTTAACGGGATCAGTATATAAATATCGGCATAAATTTGACATGTTGATTTAACGTTACTCCAAGTACATTTTAGCCATTACGATGTTATGAAATAACTTTAAAAGTAAACATGATCTTTATGCACTTTTGTGTTTACAGGTCTGTTAGCTTCTCTGAAAGGGCATTATTTTACCCATACTGCTTTCTATACTTTATACATACTGTTATTAAGATTTGCTAACATAAGAACTTGAGCCAGTCCAATTTTTGTTTTTACCTTTTTTTTTTTTTTTTTTTTTAAGATCAGTAATGAGTTTCTGAGAATTATATCTGCTCCACTTCAAGCAAGATTACTGGTTTCCTTGGACAAGCAACACTACAAACTAATTGCGATAATCAGAAACTAGGGAGGAACCCGTCAGAGAGAAGACCAGAGATATAATCTTCATCTTCAAGTTCTTGATCTGGTATGTACTCGCTCAAAAAAGCAGAAATTAGCTTGGTGTCAAATGTAATATTGTGAATGGAAGCCACAGGACCTGAGCAAGGCATCCACAGTTGGCTGTGATGCACTAAATTAAAACATAACTAGCAGAATAAAACTCTTTAGTTTAACTTGTTCACAGGTTAGTGTATGCTGTCTGAATACAGGTTTCAATGTCTGCCATGTTCATTTTTTCATGCTTTACAAGCCTAACATAACCAACAATACTATGTTTGTTTTTATGTCCCTAGAGCCTGGAGGTGATTATCTCCTGAAATTAATACTTAAAATGATAAACTTTATCATTAATACATAATGTGTGTATATGTATGTCAGTTGTTTTGGCCTATTCATTGAGCTAATTACATTTATCATGCTGCACCATAATCCTAGGTGTTTTTTTTCACTCATAGGGAGCATTAAGTGATTTTACATGCATACAGTACATCAGACAATGTTTTGCCAAATAGAGCACCTTGTCTAACAAATGTCCTTTCTTTTATTAGGTAGTTCAGAAAGATGAAGCTCAGGCAGAACTTGAGAGGTGCACGATGGCCCTGTTTGTCCTCAGGTAGGAAGAGGACTGTCTTCAGCCTCCACAGGAAATCGGGATTGTGACTTATTGAGTTTCCATCAGACGTACATGAATGTTCCATGTTTTACCTCTGCTGATTTTGTTTCAGGAACATTTTCTAATTTTCTTTTCAGTCCAATTAATAAATGTATGTTGCAAAGTTGAGTGTTACTATTTGTAATTTTATGGAGTAATTTATTTTAGTCGCAGAGTATTTAGTTTGGTTCTTCTTCAGCAGGTTTGACAAGGACAAAATGTACCCATTGCAAAATTTAATTTGTGGATAAATGCAGACACATCTTTTTTTTTTTCCTCTCAATTTCAAATTCAGTTAGCAGTGTTGAATGACTGTTGGTGTTTATACATTTTGAAAAAAAAAATCTTAATGTTAACATTTTGGATGAAAATATGTTAATTCCACAATAAATGTTTATATAAAGAAATGTGTTTTGAGTGTAAATCAATATGTAATTAAGTTTTTTATGCTTTTATATTTAAATTATGAATGCCTTAAATCTTTATTTGATGCAACTTAAAATTTGCTCAACCATTCAAAAGTGGTTTATATCAAGTTTATAATTTCAGGTTAGATTTAGTAGAATATTTACATTAAGTAATATAGCCAACTCATTTATTTAGATTTAGAACAACTTAAAATATTTGGTTTGTTTCACCTTCAGAAATTAGTTTACATGAACTTAAAAAAATTTAAGTAATCTGTCACACCTAATATTTTAGCATTGACGTAATGTAAATAAACCATTTACTCTAACTTAAAATTTTTAAGTTGAACCAGTGCTATATTTTTTTCAGTAGGTTCAATCAGATGTACAGTGTTGGGTAAGTGTGATGCTTTTATTGAAGGGATAATGACAGATAAATTTTTTTTTTTTGGTGAACAATTTCTTTAATGTTTTCGGAGTTGTGGCTGTTCAGTAGAAAGTAATAGGCTCACCAATTTTTACAGTATGATCTTTCAATTTAACAAGTGTAATGTGAACAAGTTAGGTATTATGAGTATGGAAAACATCTTTTCCTGCATTTTTTTCTGCTTCAGGAGTCAGTCTGTTCTGAGACGGTGAGCGTAGAGGAAGGGGCAGATTCAGGACCAGGGAGGGAGCCGGAGACAGCAGAACAAAGAGATGATATTGCCAGCACCAGCACAGGGAGCACAGTTTTTAGTTTAGATCTCATGTTTACATTTTATTGTATGTTGATGGCTTGACTGTAAACAACATAAACTATGCAATAAATTTATAAAAATATATATTTATTGTCCCCCCTGCTGTTAAATGAAATTTACGTTATTTTATGTTAACGTTACGTTATTACATTATTAACGTCGACAGAATAAAGTAAAGTTTTATTTCTGGAATTGATGCACGGGCTTCATCTTGGGCTTTTTTTTTTCTTTCACTTCTTTCGTTTCTCAGCGCCGGACTGTTGATGTCTATTTCAAGGACCAGGCATATCGTTCAATTATTATAATTTTTTTGGCCAAATACTGTAGGCAGCTGTAACAGAGGTGAGGGCGCGCGCGTCATCACGTGTGCTTAGCCGACTCTGCGTTCACTGTAAACTTCAATATAGACGTTTATATTTTTGTTTATTTGTATATGTATGTTATTAATATTAATTTTTTAGAGATTGTGTGTGATTGAGAGGTAAAACACAAACGGAGAGTTTGTGTTGATAAGTTTATGTGGATAAGTTGATAAGTGTATGTTGTCAAAGTATTTGTGGACATATAATTAGGGGAAAATTTTTTTTAATTAAGGATGTCTTGAAACAATGCAGTAACTCTACAGTATTTATTTGAACACGGTAAAGGTGTTAATGTTTCGTACATTCCTTAATTTGTCCTTTCGGTTTGTGTTTTATGTTTCACTGTTTTCAATATACTGTACATACTGTAAAACGTATGGACAACAATGTTCCGGAAGCATTATTAAATATTCAATAAGACGCACACACACAATTTAGTTTTATTAAATATATAATAAAGCAGGCAGTACTGTATATGGCAAATGGTCACTCAAAATCTTTACAAAAGTAAGAGTATTCATTAATTAATTTTTTTTTAGAAAAGAGGAAAACTCAATCTTTTCTTTCTAAGAAGTTCGTTAATTATGTCTCTTATTTGCTTGTTCTTGCGGGCTGTGGGGTGGAATTTCCTAGCAACAGCATCGGAAAGTGCTTGAAGCAGAATTACCCCATCAGCGAAACCGGTTTGAGAACTTCACACCAAGGATAGGTGAGAAGGGGGATTACAGTAACGGTTTCTGTGGGTCTTCACCAAGAGGTGATGTGGGTCGCGGTGTATTCAGCGAATAGACTAAAACAAAATCATGTTTGCTTCAGCATTGGAAACAATATTGTATTAGGCCAACTTTATTTAAGATTAAAATAATAGTGGGTTAGGAATGTTATTCTTCATATAACTTAAATGGCTGAATGAAGTTAAATATACACAATAAATTAATAATTGCGTTTGCTTTACATTTGAGCACTCGTGTAAATAGCTTTTTCATTTTATATACTACCATATCGTATATCTGTGTCTAATACTGGTTTATTCATATTTTACATTACATTCAGTTTGTAATTTACTTGCGATTGTAATTTTAAAATGTAACCTATACGTATCTACAGTATAAGCATATTTAACTACTTCAGCAGTGAATTAGAAACTTGGTCAGTCTGGCTTTTAGATAAAGTCCTTCAGAGCAAGCATTGTGTAAATATAATATATAAAAAATAATGTAATATAAAATAAAATAATATAAAATAAATAAATATATAACATAAATGGTTAATGATAGCAATAAAATCAGACTTAATAGTTGGATTTGATACTTTTCTTTTTATTTACTGTATAGACATCTTATTATGCTTTCTGTTATTAATCTCTCTATATTCTCTAATTATGACGTGAATAAATCGGTTCACATCGGAGCACGCTAGCGTGTTGGAAAAGCGAGTACTGTAGTCTACTGTATATATTTGTGTTTGTTGTTTTCCTGGGGGGTGGCGTGTTTATGTCTGCATTTTATATATAAATCGTGTGTGTGTGCACGGAGAGTTTATGAGTGTGCCCCTTTGATCTGCTGGGTATGGCAGGGCGTCGATTGCTGATCAGTGTAAAGTAGCGTACACTGATCAGCAATCGATGCCCCGCCATACCCAGCAGATCAAAGGGGCAGTTATCGGCTATGACACGTTGAAGGAGAACTTAATAGTTCTCAAAAATAGTGTAAATGTCTGCAACAATCACTAACCATTAAAATGTTTTTTTTTTGTAATTAAACACGAAAATATTAATTATATTTTCTTTATACATATTTCCATTATATATAATTAAAAACTATTCATTCATTTGTCTTTTATTTACTTACTTACTAGCGAATGCTTTTTTAGGGCTCTAAAAACTACGACAGTATGAGTGACAATGGAATAGGACGTGTGAGTTGACGCCCTTGCACCAGTCACACACACACACACACACACACACACAATAAAAAAAAAAAATATATATATATTCGTGTTTAATTAAATTCTTAAATCATCGTGTTCACCCATGCACTGAAAAAAAGAACTTGTAAGATTTACTTTATAAAATCCTCGTAACAATTTGGACACACAGATTTTAAGTAAATTTTATTGCTCCAATATTAAGGCTGAATCCCAATTCTACCCCTTCCCCCTACCCTTCCATTTGGCGCGTTCACGTGAAGGGGTAGTGGTGTCTCATTTCTCTTTTAGTTGGAGGGGAAGGGCCAGATAGCCCTCCAAATGAAGATTTTTCGGGACCTCACTTCAAACGAAGGGCTAAATTTTCAACATGGCTGCTCACTCGAGCAAGCAGAGACATAAATGTTAATTTTTGTCATTAATAAGGATTTTTATGACAAGTTTTCATTATATGTATATTACCTTAGTCTTGTGTTTGTGTTTATGGTGATGTTCTGTAAAGAAACGTTTGCAAAAAAATTGCTAAAGTTTGCTAGCGGATAGCACAGACTGCACGATATTACAAATATATATTTTTATATCACATACACTTTACTGCATGCTACAAACAAATATGAAAGTTCAGTAGCACGGCAGTTTGCCGAGCATTTGATAACGCATTGTTTGTTTTGCTTACGGCCATATGTGTATGAACGGTGCTTACACTATTCTTATTGCAATGTAACCACAGTTTTGTAATTTATATTCTGTATAGGGACGGCTGAGGAAACCCGAAGGCTCAGCCGTTTTCGTGGTGAAAATGAGCAACTTTTTTAAAAATCGAAATACGGCGCAAAAAACTTTGGGAGTGAGTATAATCTCTCTCTTATTGGAATGTGTGATAAACATCGCCGCATGTCCTCTGACGTAACATTAGGAACTAGCGACAACGTATGATGACGTATAACAGTGTTGTAGTGGTGTCCCATTTCTTAGGGGAAATATTTAAACCCTTCCCCTTTCCACTTCGTTTCAAGGGACAAGGGGAAGGGGTAGAAAATAGAATTGGGATTCAGCCTAAGTAAATCTCTTTTACAAGTGACAAGTAAAAATTGTCAGGTAAAATCTACTCAATTAAATTAACAATAAAAGAAATCAAGTAAAAGTTACATAATTATATTTAATGCACAAATTAGATTTATTTAAAATAATCAAGTAAAGTTAATTCATTGTTGTATCAGCAGGAACCTTGATTTTATGAAATTACTATAATTTTGTTTTGTGAGATTTCCCTTACTTGGTTTTATCAATTTATATTACTCCCTATAATAATGTAAACATTGCTAATTTATGTTTTGGAAAGAAACTTAAGTAATTATTTCATCTATATCTTTCATAAATCACACAACTAGAATATAATTAAACAGTTTATTCACCAACATTACCAAATATTTGTGACATTCACAGTCTAGATACAGGTTGTCTTTTTAATCTTTCCAAGATGGCGCCGGTGAGGTCGGCTGCCGTCACGACTGCTCCGACCACCTTTTCTTTGTTTTTGTTCTTTAAGTTAGTTTTCAGTGTTTTAAAATCGGCAAAATCATCACCATTGAGTACATTAGGTATGATAGAGACACTCTTGTTTCTATTGGTATACAATGTACTCACAATTCAACGTTTTTAACTCCGGATCCGAGCTGGCCGAGTGAGATCCTGAAGGAGAACAATGGACGCGACGCGAAGCGGAGGCCTCGAGGGTGACGAGCTGGAGTGAGGAACCGGCTGAGAACCCGTGCACACCGCACACCTCTGCCTAGTATCCTGCTCGCCAACGTCCAGTCACTGGAGAACAAACTCGACCTCAGGGCCAGGATAAAGTTCCAGAGAGACATTCGGGACTGCAACCTTCTCTGCTTCACCGAGACATGGCTGAACCCAGCGGTGCCAGACCACGCCATACAACCAGCCGAGTTCTTCTCGGTTCACCGCATGGACAGGACGCGGGACTCGGGGAAGTCAAGGGGAGGCGGCGTGTGCTTAATGGTGAACAACAGCTGGTGCAACAACGCGAGCGTTGTTCCTCTTACACGCTCCTGCACACCAAACCTGGAACTACTGTCCATCATGTGTCGTTCATTTTATCTTCCATGGGAGTTCACATCGGTCATAATCAGTGCCGTTTACATCCCACCACAAGCAGACACTGACACTGCCTTATGCGAGCTGCATGAGGCGCTCACACAGCACCAGCCACAACACCGGGACGCTGCGCTCATTGTGGCGGGGGATTTTAATAGTGCCAACCTCAAACGCGCAGCGCCAAACTTTTATAAGCACATCACCTGCCCCACCAGGGGCGAAAGGACACTGGACCATTGTTATACCACGGTCAAAGACGGTTACAAGGCGCAATCTCGTCCAGCGTTTGGAAAATCCGACCACGCCGCCATCTTCCTCATGCCAAAATATAAACAAAGGCTGAAACAGGAAGTTCCGGTTCAGAGGGAGGTCGCGCGCTGGACGGACCAATCGGTGGCCGCGTTACAGGACGCACTCGATGACGCAGACTGGGACATGTTCAGAAACAGCTCTGATGATGACGTCAGCGTGTTTACGGAAGCGGTTGTGGGATTTATTGAGAAGCTAGTAGACGATACGGTGGAGAAAAAGACTATCAGAACGTTTCCCAACCAGAAGCCGTGGGTGGATATAACCATCCGCGACGCTCTGAGATCTCGCACCGCTGCCTACAACACGGGACTTGCGTCGGGGGACATGGAACCGTACAAGGCTGCGTCATACAACGTCCGTAAGGCGGTGAAAGAGGCGAAGCAGCGCTACGGGAGAAAACTAGAGTCACAGCTTCAACAGATTGACTCTAGGAGCCTGTGGCAGGGACTAAGAACAATAACGGATTATAAAGCATCAACATCCGGTATGACGAACGCGGACGCGACTCTGGCAGACGAGCTCAACACCTTCTATGCTCGCTTCGAGGCTGCAGCTAAAGACGCTAGCGATGCTAATGCTAACGGCGCTAATGCTAGCGGCGCTAACAGCTGCAGACAGGAAGACACTGCCAGCACCGGGAACGCGTCTCTGAGCACGACGTGAGGAGAGCCTTCAAGAGAGTGAACACCAGGAAAGCAGCAGGACCAGACGGCATCTCAGGTCGTATCCTCAGACCAGCTAGCACCTGTGTTCACTGAGATATTCAACATCTCTCTATCTCAGTCGGTGATCCCCACATGCTTCAAAGAGTCCATCATTGTTCCTGTCCCGAAGAAACCACATCCTGCTTCCCTCAATGACTATCGCCCTGTAGCCCTCACCTCAGTAGTGATGAAGTGCTTTGATGGCATGAGATGGCTACACTCCATAGATTACTCTGCACCTTTACAGTGTCAGGAAATTCTATGATGAATGCTGAGTTTGTATTTAAAGGGTTAGTCCAAACATGAAAATTCGTTCAATAATTACTCAGATTTATATATTCATTTGCATTCATATGCTTCTGTCCAATACAACAAACACTATATTCAAGGTATTAATAAATTGTATAATTAATAAGAAAACAATGCTTTACCAGGCAATCATCAAAGAGATCCTCTTCAGATTCATGTCTCACCTCTACGCTTTGTTTCTGTGAAAAAAATTTACATTGTATCATTGCATAATCTTTTATTCGTACAACTACATTTAGGCATTTCTTCATCTTTTGTAAGTTTGCCTTTATCCAAAGCAAATTACAAAAGAGGAAGGCATCAAGCATGTCAAGCAGTGCTACTAACACAAAGTTTCTGACACCGTTAGAAAAATACAAGATAGATCAGTGAGGGATTAAGGAAAAAGCGAGAAGCAAGAATCATGTGTGGAAAGATTAAGCATGCAAGGTCACAGGATGACTCGACGTATTTTTATTGTCTGCAATGTCAATACTGTATGAACATATGTACAGGTTCTTTACTCGTAACTCATTAATAAAGTTCGGCTTCAGAAAAAAAAACGTTTATTGTTTATTGCTCTTTTACCATTTAATGCTTTAACACAGTTTGTTCAGAAATGGCATCTCACTGGCGAGCCTTTGTCTGAACACCCTGTTTTCACGAGGTGTGGGGGTAAGAAACACACATCTCGGTTCATTAATCCGCGCGCTCGGTTCGTTATTATTTTATTTATTTATTTACCAAAGGACCCCTGGGGGGCTCCGTAGGTTCAGGTTTTTACACGAAAACTGTGTTTTGTGAATCTCCACACTATTAAAAACTGAAATATTGCTAATTGTACGTCTTGAGATTAAGATGAACATTAATTGGGAGTCATGAAAGCGAGAATCACATCCAAAAAAGAAAGCTAAACTTACCTCGAACACGACAAACTCCAGCTCTGGCCACGCCGTGTAGTACCTCCGTGATGATTCCCAACCGACTGATCCACAGCCTGGGTACATTGTTTCCAAACACGCATGCGCGGTTCATGTCTGTAGTTTTATCCATAAATCTGCTCATATCTGCGCACGTGTTTATCAGCATTTTGATCAAAAAGCCACACGCGCAACTCACTTTCACTTTACACAAGGCAGTGCTTATTGTTTAGTGTATATTTTAGTGTAAATTTGAGCACCATCAGAAGACATTATAAAGAACGGACCTCACGCAAATGCAACCCTTGCAAAATTAATCGGTACGTAGCTCTGGCTTATACACTGTCATGTGTTTGTTAGGCTTTAAATGTAAAAAATGTATCATCACTGTAACCATCACTAGACAAAACGACGAAATGGTTGCAAGCGCTGTGAAAAAACAATTGTGGCGTGAAAATGGAGTGGACATCATTGAGAGATCAATTCGTCGAATCAGGCAAAAACTTGGTTGGAGATATAGAAAAACTTTGCATTGTCCCATGATCCGCGACAAAAACAAAGAGATACGTCTCCAACAAGCTCAGACAGGTCTTTCTTCGAAGAGGAGATTATAAAAGGAACCGCTGCCCCATACATTAAGGAAACCTTCGCTATTCGTCACCGTTTTTTCCAGGACAATGACCCAAAGCACACTGCTGCAAGAAAAGTTATCGTTGAAGAGGGAATTAACTGGGTGAAGACACCCGCCGAGTCTCCCGACATGAACCCCATTGAAATGGTGTGGCATGCTATGAAAAACTATATTCAAAAAGAAGCAAAACCGACTACAAAATCCGATTTAATTACTGCCACATTCTTGTTTGAGATACTTACATCTGACGCATGTAATAAATACATAAATAGGTTGTTTAAAGTCCTTCCAGCAGTGGTTAAAAATCAGGGTGGACACACAGGAATGTAACTGAACACTGCATTTATGATCCAAAAAATAAAAGCTTTGAGATGATATATTTGCCGTACAGTGGGAGCCACGCCAAATAGCCGCGACAGTGTGGCTGAAGTGTGAATGTCGTGTGAATGGCCTTTGCACGCCGTAATCCCCCCTCCCTTTTCTGGCCGAAAAGCGTGTCAAGATTTCACAGTAAACACGCCCATTCAAGCCCAATTTATTCATTTACCTGGTGCCACCACTAGATGGCGCTTCGTTCTCAAGAACACGTTAAAACAAGCCAGCTGCGCTGAGTTGCAATCACGTGATTTTAACAACCCGCCTCCACCCCCGCCGAACTGACGCTACCAAACTACAGAGATGAAGATGGCGGCTTAACGGACTATTCGTGGTAAGTGATGTTTTATTTTATAAAATGTGTTCGGGGTAGTTTACAGTTTATTTCCCGGTTTAGTTTTTTTATTGGCCGTTTTAAATATCACTGGCAGCACCAGCAGCGGTCAGATGTGACTTTAGATAACTTAATGTTCTGTTTACCAAGTCTGGAGTTAATATTACAGCTTACTGTCAGTGTCACACACTCGCAATGTCACTCCACTTTAACTCAAAAACATGCTCAAGCTTCGACAATACTATTAATGTCCCTATTACAAGAGCTGCACTACCCGATGAAGAGTGTTTGTGTTCTCTGTAAATACTGAGAGAATCTCACCGCGTGTTGTCTGGATAAATTCAGCGCTTATTTATTCTTTGGTTAAGAGTTAATCTGCAGGTTATTTCTGTGACTGTAATATAATGTGATGCAGTTGATGAGGGACACAGACTGAGGGGAGCTGTACAGGAGCTAGTAACGCTCATAACCCGGTTTATATTTTATACACTTTCCGCGCGAGCGCTTAGTTAACGAGCTGAATAACAACACAGAAGTGTTTATCAGTTAGGAGGAGGAGGAGGGGGGAGGTGTGTGTGTGTGTGGGGGGGGGGCTTCAGTAAGTTATACTTTGGCTTCAGGGATGAACTAATGCTCATATACGAGTGTTATATCGCTTAACTTATTTGTATGAGAAGCGCATTAAGTAAATTCCCGGTTAATTTAATGCAGACGATAATACAGACAGTCACTGGTTAACACTAACACTGTTCACTGGTTAACACTAAAACTGTTCACTGGTTAACATTAGCACAGGCAGATTATTTACATTACAGAATCCCCAAAACAGTACTTTACACACTCTGTGGTAAATAGGTTTATTAATATATTTTATTTTTATTAGAACTATATGTTCTGTAAAGTTTATTTATCTTTGTCTTGACTAAATTCTCCTGTTGTCTTTAAGCAGAGCTCCGCTGTGGAGGATTGGGGGGTCAGACGGCTGACGGCTGGACTTTTGGAGCTACAGGACTGGAGGAGCCTGAACAAGCTGTTGAGGGAGCTGTAGGAGGGATGACGTCACAGTCCGACAGCTTTAGAATGATGTTTGATCAGTATGAACATAGTACTGCAAAATGTCTGATACAGTACTTTGGGGGAAACAAAGACTTAAACTGTTAAGTAATAACATTATTAATAACAAATATGTAATAGTTTTGATATTTGAAAAATTAATATTTTAATGTAAAAGGACTATAGATAGAGACTTATAAGCAGCTGGTGTATCCGGGTTGTTTAATGAACTTTAAGCAAAAAGACAACATGTATTCATCTGTTTCATATAAATTACTGTTTTAACTTTGGCTAGTTTTGGAAGAATAAATTGAATTGTTAAAGTGATGTTTTGCGTGTTTTAATTTTGGGGGATTGTTTGGGTATTTAAAAATTGTTTAGTTGAACCAACAACTTCAATGGGCAAAAAATGGGACACAACTTTGTTTTAAATAGTCAAAGAGTTGGGCTGAAAATAATAATAATAATTATTGATCATAGAAACAAATGAAACCAGTTAAACACTTGATTATATGTATTTGTGTTTGTGATTGTGACCCATAATAATTTTTTCTCAGTATAAATAAATGTTTTGGGTTTTAAGAACTCCAAAAGAGCAACGACAAACTTGGTATTCTCCATTGAGGTTTCTCACCTTCCACTCCTGAGTATGACATGGTGTTAATTGCTCTGTGTGTGCGTGTGTGTTTTTGGCGGGGGGATGGGTGTGTGTGTGTTTTCGGCTGTTCAGCAGTTCTAAACACAAGTACAGTTTTTGTCCTTAACTAAAATACTTCAATACGTTAATAATGAATTTATTTTGCTGAATAAGATAATAAGCGATGTTTAAACCAAACCAGTAAGTTAAGTAAGTGTTCCATACATTAAAGTACTGTGTATAACCAAGTGCCCTAGCAAACACAGTTACAGTACAGTTTACAGTACAAACAGAGTGTGTGCGCTGGGGGGATTGGAAGGTGAGTGAGAATACTCATTTACAAGACAAAAGACGGTCAGAGGCAGCGCCGTTCTAGACCAGACAACACGGGGTGGGGGGAGGGGGGCATCATGTTCGAGCACTGTTTTTACCTGGCCTTACTGTATACACTCTAAAAAGTAATTAATGGGACCTTTTGTCATTACTTAAATATATATGTTGTTGTAAAATGAAAAATCAAGTTCATAAATACTGTTAGACTTTTTACTTTAAATTTTTATTTTATTGAGCTCAGGTGACACACAAATTATGCCTTTTGATTCAACATATAATCATGACTTGTCTGAGTTTAAAATGATCCGTTAATCAAAAAATAATTTAATTTTAAGTTCTGTTGATGTAAAATACAACTTGATGACGTGTAAACAGCCCACAGTTTCCCTCTTCTGCTCAAGCAGACCTGTGCAACACGTGTTCAAGGCTCATCCAGCGTTGTGGTCGTGTTGAATGGTAAGTACTTTAATGCTTAATTACACATACAGTGGGAGCCACGTCAAACAGCCGCCTGGAGCATGACGGCTCCGTGGCAGGTTAATGGACGCTTCGTGCATGGAATGTGATCCCCCGCGATGACGCAGTTAACAATGCCCCGCCCCATAAACGCCCCCATGAGCTTTCTAAAAAGATGGTTGCAATGCCGTATAATTCCGCCAGATGGAGCATTGACTGGTTGGAGCATTGACACAGTTAACTGCAGTGTCCAGGAAACCCAATACCGTATCTTTAATATATAGACAGTTCTTGTATTGTCAACATAAATAGATGACGTGGTTAAAAAAAAACGATTAATAAAACAGATTTGTTAAAACAGTCAATACACGATGATTATGCTATTTATTATTAAATAATGAATTAATAAAACTAGTTCGTGAAATATTTTTAAGACATCCTGAAATAATCCCAAACGACATGGTAACACAAACGCGGGCTGTGTACAGTATTTTATATTACGGTGTATTTTACCTAGTTCCATTTAATATACTGATTTTGCTGCAAAGTAAAGCTCAAAATATAACGTCTGCTTGGGATTGTTTTCGTTATATTTTTGATGATGTTTTCGCTGATTTTTTTCACTGATAGTCAACAAGTAGCATTACAAATGTAATTAATGGCGCATGCAACCTGGAACAAATATCTGCCCATGGATCAGTAGTTCTTTTGTCATTTAATGATGCATAATGCTCCCCCCATCAAAAAATCTGATGGGGCATTAATCACTTCTCACAACTGTGAATGGATGCGGAGACAGCAGAGACAGATTAAATCCCCATAAACACTTGGAAACAAGACAAAAGAAAGTTCCAGAGGGTTAGCGCCTGTTATACTATTGTATTTTTTTTTTTACACATTTGTAGTGCTTATATTTTTTTATCTTGTTTCGTTTGGTTTTACGCAACTTCATGTGTTATTTGTGTGTGTGTGTGTGTGTGTATGTGTGTGTGTGCGCGTGCGTGCACGAGAAAGAGGATGCTCGAGAGAGAGCTTACAGTACAGTATATTGTGATTTGTCCAAAGTTGCTAGAGCCTGGATTACTCCTACCAACAGTGGCGGACATAATATTGCATCTCTTTTTCTACGCATATGGACGAATGTGTCAATCGCACGGGCGTCGCCGACAACCAGCGTGTGTTTATGTTACCGCGCATGCGGATGCATGCACCCCTCCCCCCCCCTCACTCACACACACGCACATACACACCTCTTCAGTTTTGATTTACGGAAGGAGAGATAAAGATCCTTTCTCGATGCAGTGAATTTCTCTGAGCAAATTAACAATAATTTCCATGAATGACGAGGTAAATGCTGTGAAATGTTTCAAATGAACAGATTCTGCCTATAAGGGACAGTGAGGCTGGATCCAGAAGCCCACCACATCCCACACTTAAGCACAAAATAACACAGACGCAAATGATCAAGTGTTTAATTGGTGTCGTTTTCTCAAACATGATTTTCTCAACTTGGCGTTTATAAAGATTCAGACAGACTGAATTTAAGAATGTACCCATAGGAACCTAAAATACACACACACCAAAGAGCAAAGCGAAGATGCACATTCACACCTCTTTTGTCTTGTAAATGAGTATCCTCATTCATCTTCCAATCCCCCCAGCGCACACACTCTATTTGTACTGTAAACTGTAGCTGTGTTTGCTAGGGCACTTGGTTATACACAGTACTTTAATGTATGGACCACTTAACTTACTGATTATAATACGGTTATACGCAATATTTATAACACACGCAGAGTAAAGCGAGTATAAATGCATAAATTTCATAAAAATAATAATATAATTTTTGTAATATTTGAAAACACGGGGCGCATAATGCCAAATGTAGTGGCTGCACAATCACAAAACAAATTTTATTTAATTCTTGTATCTCAATACCCCCCCCCCATGTCTTGCTTGAATATAGACGTGTATTGACTGTAAATGGACGTCAGATAGCGGACCTTCGTTCACACAATGTACTCACTGAAATGCTAGCTAAAAGTCAAAGTGACAGCTATACATGAAGCCCCAGACACCCGTAGACATGTACAAATGTATCTGAATGCATTTTAAGGCAATGTTCTGTGTCACATATTTTTACCGATTCATGACGTCTTACCTCGACTGTTTTTGGCCGTGGACACAACGTCGCCGTCGGACCAATGTTTGTTGGGTATTAACGTATTGAAGTATTTTAGTTAAGGGCAAAAACAGACTCTCTGCTTGTGTTTAGAACTGTTGAACAGCTGTGTTCATAGGTTTAATCAACGATTTACAAGACAGCAACTCCATTTGTGGAGCATTTCTCCGTTGGCTTTTTAACACATACACATAAGTTGTAGTGCGGACTGGATATTCCGCTGTGGCGACCACTTGTCGGGAGCAGCCGAAAGACCAACAACAACATTTGCGCAGACAGGTCTAAAGAACCCCTCCCCCCGCCAAAAACACACACACACACACAGAGCAATTAACTCCATCAGTGTTCTCCATTGAGGTGTCTCACCTTCCACTCCTTCTATGTTTGTCTTTGCTCTCTTGATGGAGTTCTTAAAACCCAAAACATTTATTTATACTGAGAAAAAATTTATTATGGGTCACAATCACAAACTAGCACCGATGCATGCGATCAAGTGTTTAACTGTTGTTTTCATTTGTTTCTATTATTATTATTAATAATTATGATTTTCAGCCCAACTCCGCGACTATTATTTAAAACAAAGTTGTGTCCCATTTTTGCCCATTGAAGTTGTTGGTTCAAGCAAACGTTTTTTAAATACCCAAACAATCCCCAAAAATTAAAACACGCAAACATGACTATCAATTCAATTTATTCTTCCAAAACTAGTCAAAGTTAAAACAGTAATTTATATAAAACAGATGAATACATGTTGTCTTTTTGTTCATTAAACTACCCGGATACACCAGCTGCTTATAAGTCTCTATCTATAGTCCTTTTACATTAAAATATTAATTTTTCAAATATCAAAACTATTAAACATGGAACAGTTCAAGTCTTTGTTTCCCCCCAAAGTACTGTATCAGACATTTTGCAGTTCTATGTTCAGAATATACAGTAGACCTGATCAAACATCATTCTAAAGCTGTCGGACTGTGACGTCATCCCTCCTACAGCTCCCTCAACAGCTTGTTCAGGCTCCTCCAGTCCTGTAGCTCCAAAAGTCCAGCCGTCAGCCGTCTGACCCCCCAATCCTCCACAGCGGAGCTCTGCTTAAAGACAACAGGAGAATTTAGTCAAGACAAAGATAAATAAACTTTACAGAACATATAGTTCTAATAAAAATAAAATATATTAATAAACCTATTTACCACAGAGTGTGTAAAATACTGTTTTGGGGATCCTGTAATGTAAATAATCTGCCTGTGCTAATGTTAACCAGTGAACAGTGTTAGTGTTAACCAGTGAACAGTGTTAGTGTTAACCAGTGAACAGTGTTAGTGTTAACCAGTGAACAGTGTTAACCAGTGACTGTCTGTATTATCGTCTGCATTAAATTAACCGGGAATTTACTTAATGCGCTTCTCATACAAATAAGTTAAGCGATATAACACTCGTATATGAGCATTAGTTCATCCCTGAAGCCAAACTATAACTTACTGAAGCCCCTCACACACACACACACACACACCTCCCCCCCCCTCCTCCTCCTCCTTAACTAATAAACACTTCTGTGTTGTTATTCAGCTCTTTAACTAAGCGCTCGCGCTACCGCGGAAAGTGTATAAAATATAAACCGGGTTATGAGCGTTACTAGCTCCTGTACAGCTCCCCTCAGTCTGTGTCCCTCATCAACTGCATCACATTATATTACAGTCACAGAAATAACCTGCAGATTAACTCTTAACCAGAGAATAAATAAGCGCTGAATTTATCCAGACAACACGCGGTGAGATTCTCTCAGTATTTACAGAGAACACAAACACTCTTCATCGGGTAGTGCAGCTCTTGTAATAGGGACATTAATAGTATTGTCGAAGCTTGAGCATGTTTTTGAGTTAAAGTGGAGTGACATTGTGAGTGTGTGACACTGACAGTAAGCTGTAATATTAACTCCAGACTTGGTAAACAGATCATTAAGTTCTCTAAAGTCACATCTGACCGCTGCTGGTGCTGCCAGTGATATTTAAAACGGCCAATAAAAAACTAAACTGGGAAATAAACTGTAAACTACCCCGAACACATTTTATAAAATAAAACATCACTTACCACGAATAGTCCGTTAAGCCGCCATCTTCATCTCTGTAGTTTGGTAGCGTCAGTTCGGCGGGGGTGGAGGCGGGTTGTTAAAATCACGTGATTGCAACTCAGCGCAGCTGGCTTGTTTTAACGTGTTCTTGAGAACGAAGCGCCATCTAGTGGTGGCACCAGGTAAATGAATAAATTGGGCTTGAATGGGCGTGTTTACTGTGAAATCTTGACACGCCTTTCAGCCAGAAAGGGGAGGGGGGATTACGGCGTGCAAAGGCCATTCACACGCCATTCACACTTCAGCCACACTGTCGCGGCTATTTGGCGTGGCTCCCACTGTATTTGCATTAGCTTGGGATTCTGTTAGTGATAGCCTACTTCAAAAGAACGATGTAACATAGTATCTCTCCGGGTAGCAGGCGAGACGCTCCGGTTAGTTTTCCCCCGCGTTTGTGTGCACCGCAGGTCGGTTTTAACGTTCATGGAGCCGCTAATTCAGCGATAGTGGATCATTGGGCACTTGTTGTAACATTTAACACCAACGTTACTGTTATACAGACCATTGTAATTGTCTTATAATGTTAAAGCAGGCTTCTGTAGTGTGTGAGTTCTAAAGGTGAAGCTAGACAAGCAAAGTTGATATCACTGCAGTGTTTGCTGTTAGCGAAGCAGTGATGGAAACGTTTTATTATCGAAATGTGACATTTCTTTGTAAATGGAAGCATGTTTATGTTAACTGTTAGGTAACGCTAATGCTAGGTGGCGCTTTTCGCTTCTCAATGTACAGTACGTCAACAGTCTTGCAAAAGTTACGGGGTGAAGTTCAACCCCGGACCGAGCCCTGAAAGATGCCAGACATCTATGGCTGTTATGCTTTCCAGCGCCCAATGTCGTGCCTATGTATTCATGTCCATGCTGTTTTGGATGACCGGTCCCAGCTAACGCTGTCCTTGAAAATATCCCCAATTTTAGCATTTCATGAATCACAAATGTTGCATGCACTGCATGCGCGCGCGCGCACACAAACAAACACACACACACATCACCGGCAGTAACAGTTCATTTAAATGCTTTGAAAGAGAAATATATTAAAAGATGAATGTTACATGTATGTTTAACAGAGAAATATATTACAATTTTAAAAGGGTGCTAAAATGAGATACTGAATGGAAAAACTGTTCAAAAAGTAAAAAAAAAAAATGCTTCTTAAAAGTAATTTCATTTGTGTTGTTAACCTCACAATGAATATTTTTTTTTGTTTGCACTAAAATATCCATCCTCCATGAGCAAGTGCAGTCACCCTCAAAATTTCCAAGACATTTTAATGTTATAATTTATCTTATTTTTAAAATGTGAGCAGCATTAAAAGGCATGCTTTAAGATTGGCCCGTCATAAAAAACACACTTTGGTACTGGTGAGCCACCAGGCTTTACAAGTTTAAAAACATTTATTTCCCTACTTAGGTCTTCAGTTACTTTGCTGTGTGCCTTGCAAGGACAAAAAAACTCAAGCCTTCATCTTCTCCTGGTATCCTGGTGTCGTGGACCATCAAGTATGGATTGGCCTTGCAAAATCTGTAAATTTGCAACATCTACTAAAGACGAGTTGTTGAAACATTATAGGTTACGTCATATCCCCGGTGTGCAACCTCTGCCATGTCCTTACCTAGACTGTTTTTGTTCATTTAAATCATGGGGTAGCCTGAAATCACATATATCAAGGAAACACTCAACTCACTCAACAAGAGTGAGAACCTATGAAATACTAAGTTTCTGTTGCCAGTTCTGTAATGTGGGCACATTTTCCACTGAAAAAGAGTATTTTGAACACCTTCGTCAACATTTGAAAAAGCAAGAAACTGTCTCCTGTGTTTTCAAAAATTGCAGTTTCAAAACTAATATTTATGGAACATTTGCTTCGCATAGAAATCGAAAGCATACTCCCCACTCATTAGATGAGTTTAAAGATGACGTTTTAAAGAGGTATGAAAACACTTCGCAAACAGATCAGTGCAGTGATTTAGTTAATCAGGAGGGTGAACAGTCTGACATTGATGAGTTTAGAGATGATGATGTAAAAATACTACCAAAGTTGATTGAAAGAAGCTTGGCTCATTTGATGTTGAAATTAGAGAGTTCCTTTCATGTTCCCAACCGATGCATTGATGAGCTTGTAGAGGAGTTGCATTTTATTTCTCATTCAGCCTCTGCTCCCATCATGAAGGACATTTTACAGTCTTGCTTGAAGAGACACAACTGTGAAATTGATGAAGCCATTGTGTCTGAAATGGTGAACGACATCTGTGGTGCTAACCCTATTAGCTCTGCCCTCCGTGATGGTGGTTCTCTTTCCTCTGCCTTCAAAAGAAGAAAGTATTTTAATGAACACTTTTCTGTCGTGGAACCGATTGAGTATATTCTTAGTGGAGAGAGCAGCTTCCAGTATGTCCCCATTCTAAAGTGTTTACTTCAGGTTCTTAGCAGGAAAGATATACTAGACCTGATCTTGAGTGAGGCACAAGCTCAGAGAACTGTGTACAAGTCATTTCATGATGGCACCTTTTACAAAACCAATGAGCTGTTCTCAAAAAGTGACCTTACAATTGCTCTCAATCTCTATGTGGATGACTTTGAGATTTGCAATCCTCTTGGTACATCCAGGAAAAAACATAAAATCACATCTGTGTATTGGGTGTTAGCTGATGTCCCCTCATTGCTCAGATCTGAACTAAACTCAATCTTCTTAGCAATTCTGTGCAGGGCTGAGGATGTGAAGAGATTTGGTTACAGTGTTGTGTTGGAACCACTGCTCAAAGATCTTGTGGTCTTAGAGGAGGAAGGACTATATGTTCCAGCACTGGGCAGAAGAGTTAAAGGCACAGTGTTTAGTGTGGTTGCAGACAATCTCGGTGCCCATTCTATGGGGGGATTTGTTGAGAGCTTTTCCAGTTCATACGTCTGTCGATTTTGTCTAGGTGAAAAGTCACAATTTCAAGATGGTGAAGTGAGAACAGGGGCATTCCCACCCAGAACAAAAGAACAACACACACTGCATGTTCAGACTTTACAGGAAAATGATAGTTTGAGGCATGTGTATGGAGTGAAGATACAGTGTGCACTGACAGCAAAAATGAAATATTTTCATGTTTTGTCTGGATATCCACCTGATGTGTTGCATGATCTTTTTGAAGGTATAGTGCCCCTAGAAATAGCACTGTGCCTAAGAGTATTCATTCACAACAAATACTTCACTCTTGAAGAGCTGAACAAATGCATCAAAGAGTTCCCCTATAAATGGTCAGACAAAACCGATGCACCACAGCCTGTCCCTGTGAACTTTGCCCAACGGAAAAGTGTGGGTGGCAATGCCCACGAGAACTGGGCTTTGCTGCGACTCTTGCCACTTATGGTTGGATCGAAAATCCCTGAGGGTGACCCAGCATGGGAAGTGCTTCTTGTGCTCAGAGACATTGTTGAGCTTGTTGTAAACCAAGTCCACACAGAGGAGACCATTTGCTTCCTGGATAGCAAGATATCTGAGCATAAACACAGGTTTCTCATGGTTTTCCCAGAGCAACGTCTCATCCCAAAACACCATTTCCTTGAACATTATCCAGAACTTATCAGGGCTTATGGTCCTCTGGTGTCACTGTGGACAATGCGGTTTGAGGCAAAGCACAGCTTTTTCAAGCGTGTTGTCAGACATACTCGTAGCTTTAGAAATATTCTGTTGTCACTCGCTATGAAGCATCAGTTGTTGCTTGCTTATAACCAGCATGATTCCAGAGCTGTCAAACCTTTACTACAGGCTACAACACTGTCTACAGTGGATGTTAGTGTGCTGAGAGAGGATATCCAAGAAGCACTGCTGGCCAAGTTTCCTGGTGAGACATGTGTCCAGATAGCCAAGAGTGTGTGTTACAGGGGCACCAAGTACACTAGTGGAATGATCCTGGCTAATGGTTCCACTGGTGGTCTACCAGATTTTGGGGAGTTGATCCAGATTGTGGTTTTGAAGGGCAGTGTTGGATTCATAGTGAAAGGTATAACTGCTTGGTCAGTTGAGCATCTGAGGAGCTATGTGCTTGAGAAAAATGGTCCAGTGAAAGTCATAGAGCCAGCTGAGCTATCAGACATGGTCCCCTTAATTTCTTACACCTTTGGTGGAACAACCATTATGACTCTTAAGCGCAGCATTTGTGTTTCATAGATGGTACCCATACTTGGTGGAGATTTTCAAATGAAATGCTACAAACTCGCATCTTACAGTCTTCCTACTATTATCAGACATGGCATATAGTTAATGGGCTCCTGATTTCCATACTTAAAGATAAACTTTTATATGCTCTTTATTCATTATTCACCATTTAGCTGTTACTAAGAATTACAGAAACATGGAAAACATTTTGTCTACAGGTTGCATAATGTCACAACCGGCTCAACTCCGAGTGATCCTTGCAGATCACGATGTCCGTAAAGTTGTACTACCATCTGGAATCCCTGAGATGGTGGATGACCTTCACTCAGTCATTCGTGATACCTTTTCCATTGCAAGAGACTTCTGTCTTCACTATAAAGATGCTGGTTTTGGTGATGAGTTTTTCACCCTTGTTTCTACAACTGACCTTAAGGACAGGGACACAATCAGGATTGTGTTTCTCCAGGACCAGGAGCCTACAGTAACCTTAACCTTAACTGATGTGGCCGACACTTATGTGACTGATCATCCCCCTGAAGAACACTTTGTTGACACCTCATCTGTGTCAAGTAATGACACACTGATCCTTTCTTCATCTGAAGACAGTAAAGGGCACCGTTACCAGCGCTGGCCAGTTCAGTTTCCGATTCCAAGCTTTTCTGACCTCACAGAGATCCAAATTCAGTCAGCCAATGAGCGCTTCCAAATATTTGGGACTCTTCTCCCTACAAAAGATTTCATTCCACTGCTTCCTGACATCCTTGGAAAACTAGCAGAAGCTATTTATAAGTATACCGCTTATCCATCAAGTCTGCAGATCAGTGAGGTTGCAGAGGCCCTGACTCTAAAGCATCCCTGCCTGAAAGAACCGGGGTCCTTCAATGGGTCCTATGGATGGATGCAGCGTCTAAAATATAAGATGAACAATTTCAGAAGTAAGCTTAGAGGTCTCGGCTGCCCTGAAGTTGAAGTAAACTCACTGAAGAGGAAACCAACACATGACCAATATCCGGCAAAGAATGTTAAAAAACCAAAGAAGGCTGAGGTGAACTACCTACCCCCTTATGCTCCAGGTGAAAGTAGTGAAAGTTTGGAAAAAGAGAGAGTCGAGCTCCTGAGTGAAGTGATGAAAAGGGACAACTCCAGGGTGGTCGCTCAGAAAATGGCCAAGACGTTCAGCCTTCGTCGGGAGGAAATAGTGAAAGAGGCCCCTGCCATCAGTGACTTCATGAAGCGCTGGCCTGCACTTTTTAGTGAGGCACAGGTGAGATAATAAAATGTTTGTGAAATCAGTATTTTTGTACTGTGGATTGATAAATTGTGGATACCTGTCAAATAATTAAAATAAATAAAAAAAATGTAGAAATAAATACATTTAGACCCAAATAATTTTAATGTGTACAAATACACATTTAGATATTTTATTTCTGCATCGTTTATACATAATGTCTCTTGTGGTATTTTATACTGGCGTGCCCTGCAGATATGTGAAGAATTCAAGAGGATAACAACAGTTAGCCTTGAATCGACCTTTCTGGCCAAGCTTGACCAATGCACCCCAAAACTGATGACCTTGACCCAGTCAAAAGGAGGAGCTGCAGGCCTGAAGATAAGGCAGATTAAGGACATGCTTCTGCAGGTATAATGACTTACTTTATTATGAATAGACCTTTATTTTAATCTGCCTCACTGTTTTCATGTCAAATGTCGATATGGCTGCTACGAACAAGGTTCATTGTATACTAACACAAATTTTTTTCAAATTGTTCTTATTTTGGTTACACTTGAATCTGATTTTTAATGAACACCGTATATTTTTTCCATCGATCAGGACAACACAGTTGAAAAGCGCAGAGAAATTGCCATTCGCTGCCTCATAGTCTATCTTGGAGAGAAAGAGGAGGATCTTTTCAAACTGTACAGCGTAAGTACAGTACTTGAGTACTTTTTTAATTTTTAATTTTGTTTGAACTGCATGTCTCTGCAGTCTCATGTTTTGTTCATTAGATTTTCCGTTCAACGGTGAGTATTATTAGAGTATTATTATTTGATGTTCTTTTCAAAGTTGAAAAACAAAAACATTAAAAACTAAGCATTTTTCATTTCAGACGTTAAAATGAAATGAACAAAAATTTGAATGGATTGATTTTGCTTTTTATAGTTTGTAGAATGAAAAAATTCAATCACTTAAAGACAAACACAAGACAACCTGTTTTAGCATATTTTCATACCGGAAGTGGTAGTTTATTTGGGTGAATCATGGAGAGGCGTTGCATGGGGAGGGACTTACAAAGTTCCTGTTCCAAAACCAAAATCAAACCATTATCAAATTTTTGTTTATTTCATTGTAAAGAATATATGAAAATGTCTTGCATTTAATTTTTAGTTTTTCAACTTTGAAATAAAAATTAAATAAACACTCGTTTTGTTTTTTAATACATGCCCCTGAACGAAAAATCCAATGACCAAAACATACATGGACCCTTTAGCCTTCGTGGGTAGAGATATGGCCGTTTCAATCTTGTGCTCCAGTCTCCTGTGGGCTAGGCGTTGAAGTACATGGTCACCCTGCATTCCCTTATGCTTGTCATCCTGAAGAGCTTGAGCTATGTATTTTATACATCCTGACATCTTTTAATTTCTCTTACAAGGATGTGGAGGAGCTCGACGAAGACCTTGCAATGCAAGTGATGAAGATTGCTATCATTGGTGATGGGCGTGCAACCATCATAGTTGAGGGATCCAAGATCCTGGAGGGGATTGATGTCGCCAGATCCTGTGCTTTGCTGATGGGAGTAATCTACGCTCTTAACCTTACCTATCCCAAGCACTTGAAATTTACCTTTGAGGTATTTCAGAAGCTATGCCTTGAGCTTGATGGACAAAAAGCCAGCTCTAAAGTAATGAATCTCAAGTTTGGTATTTTCTAGAGCAGACTTGATCGACCTTCCGTGATGGAGAGTTTCACATCACACACACACAAAACCTGTTCTTTTTTTTGCATTTCTGGTGCCACTTCATTCATTGGGTTTTACCAAATTTTAAAACACTGTTCTTTATAAGCTTCTGAGTTCATGTTTTGTGTCTAGCCTACAAATGCTGCTGTTTGCACGTTTTTAAGGAATTTGAGCTGTGGTTAATTTCTCCCATGACTTCTGTGTTCTGAGGGTATTGGTGTGTTTTTGAACTTCATATGTAGTGCCCTCTTTAGCTGCCGTTAATCTGGAAGATGAATAGTAAAATATTGATAAGAATAAAGATGATTATGTAAGAGTACTGACAAAGTTGAATGAAAGACGCTTTGCTTATTTTATGCTTAAATTAGTGCATTTAATGTACTGCAATCTGTCATCTCTTGTTTTGATTCACTTTCATGTGTTCAAGTCAAAGAATGGTGATCCATGTACTGGATTTTACTACATTTTATTAAACTGGTCCTCATAAGTTTCTGAGGGCATGTTGTTTTGTGTCTCAGGAAAATGTAGCGTACAAATCTTGTGGTTTGAAAGTTTAAGAATTGTCCTACTGTTTTTTACTGTCAATAAATGGGTCTAACTCATTTGAATAATACTGTCTGAATTTCTATTCTTTTTGAGCACCAGGAAAGAATCCCTTAGCTGCTGTCCAAGAGCAGACACAGCACATGGTAACTTAATTTCATTTGGAAAAAAGTCTGATCATCAAGTCTCCAACTGTCTTAGAACCTTGACTTCTACGTGGGCGGGGACCACCATGGAGGAGCCCGACCCACAAGGTACTCAAGGTTATATTACAACCAAACGACCAAGGTTGTAGTTTTGAGAGACTTAGCCTTCTGGGAAACAGGAAAATGCTCTTATTATAGGAAACTCTTGCAGGGATCATATAGGCATCATACTAAATATTAATTTCATGTTATTTAGAAATTTGTTTTATTGTGACCAAAAAGCTACTATACCATACCTAAAATATTAAGTTGGATCAACTTAAATACTTGCATTTATGTTGATAAATATTAAGTTCATTTTAATTAGAAATGTATTTTATTATGACCAAAAAGCTACTTCAACATGCATAAATATGATGTTAGATCAACTTAAATACTTGCATTCTTGTTGACAATTATTAAGTTCATGTTACTTAGAAATGTGTTTTGTTGTGGCCAAAAAGCTACTTCACCATACTCAAAAACATTGCTTTGAATTAATGTAATTCTTCCAGCAGTTGGCTTAACTTAAAAATTCTAGTGGAAAACGTTAACATATTTTTTTATGTCAAACTAATGTTTTATTTTTTAGAGTGTAGTAACAGTATTGTATTTGCTGAATTGTGTTGAGGCACGCAAACCCCCAGACCACAATAAGGTGGCAATCCCTCAGGGGGAAACTAAAAAAAAAAAAAATATATATATATATATATATAATATCCTTAATGCAGATTTTATCAATCAATGACATAACATTTATCTAAGCTGGATGGTCAAATTCTCAAAAACGTTTAACCTAAAGTAAGACTTAACACACTATAACTAAAATATTTACAAAACTGAAAGGTTGTCTTATGAATAATAAAAAATACAAACTAAATTAAAACAGATGGGCTGTTGAACAGATCATAATATGTTTTATGTTTTCTGATTATAAATGATATATGGGTTGATTTTAGAAAGGCTAAATCAAATAGCTAGTTTTGGTCATGTCAGTCCAGTAACTATACTATGTAAAAGTAATTATAATATGAATTAATTAAGGGCAGGACCTAACCTAATGTTAATAATTTACACCATGATAACATTAGTATTCATGTTTTTGTATATATTTTAAATGTTCAAATGAACGTTTCAGAGTATATAATCGTGTCATCTGTGATTGAGACCCATGAGTTAAATTGAAATATCTTTTATAGGTAGTAAGCCAGGTTTTAGTAACCTTGGATAAATCAGCATGTAAGCCCTCTCTCGCGCACGCGCTCTCACGCTATCTCTCGCACTCACACACACACACACACACACAGACACACTGTACACACACAGACACACACAAATAATACATGAAATCGCGTAAAACCAAATGAAACTAGGGTAAAAAATATGAGCAGTAAAATACAGTAGTATCCTGTAGGTGATTCCTGTCCTGTGATAACAGGCACTAACACTCTAGAACTGTTTACTTCTGTTAGTTTTGTTTTCAAGTGTGAATGTTTATGGGGATTAAATCTGTCTCTGCTGCTGCATCTATACACCGTTGTGATAAGTGATTGATGCCCCATCAGATCTTTAATGTGGGACATTATGCTGGTTAAATGACTAAAGACACACTGATCCGTATGGACAGATATTTGTTCCAGATATTATGCGCCATTAATCAATTTGTTATGCCAATTTGACTTTCAGCGAAAACATCAAAAATATAACGAAAACAAACCCAAGCAGAAGTTACATTTTAAGCTTTACTTTCAAATTAAAATTTGATTTGTCACATACACAGCGCGATATGCAGTAAAATGCTTTGGGTGCTTTAGGTGAGACTCGAACTCGGCACTACTTCACCTGGACCGCTTTATAGGTATCACGGGCTAACCGATTGCGCCACGGGAGCCACACGGACGTTGGTCTTGTCAGAGTATCCTCTCTCTCTCGTGCGCGCGCACACACACACACACACACACACACACACACACACACACACACACATGAAATTGCGTAAAACCCAACGAAATATAAGCAGTATAAAAAAAAATCTGTAAAAATACATTAGTATAACAGGCGCTAACCCTCTGGAACTTTTTTTTTTACTATTGTTTCCAAGTGTTTATGGGGATTTAATGTGTCTCTGCTGCCGCATCCATTCACAGTTGTGATAAGTGATTAATGCCCCATCAGATCTTTTGACGGGGGAGCATTATGCATGATTCCATATGGGCAGATATTTATTCCAGGTTGCATGCGGCATTAATTGCTTTTCTTATGCCACTTGTAGACTATCAGTGAAAAAATCAGCGAAAACATCATCAAAAATATAACGAAAACAAACCCAAGCAGACGTTACATTTTGAGCTTTACTTTGCAGCAAAATATTATCTATCAGTATATTAAATGGAACGGGGTAAAATACACCGTAATGTAAAATACTGTACATAGCCCGCGTTTTTATTCCGTACCTACAATGATCGGTATAGACAAATTACAGCCGCTACCGTGTCTTTAAGGATCATTTCAGGATGTCTTAAAAAATATTTCACTAACTAATTTTATTAATTCATTATTAAATAATAAATAGCATAATCATCATGGGTTGTGTATTGAGTGATTTAACAAATCTGTTTTATTAATCGGTTTGTTGTTGTTTTTTCATCTATTTATGAAACTATGTTGACAGTGCAAGAACTGTCTGTATATTAAAGATACGGTATTGGGCTTCCTGGACACTGCAGTTAACTGTGCCAGTCAATGCTCCATCTGGCGGAATTATACGGCATTGCAACCATCTTTTTAGAAAGCACATGGGGGCGTTTATGGGGCGGGGCATCGTTAACTGCGTCATCGCGGGGGATCACATTCCATGCACGAAGCCTGCATTAACCCTTCATGGATCTGCCACGGAGCAGTCATGCTCCAGGCGGCTGTTTGACGTGGCTCCCACTGTATGTTGTGTTTATTTGATTAAAATTTAAGCGTAAACGTAAAGTGAAAGTTCAAGACACGGGTTTAAGCACGCCGGTTTAAACGAATTTTAGAAAAATTTTCATGCAGTGTAAACCCGAATAAGTTGGCAAAATTAAAAATATATATATATATACATACTCGGCTGACGTCACTTCCTCCGTACGAGGACACTGAGAAGCTGCTTTTTTCTGAGCTCCACCATACTGACCAACTTTTAAACTTTTTCGTCCCCTTACGAAGAGTGTACATAAAACGGATAAGTATCTTATAATATATTTACTCGAAACGCGTGTTATATCGTTAAGTTTTAATTGTTTTGCAGCACACCGCTTTTAGCCGGCATTAGCATCGCTAATTAGCATTAGCATCGCTAGCCCGGCTATCACGTTTGTTTGTTTGTTTGTAAAGTTTGTTTTCGCTTCCTCACACCGATTATTTTCCGTGTTTAGACACCATGTCGGTTGTGATTCTGCCTCTGAGTGCAGGTGAGGAGACATTGGAGCTGCACTCGGTGGATTTGGAGGTGGAGGCCGTGGAGAAGCTGATCCGTGAGCTACAGGTGAAGCTGGCCCGGTTACAGCAGCGGAAAGCCACGCTGGAATCGACGCAGACCGACGCTCACCTGTCCCAGGTAAATTCTCGGCGTGAGAATTCTCCTACAACCTCAACCCCGCGTGTTTCTCTGCCCAGGTCCAACACACCAAGGATGCATCCCGCCCAGTGTTCCTACACCCCGGCGCCGGGACATCACGGACCCTGGATACAGCAGCGGCGGAAGAAGCACGCCAAGCCCCGGGCGAGGACCTCTCCCCCTCCACCACCACCACCCGTCTTCGACATCTCGACCCAAAACAGCTTCGCTCCTCTCCGCGAGATGGCACACGACGTCCTGGTCATCGGAGACTCCATCGTTCGTCACGTGCGTGCTACCACGGCTAAAGGTAAGGTGCACACACGCTGTTTACCTGGTGCACGTGTTCTTGATGTTGCTGCACAGGTGCCTGCTGCCCTGAGGAGGAACATTGGAGCTGTGGTTCTTCATGCCGGCACGAACGACACCAGGCTGAGGCAGACGGAGATCCTAAAGAAGGACTTCAGGAGCCTGGTCGAGAAGGTCCGCAGCACATCACCCACGACAAGGATCATCGTATTTGGACCGCTTCCCACATTTCAGCGAGGAATCGAGAAGTTCAGTAGATTATTTGCTTTTAATGAATGGTTACAATCTTGGTGTCAACAACAGAAATTACGCTTTGTTGATAACTGGAATGTTTTCTGGGAGCGTCCTAGGCTCTATCACACCGATGGCCTACACCCTAGCAGAGCTGGAGCAGCGGTCCTCTCTGACAACATCTCCAGAACACTACGAACCATCTGACTGGCGGTAAGTCATACTGTAGATTCCAAACATATTAGACACATCACAACTCACCGTAGTGATAGACGAACACACATAGCTTGTCCTATAGAAACTGTGTCTGTTCCCCGAATACTGAGAAAAAAGAATAAATTTGTTAAATTTGCCCGAAACAATCTGATAACCATAAAACCAGAAAAAGGCAAAATAAGTAGTCAAAATCCACCTCTAAAGTTTGGACTACTCAACATTAGATCCCTTGCGCCTAAAGCACTTATTGTTAATGAAATTATCTCAGATTATTGCCTTGACGCACTCTGTCTCACTGAAACCTGGCTTAAACCAAATGAATATTTTGGTCTGAATGAATCTACTCCGTCAGGATATTTCTATAAGCACGAGCCCCGTCTAATTGGTCGCGGTGGTGGTGTCGCCACTATCTACAATGATGTACTCACTGTTACCCAGAAAATAAGGCCCAGGTTTAATTCATTTGAAGTGCTTATCATTAATGTTGCACTAAATGAAATACGTAATAAACCCTTGCTATATTTTACCCTGGCCACCGTGTACAGATCCCCGGGGCCATATGGCGATTTTCTTAAAGAATTTGGACATCTGCTATCAGACCTATTTGTTAACTCTGACAAAGTATTGATAGTAGGAGACTTTAACATTCATATAGATGATGCTAACGACGCTTTAGCACTCACATTTATGGATTTACTAAATTCCTTTGGGGTTAAGCAAAATATAATTGGAGCAACTCACCGCTTTAATCATACGCTAGATTTAATTATATCCCATGGTATAGATGTCTCTAATATAGAGATCATACCTCAAAGTGATGATATCACAGATCATCACCTCCTGACATATACTCTACCCGTAGAACAGATTAGCTGTGTCTCCCCACGTTCTCAATCTGTTAGAAATATGAATCCCACCACTAAAGACAGATTCACAAGTAATCTGCCGGATCTGTCCCAATTTCTTATTAGACCCCTAAATGCAGATGATCTAGATGAAGTGACTAGCAGCATGGGCACTATTTTTACCAGTACATTAGACACTGTTGCTCCCATCAGATTAAAAAAAGTCAGAGATAAAACATTGGCACCGTGGTACAACAGTCATACTCGCGCCCTAAAGAGAGCAACCCGTAACCTCGAGCGAAAATGGAGGAAAACTAAATTAGAAGTTTTTCGAATTGCGTATAAAGACAGTATGTGCAGCTATAGACAGGCTCTAAAAACTGCTAGGACCGAGCATCTTAGCCAACTGATAGCAAGAAACCAAAACAATCCCAGGTTCTTATTTAGTACAGTGGCTCGCCTAACAAAACCTACATGTAAGATGCCCGCAGAGAGTATCCCATCACAGTTTAGAAGTGAAGACTTTATGGACTTCTTTAATGAAAAAATCAATAATATCAGGAAGAAAATAATGGAGGTTCAACCTCTAATAGTATCTCACGATCCAGTTCAGCCTATAGCTTCACATTTAGATTTTCACTGCTTTACAGGTATAGGACAGGAAGAGCTGTATAAACTCATCACCTCGGCTAAATCAACAACGTGCCTGTTAGACCCAATCCCAACCAGATTTTTAAAAGAAGTGATGCTTACGGTTGGAGAGCCACTCCTAAACATTATTAATTCTTCATTACATCTAGGTCACGTCCCTAAACCTTTCAAGTTAGCAGTTATTAAGCCGCTTCTTAAAAAATCTAATTTGGACGCGAATGAAATAAAAAATTACAGACCGATCTCAAACCTCCCGTTCATATCAAAAATACTAGAAAAAGTAGTATCAGCTCAAATTTGCACATTCTTGCAGGATAACAACATCCTTGAAGAATTTCAGTCAGGTTTCAGGCCCCATCATAGCACAGAAACTGCACTAGTTAAGATTACAAATGACTTGTTTTTAGCTTCAGACCAAGGCTGCATCTCATTGCTAGTCCTGCTTGATCTTAGTGCTGCATTCGACACTATAGATCATAATATTCTCATAGATCGCTTACAAAATTATATAGGTATTCAGGGACAGGCACTAAAATGGTTTAGATCTTACCTGTCTGATCGCTACCATTTTGTAGATCTAAATGGAGAACCGTCTGGTAAAATGCCAGTGAAATATGGGGTCCCACAAGGGTCAGTTTTAGGACCTCTGTTGTTCTCAATATACATGCTTCCCTTGGGTAACATCATTAGAAGACATGGGATTAGTTTCCATTGTTATGCTGATGATACCCAATTATATATCTCAACTAAACCAGACGAAATACCTAAGTTGTCTAGATTAACTGAGTGTGTCCAGGACATAAAAGATTGGATGACCAATAACTTTCTTTTATTAAATTCAGATAAGACAGAGATATTACTTATTGGCCCAAAAACCAGCACACAACAGCTTTCACAATTCAGCTTGCGCCTAGAAGGATGTACTGTTATTACCAGCTCAGCAGTAAAAGATCTGGGAGTAATATTAGACAGTAACTTGTCTTTTGAAAATCACATTTCAAATATCACAAAAACAGCCTTTTTCCATCTTCGAAATATTGCTAAACTTAGGAACATCTTATCCGTATCTGATGCAGAAAAACTAGTTCATGCATTCATGACCTCCAGACTGGACTATTGTAATGCATTACTAGGTGGTTGTCCTGCATCCTCAATAAACAAGCTTCAGTTAATCCAAAATGCAGCTGCCAGGGTTCTCACTAGATCCAGAAAATATGATCATATAACCCCAATATTATCATCCCTGCACTGGCTACCTGTTCAGTTTAGAATAAATTACAAAATAGTATTACTTACATACAAGGCCTTAAATGGTTTAGCTCCCACATACCTAACCAGTCTTCTGATACGCTACAATCCACCACGCGCCTTAAGATCACAAAACTCCGGACTTCTGGTAGTTCCCAGAATTTCAAAATCTACAAAAGGGGGTAGGGCTTTTTCATATTTAGCTCCAAAGCTTTGGAATAGCCTTCCAGACAGTGTTCGGGGAGCAGACACGGTTTCTCAGTTCAAAAGTAGACTCAAGACGCATCTTTTTAATCTGGCATACACATAACTCATCCCAGTACTCATACTCCAGTACACCTATACCGAATGGCAACTACGCTAATTCTCCCCATCTGTTCTGTATTTCTCTACCCATCCCGAGGCATCGGGAGATTTTGCCAGCTTCAGTAGACAAAGGCCGACTCTGCGAGGTTCCTGAGGCATCCAGAGAAGGACCAGCTCCAACTGGATTCAGCTTTATGATGGTTGGAGCTACACATGCTGCTCCTGTGCTTCCAGTGATCCAGACCTCATCTGCCCTCTACACCTACTGACTCGTCCCTATGCTGAACTGGTCTTCATGTCAATTTAAATAATTTCTGTCATATTGAATTTTCACCTGCACAACACACAAGATGTTATATCATTTCTATCTGTTATCGCCCAAATGAGGATGGGTTCCCTGTTGAGTCTGGTTCCTCTCAAGGTTTCTTCCTAATGCCATCTCAGGGAGTTTTTCCTTGCCACCGTCGCCGTCACCCTTGGCTTGCTCATGAGAGAGATTTCATTCATTCGTCTCATTATTATCTGCACATTTTTCTCACACATCCACACTTCCAATTATTTTCTTTTCTATAATTATTATTATTATTTGTTTTTATTTGTTTATTTTCTATTATAATTTTTTTTATTTATTTATTATTTTATATATAATTATTCTATATATAATATATAATTTTTTTTTTTTTTTTTTTAATTTCTTTAATTTTTGTGAAGCTGCTTTGAGACAATGACCATTGTTAAAAGCGCTATATAAATAAAATTGAATTGAATTGAATTGAATTAAAATATTCACCACGGTCTATTAATTAGAACTAATTGTAATTATTTAAGTTATCAGTACTTCATATGTTTAATGACTTTGAGCACTAGGGTTTACAGTGTGGTACAAAGGTCTAGGAAGGAAAAATTCATTTTCTATACCGCTTAATCCTGTGTTCAGGGTCGCGGGGGACCTGGAGCCTATCCCAGGAGACTTCGGGCACTAGGCAGGGTACACCCTGGACAGGGTGCCAATCCATCGCAGGGCACACACACATACACACACTCACACAATCACACACTACGGGCAATTTGGGAACGCCAATTAGCCTAATCTGCATGTCTTTGGACTGTGGGAGTAAACCGGAGTACCCGGAGGAAACCCACCAAGCACGGGGAGAACATGCAAACTCCATGCACAGAGAGATGGGAATCGAGCCTGGCCAGGGAATCAAACCCAGACCCTGGAGGTGCAAAGTGACAGTGCTAACCACTACACCACCGTGCCGCCACAGGTTTAGTTATATTACACAATCTGCATATATTCAGTAAATTTATGAATTACACTCAAAGTATCAAATCCAACTATGAAGTCTGATTTAATTGTTACCATTAAACATTTTACATCTGCTTATGTTTATTTTTCTGTTTATGTTTTGCTGGCGAAATACATTTTAGGCATTTTTAGTCTTTTAAGTGTTTTAAAACCCAATTCTGCGAATTACCCCAGCAGCGAAACCGGTTTGATAACTTCACACCTACAGTACAGTGTCATGAATGAAAGGTCAGATGGGGGATTACAGTAAGTGTGAGTGCGCTTCACCTCGGAGCACGCTGTCGCGTTGTATGGGAGAAAATTTGTTTAGATTTTATGTGATTTTACTTATACTTAAGAAATAGAAGGTATCCCATTTGGAAATAATCAGAGGTATGCGTGCGAAGCTGGACAGGTCTGAGAATATGCTTGCACAAGGAATTTGATATATACGTTGAGTCCCCCAAGAACGGATAGGCCTAACAAGGCCCAGATGTTTAGAATGACACCATTGCATATAGAATGTATCCTTTTGTCTGGGGTGGCTATATATTGGAGAAAATGCGAGAGATCAGTGTGACTCTGGCAGCCTCGCCCGGCCGGTATTGCATGATAAATAAAGGCCGTTATCTTCTGAAACAAAAGCCTGAGTCTTCAATTAATTTCCATGACAGTTGTATTTAAAGAATAGACTAAAAATCATGCATTGGAAAAAATATTGTATTAGGCTAACTTTATTAAATATTATACACTTCTGTATTCTTTGTTCACACAGGGCATGGTAGGCACGTTGGTGGGCTGGTAGACACGTTATTTTTCATATAACTTAAATGGCTGAATGAAGTTAATGACTATCAATGACTATCGCCCTGTAGCCCTCACCTCAGTAGTGATGAAGTGCTTTGAACGCCTTATCATTTCTTCACTACCCGACACACTGGACCCACTACAGTTTGCATACCGTCAGAACCGCTCCACAGACGATGCAATCTCTCATCTCCTCCACACATCACTCACTCACCTGGACACTAGGAAAGGGAATTATGTTAAAATGCTCTTCATCGACTACAGCTCTGCTTTTAACACAATAATTCCCTCCACACTCACCACCAAGCTGGAGCACCTGGGACTGAGCTCATCTATATGTCAGTGGATCTCCAATTTTCTGACTGGCAGACCACAGGCAGTAAGGATGGGCGGACATGTCTCAGCCACACTCACTCTCAGCACTGGAGCCCCCCAGGGTTGTGTTCTGAGCCCCCTGCTGTACTCTTTGTACACCCACGACTGCGTGGCCACTACCAACTCCACCTCCATCATCAAGTTTGCTGACGACACCGTCGTGGTCGGACTGATCACCAACAATGATGAGTCGGACTACCTAGAGGAGATTGGAAATCTGGAGAACTGGTGCCAGAGGAACAATCTCCTCCTGAACGTCAGTAAGACAAAGGAGCTGATAGTGGACTTTAGTACAAAGCAGGAGAGGAACTACCAGACCCCCGTCATCAACAGGAGCCCAGTGGAGAGAGTGGACAGCTTCAGATACCTCGGTGTTCACATCACGCAGGACCTGTCATGGTCCTGTCACATCAGCACCGTGGTGAAAAAAGCCCGGCAGCGTCTCTACCACCTCAGACGCTTGAGAGACTTTAGACTGCCCTCCAAGGTGCTCAGGAACTTCTACTCCTGCACCATAGAGAGCATCCTGACGGGAAACATCACGACCTGGTTCGGAAACAGCACCATGCAGGACAGACGAGCTCTACAGAGGGTGGTGCGATCAGCCGAGCGCATCATCCGCACTGAGCTCCCTGACCTACACTCCATCTACAGCAAGCGGTGCTGGACTAAGGCCAGGAAGATCATGAAGGACCTCAGTCACCCCAGTAATGGACTGTTCTCTTTGTTGCGGTCTGGGAAGAGATTCCGCTCCCTAAAGGCCAACACAGAGAGACTGAGGAGGAGCTTCTTCCCGCAGGCGATAAGGTCTCTCAATCACACAATCACACCTCCACACAGGACTAATAACATCTTTTAAGCTCACAACACTGACTGGACAATCATGGACACATTCATACACACTTGCACTAAATACTCATACATCTGGACAATTGCACATGTCACCTCCATGCATATTTGCACAACCACTGTCACTTTAAGCCTATATTTTTGCAATATTGTATTATGCCCTTATGCACAGTTAATTTTACTAGTTAAAATTATTTCTTTAGTATTTCCTTTTTATTGATTATTTATTTTACGTACAAGCTTTTATTTTCTTTTTTTAAGGTCACTGGCGGTCGTATAAAGCATTTCACTGCATATTATACTGTGTATGATTGTGTATGTGACCAATAAAATTTGAATTTGAATTTAAATATACACTATAAATTAATAATTGCGTTTGCTTTACATTTGAGCACTCATGTGTAAATAGCTTTTTCATTGCATATACTACCATATCATATATTTGTGTCTAATACTGTTTTATTCATATTTTAAAATGTAACCTACATATCCTACCGTATAAAGATATTTTACTACTTCAGCAGTGAATGAGAAATTTGGTCGGTCTGTCTTTTAGATAAAGTTCTTATTTGATACAATTTTATTATTTAATTAATTATCTTATAAACATGATTCTTGTTCTCTATATTCTTGTCGAGTATAGTCCTTCATGTCTGCATTTTTTCGCATGCATTTATCATCCTTTTGATCAAAACAGTGCCCTTTGTTAAGGCTTTTTGTTTATTTTAAGATTCTCCACAAAATTTTCCCGGTAAACTCAGTTTTATCTAAACACTTGGAGGTAGAGGATAAAATTTTTTTTTTTTTTTGAGATATGTTCTCTGATTCGTTTATTTGTTGAGTGTGAGAAAACAAAAAAATTCTTAACTCTTTTAAAAGACCACTTCTTGAACCACCTTAATGTATCTCACTCCTTTACTATTAAAGATGTTGTTGGTCTTTCGGCTGCTCCCGACAAGGGGTCGCCACAGCGGAATATCCAGTCCACACTACAACTTGGCACAGGTTTTTACGCCGGATGCCCTTCCTGACGCAACCCTCCCATTGTATCCAGTGGCTAGGGTTTGGGCACTGGCTGGAATCGAACCCGGGCCTTCTAAAGATATAATCTTTTATTATGAGAATGTGGAAAATTAACCGCTTGAATTTGTTGTTAATTATTTTATTTTACATGCAAAATACATACTTACTTTATACTACTTACTAGTATAAAAATATAACACAATACAAAAACGTAAAGCCAAGTTTCCCACTGAACATATATTGGGTCATATTTGTAAAACAAAGGAAAGAATAATAAGACAAACAACATATAAAACTACAATATTTTCAGTGTCCAGTAGCACCAGTCTCCGCGGGGGCCAGTCGTGAATAGCTGACACTCAGTGACAGCCAATGAAATTGAAGCATTTTTGCGGCTTTCCACGTGGTGTGGCGTTGCTTAAATAATAGTATAAAATTGTCCAGACCCTGGTTCAAATCCCACTCTGGGCGAAAATGTAATAAATGTGAATCTGTTGTTTTACACTTTTTGCTTATGATCATTAAATTATAGCAACTGTGAGGTGAGTGCTAATGTGTTTCATAGCTTAAGAAAAAAAAGTCTCAATTGCAAACAGTACAAACCGGCACTTCGGGCACTGGCTGGGAATCGAACCCGGGTCTTCCGCATGGCAGGCGAATCACTTAACCAATGAGCCACACCAGTGCCCGTGTATATTTAGAGTGCATAAACACACTAAAACAATAATGTTTTAGGCTAACATATACATCTTTGTATTATTTTTGCACACGCGCGGGTGCGTTACAATAATAATAAGAATAAGAATAATAACAATAATAAATTCGGAGAACTACTACTAATACTACTAAAAATAATAATTCTGAATGGAGAAAGCGCAGTCAAAGAAGTACCATCATTGAAGGAGAGAAGAAAATGAAGAGCTTGTCACGTTTATGAGCTCTGTCGCTTGCTGTCAATGGGCGCCTAAGAGACACAACACATTTTCGGCTTCAGTAGACACACAATACTTCAGACTGAAACATGACTGCCCCTACTGTCATGCACACTCAGCCGCGACCGGCACTAGGTCCCGGAAGTAAGACGGTCGCGAACCTGAAAGCATAAAAGAAAACAAGATGGCGCCGCACATCGCTCTGTCATTGAGTTATGCCCAGATCTTTTCGGAATCGTTCCGGTGTCTGTGAGTACTCACTTTCTTGGCTATCTTTTCAGACTGAGTGTGTGTTTATAGGACTAGGGTTAGATTGTGTCTTTCCTGTGCTCATTGAGTGTGAGAGTCCTTATAGCAAATCGCGTGATTATCCTGCCTGCTCGTGTTTATCCGTGTTTGGGTTTACCATTCACGCTACAGGGCTAACTGCTAAAGCTATCTGGTCATCCCGGTTAGTTCGTGACAGAATGACAGAGACAAGAGTAGTAAACCCAGCGGATTACGCCCGCCTTCGCGATGTGGTTGACCAGCATGCTTTGCTCATTAATACGCTAACCGCGGAGCTCGATTCTCTGCGCCGGAGTGTCCAAGACACCGCGGCCTTGCGCCGCGACGTCGCGGAGCTTAGGCAGGAGAACGCGAGCCTTCGGGCGGCGGTTAGTGGGCTGGCTAGCCCCCCCCCTCACTTCTGACGTTTTTTTAGCTCTTCCAGACAAATGGGATGGCACGGATGGGAAATGCAGTGTGTTTTTAACATCACTGGAACTGGTATTTGAGTTCAATGCCACCAAGTACTCCACCGACCGGCTGCGCATTGCACTCCTCGTCTCGTTGCTATCAGGGCAGGCAGCAGAGTGGGCCACGGCAGTCCTGGGTGCGGACACAGACACCGCGCACTCCTATAATGAGTTCACCCGTCAACTCAAGTTAACATTTGAACATCCCGCGGGCGAGGTGGAGACCGACACAAAGCTCTACCACCTGCGGCAGGGAGGACTGTCCGTGAGTAAATACACCGCCGAGTTTCGGACCCTCGCCATCCAGACCTCCTGGGGAGATGCAGCCCTCCGGACGTCCTACTTCGAGGGGCTGGCTAATCGCATCAGAGACGAGCTAGCCGGACGAGAGCTCCCAGCCACACTGGAGGGGCTAATCCAGCTAGCCCTCCAGATCGACCAGCGCCTCCTATCCCGCCCGAAGCCAGCTCCTCGAACCCTGCCGCCACCATCCACCTACGCCTACACTGCACCAAGGCCACCAACCACCGTCACCACCGCTCTCCCTGGACGTGTCGGATCTCCACCCCCTGCCGTGGTTGACACCGGAGCCGGGGAACCCATGCAGCTAGGGCGCGCCTCCCTGACCGTGGCGGAACGTGAGAGACGTTACCGTGAGGGACTGTGCGCCTACTGCGGCTCAGCAGCGCACCATCGAGCGACCTGCCCGTCCCGTCCGGGAAGCGCCCAAACCCGGTGAGAGAGAGGAGAGACTCCCCGGGTACCATCCATCTCTCTGCTACCACCGACAATACTGCTACTCGGCTCACAGTCCAGGTAACCCTCCATCTTGGCCACAGACGGGTCAGAAGTACCGCGTTCATCGATTCTGGTGCCGCGGGTAACTTCATTGACTCAACGTACGCCAGAGGATTGGGGGTAAAGATTGAGGCGTTATCCCAGCCAGTGAAAATCACCTCAGTCGACGGGCGGCCCCTCTCATCCAGCCCCATCACCCAGCAGACTCCACCCATCACTCTCATCCTCGGTCAACATCAGGAGTCTATACAATTTCACCTTACACCCATCTCCTCTCCACCCATCATCCTCGGCTACCCCTGGCTCTTACAGCACGACCCACTCATCTCCTGGTCTCAGAACCGGATTCTTCAATGGGGGCCGACCTGCACCGACTTATGCCTACAGGCCCAGGCTGGGACGTGTTCCAGGGAGTCCGAGGCCCCCGACGTCGACATCCACGCCATCCCGCCACCATATAGAGACCCGGCTGAGGTGTTCTGCAAACGCCGGGCCAGCCATGTACCACCTCATCGACCCTATGACCTAGCCATCGAACTCCAGCCAGGCTCCAGCCCCCCCCGCGGCCATCTCTACTCCCTCTCTACCAGCAAGACCCAGGCTATGGAGGAGTATGTCGCCAGCGCCCTGCGAAATGGCACCATCAGACCCTCCTCCTCGCCGGCTGCCGCAGGGTTCTTCTTTGTAAAGAAAAAAGGGGGCGAACTTCGTCCGTGTGTCGACTATCGGGGGCTTAACAAGATCACCATCAGAAATCGTCACCCTTTGCCTCTTACCAACTCAGCCCTGGACGCCCTCTCTGGTGCCACCATGTTCACTAAGTTGGACCTCCAGAGCGCCTACAACTTGGTGCGCATCAGATAGGGTGATGAGTGGAAGACGGCCTTCATAACCCCCCCCCCGGACACTATGAGAGCCTGGTCATTCCATTTGGTCTCTGCAACGCACCCTCGGCCTTCCAGTCTTTCAACAACGACGTCCTCAGGGACATGCTAGGCCGATGGGTGTTCGTCTACCTAGATGACATTTTGATATATTCACGCACCCCCGAGGAACACACAAAACACGTTCGAGCTGTCCTTAAGAGATTGCTCGCCCACCAGCTGTAGTGTAACTTGGAAAAGTGTGCTTTTCACGAGCACTCCACCACGTTCCTGGGTTTTGTTATCTCGCCCCAGGGTGTGGCCATGGACCCGCAGAAGCTGGAGCTTGTACGTCACTGGCCCCTACCCAGGACACTCAAACAGCTCCAACGCTTTCTCGGGTTTGCGAACTTTTATCGTCGCTTACCAGGCTCTCCAACCATTCCTTCCAACTCAACCCTACCGCCATCTCAGCTTTCCACCGACTCTGTCACCTGTTCACCACCGCCCCGATTCTTCTCCATCCGGATGCCAGCCAACCGTTCGTTATGGAGGTGGACGCGTCGGAAGTGGGCGCCGGCGCTGTTCTCTCACAACGAGGTTCAGACCAGAAGCTACACCCCTGTGGCTTTTACTCCAAAAAGTTTAACCCCACTCAGCAGCGATACGGAGTAGGGGACCGTGAACTGTTGGGCATAAAGTGGGCCTTGGAGGAGTAGCGTCACTGGCTCCAGGGTGCCAGTGAGCCATTAATTGTCTGGACGGATCATCAGAACCTCATCACCATCCGCAATCTCAAACAGCTGAACCCACGACAGGCACGGTGGGCCCTGTTCTTCGAACAGTACGATTTCCATCTTTCGTACCTCCCGGGGTCAAAGAACACCAAGGACGACGCCCTCTCCCGTCAATACGAACGAGAGGCGCCCCGGGCGGAGCCCGTGCCTGTCCTTCCACCCACCCGGATCATCGCACCCCTGCACTGGGATATGGAAACGAGGGTCCGCCAGGCACTGGCCAGCGAACCCGCACTGGCAGGTGTGCCGCCCAGGCGGCTCTACGTTCCCACTCAACTCCGGCCCGAAGTCCTCCAGTGGGGCCATTCTTCGCCCGTTGACACCAGGGAAACCGGAGAACCCTCACCTTCGTGGGACGGGCTTTTTGGTGGCCTTCAATGAGGAGGGAGGCTACTGAGTTTGTCCGGGCATGCCCAGTGTGCGCCAGGGCCAAAGACTCCAACCAACCAACACCGGGGGAGCTTCAACCACTTCCAGTTCCTCGTCGGCCCTGGTCGCACATTGCCGTCGACTTCATCACGGGCCTGCCAATCTCCGAAGGAAGAGACATCATCCTCACCACCGTGGACCGCTTTTCCAAGGCAGTGCACCTGGTGGCCCTCACCGGACTCCCGTCAGCCAAGACCACAGCCGAGCTGATATTAGAACACGTAGTCTGATTGCATGGGTTCCCTAAGGACATCGTCTCGGACAGAGGTCCCCAGTTCACCGCCCGGTTCTGGAAGGCCTTCTGCCGTCTGATCGACTCATCCTGCAGTTTGTCCTCTGGCTACCACCCCCAGATGAACAGTCAGACGGAGCGAACCAACCAACAGCTGGAGCGCTACCTAAAATGTTTCGTGTCGGATCGCCAGCGCTCCTGGGCCCGCTACCTCAAGTGGGCCGAATTATCACACAACCTTCACGTCTCCTCAGCCACCAACCTGAGCCCATTTGAGGTGTGCTATGGTTTCCAGCCTCCGATGTTCACCCACCAGGAACCGGAGGTTGATGTACCATCGGCCCAACAGTTGGTTCGCCAGTGCCGGCGGCTATGGCACCAAGCCAACCTCACCATCCGATGCACCAACGCCAACTATGTGGCCCAACACCGCCGTCGGCACCCTCCGGGACGGTTGTACCACGTAGGTGACAAAGTGTGGCTATCGACCAAAAACCTCCACCTGCACACAGAATCAAAAAACAGTTATCACCAAGGTTCATCGGGCCATACCGCATTACTCTCAGGATCAACCCTGTCACCTACCGGCTCCAGCTGCCTGCGGCGCTCCGGATCCACCCTGTCTTACACACTTCACAGCTGAAACCATTCACCACCTCACCCATGGTTCCACCCACCCCCCCTGCTCCTCCTCCCCGAATCATTGACGGCGGTCCCGCCTACACCGTGCGACGGATCCTCGACTCGCACCCTCGGGGCAGGGGCACCCAGTATCTGGTCGACTGGGAGGGCTACGGCCCCGAGGAGCGGTCCTGGGTTCCGGCTCGCTTCATCCTCGACTCCGGGCTCATTAGGGTCTACCGTCACCGGGTATCCTCCACCCCTGGACCGTCCGGAGGCGGTCCTGGACGGGGGGGGTACTGTCATGCACACTCAGCCGCGACCGGCACTAGGACCCGGAAGTAAGACGGTCATGAACCTGAAAGCATAAAAGAAAACAAGATGGCGCCGCACATCGCTCTGTCATTGAGTTATGCCCAGATCTTTTCGGAATCGTTCCGGTGTCTGTGAGTACTCACTTTCTTGGCTATCTTTTCAGACTGAGTGTGTGTTTATAGGACTAGGGTTAGATTGTGTCTTTCCTGTGCTCATTGAGTGTGAGAGTCCTTATAGCAAATCGCGTGATTATCCTGCCTGCTCGTGTTTATCCGCGTTTGGGTTTACCATTCACGCTACAGGGCTAACTGCTAAAGCTATCTGGTCATCCCGGTTAGTTCGTGACACCTACAGGTAATGAAGGGCATTTTCACAGCTTGCCGCAGCCAGCCGCAGCAAGTTGCGGGATCCCTTTTCTGAAAACATGCGTTTTTAATGTCCAGATCTGTATCTGAACTGGCAGGTGTGCCACCTGGACGACTCGATGTGGCCAACGCCGTGCGGAACGAAGTGATCCAGTGGGACCATTCCACTCCTCTCTCTGGACACCCAGGCACCCAACGCACTCTCCAATTCGTCCGACACGCCTTTTGGTGGCCATCCATGGCCAAGGATATTGACGAGTTCGTCCGGGCATGGCCAGTGTGCGCCCGGGCCAAGGACACAAACCAACCAACACCCAGGGAACTTCAACCGCTCCCTGTTCCCCATCGGCCCTGGACGCACATTGCCATCGAATACATCACATTTCAAATATCACAAAAACAGCCTTTTTCCATCTTCGAAATATTGCTAAACTTAGGAACATCTTATCCGTATCTGATGCAGAAAAACTAGTTCATGCATTCATGACCTCCAGACTGGACTATTGTAATGCATTACTAGGTGGTTGTCCTGCATCCTCAATAAACAAGCTTCAGTTAATCCAAAATGCAGCTGCCAGGGTTCTCACTAGATCCAGAAAATATGATCATATAACCCCAATATTATCATCCCTGCACTGGCTACCTGTTCAGTTTAGAATAAATTACAAAATAGTATTACTTACATACAAGGCCTTAAATGGTTTAGCTCCCACATACCTAACCAGTCTTCTGATACGCTTACAATCCACCACGCGCCTTAAGATCACAAAACTCCGGACTTCTGGTAGTTCCCAGAATTTCAAAATCTACAAAAGGGGGTAGGGCTTTTTCATATTTAGCTCCAAAGCTTTGGAATAGCCTTCCAGACAGTGTTCGGGGAGCAGACACGGTTTCTCAGTTCAAAAGTAGACTCAAGACGCATCTTTTTAATCTGGCATACACATAACTCATCCCAGTACTCATACTCCAGTACACCTATACCGAATGGCAACTACGCTAATTCTCCCCATCTGTTCTGTATTTCTCTACCCATCCCGAGGCATCGGGAGATTTTGCCAGCTTCAGTAGACAAAGGCCGACCCTGCGAGGTTCCTGAGGCATCCAGAGAAGGACCAGCTCCAACTGGATTCAGCTTTATGATGGTTGGAGCTACACATGCTGCTCCTGTGCTTCCAGTGATCCAGACCTCATCTGCCCTCTGCACCTACTGACTCGTCCCTATGCTGAACTGGTCTTCATGACAAATTTAAATAATTTCTGTCATATTGAATTTTTACCTGCACAACACATAAGATGTTATATCATTTCTATCTGTTATCGCCCAAATGAGGATGGGTTCCCTGTTGAGTCTGGTTCCTCTCAAGGTTTCTTCCTAATGCCATCTCAGGGAGTTTTTCCTTGCCACCGTCGCCGTCACCCTTGGCTTGCTCATCAGAGAAATTTCATTCATTCGTCTCATTATTATCTGCACATTTTTCTCACACATCCACACTTCCAATGATTTTCTTTTCTATAATTATTATTATTATTTGTTTTTATTTATTTATTTTCTATTATAATTTTATTTATTTATTTATTATTTTATATATAATTATTCTATATATATAATTTTTTTTTGTTTTGTTTTGTTAAATTTCTTTAATTTTTGTGAAGCTGCTTTGAGACAATGACCATTGTTAAAAGCGCTATATAAATAAAATTGAATTGAATTGAATTGAAAAATCACGGGCCTACCGGTCTCTGAAGGTAAGAACACCATCTTAACCATCGTAGATCGTTTATCCAAAGTTATGCATCTGGTAGCCCTTTCCGGACTCCCGACAGCCGAGCTGATATTGGAGCACTCACTCCTGTGCTCTTATGAGCTCACTCACGCACATCCCGTGCTCTTATGAGCTTACTCACGCACACACTTGCTCTTATGAGCTACACACTCACTCCTGTGCTCTTATGAGCTCACTCACGCACATCCCGTGCTCTTATGAGCTTACTCACGCACACACTTGCTCTTATGAGCTACACACTCACTCCTGTGCTCTTATGAGCTCACTCACGCACATCCCGTGCTCTTATGAGCTTACTCACGCACACACTTGCTCTTATGAGCTACACACTCACTCCTGTGCTCTTATGAGCTACTCACGCCCTCTTATAAGCTTACTCACGCACATACTTGCTCTTATGAGCTACACACTCACTCCTGTGCTCTAATGAGCTTACTCACACACATACTTGCTCTTATGAGCTACACACTCACTCCTGTGCTCTAATGAGTTTACTCACATACATACTTGCTCTTATGAGCTACACACTCACTCCTGTGCTCTAATGAGCTTACTCACACACATACTTGCTCTTATGAGCTACAGACTCACTCACTCACTCCCGTGCTCGTATGAGCTACAGACTCACTCCTGTGCTCTTATGAGCTTACTCACGCACACACTTGCTCTTATGAGCTACACACTCACTCCTGTGCTCTTATGAGCTCACTCACGCACATCCCGTGCTCTTATGAGCTTACTCACGCACACACTTGCTCTTATGAGCTACACACTCACTCCTGTGCTCTTATGAGCTCACTCACGCACATCCCGTGCTCTTATGAGCTTACTCACGCACACACTTGCTCTTATGAGCTACACACTCACTCCTGTGCTCTTATGAGCTCACTCACGCACATCCCGTGCTCTTATGAGCTTACTCACGCACACACTTGCTCTTATGAGCTACACACTCACTCCTGTGCTCTTATGAGCTCACTCACGCACATCCCGTGCTCTTATGAGCTTACTCACGCACACACTTGCTCTTATGAGCTACACACTCACTCCTGTGCTCTTATGAGCTCACTCACGCACATCCCGTGCTCTTATGAGCTTACTCACGCACACACTTGCTCTTATGAGCTACACACTCACTCCTGTGCTCTTATGAGCTACTCACGCCCTCTTATAAGCTTACTCACGCACATACTTGCTCTTATGAGCTACACACTCACTCCTGTGCTCTAATGAGCTTACTCACACACATACTTGCTCTTATGAGCTACACACTCACTCCTGTGCTCTAATGAGCTTACTCACATACATACTTGCTCTTATGAGCTACACACTCACTCCTGTGCTCTAATGAGCTTACTCACACACATACTTGCTCTTATGAGCTACAGACTCACTCACTCACTCCCGTGCTCGTATGAGCTACAGACTCACTCCTGTGCTCTTATGAGCTTACTCACGCACATGCTTGCTCTTACGAGCTACACACTCACTCCTGCACTCGTGGAGCTCTCCTCGGTCCAGAACTTCGGTCCAACACAGAAATACACACCATCAAGACTATAAAGACATAGAAACAAAACCGGTTAATAATCACATCCTAACCAACACAACCTACAGACTCACATAAACTAAACTCACAGAGCCAGCACAAACAAACACACAAATTACACAAAACAAAGCCCACAAGACAATCTTAATGCTCGACCCAGTTTCCCCGAGCTGATCGCTTCTTATAGGTTTACTAATGATCCACCTCGGCACAGGTGAAGCTTCGTCACCTGACTGAGGTGCCTCCTGGGAAACTGGGTCTTTAACCAAAACTACAAAAAAGCGCAACACACGGACACAGTGCCCCCTAGGGGCAGACCCTTACACATGTTAATATTTGATAATGTTTGATAACATGTAATTACTTTGAGAAAACATCCTACATTCTATAAAAGATTACTCGTGTAAATTTATTAATCTATATAAAATATTTTGTTATAAATTAGTAATAACAGTGTTACAGTTTGTGCACACAGCTCAATGAAAATAAATCTAACACCTATCACCTATCACACAAATCTAACACTTTTCCTACAATTTAATTTTAATTTAATAACCTCAGTTGAGTCATTAGAGCATACACGGAACCCAGCGTACAGAGGCTGAGTGAATGTGGTGTGGACTCTGTGGAGGAGACTCATCGTGTCAGAGATGTTGTAGAAGGACAGAGTTCCTGCACTGTGATCCACATACACTCCTATTCTGGAGGAGGCTGGACCACTGATCTGTGATAACTTTATTGTGCCTGAAAGAGACAGAGGCAGGAGAACACACCAGACCCCAGGACTGACTGTTGTATCCAAACCAACACTCATAACCCTCTCCTTTCCTGCTGATCTCTTTAGATGAGACTGATATGTACACATCACCACTACACTGCACCTCCCAGTAACAGCGTCCACACATACTCTCCTTACACAACACCTGAGGCCAGTAGTTGAATCTTTCTGGATGATCAGAGTACTGCTGTCTTGTCTCACTGCGTGTCACTGATCTGTTATCCTCAGACAGAATAAGGGCAGGATTTGCTGTGTTCGTCGTATCCAGAGTCAGAGATCTAAAATCTAAAACAGTAAAATGTTTACAGGTTACATTTTAATCAAGGTTTTGTAGTGAGTGTGTGAGACACCCGTCTGTGTTCCTGTCCTTCTGCCCGAAATTTGATTTTTAAAATATAAAATATCAGATTTTAGGTACAAATCTATCAGAATTATATATAAAATAGAAATGTTTAAATATCATCCAACAGCGGTCATAAGTTAAAGATTGATTACATTTAGGCGTGTGTGTGTGTGTGTGTGTGTGTGTGTGTGTGTGTGTGTGTGTGTGTGTGTGTCTTTTGCCTTACATTGCAGAAAATTCTGTCTGCTTTTCAGCTGTGAAGGTAGAATCTGAAATAATGCTACAGCTGTGTAGATAAAATAAAGTGTCCAGCCTTATTACAGATAGACACATCAATTATATGCCACCTTGGTGGTAAATGTTCTAAAACTCGAAATACAGGTATAAACTACAATTTTGTTGATTTAGCAAAAATGTCGTTAAATTCCATTTACATAATTTGTCTGGTAAATGTATCTTATTACATTATCTTATCTTGTTAGTGTACAAGGCTAATGCTAACACTTTGTGAATTTATTCATTTGTTTATTCAACAGTTTTAAAGCATCCATTTTAGGATGAATTTTATGTCGCTCTTAACTGTAATGCAGAACAAATGTTTGCTTGTTTACCTTGTGGACAGATTTGCTCAACTTGTATTTTCTTCTCTGAGAGAGATTTTCTCATTCCATCAAATGTGTGATGTAGATTAAATCCTGAAATCGCTGTCTCTTTAAAGCCACACCTGTCGCTGTCATACTAGACAACAAACAGAATCAGGAAGCAGTTTTCCAAGAAAATGAAACTTACTTCAAGTCTGCAGTCTGAGTGAGTTTGGGTGAGTGCTGGAAAATGGCAAAAGCCAATATCTCAGCTTATCACTGTCAATTCAGCTGTGTCTGGACCTTCTGAAGGATCCGGTGACTATTCCCTGTGGACCACAATTACTGTAAGGTGTGTATTAATGGTTTCTGGGATGAAGAGGATGTCCTCAGTGTAGAGAGACTTTCACTCCAAGACCTGTTCTACGCAGGAACAACATGCTGGCTGAAATGGTGGAGGAACAAAATAAGACTGAACTCCAAGCTGCAGCTCTAGCTCACTGTTACGCTGGACCTGGAGATGTGGAGTGTGATTCCTGCACCGGGAGAAAACGCAAAGCCGTTAATTCCTGTCTGGTGTGTCAGGCTTCCTATTGTGAAGATCATCTTAAACCTCACCATCAGTCTCCTGCCTTTAAGAAGCACAAGTTAGTGGAAGCCTGTTCAGATCTCCAAGAGAAGATCTGCTCTCAGCATGACAAACCAATCGAGAGATACTGTTTTACTGACCAAAGCCTCATATGTTGTTTGTGTACAATGTATGAGCACAAAGGTCATAATACTGTTTCAACTAGCGAAGGAAGAATTGATAAACAGGTGAGAACTGGGAAAAATTCTATCATGAAACTTTATGATATTCTCAGTTTATAACTGATAGTTTTTAACTCATTAACTAGTTAACTCAGTAAAGGTGCTTTAGTTGGTTATAGGACACAAAATAATATTTCAATATTTCATGGAAAGACTATAAAGTGAATTTTTGGTTATTAACAGGGAAAGTGTTGAGGAAATTTTAAATAAATGTATTATTAGAATCATGATCAGTGAACTTTAAACAAACATACATATTTTTCTGCTACATATGCATATGTATGGATGGGGAAGTTATGTATCACAATTCTTTTGTAGGGGAGTTCAGGTATCTCTACAGTGACACCACAATTGAAAAATCTAAATTTTGTTTTTAATTTACATATGTTTGCATTTGAGGTGGTGAAATGTTGCAGTTCTATGAATCTTCAGGTGGTGCACTTTAAACTCTTTACACACCTGGCAGGAAGCAATAAAGAAGGAACCAAAAAATTTATAGGATCAAGATATTGATTCATATGATAAATCATTATGAATACAGAATCACAATACAGATCAAATTGGCACCTAGGCATCATGATATCATAGCAAGTGGTCCCTGGTGATTTAACAATAATAATAATAATAATAATAATTTTTATTTATATAGTGCCTTTCCAGAGCTCAAGGACACTTTACAATGAGTAGACAACAGTCAACAAACAGACAAAAAAAAAAAAAAACAGACATGCAGAAAACAGGTGGATTCAGGTGTAAAATTCAGAAAACAAGTGAGTTTTGAGTAGAGATTTAAATACGGAGATGTTGTTAACAGAACAGAGAGAGTGTGGTAGAGAGTTCCAAAGTTTGGGAGCAATAACACTGAATGATCTGCCGCCTATTGAAGAAAGGCGGTACCGAGGGGCAACAAAAAAGCCACAATTGGAGGAACGTAGTGAGTCGAAATGAAGGGGATAAACAGATTAAAAAGATAAGTGGGAGCTAAGCCATTTATAGATTTGAAAACAAGGAGAAGAATTTCAATCCCTAGTTTTGCCATATGATCTTATTTTCATTTACGAACCTCACCTACACTGGTGGTTCCAAAAATTGAACGCATGGATTTTCTGTCACCCCAAGTCTTGACCACATTGTGCACAGTTTGTGTGTGTGTGTGTGTGTGTGTGTGTGTGTGTGTGTGTGTTCTCAAAGAACCAGAATTTTGATCAGGGGTGAAGTGGCTAGAGAAAATCAATTAGACTGTAGTTGGTTAGGAAAGCAGTCAAGAGCAACAAAGTGTGAAGGAGCCTGAAAAGGAGAGTCTGGGATCCTTGGAGGGGGAAAAATAGACCTGCAGTGTTTTCGATGACAGAGAGATCATCTCTGCTGGATCAGTGTAGACAGTGGATTTGCAGTGGTTTATGATGCTACAGAAAACCACACAAAACTACACATAATTAAAACAAACTACAACACAGAACTACATAATGTGCATTTGTGCAAACAGCAAGAATAATAAACACAAATAGTCACAGTGCTGACAAGTAGAGATGTTCCGATACCATTTTTTCCCTCCCGATACCGATTCCGATACTTGGGCTCAGGGTATCGGCCGATACCGAGTAACGATCCGATACCTGGGTATGTATCTGTACTATGTGTGTGTGTATATATACACACATACATACATACATAATATATAGTGGTGTGAAAAACTATTTGCCCCCTTCCTGATTTCTTATTCTTTTGCATGTTTGTCACACTTAAATGTTTCTGCTCATCAAAAACCGTTAACTATTAGTCAAAGATAACATAATTGAACACAAAATGGAGTTTTTAAATGAAGGTTTACGTTATTAAGGGAGAAAAAAAACTCCAAATTTACATGGCCCTGGGTGAAAAAGTGATTTCCCCCCTTGTTAAAAAAATAACTTAACTGTGGTTTATCACACCTGAGTTCAATTTCTGTAGTCACCCCCAGGCCTGATTACTGCCACACCTGTTTCAATCAAGAAATCACTTAAATAGGAGCTACCTGACAGAGAAGTAGACCAAAAGCACCTCAAAAGCTAGACATCATGCCAAGATCCAAAGAAATTCAGGAACAAATGAGAACAAAAGTAATTGAGATCTATCAGTCTGGTAAAGGTTATAAAGCGATTTCTAAAGCTTTGGGACTCTAGCGAACCACAGTGAGAGCCATTATCCACAAATGGCAAAAACATGGAACAGTGGTGAACCTTCCCAGGAGTGGCCGGCCGACCAAAATTACCCAAGAGTGCAGAGACAACTCATCCGAGAGGCCACAAAAGACCCCAGGACAACATCTAAAGAACTGCAGGCCTCACTTGCCTCAATTAAGGTCAGTGTTCACGACTTCACCATAAGAAAGAGACTGGGCAAAAACGGCCTGCATGGCAGATTTCCAAGGCGCAAACCACTTTTAAGCCAAAAGAACATTAAGGCTCGTCTCAATTTTGCTAAAAAACATCTCAATGATTGCCAAGACTTTTGGGAAAAAACCTTGTGGACCGACAAGACAAAAGTTTAACTTTTTGGAAGGTGCGTGTCCCATTACATCTGGCATAAAAGTAACAGCATTTCAGAAAAAGAACATCATACCAACAATAAAATATGATGGTGGTAGTGTGATGGTCTGGGGTTGTTTTGCTGCTTCAGGACTTGGAAGGCTTGCTGTGATAGATGGAACCATGAATTCTACTGTCTACCAAAAAATCCTGAAGGAATTTCCGGCCATCTGTTCGTCAACTCAAGCTGAAGCGATCTTGGGTGCTGCAGCAGGACAATGACCCAAAACACACCAGCAAATCCACCTCTGAATGGCTGAAGAAAAACAAAATGAAGACTTTGGAGTGGCCGAGTCAAAGTCCTGACCTGAATCCTATTGAGATGTTGTGGCATGACCTTAAAAAGGCGGTTCATGCTAGAAAACCCTCAAATAAAGCTGAATTACAACAATTCTGCAAAGATGAGTAGGCCAAAATTCCTCCAGAGCGCTGTAAAAGTCTCATTGCAAGTTATCGCAAATGCGTGATTGCAGTTATTTCTGCTAAGGGTGGCCCAACCAGTTATTAGGTTCAGGGGGCAATTACTTTTTCACACAGGGCCATGTAGGTTTGGATTTTTTTTCTCCCTAAAAAATAAAACCCCTCATTTAAAAACTGCATTTTGTGTTTACTTGTGTTATCTTTGACTAATAGTTAAATGTATTTGATGATCAGAAACATTATGTGTGACAAACATGCAAAAGAATAAGAAATCAGGAGGGGGGCAAATAGTTTTTCACACCACTGTGTGTATATATATATATATATATATATATATATATATATATAGATAGATAGATAGATAGATAGATAGATAGATGTGTGTGTGTGTGTATAAATATATATATTTATACACACACACATCTATCTATCTATCTATCTATCTATCTATCTATCTATATATTATACACACACATACATAATAAATATATAATTTCTTTTTTGAGTAAAATACTACTAGCCCTGTGTAACGGGTTCGACCCTACTGTAAGTGCACGGGCGACACCATGAAACACGGACACGAGGTGAGGTCTAACAGGAAAAAGGGTCATTTATTTAGAAAAATGGGGAAGGAAAGTGTTAAAGGCTCTCTGCGGTCTTTTCCCCTTCGGTGGCAGGGATGCGAAGGCGGGCTCAACGCGGAAGTGAAGGTGCCGCGGGAGCTCGCGCAGCTCGTTCACGCGCTCCTCTCGCGGAGATCAAAGGCGCCCCCCCTTTTTAAAGTCTCTGGGGCGCATCACATCGCCCCGCTCTTGTGCCACTGTCTCTCATAAAATCCACCGCGTCGCAAAGTCCAGTTTCCCAACAGTCAGACCCCGAGCTACACTCCCTGCTGTGTTTTATAGCGGCGATAGCTCATGGGCCGTTGCCTGATTCTGTGGCCCTGCTCCTTCACATACCTAAAGGGGGGAGGCTGGCTAACTAGTGAGCGAGGAGCGATATCAATTTGGGTGCACGCCCATCACAGACGCACGCCGTGACACTCTATAAGTAAGCTAAGCTAGCAAAGCTAGCGGGCATAAATAGGTTATGTTTAGGAAAATGTTATCGGATCGGTACGTGGACTCAAATACTCGCCGATTCCGATGCCAGCTTTTTTTGTGGTATCGGCAGCATTTCCGATACCAGTATCGGAATCGGAACAACCCTACTGACAAGTACAGTACACATTTCAAGCGAAAGAGAGTGCAATAAATAATAATAATAACAACAAAAATGAGCTCCTGAATAATGAAATGCATGTCATTTGTTTTCAGAATGAACTAAAGCAGGAGCAGATGAAATCCCAGCAGAGGATCCAGGAGAAGCAGAAGAAAGTGCAGGAGCTGAAGAAGGCTGTGGACACGATTAAGGTGAGGAGAGAGCAGAGAGATTCTCCTAATCATGTGTAAAAATACATACAGAGAGAAATGTTCATGAATAGTCTATTCTCTAGATTTATTTGTGCATCCAAACAGATATGTACACAGGCAGCAGTAGATAAGAGTGAGAGGATGTTTACTGAGCTGATCAGCCTTATGGAGAAAAAGCACTCAGAGGTGACGGGGCTGATCAGAGCTCAGGAGAAAGCTGAACTGAGTCGAGCTGAACAACCACTCAAGCAACTGGAGCAGGAGATTGCTGATCTTAAGAGGAGAGTGACTGAGCTGGACCAGCTTTCACACACACACGATGACATCCACTTCCTCCAGGTAGCACTCACTGTCTGATCTACAGAGGGGCGCTGTTCCTCACAAAGTTTCCTCCTAAAAGCTCATTACAGCAACAATAAATGTTCCTGATATCACAAGTGTGTTTTTGGTCTGATTCAGTCTGAGATTCATTCTCCTACAATTTTCTCCTTCTCTATGATGTGTTTCCTCTCTGTAGAGTTTCCCGTCTCTCTGTGTTTCTGCTGAATGTGAGGTCTCACCCAGCTTCACTGTCAATCAACATCTCTCATTTGATGGAGTGAGGAAATCTCTCTCAGATCTGAAAAAACGAGTTGAGGAAATCTGTGAAGAGGAATTCAACAAAATCCCTCCACAAGGTAAACATTTGTTCTGCATCAAGTAAACAGAGACATAAAATTCATCAAGATAAATCCATAATAACAAGATAGAAAAGGTAAATTTTTTTAAATTATAAACTTAAAAATTGAGTTGTACACTTAAAAATGAATCCTTCCAGCTTTTCTCAATTTCTTTTTCTGTTTTTTTAACTAATGGTCCTAGTATGCTGTTGTAGGCAGAAGACTGCATTGTTTCTTTTTGTATATTACAGTAAATGTATTGAAATATCTTCAAATATATTGTACATACCCATGCTAAATTGTTAAGGGCATTAAATCCTTATATCCCCTTTCCGCTATTACGTTCTCCACTCTAGGTTTTGAAGAGTGAAGAATATCATTATCTATTCTTTACTATAGCATATATTAACTGCATAGCCATGTTACATGTTGCATGTTTTACCTTATATATTTTATTTAACCTGCACAATATAATTTGCCCAATGCCACTATTACCTTACCGGCATGTTATTCCACAAGTTCTGACGCGTATCTTTCCTTTTGCTTTCGTCATATTAGACATCACTGTAAATTTACATTTTACATTTACAGTGATGTATATACACTTCTGGTACACGCTTAGCAGTGGCGGCTGCTCAAGCTCAGCTTCCCCTACTATGTCAGAAAATAAATGCTCATATACAGTATGCACTGTAAGAGCCATATCACATTTGTTATATAATGGCGCTTTTCCACTGCATAGTACGACACGACACGGCTCAGTTCTACTCACTTTTGGGGGGGTTTTCCACTGGGAACAGTACATAGTACCTGTTCCTTTTTTCATTACCACCTCAGCCGAGGTTCCAAGCGCGCCGAACCGTTACCAAAACGTGACGTGTAAACACGCTAGTCACTGATTAGCCGGAGAAAATCGTCATTACTGCGTCACCGAACTTGCGACACGAGACACAACAGAACCGATATATTAATAGAACAGCCAGAGAAGGATGGCACGCACCTCTTTGTATTAACCGTCGGCCTCTTTTGAAACAAACTCCTTCGTCTCGCTGTTAAAAACATCCACATGCCGAGAATGAAGAACACCATGCCGGTGATATGCTCCATTGTTGTGTGTGTGTTTGTGGTGCGCTTACGGTGACGTCACGGCAGTAGCGGCGCCGCGCACGTGAGTAATCCCGCCCACGCTAAAGCGTTACTACACTGCAGTGGAAGAGCAAACCGAGCCAAACTGCGCCGAACCGAAGTGAGTTGAACTGAACCGTGTCGTGCCGTTCTATGCAGTGGAAAAGAGGCATAATATGGATCTGCAGAATTTGTTGTGTTTGTTTTATTAAATTTATTCTATCTTATTCTATTCAGGCGGCGCGGTGGTGTAGTGGTTAGCACTGTCGCCTTGCACCTCCTGGCCAGGCTCGATTCCCGTCTCTGTGTGCATGGAGTTTGCATGTTCTCCCCGTGCTTGGTGGGTTTCCTCCGGGTACTCCGGTTTCCTCCCACAGTCCAAAGATATGCAGGTTAGGCTAATTGGCGTTCCTAAATTGTAGTAAATTGACGTAGTGTGTGATTGGGTGTGTATGTGTGTGGGCCCTGCGATGGATTGGCACCCTGTCCAGGGTGTACCCCGCCTAGTGCCCGAAGTCTCCTGGGACCCCCGCGACCCTGAACACAGGATTAAGCGGTATAGAAAATGAATGAATTATTCTATTCATCAGTTAAGCACTAAGCATTCTATTTGTCATTTAAGCATTTATTGTTATGTCTGTTAGTTAAGCATCCATTTTGACTGTCATAGGTTGGGATGTGATGTCACTCCACTGTTATACGAATTTGTCTGACTATTGCATGGTGAAATAGTTCAGTTTTGGATACGGAAGCTTCGGAGAACACAAGCCTTTGACCGTAAGCTAACCGTGATCAGCTAGATATAACATGTTGTTATAAGCTCAAGCAAATCTAGAACTGTTTTGATACAGCAACAGGTGTTGTAACCACAGTGGATTTACTCAAGACGATTGTATGAAGTGTTTAATCTTTGATGCTGGAAAATAAAATACGAGAGACAAAGAACTCAATGGACTTTGTGTCGTAAGTGATGAATCTGAAACAAAGATACGCGTCAAAACTAGTGGAATAATACGACCGCATCCACACTAAAGTCAAAAACTTTTCCGTTGTTTGAGCGAAGATAAGTGAATGCTGAAAAGGAAAGTGAAAGAGACTTGCACGCCTCGAACTTCACTATGTCAAACAACGAGGACAATGCTCCCAGCATCTTGCTAGAGAGCCAAAAGGGGCTCATCGAAGCGAACAGAAAGGAGAAGCTCAACAAAACGCTTGAAGCAAGAAAAGGAAAGTTGGACCAACTGATTGTAATGTCCGATGAATTAGAAACGCTCATGAACAATGTAAGCAACCTAGTTACTTTTGAAACTAAGTACAAACCGAAATACAAGCGGCTGCTGACAGAGCTTACTAGAAGCAACGCTGAAGTGCTATTGTACATACATGAAGACGAACTCGACCATGATCAGGACATCTGTTTTGTACCCGCAATGCAATGCTGCACAGGGTTTATGGCACAGTACAGCTCCAAATGCAACGTCAGACAGAACTTACAGAAATGCTTGCTAAGAGCCAAATGCTATGTTCCTTACCTCAGCGCAACATTCCCCCGTTCCATGGGGACCCGATCAAGTTCTCGTCCTTTATGAAGGCCTTCAAACGTTTGGTCGAAGCCAAAACCGACAGTGACACTGATAAGCTGTACTATCTTGAACTGTACACCACAGGAAAACCCAAAGACATTGTAACGAGCTGCATGCATGTGCAAGATGGTGATGCAAGGGCAAAGAAACTGCTACGCGACAGGTTCGGAAATAAGCTAAGAATTGCAGCGGCGTATAAGCAAAAGGCGCTTAATTGGCCACAAATAAAGTCAAACGATGGAAAGTCGCTAAGCGCCCTCTCCTCGTTCTTGACAGCCTGCCTAAACATTATGAAAAACCTTGAATCCATGGATGAGCTAAATGGCAGTGCGTGCATGACCACCATCCTTCTGAAACTGCCCTACAAGCTGATTGACAAGTGGAAGACCCATGCATACAAGTATCAGGAGCGCAACGAGGAAAGCGCCAAGTTCGCCCAACAAGCTAGACTGCACTCCGACCCGCTCTTTGCTGAACTGGACGCCATGACCAGTGATAAAACACGGTCACACATCCCTTCAAGGACCTAAACAAAAAAGGGAAGGAAGGGCCAGGGTCAGTTTCGCAACCGAGGTCAGACAGGTTGGTAAAAATGACCAAGACTCGATTATAAAAAGGGATGCCAGTGCATTACCTATCAGCACCTTTACTAAACCGTGCGCATATTGCAAAGGGGGGCATATTTTAGACGATTGCTCCCAATTCAACGATCAGACACACAAAGATAAAGTAGAATTCTTAAAAAGGAATGGATTTTGTTTCGATGTTTGGTTAAGGGACATCTAAGTAAGGACTGTAAAAAAAGGTCACGTGCTCGTCGTGCTCAAAGCCACATCACCGCATGCTGCACATTGGCTGGAGATAATTGCATCCTCCTCATTGTACCTGTTAAAATAAAGTCCAAGAAAGATGACAAAATAGTAGAAGTGTATGCATTTATAGACCAAGGTAGTTCCGCCACATTCTGCACAGAGTCATTAGCAAGGCAATTGAGGGTACAAGGCAGAAGAGTTAAGATACTGCTGAGCACCATGAACTCCACAAAACCAGTAGAAAGTTACATGCTCACTGATTTGGAGATTAGTAGCCTGGAAGAAAACACCTTTATAGAACTTCCCAAAGAGCTTACACAAAAGAATATCCCAGCTACAGTGGAAAGCATTCCACAAAAGCATGATATTAACAAGTGGTCATACCTTAGCGACGTAAAGTTGCCCCAGATTAATGCTGGAATCGAAATTCGATTGCTCACACGCTTTAGAAAAGAAAAGGTCGCCATGATGGCAGACGTAGAAGCCATCAGGTGAGAGTCCCGGAAAAAGACACAGACTTACTGCGCTTCCTACTGTATGGTGGCCGAATGGAGATGTAAACAGATATCTAGTCGGGTATAAAATGGTAGTTCACTTGTTCGGTGCGAAATCATCCCCAAGCGTTGCCAACTTCGCCCTTAGAAAGACAGCAGAAGAAAACCGCAGCAACGCACCTGCTGTGGCAGTCAATACAGTACTTAAAAACTTTTATGTAGATGACTGCCTGAAATCTGTTATGAGTCATGATAAAGCCGTCGCCCTGTACAACGATCTCACAAGCCTCTGTGCAAGCGGAGGGTTCAATCTCACCAAGTGGGCAAGCAACAGTCATGCCCTACTGACTTTCATTCCTGAGAGTGAAAAAATCAAAGACATGAGAGACTTAGACGTGAGTAAAGATGCATTGCCCATTGAGAGAGCTCTGGAGGTGCTGTGGTACACTGATTCAGACATGTTCAAGTTTAAAATTTGTTTAAAAGAGCGACCTGTGACAAGACGAGGAATCCTCTCAATCATCAGTTGGACTTACGACCCCTTGGGTTTTCGCGCACCTTTCATACTGCCAGCTAAAATTCTAATGCAGCAACTGTCCGAGTTCAGCGTAGCAAGGTGCGTGAAACCAGCCACAGCGCAACTCCATTACTTTTCGGATGCGAGTGAAATGGGATACGGAGTTGTCTCATGCCTCAGGTTAGTAAATGCGGATGGACTCACACATTGCGCATTCATGATGAATACTAGGGTTAGGGTTAGCCTAACCCTAACCCCCGTGTAGCACCCCTGAAACAAATCACCATTCCACGAATGGAATTGACTGCGGCAGTGGTCGCTGTGAAAAATGACAAAATGTTGAAAGAACAACTAGAATTGAAATTACTAGACTCTATGTTTTGGACTGACAGTACAACTGTTTTGAGATACATTGATAATGAAACACTTCGTTTCAAAACCTTTGTGGCCAACAGAATTGCCACTATAAAAGGGTCAACCAAGACAAAGCAATGGAGGTACGTCAATACCTCAAAAAACCCAGCTGATTCTGCATCCAGGGAGTCATCTTTTGAAAGGTTCATGAAAACCATCACCTGGATCCACGGCCCCTCCTTTCTCAAAGAAGCAGAGTGCAACTGGCCTGAAAATATTCATGGCACATCGATGAAAGAAAATTATGATGAAATTAAGCTCTCAGTTTCAGTGAACATTGTGAGCACTACAGAAGGCACAGACGCAGTGAGTAAACTGATTAATTATCACTCCGACTGGCTCAAGTTAAAAAGATCCATTGCCTGGATCCTTCGTTTCAGAGACATGCTCAAACAAAAAACAGAAAGGGTCAAACCACAAGTAGATAACCCAAAGACCGAAAATCACAAGTCTCAAACAGTTCAAGACCAGAAAACAAGAGCAGAAAACTAAATCATTAAGTTCACTCAGACAAAAATTTAAGGAAGAAATTTCCACGCTTCAAAGGGGTAAAGCAGCAGCAGAATTCAAACGGGAAATTTCCACACAAAAGAAACACAGGGCAACTGTAAACTGAAACAGTTGCCTCTCTAAACTAGACCCAGTATTGCAGGATGGCTTACTGAGAGTCGGAGGATGTCTCGGTAGGTCCGCCATGCCTGAGCACGTTAAACACCCAGTCATCATACCTAAAGACTCACACATCACAATGTTAATCTTAAGAGACATTCATGAAAAGATTGGACACAGTGGTAGAAATTACATGCTTTCAGAATTGCGGCAGAAATACTGGATCCCGACTGCTAACTCACTTGTGAGAAAGTTTCTCTCCAGGTGCGTCACGTGCAGAAAGATCAGAGCAAAGACGGGTGAGCGAAAAATGTCAGAACTGCCACGCAATAGAATAACACCAGATCACCCACCCTTTACTAACGTGGGAATTGATTACTTCGGACCCTTTGAGGTCAAACGTGGCAGAAGTAACGTTAAAAGATACGCCATACGTTTCACTTGTCTAACAACAAGAGCCGTGCACATTGAAATCGCTCATTCGCTTGACACAGACTCTTGTGTGAATGCCATTCGACGCTTTCTGAGCAGGAGACGTCAGGTGTCAGTCATGAGAAGTGACAATGGAACGAACCTTACAGGCGCAGAGACCGAACTGCGCGAGGCAATCCAGCAATGGAACCAGGCACAAATTGAAAGCTTCCTTACGCAAAGGAGCATACAGTGGACATTCAATCCACCTTCTGGTTCTCACTTTGGTGGAATATGGGAAAGGCAGATTAGATCAGTTATACATGCTCATCATACACGTACTCACTCCCTCCCCATGCTCATCATGCACACACGTACTCACTCCCTCCCCATGCTCATCATGCACGCACTCACTCACTCCCTCCCCATGCACGCACTCACTCACTCACTCCCTCCCCATGCACGCACTCACTCACTCACTCCCTCCCCATGCACGCACTCACTCACTCACTCCCTCCCCATGCACGCACTCACTCACTCACTCCCTCCCCATGCGTACACGCACTCCCTCCCTCCCCATGCGTACACGCACTCCCTCCCCATGCGTACACGCACTCCCTCCCCATGCGTACACGCACTCCCTCCCCATGCGTACACGCACTCCCTCCCCATGCGTACACGCACTCCCTCCCCATGCGTACACGCACTCACTCCCCATGCGTACACGCACTCACTCCCCATGCGTACACGCACTCCCTCCCCATGCGTACACGCACTCCCTCCCCATGCGTACACGCACTCCCTCCCCATGCGTACACGCACTCCCTCCCCATGCGTACACGCACTCCCTCCCCATGCGTACACGCACTCCCTCCCCATGCGTACACGCACTCCCTCCCCATGCGTACACGCACTCCCTCCCCATGCGTACACGCACTCCCTCCCCATGCGTACACGCACTCCCTCCCCATGCGTACACTCACTCCCTCCCCATGCGTACACTCACTCCCTCCCCATGCGTACACTCACTCCCTCCCCATGTGTACACCCACTCACTCCCTCCCCATGTGTACACCCACTCACTCCCTCCCTCCCCATGCGTACACGCACTCACTCCCTCCCTCCCCATGCGTACACGCACTCACTCCCTCCCCATGCGTACACGCACTCCCTCCCTCCCCATGCGTACACGCACTCACTCCCTCCCTCCCCATGCGTACACGCACTCACTCCCTCCCTCCCCATGCGTACACGCACTCACTCCCTCCCTCCCCATGCGTACACGCACTCCCTCCCCATGCGTACACGCACTCCCTCCCCATGCGTACACGCACTCCCTCCCCATGCGTACACGCACTCCCTCCCCATGCGTACACGCACTCCCTCCCCATGCGTACACGCACTCCCTCCCCATGCGTACACGCACTCCCTCCCCATGCGTACACGCACTCCCTCCCCATGCGTACACGCACTCCCTCCCCATGCGTACACGCACTCCCTCCCCATGCGTACACGCACTCCCTCCCCATGCGTACACTCACTCCCTCCCCATGCGTACACTCACTCCCTCCCCATGTGTACACCCACTCACTCCCTCCCCATGTGTACACCCACTCACTCCCTCCCCATGCGTACACCCACTCACTCCCTCCCTCCCCATGCGTACACGCACTCACTCCCTCCCTCCCCATGCGTACACGCACTCCCTCCCTCCCCATGCGTACACGCACTCCCTCCCTCCCCATGCGTACACGCACTCCCTCCCTCCCCATGCGTACACGCACTCACTCCCTCCCTCCCCATGCGTACACGCACTCACTCCCTCCCTCCCCATGCGTACACGCACTCACTCCCTCCCTCCCCATGCGTACACGCACTCACTCCCTCCCTCCCCATGCGTACACGCACTCACTCCCTCCCTCCCCATGCGTACACGCACTCACTCCCTCCCTCCCCATGCGTACACGCACTCACTCCCTCCCTCCCCATGCGTACACGCACTCACTCCCTCCCTCCCCATGCGTACACGCACTCCCTCCCTCCCTCCCCATGCGTACACGCACTCACTCCCTCCCTCCCTCCCCATGCGTACACGCACTCACTCCCTCCCTCCCTCCCCATGCGTACACGCACTCACTCCCTCCCTCCCTCCCCATGCACGCACTCACTCACTCCCTCCCCATGCACGCACTCACTCACTCACTCCCTCCCCATGCACGCACTCACTCACTCACTCCCTCCCCATGCACGCACTCACTCACTCACTCCCCATGCACGCACTCACTCACTCACTCCCTCCCCATGCACGCACTCACTCACTCCCTCCCCATGCACGCACTCACTCACTCACTCCCTCCCCATGCACGCACTCACTCACTCACTCCCTCCCCATGCACGCACTCACTCACTCACTCCCTCCCCATGCACGCACTCACTCACTCACTCCCTCCCCATGCACGCACTCACTCACTCACTCCCTCCCCATGCACGCACTCACTCACTCACTCCCTCCCCATGCACGCACTCACTCACTCACTCCCTCCCCATGCACGCACTCACTCACTCACTCACTCCCTCCCCATGCACGCACTCACTCACTCACTCCCTCCCCATGCACGCACTCACTCACTCACTCCCTCCCCATGCACGCACTCACTCACTCCCTCCCTCCCCATGCGTACACGCACTCACTCACTCCCTCCCTCCCCATGCGTACACGCACTCCCTCCCCATGCGTACACGCACTCCCTCCCCATGCGTACACGCACTCCCTCCCCATGCGTACACGCACTCCCTCCCCATGCGTACACGCACTCCCTCCCCATGCGTACACGCACTCCCTCCCCATGCGTACACGCACTCCCTCCCCATGCGTACACGCACTCCCTCCCCATGCGTACACGCACTCCCTCCCCATGCGTACACGCACTCCCTCCCCATGCGTACACGCACTCCCTCCCCATGCGTACACGCACTCCCTCCCCATGCGTACACGCACTCCCTCCCCATGCGTACACGCACTCCCTCCCCATGCGTACACGCACTCCCTCCCCATGCGTACACGCACTCCCTCCCCATGCGTACACTCACTCCCTCCCCATGCGTACACTCACTCCCTCCCCATGCGTACACCCACTCACTCCCTCCCCATGCGTACACCCACTCACTCACTCCCCATGCGTACACCCACTCACTCACTCCCTCCCCATGCGTACACCCACTCACTCACTCCCTCCCCATGCGTACACCCACTCACTCCCTCCCTCCCCATGCGTACACCCACTCACTCCCTCCCTCCCCATGCGTACACGCACTCACTCCCTCCCTCCCCATGCGTACACGCACTCCCTCCCTCCCCATGCGTACACGCACTCCCTCCCTCCCCATGCGTACACGCACTCCCTCCCTCCCCATGCGTACACGCACTCCCTCCCTCCCCATGCGTACACGCACGCACTCCCTCCCTCCCCATGCGTACACGCACTCACTCCCTCCCTCCCCATGCGTACACGCACTCACTCCCTCCCTCCCCATGCGTACACGCACTCACTCCCTCCCTCCCCATGCGTACACGCACTCACTCCCTCCCTCCCCATGCGTACACGCACTCACTCCCTCCCTCCCCATGCGTACACGCACTCACTCCCTCCCTCCCCATGCGTACACGCACTCACTCCCTCCCTCCCCATGCGTACACGCACTCACTCCCTCCCTCCCCATGCGTACACGCACTCACTCCCTCCCTCCCCATGCGTACACGCACTCACTCCCTCCCTCCCCATGCGTACACGCACTCACTCCCTCCCTCCCTCCCCATGCGCACACGCACTCACTCCCTCCCTCCCTCCCCATGCACACACGCACTCACTCCCTCCCTCCCTCCCCATGCACACACGCACTCACTCACTCACTCCCTCCCCATGCACGCACTCACTCACTCACTCCCTCCCCATGCACGCACTCACTCACTCACTCCCTCCCCATGCACGCACTCACTCACTCACTCCCTCCCCATGCACGCACTCACTCACTCACTCCCTCCCCATGCACGCACTCACTCACTCACTCCCTCCCCATGCACGCACTCACTCACTCACTCCCTCCCCATGCACGCACTCACTCACTCACTCCCTCCCCATGCACGCACTCACTCACTCACTCCCTCCCCATGCACGCACTCACTCACTCACTCCCTCCCCATGCACGCACTCACTCACTCACTCCCTCCCCATGCACGCACTCACTCACTCACTCCCTCCCCATGCACGCACTCACTCACTCACTCCCTCCCCATGCACGCACTCACTCACTCACTCCCTCCCCATGCACGCACTCACTCACTCACTCCCTCCCCATGCACGCACTCACTCACTCACTCCCTCCCCATGCACGCACTCACTCACTCACTCCCTCCCCATGCACGCACTCACTCACTCACTCCCTCCCCATGCACGCACTCACTCACTCACTCCCTCCCCATGCACGCACTCACTCACTCACTCCCTCCCCATGCACGCACTCACTCACTCACTCCCTCCCCATGCACGCACTCACTCACTCACTCCCTCCCCATGCACGCACTCACTCACTCACTCCCTCCCCATGCACGCACTCACTCACTCACTCACTCCCTCCCCATGCACGCACTCACTCACTCACTCCCTCCCCATGCACGCACTCACTCACTCACTCCCTCCCCATGCACGCACTCACTCACTCACTCCCTCCCCATGCACGCACTCACTCACTCACTCCCTCCCCATGCACGCACTCACTCACTCACTCCCTCCCCATGCACGCACTCACTCACTCACTCCCTCCCCATGCACGCACTCACTCACTCACTCCCTCCCCATGCACGCACTCACTCACTCACTCCCTCCCCATGCACGCACTCACTCACTCACTCCCTCCCCATGCACGCACTCACTCACTCACTCCCTCCCCATGCACGCACTCACTCACTCACTCCCTCCCCATGCACGCACTCACTCACTCACTCCCTCCCCATGCACGCACTCACTCACTCACTCCCTCCCCATGCACGCACTCACTCACTCACTCCCTCCCCATGCACGCACTCACTCACTCACTCCCTCCCCATGCACGCACTCACTCACTCCCTCCCCATGCACGCACTCACTCACTCACTCCCCATGCACTCACTCACTCCCTCCCCATGCGTACACGCACTCCCTCCCCATGCGTACACGCACTCCCTCCCCATGCGTACACGCACTCCCTCCCCATGCGTACACGCACTCCCTCCCCATGCGTACACGCACTCCCTCCCCATGCGTACACGCACTCCCTCCCCATGCGTACACGCACTCCCTCCCCATGCGTACACGCACTCCCTCCCCATGCGTACACCCACTCACTCCCTCCCCATGCGTACACCCACTCACTCACTCCCTCCCCATGCGTACACGCACTCACTCACTCCCTCCCCATGCGTACACGCACTCACTCCCTCCCTCCCCATGCGTACACGCACTCACTCCCTCCCTCCCCATGCGTACACGCACTCACTCCCTCCCTCCCCATGCGTACACGCACTCACTCCCTCCCCATGCGTACACGCACTCACTCCCTCCCTCCCCATGCGTACACGCACTCACTCCCTCCCTCCCCATGCGTACACGCACTCACTCCCTCCCTCCCCATGCGTACACGCACTCACTCCCTCCCTCCCCATGCGTACACGCACTCACTCCCTCCCTCCCCATGCGTACACGCACTCACTCCCTCCCTCCCCATGCGTACACGCACTCACTCCCTCCCTCCCCATGCGTACACGCACTCACTCCCTCCCTCCCCATGCGTACACGCACTCACTCCCTCCCTCCCCATGCACATCGTACACGCACTCACTCCCTCCCTCCCCATGCACATCGTACACGCACTCACTCCCTCCCTCCCCATGCACATCGTACACGCACTCACTCCCTCCCTCCCCATGCACATCGTACACGCACTCACTCCCTCCCCATGCACATCGTACACGCACTCACTCCCTCCCTCCCCATGCACATCGTACACGCACTCACTCCCTCCCTCCCCATGCACATCGTACACGCACTCACTCACTCCCTCCCCATGCACATCGTACACGCACTCACTCACTCCCTCCCCATGCACATCGTACACGCACTCACTCACTCCCTCCCCATGCACATCGTACACGCACTCACTCACTCCCTCCCCATGCACATCGTACACGCACTCACTCACTCCCTCCCCATGCACATCGTACACGCACTCACTCACTCACTCCCTCCCCAAGCACATCGTACACGCACTCACTCACTCCCTCCCCATGCACATCGTACACGCACTCACTCACTCCCTCCCCATGCACATCGTACACGCACTCACTCACTCCCTCCCCATGCACATCGTACACGCACTCACTCACTCCCTCCCCATGCACATCGTACACGCACTCACTCACTCCCTCCCCATGCACATCGTACACGCACTCACTCACTCCCTCCCCATGCACATCGTACACGCACTCACTCACTCCCTCCCCATGCACATCGTACACGCACTCACTCCCTCCCCATGCACATCGTACACGCACTCACTCCCTCCCCATGCACATCGTACACGCACTCACTCCCTCCCCATGCACATCGTACACGCACTCACTCCCTCCCCATGCACATCGTACACGCACTCACTCCCTCCCCATGCACATCGTACACGCACTCACTCCCTCCCCATGCACATCGTACACGCACTCACTCCCTCCCCATGCACATCGTACACGCACTCACTCCCTCCCCATGCACATCGTACACGCACTGACTCCCTCCCCATGCACATCGTACACGCACTCACTCCCTCCCCATGCACATCGTACACGCACTCACTCCCTCCCCATGCACATCTTACACGCACTCACTCCCATGCACATCTTACACACACTCTTATAACCATTATACCCACACTCTTACCTAAGCACATCAGACGCACACCCGTAGAAACATGTACAGGTTTTACACTTAGATTAACCAGAGGGAAGGACACCAAGTACACACAGACTAAACCAACTAGAATGACCGGAAACACAAGAATAAGAACCACGTTCTTCATACTCACAAACACTAGGCAAAATCACAGATACACATAATCATTTTTAACACAGAAAAACAAAACTACAGAGCCAGCAAAAACCAACGGTATTAAAAAAAAAAAAAAAAAACACACTAGACAAAATTAATGCTCGACCCACTTCCCCAGAGCTAACAGCTTTTTATAAGAGCACTAATGATCCACCTCGGCACAGGTGAAACTTCATCACCTGACCGAGGTGCCTTCTGGGAAACTGGGTCTTCTAACACAAAACTACAAAAGACAAAACTCAACCTACAACCATGTTATTTGAAAAACCTTTCATCTACAGTTCTGTGTTCAGTTCTACAGTTCAGTTCTCTGAAAGTGCAGCCTCTCAGGCACATTAACACTGTGTTCCCAACATTGATTGAAGTCATTGCATCAGAAACTATTTTTCACATTTTATATGTCTGCCTGTTTCCAACAAAAGCAGCAGTATTGTCAAAGAATGAACAGATGTTTGACACTATTGGCACTCACACAGTTTATTCCATTGTCCAGCCTCATAGGTGTGTTGTTTATATTGCTAATCAATGTAAGTTTAAAGTTATATGCTGTTTACTGGTTATATTTTTCTGATTGTACCTGTACATAGAAAAAGGTTTATATGGTAAACAGCATGTGTGATCAAGAAGACTAATTTGAGTACTGATTGTGTTAAACATCTATGGGGCTGAGCCCCCCTTCCCTGAAAATCCTAGAAATGCCCCTGGCTACAGAGATTCGAGTTCAGTCCCATGCGGATTTGGAGGTGATTTTTTTATGATGAAAAATTTTATTATAATAAAAAAATTTATGAAGGCCTAATATGAGCTTCCCCTGTTTCAAAAGCTAAGAGCCGCCACTGACGCTTAGCTGCATGTTGTTGCTGAGTACTTGTCCTATACAATGACAATAAAGGTGTATCTACTTTGATTTGATTTCAAGCTTGAGAATGTTGACTCACCAATTAACGTGTTCATCTAAAACAAGGCTTGATTCTGTTATCTCAACAGTTGCAGCATTGTTTCAGAGACTACCATCACAGCTAAAAAACAAAAAGGATTTTCTGCAATGTAAGTGTAAACACACACACACACGCACACGCACACACGCGCGCGCACACACACACACACACACACACATGCACACAATTTAATAATAAATGTTATCAATATTTAATTGACTGTTGTTGACTGCCATTAAACATCTGTTTTGTATCTAAATCTGATATATTTGTACCTGAAGACATGTCATGTGTTGCATAGTGTGCCTGTTGTGTATTTCCACTGTTTTATCCCACACGCTCACTACAAATCCTGAGATTAACAGCTAACCTTTGAAATTTTTATTTTTTTTAGATTTTAGATCTCTGACTCTGGATCCCAACACAGCACATCCTGCCCTTATTCTGTCTGAGAAGAACAGATCAGCGACACGCAGTCAGACACTACAGCGATACTCTCATCATCCAGAGAGATTTGACTCCTTGCCTCAGGTGTTGTGTGAGGAGAGTGTGTGTGGACGCTGTTACTGGGAGGTGGAGTGGAGCGGTGATGTGTCCATATCAGTCTCATATAAAGTGATCAGCAGGAAAGGACAGGGTGATGATTGTGTGTTTGGATACAACAGTCAGTCCTGGAGTCTGAGGTGTTTTTCTTCCTCTGTTTCTTTTTGGCACAACAACACTAAGACTGATCTCCGAGGTCAAGTGTTCTCCAGAATAGGAGTGTATGTGGATCACAGTGCAGGAACTCTGTCCTTCTACAGCGTCTCCGACACGATGAGGCTCCTCCACAGAGTCCGCACCACATTCACTCAGCCTCTGTACGCTGGGTTTTCTGTATGGCATGATAGAGCCACTGTGAGATTATTGTATGTGTCTCAAATTTGAATGGTACCTGTAATACAATTTAAGAATGAGATATAATTTCACTGAGCTGTGTGCACAAACTTTAACTCTGTAATTATTCCTTTCAAACTGCATGTTTTCTTTAGATTAATGCAGTACCTATGAAATCATTTAATGCAGAATGTAAGAGTGTGATGGCTATATTGTTAGTATATTCTATTTGTTCTACATTTTCTACTTTCGTTTTTTTCCAAAAAATTTTCTTATGTTGGTTAAGTAAATATTTTTTTTTGCTTTGTGTCCTGGTGAGTCTTCCTCCTCCTGGCCAGAAGATGGTGCACCTTTAAAGAAAGCTTCTATAGGCAAGCAGCAGCAAGTGGAAGAGATCAACTGGAATGCCCAGGATAGGAGTCTACCAGGACAAATTAAAGTCAAAAACCTATTTTGGAGCGTCTTTCTTCTTCTTTCGGTTGCACCCATTAGGGGTTGCTACAGGAGACCATTCGTCTTCATCTAACTCTGTATACCACATCTTCTCTTGTCACTCCAACCTCCTGCATGTCCTCCCTCACCACATCCATTAACATCCTCTTGGGCCTTCCTCTTCTCCTCTTTCCTGGCAGCTCAAACTCTAACATTCTCCTTCCAATATACCCCTCATCCCTCCTCTGCACAGGTCCACATCATCTTAATCTCTTTAACCTTGTCCCCAAACCCTCCTACCAGCACTGTGCCTCCAATATATACAATAGTCATTCCTAATCCTGTTCATTCTTGTCATTCCCAAAGCAAATTTCAACATCTTCAGCTCTGCTTTCTGTCTTTTTGTCAGAGGCAACATCTCCAAACTGTACAACATTGCGGGTCTCATTACCGTCCTGTAAACTTTCCCTTTTATTGTTGAAGACACCTATCTGTCACAGATCACTCTTCTCCACCCATTCCACACTGCTTGCACTCTCTTCTTCACTTCTCTACGACACTCCCCAGTGTTTTGGACAGTTGACCTTAAATATTTAAGATATATAATATATATATATATATATATATATATATATATATATATATATATATATATATATATATAAGATATATAATATTTAAAATATTTACTTTTTTGAAAGGTAAAGTGCAGGTTAATTTGTTTTATTTTTACTTTATATTTTGTATTAATTATTTTTATGTATTTATTTTTTTGGGGCTGTAGAACGAATAATTTAAGTTTCCATTATTTCCTATATATAAATAAAAGAACTAGCCTTGCTGCGCCAATACTTGAAACTGCATGTTACCATAAAATTCAAAGGACCTTATTTAAGCTCCAAATCAAAGACTTGGCTTGACATGCAATGACGCTGACAGAGGTAATCTGTTTGAGCTGAGTGTACAGATATGGAGATGAGAAACCTGGACAGACTAAAGAACTAACGCTCTGCTGCATCACTTTCTTAAAGCAGGGATGAAACCATGTTTAAATCCCACTGCACTGCTATCATATCAGGAGATGATCTGTGCGTAATGGATATTTTCCTGTGATTCACAATAAACTAAATACTTTCTACATACCAGGCCGGGACTGTTCAGGGGTCTGATTATAATCCATATAATTCTGAAACCTTCTAGATTTTTTCTTAATAAAGATTCAAGCAGGCAGAGACTCAGAGCAGAGGAAATGTTACTTACTGAAATACCATAAGCATACACAGGTGTTAGCGCTTCAAGGTTCATCACTCAGCTAACCACATACCAAACAGTCTTTTCTTAAAACATCTAGCCCAGGCTGCTGACCCAAGGTCAAATAAAAACAACTCTTATTCCTAGGCAAAAAAGACTCTTGTCCACAATATATAAATAAGGAGGATTTCAATAACAAGAGAATAATTAACACACTCTAATATGTCTTTCATACCTGGTTAATAATTTAACTAGGTATACGATTTCTGCTGAAAAATCTGTTACTGTCCTTCAGGGTGGCTGTTCAGAGAGTCTGGCTGATTAGAGGTATGGATACAGTCATAAAACCAACAGCAACCTAAACACAACAAAATGAACACCGTTTATTAAAAATACTGTACCTGTTAAGGGACAAATGAAGCATACCGTCTATTTTAGTTTAGGGCTGCAGATCTTTCAGCTCGTCTGTGGTTTTCAAGTACAGGATGTAGAACTGTATCTGAAAAGAGGCATGTTTTTTATATTTACTTTTTACTCACTCACTCACTCATCTTCTATACCGCTTTATCCTGTATTCAGGGTCGTGGGGAGCCTGGAGCCTATCCCAGGAGGTTTAGGGCACAAGGCAGGGTACACCCTGGACAGGGTGCCAATCCATCGCAGGACACACACACATACACTATGGGCAATTTGGAAATGTCAATTAACCCCTAACCTACATGTCTTTGGACTGCGGGAGGAAACCCACCAAGCACGAGGAGAACATGCAAATTCGGGGAGAACATGCAAACAGAGACGGGAATCGAGCCTGGCCGGGAATCGAACCCGGACACTGGAGGTGCAAGGCGATAGTGCTAACCACTACACCATCGTGCCGCCGCTATTTAGTTTTTAATAGTATAAAAAGTATGGATGGCCAACAAACATTCATGATTTTAATATATTTGTAGTTTCTTACTTTAATTAAATTAAATTAACTAATTCATTCATTTATTTTTTGTATGAAAAAATATAAAAAAGTAATTTTATACTTCTCCCTGGCATTTTTTTGTTTTCTTGTTGTTTATAATGTTGTAATTCTTAAATAAAAAAAAATATATATATACATATATACAACTTCTTTCACAAAATTCCTCTTATTATCTTAATTACTCACTTTCTAACTGAAACGGCAGAACGAATCGACCAATAGAACACTTGCCGAAAAACCTCCAAAGGGATATAGCACAGATCTGGTAGACGTTATGTTGTTTAAGTGTTGTTATTCACTTTATCTCTGTGTAAATACAGTGGTGTGACTATTTGCCCCCCTCCTGATTTCTTATTCTTTTGCATGTTTGTCACACAAAATGTTTCTGATCATCAAACACATTTAACTATTAGTCAAAGATAACACAAGTAAACACAAAATGCAGTTTTTAAATGTGGGGTTTTATTATTTAGGGAGAAAATAAATCCAAAGCTACATGGCCCTGTGTGAAAAAGTAATTGCCCCCTGAACCTAATAACTGGTTGGGCCACCCTTAACTGCAATAACTGCAATCAAGCGTTTGCAATAACTTGCAACGAGTCTTTTACAGCGCTCTGGAGGAATTTTGGCCCACTCATCTTTGCAGAATTGTTGTAATTCAGCTTTATTTGAGGGTTTTCTAGCATGAACCGCCTTTTTAAGGTCATGCCACAACATCTCAATAGGATTCAGGTCAGGAGTTTGACTAGGCCACTCCAAAGTCTTCATTTTGTTTTTCTTCAGCCATTCAGAGGTGGATTTGCTCGTGTGTTTTGGGTCATTGTCCTGCTGCAGCACCCAAGATCGCTTCAGCTTGAGTTGACGAACAGATGGCCGGACATTCTCCTTCAGGATTTTTTGGTAGACAGTAGAATTCATGGTTCCATCTATCACAGCAAGTATTCCAGGTCCTGAAGCAGCAAAACAACCCCAGACCATCACACTACCACCATCATATTTTACTGTTGGTATCATGTTCTTTTTCTAAAATGCTGTGTTACTTTTACGCAAGATGTAACGCGACACGCACCTTCCAAAAAGTTAAACTTTTGTCTCGTCGGTCCACAAGGTATTTTCCCAAAAGTCTTGGCAATCATTGAGATGTTTTTTAGCAAAATTGAGATGAGCCTTAATGTTCTTTTTGCTTAAAAGTGGTTTGTGCCTTGGAAATCTGCCATGTAGGCCATTTTTGCCCAGTCTCTTTCTTATGGTGGAGTCATGAACACTGACCTTAATTGAGGAAAGTGAGGCCTGCAGTTCTTTAGATGTTGTCCTGGGGTCTTTTGTGGCCTCTCGGATGAGTTGTCTCTGCGCTTTTGGGGTAATTTTGGTCGGCCGGCCACTCCTGGGAAGGTTCACCACTGTTTCATGTTTTTGCCATTTGTGGATAATGGCTCTCACCGTGGTTCGCTGGAGTCCCAAAGCTTTAGAAATGGCTTTATAACCTTTACCAGACTGATAGATCTCAATTACTTTTGTTCTCATTTGTTCCTGAATTTCTTTGGATCTTGGCATGATGTCTAGCTTTTGAGGTGCTTTTGGTCTACTTCTCTGTGTCAGGTAGCTCCTATTTAAGTGATTTCTTGATTGAAAGAGGTGTGGCAGTAATCAGGCCTGGGGGTGACTACAGAAATTGAACTCAGGTGTGATAAACCACAGTTAAGTTATTTTTTAACAAGGGGGGCAATCACTTTTTCACACAGGGCCTTTTGTGACTTTTTCTTCCTTAATAACATAATGTTACGTGCAGGTATATATTTGTGTAGTGCACGTATGTGCGCATTCGCGACGGCGGGTGGCGGCGCGTGCGCGATCTCTCCCCCCCCTTTCTCTCTCTCTCGCTCTCCTTCTCACAGGAAGCCCCGCCTCGATTGAACGTGCCGTGACATGCGCCGCGATTGGCTGGCCGTGGATCTGCGCTTCTTTTTAAGCTGGAGGTTGAAAGCAGGAAGGGCGCGACTTATGCCTTGGTGTGACTTACGTGCTCAAAAGTTTGGTTGTTGGTTGGAGTGTGATTGTGTGATTGTTTGATTGGTTGGAGAGAGAGCCTGTGTTTCGCGCCCTGCGCTCTCTCCTTCCTTTTTTTTGTTTTGGTTTTCTTGTTCTTTGTGTAAGCATGGATGGAAGTGTTCCTCCCGCTATTGTATATAGTTTTTTTTGCTCATTGTAAATATTGTATATATATTGTTTATTCTTTTGTTTGTATATAGTTCAAGGAAGCAGTAGGGGTTGGGCGCCATTTTTGTTGTCCCCCGTTTTCTCCTGTTTTGTATTGATAGTTAGGAAGTTAGTTTAGTTTTTGTATTTTGAATTAAATTTTCTTTTTGGTAGTTTAGTTAGTTTGAGGGTGGAGATAGAGGGGGGATTTTTGTTTATTGTTTTGGCCTTGGCCCAATCCTGAAGCCCAGAGCTTCCTGTATGTGTGTGTGCGTGTGTGTAAAAATAAAAACCCATGCACTGAAATCTTGGTTGCAAGATTTATTTATTTATTATAAATTTATTATTTTCTTTGTTGCGTCCCTGGACCCTAGACCGGGGGTCGTAACAAGTGGGGGCTCGTCCTTTGCCAGTCACTGGCTAACAAGTGGGGGCTCGTCCGTTGCCAGTCACTGGCTAACAAGTGGGGACTCGTCCGTTGCCATTAACTGGCTAACAAGTGGGGACTCGTCCTTTGCCAGTTTCTGGCTAACAAGTGGTGGCTTGTCTGTTGCCGAGTATATTCGGCCTTTTTGTTTGTTTGGCTGCCTTCTTGGGTTGGACACTATTCGGTGGAACATGGCATTTGACCTAATTGCCTTTACACTGGCTCCTAGCCTAGAACAGTTTGACCACTGCCGTAAGGACGATTTGTTCAACATCGCCGAATTTTTTTAAATTGACGTGCCACGAAAAGGTCTAAAAAGAGAGATTAAAAAGATATTGCTTGTCAAATTAATTGAACAGCAGATTTTGCCTGGGGTGCCTGGAGAGTGTGCTAAGGACGAGGACGCTTCAACGCCGATGGAGGTCGATGGTAGGCCATCACCTGCGCCGCAGTCGCCCTCCACGACCCCCAAGCATAAGGTAATAACACCACCCACGATAAAATCAATAATTGATAATTCAGAACAACTTTTGGTTCTAAAAACGAGGGAGGTGGAGCTGGAAATAAAACGAGAGGAAACAGAGGCTCAAAGGTTACGGTTGCGGGAGCTGGAGCTTGAGATGGAGAGGGAGCATTTTCGGCAAGATTTCAGCTGGCTACACCGGGCTGAGATCGCGCCGGAGAGTTCCCCTGCGTTTCCATCATTCGCACAGTTACCTGCAATGGCTGCGCCGGGCTCTGCTCCAGTTTCTGCCCCAGTGACTACCTCCCCAACCCATTTTGACGTAAGCAAGCATATTGTTTTAGTACCTCTTTTTAGAGAGACCGAGGTGGATAGCTATTTCATAGCTTTTGAACGTGTTGCAGCTACGTTACAGTGGCCGAGAGCAATGTGGGCTCTCTTGTTACAATGTAAATTGACTGGTAAAGCGCAGGATGTGTGCTCTGCGTTGCCTGTTGAACAAAGCCTGGATTACGACACGGTCAAACAAACTGTTCTACGTGCGTATGAGTTAGTGCCAGAGGCTTATAGACAAAAATTTAAGTCCCATAAAAAGGCAGACAGACAAACCTTTGTGGAATTTGCCCCTGAAAAGCAAACACTTTTTGAAAAGTGGTGTGCTGCAGCTAAAGCTACCACTTTTGAGGCTCTTAAAGAGTTAATCCTGTTGGAGGATTTTAAGGACTGTGCCTATGGAAATGTCATATTGCACTTAAATGAGCAAAAAGTCACGTCATTGTCAGCAGCCACTGTATTGGCTAATGAATTTGTGTTGACACTCCGTACCGTATTCTCTCCTACTGTGAGAACGGATAAATTCGCTGTCCGTGGGATTGAAGAGCAGGTGAAACCTTCAGCAGGCAGGGTGAAACCTGCAAGGGGCTACTTTTAGAACTTCTCAGTATCGCTCAGGGGTAGGTAGAGTATGTTTTTACTGTTTAAGTGCTGATCATCTGATTTCAGACTGTGAGGCCTGGAAGAGAAAAAATGCATCTGTGAAGTCCAAGTCTGTGAGTTTTGTTAAAAGGCAAATAATACATGTCTTACCTGAACAAACGATGGAAGTATATAAGCCTTTCATGTTACAAGGGTCGGTGGCAGACAGCCCTGAAGGCGTTCGCAGATCAGTGTCTATTCTGCGAGATACAGGTGCAGCACAGACTCTTATGTTAGCTGGTACACTTTCACTGTCTCAGAAAACCTACACAGGCACTGATGTTATTTTACGTGGCATAGGAGCAGGCTGTATCACATATACTTCTCCATGAATCGTTTTGCAAACATGTAATACACATCATATTAAATTTTTTGTAAATACCTGGATGGCTTAATACCATTTTAGTGTCCCCTAGTGGTTAATACAATAATGCAGGTCGTTTTTGCAAGCTCCATGTACCTTACTACAAAACATTCTTTGATGGTCAGGGGGGCTAGTATACATAATATACTATACATAATCTTTGGCCTTTAAAGTATTGAGGTTGCAGTTGTGCTGATTAGTGAGCAGATGTGAAAAATAATTTTGATTTAAACCTTATTTTGCCTACAATGTTCAAAAATCTGATTGTTGTAGATGTTTCTGCAATAAAATTAATGGTCTTGCTTCCATGCTGAGTCTAGTCTCACTGTCTCGTTTTTGCTCTCACTTGTCTTAACATGTTTTGTTCATTTATTGTTAGAATTATTTTATATATAAAGGAGTTATTTCTACTCTCTTGCTCTCTTCCTCATAGATCTGATATTAACGTGTTACAGTAAATCCTTCCTGCTACTATCTACCTGTCTCCTCTTGCATCTGTTCTTAAAGGTGTGAACACTCCCACCCTCACCTTCCGATATTCTCTTTATGTCTCTCTCTCTCTCTCTCCCCCTAACTTGAGCCAACATCTTTTGATCCGTTTCTGGACGGACACCTCTCTATCTTCCTTTCCTTTGATTCTTCCGGAACTCACCAGGACATTTACAATGGTTCATGGTCTTTGTAGTAACATATGGCACAGGCGTTTGGTCAAACATATAAAAAATCCATCTTTTGCTGTTAATAAACAGAGACCTTTCTGACAGACAACGTGTGTGTGTGTGTGTGTGTGTGTGTGTGTGTGTGTGTGTGTGTGTGTTTGAGTCTCTCCTGGCGCCAGAAAAGCTTACCGAAGCACAGCGGACAGACCGAGCAACTCACCTCTTCTACTACGCAACTTTAAAAACTTTGCATTTATCCCTTTACAGCTACTTCCCTATACAGACTAAAAACAAGTTTAAATATGCAATATACAGTCTCGGACCAAAAATATTTTTAACAATTCACAATAAAATGTATGAGAATATTATAATGAAGTCAAAGAAGACTATTTGTAAGGCGATATGTAAGGGTGATACGGTCTCTCAATCAGTATACCACACAGGAATAAACCATTTTTGAAAGTTCACACTTACGGACATTGTCTCTTTGCATATTTCTATTTAATTTCTTGGCTCATTGCACATAATTCACTTTAAATAAGACTTTCATGCATATTTACACACATTTATTTCTATTTACAGTCTGTGATCCTTGGAAAAGGAAAAAAATAGATCTAAAGTGTGTCAGATGGCAAGAGGTGCTATGGTGCTGCATAAAATCACACAAAACAACACATAATTAAAATAAGCTACAACACAGGACATGTGTGCAAACAGCGAGACCAATAAACACAGAAGGACATTACAGTGCTGATAAGTACACAGTTCAAGGTGTGCTTTCACCTAGCTCTTAACATAATTTGTTCATTTATACCATTACATAGCTGCTTCCCTATTCTGACTAAAAACACATTTTAAATATGCAGTAGATTGTTTTAAATATTATCATCATAGAGAATGCTAGTTACACAAATAATTCTCAATACTGTAGGTCTTTAAATCCTGAAGTTTCTGTTTCTTTAAAGCCACGTCTGTCTCTGTCCTACAGTACATTAAACAGAACAAGGAAGTTCTTTCAGTTTCAGTTTGTATTCTGAGTGAGCGTGTGTGAGTACAAGAAAATGGCAGAAGCCAGTATCGCAGTAGATCAGAAACAGTACAGCTGTTCAGTGTGTCTGGACCTTCTAAAAGATCCAGTGGCTCTCCATTGTGGACACAATTACTGTAAGGCATGTATTAATGGTTTCTGGGATGAAGAAGATGAGAAGGCTGTCTACAGCTGTCCTCAGTGTAGAGAGACTTTCACTCCAAGGCCTGTTCTACGCAGGAACAACATGCTGGCTGAAATGGTGGTTCTTCAAGCTGCTTCTCCTGCTCACTCTTACGCTGGACATGGAGATGTGGAGTGTGATACCTGCATAGGAAAAAAACTCAAAGCTGTCAAGTCCTGTCTGGTGTGTCTGGCATCCTATTGTGAAGATCATCTTGAACCTCACTATCAGTCTCCTGCCTTTAAGAAGCACAAGTTAGTGGAAGCCTGTGCAGAGCTCCAAGAGAAGATCTGCTCTCAGCATGATAAACCGATCGAGATCTACTGTCATGCTGACCAAAGCTTCATCTGTTACTTGTGTATGATGGATGAACATAAAGGTCACGATACAGTTTCAACTGAGGCTGAAAGAGCTAAAAAACAGGTGAGACCTGGGATTTTTTTTTTTTTTGAGATCATAAAACTTTGACACACTCATTAGAGTATTTAACCCATTAACTAATTAACTTATTAAAGTGCTTTAGTCAGTTAAAGGACATAAAATAACATTTTAACTTTCATGGAAAGACTGTAAAGTGAATTTTTTTGTTATAAACAGTGCTAAGTGTTAATGGTAAGGAAAAGTTAAATAAATGCCTTTGAACCACAATTAGTGAACTTTAAACATGTGCACATATGTTTGCTACATATGCATATGTACAGTACAATAGATTGGGAAAATTTATTAAAATATGTATCAAGATTCTTTTATGGGGCAATTGATGTATTAATACGATCAGTGGTGTCAAAAGTATTCACATTCATTACTTGAGTAGAAGTATAGATACTATGGTTTAAAAAGACTTCTTTAGAAGTCGAAGTATCAACTCAAGCTTTTTACTCAAGTAAAAGTGTAAAAGTACTGGTTTCAAAACTACTTAAAGTATAAAAGTAAAAGTAACGTGAGGGGGAAAAAGCATTAAGGATAAAAGCTTAGGCTGTGCCACGGGCCTATATACTACTGTACACTAACATTGTAGTAGCATTTTGGCATTTCCCTCTCCCCAGTCTTCCTCCAGACTCTGGCACCTTGATTTCCGAATGACATGCAAAATTTGCAACCTGTAGCCCATTTCCTGCACACGCCTGTACACAGTGGCTCTGGATGTTTCTACTCCAGACTCAGTCCACTGCTTCCGCAGGTCCCCCAAGGTCTGGAATCGGTCCTTCTGCACAATCTTCCTCAGGGCCCGGTCACCTCTTCTCGTTGTGCAGCGTTTTCTGCCACACTTTTTCCTTCCCACAGACTTCCCACTGAGGTGCCTTGATACAGCACTCTGGGAACAGCCTATTCGTTCAGAAATGTCTTTCTGTGTCTTACCCTCTTGCTTGAGGGTGTCAATGATGGCCTTCTGGACAGCAGTCAGGTCGGCAGTCTTACCCATGATTGCGGTTTTGAGTAATGAACCAGGCTGGGAGTTTTTAAAAGCCTCAGGAATCTTTTGCAGGTGTTTAGACTTAATTAGTTGATTCAGATGATTAGGTTAATAGCTCGTTTAGAGAACCTTTTCATGATATGCAAATTTTTTTTAGATTTTTGGGTTTTCATGAGATGTATGCCACAATCATCAATATTAAAACAATAAAAGGCTTAAACTACTTCAGTTGTGTGTAATGAATCTAAAATATATGAAAGTCTAATGTTTATCAGTACATTACAGAAAATAATGAACTTTATCACAATATGCAAATTTTTTGAGAAGGACCTGTGTATATATATATATATATATATATATATATATATATATATATATATATATATATATATATATAAAATCTACTTATCACAACGTTATCAACCGTAAAATGCTATTTTATTCAAACATCCTTGCTGGAGTGTTTGACGTGACATCATGTGCATGTGCAGGCGCGTACCAACCAATATGGTGTCAGAATTTTTTAGTCTGTTTTTTGAATGACAAGCTGAAATAAAATAGGAGTAACGAGGCTATTTTTAAAATGTAACGAGTAGAAAGTACAGATAATTGAGTGAAAATGTAAGTAGTCGAAGTAAAAAGTCGTCTGAAAAATAATTACTCCAGTAAATTATAGATACCCAAAATTTCTACTTAAGTAAGGTAACGAAGTATTTGTACTTTGTTACTTGACACCTCTGAATACGATAACTCCAAAATTATTTTTATATATATTTATCCATTTATATATGTTTGTGCTTCAAGTTTTAAAATGCTGCAGTTCCTCTATGATCCTACAGGTGGGACATTCAAAACTATTCATAGGCAAGCAGCAGAGTTTCTTGTGTGGCAGGAGCAAATTATTTTCTAAGTTTGTTTAGAAGTGTAACCAAATCTTTTGTTCATGGATGAAGTGGCTAAAAAATCAGTTAGACTGCCATTGGTTAGGAAAACAGGCAAGAGCAACAAAGGGTGAGGGAGCCTAAGAAGGAGAATCTGTGATCCTCCCCAGTGTTTCTGATGGCAAGAGATATCTACAGTAATACTGTAGATCAGAGTTGACAGTGTGGCTGCATTTCCATGGTGCTATGTAAAAAACACATAAAACTACACATAATTCAAATAAACTACAACACAGGACTTTATAATGTTCATGTGTGCAAACAGCAAGAACAATTGTCCCACTGAGCTTTTGAATAATGAAATATATGTCATTTGGTCTTAGAATGAGCTAAATGAGGAGCAAAGGAAATTCAAGCAGAGGATCCAAGAGAAGCAGAAGCAGGTGCAGGAGCTGAAACGGGCTGTAGATACTATTAAGGTGAGGAGAGAGCAGAAAGACTCTCCTTCATGTGTATGAATACATACAGAGAAAGAAAGAGTTGACAGTTTATGTTTATGAAGAGGTTTGTGTGTGTGTGTGTGTGTGTGTGTGTGTGTGTGTGTGTGTGTGTGTGTGTGTGTGTGTCCTAACAGATGCGTTCACAGGTGGCAGTAGAGGAAAGTGAGATGACCTTTACTGAGCTGATCAGCCTTATGGAGAAAAAGCGCTCGGAGGTGACGGAGCTGATCAGAGCTCAGGAGAAAGCTGAACTGAGTCGAGCTGAACGACTCCTGAAGCCACTGGAGCAGGAGATTGCTGATCTTAAGATGAGACTCACTGAGCTGGAGCAGCTTTCACACACACACGATCACATCCACTTCCTCCAGGTAACACTCACTGTCTGATCTACAGAGGGCGCTGTTCCTCATAAAGTTTCCTTCTAAAAGCTCATTACAGCAACAATAAATGTTCCTGTCTGAGATCACAAGTGTGTCTTTGGTCTGATTCAGTCTGAGATTCATTCGTTCCTCTCCTACACTTTTCTCCCTCTCTATGATGTGTTTCCTCTCTGTAGAGTTTCCCGTCTCTCTGTGTTTTTCCTGGATGTGAGGACTCACTGTACACTGTCAATCTACATCACACATTTGATGGAATGAGGGAATCTCTCTCAAAGATGAAAACACAAGTTGAGCAAATCAGTCCACAATGTAAACAGGCAAACATTTTAATGCATCACATTAATGAGAGCCATAAAATCCAGAAGAAAGCAGTTTTAAAACTACTTTCTAAAAAACAATTTTTTTTTAGTTTTAGTCTTGGAATTTTACCCTTATAGCTCTATTTAAGCTATATTGGATCTAATATGCTGTTATAGGCAGATGACTGAATTAATTAATAAAATCACAAAGTATTAGCAGTAGCCTTGTACACTATCAAGATAAATTTACCAGACAAATTATGTAAATGTAAGTTAATCACAGGTTTGCAAAATCATCTTAGAAACAATTCAGAAAATTTTAGTTAATACCTGTATTAAGAGTTTGAGAATGTTTACCACCAAGGTGAAATTTAATTGATATGTCAATCTGTAATAAGGCTGGTCGCTGTTTTCATATTTCTTTATTTTATCTCCACAGCTGCAGCATTATTTCAGATTCTACCTTCACAACTGACAAGCAGACAGAATTTTTTGCAATGTAAGTGTACACACACACACACACACACACACACACACACACACACACACACACACACACACACACACACACACACCTAAATGTGATCAGTCTTTAACTGATGACCGCTGTTAGGTTATATTTAAACATTTCTATTTTGTATATAATTCTGGTATATTTGTACATAACAGTCTGATTTAAAATATCTCATTTTGGGCAGGAACACAGCCGGTGTCTCATGCACTAACTACAAACCTTTGATTACCATGTAACCAGTGACCATTTTACGTTTTTAGATTTTAGATCACTGACTCTGGATCCCGAAACAGCACATCCTGCCCTTATTCTGTCTGAGGAGAACAGATCAGTGATATATGGGGAGACACAGCAGTACTCTGATCATCCAGAGAGATTCAACTACTGGGATCAGGTGTTGTGTAAGGAGAGTGTGTGTGGACACTGTTACTGGGAGGTGGAGTGGAACGGTGATGTGTCCATATCAGTCTCATATAAAGAGATAAGCAGGAAAGGAAAGAGTAATGACTGTAGGTTTGGATTTAACAGTCAGTCCTGGAGTCTGGTGTGTTATCCTGCCTCTGTCTCTTTTTGGCACAATAATGTTTACACACAGATCAAAGGTCAAGCCTCCTCCAGAATAGGAGTGAATGTGGATCACAGTGCAGGAACTCTGTCCTTCTACAGCATCTCTGACACACTGAGTCTCCTCCACACAGTCCAAACCACATTCACTCAGCCTCTGTACGCTGGGTTCAAGGTATTCAGAAATAACTCAACTGTGAGGTTATGTGACTCATATTGAATGTTAGTATAAGGCAGTGCCAGTGCCCACCTTACAGCAAGGGCCTCTCATGTCATTAAAAGTATTTCCTTTTCAACAAAATAGAACATGAATATATAAACATATAGTTCTGCTTGCAGCACATGGACCCATTTAACATGATACAACTCACAACAACGGTGAGGAAAGAAATTACCCACCATATTAAATAAAAGGATAGCTGTGTATAATTAACACATGACAAATTGCTAAAAATGATAATAAGACAAAACAACAATAGAAATAAAAGCATAAAAGATTTTAAACATACATAGAAACATACATATACTGGGAGAATATTTTAATCTTTATGGTAATATGGATTTAACTGATTTCTGGTTTGCCTCTCATGTTTTGCCTAATGTTTGTACAAGATAGCGGTATTTACAGTTGATGAATTAAAGAGTGAACCATGTCTTTGCGTGCACGCTCGTGAATGTGAGTTCTCTTTTTTTTTTTTCGGTGTTGCTATGTTGCCTGGATGCTAACTTACAGCAGCGTGAGTTTTAACTGTACCGCAAGCAGCTCAGGATGGCAAATAGTCCATCATGTAAAGAAAGAAAAACATCCACAGAAATATAAATCAGATTCGGAGACGGAGAGTTGCAGTCACAATTTTACTGTGGTACAGTTTGTTCATACAGATGGTTTGTGTGTATAGTAGGGATGTAACGGTATTGAAAAGTTTGCTCCGGCGAATGGAGCGAACGGGAGGGAGCGGGAACTACAATTCCCATCAGCCCAGGCGTGGCCATCATCCTTTGCGGTCTGTTGTCGCTACAGATCCAGTAATGCGCACATCCGATTTAAAACCCGCTTACTCCGTAATGATTAATTACTCTTTCTATCTCTTTTCCTTTGCCGCTAATAGCAGCACCTGCCATTTCCGCATTACTGGATTTGTAGCGACAACAGACCGCAAAGGATGATGGTCACGCCTGGGCTGATGGGAATTGTAGTTCCCGCTACCTCCCATTCGCTCCATTCGCCGGAGCAAACTTTTCTCAGAAGACCTATAGTTTTATCGAGTCATTTCGGTTTCTCTCTGAAAAGAAATGAGAAAGAAAAAAAAATCCTGTCTCTGTCTGAATAAGTGAGTGAATGAGGTAAGTGTCTCAAATACTCATTCAGCACATGGGGCAGCTGCAATAAGTAGGCTGCTATTTTTATTTTTTCAAGTTTTCAAGTTTGAGTTTTCAAGAATACTAAATTGAAACTTTTTTTTTACATGGTTTAATAATTTTTTGTTATTCAAATTTTTATAATGAAAAATTATAAAAAATAATTAAAATTGAAGTTTCTGTTTCAAAGTTTACAGATAGATGGCTAATTTGTATGCCATTGATATGTTCAGTGTTCATGTATACTGTTTAATAAACACTTCTGGCACTTTTTTCGAGTCTCTTCATTAGTTTTGTTTTTCCTGTAAATGATTCAATAAATACCGTACCGTGCCATTCATACCGAGGTATTACCGTACCGTGAAGTTTTGATACCGTTACATCCCTAGTGTATAGGTGTGTGATATTTTAATATGACAATTCTTTTTAGAATTAAATATTAAACATAAATACTGTAGGTTGAGAAAAACAAATGTGTTGATTCCTTTTAGCATTAATATTTCAAAGCAAATTGTAGATGCTGAAATGACATACACTATTACAATTAAATTAAATTAAATTTTATTTATATAGCGCTTTTAACAATGGTCATATTACACCAGTGGGCCCAGTTTTCATGATCTCGCCAAGGCTTCACAACCACACAGGTCGCCACTGGTAAAAGAGTTTACAAGGGTTAAAATAACTAGATTATCAAATTTTTTTAAAAGAATTCATGCGCTTTTTAATAACACTTAAAAATGATCCCATGGCTATTTTTACTGACCGACATTAAACTGTTTCTGTATCTTGTGGTATCTCAAGTCATAACTCCTCTGTGTTAAATTACACTAATGGAACATTCTTTAGGTAGACCTTCCCATCTCTTTCTATAAAAAGCCCCACAGTTAATGGTACATGTCATTGCTGTCCCCAAGCTTATACTTGCTAACACTTCTAAACTAACACTAATTAGCCCAACCTGCATTACTTTGGATTGTAGGAGGAAACTGAAGTACCTGGAGGAAACTCCATGAGCACAAGGAGGACATTCAAACTCCATGAGCATAGATATGAGGTGAGAATCGAACACCAACCTTGGAGACCACAGTGGAAACCATTACACCACCGTGCTGCCCCAAATGCCATCAGTGTATAGCAAAGGCAAAGAAGTAGCCATGCTGTTCCAGTGCTTTCAGATAAGGCTGCATGTTATAATGAAATTCAGAGTTGACTTTTTTTTTTCAAGCTCCGCTCTTTTTTAAACTTTATTTGACGTGCAGTGATGTTTACAGTGGTATCAACATAAAACTTTGAAGCTGATTTGTTTGGGCAGAGTGTCCAGATACGAAGATGAGAAACCTGCACAGACTAAAGAACTAAAGTGATGCTGCATCGCTCTCTTTAGGCAGGGATCATGCAATGTTAAAAACCCACAATGCTATCAGATGGTGAACAAACTGCATTGTTTGTAAGGTATATTTTTATATACTTTATTTCTATAACCCTCAGTAAACTAAATTAGTATATTACAAGTCAGGTGGTAGGCGGCGCGGTGGTGTAGTGGTTAGCACTGTCGCCTTGCACCTCCAGGGTCTGGGTTCGATTCCCCGGCCAGGCTCGATTCCCGTCTCTGTGTGCATGGAGTTTGCATGTTCTCCCCGTGCTTGGTGGGTTTCCTCCGGGTACTCCGGTTTCCTCCCACAGTCCAAAGATATGCAGGTTAGGCTAATTGGCATTCCTAAATTGCCCGTAGTGTGTGATTGGGTGTGTGAGTGTGTGTATGTGTGTGTGCCCTGCGATGGATTGGCACCCTGTCCAGGGTGTACCCCGCCTAGTGCCCGAAGTCTCCTGGGATAGGCTCCAGGTCCCACGTGACCCTGAACACAGGATTAAGCGGTATAGAAAATGAATGAAGTCAGGTGGTTGGGGGGAAAAGTTAGAGAGGCCAAATTATGGTGGTTTGGACATGTGCAGAGGAGGGATGAGAGGTATATTGGGAGGAGAATGTTAGCGATGGAGCTGCCAGTCAGGAGGAGAAGAGGAAGGCCCAAGTGTCGTTTATGAATGTTGTGAGGGAGGACATGCAGGAGGTTGGAGTGACAAAGGATGATGTGGTAGACAGAGTTCGATGGATAGTAATGGTCTGCTGTGGCAACCCCTACTGGGAGCAGTCAAAAGCAGAAGTAGAAGAAGATTCAACAAACAAAATGCTTTCTACTTACCATGCATGGACTGCTCAGGTGTCTGATTACAGTCCTTGTTAGGGTCTTAGTTAGTTTGTTAGTTTTCTTTCTCAAAGCTGATACTGACAATATAATGTCAGGCACATGACCACTCCACCAGAAGTAAACTTCCGAATAAATAAAGCATCGATTTGGTAAACGTTACAGTATGTTGATTGTGTTGTTGATGCTTTCATGGCTACATATCTGATGGAAAGGAGAAAAAAATTTATCGAAGTTGTGGCTGGATGATGCGGCACGGTGGTGTAGTGGTTAGCATTGTCGCCTTGCACCTCGAGGGTCCGGGTTTGATTCCTGGCCAGGCTTGATTCCTGTCTCTGTGTGCATGGAGTGTACATGTTCCCCCCGTGCTTGGTGGGTTTCCTTAGGGTACTCTGGTTTCCTTCCAAATTCCGCTATGTTTCTTATATTTTCAAAATTTTTAATCAAATTTAAATAATTTAAAAAGTTTTAGTGCAATTATTTTCTATTTCTTCTTATGATAATTTTTTTCTCTTTTATATAAAGCACTTTGAATTACCATTGTGTATGAAATGTGCTATACAAATAAAATTGTCTTGCCTTGCCTGGCCAAAGATATGTAATTTAGGTTGATTGGCGTTCCCAAATTGCCCGTAGTGTGTGTGTCCAGGGTGTACCCCGCCTCATGCCCTAATCCTCCTGGGATAGGCTCCAGGTCCCTGTGACCCTGAATACAGGATTAAGCGGTATAGAAGATGAGTGACTGAGTGGCAGGACAAGCGAAATTTATACTTGCAATTGGTTGGCTCGTTGCTCATTGCTTGTCCTATTATGGGACAGTTGAAGACTATATAAAGTGGTTGGTAAGGTGGTTTGGTGTCACAAGCCTTGCTGCCTCGTTTCCATTGTCACGTTTAGTCGCCATCCAGGATGGCCTACCCAAGAAGCCTTGTGGCTGGCACTTGGCCAAGGTTGCTCCTATGCAGTCTAAGCGTCAAGCGAGACTGATTCAGCACATCGCAAAGGTTAGAGGCGTCGCTATGTTTGTGGCGTCCCATGACGGTGCTACATGGGAATAATTATTGGAAGATGCTGCTGTTTTGTTTCAGTGTTTTTCTTTGTTTGGTTTTGTTTTGCTTTAGTCTTCCGTTTTACTTTTCTTTTGCTTCCCTTTAAAATTTCTCTTTTCGTGTTCACTCGGAGTTTGTGTGTGAGTGGGTAGCGTCAGGGTTTGTATGAGGTATTCATGTGCACGCACATAATACACTTGGATACACATATTTGAAACAGTCACATATATACTGTATACTGTATACACTACTACACAAACTCATCACGCACACACATCACGCTGTATCTATGTCTCCTGTCTAAGAGTGTGGGGTGGTGTCATCTTCCATGGTCCAGCGGTGTCAGCGAGCAGCTGAGCTGGATGTGGTGAACGACGCGTGCGGGCATGTGGCGGCAGGGCAGCGGGGGCAGGTGCTCCTCGGACGCACTCCACTTTGCAGTTCGCTGGAGCTGTCAGAGTCTGAAAAGTGTGAGACAGCGGGCAAGAGATTAGAGGGATCAAGGTCTCCCACATTCTACTCACTGGGCTGGAGTTCCGTTCCCCTTTTATAAGCGCGCGGTATCTACAGGACAGTGAATGAAAATAGGAAACCGGCCGGGTAGAGTTATGGCGCCACACCCCGCCCCCTTTCCGCTGTCCGTGGTGCTGAACTGGCGTTTGGTACAGAAAGTTGTGTGGCCGTTATAAGAGGTGTACGGTCCCTCGTCACACTGTATGACTTTTTTGGATTTTGAGTTTTGGTTACCCAGACTTTCAAATGGACGAAGATGTGAGAGAGTTAAGTGCCTCCCATCCCACCCCGCTGAGAGAGCTCGGCCAAACTGCTCTCTAGGCCCATGGCTCACGGGCCAGCATCACCGAACACTTAACACCTAACCACTGCGCCATTCAGGGGCTTCACACTTTTTGGACTCCTGTACAGATACAAAATAGAAGAACATATGGAATGTGTATTTAAATTAGGAACAATGTCAAGTCATTTTTAGATTTCAAGGAATATCATAATATTAAATCAAATACTACAATATACAGTATACATCTTTGAGAAAAGCAAACTTATAAATTAGGGCCGGGTATTGATACAGGTGGCACGGTGATGCGGAGGTTGCTGTCGCCTTTCACCTCCAGGGTCCGGGCTTGATTCCTGTCTCTATGCAAACAACATTAATAAGCAATTGTGCCAAAAAAAAAGATAAATTAGCACTACTTGTTTGAACCCCATGCCAAGCAGGCAAATGCAAAGTTCTCAGATACAAACCTCAAATGTCATTTAAACTGTGTCATGCACACTCAATCTGTGCCCGGCACTAGGACCTGGAAGTAAGGCGGGCGTCAAACCAGGAAGTATAAAAGGAGTAAACAAACCACAGTACAACGCTCAGTCATTGAGTTTCGGCCCATGTCGGTTCCGGTTGTCATTCTACGAAACTCTGAGTACTCACCATTCTTGGGTTTTTGCTTTCTGATCTTCAGTGTGTATTTATAGGACGCGGGTTAAATTTGTGTTTTTCCCTTGCTCCCCTTTTGTGAGAGTCCTTAAATAAATTGCGTGGTTATCCTACCCACTCGCCTATCTCCGCGTTTGGGTTCACCATCCACGATACATTGGGCTAACCGTTAAAGCTACGTCTTCTGGTCACCAGGGTTAGTTCAATCTGACAAAATAACTGAGCCTTCCGCGGTGAACCCAGCGGATCATGCGCACCTCTGCAATGTGGTGGATCAGCATGCCGAGCTAATCAACAAGCTAACCGGAGAGATCGCTACTCTGCACCTGGGCCTCCAAGACGTTGCGGCCTTGCGCCGCGAGGTTGCGGAGCTCAGGCAGGAGAACGCGGATCTCCGCGCGGCTGTTGCTAGCATGTAGCCGCATCTCCCCCCTCTTCTTCTGATGTTTTCTTATCATTACCAGATAAATGGAATGGCACGGACTGGAAGCCCCATTACCACCCAGACTCAAACCATCACCCTCATCATAGATCATCACCATGAACAGATCCAGTTTCACCTCACCTCCGTCTCATCACCACCCATCATACTCGGGCACCCATGGCTTCTACAGCACGATCCGTTAATCTCATGGACTCAAAACCGGATCTTACAATGGGGGACGACCTGTCCCGACTCTGCCTACGGGCTCCAGCTGGGACGTGCTCTAGGGAGTCCGAGGCCCCCGACGTCGACACCAACGCCATCCATGTCGCCTATCAGGACCTGGCTGAAGCATTCTGCAAGCGGCGTGCCACCCATCACCGCCTCATCGCCCTTACGACCTGGCAATAGATCTTCAGCCGGGTTCCATTCCTCCCAGCGGCCATCTCGACTCCTTGTCCACCACCGAGACGCAGGCGATGGAAGAGTATGTGTCCTCTGCTCTACGTCACGGCACCATTCGACCCTCATCATCGCCTGCCGCCGCGGGATTCTTCTTTGTGAACAAAAAAGGAGGCGAATTACGCCCTTGTGTCGATTATCGGGGGCTCAATAACATCACGGTTAAGAACCGACATCCTTTGCCTCTTACCAACTCTGCCCTGGACGCCCTCTCTGGCGCCACCATTTTCACGAAGTTGGACCTCCGGAGCGCCTACAACTTGGTGTGCATCAGAGAGGGTGATGAGTGGAAGACGGCCTTCATCACTCCCACAGAACACTATGAGAGCCTCGTCATACCCTTCGGACTCTGCAATGCTCCAGCAGCCTTCCAACACTTCATAAATGACGTGCTCAGAGACATGCTCGGCCGGTGGGTATTCGTCTACCTAGACGATATCCTCATATACTCACGCACCCCTACAGAACATGTCCAAAATGTTAGAGCGGTACTGAAGAGAGTAATCGCCCACCAACTGTACTGTAAGTTGGAAAAGTGTGCTTTTCACGAGCATGCCACCACGTTCCTGGATTTTGTCATCTCGCCTCAGGGTGTGGCCATGGACCCGCAGAAACTCGAAGTTGTGCGTCATTGGCCCCTACCCAAGACCCTTAAGCAACTTCAACGGTTTCTCGGGTTTGCGAATTTCTATCGTCGCTTTATCCGGGACTACAGTACGGTTGCGGCCCCACTAACCGCCCTGACAAAACCCTCTTCTCACCACTTTCAACTCAACGCCACTGCTATCTCTGCATTCCACGAACTCTGCCACCGTTTTACCACCGCCCCCATCCTCCTTCACCCAGACGCCGACCAACCATTTGTTGTGGAGGTGAACGCCTCGGATGTGGGCGCCGGGGCCGTCATAGCCCAACGAAGTCCAGACCAGAAGCTTGACCCTTGTAGCTTTTTCTCCAAAAAGTTTGATCCCACTCTGCAGCGATACGGGGTAGGGGCCCGCGAGCTGCTGGCCATAAAGTGGGCATTGGAAGAATGGCTACACTGGATCCAGGGCACCAGAGAACCATTTATCATCTGGACCGACCACCAAAAACTCATCACCATCCGGAATCTCAAACAGTTAAACCCCAGACAGGCGCGGTGGGCCCTGTTCTTCGAACATTACAATTTCCATCTGTCCTACCGCCCGGGGTCCAAGAACATCTGGAAGGCCTTCTGCCGTCTGATCAACTCCACCTGCAGTCTCTCTTCGGGTTACCACCCTCAAACTAATGGTCAGACGGAGTGGACCAACCAACAGCTGGAGCGCTACCTGAGATGTTTCGTGGCGGATCGTCAGCGCTCCTGGGCCCGCCACCTCATCTGGGCTGAACTTTCTCACAATCTTCATGTCTCCACTGCCATCAACATCATCCAACACCCCCGTCGACACCCACCGGGACAATTGTACCACGTAGGTGACAAAGCATGGCTATCTACACAAAATCTACATCTCCAAACTGAGTCCAAAAAACTCTCCCCCAGATTCATCGGCCCTTATCGCATCACCCATCGTGTAGATGCGGTCATATTATTTCACCAGTTTTGACGCGTAGCTCTGGTTTAAAGTTTCACTCACAGAACAGAAGTCCGATCTCTTTGTCTCTTGTAGTTTATTTTGTCAGCATCAAAGAATCAACACTTCATACAGTCGTCTTGAGTCTCTGACTCAAAAAAAAATCTCTGACTTTTACAACAACCCATTTGCTGTATCTCATAACTTACAGTCTTAGCTTACATATATAACAACACTCTTGTTGTATATCTCTACTTATGGGAGCTTACGGTTACAACAACCTAGTTGCTGTATCTTACATTTTTAGCTTACCAGGAGTTCTCGTTAGCTGACGGTTTCACATTTCCGTAATAACCGAAGCAGGTCGTGAATAACATTTTAGACATATTGCATTCTTTAATTTCAAAAGGCAGTCATAATTCAGCCTTTGATGTTTCACTCCATTTTTCCCAGTTCACAACACCTAGTCAAAAACACACACACAAAACAGAAGTCATCTAGGATTGTTAGCCATGATACAGCTTTAAAAATACAATAAGCAAAATTACATTAAAAAAAAAAAAAGGACAGATGCTTACTGTCAAACCATGCATAGTGTGCCTTCTGTCTGAACTGGGTCCTGTTCACAATTGCACTAAAGCAACTGCAAGTAAGCGAAAGATTCATGTACAGTAGGCAGCATCTCCATCCTGTAGCACTACTTCCAAGATCTCCATGGGTAACTGGAAAGTACTGTACTGTATATGGAATAGTTTTAACCCTTCATTTGCTTAAATGAAACAGGACAGTATTACAGCACTTAAGAGACTTACATCCAAAAGTTGCAACTCAGGAGTCATGATTGCCTTTTGTGCCTAAAAAGGATAGCAGAGAAGACATGTAATTCTACATATGTTAAGAAAATTCGACAAAAAAGTCATATTAAGTGTAATTAAATTACATTATTTTCAATTTGCCTCTTGAGTCTCTTTGTTGCACGTCTTTCTTCTTCAGACCTCTAATGAAATGTAGTAAAGGAGAGGTATGTTTATATTATGTAAATAAAAGTTTTCAAAATAATAAGTGCTATGCCTTTAAAATAAAAAAATTGACTGATTCTTATTAAACATACAAAAATTACTCTCTTTGTGCTTTTGTTCATGACCCTAAATAGATTACAAACTGAAGCAATTGTTACATATCGCAATATGTACATTTACAATACTTGAATAATTTTTATTATATTGCACAGGCCTAGTATATATAATGTAAAAGCGACACCTCAGGAAAAAGTTTAGTGCTAGTTCATAAAATGTAGAGAAATAAACCTTAAGGTGAAATTCTCCAAAAGAAGCAAACACCATCTCCTAATACCAGGCATGTCTGTCTGAGGGGAAAAAAATTATACTTTCTAATTACTTTCTATTTATATGGCAAATATACATTTGAGATTTTACTCACCTCTGTAAAATCAAAGTCCCCTGCGGTTGCAAAACTCAGGGAATACTGGAATTGTAAACATTACAAATACATTTGTTCTATACTGGATCAAAATCTAGTTTAAAAAAAAACCATCAGCTCTATAAACTTACCATCAGAACAATGATTCAAGATTCAAAGAACTTTACTAATCCCAGAGGGAAATTGTTAATAAACAACAGACAAGCGACGAAGGTGGGATGCCACAGTTGTTGCTGAAATGTTGTCGTCGAAGGCCACAATCTACCTTGAAAAATTTATTATTTTAAATGCTTTTACATTTATTTATTCAAATGATTACTTGTACCATATCGTTGAAGTGTTCATACTGTACTTTAAAATCAGACATATTTAAAAATCACACATACACTGACATACTTAAAAATCATGCACAGAGCATTACTGGCTGGTTTGGCACCATAGTAAACAAACTAAAGTGACGAAAGCAAAATTGTTAAACTCACCATCATGGTGCATTGACAACTGGAACTGTTTTTTTTGATGTGATAATGCACCAACTGTGGCATACTGGTTTTCGGTTCAGAAGATCCCAGGTTCAAACCCCACAACCACCAAGTTGCCACTGTTGGGTCTTTTCGTCTTTCCTTTCGTTCCACTTCTCACGTGTACACCACTTTGTATTGGTCTTTCACGTGGAATTCCAATAAAATTGATTCATGTTTGTGGCTGTAATGTGACAAAATGTGGAAAAGATCAAGGGGACCGAATACTTTTGCAAGCCACTGTATATAGAAAACAAGCCCTCTTTTCATGCACCTTGTGCTGAATCATTTTACTCACAGAAACAAATCCTAACATTTTGCTCTTTTAAAGTACAAGTTAAAATCACTACATTAAAAATTCGGCCCTCTTGAACTTTTCCACATTTTGTCACATTACAGCCACAAACATGAATCAATTTTATTGGAATTCCACGTGAAAGACCAATACAAAGTGGTGTACACGTGAGAAGTGGAACGAAAATCATACATGATTCCAAACATTTTTTACAAATAAATAACTGAAAAGCCGGGTGTGCATAATTATTCAGGCCCCTGAGTCAATAAAATTTATTAATGTTTGTGGCTGTAATGTGACAAAATGTGGAAAAGTTCAAGGGGGCCGAATACTTTTGCAAGCCACTGTACATAAATAAATAACAGTGAAATTCATTAATGTGTCATCATAATTCATTCATGTGTCATAAATGTTTGTATTTATAAATGTTTAACAACCCTTTTCTATTTATTAATTTAATAACATATGGATAGTGGATACTTTTGCTGAGAATATTCCACATTTATGTATTTTATTAATAATATATAAAAAAAAATCTGTAAATAAACTCGATTGGTTGACATTTTAATTTTTAGTCACGGGTTGCCAGAAATGGGAGAACTAAACAGCGGAAGTCTTGCTTGTAAATGTATGTAACCTTCATCCACAAACCAGTCATAAGCGTACATTTAAAAAAAAACTTAACTGAGATTTTTACGCATTTGAAAGCTGAATAAATAAGCATTTCAGCGTTTGTATAAAATGTATAATTCCAAAGTATTGTTTCCAACGGCATTTCCTGTTTATCGTGGCAGCGACTTCAATCCATTTCACTAATCAATGAGATGAGTTGTGGGAGGAACGTTGCACGACGTCATTACTTTACTTACAACCAATGAGAAACCAGTGCAGCGACACGTGCAGCCCCGCCCCAGATTCAGCCCCGCCCCGATCTGCAGGCTGCAGACAGGGGCTTCTCAAACGAACAGCAAACGAACTTCACCGCGATTGCGCTTATATATTGGGCATTACGGTAAAGGGGTGTCATTGATTTATTCCTGGACAGTCAGGAAATGCGGAGTGACTGTTTAACACAACACAAGTTAACAGAGGAATCACACAGTTTAACGTGTCGGTACAGTAAGTGTTTATGAAGCTGCTTTGATGTTTAATACATTGTAACTTCCACACACTGAAAGTTAGACGCATTACCCGGTTTAGTCGATGTGTTTATTAGTCTGTGCACCAAATGTTTAGATTTTATACGGCTGTGTAAATAACGCTGGAGTTATAAAGTCAGTAAGTGTAGATTACTGGTTAGTTATTAGTGTCTGTATCCGAACATTAACTGCGAGGAGATATTTTGTTGTTGTTGTTGAAGTCGTTTATTCTAGGCTCCATTGTGTTTCAAAAGCGTGTGACGTCATCAAGGGGAGATTAAAGGTTGCTGTAGAAACTGATCCATCCTCACTTACAGCAACATAAATGAGTTTCTTAGAGTTTCAGACTAATTTCTTAGAAAGTGTCAGTTATAGTTTGATGTAGAAATGCTTGATAGATGTAGAATGCTTCAGCTGATAATACTGTGTTTATAAGTCAGGCACATGCAAATACCAGCTGTAGAGTAAAAGGATGCCTTAAGGACAAAATAAGAGTTTTCACATTAGAAGAAAAAATACTATAAAACAACAGTAATCAGTAACTGATTAAACAAAGGAGATAATAAAATATAGTCTCATATGTGCAGTTATATAAGAAAAGGAGCTGCTTAGTTTTACTGAACATCCTGCAGATCCTCACAGTCCTTCTTTCTCATGCATGCAAAACATTTTTCTTAATTTTTTTTTGTCCAAAAAGTAGCCTTTTTTGGACTACGTATATTTTCCTGTAAGATTCTTTTTTTTTTTCTTTGCATGAATCATCACTCACTCACTCATCGTCTATACTGGTTTATCCTGCATACAGGGTCGCAGGGGGCTTAGATCCTATCCCAGGAGACTTGTAACAGGGCACACATATACACACTCATTAACACTTTATGGCACGCTGATCCCGAGGCGAGACTCAAACCTGGACCCTGGAGGTTCAAGCCATAGTGCTAACCACTAAGCCACCGTGCCATGCTCAGATGCAAAGTTTGTACAAAACATACAAAAACCAAAGAGTGCTTAAGATTTTTACACAGTACTGTTTAATGATGACTAATTATTTAACGAGTTCCTTCAGAGTCACAGGTGCATAGTTAATTTATTACTGAAGATACAGTAGACTGTCCATATAGAAATGTTTTGCTTTAAGCAAATATTTGGAAACCTGAAAAGTCGTCAAAATCAGTAATCATTACTTGGGTTTATTGGGTTCTGATACATATTCTATGAATAAGAGAGTAAACTTTCTCAGTCAAATGAGAGAGAAAAAAAAAACACACAGTGGAGCATAGTGAGTTGGTCAAGTACAGGTCCTAAAAAAAATTAGCATATTGCGATAAAGTTCATTATTTTCTGTAATGTACTGATAAACATTAGACTTTCATATATTTTACATTCATTACACACAAACTGAAGTAGTTCAAGCCTTTTATTGTTTTAATATTGATGATTGTGGCATACAGCTCATGAAAACCCAAAATCCCTATCTCAAAAAATTAGCATATCATGAAAAGGTTCTCTAAATGAGCTATTAACCTAATCATCTGAATCAACTAATTAACTCTAAACACCTGCAAAAGATTCCTGAGGCTTTTAAAAACTCCCAGCCTGGTTCATTACTCAAAACCGCAATCATGGGTAAGACTGCCGACCTGACTGCTGTCCAGAAGGCCATCATTGACACCCTCAAGCAAGAAAAAGAAATTTCTGAATGAATAGGCTGTTCCCAGAGTGCTGTATCAAGGCACCTCAGTGGGAAGTCTGTGGGAAGGAAAGGTGTGGCAGAAAACGCTGCACAACGAGATGAGGTGACCGGGCCCTGAGGAAGATTGTGAAGAAGGACTGATTCCAGACCTTGGGGGACCTGCGGAAGCAGTGGACTGAGTCTGGAGTAGAAACATCCAGAGCCACCGTGTACAGGCGTGTGCAGGATGCAAATTTTGCATGTCATTCAGAAATCAAGGTGCCAGAGTCTGGAGGAAGACTGGGGAGAGGGAAATGCCTGAAGTCCTGAAGGCCTGCCAACTCTCCTGACCTGAACCCCATAGAGAATCTGTGGGATATTGTGAAGAGAAAGTTGAGAGACACAAGACACAAGAATCTGCAAAAGGATTCCCGACGAAGTATTGAGTGCATAACTGAACATAATTATTTGAAGGTTGACTTTTTTTTTGTATTCAAAACACTTTTCTTTTATTGGTCGGATGAAATATGCTAATTTTTTGAGTTTTCATGAGCTGTATGCCACAATCATCAATATTAAAACAATAAAAGGCTTGAACTACTTCAGTTTGTGTGTAATGAATCTAAAATATATGAAAGTCTAATGTTTATCAGTACATTACAGAAAATAATGAACTTTATCACAATATGCTAATTTTTTGAGAAGGACCTATATAGGAGAGACAGAAAGTGAATATAAAGGTTGAAAGAACAAAAAGCTATTATAAACGAAAGCTTGTGCAGATCGGTAAACATTAGAGTGTTTGCTTGGACAGTAGACTGGAAGGACCAGAGTTGTGCAATGCTATAGAGGAAGGAACACCCAGAGATTAGTGACTGTTAATAGATGAATGCCATGACAGTGAATAATTCATTAGTTATGTTTAAGTTATGATGATGACACAGAGACACTGATGGTGCCTTCAACAAGATATTTAACCCTTAATTGTGCTACTGAATGAATTCTGCTTTCGGATAAAATACTCTGTGTCTCATTTTCACAAATAAAATGTTTATACTCTTACCCATGTGCATTGAAAATATATTTTAGAGATATATGTAAAGCCTCGAGAACGTTGTTTAAGGGTGTGCAAACATTTGCTTTTAACCATATACTGTACTGTAGCTCTGTCAGGAGACCAAAGTCCAAAGGTCCGTCCCATTGATAACGTTTTTGTGTGGAAATACAGCACACCCTCATTCAGACCCAAACACACCCACTATATATCCTCTGCTCTTTCTTTCTAACCTTCAGAAACTCATAGGAGGGAAAAAAGCACCTTCAGAAATGAAGGAAGTCGCGCCACTCCAACTGGATCCGAGTCCTGATATCGAGGCTCAGCATAACTCACACTGCACTGGTCCGATTCTGGAGAACCGGATCCTCACCCAGATCCCATCGTTCCTCCTCCAGCCTCCTTCATGGGCGAATCTGACCTCGTCATGTCCAGCTCTACGTCCATCCAGCCTGTCCTCTACAGCCTCGTCCTCTTCTCTGCTGTCCACCTCATCCAGCCTGTTCTCCACAACCTCGTCCTTTCCCCTTTTGTCCACCTCATCCAGCCTGCTGTCCTCCTCTCTGCTCAGCACTGAGAACACTCAGCTGATGTCTGACCCCATTACTGGCTCTTCTTTCTGCTCTTCCCAACCTCTGAGTTCACTGGTTCACAGCACAGTGCCACCCACTGGCCCAGAAGCTCATAAATGTCCCAGTGATGAACCAGGAGAAATAAAAATAGAGGATGATGAGTGCTCCACTGATGATCTCTCGTCATACAGTGAGGAGCTAAATGAGGTACTAAATCCAGGCACTTACTGGAGTTTAGAAAGTTTTTCTCTTAGAGCTTTATGCATTGCTTTAAATACAAGGCCGTAGTATTGCTTATTTAAAGATGGGCTATCTACAGTACGTTGCTTCAAACTTATTGTAACTAACCTCATCTGCTTCCCCTAAATCATGGGTACAGGGAAGGGGGGGGGGGGCGGGGCATGTCAATAAAACTTGATACTTAAATATTAAGTCCATTGTTATTGAAAAAAAGGGCCACACATTGTGCATCTATCACAGGTTTAAAGAGTAAAAAAGTTATCTAATACAAATGCATACATACTGTACAGTTATATGACCTGTAATGAATAGTGATGCGTTAAGCAATATCCTTGTTACATTATAATATTATATCTGTTAACTATTGCATGTAGTTTATCATATAACTAATTATAAGAATCAGTGTATGTGAGTGTGTGAAGTCTGTATCTGTGCATTTAAAGTCCTCGGCTCATGAGGAACAGATGGAGAGTGACGGTGAGTCCCCAGCTGAGATTCCTGTCCTGAGTCTGAGGCTGAATGAGGAAGAGGAGAAGCAGACGCTTGAGCTGGATGAAGGGTTTGGAGAGTTCGACTCTGGATCAAATGAAGCTGAAGAATTACTGAAGGAAAAGAAGGTGGTTTTATACATTTTATTCATTTCAGTTCATCTCAACTTTAAAATATAGAATGTTAAAAAGAGCTCTTGTGACTCTCATGGTATTATACAAGACCCTCCTGTGAGTTGTCTGTAGTTTTTTTTTAACTGCCATTTTGAGCTCTTTAATGTTCCACTTTAATGCTCTGTTATTGGCTCTACCCAAGACATTCCAATGTTTCTTGTTTTTCTCTGTCTGCATGTGATTTCTGCAATCAGTACAAGCTGCTGAATTTGGTCTGCTGCTCCCTGGTCCATAAAAGCCAAACTCCAGGCCAGATGGACTGGGATAAAAAAGGAAGTGTGTGGAGTGAAATAAAACTCCTGGGTACCGACATCACCCTTAGTGACCCTGAGTTTCTGCTTAAGGTATGGTGTGTAAGGTGGTGTGTGTGTGTGTGTGTGTGTGTCTGGGTGGTATCCAGGATGTGTCTATAGGGGACACATAGTTTCTCTACTTAAAAGTTTTTTTCATCGTCTCTGTAGTAATGAGTAATGAGTTCATCTTCAATGAAATCCTGTTACATAATTTTACTGCACCAGATGGCTGTTTACACCAGACAGGAACTGAACGTTCGCATCACTGCCAACTTCCTGCTCGCCATCGCTGCTTACCTGCCCAACTCTAAATCACACCTGAGGAGGTATTTCTGCTCCGCCGTGCGGCTGCCATCCGATTGGCTGGAAGTGACGAGGATGTACAGCACGGTATGCTGGGAGTGTTCATTAAAACACACACACACACACACGCGCACACACACAGTGCTATTAGTTTGACAGCCATACAGTAGTCGTATTATAGTGTCCTGTAGTTGGGGGGGGTGTTATTGCATTGATATAAAATTGATTCATGTTTGTGGCTGTAATGTGACAAAATGTGGAAAAGGTCAAGGGGGCCGAATACTTTTGCAAGCCAGTGTGTGTGTGTGTGTGTGTGTGTGTGTGTGTGTGTGTGTGTGTAATATCTAATTCTTTTCTTGTGGTTTCAGTGTTTCAGCAGGTCTCTGCCTTCAGGTCTGAAAAACGCTCTTGCTGACAAATTCAAGCAGTTCAGCGAGTATCAGCTGGCTAAGTACAACACCCGCAAACACCGCTGTAAATACATGAAGAAGAAACGGAAGGTATCAGTATAGACACACACACACAAGCTGAAACAGACACAGCAAATTTCTAAAGCAAGTATTTATGCTTTGTCCCACTAACATTTTGTGTGTGTGTGTTTGTGTCCGCAGGAAGTATCTTCTAAGGAGTGGAATACTTGGGCAAAGCTCCTTGCGTCAGATGCGCGTACTCTTCAGCAACATGTAAGGGTTCTGTCTGATATGTGCATTGATGTTTGGTTCATTATGTTTTTCTATATTCTGATTGGTCAGAGTCTGTGTTCCAATACTGTTTAATCACACGGACGGCACAGAATTCTTAGAAATAGATCTTAAGTGATACTGAAAAGAAGGAATAGAGAGCCATCAGAATATCAGGCTTTTTGTATTTGGCCTGGAGGCTGGATCAGATTTATTTAAAAAAAAAATAATTTTAAAATAAAATGAAATACAATATACAGTGGAACCTTGGATTACGAGCATAACTCGTTCCGGAAGCGGCTCGTATTCCAAAACACTCGTAAACGAAATAAAATTTTCCCATAGGAAATAATGGAAACTTAAAGTATTTGTTCTACAGCCCAAAAAAATAAATACATAAAAATAATTAATAGAAAATATGAAGTAAAAATAAAACAAATGAATCTGTACTTTACCTTTCAAGAAAGTAAAAAATAAATCCCCACAGGTAAGTGTTTCCGTGTGTGTGTGAGGCTAGAGTAAGTGGAGACTCTTGCTTTCAGCCCCTCCTGTCTCCCCTCTCATCTTACACAGTAAAACGCTCTCCTCTTGTCTGAAAACACACACACATTAACGGAAAGACTGTTGTTCTCTTCCAAATTATTAAAGCTTCTCCGCTTTATTTTAATGTTGCTCGCGACAGCCCGTTAATTCATGCTCATGTAATGATGAGATGGACAAACTGCTCGATGCCCGTTCTTTTATTTGCTGTATTGTCAGGCTGTAGTACAAACTTTAGGGTGGATCCTGCACTTAAATCCAACTAAAAAAAAACTACTGAAGAACAAAACTCAGGCTCTATACAGGTCCTTCTCAAAAAATTTGCATATTGTGATGAAGTTCATTATTTTCTGTAATGTACTGATAAACATTAGACTTTCATATATTTTAGATTCATTACACACAACTGAAGTAGTTCAAGCCTTTTATTGTTTTAATATTGATGATTGTGGCATACAGCTCATGAAAACCTCAAAATCTCGAAAAATTAGCATATCATGAAAAGGTTCTCTAAACGAGCTATTAACCTAATCATCTGAATCAACTAATTAACTCTAAACACCTGCAAAAGATTCCTGAGGCTTTTAAAAACTCCCAGCCTGGTTCATTACTCAAAACCGCAATCATGGGTAAGACGTATCCTAGCTTACATCTTGCATTCACGTTCACACACACCGGACTGCATTACCCACAATGCATCTCCCGCACTGGACTACACTTCCGTAAACAGCGGTCATAAATCAACCTCTCTCTCCCGCAACACTGTTTTATCTGAAAATTAGCAATAAACATCGCTAATGACACTCGCGTGAGCGCAAACTAACAGAATCACTGCTGTAAAGTAAAACAAACAAACAAATGAACCGCACCTCACCTCTGAAAAGAATCACGACAGAGCAGAGTTTCCTGTGGAGAGCAGTGTGTGTGTGTCTCTCGCGCACACGCACACATACCCGGCACAGTGTCAAATTGCGCTCGCGCACAAATGCGCGCGCGCACACACACACACACAAAGACCCAGCAGGGGAGACGATTACCCACAATTCCGCAGCGCAAGAGAAAGAAAAACCGTTGGCTCAGTTGTGATGACGTGACGCTCAGTGTCAAAACAAGAAGCGCATGCGTGATAAATGATACTCGGTGCTCGTAAACCAAAACAATACTCGTTTTTTAAGTCAAAATTTATTAAAAATCTTTGCTCGTCTTGCGGAACACTCACAAACCATGTTACTTGTAATCCGAGGTTCCACTGTACTACATTTTGTATAATGCTTAATATATATACAGTGGTGTGAAAAACTATTTGCCCTCTTCCTGATTTCTTATTCTTTTGCATGTTTGTCACACTTAAATGTTTCTGATCATCAAACACATTTAACTATTAGTCAAAGATAACACAAGGAAACTCAAAATGCAGTTTTTAAATGAGGGGTTTTATTATTTAGGGAGAAAAAAAAATCCAAACCTACATAGCCCTGTGTGAAAAAGTGATTGCCCCCCTTGTTAAAAAATAACTTAACTGTGGTTTATCACACCTGAGTTCAATTTCTGTAGTCACCCCCAGGCCTGATTACTGCCACACCTGTTTCAATCAAGAAATCACTTAAATAGGAGCTACCTGACACAGAGAAGTAGACCAAAAGCACCTCAAAAGCTAGACATCATGCCAAGATCCAAAGAAATTCAGGAACAAATGAGAAAAGTAATTGAGATCTATCAGTCTGGTAAAGGTTATAAAGCCATTTCTAAAGCTTTGGGACTCCAGTGAACCACAGTGAGAGCCATTATCCACAAATGGCAAAAACATGGAACAGTGGTGAACCTTCCCAGGAGTGGCCGGCCGACCAAAATTACCCCAAGAGCGCAGAGACAACTCATCCGAGAGGCCACAAAAGACCCCAGGACAACATCTAAAGAACTGCAGGCCTCACTTGCTTCAATTAAGGTCAGTGTTCACGACTCCACCATAAAAACGAGACTGGGCAAAAACGGCCTGCATGGCAGATTTCCAAGGCGCAAACCACTTTTAAGCAAAAAGAACATTAAGGCTCATCTCAATTTTGCTAAAAAACATCTCAATGATTGCCAAGACTTTTGGGAAAATACCTTGTGGACCGACGAGACAAAAGTTTAACTTTTTGGAAGGTGCGTGTCCCGTTACATCTGGCGTAAAAGTAACACAGCATTTCAGAAAAAGAACATCATACCAACAGTAAAATATGGTGGTGGTAGTGTGATGGTCTGGGATTGTTTTGCTGCTTCAGGACCTGGAAGGCTTGCTGTGATAGATGGAACCATGAATTCTACTGTCTACCAAAAAATCCTGAAGCAGAATGTCCGGCCATCTGTTCGTCAACTCAAGCTGAAGCGATCTTGGGTGCTGCAGCAGTACAATGACCCAAAACACACCAGCAAATTCACCTCTGAATGGCTGAAGAAAAACAAAATGAAGACTTTGGAGTGGCCTAGTCAAAGTCCTGACCTGAATCCTATTGAGATGTTGTGGCATGACCTTAAAAAGGCGGTTCATGCTTAAAAACCCTCAAATAAAGCTGAATTCCATCAATTCTGCAAAGATGAGTGGGCCAAAATTCCTCCAGAGCACTGTAAAAGACTCATTGCAAGATATCGCAAACGCTTGATTGCAGTTATTTCTGCTAAGGGTGGCCCAACCAGTTATTAGGTTCAGGGGGCAATTACTTTTTCACACAGCTTTGGATTTATTTTCTCCCTAAATAATAAAACCCCTCATTTAAAAACTGCATTTTGTGTTTACTTGTGTTATCTTTGACTAATAGTTAAATGTGTTTGATGATCAGAAACATTTTGTGTGACAAACATGCAAAAGAATAAGAAATCAGGAAGAGGGCAAATAGTTTTTCACACCACTGTACATATATATAATTTTTTTTTTTTTTTTTTTGTCTTCTTAATTTAAATAGTTTTTTTATCTGTTGTTTGACTCTCTCCCTTTCTCTCTCTCTCTCTCTCTCTCTGTCTTTAGCTGAAGTCAAAACAGCGACCAGCAGTGGATAAAAAAGAGAAGGAGTTTAACATAAAGAAGCTGATAAAACAACTCCATATCAAAGAGCCGGCCGAGATGGTCATGAGCATCCTCGGGAGAAAGTACGTACTGTAGTATAACTCACATTAAATATAAGGAGATCACACAGAAATAACAAATATAATTACAGAATGAGATACACTACACTTTAGAGCCACACGCAGGGAGGTTTGCCTTCAGTGTGGAAGGGTTTATTAAAAAAAAAAAATTCATTTAAAAATCAGTATCAGTGAGACTCGGTGTATTAATTTACACTATAAGTGAGTAATGCTTCAATATGCATTAACATCTAAAACACAGTATTTTTCATGATTTTATTTAATTTTGTTATGTTATTCATATAGTACAGAAAATATGTGCGTGTTAAAGAAGTTTATGCAACATGGAAGTGACCAATCTTGCTTCCCTGAAAACGGCTCAAGTTGCTAACTTCAGCATGAGCCCAAAACATGGCCATTTTTCTCGCTTCAAACAATAATCATTTAAAATGCAAATGATTCATATTTCTTTGAGTATTGATACTAAAATTGGTGTAAGCTTCTAGAAGCATATGACCTGTAAAAATTGTTGCTTAAATTGTTTTTGATAAAATCTTAAAAAGCAAAAAAATCTGTAGTGTCCGTAACCATGTCAAATTCATGTTTTAATATCTTAACAATTTTGCATTTAAGAATAATATACTTTTTCGGGTTTATGTCTTTTTATGTGAAAACTAAATTGGCCAAGTTTCATCTGAATGAGAGTTAAGATTTGAATAATAAAAAAAAAAGTTTAAACTGGACGAAATTGCAGAAGAAGTACCTTAGAAAGTGTATGTGCATGACAAAGGAACTTTGTGCATGTAAATAAAGGACATGTAAATATCCTGTGTGTGTGTGTGTGTGTGTGTGTGCAGGTACCCGGCGGACGTGAGGGCGTTCTGGCGCAGCGGGCTCAGTGGGGTGTGGCAGAGTGAAAGAGCCAATCAGAGGATGAGACTAAAGCAGCCGGACACGTGGGAGACGCTGCTGAGTCAGAAAGGAAACAGCGCCACCACCTGGGAAAAACTCATAGGTCATTCTTTTTAATTGGCTATTTTTTATTTATTAAAGAGCAACCCATCATACTTTCTAATCATTTGTCGTGGAAGTCTAAACAGATATTCCCTCACTAGCCGAGGTCTTTTGCCTTGTCTTTTGTCTCTGTCGTAACCATACAAATGTCTATAATGTGTCAGAACAAGCAGGTTAATATAAAATTGTGAGCTGCAGCTCCACTACAGTCAGAGTTGCTGTTATCAAACAATCAACAATTTTTTAAAGAGCAGGCAAAAAAACTGAAGTGTGCTGTGTGTTTATAGATAATAACTCTCTGCCCTTCATGGCGATGCTGAGGAACCTGAGGAACATGATCACGCAGGGCATCAGCCTCAAACACCACGAGAAGATCCTCAAACGACTCAGCTCAAAGGTGTCTCTCTCTCTCTCTCCATTTATGTACATATGTATGTATATGTATTTATTCTGATGCATATTAATGAGTTGTGTGTGTGTGTGTGTGGTCTCAGTCGGCCGTGATTCAGAGCAGACAGTTCCCCTTTCGCTTCCTCTCAGCCTATAAAGTCATCATGGAGCTCAATAAGTTGGGTAAGATTTACAGTCTCACTCTACAGGATGTGTTCTGAAGTGCACTATATCTACTGTACACTTGTTCTGAAAGAAATACAGCCATAGTGATGGTGGTATTTCTGGTTATTTAGGTCAATGTGGTGATAAAATAATGAAACAATGAACCTGTACTGTTGTATTAAAATAATCTTCAAATGGCTATTTTATTTATATTTATTTTTTAAATCCAACAAGAATATAAACTTGGGTATAATGATTACTTATAAAATAAGACTTGCCTCCTTCCTATTTCTGCTTAGGGAATTAAATTAAATGATGTGGATTACGTTAAAGAAATGGGAACTGTTTCTGCGACAGGCTGCAAAGTGCTTAAAAATAAAATATTAAAATTGGTTGTTTATGTAACGACCTCAGCAGCGACCTCATTTCCCCTCTCGTCTGTTCCAACCACTGAGCATCAGCAGTGCACTAATCACCGGCCTGATCATCTCTCATCATCTGCAGCTGTTTCTCACTGGGTCAGGACTTAAGTTAATGTTTTTATGTTTGAACGATTCTTAGGTCACTGTGTGGCCTAAAAAAAAACATTCCTCTGAACCTGCTCATGGACTGGACTGAAAATGTGAGTCCTTCAGACAAAACTGTTCCTCAATACTACATTAGAACATCTGGCTCTTTGCAAGCAACACGTGAAGAAATGAATATAATTCATGAGTATAATTGTAATAAAAACATTTTTTTTTTATAAAGATGATGCAGGTCAGTCATCATCACACAGTTAAATTCACTCTTGATTTAAAAAAAAAAAAAAAGGTAATCAGTTAATGTTTTTGTTACCTTAACTCCTTGTGCTCCTCCTGTGTTTTGCTTCTCTCCAGTTGGCTGTGGTGTGAAGGAGAAGATGGGCAAGAATGAAGTCCTGCGAATGATCGTAAAGAAGATACCAAGGAAAATCAGAATTCAGCCCCAATGGTCGATATTGCGCCGGAAGGGGCTCCGCAATACACTCAAAATTCCTTTCATACGTGCTACGTACCGCTTAAAACTCCGAGAGCACCAGAGAGCCAGGTCTGTATCTAACGATGATTATTCACTAATATCTTCCTTTTTCTACTTGCCATGTGTTGTAGTCTGAGGTGTATAATCCAATACACAGGTGGTTCGCTGATGATGACGTGTTTTGCTGTAACGTGAAACTTTCCCTAGGTTACTCTTGTGTCATTTTATTATCAGAGTTGGTGTCGCATCAATTCACTGTACATTTATTTATATTTTAATATTATAATGCTATTTTGAAAATGTTGATCTTTACAGGTTGTACGAGTTTGTGGAGTAGGAATATGAAACTAAGCACAGTTATAGAACCTTTTGAAAGAATATTGGGCTTGTGGGAGATTTGAGGTTCTTTTAGTGAGTTTAGTGGCTTCTGTTACACAAAATGCATCGATGCCATCACTGTATATACAGGGAACAGTTTCAGACACAGGGACTCAAGTCTAGCGTGTAGAGAAGAAATAATGCATGAACAAATATTCAGGAATAATCACAAAACTTCCTCCATCTCTCTCTCTTGCTCTGTTACTCAGTCAGAGATGCTACACTCCAGAGCTGCTGCAGCGTTACCGTCAGGCCCTGGACAAAGCCGTAGAGATCTCCTGCACTTACAACATCCCTCCTCTGTCAGGACACACACTCATCATCTTCTGGAGATATATGGGGATCCAAGGAAAGCAAAACATAGATTTCTGCATCCCTCCTGAGTCTTCAGACGGGAACACGGAGAACACAAACCTCTCCGCTTCGGTGAGGCGAAATATGAAGGACAGCCCTGTTTCGTTTCTAAAGCATGCAGAACTCGTATCTGTTATATTGTAACACTGTGAAAAAGTTACCCAAACTTTCAACTTAGTGTAGAGTGTCCTTTTAAACCTTCTCACTCAGTCAGTTTAATCAGACAGACGTTAATTGTAAATTTAGATGGTGAGGAGACCAGGAGCAAGAGGTCACATGACTCGCTTTGTGTTTTAGATGAAGGATGTGGCGTTGCTCCTGGCCATGATGATCTGCTACTGCAGTGAGCGCACACAATTTGTCATCGCAGACCACGATGGTTTCCAGGAAGTCCAGATAAAGTCACATGAGCTTCTAGAGAACGTGAGGAACGTGTCCAACCTGATCACGGTAAGTCACGGAATTGTAGTATTCAGTTTTATTTTTTTTTGTGTTGCAATCTGGTATAAAAATCTCATGACTACAAAACACAAAATTTTATTTCATTAATTATGAATATTTCTTTTATATATTTGCTAAGTTATTCATGCAAGTGATTTATATTCATATACTTTATTACAAGTTATTATCCCGATTCGCAAATTTCCAAATTAGAGTGTAAAACCCGATTTATTCATGTTGGTGTTGTTGTAGAAGGTCATGTTCTACTGTTCGTATTTAGATTACATTTGATGATTTTTGTTGTCTTCTGTCCCCCCTTTCTTTTTCTGTCAGGAGTCCGGGGATTCATCCTCAAAAGTAGAACCGAATAAATTCTTCTCCATGCTTCTTGAAGAGAAATCAAAGGTCTCCATTTAAATTATATGAACAGTATTATTTTAAATACTTTTAACTTGAATATTTGTGTCAGTGTTTGTGCATTTATTTTTATTTTTTTTGTCACTCAGGTTGATAACATCATCATGTTGGGAGATCATGCGATTGAATGGGTGACGACGTGCGCGGCTAAAAGATTTAAGAAACTCTCCATCAGCGAGCCTTTATTGGTGAACATTTTAATCAGCCAGTCGTAAGTTCAGTTCTTTTGGTTTATAAAATCAGTGTAACAAGTTGGAAAAGTACTCGATTGTATGATGTATAATGATAAGCTCTAGCAAATGTTTGTGTAAATAATATATTTATTGTAACCAGTGGCTGTAACACGGATACTGTGCCTGGTTGTCAAGTTTCACATAGATTGCAAATCAACTTTAATTTTTTCTTTTTGAGTTGGGGTTGGATTTTTTATTTTTTTTTGCACAAACCTGGCATCCGTCCTGCCAAGTATATACTATATGAGGAGTTCTTTAAAGCTCAAGAAAATTGAAGTCAGTTTTTTTAAGTTTTGATTTTTGTAGTTAGTATTATGTTTTGAACATATCAAGTCTAAAGAATTCTTAAAAGCTTTCATGAAAAAAACAAACAAACATGCAAACAAACATTTGTTTTCATTCCCGTGTTATTTTTTATTCATGTCGTCATTTGTCACATCAATGAATCAGAGTTACTGTATGTACAATATTGAGCAAAAGTTTTAGGCACAAAGTGCAAACTTTGTTATACATGATTATTTTGTCTTCTGACTTTTCAAAAAGTCTAACGGAAAATATCTGTAGGCCAGAAAAGAAAGCAGTATAGTATGTAAAAGAGGACTTTTTAGACACAAAAAATCCCACAAAAACAAGCATCTAGGTTTTACATGCATGAAAAAGAAGCAGGTTTGACGGAGCCCTCAGATGGACTGTGGCTGGTTCTGCAGGATGTTCAGTAAACCTAAGCAGCTCATTTCCTGCACACGCTGTACCCGAGACTATATTTTAAGCAAAGTCTCATCGGTTATTGACTTTGTTTCATTAATTACTGTTTATTTTTTTTATAAACATTTTTTGAAGACATCCTTACTCTACCAGTTATTTGCATGTGCCTAAGACTTATGCACAGTACTTTTATTAGTATTCAGTAGCACAGTCCGGTTTTAACCGTCTCCACTGTTGTTTTTTGTATTTTCAGTCACACTCTTATAGAAGCTGAAGATGATCCTAAAATCGTGACCCTGTGTGGCTTCAGTGAGCAGATCCTCAGGTAGCATGACATTTATGTATAAAGTGCTTGATGATCTCATCTGCTGATGATCACTTTGGTGATGATGCTTTATATACAAATATAGATTTAAGTCACAGATTTTTTTATTTTAATGTAAGTCTGTTGAAATAACAGTAAAAATAACAGAATGATCCTTGATTGCCAAATTATGTGCAATGTATTGTAATTGCAAAACTAGCGTACATAAATTCTAGAGGCATGTATCTGTACGGTCAAACTCAAAAAAATCATCAGATCGGAATTTAAATCTGTAAAAAAAAGCTCAGTTAATGCAGTTATTCAATTTTGATGTTTTTGATGAGTATAGGAAGTAGAATTTTATTTTGTTGTTTCGAACATTAGGGTTGACACTTTTGAATGGCACATGAGCATGACCCCTACGAGATGTAATGCAGACACCACATCACACCCCAGAGGTCTTGTGCAGTCATGCCCTGAGGGGCTAGAGATGATTGACACAAGGCGAACGTACACCATAATGGTCTTAATGTTTTGCATTGTAATGTTATGGCTGATGGTGTAGATTCTTGGTGACATGGTGGGCTAAAGTGTCAACACCAATTGTTAAAGGAAGAACAATAAAAAGGGTTAAATATTAATTCAGGGCATTATGTGTTTTCAATGATCATTAGGGTGTCATGGTCTCTTCAGTGTTTTGAAGAAGTCTGCATGGTCCATTCACGCTAATGTAAAATTTTCATGTAACAATGAATCTAAGAAATATCAATGGAAAGTGTCGAACCTAATGTAAATTTGGATTTTGGTGTAGTTGCATATTGTATCATGAGCCTCCAGTTGTGAAGTACAGTGTAGCGTGTGTATTTCAGCACATTGCTTATATGTTCACTTGTGTGTTTTTTTTTTTTTTTTTTTTTTTTCCCTCTTACAGGTTCATTTCAGAACGCGGTTCCTCTCGACTATTGGATCATGTGGACCAAATCGACAAACTGCACAAGATTCCTCCTCCAACAGGTTCTCCTGCAAAACCAGAGAGAACCAGTGACATCATACCCCTGCCTGCAGTTCCCAAACTCAGGTACCTCGATACACCACAGAACTGTAAATATCTGAACATGTCTGCTCTGTTCTGGAAAAAAGAAAGAAGGTCCTTTGAAAATGTCACGCTAAAAAGAACAAATAAAAATGAATTTACAAAGCCAGCAAAAATAAGGTTGTAGTAAAAGAAATAACTTTATAGTTGTAAAAATAGCTAGCAAAGAAAAACAAATCTGAAACATAAAGTGAAGTGTCTATGGCTCAAAAAAAAAAACTCAAACAATGAAAAGTTAGAAAAAGAAAAGAGTAGTGTATGAAAAAAAAAAATACAGTGACAATAATTGTAAAAAATATATCTGAAATATCAGTGATTGTTATCGGAAATGTTAAATAATGAAGGAAATAAAATTTAAAAAATTACATAAAATAAAAAATTTTATATAAATAAAAAAATTTAAACTCAGAAAATGCAAAATTGAGTTAATGAAGTAACGCTAAACCAAAAAAAATCCATACGAGAAAAGGAGGGAAAATAAAATACAAAGAAAATGATTTTCTGTATATGTACATATACAATCTGATTACAATCTCATTTGTAAAATCTTTATATTTCAATTACGTAATTATATATATATATATATATATATATATATATATATATATATATATATATATATATATATATATATACAGTGGTGTGAAAAACTATTTGCCCCCCTCCTGATTTCTTATTCTTTTGCATGTTTGTCACACAAAATGTTTCTGATCATCAAACACATTTAACTATTAGTCAAAGATAACACAAGTAAACACAAAATGCAGTTTTTAAATGAGGGGTTTTATTATTTAGGGAGAAAAAAAATCCAAACCTACATGGCCCTGTGTGAAAAAGTAATTGCCCCCTGAACCTAATAACTGGTTGGACCACCCTTAGCAGCAATAACTGCAATCAAGCGTTTGCGATAACTTGCAACGAGTCTTTTACAGCGCTCTGGAGGAATTTTGGCCCAGTCATCTTTTCAGAATTGTTGAAATTCAGCTTTATTTGAGGGTTTTCTAGCATGAACCGCCTTTTTAAGGTCATGCCACAACATCTCAATAGGATTCAGGTCAGGACTTTGACTAGGCCACTCCAAAGTCTTCATGTTGTTTTTCTTCAGCCATTCAGAGGTGGATTTGCTGGTGTGTTTTGGGTCATTGTCCTGCTGCAGCACCCAAGATCGCTTCAGCTTGAGTTGACGAACAGATGGCCGGACATTCTCCTTCAGGATTTTTTGGTAGACAGTAGAATTCATGGTTCCATCTATCACAGCAAGCCTTCCAGGTCCTGAAGCAGCAAAACAACCCCAGACCATCACACTACCACCACCATATTTTACTGTTGGTATGATGTTCTTTTTCTGAAATGCTGTGTTACTTTTACGCCAGATGTAACGGGACACGCACCTTCCAAAAAGTTCCACTTTTGTCTCGTCGGTCCACAAGGTATTTTTCCAAAAGTCTTGGCAATCATTGAGATGTTTTTTTAGCAAAATTGAGACGAGCCTTAATGTTCTTTTTGCTTAAAAGTGGTTTGCGCCTTGGAAATCTGCCATGCAGGCCGTTTTTGCCCAGTCTCTTTCTTTTGTTGGAGTCGTGAACACTGACCTTAATTGAGGCAAGTGAGGCCTGCAGTTCTTTAGATGTTGTCCTGGGGTCTTTTGTGGCCTCTCGGATGAGTTGTCTCTGCGCTCTTGGGGTAATTTCGGTCGGCCGGCCACTCCTGGGAAGGTTCACCACTGTTCCATGTTTTTGCCATTTGTGGATAATGGCTCTCACTGTGGTTCGCTGGATTCCCAAAGCTTTAGAAATGGCTTTATAACCTTTACCAGCCTGATAGATCTCAATTACTTTTGTTCTCATTTGTTCCTGAATTTCTTTGGATCTTGGCATGATGTCTAGCTTTTGAGGTGCTTTTGGTCTACTTCTCTGTATCAGGTAGCTCCTATTTAAGTGATTTCTTGATTGAAATAGGTGTGGCAGTAATCACGCCTGGGGGTGACTACAGAAATTTAACTCAGGTGTGATAAACCACATTTAAGTTATTTTTTAACAAGGGGGGCAATCACTTTTTCACACAGGGCCATGTAGATTCGGAGTTTTTTTTCTCCCTTAATAACGTAAACCTTCATTTAAAAACTGCATTTTGTGTTCAATTATGTTATCTTTGACTAATAGTTAACGTTTTTTTATGATCAGAAACATTTAAATCTGACAAACATGCAAAAGAATAAGAAATCAGGAAGGGGGCAAATAGTTTTTCACACCACTGTATATATATATATATATATATATATATGTTATAGGCATCTAAATCCTTAAATCTTTAGAGTTTGTTCTCGAGATAGTAAACTTGGGTGTATTAATGTTGGTAATACTAAACCACTCTTATTACAGACAGTAACTATATTAAGTAGTGAACTCGCGGCATTTACTGTATCCATCACCTAATCACCTGATGTTGTTCCTCCTAGTTCTCTGGTTTCCGATTAAAATTACCTAACGTTGGACACGTATTCGTAGCTACAACAGATTTATTTTTTTTCCCCTAGCGTTTTCCTAGGAAGTGTTATGGAACACCCTCGCATAATAAATCAGTTGCCTTTGTTGTGCTTGAAATCAAAGTGGTTGCTTAAACATGACCAGGGGTTTACTTCATAAGAATTTGTTGGCATTTCACTTTCAGCTGTGTCCGCACTGATTGATGGAGACGGACAAAACAGACGCCAATGATGCAGTGGTTTCCGGGGTGCAATTTCTTTCCTTCCCCGTTGTATTATTTTTAATTTTCATTCATTTATTTTTTACTCAGTAGCGAATATGATTTAAAATGTATTGAAGTACAATACCTTAAACAAAACATACTTAAGTAAAAGTAAAATTACAGATTTTAAAAACTACTTTAAAAAGTAGAAGTACACAAAAAATCTACTCAATTACAGTAATGCGAGTAATTGTAATTCATTACTTTCCGCCTCTGCCTAGGGTTACCCTAACAATTATAGCAATTATGAAGTAGGCTCTAAAATGGTTTATGATGAGGAATTATGCAACTATTTTTAACTTATGTAGTGTATATTTTCAGTTAAAGAATTAAACATTACCTCTTTCCGTTGTCAGGTGGCGTAGCATGCGTGTCTTCATCTCGTCTACGTTCAGAGACATGCACGGCGAGCGAGACGTCCTGGTCCGCAGTGTTTTTCCGGAGTTACGGCGGCGAGCGGCTTCCCTCTGCCTCCACCTGCAGGAAGTGGACCTGCGCTGGGGCGTTACCAAGGACGAATCAGCACGTGCCGTTGAGATCTGCCTCCAGGAGGTCTGTCGCTCCCAGGTGCTGCTGGGAATTCTGGGCGAAAGATACGGCCTGGTGCCTCCTCGGCCCTCGCTGCCTGACCTGCCTCACTACAGCTGGGTAAGGACTCAAAAAAAAAAAAAGTTTTAATTAATTCTGTGATTTAAATTGCTATGATGTTCTGTAGGCTGCAATCTGATCACAAATTCACAATATTTTAGATCTGTGTCATTTTATACTTTTATACAAAAATATCACAGGTATTTTATGGTCATGGACAGCAGTGCTCAAAATCATGATAAATTCATCATTTTTTCAGTTGTATTGCAGTTATATTATCATTATAATGGTTTACAGTATGTGAAATATCTATCATGTTAATTAATTTGATTATTTAAGAGAACCACATATTTATGAGCATATTTATAGCTTTATAATTGTGTGTGTGTGTGTGTGTGTGTGTGTGTGTGTGTGTGTGTGTCAGTTGAAGTCGGCTCCTGAGGGTCTGTCGGTCACAGAGATGGAGATCCGTCAGTTTCAGGCCGTGTTTCCTGATTCTGCTCAGAGCCGCATGTTCTTCTACTTCAGATCTCCTCAGCTGCTCAGGTACGGACTCACCTTCTAACCTTCTGCTCTCAGAGACTCCGGACTGGATCTCAACAAGCCTCTGTACCACTCTCAACTTGTTTAAATAGCAAAATATCTGAAGTGCAGTGTTTTATTAGGTTAATTGTATATAGATTTGGTACATTGTTTATTAGGTTAATTATATATAAAATGTAGATTTGGTACAGTGACAATGTTATGAAGAAATGGAGATTAATTTAAAAACTAAACAATGTTTATTGTTTCTGTTAATAATAACTTTTTACCATCAGATGATTTACATTTTGTAGAATTAAGTAAATTTAGATTCCTTCTCTTGCTTCCCAGCCTCATTAAATGACTTCATAAATCATCACAAATTCATCATCGGAATCATATAATAAATTTGTCGTACCTAATTTTTACTTCTTGGTTATTTTATTTTGAACATCATTTGTGTTTTTTCTATAAAAGTTGGGTTTTGCAATCAAATTAATTAATTGTTTATTTATTTTTTATTTTTTTAGTTCAATGCCTGAGGGTTGGAGAGACGATTTTGCAGCCGAATCGAAAGAGACTGCAGCTAAAATGGATGACCTGAAGCAATGGATCAAAAGCAATGACTTAAGAGTGACAGAAAAGTAAGAACTAAAACCAGAAGATCTACTTTATTCAGCTTGTTGAGTAAATTTATATTTTATGAGTATTCTCATCTGGTGAACTCAAGGTTAAAGTCAGTAAAATGAATTTCATGGTAAGTGTTGCGTCATCGTGTACTGTTTGTTCTTCTCTGTATGTCTGTAGTTACCCGTGTGAGTGGGGCGGAGTTGTAGACGGAAAAGCTTACGTTAAAACTCTGGAGGATTTTGCGAAGGCTGTGATGGAGGATCTATGGTCTGTTATACAGAAGCTTTTTGTTGAGGTCAGACATCAAAATAGAAACAATACTAAAATATACTTCAAATCAGCCAGTGATTCAATGCCAAACAATGTAGAGATGATCAATATAACACCGTGTGATACAGCATAATTTACATAATATACTATATAATGAGTTGTATGAACAGTTCTTGAACAGTTGTATGAACAGATGGCCACTATTTGACTCTCCTCAGTGTTCTTGTTTCCTCTTTTGACCTGTTGCTCAGGAATCAGACGAGGCAGATCTGACAGCAGAGATCAAAGAACAGGAAGTTCACCAGGAAGCCCAAAGCCAGCAGTTTTACGGGCGAGCGAAGCTGCTTTCAAAGGCAAAAGAGAAAATTGACGAATGTCAGCGGAAAGGCGGGGTTCTGCTGGTGGAGGGCGGGGCTGGATTCGGCAAAACGGCTTTCATGGTAACGCTTTACGTCTTATTTATTGAATATGGAAGTGAACCCAGCGGAAACAAGTGTCTCACACATTTCTTCTCTTTCTGTGTCCCTCTCTCTTTCTCGAACAGGCTGCCTTGGCTCACGCGCTCCAAACTCCAGACAAGAGGATGAAAGTGCCCATGTGTGATGTCATATCATACTCCACAGCTGCTAGCCAGTCAGCTCCTGGGGTTGAGCCCCTCCTACGCTGCTTGGTTCAATGGCTGAGGAAGAGGAAGGAGCAGGAGGAGGAGCTTCCTACCAGCACACCTTACAGGTAAAAGCCCTTTACTTCTCTCAATAGTACGTTGTACATGTATGCATGCTAGTGTAGCGGTGTGTAATCTGCGTTGTCAGGCGATAAACCTCAGTATACCAAAATTCTTACCATCATGTCCTCGTTTATTCAACATGGACAACATAAACCGGCAACCTGAGGACTTGTGCAGCAGTTACTCAATTACGTGGCAGCAATGCGCGACGTCATCATATATAAGATTACATTCATTAAGCAAAGACAAAATGACCAACAAAACACGTGTACATCACTGAGGAACTTATGATCACAATTATACAAGTATATATCGGCAAATCACCCGATATTTGAAATAAAAATCTAACTGAATCACTGCCAAACTTTTTTGACCTACTGCTGTGAATTCTGTGAAGAAGCTGAAGGTTACACTCCCCAAAACAGCATTGGACACAGGAAATCCATATATGGTCATGGCAAGTGGCATCACAGAATACTGTTTTACTGCTACACTAGACATGTTACATTTTGGTAGAACATATACAGTTTGCAAGAAGGAGTATATGAAACTTTTGGAATTTCATGGTTTTCTGCATTAATTTGTCATACAATGACCGGTTTTAGGTACCTGGATCTTCTTAAGAAAATGAGTTTGGAGATGTGGACTAGAGCTACTTTGCCAGCCAATGCTGGTAACAACCACTCAAACCTTTTGAGTTTGATCTGCACAAGAAGAATCTGCTTATACTGTATGAGCAATTCCTCACCAAAAAGAGTTTTCAGAGGATCTATGATCGTGAATTGGTGATTTACATGGAGCTGAAAAGGGTTGCAAAGTCATTTAGAAATTTAGACTTTAGAAATTTACCAGTCTACTGTACAGTTGTAGATTGTGGCTACTCTATCAAAAAGTGGGCACCTAGTCAAAATGACCCGAAGAGCAAAACAAAGCACATCAAATAGGTAAAGCAACAACCCTGGCTAACATCTGTGTTCATGAGTCTACAGTACAGAAAATTGCTGAACAAGTAGAGTGTTATGGCAGGACACCACAAAGCAAGCCGCTGCCTGCCTGAAGATTGTGGAGACCCAATGTGCTCTTTTGCAGAGGTAATGGCAAAATGTTTTGTGCACTGATGTAACTAAGATTGAACTATTTGATTATCTGACATAAAAAGGACACTGAGTATATTCATGAAAACATCATCCCAACTGTAAAGTATAGTGGAGGAATTTGGGCCTGCTTTGCTTCATCAGTGCCTGGACCATTTACAGTCATTGAGGGGAAGATGAATAAACAAGCATATCAAAAGATTCTTCAGGATAATGTGACAATTTCTATACAAGAAGTCATTGGGGGATGCAACAGGACAATGACTAGGGCTGGGCGATATGGCAAAAAAGTAATCTCGATAATTTTTGTCCCATATTGAACGATAACGATATATATTTAGATATAAGCTGTTAATGCTGCCAGTTTTAAAAGAGTTTCCCAACAATGACTGAAGCCACAAAAATTAAAGGGTTCATTAAATTACATTTTAAAAATGTAGTTTATTAACAAAAACAGATGACCGATTTGGCCTTAAAAATTAAGATACTATAGGCACATGCTCAGAATCTTTACAAGGCAAAGATTTTAATTAAAAAAAAAATACTTGTTTGTGATGATATAAAGTATCTTGTGATGATATATTACAATGTTTTGAGATTTTTAAACAATAATGAGAAACAACATTTAGACCACACACACTAGGGCTGTCTTTTTATCCCACAATTCAGAGTTAAATGAAGGCTATTTCACACTGCTGCAATTAACTGACATAATGGCTTAAGCATTAAATGACAACAAAATGGAATGAATTATGCAGCTATCAATCTGGGCCAGGACAATTTCACTTTTACTATATAGTTGGGTACCTGCTAGTTGTTGTATAATTCATATTTGCTTGGCCAGAATAATTTAAGCCACCAAAATAACGTTTTATTGATAAACTGCGCAGCTTTCGCCAACGTGAACACTCCCGTTAGTAACGAGGCGAATAAGGCCGCAGAATGAGACGCTGCGCAATAACGAGCCAAACGAATCGGAAGCTGCGAATAAGGAGCTAACTTCAGGCTCGTGTGCTTAGGGGCATCATATATTTCGCTAGACAGTTAGAAACGGCCCTGGATATTTCCTTGCTCCTTTTGGAACACCTTTCATAAGGTGTAATGGCCACAAAGTCGACATGGCCGATATCTGCTTTGGTACAGCCCCACTGCTAGCCCTGCTAGTTGACGGAGTAGCAATGCTTTCAGTGTGGTCGTTTGGGTGATGCGTTCATGTAACGGAGTTCGTGCTACCTTCTTTGTCGACAATTTCAACATCTTTGAATAATAACTCGAGGTTAGATTCACTTTCGTCGCTGCTTCCATTCATTTTTTTCTGTCGTCCTGGTGTCAAGTTTGCTTCGCAAAGTGCGGTAGGAAATTAACTTTGACCTGCACAGCACGCGCAAGCTGTACGCTGATTGGTTGTTGTCGTATTGTTCTGCTGTGTGATTGGCTCTTAGATTAATCCATATCGAGCAAAAAATGTCTAGAGCTTTTCATCGCTTTTAAAATCAAATAAATCGCGATTCGATATGATATCGTTTATCGGCCCAGCCCTAACAATGACCCAAAATGGCTTCAGAAAAACAAAATCCGCTTTTTGGAGTCAGAGCCTAGATCTCAACCCAATAAAGATGCTATGGACTTGAAGAGTCACACATCTGAGATGTCCAAAGAATATGACGGAGCTAAAGCAGTTCTGCCAGCAAGAATGGGCTAAAATTCCTTCTGAACAATGTGCAGGTCTGATCCACAGCATGAGGAAGCACCTGATTGAGGTTATTGCTGCCAAGGGTGGTCAACCAGTTAAGTCCAAGGGTTTACTTCCTTTTTTTTTTTTTTTAAGTTGAATGAGTGTGTTCAATAAAGACATGAAAGATCAGAATAGTTTTTTTGTATTATTATTTTAGGGCCATCATATTCGTCAATACCCTTGACTTAAATAAAGATCGGATCACATTTAATAATACATTAATGCAGAAAACCATGAAGTTCCAAAAGGTTCACATCCTTTTTCTTGCCACTTTTTATTTGTTTTGTTATTTTACCATCACGTAGAAAAAGGAAGTGTAAAAATTCAAGATTGAGAGAATAAATCCAGTATGTATTAACAGAGATCTGCTGTCAGAGTTGCTGTCTCAACTGAAAGAGGTGAAGAAAGGCCAATCTCTAGCTTTACTCATTGATGGAGCAGATCTGGTGCACGATGCTAAAGGTCAAAGAACTTCTGAATGGATTCCACAACACGTTCCTAAGGTAACACAAGAATAGAGTTTACAGATATCTAGGGAAAAGTTGTTAGGAATACAATATTCTGTAATATAGAATATATTACATACATAATAATATACAGCTGTTTGTGTAATGATGCTGCCTTCATCTTCTTAGGGTGTGTGCCTGGTCCTGAGCATCACTACAGGTTCAGATCTCCACAGCGTTATCAGCAAAAATAAAAGCTGCATGCTGTTTCCTCTGGGGCCGTTACTGCTCCCGGACCGTAGAGAGATAGTCCAGAAAGAGCTGAATGTGTATGGGAAGAAACTGAGCGATTCTGCTTTTAATAACCAGGTCTGATATTACATCACACACCAATATGAGTGTTTGAGAAAAACTGTACGGGTGGTTTACTGACTTGTTACTCCTTACATGTTTGTACCTGCAGCTCCAGACACTGCTGATGAAGAAGGGAGCTGTGAGTCCACTGTATCTGCGCTTGGCCTGTGAGGAGCTCAGGAGTTACGCCTTTTTTGAAAAGGTAACATTCGTGTTAATACTCGTATCTGATTTAGAAGACACAAAAATACAAAGGTGCTTTCCTTTGTATGGCCATATTAGACTAGTGAAACCATGGCAACTAAAGAAATGACCGCTCTCTGGTGACCGACTTCATTTCCAGATGAAGGAGAACCTTCAGTGTCTCCCGGTGTCTCTGTGTGAGCTGATCCAGCACAGTCTGATCAGGCTGAACTCTCAGTATGGAGGAACAGGACTCAGCTGGACCCTGGCTGCTCTGACCGTCAGCTCCACTGGTACAACTGACCATCATCATCACTAATACATAATCAACACGGTGGCTTTACAGTTATGTATTCTGAATTAAAATGTTTTCTGTTGCTCATCTCTGCACAGGTCTAAAAGAAAGAGATCTGTACTCCCTGTTAAACTTGTGCACTTATCTGAGCTCCTCACATACCCTGTTGACCTGGCAGAAAGTGATCAAGCATGCCAGGAACCCAGAAACCAGAGTGGCCATGGCCACGTTCTCTCAGCTCGCTCGAAGTCTGCAGAGGTAAATGTGGTGCTATGCCTAGGCATTAATACAGGCCGCGTATAAGTGACATAACTGCTTTGTGTTGAGTGCGCTGGAAAAACTCTAACTTACTGTTTTTCTTAAGCCCCATGACATTCTGTTTTCAGACAAAGTAAAACTCTTTTGGTAAGCTAAGCACCCTTAATTATTTAATAAATTTTGTAAAGAAACGTTGCTGCACTATTAGCAAATGTTAAGTCACTAAAGATTTTGTTTGGTTGTTTCTCTGATGGAAATCGTTAAGGTTCTCTGTAGAACGTCAACAACAGTGTTACCCATTTGACACAGTCCCAAGTAATACGCTTTTAGGATGCAAAGATAATTTAATTACCCAATGAACTCTTGTTTTAATATTTTTAACACTTAAAGGTGTTCTGTACTGTTCTGCTGCAGTCTGATTGGGTCATCTCTGTCTGTGGAACCAGATCAGTTCTTGGTTCTCACCAATCCGGATGTTAAATCGGCGTTTGAGCAACTTTACCTCTCTGATCCAGACGACAGAACCAGAGCGCACATGATTCTCGCAGGTACGAAAACGTTTTATGTAGAAGTCTTCACAAGGTATATAATAATATGTTATATGTTATAAAATCAATAATTGTTTTTCTGCAGCTCACCTGTGGGTTCAGTCAGATCCTCACGGACGTGACACGTTCCTGCACTGTGACCCGGACACACTCGCACAGCTTCCTGCTCATCTGGTCAGTGGCTTTTCCTACTGACTCCTATACTTCTTTCACACCTTTCCCACAGTTACAGAAAATCTCACCCTGTTTTTATTTTAATCTCCAGATTGAATCTGGTCAGTGGGAGCCGATGCGTTTCCTGCTTTGCAACTACTACTTCCTGTATGCTAATTTGTGTAACGGACACTTGGCCAGCCTGATGGAGAATTACGTCATTTATGGTAGGGGTTCAAACCATCCAGTATTCTTAAGAGTTTAAAGAGTCCTGTGTTACTGGATTTCATTAGCATGGAGACTTCAATGGTATCTTAATGAATCCAGTTATGACATCTGTTTGACCCTGCACTTTGTCTCTCTTTTTTTTTTTTTTTGCCTCACTTTTTTATTAGGAACGTGGAATGAAGTGGACATGGCTCTCTGTCCTGAGAAGTCCGGTACATCCATCCATCGTTCCTATTCATCTCAGCTTTAAAGATTTTAGCTTTAAATGATTTAACCGCATTGTAAACCTCCTCATCTTTACAGATGGCTTGGATGAGGTCCTGGCTTGTCACTCATTCCTGAAGCGCCACGCCCCTCTTCTCTCCCATTGGCCAGCTTTGTTTGTGCAGCAAGCCCTGAATGAACCGGACACCTCGGCTGCTTATGCCTGGGCTAAAAGCGCAGTGGAGGAGGGAAGCGTCCACACTGTCAGATGGATGAACAAGTCCAGAGAATCCCAACAGGAACCTGGGTAGGAATCACTCGAAGTCCGTGTTATTAAAAAATACCATTTATAGAAATGGCGTATTGGCGGTCCAACACCTCAGCTGCGATTTCATGTTATATTCAGATCCTTAATAACGATAAAAAGTTTGACGTCTGGTTTTTAATTCTAGTAAAAATGTTTTTAATTCTAACAAAACATTAGCAATGTACACAGTTTAAATATTAAACATAAATGTTAAATATTTTAGTGACCGTTTGTTGTCATGGTATTTATTCGGCATCAAAGAAAGCAATTTTCCAACCATCCATCTTGCCTTATCCAAAGTCGGGTCGCGGGGGTAGCAGTTCCAGCAGAGAACCCCAGCCACCTCATCTTAACTCAAACTAGGGAATCCTGAGGTGTTCCCAGGACAGTGTGGAGATATAATCTCTCCATCTAGTCCTTGGTCTGCCACGTGGTCTCCTACCAGCTGTACGTGCCAAGGACACCCCCCTAGGGAGGCGTCCTGGTGACATCCTTACTAGATGCCCGAACCACCTCAACTGACTCCTTTCCACGTAAAGAAGTAGTGGCTCTACTCTGAGTTTCTCACAGAAGACTGAGCTTCTCATCTTATGTCTAAGTAAAAAGCCAGCTACCCTTCTGAGAAAACCCATTTCGTCCGCTTGTATTCGCGATCTTGTCCTTTCGGTCATGACGCAACTCTCATGACCATAGGTGAGGGTTGGAACGAAGATCGACCAGCAGATTCATATGTTTGCCTTTTGGCTCAACTCTCTTTTTGTCACAACAGTGACAATAAAGCGACTGCAATATCGCCCCTGCTGCTCCGGTTCTCTGGCCAACCTCATGTTCCAATGTTCCATCACTCGTAAACAAGACACCGAGATACTTACAGTAAACTCCTTCACTTACTGTAGGGTAACAACTTACCCATTTAAAAATTATATTTTATACATCTTATGCTTTGTTTCATTTTCACAGTGTGTAGTTTTATAATGTCGTTTATAATGACTCTTACAGAAAAAAAACATGCTGTCAATTATTACAAACACTGTTTCTTTTCTTTTACATTATTTATTTATTAATTCGTCATCTTGTGATGTGTATACTTTCATGCTTGTAATTCTGCAGCGAGCTGGTTTCCACCTTTCAGCGGACTCCGTCCTGTGTGTCTCTGAGTCCTGGTGGAGGTCTCATGGCGGTTGGGACAGAACAAGGTTCTCTCCATATCTACCACACACACACCAACCAGGTAACCGCCATGTCCCTATCCTCATTTCTTTTCTTTTAGCTTTATAACTGTTCTAGAAGGAGAGGTAACACCTGTCGTTCTCTCATGTTGTCATATGGTTTTGGGGAAAAATGCCTTTATTTTTTTTCCTCCTTCAATCACAACAGGAACTGAAGTCACTGGTGAGTAACTGTGACGGGATCTCAGGGTGTCTATTTCTGGATGAGTGCATTCTGTGGACGACCTCCTATGACGGACAGGTGGAGACATGGGACGTTAACAGCGGCTGCAGGTTGGTGTGTTGGAAAGCAATGAATAGAAAAAATAAACCAACCGTAACTGATAGTGTGTGTCTGTCTACACCTTACTGTCTGAACATAGGTCTGCCTGAACATCTGGATATCAATTCTGTTGTCTGTTAAAACATCTGTCAAATTGAACATCTTTATATCTGGACTTTTGTTTGATTGTTTGTCTAGATATTTAAATTATCTGAAAGTAATGAATCAGTGTTTTGAACATTCCTGTGATGTTTTCTGTAGGATGGCTCACCTGCCCGCCCACTCCAACAGGATAACAGGATGTGATGTCAGCTCAGACAGAAAGCACTTTGCTACTGTTTCTTTAGACTTCAAGCTGAAGGTCAGAATGAATCACATTCACACACATGTTGTATAGCATAAACAATTATTTACAGTATATATGTGTGTGTGTGTGTGTGTGTGTGTGTGTGTAGGTGTGGTCCTCCCGAACAGGGAAGCAGGAGGCATCTCTGGAGAACCCCTGCCCTCTAAACTGTGTGACCTTTGACCCTGACGGGAGTCTGGTGGCGGTAGGCTGCTGGGACGGAGCAGTGCGAGTGTGGGACTGGATCAAACAGGAGAACTGCATGGTGAGGAGGAAACAGGAAGTGAACTGAGAATTATGGGTATTGGGGTTCCAATTATCAACCACCTATTAATCAAATTATCTCCCTCTCTTGCTCTTGTTTACATATCTATTTTATTTCCATCACTTTATCACTCCTACCTGTTGTTTGCTTTTTCATTTTCTTTTTACTCTTTTTATTCTCCTTTCTTTTTCTTTCCCCGTATCAATCATATTTCATATGTCTTTTTGCTCTACTTATCAATTGTCCCACTTTTCTCTCTCAAATTCACTCTCCGCATTTTTCTCTTCTCATTATATCATTCTTTTACATTTTTTTCTTATTTTCTTCACTACATTTTCATTCCTTTCTTTGTATTTTTTTTCTTTCCTAACATTTTCCTTCATCCTCTGTCATTTCTCTCTTTCTCTCCTAATTTGTTTCACTCTTACAATCTTTCATCTGTATCTTTTCTTTTCCATTCCCTGTCATTTTTTTTTTTTTTTTTTTTACTCTGTACTTAACTTTCTGTGTTTCTTTTCTTTCTTCTCCCTTTCTCTCTTTCCCGCTCTCCTCCAGACTCTTTCAGGCCATCAGTGTTCAGTACGCAGTGTGTCGTTTTCTCCGTCCTCCTCTCTCTCACTCTGTTCTGGGGCGTTGGATGGAGAGATGAGGTTGTGGTCGGTTCCCGGCTCGTCCTGTGTGTGGCGCTATCACGCTCACCACGGCTCTACTGAGGCGCTCCACTTCCTGTGTGATGGTGAGCTACTACTCAGCGCTGGACACGACGGCATGGTGAGGAAACACACGCACGCACGTACGCACACACATGCCCATAAAAGTATTAGTGTATTTGTAATGGATACTAAATGTGTGTTTGTGTGTGTTTCAGGTCCAGATGTGGTCTGGAGGTCTCGGGCACTCAGTTTCCGTTTTAGGGGAAGAAAAGGTACTTCAGGTGTTAATAAAACTATAATAAGAGCTTCCTGTCTGTCTGTGATGGTGATAATAATGATGGTAAAGGTGGTGATGGTGAGAAGGAAGAGGATGATGATGATATTCATGGTTGTGATGAAGATGATGAGGATAAAGGGGATGAAGATTATAATGATGAGAAGGAAGAGGATAATGGTGGTGGTGATGATGATGAGGGTGAAGAGAATGTTAATGATTGTGGTGGAGGTGGTTCAGATGATCGAAATGTGGAGGGTAAATAGGATGATGAGAGTGATGATGGTGAAGATGATCTAGATGAAGGTGATGATGATTAATGGATAATTATGGTGATGATGGTGAAGAGGATGATGATGGTCATTATGAGGGTGATGAAGACCTTTTCCTTTGCAGAAGCTGTTGAAATCCTCAGTGGCCAGACAGGTGTCTAAAGATGCTGCTCTCTGTGTGGCTGTGAACGGTCACTATGCTGCTGTAGGTTACCATGGAAACGGACTTAAACTCTACAACATAAACTCAGGTGCAATTAAACATCATCCATAAACTGTCTTAGTTTGACCTTTTGCTTATTTAACTCTACAGTGCTTTGGTTTAATTTTCTTTTTTTTTTGCATTTATTTAAAATACTACAGAATTCAAACTACTGATTTGACGTTTGTCCACATTGTGTGTGTGTGTGTGTGTGTGTGTTGTAGGAGGCTGTGTGTGGTCCACTGATGACCTGCGTGTGTCCATGCTGTGTGTGCTCTGGCTTAAGAGTCCAGCAGGTTATCTGCTGCTCTCTGGAGGTTTAGATCAGCGTCTCCGTCTGTGGAGGAAGCGGAGAGGACACAAGGAAACTCCAACGCTCGCAGGAGTCTTCGGTGTCCAGAAGGGTTCCATCCTCGCTCTGAACCAGAACTCCACTCATTTAGCCTCGGCGTCAGGTCAATATGAGACACGGACTCGGAACTCTGTAACCCTGTCAGCTGCTCAGTGTTCTGTAACAGTAATGATCCTCTCAAGGCTGTTAATGGTAACGTACTGTACCTGTAATTTATAACTTTTAAATGAGAGGAATTAAAGCTTTGGAAATGCATCATTTAAGGGTAGTGTAACTTCGGTTCACTTTTGTTAGATAGTTTCTTTAAACCTGTGTTTGATCTCCTAGATGACTTCACCATCGCATTGTGGTTGAAGAAAGATTTGACCTGCGACCCCTGGGCTGAACCGAGAGCAGTGAGTGTTCTGAGGGGTCACAGTGGAGGGGTCACATGTTTGGCCTTCAGTCCAAAAGGAGATACGCTGCTGTCAGGAGGAAAAGACAAGGTACAGAAAACACCAGCCTGAACAAACTGATCTTCTGTACATACAGTTTATTTACAAAACAAATGTGTTGGTACCCAGAAGATGATGATTTTCCTATAACACCATATCCTCAAGTGTTTTTATTTATTCCTATTCCAGCAATGATCATTTATATTAAAGAATGACATCATGCTTTTTCTCTGTAGCACTCTTAGGCCTTGTTCACACGGACGTAAAATTTTTTAACAAGGCCTTATTGGTAATGTCGAAACAAATTAGCTGCGGAAATGACAGAGAAATAATCAACACCATCTGACCAATCAGCATCGCTGTGGTAGAATGAATAAAAATAAGGTTCAAGTGCTAGTATTTTATTAGTTGCAGATCTGATTGTATATTTAACAGTGCTGTGTTTGTGTCAGGCTCTGATGGTGTGGAAGATAAACTCCTCCCCTCCGTCTCTCTCTCGCTCTTTACCGCACTGTCACGGAGACTGGATCACCGGATGTGCCTGGACTCCATCCGCCCTGGTGAGTGTGCGAAGTGTTAAAGCTCAGTACTGCAAAATTCAACACTTAAACTGTACGTTCGGCTCCAGAAGTATTGGCATCTTCTGTAAAATCATGTAAATTGTATTGAAAGACAGAGGACAGGTTATTACTGTTTATAACACCTTTATAACACATGGATAAGAACTGATCAGTAGGTTTATAGAATTGTGTGTGTGTTTAAGCATTAGACGTTCAACCATATTAATTAATTTTAATGTGTCTATAGCTGAGCTGCTCTAACGACTGCAGGCTGAGACTGTGGGACATCAAGACAGGAAGTTGCATCAGGGAAGTCTCAGTCGCGTCCTCTGTGGGCTCGATGTGCTGCTGGGTGAGTCAGTAGACAGACTGTTTAATATAGCATTTTATAGTGCAAGTGAAGATGTGTATAAATGTTGTATATACTGTGTGTGTGTGCCGGCTGCAGGAGGACTATGTGATGTTGGGTTCTGCTGATGGACTGCTGACGGTGTGGAAATCTAATCTTGGAGTAATTGCTGAGATCAAGGCTCATCTTTCCCGCATCCACCACATCACTATCATCCCTAAACCAGGTTACACACACACACACACACACACACACACACACACACACACACACATTGCTGCCCATCTCATTCCTGCATCAAAAATATACTGTAACTTACGAAATAATTATCATTTATTAGTATCATGAATGTATCCGCAGGACTGGTGAAGAATCCCGACGACGTCCTGATCACTACAGCGTCTGATGATGGATCTGTGAAGATCTGGCAACCGCTACAGGTAGAAACCATCTCAATATGTGACTCAGATACTGAAATAAATATTAAATCTGGTCAAGTGACAAGTTATTATTTCTGTAGTAGCAGCTCATAAACACATTTAATATTTGTAATCATTAATAGGGTGAAGTTTAATTTAAGGGACATTTATTTAAATTTATTTCTTATAGTTTATGCAGCTATCTCATAATTCATCTCTCTCTCTCTGTAGGTCGAGCACCGCAGCACTCTGGTTGGTCACAGTGGAAGTGTTCGTGCTTTGGTGAGCGGCTCTGGTCCACACTTCCTCACTGTGTCTGAGGATCGCAGTCTCAGAGCCTGGAGTGTTAATACAGGTGTGCAGTCTGATCATCATCACCCTTATGTATTTATCTGTGTCTCTGGTTTTATTAGTTTAATATTAAAACATTTACACATTAATTTCTGTTTTGATAATGTCACAAAACCCAAAGTTACAGCTTTACCGCTGGGTGTTTCAAAGCACTGACACTGGAGACTCCTTTCAGAATGCTTAAAGACACTAATACTTTGTGTATGTATGTGTGTATGTGTGTGTGTGTAGACATGCCTCCAAGACCGATGGAGAGTGTGAGTGCGATGTGTTTCCTGGAGCTGCAGGATGTCCTGGTGTGTGCTTTCAGCTCCGGCAGACTGGAGATGTGGCAGCAGCTCAAACTCCTTTATTCCAATAAGGTGAGTTTAACAAAGCAGCGTGTTTATGATTATCCTCACGTACCAAACATGTCACATCGTCACATCATTTGCTTTGAGAGTTGGGTTACGCTCCTGCTCATGTGTGTTTCTCGCTGCTTTATTCACATTATGTTTAGGTCACACCTCTGAGGCTAAAAGATATTTATCTGGAGTATTTAACATTTAACTGTTTTAGAAGCATTTAGATAAGTGCCTTTATACCCAACCACTTTATGCTTAAAGGAATACAAAATGAAGATTGAAGATCCAAATCGATAGAGAGAGACTGATCTAAATAGACAGCCAGACTGGTTTCTAGACATCCAGATACCAAGATGTACAGAATACTGTTAGTGTGTCTTACTGAGTGCTTACTTGTCTGTCTTTGTTTCTAACTAGACATCCGTCCGTCCTTCCTGAAATGAGACTATATTGTCTATTTATAATATGTGGGTATTTATAAAGTTGTGTGTGTGTGTGTAGCTGAGTGAGAGCCGTATCACTGCACTATGCAGTATGCCGGATGAGCAGGTAGCGGTGGGCTGCAGTGATTCTACAGTGAGTGTGTGGAAGCTGAAGTGGGACTCACAGCAGTGTATTGCAGGGTAATCACACACACACACGCGCACACGCATATATATAAATTTGTACTCAGCAAAAAAAGAAATGCCCCTTTTTCATGACTGTGTATTTCAACAATAATGATGAAATGAAATGAAATCCAAATAACTTTACAGATGTTCATTGTTTAAACAAGGGTTTAAACAATGTTTTCCATGCATGTTCAATTAACCATAATCAATTAATTAACATGCACCTGTGGAATGGTCGTTAAGACTTTAACAGCTTACAGAAAGTAGGCATTTAAGGTCATAGTTCTAAAAACGCAGGACACTAAAGAGACTTGTCTACCGACTGTGAAAAACACCCAAAGAAAGATGCCCAGGGTCCCTGCTCATCTGCGTGAACGTGCATTAGGCATGCTGCAGGGAGGCATGAGGACTGCTGATGTGGCTAGGGCAATAAATTGCCATGTCCGCACTGTGAGACGCCTAAGACAGCGCTACAGGGAGACAGGAAGGACAGCTGATCATCCTCGCAGTGGAAGACCACGTGTAACAACACCTGCACAGGATGGATACATCCGAATATCTATTATAATATATATATACACACACAGGGTGGGCCATTTATATGGATACACCTTAATAAAATGAGAATGGTGAAACAGGTAACTTCCTGTTTGTGGTGGTATATGTGAGGGAGAAAACATTTCAACATGGGTGGTGACCATGGTGGCCATTTTGAAGTCGACAATTTTGGATCCAACTTTTGTTTTTTTTTCAATAGGAAGAAGGTCATGTGACAAACAACTTATTGGGAATTTCACAAGAAAAACAATGGTGTGCTTGGTTTTAACATAATTAATAAACTTGTAAATAACTCATGAAAGAATAAAGTTAAGTTATAAAATGTTATAAATAAGTTATAAAATGTGTTCAATGTGCTTCCCATTGTGTTGGATTGTCAATGCAACCCTCTTCTCCCACTCTTCACACACTGGGAGAAGAGGGTTGCATTGATAATCCAACACAAAGGGCAGCACATTGAACACATTTTATAATTTATTTATAACATATATACTTGCAAATTTCTTTGTTTTTGTTTAGGTTTTTGTTGACCAAAAAAAACCTACCTCTGCTGCAGACCAGAAGTTCATTTAGAGTTATCAGCCTGAAAAATGACCAATTAACAGTACCTCAGATTAGAGGCGTTATGAAGTCTTTACAGAGCAGAAGTAGCAGAAACATCTCAATATCAACTGTTCAAAGGAGATTAATGCATTTTTTGGACGCCTTCAACAGTTCTTTACAATGTAGAATTAAATAAAAATCAGGAACCATCATGGAGTTAGAAAGTGACGCCAAACTTTTGAATAGTAGTATATATATATATATATATATATATATATACACAGTATATATGTGTGTGTGTGTGTGTGTGTGTGTGTGTGAGATATGATATTCACAACAGAGAATGTACTTTCAAATACAAGGCATACGTAGGATCTACGTTTTATAAATATACTTTGAATATGAATTGTTTAAATTGATTATACATTTTTTTTATTTCATGTTGTTGTTTTTATTTAATTAATTAATTTATTTATTTATTTTTAATTCCATCCCAGTCTTTCCAAAATTCAATCATACACTCTGAAGAGTAGCGCGGTGTTCCTGCATTACTGCACCACACTGCTGGCCGTGTCTTTAGACTCCATCATCATCAACGTCTTTTCAAATGCAAAAGAAGAGCACCAGAATATGTGGAAGTAAGCAAGACATCACACACATGCGCGCGTGCGCGCACACACACGCACACACACGCACACACACACACATACTAATGCATGCGTGCACACACACACACACACACACACACACACACACTGTGGTGTCCAGTTCATCTGTAAAAATTATTTACTTTTACAATCTGACTCCTGAAATACGCCTGTGCCATGAGGGATGAAAAACTCCATAGATATGATCCTGTAACCTGGTCATTCAGTACATTCAGGTCATCTTAATTTTATTGCTGAACCAAGACCTGAGCAATCTGGACTCATCTGTTTATTTTACAAAAAATAGTGCATGAAATTTATTATTATTATAAATTGAGAGCACACTACAGAAAAGTACGCTGTGTGCCCTCATACCAAAATACACTGATGTATAATTGATGTCTTTACGCTGTCATTGTCGAGCCTCTTTGTATTTATATTAAGGCTTTTAATGATTACATTCTTGGAACATCCTCCTGGGAAATCTGCCTAAATATTGGTCTGAAAAAGTACTGAAAACTGAACTGTTATGACTGACTTGTTGTTGTCTAAGTTTGTATCGCCGCATGCACGTGTTGTGTATCGAAGGAAGTGGTGAACAAGGCCTGTGGCTGGTGGCAGAAGAATACAACAAGCCTGTCTTGGCACACCTGGTGAGTGCTTTCACTGGCATTTACAGTTCAGTAAATCACTGTCTAAATGGAGGGCGAATGAAACGAGACCTGATGTTTTAACTGAGAGACGCATCTGAAGCTCGTTCAATCAGGATTTAGATTTATCACTTTTCTTGCAGCACACTCGTTGCAGTGAAGACAAAAGTGAAAAAGGAGGAAGAAAAAGAGGAAAAGGAAAAGAAGAGTCGGAAGAATTGCTGCAGTTGGACACACATGCCTGCCTGAAATCAGCTTTTGTTCAGACTCCGGAGGAAGAGGAGCAAGTCCATCATCATCAGGGAGAGAAACATGAGAGCAGGGAGTACAACATCACGGCTGCTGCTTTGCACAACGGTGTGTTATTTATTTCACACAGTAAAGAGCACACACGCGCAATAATGCATCAATTTGTGATTTATTTGATAAGCTGCTGCATCCCTGTTCTTAATAAAAGTTAATATAAACACTAATCATTATTTTAAGTAATAATTAAAATGACCCTATAAATCTAGGTCAATAAATTACATATAATTAGTAAAAGAATGTTGTAATGTTCAACTAAGCATTTCAAATAAGCAAAAAAATGTTTTGTAAGATCATGCAATTATTTAGCATTTAACTTTATTAATTTATATATTTTATTCATACACAAAATAAAGCATCGTGTAAATTTTGAGAGTTCAAATCATTATACATTTTGTTATTTAAATAGCTATATTTCATTTCTGATGATTTAATACATTTCATTATTATTTACATATTAATGATATAATCTACAATAAAGTATTTTATTAAATAGCCAATCCATTTATATATGAATATGTAAATGTATCTTGTTTAAGAGCTTAGAAATAAAAAAAATTCAATAAACACACACACACACACACACACACACACTTTTTTTTAAAATACAAAAATAGAAGACTTGATTGTATCTCAGTGTGCACAATTTTTTTTAAAGGAGTTCTGCTTATTTATACAAAAGATTAACACTCTCTATAAGGTAAACAAGGTTAAAGAAATATTTTGCATGTTTATTGCATACAACCTTGTTTTTATATTTAGAATTTTCATTGCAAACACTTTACGAAAATCGATGTTTTTATCCTTTTCATCTATTGTGAGTGTTTTGGATTCCTTGAGAAGAAAATACTCAGTTCTAAGTAGCCAACTACAGAGAAATAAATGAAAGTTAACTTTATCATGATGCTGTATATTGAAATGAGTGAAAGGTTTCTTTACTTCATTTTAATATGCAGCATGATGATAAAGTAATAGACTTTCTTTTATTGTGTGTGTGTGTGTGTGTGTGTGTATTGAGGTCAGAATCTGTATTGCTTTGTACTTCATTCCACTGTGAACACACACTCATTAACGGTACACACACGCTAAGACAGTCTGTTTTATTGTTTTATCCTCAGATCTGGTTGTATGTGGAGATTTAAAGGGTCACATGTGGTTTAATGAGACGCCGACTCTGAGCTCGTGGACTCCGAGGAGACGTGTGAGTCTGACTCTCATCCATGTTGAGAACCTTTATATATTTTAGCCCTTCTTTAAAGTTTTATTCAACAAACAGCATCATTTACTTTTAATCATTAAGCCGACTCTCTGCTACTGTGCCTTTAAGACCTGCACAGATTTGATCAGACATCCTTTTAGATTTAGTTACTGTTTGCATGAATTTGTGATTGTGTGATTTCAGAATTCTAGAGGCCTGTTTTGTGATTTTTCGCAAGAAAAATTATTCAGTCGTATTTTAAACTGAAAGGAAATCCAATTTTTTCCAAAATATACACTACAAAGAAATCCTGCTGTTGGTTTGTGTTGTGATTTTTAATAGGAATATAATAAACAACATTAAACTTAAACGTACGGTTTAAACTGTAATGCCTCTTTTCCACTGCATAGTACGGCACGACACGGTTCAGTTCAACTCACTTCGGTTCGGCGCAGTTTGGCTCGGTTTGCGCTTCCACTGCAGTGTAGTAACGGTTTAGCGTGGGCGGGATTACTCACGTGTCGTTTAGTTGCGGCGCCGCTACTGCCGTGACGTCATCGTAAACGCGCCACAAACACACAACAATGGAGCATATCGACAGCATGGTGTTCTTCATTCTCGGCATGTGGATGTTTTTAACAGCGAGACGAAGGAGTTTGTTTCAAAAGAGGCCGACGGTTAATACAAAAAGGTGCGTCCGATCCTTCTCTAGCTGTTCTAAATATAGCGGTTCTGTTGTGTCTCGTGTCGCAAGTTCGGTGACGCAGTAATGACGATTTTCTCTGGCTAATCAGTGACCAGCCGTGTTTACACGTCACGTTTTGGTAACCTGAGGCGGCTGAGGTCGTACTAATAAAAGGACCAGGTACCATGTACTGTTCCCAGTGGAAAACCCCCCAAAAGTGAGTAGAACTGAACCGTGTCGTGCCGTACTATGCAGTGGAAAAGCGCAATAAGTGCACTCACACCGGAGACTCCTATTTCTTTAATATAAAGCTGTGATTTACCCTACTGTCAGAGCTGCAGGTTTAGAAACTAAATCCTCGTTGTCTGATGGATAAGTGGGCTGTGGTATGAATATAGAGAGTGGAGGAGTTTAAAGTTCCTGAATCTACACTGAAGTAAATGTGATGTGAATGCTGCAGGTGCACAGTGACAGGATCAGTGCTCTGCGTCTGACAGAGAGCATCATCATCTCAGCCTCGTACGACAGGACCATCAAACTGTGGGACAGGAACACTAAGAAACAGGTGTGTTTGTGTGTTGTATAATAATGTGATCGTAATTGTTTATTGTATGCTTAATCCCTCTCTCTCTCTCTCAGGTTGGCCTGTTTGTATGTGACGCTCCAGTCGAGGTTCTGCAGGTGAACCCGAATGACCCGAGTCAGATCGTGTGTGGAGACGCACTGGGGCAAATCTACTTCCTGTCCTGGAGAGGATAATTAACACTCCCACACCTGGACACACCATAAGTTTAAACCTTCAACACTCCACATTTAGCACTTTAACACTTTTTTTTTTTTACTGAAAAAAACTGAATGTTGACAAGTACGTACATACTACACAAAGCTATTTGATTCATAGTGGCTTTGCACATGTTTGTTTTTAAAATCATATATTTTGTGAAAAAAAAATGGCTCATATGTGAGACCTACATTTGTCTCCCAAAGGTACAAAAGAGTGTGAGAATAAATACCAACAATATTGTGCAAAAATAAATAAAACTGTGGAAAAAAGTGGTCTTTCCTTGATGTCTATTGGCGGCTTAAACACACAATGTCACAGTGCTCAGTGTCGCAACCAGCTCTCAACTTACTCCCTTTAGTTATCAGTCATTAATGTACTGTACTATTAGTTTTTAATGCACTCAATACTCAAAAAATATATAAACAAAATATTTAGCAAATCCGAAATCTTTCAAGTTCTTGAGAAAATCTCCACTGCTTGTGATATGGCCCAACATCCATATCTGCAACAGACATCATTTAGGTAGCCTAGTTACTCTGACCAAAACCAGAAGGCTACATGCAGACATAACAGGATGAAGAGAAATGGCACAAAACTGTCTGGTTGATTATTTTATTTGAATTACCCGTTTACTGTTTTCACCTACAGTACAATCTAGTTGTTGCATAATACCTAGCAGGCATCTTCTTCAACACACAAGCAAAAGAAACCCCTGTCAGTGGACCCCTGACTCGCCACGCAGCTACAGTGGTCACCCCATGCTTGGGTCAACTCTCTATGGGCAAAGAATATTAGTAAGCATAGTAACCATTTATTTTGATCCTATTTGCTACAAATTTTCAGACTAATGGAAGCGAAAGGATAGGAATATAATCGTCATGGAAAACTTCACAACTCCATTACTACGATGGCTGTGTACATGCACACACTAGTCAACTAGCCATTAACACATTTCTAATACACTGCATGAAAGTTATAAGACCAACTTTCATATACAGCTTCCAATAAATTGTGTATATGATCATGATTTATATTTTGTTTTGACTGGTTGTCTGTCCTGAGCTGGGGATGGGTGTGAATTGTTTGGGATGTAACTGGAGAGGAGGTGGAAAGAAGTGGGATTAGGGTGTGAATGGTATTTCAAATTGTAACGTATTATAACCTGCTGAAAAGGTTCCACTGCAGCCCCTTCGTTGTGCTTCCTGACTTCTGTATGGTAACGCCACCTCCTGTATCCTGTATCCAGATGAACATACATCCAAACAGCTTGTGTCTGCTGAAACCCATTTGTTTAAACTGAAAATGCAAATCAGGGCACCTGGACGAATGCTTGAATGCTCTTTTTTTTTTTTTTGCTGAGAATAAACAGTGATCTGGTTTGCCAGATGTACTATAGAGATGAGAAACTCTGGTCCATTAATGGATTCGCCTACTTCTGAATCACAGATTCAGGTCTCATGAGACCTTTGAGTCACTTGAGTCAGTAGAGATTCTGAATGCATTTTCCTATTGTCCCTCCATTAGAGGGCGCTCACAGAATCCTTGGACTTATGAATACACGAAGTCCAAGGATCCGACTGTTTCACTCATCGCTATGAGTCTGACTGACCCGCTGAATCCCCGGTCCAAATGAATCAGGCAGGACACGTATAGTATTTTGAGCCTTTTTTGTTTCTGACCATAAAATGTAAATGACTGAGAATAAGATAAGATAAACCTTTATTAGTCCCACAAGTGGGAAATTTGTTTTGCCATGGCAGCAAGTGGACAGTACAAAGTTAAAAATGTAAGAAACAACAAAATAAAATAGAACAAAAAAGTATAAAATAGAATACGAACAGTATAAAATGTGTACTATACGATCTGGCTATAGAATATGGACATCTGTGTAGTAAAAAATATTTATATAAATATATATTTAGATTATAAGTAAACACAGTCGACTAAGTAGTAAACACAGTTGACTGAGAATCAAGAATTATGAATACCCAATATTTATTTTAATGACAAATGCACATAAAAATAAGTTTAGACAACAACAAATATAACAAATTAATAAAATAATTATAAATATATTAGCCGTGTCTGATTTTATTATTTTTTTTAGGGTCAAAAACGGATAGACTATCTGGTATAATTAATTTTTTAAGTTTTAGATTGTTAGAAAAGTGGAAGTGGTAAAGCCGGGATTTGAGCTTAAGTTTTCATGCGTATAATAGTCATTGTGTACATTGACTAAAGCATCACACTGTTAGTATGACCATTCTGGTGAAGTTGTGTTGTGGATTTGGAAACCAGCCTGAGGTGATACAAATGCTAGATCTGTTTTGTCATCTCAGTTTTTCATAATACACATCTACATCCCACGAATATATATCAAATATGTTTGGTATTAATAAAATAAGATTATAGAGCACTATGACTAATCACGCAATATTGTAAAAGTGAAATAGCTGTGGTTTCTTATTTCATTGTGATATGGATTCTACCTGTTTTTGCCAAGGTCCTCCACTAGGGGTGCTCAACACATCCTTAGAATCCACCAAATCCTTGGACTCATGAACACACACTGATCACAAACTCATCTCTAATGTACTATATATATATATATATATATATATAGCGGATTCCACTCAGCACCACAAATGAATCACCAACACCAGGCTCTTTCGGAGATGAGTCTGCAGTTTATTGACAGAGGACAGACAATTAATACACACGCCTTAAGATTCGATGTGATTCATCTGACTCTCTCCAGTCACAAGCTGTTTTGCGTCTTTTCCTTTTCTTTCACAATAATGTTTTATACCACAATTTACATTACCTTTTTGTCTTACTTATGACAATTGACATCCACACAAAAACAAATTAAATGATAAAATAAACTTAATCAACAATACATTAATATACTTTAATATCATGGCCAATATATTTAAATTTGTCAGATCGTATAGTGGTTTATTTTCTGATTTTGTTACACATACCTGCAGTTTATTGACAGAGGACAGACAATTAATACACACGCCTTCAGATTCGATGTGATTCATCTGAAGGATGCAAAATAAAATTCATTAGCACCGTCCTCCTTAACAGCAACTGCAATTCTCATACACAGATTTATCTATAAACATACATTTTGACTTTAAAACAAGTTTCTCACATTGACTGCACTCAATTAAATTTATCTGCAAACTCAATCTACCAAAAATAATTAGATAAGAGAACATTTATTAAAACGGAAAAACCCACACTCATTTTTGGCACAAGCGGAAACATAAAACAAACATGTGTGCCTATAAAATTCCGAATATACATAAAAATCTCCAACGGATGAATAAAAGTTCACTCATTCCAGTTTTATAACTCTCCTCTGATTAATACTAACTCAAACTCCAATTTGTAAAACACATTTTTACTCTTTGGTGCAGACCACCCCAGTGAAAAAAAAAATGCACTTTAGTGTATTACAAATATATAGAAATCCTCGATAATACACTGCAAATATACTAACAAAAAATTGTACCATCAGTTAATATATAAAAAGTATACTAACATCATGCTTTTACCAAATTTTGGAATTAAACTTTAAATATACTTAAAAATAATTGTATTATAGTACACATTCCAAAAATATATTATTGAAAAATATACTTTAAGTGAAAGTTTGGTCTAATTTCCAAAGTATACTTATTTAAACTTGTTTTTCAATATATTTTTGGTATATATTTTTTAAATATGCTCAAAATAATCATTGTACAAATGTACAGAAAGTAAATATTAGAATACAATTTTTAATATACGGTAGTATCCATATATTATCAGTTAAATTTAAATGTACTTTAATTAATATGTACTTATATTTAGTGCACTACTCTCTCGTGCGTGCGCGCTTTTAGACTTGTTTTTGCACGCTGAATCTCTCTCCCTCGCGCCCGCGATCTCAAACTCATTCTTGCGCGCTGAAAATCACTTTCGCCGTTCAAGATAATTTCTGTTTTTACTCTCTCACTATTCTGTCCGCTCACTGTCATAAAGCGACACTTAAACAAACTGCAACTATTCCAGCCAACCGGAGACTAGAATCTGCGCCCACCAGCCAATCAGAGACTGGAGGCGGGCAAATTCAGACTGTCTGTTTTCTGATTGGCTCCCCAGTCCTCCGCTTCTAGTTTGAATTAACAGCTGAAGCTGCATCGCCGCATGCGTTCGTTCGTATCGTTATTATTTTATTTTCATCGGCACAAGGTAAATTTAACGGTTTTTGTTGGGTAATTTGTCATTAAGTACATACTTTAAGCTGTAGACTGTATTGTCTATTGTGTTATTGCTAAATCTTCTGTACTTTGCTTGTGGTATAATGGCTCTGTAGCTCTCGGCCTGTTTTCAGTCTCTGTGTAACAGAATCAACACACCAGGTTTAAACTAATACTGTACCTGTAGATTCTAATACTAATGTCTGTCTGTGTTCACACAACTGTTTATATTTTAGTTTGTGTGTTTGTAAGATAACCTGACTTTTGTTGAACACAAATAAACTATAGTAGTGCTTTTTTGTAACCTTGTGCAAATTAAATCTGTTGAACTCATTAATAAAATCTGCCTCATAATTACTGATGTAATGTGTTTCAAAAACATGTTATAGTGTGGAAAATGCATTTAGTGTACTGGTAAAACATTTGCAATACTGTAGTATAGAAGGTTGTGTGTACTGTATTATATAATAAAGTATATTTGTATTAACCACAAAGTGTACTGTTTTAGTATTTGTAATTGACCAGAAGTATAACAGCATGTTACTGCTGCAATAAGAATATACTCATAATATATTAATCATGTATTTGTAATACAGTAAAAATAGCTGTAATGTACTTATAATACATTAAATATATACTTAAATTGTATTAATTACTTTCAGGTATGTACATTAGTACACACACAGCCATATACTTTAAGTGTACTAAGTATACTTAAAGTTGTTCCACTTTAGCACACAAAAGTATACTTAATACACTTGGAATTGTGCTTTTGTACAATTTAATTACAACTTAAATACACTTTGTACAAAATTAGTTGTTCCAAAATAGCAAACTTCAAGTATACTACACTGTAAAAAATAAATCCTGAAAATAGTTGTTGGAACAAAGAAATATATGTTGGGCTAATATAATGCTGGTGTCAAAAAAGAAAAATATGTTTTCTCAATGATTGTATAAATTTCATTACTCAACTACGAAAGTTTCATCGAGGCAACGAATAAAACTGTGTTCATGAAACATTTAACTGCACACAAACAATTTTATGTTGGACGAACAAGAGGGACCTCTGCGCATGCGCAAAAGCGGTCTTCCAGAATTTTCGAACTTCCCGCTATTTCCTCCCGAAATGGTGAGTACTTCATGGAAACTAACTGTCCTGCAAAGTAATTAGCAATTTTAGCTTTATAACATATATATTATCCAGCAGCAAGCTTTAGAACATTATATTTTCGAGTGTTTATGTATATAATTTGGAGTGTTACAGTAGTTATCTGGCAATGCACTCGTTTCAGCTCCTAACGCATTTTTTTTTTTCAGATGGTATGTACATTGATATTAATGTTAATCTATGAAACCGCTAAAGTTTAATTACGTTACATACATTTTATTCATTTTAATGACTGATAATTTCAAAGGCTATTTGAAAAAGACGGCGCCACTGAGGGAGCTTAATGTTCTCACTCCTTCATCATTCATTAACCTTATAGTGTCTGAAAACGGTTATAATGGCTAAACGGACATTTTTTTGTCTAGGATTTTTAATGGTTTTGAACTACAAACGGTTACTTACTGTAATTAGTTATTCATATATTTTTCTTTTTGTATTTCAGGTATTAGGGAGAATATCTGGGAAACAGTGCTTACTGCATCTGCAAACAATCTTGGAGCTTGGCAAAATTATTTCACAACATTTTTTTTTTTAATATCTTAAACCATTTCTGAGTTAAAGCAAATATTTTATTTTCAAATAAGCCACTGCACGTTTTTACTGAGAAATATCAGTATGTTTTGTTCCTCAAAGCAGAAGTCTATTTATCCAGTATACTGTTTTGACTGAGTGTGATATTAGTAAGCTTTGTAACATGAATGTTAAGGGCACAGTTTCATTCTTGCATTTTGGAATGTTATTTGCATATTTTGTTATAACAATGCAGCATTTGTTTATTTGTTGAAAGAGTAGCTGGATTGCACTTAATCAATGTTGATAGTCTTTAACAGGTGTTTAAAGTTTACATTAAAAAAATATTCAAATTTAGAAGAATGTGTCATGTTATTTGAAATGTGGCCACAGTGAATAACCTACTCAAGTAAACTTTAAGATGTTAATTTTATAATTATGCAAGCATAATTTCCAATTCAAAATATACCTTTCAGTCAACTTGGAACATTTAATTGACACAACATTATATTTCAATTTGAGACTGCTTGTTGGCCTAACTAGGCATGTTTATTCAGCATAGAACATTTAGTTGACAGAATGTTTTATTTCAATTTGTGTGTACATTTAGAGGTAATCAGCACAGCAAAAACAAAATAGTTTATACAACTTAAATTGAGCCAACTAAAAATTTTAGATGCAACAGGTCACTAGAAATTTTTTAGTTGGAGTAGCAAGAATTTTTTTACAGTGTAGTCATTAGTCTGGAGCAAGTACATTTAAGTATGCTTTGGCACGCTAGGATTTAATATACTTAGCATACTTCTTTTTTATTAGGGCATCGCAGAAACATACCTGACTCTCTCCAGTCACAAGCTGTTCTGAGAGAGCAGGTGCGACCGGTCCGCTATTAATGACGTCACTCCCGGATTAACAAAAGAATCAATGAAGAGTAAAAGTACCTATTTTTCTCCTGTTCCATCAGGTAGACAAATAAAAATCACACACTTAAAATAAAATAATATGAACATATGTTTGCCTCCTAAAATAAATAATTTGGAAACTATTTCAATTATTAAATAAAATAAATAAAAAGAAAAGTTTGCTGGAACAGTTACAAAAGGAACTTACAACACTATATATATATATATATATATATGAGAGAGAGAGAGAGAGAGAGACTGTCACGGAAAACGAACGAACCCTCATGTCTTCTGAGATCTCGTGAGCCAGCCGTTGTTGCTGCCTCGCTAGCTAGTGGTGCAGTGTAGCCTGGGTAGCCTATGAAGCATAATAACTGATGCTCAAAAACAATGCTTTGAACAGGTGGAGTCCGTTGCAGTTTGTTCGGTAGATGTAGTTATATATGTTGCAAACTCCTGAAATACGATTATTCTGAAGTATCTGTATGTTTTTGACTATCTGCAGGTGCTGCTTCAGAATTCTAAAGGGTTCACAAACTTCCACTCGCCATTATATAAAAAATATATAAAGCAAATATATTTAAACATTTCAGAACTCATTGAATAATAATATCTAAATTACAGTCTGAACTCCCTGTCTCTTTAAAGCCACACCTGCTCTCTCACTCTGTAACTCTACACCTCAGACAGAACCAGGAAGTTCTTTTACAGGAAAACGAAACTCAAATGTTTACTTTCTGAGCGAGTGTGTGTGAGTGTACGAAAATGGCAGAAGCCAGTACCTGTATTTCAGTAGATCAGGATCAGTTCAGCTGTGCAGTGTGTCTCGACCCTTTGAAGGATCCTGTAACTACTCCTTGTGGCCACAATTACTGTAAAGTGTGTATTAATGGCTTCTGGGATCAGGAGGATGTGAAGGCTGTCTACAGCTGTCCTCAGTGTAGAGAGACTTTCACTCCAAGGCCTGTTTTGCGCAGGAACAACATGCTGGCTGAAATGATGGAGATACAAAATAAGACAGAAGTCCAAGCTGCTTCTTCTGCTCACTGTTACGCTGGACCTGGAGATGTGGAGTGTGATACCTGCATCGGGAGAAAACGCAAAGCCGTTAATTCCTGTCTGGTGTGTCAGGCCTCCTATTGTGAAGATCATCTTCAACCTCACTATCAGTCTCCTGCCTTTAAGAAGCACAAGTTAGTGGAAGCCTGTGCAGAGCTCCAAGAGAAGATCTGCTCTCAGCACGATAGACTGATCGAGATCTACTGTCGTACTGACCAAAGCTTCATCTGTTACTTGTGTATGATGGATGAACATAAAGTTCATGATACAATTTCAACTAAAGCAGAAAGAAATAAAAAGCAGGTGAGACCTGAATCTCATTGTTATTTTCCAATTTATAGTAAACAAATTCTATATATATATATATATATATATATATATATATATATATAATGTACCGTAGTACTAAAAGTCTTGTTGGTAACGATGTGTTAAACCAGTCAGTTAAATCAGACGTGTCAGAACATTACAATCAGAACAACAGAGCACAGTGCTGTTGCAGTGTTGTGCTCTGTTATGGTGTTAAGGTGTTAACACAATAATAACACAATTATTTCATTTAAAACTTCCTGTTAATTAGACTTTCTTATACACCATATATTTCATAGCTCATTTGGAAGTCAATAGGCTTATCAGCATCACCTGGAACAATCACTGCACTTTACATAATGTTCTTGAATTCAATGGTCTTGCATTCACAGTATAGACAAGTGCCACAAAATAAGATGCTTTAAATTTTAACAATTCACTATGGTTCCAGGATTTTGGACCACACTGTATTGGACACACATAATATATTCGGGTCAGTGAAAGCAAAACCATACTGTAGATACAGTATACTGTATAAAAACGCTTTATCTGCTACCTAGCCCAAGTGAGGTTAAGATCTTCAGTTCTTGTCTGTGATTGGTTAGAATCATAGAGCAAGAAGGCAAAATAAATAACCTGAATAACCTGAAAGTATAGAATTTGAGTCACTTAATTTATGTGAGATCTCACAATATAAAGACAAAATGGTTTTCATTTCTTTTCATACATTTTTAACAACTATTTTGTTCCCAACATGTTCCTTTTAATAATGCAGAGGGTAAATAATGTAAGAAATGTATTTTAGGATTGTTCAGGTCACCCTGGGACTTTTGATTGTGCAGAATAAAATAACAGCGTTATGAGACTAAAACTCTACTTATTTCTCAATATAATCCTCTTCTATACTAAATCACTTATCCCAGTATTTCAAGGTAGAAAGTTTTCTCAGTACGCCAGAGTCATGGTTATTAGACTGCCTGCTGCTTGTCTGAAACACTGGCCTCCCAGGATCTCCTTTAAAAGACTCAGGACTGTACATTGATGTGGCAATAACTCCCAGCAGGATTCCTGTAATGTTCAAGTAGTGTTGGTGAATGATTGTGTGCACAGTTCCCACAGACAGATGTGTGCTTTCCACAAGTTGGTGACAAAATTATCCATCTTTATAAGTTTTAAAGATCACGCATTCCACTAAGTGTTCACAGGAATGACTCCAGTGAACTCCAAGTTACTTCAGCCTCCTTTAAATCGCTGACAACATTCAAATTTTATAATGTGGCTAAGGGTCTCATCACCCTACTGTGCTTGAAGTCTTTTGTAAATGTTTAATTTGGTTTATGCCTTCAGTCACCAGAATGTTGCCAACAAGTCCCAGTTTGCCTTTTACACTACTCACAGTTTTGTTATTTCTAGATGGACTATGTCTTTTTTTAGGTAGATTATTTTCTCCAAAGTTTATGCAAATAAAACCTTGATGCTTTTTTGATGCAGAAATTATGGAGTCTATTTATTTGGTCTTAGGATGAACTGAAGGGGGAGCAGGGGAAATCCCAGCAGAGAATCAAGGAGAAGCAGAAGAAGGTACAGGAGATAAAACACACTGTGGACACTATTAAGGTGAGGGAAGAGAGAGATTCTCATTCATTCATTCATTCATTCATTTTCTATACCGCTTAATCCTGTGTTCAGGGTCGTGGGGGACCTGGAGCCTATCCCAGGAGACTTCGGGCACTAGGCGGGGTACACCCTGGACAGGGTGCCAATCCATCGCAGGGCACACACACATACACACACTCACACACCCAATCACACACTACGGGCAATTTGGGAACGCCAATTAGCCTAACCTGCATATCTTTGGACTGTGGGAGGAAACCGGAGTACCCGGAGGAAACCCACCAAGCACGGAGAGAACATGCAAACTCCATGCACACAGAGACGGGAGAGAGATTCTATTAAACACAAATGCAAAATTTGGCACCCATGCATGCGTGTCCTCGTGCAAACACACCCCAAATTAAATTTAATAAAAAAAATATATTGTCTGGTGTTTTTATCAATGTTCATTGTCGCAAAGAAGCTTTACAGAATCAAACGGAAATTATAGAAATGTGTATGAAATTTGAGAAAATATGTATGAACCATAATGACTCAGATCATCCATGATTGACAAGCCAAGGGTGATGGTGACAAGGAAAAATTCCATAAGATGGCAAATGGAAGAAACATTGAGAGGACTCAGACTCAACAGAGAACACATCCTCATTTGGGTAATAATGGATAACAGGGATTGCTCTGCATCATACTGTGTGTTAGGCGGCTGGCAGTTCAATATAATGGATGATTTCTTTAAGTTAATATAAAGTCCACTTTCTTATTGGAGGCTCATGTAGACTGTAGGGATTTCCAGTCCTGGACTACTAAGTGACTGCAGTTACAAATCTTTAGAGAACAGCTGTCGGCATCAGCCGAGGCCAGGGCCGTCTTCATGGTAAAATGGAACCGTCCCCAGTCACCACACACCAGGATGGTGACCAGCAGGGCACCAGGATGAGACTGACAGGTCCCAAGGGCAGAGGGGGTCTGGTCACAGGCTGCTCAGGAGCGACATGTGTTGCTCAAAGAGGGAGAGAGAGAAAGAGAAAAGAAGAGAAATAATGATAATATTTAGGTATGGTCAAAGTTACATAATGTACTGTATAGTGGTGTTAAAAACACAACTTAATTCTGGTTTATCATACGAGTTAATTTCTCTAGTCACACCCAGGCCTGATTACTGCCACACCTGTTCCCAATCAAAAAATCACTTAAATAGGACCTGCCTGACAAAGTGACGTAGACCAAAAGATCCTTAAAAGCTAGACAACATGCCGAGATCAAAAGAAATTCAAAAACGAATGAGAAAGAAAATTATTTAGATCTATCAGTCTGGAAAAGGTTATAAAGCCATTTCAAAAAGTTTCAGACTGCAGGAAACCACAGTGGGACTCATTATCTATAAATGGCAAAAACATTGGAGACAGTGGAGAACCTTCCCAGGAGCGGCTGGACAACCAAAATTACCCCAAGAGCGCAACGACGACTCATCCAAGAGGTGGAAAGAGTAATAAACTTTTGTACTGTCGTACAGGTACTGTTACTTCAACTAAATTTGACTGAAATACAAGTAAAGTTACCATTATAAAAATCTACTAAAGTGAAAGTATAAAGTAGCTCATAAAAAATTTACTCAGAGTAAAAGTTAGAGTTAAATTTTTTTAACAGCGGGGGTGGAATGGGGGATTCTAGTTTAGTTTAAAAAAGAGGATATAAATCTCAAACTAGTTGTTTTTAATTGAAGGAACTGTGGCATAAAAGTAACATGGCATTTCAGAAAAAGAACATCATACCAACAGTAAAATATGGTGGTGGTAGTGTGATGGTCTGAGGCTGTTTTGCTGCTTCAGGACCTGGAAGACTTGCTGTGATGAATGGAACCATAAATTCTGCTGTGTACCAAAATATCCTGAAGGAGAATGTCTGGCCATCTGTATTTGACCTCAAGCTGAAGCAAACTTGGGTTCTGCAGCAGAACAATGATCCAAAGCACACCAGCAAGTCCACTTCTGAATGGCTGAAGAAAACCAAAATGAAGACTTTAGATTGGCCTATTCAAAGTCCTGACCTTAAAAAGGCGGTTCATTACCAGAACTTTGCAAAGATGAGTGGGCCAAAATTCCTCCACAGTGCTATAACAGACTCATTAATGCTAACGCTTGATTTCAGTTGTTGCTGCTAGGAGTGACTCAACCATTTATTAGGTCTAGTGGGTAAACACTTTTTCACACAGGGCTATGTAGTTTTGGATTTTGTTTTCTCCTTATAATAAAAACTTTCATTTAAAAACTGCATGATGTGTTTACTTGTGTTATATTTGACTTATATTTAAATTTGTTTGATGATCTGACATTAAAGTGTGACAAACATCCAAAATAAGAAATCAGTAAGAGGGCAAACACTTTTTCACACCACTGTATAAGGTGAATGTATATTTAGTGCAAGCAGGGACTCTGGCAGGACTATCTATGGCAGCATAACTAAACGGGACAGCCAGAAGTTAACACAGACATGAGGGCTCCCTGGCGAAGTAAATCAACCTGTCACTCCATTAACATTCCTAAATGATCAATTAAAGTGGTGAAGACAGCATCCAAACATACCAGTTCACCAAAATACTCTATGCCCATGAGTCCCTCAGATCTGCTTCTTTACCTAAGGCAAATCTATTCACAAAAAAATCTTGGCTAAATAAATAGGTTTTTAGCCTAGTCTTAAACTATTCCATAACTTATCAAGATGGCGCCGGTGAGGTCAGCTGCCGTCACGACTGCTCCGACCACCTTTTCTTTGTTTTTGTTCTTTAAGTTAGTTTCCAGTGTTTTAAAATCTGCAAAAACATCACCATGGAGTACATTAGGTACGATAGAGACACTCTTGTTTCTATTGGTATACAATGTACTCACAATTCGACGTTTTTAACTTCAGATCCGAGCTGGCCGAGTGAGATCTTGAGGGAGAACAAAGGATGCGAAGCGAAGCGGCGGCCCCGAGGGAAACGAGCCGGCGTCAGGAACAGGCTGAGAGCCCGTGCACACCGTATACCTCTGCCCAGCATCTTGCTCGCCAATGTCCAGTCACTGGAGAACAAACTCGATGATCTCAGGGCCAAGATAAAGTTCCAGAGAGACATTTGGGACTGCAATCTCCTCTGCTTCACCGAGACATGGGTGAACCCAGTGGTGCCAGACCACGCCATACAACCAGCCGAGTTCTTCTCGGTTCACCGCATGGACAGGACACGGGACTCGGTGAAGTCAATGGGAGGCGGCGTGTGTTTGATGGTGAACAACAGCTGGTGCAACAGCGCGAGCGTTGTTCCTCTTACACGCTCCTGCACACCAAACCTGGAACTACTGTCCATCATGTGTCGTCCTTTTTATCTTCCACGGGAGTTCACATCGGTCATAATAAGTGCCGTTTATATTCCACCACAAGCGGACACGGACACTGCCTTAAGCGAGCTGCATGAGGCGTTCATACAGCACCAGACACAGCACCGGGACGCTGCGCTCATTGTAGCGGGGGACTTTAATAGTGCCAACCTCAAACACGCAGCGCCGTACTTTCATCAGCATATCACTTGCCCCACCAGGGATGATAGGACACTAGATCATTGTTATACAACGGTCAAGGACGGCTACAACGCGCAATCTCGTCCATCGTTTGGTAAATTCGACCATGCCACCATCTTCCTCATGCCAAAATACAAACAAAGGCTGAAACAGGAAGTTCCGGTTCAGAGGGAGGTCGCGCGCTGGACGGATCAATCGGTGGCTGCGTTACAGGACGCACTCGATGACGCAGACTGGGACATGTTCAGAAACAGCTCCGATGATGACGTCAGCGTGTTTAAGGAAGCGGTTGTGGGACTCATTGGGTTGTGGGATTCATCAGAATGTTTCCCAACCAGATGCCGTGGGTGAATAAAACCATCTGCGATGCTCTGAGATCTCGCACCGCTGCCTACAACATGGGACTTGCGTTGGGGGACATGGAACCATACAAGGCTGCGTCATACAACGTCCGGAAGGCGGTGAAAGAGGCGAAGCAGCGCTACGGAAGGAAACTAGAGTCACAACTCCAACAGAGTGACTCTAGGAGCCTGTGGCAGGGACTAAGGACAATTACGGACTACAAAACACCAACAACCGGTATGACGAACGCAGACGCGACTCTGGCAGACGAGCTCAACACTTTCTATGCTCGCTTCGAGGCTGCAGCAAGAGACGCTAGCGATGCTAATGCTAGCGGTGCTAGCAATGCTAATGCTAGCGGCGCTTGCGGCTGCAGACAGGGAGACACTGCCAGCACCGGAAACACGCTCATCATCACCGAGCACGACGTGAGGAGAGCCTTCAAAAGAGTGAACACCAGGAAAGCAGCAGGTCCAGACGACATCTCAGGTCATATTCTCAGAGCCTGCGCAGCCCAGCCAGCACCTGTGTTCACTGAGATATTCAACATCTCTTTATCTCAGTCGGTGATCCCCACATGCTTCAAGGAGTTCATCATTGTTCCTGTCCCAAAGAAACCTCATCCTGCTTCCTTCAACGACTATTGCCCTGTAGCCCTCACCTCAGTAGTGATGAAGTGCTTTGAACGCCTGGTCAGAGACTTCATCATTTCTTCACTACCCGACACACTGGACCCACTACAGTTTGCATACCGTCAGAACCGCTCCACAGACGATGCAATCTCTCATCCCCTCCACACATCACTTACTCACCTGGACACTAGGAAAGGGAATTATGTTAAAATGCTTTTCATCGACTACAGCTCTGCATTTAATACCATAATTCCCTCCACACTCACCACCAAGCTGGAGCACCTGGGACTCAGCTCATCAATGTGTCAGTGGATCTCCAATTTCCTGACTGGCAGACCACAGGCAGGAAGGATGGGCGGACATGTCTCAGCTACACTCACTCTCAGCACTGGAGTCCCCCAGGGTTGTGTTCTGAGCCCCTGCTGTACTCTTTGTACACCCACGACTGCGTGGCCACTACCAACTCCACCACCATCATCAAGTTTGCTGACGACACCTTCGTGGTCGGACTGATCAACAATGATGAGGCGGCTTACCTAGAGGAGATTGGAAATCTGGAGAACTGGTGCCAGAGGAACAATCTCCTCCTGAACGTCAGCAAGACAAAGGAGCTGATAGTGGACTTTTGTACAAAGCAGGAGAGGAACTACCAGATCACCATCATCAACAGGAGCCCAGTGGAAAGAGTGGACAGCTTCAGATACCTCGGTGTTCACATCACTCAGGACCTGTCATGGTCCTGTCACATCAACACCGTGGTGAAAAAGGCCCGGCAGCGTCTGTACCACCTCAGATGCTTGAGAGACCTTAGACTGCCCTCCAAGGTGCTCAGGAACTTCTACTCCTGCACCATAGAGAGCATCCTGACAGGAAACCTCACGACCTGGTTCGGGAACAGCACCATGCAGGACAGACGAGCTCTATAGAGGGTGGTGTGATCAGCTGAGCGCATCATCCGCACTGAGCTCCCTGACCTGCACTCGATCTACAGCAAGCGGTGCTGCACCAAGGCCAGGAAGATCATGAAGGGCCTCAGTCACCCCAGTAATGGACTGTTCTCTTTGTTGTGGTCTGGGAAGCGATTCCGAAGGCCAACACAGAGAGACTGAGGAGGAGCTTCTTCCCGCAGGCGATAATGTCTCTCAATCATCACTACACCACACAGGATTAATAACATAATTTTAAGATTATCATGGACAAATTCATTCACACTTGCACTAAATATTTATACATCTGGACAATTGCACATGTCACTTTCATTAGTCACCTTTCATGCATATTTGCACAACCATTGTCACTTTAAATTATATATATATATATTTCCCCCCCCCTATATTTCTATATTTTGCAATATTTTATTATGCCCTTATTTGTACAGTTTATTTTACTAGTTAAATTTATTTCTTTAGTATTTCCTTTTATTGATATTTATTTTATGTATAAGCTTTTATTTTTTTTTCTAAGGTCACTGGCGGTCATGTACAGTAAGCATTTCACTGCATATTGTACTGTGTATGACCGTGTATGTGACAAATAAAATTTGAATTTGAATTTTTAATTTGAACTTTAGGGCTTTGTAAGAAAAAGCTCCACCCCCCTGCTGTAGTTTTTGTAATATGCGGAACTGACAAGCAACCTTCATCCTTTACTAGCAGTTCACTAAGGATCTTCGGTGCAAGACCATTTGGTGCTTTATACGTCAATGGTGGTATTTTTAAGCATGTAAAGAGAAAACAGCAGTGGGCCTAAAACCAAATCCCTGGGGAACACCTAACATCACTGTAGAATAGTCACCATTTAAATCTATAAACTAATAACGATCAGTCAAATAGGCTCTAAGCCAGGTGAGCTCCATTTCCTTGACTCTTACTATAATTTCTAATCGATGAAGGAGAATACTATAATCAATAATGACAAAAGCTGCACTATGGTCACACACACAATGGACAATATGGGGGACTGTACAAGAAGGACTTTAAATTTAAATAAAGCTCTATTTTGTGTGTGTGTGTGTGTGTGCGTGCGTGTGTGCGCGTGTGTGCGTGTGTGTGCATGCGTGTGTGTCCTAACAGAGGCGTTCACAGGCAGCAGTAGAGGAAAGTGAAACAATCTTTACTGAGCTGATCAGTCTTATGGAGAAAAAGCGCTCGGAGGTGACGGAGCTGATCAGAGCTCAGGAGAAAGCTGAACTGAGTCGACCTGAACGACTCCTGAAGCAACTGGAGCAGGAGATTGCTGATCTTAAGAGGAGAGTCACTGAGCTGGAGCAGCTTTCACACACACACAATGACATCCACTTCCTCCAGGTAACACTCACTGTCTGATCTACAGAGGGCGCTGTTCCTCACAAAGTTTCCTTCTAAAAGCTCATTACAGCAACAATAAATGTTCCTGTCTGAGATCACAAGTGTGTCTTTGGTCTGATTCAGTCTGAGATTCATTCGTTCCTCTCCTACACTTTTCTCCTTCTCTATGATGTGTTTCCTCTCTGTAGAGTTTCCCGTCTCTCTGTGTTTCTCCTGGATGTGAGGACTCACCCAACTTCACTGTCTTTCAACATCTCTCATTTGATGGAGTGAGGAAATCTCTCTCAGATCTGAAGAAACGAGTCAAGGAAATCTGTGAGGAGGAATTCAACAAAATCCGTCCACAAGGTAAAGAAACATACTGTACATCATAGTGAAGAGAGCTATAAAATTAATCTAACAGAAATAAGGAGGAAGCAGGAACAAGACTGGATAAAGTCACATATTAGCATTAGCCTTGTTAATTAAATTAAAATAAATTCATCAGACAACAACAACAGAAATGACCAATGTCCATAAAATTGCATGTCATATTCTATCTCCATTTTATTCCCTAGCTGCAGCCGTTCAGATATTACCTTCACAACTGGAAAGCAGAGAGGGTTTTAGGCAATGTAAGTGTAAAAATTACTGTGTTTTACACACTGTGTAAACATCTAATTAATTATATTTAATATGTAAAATATGTTACGTAGAGCTGAATAATTACAACAGGAACAGAAGCACATGTTTCACGCACATTTATTATAAATTCTAAGATTAAGAACTACATTTATCTCATTAATACAACTGAGCAATTGAGCGCTAAGAGCATTTGGTGCTGCTGTGATTTGAACTCAAAACCTCCCAATTAGGTAGATTAGATGTACCAACATCACATAGCTATCACATCACATTAATATCTAACTTGTGGACATTTTTATTGTTTTAGATTTTAGATTTCTGACTCTGGATCCCAACACAGCATATGGTCAGCTCATTCTGTCTGAGAAGAACAGATCAGTGACACTCAGTATGACAAGGCAAAAATACTCTGATCATCCAGAGAGATTTGACTCCTGGGCTCAGGTATTGTGTAAAGAGAGTGTGTGTGGACGCTGTTACTGGGAGGTGGAGTGGAGTGGTAAGTTCGTGTCCATATCAGTCTCATATCAAGAAATCAGCAGGAAAGGACGGGAAAACAACCTTTTTGGACGCAATCGTCATTCCTGGAGTCTGGAGTGTTTTCCTTCACATGTCTGTTTCTGCCACAACAATAGTAAGACTGAGTTCAAAGGTCCAGTGTCCTCCAGAATAGGAGTGTATGTGGATCACAGTGCAGGAACCCTGTCCTTTTACAGCATCTCTGACATATGGCTGAGGCTCCACCACACAGTCCACACCACATTCACTCAGCCTCTGTACGCTGGGTTCTGTTTAGGTAAAATCTCAAGTCTAAGGTTATGTGACTTAAAATAAAAGTTTAGTAAAAGGGTTTACAAAATTTTTAATGAATGTTTCAGATTTAATTTCACCCTAAGATGTGTGCACAAAATGAATTATTATTATTATTATTATTAAGTTTGTCTGTGCAATAGCACACTTATTACTATTCATCCTGAAACTTTGGACGCCTCCACGCCGGAGAGCATTGATCCGACGCCCACGTATGTTACACCGTTGCGTCCGGCTCGATCGGAAGAACTCATGGAACCGCGGCTCCCGAAGCGATCCGACGCACCGTTTTCCCGCAATTCCCAAAAAACTGATTTCGAAAATGAAAAAGGTGTATATTATTCTTATTATTCTCCTTCTTCCGTCCTAAAATTTTGCAGCATGTTGCTAGCATGATATTTTATCACTGACCTGGCGTGCGCATAGACACACTTAAAATTTCTTCAGGAATTTTCCCTCTCTAGTTATTATTATTATTATTTTGTATAATTTTTTTTTAATTATTTTGTTTTATTTTTATTTATTTTTTTATTACTACATAATATGTACATACACACAACATGTAGTTGAATGTAAAAGCAATACAGGCTTTTTATTTTTTTTTAAACTGGTCATTTTGTAGGACAACATACATTTTTAAATGCACTTCAAGTTTAATGCACATTGTCTTAAATTGACACGGGGCAAAATTACACATACATGTATATGTACATATAGGGTCAACTTTTTTTTAATCTAAAGCGCATGTAGTATTTGCATGTAGTATCCCTTAGCAACCTCCTCATTAGTAGACACTTGAGGTCAACCTTAGCAAGCTTCTGACTGCATATGTGCCCGCTTGCCTTGTTAGATTTAATAGAGTTTAGTTAAATATGTTGGTTTCCTGGTTCAGACTTAATTTTAAAGCATGGTCCACAAGTCTTTAATAGGGTTACTGCTCCAAAAACGTAACTTTCACCTGCTTTATCCATTCGACATAAATCCATGTTGCATGTTTGGGGGCATTGTCACTGTTGGAACACTCAATTTTGTCTATATTTTACTTGTCTGTCTGATGATTTGAGGTTGCTGAAGAATTCTGAAGTTCCTCACCGTCTCCACCAGCAGTGTTGGAATTAATTTGGAAATGTAATCGCTGACAGATTACTGGTTACCTTGTTAAAATGTAGCTATTTCAATGACTTTATGAAAGTAATGTAACTTATTACAATTCTCTTTCCAGTTTGACATCAAGTATTTTAATGTTCACAGCATTTTCACTGCTCCTGAATACCATTGAATTTCCAGCGCTGACACTTATATGACAAGCATGGCAAACCCGGGTTGCTTGGAGCAATGTACATCAATTTAATTGGCAAATGAGAAGTGGTGCACTAGAAACAGTGCTGAAAATTTGAGCACATATTGTCAAATTAACAGAGCCTTAGTCCCTGTGGTATCCAGGACAATGCCAAAAGAAGTTGTTCCTGCTTGGCAAAAAGACTTAATGTTGTAGACTGCATAAAATATTTTTTATTGAAAATAATATATCTGGGGCCTCTCAGTGGCGCAGTGGTAAAGTGCTCACCCTATCATCCGGAGATCGCAAGTTCGATTCCCGGGTGATGCTGTAATCTCTCACACCCGGAGGTCTAGAGAGAGCTTATTGGCTGAGCTCTCTCAGAGGGGAGGGATGAGAGGTACTTAGTGCTCCCACTTTAATCACGGCGCTACAGCCAATCAGGGGCGTCTGTGAGCTCGCGCACGCGGAGGGAGCGGATAGCTCTGTCCTCCGAGTGTGTTACTCCGCCCCCAACGGTGCGTGAGCAAGCAGTTCGAAAAGATGCGGTTGGCTGGCGTCACGTAGTTAGGAGGAAACACGTGATAGTCTTCGGTCCTCCCGACTGAGTGGTAGAAATAATATACAGGATCTGGATGTAACACCTTTGTAATCAAAAACTATTTGATTAACAACTCCAATGACATTTTTTCATTAATTTTATTCTGTTTAATTTGTTATTCATAACAATGTCATTTATTTAATAACTGTGTTATTCCTCAACACTGTTCCCTGGAAAGAAAGTCCACTTCACTTAAAAGTTAAATTTAAATGAAAACCCAATATTGCAATGACATTCATGTTAATGAACATTGTCTATAAACCTCTGACTTTATTATTTTGAAATGCATCCATTCTAAAGATTAATATAAAATGTTTCAAAATCAAACTATTAAACTATACTATATTTGCTATATTCAATTTTTTTTCTCAGATCTAGAGTTCTATTCCTGTATTGCTGCCATTGTTAGACACCCTATACAAAAAAAATTTATAAAAACTTAGCTGCATACACTTTCAGCAAATGTAATATACCCCAATAGACATTTTTCATTTCTTTTAAATTACATTACATGTATTACTTTTACTTTGTACTTTTGAAGTAATAAAATATACTCAAACAGCTGTTTGAGTATATTTGTGCTTAGGCTGTACTCTATGCAAACATAATTTGCTTATCATACAATGTACAATCATACAATTGGTCCTATAATTATCCATCTGACATTTTTACTTAAAAAGATGAGAGAGGCCTGAAATTTTCATCCTAGTTTGTCTCCTAGCCTGTACACAGCCTAGCCTGTGCTTAGCATAAACTATGTTTAGCCTAACCTGTGCTTAGCCTAGCCTGTGCTTAGAATAACCTGGTTTAATACCTTAGCCGGTTTAGTTATGTCTTGCTTGTAGTCTTGTTTAGCCCTTGGTTATGTTTTACTCCATGTTTTGGTTACTACTTTGTGCGGTTTAGTTTCTGTCTAGTTTAGCTCCTTCTAGTGGAAATCCTGAATCCAATGGTGCAATTCGGTAGTTCTTTGCGTGAGAGTGTATATATGTTCTGTTTTTCCTTATTAAAAGACTCTTTCCAGTTAAATCACTTCTGCCAATATGCCTTCCTCAAAACCCACACATAGCACCCTGTTACAGAATGCCAGACCTAAAAAGTAATATAGTGGAGGGTCCTCCCCTGGATAATTTTTTTGGGGGGGCGCGCTATGATCATGACGTCGGGGCAAGCTGACCCCATGGGTAGTCGGCTTGCCATCCGAAGGAACAGCATGGAGCACGCAGGAGCGAGTGGAGCAACGCCCTGCAGTGCTCAGGGTGAAACTGGAGAGGGGGCGAGAGAGCAACGCAGCCGGATTGGAAAGGGTTGCGGCTGGCAATACGACGCGTGCCCCCAAGGAACCAGGGGTAGGGAAAAACCCCAGTCGGTGCCCAGAAGGGGCACGGCGTGGAGCAGCTACGGCGAGTGCTCCAACAGCTGGCAGGCGAACTCATCGAGCAGAGGCAACAGGGGATCACGAGCGCATGCAGACCCTGCTGGAGTTGGGTGAACGGCTCCAAGGCCAGCTCGGCCAGCTCAATAAGGAAAGCCCAGAACCTCCAGTCAGCCATGCTACGGATCCAGTTGTTCCAGAGAGCCCGGCTACGGGCCCAGATCTCCCAGAGAGCCCGGCTGCAGGCCCAGATCTCCCAGAGAGCCCGGCTGCGGGCCCAGATCTCCCAGAGAGCCCAGTGGAGGGCTCTGAGAACCCCGAAAGGTATGACCCAGATCTGACTCTGCCAGGCCTTGATGACTTCGTGCTTCCGTCTCTACCCTGCTTCGTCGACAACATCGTGCTTCTGCCGCTGCCCTGCTTCGTTGATCACGATGATGGCAAGCCGCTGCCCTACATCGACAGTGACGAACTTTCGCCTCTGCCCAGCTTCATCGACCTCGAGGACGTTGTGCTGCTCGGACTCGGCGACGACTCAGCTCCTGTGCTCCTCGCTCCGCCGACCGGACTCGGCGACGACTCGGCTCCTGTGCTCCTTGCTACGAAACAAACAAAAAAAAATAATTGGATTTTAACTCCATGCACTATTAACAGATTTATTATACTCTTCTGAATATTTCCAATGTCTCATAAATCATGCTTTGGCTTTAGCAAAAACTATTAAAATAGAAATTTAAAAAAGTGTTTTTTGTGTTTTTCTGGAAATACAAGCAACTTTTTATGCTTTAAGCAAGTTTTATGTCAGCGGCTTAGATATTATTCAAAGCACAAATCCCGTCCTTATCACATCTGAAAAAAAGTAGTACAGTGAAACCTTGGATTGCGAGTGTTCCGCAAGACGAGCAAATAATTATAATAAATTTTGTCTTGAAAAACGAGCAAGTCTTGATTTTTACGGGTACCGAGTATCATGTAGCACGCATGCGCTTCTTGTTTTGGTGCCGAACATCATGTGATTGTTACAGGCCTCAAGCAGCCGTGAGCTGTTGACAGATTAGGTGTCCTGTTTCAGACAGGAAAAAGTAGAGACAGGAGATGTTAGTTGTTTGTGTTCAATCAGGCTGTTCTCTGTCTTTATTAAACAGGAATATTTTCTTATTTGATTTTTCTAGTTTGTTTTTGCATACACCATTTTCTCGTTATAACTTAATTTAACATTTTTCTATTAACAAATTGTGATTTCAGTCTCACAGATTTATATACTGTACATAACAGATACTTTGTTATTCACAGAATTAAACTGTATGTTACCAAGTGTAACAGAGCAATTTGACATTGGTAAAAGCTAATATAATAGACAATTACTGCACAGTAATCCTGTTACTGACTAGTTTCAGCCCTTTGATCACTTTTTCTGTTTTATACACATTAAATATCAACAAAATACTATACAAAATAACACCCCTGATACTCTTACAATTTTACAAATAAATGAATAAATCAATTACCTTTAAAACTACCTAAAATAGGAACAAAATCAGTTGCACTACCAATATTCCTTCAACTAAGACTTAACTAAACAGAAATATCTATTTTAAATATTTAACATAATTTTACAAATGTCCAGAAGCCATGAAATCAGAAATAACCACAGAAAAATAAGGCAACCATTACCTCATGTTCAACCACGGGAGCAAGCAAAACTTTTTAGTTTGAACTGCACAACTTCATTTGTATCTTTCAAAACTTAACTGGAATTACATCACAGGTTTTATACATCCTATTGGGTACATTATGATGAAATAAAACATGCTACTAACATGTTTCAGACAGGAAACATTAGAGACAGGAGATGTTAGTTGTTTGTGTTCAATCAGGCTGTTCTCTGTCTGAGAAACAGAGGACCAGTGTTGCCAACTATTTTCAATAGAAAATAGGCGCTAGATGATGTCATGCGTATATTTGCATATTGATGATGTAATTACGTCGTATTTGTATAACAGGGAGTAATATAAGTGCATCAGAAGAAAAAATAAGAAAATATAAGAAGAAACGGTCAAATTAAATAGTTTTTATTTTAAGCAAAGGAGAAGCAGGTAAGTGATTGGTCTGTGGCAACACCGTTTGCACATGCGCAGCTCATTCACATATATGTTAGCTGCCGTGTGGTCATGGGAATATGCTGCTCCTTTCAGCCGGAGCTAGCACTCACTGATCAGCGCAGACACAGGGAGATGAGTAACTGTACCAGGAAAGCAAGACCTCGTGCTTACAGGACAGTACTGGCGACATTTGAAAAGTTGCTAAGGTTTGTCCAAAAGTTTCTAGATTTGTCGCTAGATGCTTTTTTGAAAAAAAGTCGTCAAGGGGGTCTGAAAAGTTGCTAAATCTAGCCACAAAGTCACTAAGTTGGCAACACTGCAGAGGACCGACTAGCGTTTCGCAACTAGCATTCACTTTGGTGCATACCCCCTAGTTGTCCTTTCACACACGTGTGTACTGTTCATCATCACACACATTTGTGTGGGCATGTAAAGCAAAAGCAAATGTCATTAGAGAGGTTAAAGATCAAGTTTCTCTCTCTCTGTGTCAGACTGCACTGATTTCGCTGAAGCTGCTTTGAGACAATGACCATTGTTAAAAGCGCTATATAAATAAAATTGAATTGATTTCGTTAGTGTGTGCATTCGAGTGTCATTTGAGATGTTTCTTGTTAAGTTTCCCAATGAGTTAGTGTTTCCTTTAGTGCGTTTGTGTATGTGTGTGTGTGAAGGTCATTCCACACAGTAGGACTCCCCCCTCTCAAATAATGCCTCTTTTCCACTGCATATTACGGCACAGCACGGTTCAGTACAGCTCACTTCGGTTCGGCTCAGTTTGGCTCAGTTTGCGCTTCCACTGCAGTTTAGTACCGCTTTAGAGTGGGCGGGATTATTCACGTGTCATTTTAGTTGCGGCGCCTCTACTGCCGTGACATCATCGTAAATGCGCCACAAACAAACACATAATGGAGCATATCGACGGCATGGTGTTCTTCATTCTCGGCATGTGGATGTTTTTAACAGCGAGACGAAGGAGTTTGTTTCAAAAGAGGCTGATAGCAGCCAAAGAAAATTTTTGGTTAATACAAAAAGGTGCGTCTGATCCTTCTCTGGCTGTTCTAAATATAGCGGTTCTGTTGTGTCTCGTGTCGCAAGTTCAGTGACGCAGTAATGATGATTTTCTCCAGCCAATCAGTGACCAGCGGAGTTTACACGTCACGTTTTGGTAACAGTTCAGCGCGCTTGGAACCTCGGCTGAGGTGGTACTAAAAAAAGGACCAGGTACCATGTACTGTTCCCAGTGGAAATGTCACGGACTAACCGGGATGACTAGAATGATGATCGTGCTATCTGTCACGAACAAACCGGGATGAGCAGATAGCTTTAGCAGTTAGCCCTGTAGCGTGAATGGTAAACCCAAACGCGGATAAACACGAGCGGGCAGGATAATCACGCGCTTTGTTATAAGGACTCTCACACTCAATGAGCAAAGGAAAGACACAATCTAACCCTAGTCCTATAAACACACACTCAGTCTGAAAAGATAGCCAAGAAAGTGAGTACTCACAGATACGGGAACGATTCCGAAAGGATCTGGGCATAACTCAATGACAGAGCGATGTGCGGCGCCATCTTGTTTACCTTTATGCTTTCAGGTTCGCGACCGTCTTACTTCCGGGTCCTAGTGCCGGTCGCGGCTGAGTGTGCATGACAGTACCCCCCCGTCCAGGACCGACTCCGGACGGTCCAGGGGTGGAGGATACCCGGTGACGGTAGTCCCTAATGAGCCCGGAGTCGAGGATGAAGCGAGCCGGAACCCAGGACCGCTCCTCGGGGCCGTAGCCCTCCCAGTCGACCAGATACTGGGTGCCCCTGCCCCGAGGGCGCGAGTCGAGGATCCGTCGCACGGTGTAGGCGGGACCGCCGTCAATGATTCGGGGGGGAGGAGCAGGGGGGGTGGGTGGAACCATGGGTGAGGTGGTGAATGGTTTCAGCTGTGAGGTATGGAAGACAGGATGGATCCGGAGCGCCGCAGGCAGCTGGAGCCGGTAGGTGACAGGGTTGATCCTGAGAGTTATGCGGTATGGCCCGATGAACCTTGGTGATAACTTTTTTGACTCTGTGTGCAGGTGGAGGTTTTTGGATGATAGCCACACTTTGTCACCTACGTGGTACAATCGTCCCGGAGGGTGCCGACGGCGGTGTTGGGCCACATAGTTGGCGTTGGTGCGTCGGATGGCGAGATTGGCTTGGTGCCATAGCCGCCGGCACCGGCGAACCAACTGTTGGGCCGATGGTACATCAACCTCCGGTTCTTGGTGAGTGAACATCGGGGGCTGGAAACCATAGCACACCTCAAATGGACTCAGGTTGGTGGCTGAGGAGACGTGAAGGTTGTGTGATAATTCGGCCCACTTGAGGTAGCGGGCCCAGGAGCGCTGGCGATCCGACACGAAACATCTTAGGTAGCGCTCCAGCTGTTGGTTGGTTCGCTCCGTCTGACCGTTCGTCTGGGGGTGGTAGCCAGAGGACAAACTGCAGGACGAATCGATCAGACGGCAGAAGGCCTTCCAGAACCGGGCGGTGAACTGGGGACCTCTGTCCGAGACGATGTCCTTAGGGAACCCATGCAATCGGACTACGTGTTCCAATATCAGCTCTGCTGTGGTTTTGGCTGACGGGAGTCCGGTGAGGGCCACCAGGTGCACTGCCTTGGAGAAGCGGTCCACGATGGTAAGGATGACGTCTTTTCCCTCGGAGATCGGCAGGCCCGTGATGAAGTCGACGGCAATGTGCGACCAGGGCCGACGAGGGACTGGAAGTGGTTGGAGCTCCCCCGGAGTTGGTTGGTTAGAGTCTTTGGCCCTGGCGCACACTGGGCACGCCCGGACGAACTCAGTAGCCTCCCTCCTCATCGAAGGCCACCAAAAGGCCCGTCCCACGAAGGTGAGGGTTCTCCGGGTTCCCTGGTGTCCCGCGACGGGTGAAGAATGGCCCCACTGGAGGACTTCGGGCCGGAGTTGAGTGGGGACGTAGAGCCGCCCGGGTGGCACACCTGCCGGTGCGGGTTCGGTGGCCAGTGCCTGGCGGACCCTCGTTTCCATATCCCAGTGCAGGGGTGCGATGATCCGGGTGGGTGGAAGGACAGGCACGGGCTCCGCCCGGGGCGCCTCTCGCTCGTATTGGCGGGAGAGGGCGTCAGCCTTGGTGTTCTTTGACCCCGGGCGGTACGAAAGATGGAAATCGTACTGTTCGAAGAATAAGGCCCACCGTGCCTGTCGTGGGTTTAGCTGTTTGAGATTGCAGATGGTGATGAGGTTCTGATGATCCGTCCAGACAATGAATGGCTCACTGGCACCCTGGAGCCAGTGACGCCACTCCTCCAAGGCCCACTTTATGCCCAACAGTTCACGGTCCCCTACTCCGTATCGCTGCTGAGTGGGGTTAAATTTTTTGGAGTAAAAGCCACAGGGGTGTAGCTTTTGGTCTGGACCTCGTTGTGAGAGAACAGCGCCGGCGCCCACTTCCGACGCGTCCACCTCCACAACAAACGGTTGGCTGGCATCCGGGTGGAGGAGAATCGGGGCGGTGGTGAACAGGTGACAGAGTCGGTGGAAAGCTGAGATGGCGTTAGGGTTGAGTTGGAAGGAATGGTTGGAGAGCCTGGTAAGTGCAGTGAGTGGTGCTGCAACTGTACTGTAGCCCCGGATAAAGCGACGATAAAAGTTCGCAAACCCGAGAAAGCGTTGGAGCTGTTTGAGTGTCCTGGGTAGGGGCCAGTGACGTACAACCTCCAGCTTCTGCGGGTCCATGGCCACACCCTGGGGCGAGATAACAAAACCCAGGAACGTGGTGGAGTGCTCGTGAAAAGCACACTTCTCCAACTTACAGTACAGCTGGTGGGCGAGCAATCTCTTTAGGACAGCTCGAACATGTTTTGTGTGTTCCTCGGGGGTGCGTGAGTATATTAAAATGTCATCTAGGTAGACGAACACCCATCGGCCTAGCATGTCCCGGAGAACATCGTTGATGAAACACTGGAAGGCCGAGGGTGCGTTGCAGAGACCAAATGGAATGACCAGGCTCTCATAGTGTCCGGTGGGGGTGATGAAGGCCGTCTTCCACTCATCACCCTCTCTGATGCGCACCAAGTTGTAGGCGCTCCGGAGGTCCAACTTAGTGAACATGGTGGCACCAGAGAGGGCGTCCAGGGCTGAGTTGGTAAGAGGCAAAGGATGACGATTTCTGATGGTAATCTTGTTAAGCCCCCGATAGTCGACACACGGACGAAGTTCGCCCCCTTTTTTCTTCACAAAGAAGAACCCCGCGGCAGCCGGCGAGGAAGAGGGTCTGATGGTGCCATTTCGCAGGGCGCTGGCGACGTACTCCTCCATCGCCTGGGTCTCGCTGGTAGAAAGGGAGTAGAGGTGGCCGCGGGGGGGGCTGGAGCCTGGCTGGAGTTCGATGGCTAGGTCGTAAGGTCGGTGAGGTGGTAGATGGCTGGCCCGGCGTTTGCAAAACACCTCAGCCAGGTCTCGATATGGTGGTGGGAGGGCGTGGATGTCGACGTCGGGGGCCTCGGACTCCCTGGAACACGTCCCAGCCTGGGCCTGTAGGCATAAGTCGGTGCAGGTCGGCCCCCATTGAAGGATTCGGTTCTGAGACCAGGATATGAGTGGGTCGTGCTGTAAGAGCCAGGGGTAGCCGAGGATGATGGGTGGAGAGGAGATGGGTGTAAGGTGAAATTGGATAGACTCCTGATGTTGGCCGAGGATGAGAGTGATGGGTGAGGTCTGCTGGGTGATGGGGCTGGATGAGAGGGGCCGCCCGTCGACCGAGGTGATTTTCACTGGCTGGGATAACGCCTCTATCTTTACCCCCAATCCTCTGGCATACGTTGAGTCAATGAAGTTACCCGCGGCACCAGAATCGATGAACGCGGCACTTCTGACCCGTTTGTGGCCAAGCTGGAGGGTTACCTGGACCGTGAGTCGAGTCTCGGCGTTGTCGGTGGTCGCGGAGAGATGGATGATACCCGGGGAGTCTCTCCTCTCTCTCACCGGGTTTGGGCGTTTCCCGGACGGGACGGGCAGGTCGCTCGATGGTGCGCGGCTGATCCGCAGTAAGCGCACAGTCCCTCGCGGTAACGTCTCTCGCGTTCCGCCACGGTCAGGGAGGCGCGCCCTAGCTGCATGGGTTCCCCGGCTCCGGTGTCAACCACGGCAGGGGGTGGAGATCCGACACGTCCAGGGAAAGCGGTGGTGACGGTGGTTGGTGGTCTTGGTGCAATGTAGGCGTACGTGGGTGGTGGCGGCAGGGTTCGAGGTGCTGGCCTCGGACGGGATAGGAGGCGCTGGTCGATCCGGAGGGCTAGCTGGATTAGCCCCTCCAGTGTGGCTGGGAGCTCTCGTCCGGCTAGCTCGTCTTTGATTCGATTAGCCAGCCCCTCGAAGTAGGACGTCCGGAGGGCTGCGTCTCCCCAGGAGGTTTGGATGGCGAGTGTCCGGAACTCGGCGGTGTATTTACTCACGGACAGTCCTCCCTGCCGCAGGTGGTAGAGCTTTGTGTCGGTCTCCACCTCGCCTGCAGGATGTTCAAAGGTTAACTTGAGCTGGTGGGTGAATTCATTGTAGGAGTGCGCGGTGTCTGTGTCTGCGCGCAGGACTGCCGTGGCCCACTCTGCTGCCTGCCCTGATAGCAACGAGACGAGGAGTGCAATGCGCAGCCGGTCGGTGGAGTACTTGGTGGGATTGAACTCAAACACCAGTTCCAGCGATGTTAAAAACACACTGCATTTCCCATCCGTGCCATCCCATTTATCTGGAAGAGCTAAAAAAACGTCAGAAGGGGGGGGGGGGTGCGGCGCCGCAACCGCCGCGGCGGGCGGGCAGCTAGCCAGCCCACCAACCGCCTCCCGGAGGCCCGCGTTCTCCTGCCTAAGCTCCGCGACCTCGCGGCGCAAGGCCGCGATGTCTTGGACACTGCGGCGCAGAGAACCGAGCTCCGCGGTTAGCGTATTGATGAGCAAAGCATGCTGGTCAACCACATCGCGGAGGCGGGCGTAATCCGCTGGGTTTACTGCTCGTGGCTCTGTCATTCTGTCACGGACTAACCGGGATGACTAGAATGATGATCGTGCTATCTGTCACGAACAAACCGGGATGAGCAGATAGCTTTAGCAGTTAGCCCTGTAGCGTGAATGGTAAACCCAAACGCGGATAAACACGAGCGGGCAGGATAATCACGCGCTTTGTTATAAGGACTCTCACACTCAATGAGCAAAGGAAAGACACAATCTAACCCTAGTCCTATAAACACACACTCAGTCTGAAAAGATAGCCAAGAAAGTGAGTACTCACAGATACGGGAACGATTCCGAAAGGATCTGGGCATAACTCAATGACAGAGCGATGTGCGGCGCCATCTTGTTTACCTTTATGCTTTCAGGTTCGCGACCGTCTTACTTCCGGGTCCTAGTGCCGGTCGCGGCTGAGTGTGCATGACAGGAAAACCCCCCAAAAGTGAGTTGAACTGAACCGTGTCGTGCCGTACTATGCAGTGGAAAAGCGCCATAAGAGAGGAGGAAGGGTTACGGTCAGACAAGACGAGAGGAGGGAGAGGGGAGGGTGTCATTCCTCCTCTTCTCTTACTTTAGCTTAACACACACGCAAACATACACAGCATGTGTGTGCACAAATACACTCACATACATGGCACGTGCGCGCATACACACATACACAGCACGTGCGCGAAAAAACACTAACGGAAATACTTATCTGTCGGGATTTATTTTTACTTTCTTCAAAGGTAAAGTGCAGGTTGATTTGCTTTATTTTTACTTTATATTTTGTATAAATTATATTTATATATTAATTCTTTTGGGTTGTGGAACGAATAATCTGAGTTTTCAGTATTTCTTATGGGGGAAATCCGCTTTGATATACGAGTGTTAGGATATACTGTACAATCCTGCTTCTGGAACAGATTATGCTCGTAATCTGAGATTCCACTGTATAACAAAAACATAAACAAATTTTACTGGTATTTTTAAAGTATCCACCTTTATTATGACACATGAAATTGAGCTTATGGTGATTTTCACTGAGGATATGTACCCCTGTTGAGGATATGTTAAAGTTCCTACTCCGGCGTGTGCATGCTGGGAAGTGTAATTGATTCCATTTGCGTGCCTCGGCCTTGATTCTACCACGGGTGCGGTAACAGTCAAAGATATGTATAAAAATTCAGAACTCAATTAATTGAAATATTTTACCCATAGAAAATGGTATTTACACAAAATAATTCTCCCCTGTCTCTTTAAAGCCACACCTGCTCTCTGTGTCACAACACAGACAGAACCAGGAAGTTGTTTTATAAGAAAATAAAACTAAAATGTATGCAGTCTGAGGAAGTGAGTGTAGAGAAATGGCAGAGGCCAGTATTTCAGTAGGTCAGGATCAGTTCAGCTGTGCAGTGTGTCTGGCACCTTTGAGGGATCCAGTGACTACTCCCTGTGGCCACAATTACTGTAAGGTGTGTATTAATGGCTTCTGGGATCAGGACAATCTGAAAGGTGTCTACAGGTGCCCCAGTGTCAAGAGACTTTTAGTCCAAGGCCTGTTCTCCATAGGAACAACAATCTGGCTGAAATTGTTAAAAAACAAAATAACACTGAAAACCAAGCTGTTTCTCTTGCTCCCTGTTACGCTGGACCTGGAGATGTGGAGTGTGATTCCTGCACTGGGAGAAAACGCAAAGCCGTTAATTCCTGTCTGGTGTGTAAGACCTCCTATTGTGAGGATCATCTAAAATCTCACTATCAGTCTCCTGCCTTTAAGAAGCACAAATTAGTGGAAGCCTGTGCAGAGCTCCAAGAGAAGATCTGCTCTCAGCATGACAAACCGATCGAGATCTACTGTCGTACTGACCAAAGCTTCATCTGTTACTTGTGTACGATGGATGAACATAAAGGCCATGACACTGTTTCTACTAGGGCAGAAAGAAATGAAAAACAGGTGAGAACTGGAGCTCATTTTTATTTTCCAGGACAATTTATACTGTAAGAATTCTCTGTAAAATCAAATTTTTATTCAAGTAAATATAATGTTGTTATGCTTGACATTTGCTGGGACATGGTTTTGTACTGAAAGACAGTGTTGTTGGTAACGAGGTGTTAAACATGTCAGACTTTAAAAGTCAACACCCAACAAAATGATCATGGAACTTTATAGGAACACAACAGAGCAGGTGGCTGTGCACAGTGTTAAAGCTGTGTAGTGGTATTGTTAATATACTACATTTAAATGATTTTCATTTAAAACGTCTGTTTTTTTCTGTTAATTTGCCATTTTCACACACAAGAATTTATAAAAATAGACTAGATCCATAGTCATTTCATATCAATCATCAGCTGGTCCAGACAGTAAAGTAAGGCATCACAGTAGTCCAACCCAGAGGTATTAAAAACATGAGCTAGTTTTTGTGCATCATGTGGTAACATACATTTCTTATTTTTGTCTCTCATCTGGCTTTGCGGACTCATAACTGTGTGTCATCAGCATAACACCATGTTTGGAAATGATATTACCCAGATGATATCATTGCATCAGCAGTGGGCTTGAAACAAAATCCTGTGGAACACCAAACTTAACTTTATTTTGTGTAGGGAATAACCATTTACAAACTGATGATAATCAGTCAAATCAGACATGAGCCAGGAGAACTTTATCCATCAAGAATAATAGTATGATCTATGGTGACAAAAGCTACACTAAGGGCAAGCCATACAAGCAAAGAGACACAATCCTGATCAGGGTCCAGTAGTAGGTCATTTACCACTTTAACCAGTGCTGTCTTTGTGCTATGATGAGACCTAAATCCTAATACATTTTAAGAATATTATTCCTATGTACAGTAGGTAGCATAACTGTCTTCAACCAACTTTTTCTGGGATCTTAGAGATACATTGGGGGGTTATATTGTTCTATAGTTGGACAACTGACAGGTGTTGAGGTCTTAGTTAAGGGTTTAATAATAAAAGATAGTTTAAGAGATTTAAACATTTAAGGTCAAGCCAGCCTGTTGGATCTTGCTCAGGGTCTTTTTAAGGTACAGAGTATGGTCTTCCCATTTAGTACTGTATATGACTACATCATCCAGGTAGGCTGTTGACCATTCTTCACAGGTACTGAGGACTTGAAACATTGCAGGTGTCCCATGCAGCCCGCACAGTAGCACCATAAAATGGAATAGCCCCAGTGGGGTACAGAACGCCATGTAGGGTCTGGACGCCTCCTCCAGGGGCACTTGCCAATACCCCTTGCAAAGGTCCAAGGGAGTAATGTATCTTGCTTGGCCAATCCTCTCCAAAAGATCATTGATGTGTGGCATAGGGTAAGCATCAAATCTTGACTGGGCATTCAGTTTTCGAAAGTCAATGCAGACACATAAAGTGTTGTATTTTTTTCGGAAGGATAACAATTGGGCTACTCCACTCACTCTTGGAGGGTTCAATAAATCCCAACTCCAGAATTGTCTCAATCTCTGCCTTTAGATGTGCCACCAGCCTTTGAGGTACTCTGTATGGCCACTGACAGGAAGGTTTTGGATCAAGAAGGTGATTTCATGTTGTACCAGGTTGATCCGCCCAGGCCTCTGACAAAACAATGAAGGGGATAATGCAGGGGATTATCCAGGAGATAATGCAGCTTATCTTGCTTGGGCTCTTCCAGATGAAGCAGATCAGCACCTGCTGGCTGGTTCTCTCACCGTCGGCTCTGGTTGGTCATCCTCCTGATCCTCTTCTACTTCTCAAATCAGCAGAGACGTTTCAGGTTTGCTGGGTGGCTCTTTCCACTTCTTCAGCAGATTAATGTGGTAGGTCTGTGTTGCCTTGCCCTTGTCAAGGTGATGACTTCCATATATCACCGGTCCCATCTTGCAAACAACAGAGTAGGGTCCTTGCCACTTCACCAACAGTTTGTTTGGTGAGGTACGGAGCAGTAACAGTACCTTTTGTCCAAGTTGCAGCTCTCAGGTTCTGATCATACTATTTCTTTTGAGCTTGTTGAGCCTGTCGGAGGTTCTCTTGGGCCATCTCCCTGTAGCGCACCAGGCGGTCATTCATCTCGAGGACGTACTGGACAATGCCCTTCTCAGACTTCGCCATCATATCAGATGAAGTGGCTTCCCAGCCCACCCGATCGTTCCTCCAGTCTGTTAGTCTGAGGGTGGTATGGGCTGGTCTTGATTGCAGTGATGCCTAGCTGTCGTTGCAATAGCTTCATCAGCTATGATGTGAAGTTGGTCCCCTGGTCTGTGAGGATTTCATTTGTTATCCCCACTCTGGAGAACAGCTGGACAAGAGCATTGATGATCTTGGGCATAGTAATGGAAGGAAGAGGGATAACAATGTCCATGGTGATACGCTGAAAAGGGACAGAGATCACAAGTTGCCCTATCCTGTTGGCGCACAGCACTTGTTTTTTGGCATGTGGTGCAGTAGGTTTGTACATCAGTGTACATGGAGGGCCAAACAAATCATAAGCTTATGTGAGCATATGTTTTATGGTGTGCCAAATGTCCTGCCCATGGAATACTGTGTAAAACAATGGGATGACAACAAGTAGGGCATCTTTACTGACATCGGGCCGGAAAAGACCCTTTGTCTCACAGCCTTTAGGGCATCTTATAAAAATACAGAGGTTCATTCTTGTTAGGAATTAATTTTTATTTTAGGTCATTCTATCGTATGTTTTAGGTAGATTATTTCCTTTACATTTTGCTGAAAATTAACAAAATTAAATATTATTAATTTGCTGTTAATATTGACAAACTGAGCTCCTGATCTAAAAATAATGAAATACAGTACATTTAATTGTTCTCAGAATGATCTAAAGGAGGAGCAGATGAAATCCCAGCACAGGATCCTGGAAAAGCAGAAGAAGGTGCAGGAATTAAAACAGGCAGTGGAGGCTATAAAGGTGAGGAATTAATAGAAATATTCTCCTACAGTATACATATACCCACCCACAATTAAAATTGTATGCACACATGTTGGTTTTGTGTTAATGTGTGTTTATCCTATCAGAGGCATTCAGAGGCAGCAGTAGATGAGAATGAGGGGATCTTTACTGAGCTGATCAGCCCTATGGAGAAAAAGCGCTCAGAGGTGACGGAGCTGATCAGAGCTCAGGAGAAAGCTGAACTGAGTCGAATTGAACGACTCCTTAATCAACTGGAGCAGGAGATTGCTGATCTTAAGAGGAGAGTCACTGAGCTGAAGCAGCTTTCACACACACGATCACATCCACTTCCTCCAGGTAACACTCACTGTCTGATCTACAGAGGGCGCTGTTCCTCACAAAGTTTCCTCCTAAAAACTCATTAAACCATCAGTAAATGTTCCTGTCTGAGATCACAAGTGTGTCTTTGGTCTGATTCAGTCTGAGATTCATTCGTTCCTCTCCTACATGTTTCTCCTTCTATATGATGTGTTTCCTCTCTGTAGAGTTTCCCGTCTCTCTGTGTTTCTCTTTGATGTGAGGACTCACCCAGCTTCACTGTCAATCAACATCTCTCATTTGATGAAGTGAGGAAATCTCTCTCAGATCTGAAAAAACGAGTCGAGGAAGTCTGTGAGGAGGAATTCAACATAATCCGTTCACGAGGTAAACAAGCAAACATTTTTGTTCTGTACAGTATCACAGTACAGAGAGCCATAAAATTCATCTAACATAAATAAGTACAAAGCAGGAACAAAACAGCATATAATCACAAAGTATTTGCCATTACTTGTGGGTTTCTCAGAAATTACACTTCAGATGGCTGACTGGATTTGACTGAATGTTCTTTACTGTTAACTGTTCTGGCCATTACATTGCCGTAAAAAGGATTTGCCACCTTTTTGATTTTAATTTAAATATTTTTGCGTATTTGTCATACTTAAATATTTGTTTTGGAAAACCGAGTTAAATTTACTGACAGACCTGTTGAATTAAGGAATCACCAAAATAGAACCTCTCTGAGAGGTTCGATTTGGATCTTGTGTCTGGTGGCCTAGTGTCTGGTGGCCCCTTCTGAGTCTTTCAGGATATCTCTATCACTGGACCACTGGGGAACTAACAGCAACAGCATTCATGGGTGTTGGAGGAGTAAGAGCCTTGGTAGGTTGTTTTTCAGACTTGGGTTCTGCTCTGACACTTCCATTTCAGAAGATTTCTCCACACTAGGTATGGAGGAACCTGAAGCAGTAGAAGTGGTGAATTTTTGCCCCTCAATGGTACTGTAAATACTGCCTCAGTCTTGGCAGACTGTGGTCAATGTAAACTAAGCATCTCCTGTTGCAAATCTCTCTGCTTTGCTTTAGACTGGCTTGTAACTGAGTCGTGGCTCTATATCAAAGTAAGAATGATTATCAGCCTGTTCTGGATTTTTATGCTGTTTGTCTTTCTCTCCTACACATAGTCTGGACATGCCAGCAGTATTAAAGTGATCTGATGACTTCTTGTATTCTATCCTGTACCTGTATACAGTAGGCTCAGAATCAACAGCCAGCACTGCATTACATTTACATCATTTGGCAGACGCCCTTATACAGAGTGACATACGTTTTACATCTTAACAATTGAGGGTTAAGGGCCTTGCTCAAGGGCCCAACAGAGTCAACTTGGTGATGCTAAGGTTTTAGCCTCGCACTTTCCAATCATTAGGCCAACACCTTAACCACTGAGCTACCACTACCTCTTAAAGCAACTCCTGCGTCCTTAAAGCAACTAATGTGTGAAACTGTTGCTTTTAGTAGGGATGGGCGTTACGATCCTTAATATCGATACTATCGATAGTAGGGGTTGTATCGAAAATGATCAATCCAAAAGTCAAAATATCGATATTAAGGGCTTTTTTTTTTTAAACCCGTGATTTTATTTATTTTGCATGAAATATAATATTTAAAATGAGCTTGTATGTAACGCTTTCTGTTATGCATCTCCTTTCACATGTCACCCCTCCCCGCTCTGCTGTGTTTTGTTGCCTTAACCATCACGTGACTCAGCAGCGCCAGAAACAAGCAGCTGCAGAGAGAGTGAGAGCGAGAGTGAGGTGCGTGCCTGCCTTGGTATCATGGAGCTGTGAATGAAAACACAGCAAATTGCGACGTCTGTAAAAAGGTGATTCGCTGTGGTAACACCACTAAGTTACACACACATAAAACGACATGACAAAGAGAGCTCGGAACTACAAAGAGAAAGACAGGAGGTAAATCTTTGAGACAGAGGACCGCCGACCGGCAGCGAGACAGAAGCCCTTTCAGCCTCAGAAATATCCATGTAGCTCTCACTGGGAAACAATGTTTTTAGTCATATTGGATCAGTTTCAATATGATTTAGTCAAGTGTCATCACCATAGTTGTTGTAACAAAATGTAACCATGGGTAATATAAACCACAAATTAACAATGCTTACACTAACCATAGTTTAACTGTGGTATTTTTTATTAAAATGTGGTTTTATATTAAAACTAAAGTGATTATTTTGCTGGTGTTGAAAAATAAAGTGTCATTTGTTAACAATGTATTAATAGCTAACTAAAAATTAATAATCAATTTTTTACAATATTTTTAAATCTTCATTAATGTTATTTAAGCAAAACTAATATTAACAAATAACTGCACTGCGCCGGGTGTGTGTTCACGGGGTGTGAGTGTTTAATTTAACAATGGAAGGGAAACTATAAGATAGTTATAAGATTGTGGATAGGCTATAGACTAAAATTTATAATTTTGTAGATGTAATTTATATTGTGTGCTAAAAATAAAATAAATATCGGTATTGGCAATATTGGCACTGTAAATATCGGTATCGGATCGATACAAAATTTTGCATTATTTCCCACCTCTAGCTTTTAGCCCTAGTATTGCCAGCAATGGTTTACGATTTGTGATGTGTGAAGAGTAAACTTGCATCCAAGTGTAGAGACACTTATAGAATATTCTCACTCCATAAATGATGGAGTTACAGCTAATGCCTCTTTTTGATCTATGCATATTTTTTTCTGCTTCTGTCAGAAGCAATTGGATGGACATGCCTCTCCATTTTTCTTTTTGGATATGACAGTCCCTACTTAATATGGGGAGGCACTACATGTCAACTTTAGTGGCTTCTCTGTATCATAATGCACCAGGACTGTGCTGCTTAGAAGCATCTCTTTTTTTTTTGGAAAGCTTTCTTGCAAACAGGTGTCCAGCTAAACTTCTCGTCTTTCTGTAACAGTACTGCAGTGGCTGGAGTACAACACACAAACCATTTTTGCTCAGTCTTTAAGAGTATAAGCATTGTAAATTACATCAAGTTAAATTTACCAGACAAAGTCAACAGAAATGATAAATCTAAATATTACATTTAATTGAAATAAAAATGCAGTTGATATCTTAAATTCAAAATTGGAAGACTGACCCACCAAGGTGGTGTCTAATTTATGTGTCCACCTGAGGTAAGGTTTTAAACTGTTTCCATTTCATATTTTTGTCTCTGTCATTTTTCCCAGTTGCAGCATTTCAAATATTACCTTCACAGCCGAAAAACAGAGAGGAGTTTTTGCAGTGTAAGTAAAACACCCCCTTACACTTTGTCTAAATATGTTTGTGTTTTGTATCTAAATCTGATTCATCTTTACCAGATGTATAATATTTAATATTTAAAATATTTCATATTGTGTAGTTTGAGAAGGACTGAAACAAACAGTTGCCTCACACACGTTTATTAAATATTCTGTGATTACGATTTACTGTATTTCACAGATGCCCTCATCCAGTGTGACATTTATCTCATTCATACAGCTGAGCAGTTGAGAGCTACGGCTTTGTTTAAAGGCCATGCAGTGGCAGTTTACTACCACATAACATTAATATCTAAACTGTGGACATTTTATTTATTTTAGATTTCTGTTATCTGACTCTGGATCCCAACATAGCACATCATCAACTCATTCTGACTGAGAAGAACAGATCAGTGAGACACAACAGCAATACTCTGATCAACCAGAGAGATTTAACTACTGGGAACAGGTTTCGTGTAAGGAGATTGTGTGGACGCTGTTACTGGGAGGTAGAGTGGAGCGAAGTTGTATCCATATCAGTCGCATATATAGAGATCAACAGGAAAAGAATGGGTTATGAGTGTTTGCTTGGATACAACAGTCAGTCTTGAACTCTGCTGTGTTCTTCTTCCTCTGTCTGTTTCTGGCGCAACAAAATCAAAACTGATGTCCAAGGTCCAATGTCCTCTAGAATAGGAGTGTATGTGGATCACAGTGCAGGAACTCTGTCCTTCTACAATGTCTGTGACACAATGAGGCTCCTCCATAGAGTCCACACCACATTCACTCAGCCTCTGTACGCTGGGTTCTGTATAGCTAAAAACTAAGCTGTAAGGTTATGTGACACAAATGTATTGTAATTAAGTTGTGTCATAGCGTATCTCTGTGATGGGCGTGTGCCTCAACCTGTTATCGCTCCTCACTCACTCTGTAGGCTCCCTACGTAAGTCAGGCTAGCTGGCGATAATTAACATTGGTGGCCCTTTGGCTTTCTCCACATTATAAGCGCAGAGTTTAGTCCGGAGTCTGGAAACAACACAAGAAGTCGTCCGGTGGCACGCGAGCAGGGCGATGTTACACAAAATGAGAGACTTTAAAGGCTAGACCGGAATGCCACCCTTTGATCTCTTCGAGATGACAGCATGGAAAAGAGCTGCCTAGCAGACGGATGTCCAGGAGAGGTTGTCGTGTACAGTGGGAGCCATGTCAAACAGCCGCTTGGAGCATGATCGATCCATGGCAGGACCATGAAGGGTTAATGCACGCTCCGTGCATGGACTGTGATCCCCCGCGATGACGCAGTTAACGATGCCCCGCCCCATAAACACCCCCATGCGCTTTCTAAAAAGATGGTTGCAATGCTGTATAATTCCGCCAGATGGAGCATTGACTGGCACATTTAACTGCAGTGTCCAGGAAGCCCAATACCATATCTTTAATATACAGACAGTTCTTGTATTGTCAACATAGTTTCATAAATAGATGACGTGGTAAAAAAACAAAAACAAACCGATTAATAAAACAGATTTGTTAAATCACTCAATACAAAACCCATGATGATTATGCTATTTATTATTTAATAATGAATTAATAAAACTAGTTAGTGAAATATTTTTTTAAGACATCCTGAAATAATCCTTAAAGACACGGTAACGTCTGTAATTTGTCTGTACCGATCATTGTAGGTACGGAATACAAACGCGGGCTATGTACAGTATTTTACATTACGGTGTATTTTACCTAGTTCCATTTAATATACTGATAGATAATATTTTGCTGCAAAGTAAAGCTCAAAATGTAACGTCTGCCTGGGTTGTTTTCGTTATATTTTTGATGATGTTTTCACTGATGATTTTTTTCACTGATAGTCAACAAGTGGCATAAGAAAGGCAATTAATGACGCATGCAACCTGGAACAAATATATGCCCGTATGGATCAGTATTTCTTTAGTCATTTGGCTTCCAAGATGGCGCCGGTGAGGTCGGCTGCCGTCACGACTGCTCCGACCACCTTTTCTTTGTTTTTGTTCTTTAAGTTAGTTTTCAGTGTTTTAAAATCGGCAAAATCACCACCATTGAGTACATTAGGTATGATAGAGACACTCTTGTTTCTATTGGTATACAATGTACTCACAATTCGACAGTTTTAACTCCAGATCCGAGCTGGCCGAGTGAGATCCTGAGGGAGAACAATGGACGCGATGCGAAGCGACGAACCCGAGGGAGACGAGCTGGTGTGAGGAACCGGCTCAGGGCCCGTGCACACCGCACACCTCTGCCTAGTATCCTGCTCGCCAACGTCCAGTCACTGGAGAACAAGCTCGATGACCTCAGGGCCAGGATAAAGTTCCAGAGAGACATTCGGGACAGCAATCTCCTCTGCTTCACCGAGACATGGCTGAACCCAGCGGTGCCAGACCACGCCATACAGCCAGCCGAGTTCTTCTCGGTTCACCGCATGGACAGGACGCGGGACTCGGGGAAGTCAAGGGGAGGCGGCGTGTGCTTAATGGTGAACAACAGCTGGTGCAACAGCGCGAGCGTTGTTCCTCTTACACGCTCCTGCACACCAAACCTGGAACTACTGTCCATCATGTGTCGTCCATTTTATCTTCCACGGGAGTTCACATCGGTCATAATCAGTGCCGTTTACATACCACCACAAGCGGACACTGAAACTGCCTTATGCGAGCTGCATGAGGCGCTCACACAGCTCCAGACACAACACCGGGACGCTGCGCTCATTGTGGCGGGGGATTTTAATAGTGCCAACCTCAAACGCGCAGCGCCGAACTTTTATCAGCACATCACCTGCCCCACCAGGGGCGAAAGGACACTGGACCATTGCTATACCACGGTCAAAGACGGTTACAAGGCACAATCTCGTCCAGCGTTTGGTAAATCCGACCACGCCGCCATCTTCCTCATGCCAAAATATAAACAAAGGCTGAAACAAGAAGTGCCGGCTCAGAGGGAGGTCGCGCGCTGGACGGACCAATCAGTGGCCGCGTTACAGGACGCACTCGATGACGCAGACTGGGACATGTTCAGAAACAGCTCCGATGATGACGTCAGCGTGTTTACGGAAGTGGTTGTGGGATTTATTGAGAAGCTAGTGGATGATACGGTAGAGAAAAAGACTATCAGGACGTTTCCCAACCAGAAGCCGTGGGTGGATAAAACCATCCGCGACGCTCTGAGATCTCGCACCGCTGCCTACAACACGGGACTTGCGTCGGGGGACATGGAACCGTACAAGGCTGCGGCATACAACGTCCGGAAGGCGGTGAAAGAGGCGAAGCAGCGCTACGGGAGAAAACTAGAGTCACAGCTACAACAGAGTGACTCTAGGAGCCTGTGGCAGGGACTGAGAACAATAACGGATTATAGAGCACCAACATCCGGTATGACGAACGCGGACGCGGCTCTGGCAGACGAGCTCAACACATTTTACGCTCGCTTCGAAGCTGCAGCTAAAGACGCTAGCAATGCTAATGCTAACGGCGCTAATGCTAATGGCGCTAATGCTAACGGCTGCAGACAGGAAGACACAGCCAGCACCGGAAACGCGCTCATCATCTCCGAGCACGACGTGAGGAGAGCCTTCAAGAGAGTGAACACCAGGAAAGCAGCAGGACCAGACGGCATCTCAGGTCGTATTCTCAGAGCCTGCGCAGACCAGCTAGCACCTGTGTTCACTGAGATATTCAACATCTCTTTATCTCAGTCAGTGATCCCCACATGCTTCAAAGAGTCCATCATTGTTCCTGTTCCAAAGAAACCACATCCTGCTTCCCTCAATGACTATCGCCCTGTAGCCCTCACCTCAGTAGTGATGAAGTGCTTTGAACGCCTTATCAGAGACTTCCTCATGTCTTCACTACCCGACACACTGGACCCACTACAGTTTGCATACCGTCAGAACCGCTCCACAGACGATGCAATCTCTCATCTCCTCCACACATCACTCACTCACCTGGACACTAGGAAAGGGAATTATGTTAAAATGCTCTTCATCGACTACAGCTCTGCTTTTAACACAATAATTCCCTCCACACTCACCACCAAGCTGGAGCACCTGGGACTGAGCTCATCTATATGTCAGTGGATCTCCAATTTTCTGACTGGCAGACCAGGATGGGCGGACATGTCTCAGCTACACTCACTCTCAGCACTGGAGCCCCCCAGGGTTGTGTTCTGAGCCCCCTGCTGTACTCTTTGTACACCCACGACTGCGTGGCCACTACCAACTCCACCTCCATCATCAAGTTTGCTGACGACACCGTCGTGGTCGGACTGATCACCAACAATGATGAGTCGGACTACCTAGAGGAGATTGGAAATCTGGAGAACTGGTGCCAGAGGAACAATCTCCTCCTGAACATCAGTAAGACAAAGGAGCTGATAGTGGACTTTAGTACAAAGCAGGAGAGGAACTACCAGACCCCCGTCATCAACAGGAGCCCAGTGGAGAGAGTGGACAGCTTCAGATACCTCGGTGTTCACATCACGCAGGACCTGTCATGGTCCTGTCACATCAACACCGTGGTGAAAAAAGCCCGGCAGCGTCTCTACCACCTCAGACGCTTGAGAGACTTTAGACTGCCCTCCAAGGTGCTCAGGAACTTCTACTCCTGCACCATAGAGAGCATCCGGACGGGAAACATCACGACCTGGTTCGGGAACAGCACCATGCAGGACAGACGAGCTCTACGGAGGGTGGTGCGATCAGCCGAGCGCATCATCCGCACTGAGCTCCCTGACCTACACTCCATCTACAGCAAGCGGTGCTGGACTAAGGCCAGGAAGATCATGAAGGACCTCAGTCACCCCAGTAATGGACTGTTCTCTTTGTTGCGGTCTGGGAAGAGATTCCGCTCCCTAAAGGCCAACACAGAGAGACTGAGGAGGAGCTTCTTCCCGCAGGCGATAAGGTCTCTCAACCACACAACCACACCTCCACACAGGACTAATAACATCTTTTAAGCTCACAACACTGACTGGACAATCATGGACACATTCATACACACTTGCACTAAATACTCATACATCTGGACAATTGCACAAGTCACCTTCATGCATATTTGCACAACCACTGACACTTTAATCCTATATTTCTATATTTCTGCAATATTTTATTATGCCCTTATGCACAGTTAATTTTACTAGTTAAAATTATATTCTTTAGTATTTCCTTTTTATTGATTATTTATTTTACGTACAAGCTTTTATTTTCTTTTTTTTTTTTAAGGTCACTGGCGGTCGTATAAAGCATTTCACTGCATATTATACTGTGTATGATTGTGTATGTGACTAATAAAATTTGAATTTGAATTTGAATTTCATGCATAATGCTCCCCAAAAAAGCTCGTCAAAAAATCTGATGGGGCATTAATCACTTATCACAAGTGTGAATGGATGCGGCAGCAGCGACAGATTAAATCCCCATAAACACTTGGAAACAATAGTAAAAAAGTTCCAAAGGGTTAGTGCCTGTTATACTAATGTATTTTTACAGATTTTTTACAGCTTATATTTCATTTGGTTTTACGCAATTTCATGTGTTGTGTGTGTGTGTGTGTGTGTGTGCGCACGAAAGAGAGGATACTCTGACAAGAGCAACTTCCGTGTGGCTCCAGTGGCGCAATCGGTTAGCACGTGGTACTTATAAAGCAGTACAGGTGAAGCAATGCCGAGTTTGAGCCTCACCTAAAGCACCCAAAGCATTTTACTGCATATCGCACTGTGTATGTGACAAATAAAATTTGAATTTGAAAGTAAAGCTTAAAATTTTACTTCTGCTTGGGTTTGTTTTCGTTATATTTTTGATGTTTTCGCTGATAGTCAAATTGGCATAACAAATTGATTAATGGCGCATAATATCTGGAACAAATATCTGTCCATACGGCTCAGTATTTCTTTAGTCATTGAACCAGCATAACGTCCCACATCAAAGATCTAATGGGGCATAAATCACTTATTACAACTGTGAATAGATGCAGCAGCAGATACAGTTCTCTTTCAAGCATACATTTCTGTGTCTCACTATGGGATACGCACCTTCCGCATATTCCTCAGAAGCCCTATTACATTACGCCAGCCCCAATTGGCTGGCAGATGTGACGTTGTGTCTTGGAGTGGCCTTCCCCCCCGTATAAAGGGAGCAGCACAACGTCACTTCGCTATTCAAAAACGTCTTCTCGCTTCACACCAGAAGCCTATCTTTCGAAATCACTATGGCTGCAGCAATGCAGACCGCTAAAGCTAGGGAAGGAGGAGACGTGCGACTCTGCTTATGTGGGAACAAAATTTCGAGCAAAGACACACACCAGGTCTGCTCGGCATGTCTTGGGCTGAAACATGCCCAACTAGGGGTCGACAATGCCGGTTTTTGTGTGAACACTGCGCACACTTTACTGCGAAGAGCCTTCGTCGCAGGCTAGCGGGCCAAGCTAGCCTGTCGGGCCTCGACCCACTCCTTTCATCTAGCCCTACTCCAGCTGCCACTCCATCCCTGTAGAGCTGCCCACCACGGTAGCCTTATCCTGGGGTGAACAGCTCGATGCCTGCGCCCCTCTGCCCAGTGTGCTCAGCACTGACGAGGAGGAAGGCGTGCTCGACTTCGAGGAAGAGTGTCAGTCCGACTTTCTCCTATCTGAGGAAGAGTAGGATTTCGAGGACTCCCCTTTCCTCCCACCCGTACTCTCAGCACAACCCCTTGCCGCGACGGGAACCGCTGAAGCTATGGATGGGGCACCATCCTTGCTTCTTATCGTTGACCTGCAGGATGTGTGCAAACGCGCCGCAGAGAAGCTAGACATTCCGTGGCCGAACGTAGTAGCGGAGACTGCAAAGTCTCGCTATGAGGGCAAGAGGCTGCCGAGAGCAAAACGGGCAGAACGGCAGCTCCTTCCAGTCTTCCCAGAGGTCCTGGAGGAGCTCGTGGTGACCTGGAAGGACAAACCCTTTACCAGTAAGGTGCCAGTGCAAGGGGGATCTGCACTCGACGTGGAGGGTATGGAAAAGGAAGGACTTTTCCGGATGCCCCCCATGGAACAGTTAGTGGCTGCGAATCTGCTCCCGAGACACACGGCAGCTGCAAATCTGTCGCTGCCATCGAAACCGGAGCGTTTCCAGTTGAACATGACGGAGCATGCATATAAAGCAGTCGCTCTCTGTGTCAGAGCTCTAAACGCGACCTCTTTGCTGACCGCATACCAAGCGGAGCTGCAGGACGAAGCCTCGACCACACCAGGTCAGACACAGTGGGAAGAGATCTGTGTAGTGACAGATCTCTCTCTGAGGCTTCAGAGCTGCGCGGTGCAAGCCGCGGGCAAGGCAATGGCCACGATGGTCATCCAGGAGAGAGGACAGTGGCTCAACCTAGCGAATCTCTCTGACAGAGAAAAAGAGTCCATTTTGGACGCACCAGTGGTGGCAGAAGGCATCTTCGGCTCGGCTCTAACCCTGATGCAGAAGAGATGCGAGGAGAAGAAAAGGGACGACGAGGGCTTTACAGCTTTGTATGCCCAGGAAGGCGCAGGCAGCACCCCCCCGCCACTTCGACAGACCTTCGCACAGGTCACAGCCCGCCCTCCCCCCAGTTATTGCATTCCCAAACGGCAGAGGCCAAACATGAATGCAGCTGGCCAAAGCAGAGCCAGCGACAGCTCAGACGGCCAAGCCTGCTTCTCAATCTCATCCTCATCCTCAACCCCACCTTCAGGGAGTGAGGAGGAAGAAGAAGGCCGTTTGATGGGGCCTTTCCTCAGGAAGGGAACCAACAGCCCCCCAGTTCGCTAGTTCCCGACCCTCAAAAATTACAAGGGACGAGTTTCAGAGTCCGCAATTGTTCTGTGTGGAGGGGAGAGCCCGGCTGGGCCAGGGGAGACAAGACAGTGAAGAGGAAAAGGAACGGTGCAGCGGTGTACATACAATGTTTCACAAGCTCATTTCATGTTCAAACCCCAATAAAGTTTTCACTGTACCCCCAAAAAATATCACAAAAGATATCTCCCCAAAATATGTTGCAAAACATGTCAATAGAACACAGTATAACATCGCCTCGGGGAGCTATCGATCTCACAGAGGTGATGGAGCACACAGACTCTGTCAAAGCGCTAAGTGCCCGCGCATGCGCAGTACAGACCACGGAACCGTTCGCGATTCAGCCGCACGATGGCGCCAGAACACTGCAGATACGCAGCTGGCAAGGATGCACGCAGTCCCGCTGGGTATTAAGGACAATACAATTCAGGTACAGACTGCAATTCACAGCTTCCCCTCCAAACTTCAAGGGGATAATTCATTCCCAGGTGCGGGGGAAGCTGAAGCATGTCCTTCAGGAGGAGATTTCCTCTCTGTTGAACAAGAGGGCAATAAGAGTGGTTCCACCCGAAGAGAGCCACAGTGGCTTTTACTCGAGATACTTTCTCGTTCCGAAGAAAGGGACTCAAGCCCTCCGCACAATACTAGATCTACGTGCACTGAATGTATACTTAAGAAAATACAAGTTCAGAATGCTCACTCATTCTACACTCCTGCAAATAGTGCGCCAGGGCATTCACAAGGGCAGAATAGTGAATGGGAGATGGGGTCAGCATATGACCAATCTTCACATAAACTATCTGGAAATGCTAGCTGTCTTTCTGACACTAAAACATTTTCTTCCTTTTCTGAGAGGAAAACATGTTCTCGTGAGAACGGACAACACTACAGCTTACGTAAATCGTCAGGGGGGGGTCTCAGATCACTTCTTCTGCACATGTTAGCACGCAGACTGATCTTATGGGGCAGTGTCAACCTTCTATCCCTGAGAGCGACACACGTACAGGGTGTGATGAATCGGGGTGCAGATCTGCTGTCCAGGGGAAATCCCCTCTATGGGGAGTGGAGACTGAACAGCGAAGTGGTCGAACAGATCTGGAGCATATACGGCAGAGCGACAGTGGATCTGTTCGCGTCCCAAGGCAACGCCCAATGTCACCTGTTCTTTTCTCTGAAGGACCGGAGCGCGCCCCTGGGAATAGATGCGCTAGCACACGAGTGGCCTCGCACTCTTCTATACGCGTTCCCACCAATAGCGCGGATATCACCAACTCTCTGCAGAGTAAGGGAGGAAGATATGAACCTAATACTAATAGCTCCGAGATGGCAGGGGAAACATTATACATATGTTATTATACACACAGATTATACATATGCTGTACGACGAACCGTGGTCTCTCCCGCAGCGCAGAGACCTTCTGTCACAAGAGGAGGGGGAGATCTTCCATCCTCATCCGGAACGACTGGCACTATGGGTCTGGGCTGTGAGTGGTCCAATTTAAGTAAGACTGGCCTGCCTGACATTGTCATCAAAACCATACAGAATGCCAGAGCATCATCAACTAGGTCTCTCTACGATTGCAAATGGAATGTGTTTGAGCGCTGGTGCGCAACTAGACACGAGATTCCTTTTCAGTGTTCAGTGGCAGTGGTTCTTTCATTTCTTCAGGAAATGATAGATAAAGGCAAAGCGTTCTCAACCATAAAAGTGCTTCTGGCTGCTATATTTGCGTGTCACATTGGTTTTGATAATAAAACAGTGGGGCAACATCCTTTGATATGCAGATTCATGAAGGGCGCGCGCCGGGCCCTGCCCATTTCAAAACCACTTACCCCATCATGGGACTTGGGATTGGTGCTTGATGCATTGTCTACGTCCCCATTTGAACTGCTAGACAAGGTTGATTTCAAGGCACTGTCTTTCAAGACTGCACTATTAATAGCTTTGGTCTCAGCGAAGCACATGAGATTCATGCGTTTTCCGTGCATTCAGCATGCTTGCAGTTCATGTCTGGGGATGCAGGAGTAGTTATGAAACCTAACCTAACGTCATTAATGCTATAAACCCTCTCGAGCTGAGGGCCTTCCATCCACCCCCTTTTGCATCATCAGAGCAGCAAAAGTTAAATACACTGTGCCCAGTGCGCGCTTTACGCATCTATACAGAGCGAACCAGAGGTTTAAGGGAGAGCGATTCGTTTCTTGGATGAAACCTCGTACAGGGATGCCGATCACTAAGCAACGTTTATCGCATTGGATAGTGGAGGCGATTTCATTGGCATTTTCCAGTAAGGGTCTCGAACCCCCAACTGGTTTACGCGTGCACTCAACAAGGGGAATGTCAAGTTCCTGGGCTCTATTTAAAGGAGTCACATTACAGGATATCTGTGAAGCGGCGAGCTGGTCATCTCTGCACACATTTGCCAGATTTTATAAACTGGACGTTACAGCTCAGACTTTAGCTCATGCAGTGAGGTCAGAATCTACAACCTAAACTCGTTCAGCCCTGAATGTGTCGGTTATGGTTGGCAGAAGACTTCAAGACAGGCTATCTGACAATACGGGAGTTAGGATATCCCATAGTGAGACACCGAAACGAATGCTTGAAAGAGGACAATGGGTTACTTGCGTAACCCCGGTTCTCTGATAGCATTAAGTGAGGTGTCTCACCAGATCACCCTCCTTGCTGTGTGAAGCGAGGAAGAGCTTGCTTGTTTTGAATAGCGAAGTGACGTTGTGCTGCTCCCTTTATACGGGGCGGGGGGGGGGGGGGGGGGGGTGGGGATGGAGGGAAGGCCACTCCAAGACACAACGTCACATCTGCCAGCCAATTGGGGCTGGCGTAATGTAATAGGGCTTCTGAGGAATACGCGGAAGGGGCGTATCCCATAGTGAGACACCTCACTTAATGCTATCAGAGAACCGGGGTTACGCAAGTAACCTATTGATTTAATCCCCATAAACATTCACACTTGAAAACAATATACAAAAAGAACTAAACAGATTTAGAGGGTTAGTGCCTGTTATCACAGGACAGGAATCACCTACAGGATACTACTGTATTTTTACTGCTTATATTTTTTACCCTAGTTTCATTTGGTTTCACGTGATTTCATGTGTTATTTGTGTGTCTTTGTGTGTGTACAGTGTGTGTGTGTGAGTGCAAGAGATAGCGTGAGAGCGCGTGCGCGAGAGAGGGCTTACATTGTGATTTGTCCAAGGTTACTAAAACCTGGCTTACTACCTGTAAAAATTATTTAAATTTAACTCATGGGTCTCAATCACAGATGACACGACAAATTATATACTCTGAAACGTTCATTTGAACATTTAAAAATATATACAAAAAACATAAATACTAATGTTATCATGGTGTAAATTATTAACATATGTATATACACACAAACTAAATTAAAACAGATGGGCTATTTAACAGATCATAATATGTTATATATATATATATATATATATATATATACACACACACACAGTATAAAAGATTAGGTCCTGCCCTTAATTAATTCATATTATAATTACTTTTACATAGTATAGTTACTGGACTGACATGACCAAATTTCATTTTCATATTTCATTTAGCCTTTCTGAAATCAACCCATCTATCATTTATAATCAGAAAATATAAAACATATGATCTGTTCAATAGTCCATCTGTTTTCATTTACTTTGCATTTTTTATTATTCATAAGACAACCTTTCAGTTTTGTAAATATTTTAGTTATAGTGTGTTAAGTCTTACTTTAGGTTAAACGTTTTTGAGAATTTGACCACCCAGCTTAGATAAATGTTATGTCATTGATTGATAAAAGGATATTAAGGATATTTTATTTTATTTATTTAATTTTTATTTTCCCCCCTGAGAGATTGCCACCTTATTGTGGTCAGGGGGTTTGCGTGCCTCAACACAATTCAGCAAGGACAATACTGTTACTATAAGCCCAGGGAAAAAACAGTGCTCGAACATGATGCCCCCTTCAAATTTCTCTGACCGTCTTTTGTCTTGTAAACAGAGGTGGAAAGAGTAATAAAATTTTGTACTCAAGTACAAGTACTGTTACTTCAGTGAAATTTTACTTAAGTACAAGTAAAGTTACAATTATAAAAATCTACTCAAGTAAAAGTAAAAAGTAGCTCATTAAAAAATTTACTCAGAGTAAAAGTTACCGAGTTACTTTTTTATTTTTTTTAACAGCGGGGTGAGATGAGGCATTCGTAGTTCAAAAAAGATGAGCAGATATAAATCTCAAACTAGTTGTTTTTAACTGAAGGAACACCTTTGCATAATAAAGCTGTTGTCTTTCTTGTGCTTGAAAATCAAAGTGGTCACTTAAATATGGTGTTACGTCCCAGTCTAGGGCCAAACAGCAAAAGAATGGTTCAGGCTTCTATTTTAAACTGTATGGAAATGGTGGTATATGGCAGAAAGAACTAGATCCAATCATTAACTGATGAAATAATGAGGTTTGTACACACACACACACACCAGGAGGAGGATCAGATTCAGGTTGGACCCAGGCCAAAATAATAAACAAAATGGTATTTATATTTAGTAGCTAGATTACCTGCAAAAAAAAACAAAAAAAAAACACACACACACACAAACAAAAATACAGGTACCTTCCCGGACTCCCTAAACCAAAAACAATGAAATTATCTACAAACAGGGGCGGACTGGCCATCGGGAGCACCGGGACATTTCCCGGTGGCCTGACGGTCGTTCTGGCCTGCCGGCTGCCGCTGTGCAGACGATCAGCCTGGCATGTGATAGGCTGGTGTGCAACTACTAATTAATTGACGGATCTCTCAATCTACGAATCAGGCAATGGAAAGGGAAGATTAGAAGATCAGGAGGGAAAATTACACTCCCACATGACCCCCCACATGACCCAACGTCAGCGACGCACTGCCTGATATCTGGCTATATCCAGAGACAGGGTATATCTGACTAAATCGTTCAAAAAATGGAGCGTAAACGCAAAGGAGGAGCAGAGAGAGAGAGAGAGAGAGAGAGAGCGTATAAAAACAAAAAAAAGCCCCGGCCGCAGCAAGCTGCGGCAAAATCCCAGCCATGTTCGCCAGTAAGTGAACAGGTCGGTCAAGATTACATTTACATTATATTTATAATAATTTGGCAGACGAACACTTTCTCCAAATCACTTAGATAATCACAATAGTTAAAATTAAACCAACAAACGAGCAACAATATGTAAGTGCTGCTGTGCTGTGTCAAGTCTCGTTTCGTCTACATGTAGCATATTTTTAATATAATAAATAAAAATTAATAAAAAGTAGACAGAATAGTGTTAGTGGGTCAAATTGTTTAAAATAATAAATAAATCAAGTAGATGGTATGGAAAAGAATACAGTATTAGTTATTTAGATTTTTCATTTCTAGTCTACAATATCTAGTCTGCAATGTTTGTTTGTTTATTTATTTATTTAGAAAAGGTGAGGAAGGAAGCAGCAGTAGCACTAGTGCTGCAAATGCTCCTGCTGTTGAGCTACAGTAGAGGTGGTGGACAGTCCAGCGTTAGAGTCAGAGCAGGAACCTTCAGGTAAAGTTTAAGATAAGCAAAACTAAACATGCAGGCAGCAGCCTATACTTTTTAAACAACATGTGCTTTTTCTGATTTATAAGATCAGTAGTAGGACTGTGATTTTGGGGACATACAACTGATGGCTGCACAATTATAAATACAGATTATTGAACACGCTTATTTCATATTGCAGAGCAACTAGATGTGCAGAGTGAGAGAGAGAAGGATTCAGGGAAAGATGAAGGAGACAGTGAAAGCCGGTGCACTAGTAGTGCTAATTACTTACTGTTTACTCTTACTGGTCTGTTCCACATAATGCCATAATTGAGTAAACATTGTTATCTGTTACTTACGCTGTCATAGGTTTTGTTAAGTTTATTTGTGTTTGTGTTTCTGATACATTTGGTATACTAGAGTTGAGCACTGAAAATACATAAAATGTAAAATTTCAACATGTGAATGTGTCTCTTATTATCTCTTTTAAAAAGCCAATTTTCTATTTGTCATTGGTTTGGTAGTATAAATGGTGTATTCCTAGTGAGTTGTTAAGGGTTATTTTTTTTATTAATTTATATTGCATCTGGTAGTCTACTGTACCTGTTACAATAATAGGGTTAGCCTACAAGTTTATCAGTGCAGTAGATTACATGAATAGGGTGGTGGTGACTGCAGCAGCAGAGGTGGCCTGGGAGTGGAGTCAAATTCCCGGCCTGAATTATTGTCCCAGTCCGCCACTGTCTACAAATATATACAAAGACCAACCAAACCAAAGGAACAAAGCAATAATCAAAGTCAATGGGAGGCAAAAAGTCAAAACCGGAATGGAATACACAACCAAATATCAAAACGCCAAAATCACAACCTCTTTCCTCTTTCCCGCGTCTCTCTCCGGTTTATACATGGTCGCGCTAGTCGATGACGTCACTCAGGGCGGAAGCGACCGTGTGGAAGGTCAGGAAGATGCCGATGTCAGAAAACCTGGAGTGGAGTCTGGAGCGGCGCGCGACCAGGACATGATACACACACGCGAGCGCAACGGAGCATTTATACAAAGCATAATATCTTTTATTATTTTATAATTTTCATTCATTTATTTTTTACTCAGTAGCGAATATGATTTAAAATGTAGCGAATTACAATACTTCAAACAAAACGTACTTAAGTAAAAGTAAAATTACAGATTTTTAAAACTACTTTAAAAAGTAGAAATACACAAAAAAGCTACTCAATTACAGTAACGCGAGTAAATGTAATTCGTTACTTTCCACCTCTGCTTGTAAATGAGTATTCTCAGTCACCTTCCAATCCCCCCAGCGCACACACTCTTTGTTTGTTTGTACTGTAAACTGTAACTGTGTTTGCTAGGGCACTTGGTTATACACAGTACTTTAATGTATGGAACACTTACCTAACTTACTGATTTGGTTTAAATATCGCTTATTACCTTATTCAGCAAAATAAATTCATTATTAACGTATTGAAGTATTTTAGTTAAGGACAAAAACAGACCCTGCGCTTGTGTTTAGAACTGCTGAACAGCCGTGTTCATAGGTTTAATCAATCATGGATGAATGGAGAGGTGTGTGTGTGTGTGTGCGTGCGCGCACACTCCTGCATTTCTCCATTGGCTTAAACACGCACACCCATACCCCCGCCAAAAACACACACACAGAGCAATTAACAACATGTCATACTCAGTATTCTCCATTGAGTTTTCTCACCTTCCACTCCTCCTAAGTTTGTATTTGCTCTTTTGGAGTTCTTAAAACCCAAAACATTTATTTATACTGAGAAAAAAATTATTATGGGTCACATAATCAAAAACACAAATACAGTGGTGTGAAAAACTATTTGCCCCCTTCCTGATTTCTTATTCTTTTGCATGTTTGTCACACTTAAATGTTTCTGCTCATCAAAAACTGTTAACTATTAGTCAAAGATAACATAATTGAACACAAAATGCAGTTTTTAAATGAAGGTTTATGTTATTTAAGGGAGAAAAAAAACTCCAAATCTACAGGTCTGTGTGAAAAAGTGATTGCCCCCCTTGTTAAAAAATTGCTTAACTGTGGTTTATCACACCTGAGTTCAGTTTCTGTAGTCACCCTCAGGCCTGATTACTGCCACACCTGTTTCAATCAAGAAATCACTTAAATAGGAGCTACCTGACACAGAGAAGTAGACCAAAAGCACCTCAAAAGCTAGACATCATGCCAAGATCCAAAGAAATTCCGGAACAAATGAGAACAAAAGTAATTGAGATCTATCAGTCTGGTAAAGGTTATAAAGCCATTTCTAAAGCTTTGGGACTCCAGCGAACCACTATCCACAAATGGCAAAAACATGGAACAGTGGTGAACCTTCCCAGGAGTGGCCGGCCGACCAAAATTACCCCAAGAGCGCAGAGACAACTCATCCGAGAGGCCACAAAAGACCCCAGGACAACATCTAAAGAACTGCAGGCCTCACTTGCCTCAATTAAGGTCAGTGTTCACGACTCCACCATAAGAAAGAGACTGGGCAAAAATGGCCTGCATGGCAGATTTCCAAGGCGCAAACCACTTTTAAGCAAAAAGAACATTAAGGCTCGTCTCAACTTTGCTAAAAAAAACATCTCAATGATTGCCAAGACTTTTGGGAAAATACCTTGTGGACCGACGAGACAAAAGTTGGACTTTTTGGAAGGTGCGTGTCCCGTTACATCTGGCGTAAAAGTAACACAGCATTTCAGAAAAAGAACATCATACCAACAGTAAAATATGGTGGTGGTAGTATGATGGTCTGGGGTTGTTTTGCTGCTTCAGGACCTGGAAGGCTTGCTGTGATAGATGGAACCATGAATTCTACTGTTTACCAAAAAATCCTGAAGGAGAATGTCCGGCCATCTGTTCGTCAACTCAAGCTGAAGCGATCTTGGGTGCTCCAGCAGGACAATGACCCAAAACACACCAGCAAATCCACCTCTGAATGGCTGAAGAAAAACAAAATGAAGACTTTGGAGTGGCCTAGTCAAAGTCCTGACCTGAATCCTATTGGGATGTTGTGGTATGACCTTAAAAAGGCGGTTCATGCTAGAAAACCCTCAAATAAAGCTGAACTACAACAATTCTGCAAAGATGAGTGGGCCAAAATTCCTCCAGAGCGCTGTAAAAGACTCGTTGCAAGTTATCACAAACGCTTGATTGCAGTTATTGCAGCTAAGGGTGGCCCAACCAGTTATTAGGTTCAGGGGGCAATTACTTTTTCACACAGGGCCATGTAGGTTTGGATTTTTTTCTCCCTAAATAATAAAACCCCTCATTTAAAAACTGCATTTTGTGTTTACTTGTGTTATCTTTGACTAATAGTTAAATGTGTTTGATGATCAGAAACATTTTGTGTGACAAACATGCAAAAGAATAAGAAATCAGGAGGGGGGCAAATAGTTTTTCACACCACTGTATTATATATATATATATATATATATATGTTTACCATAGGTTTCCTCCGGGTACACCGGTTTCCTCCCACAGTCCAAAGACATGCAGGTTAGGCTAATTGGCGTTCCCAAATTGACCGTAGTGTGTGAATGAGTGTGTGAATGTGCGTATGAGTGTGTGCCCTGCGATGGATTGGCACCCTGTCCAGGGTGTACCCCGCCTTGTGCCCTAAGCCTCCTGGGATAGGCTCCAGGTCCCCCGCGACCCTGAATAGAAGGATAAAGCGGTATAGAAGATGAATGAATGAATGAATGAATGTTTACCATATAAACTTGTAACCAGAAAACAGCATATAACTTACATTGATTAGCAATATAAACAACACACCTGAGGCTGGACAATGGAATAAACTGTGTGGGTGCCAATAATTTTAAATATTTATCTGTAAATTTTTTGACAATACTGCTGCTTTTTGTTGGAAACTGGCAGACATAAAAAAATGTGTAAAATAGTTTCTGATGCAATGACTTTAATCAATGTTGGGAACACAGTGTTAATGTCCATGAGAGGATGAGCTTTCAGAGAACTGAACTGTAGAACTGAACAGAGAACTGTAGATGGAAGGTTTGTCAAGTCACATGGGAGTAGGTCTTAGTTTAATTTCGTGTTTTAGCTACATAAATAAGACAGTAGGTTCTCTATTCAACCCCTTAAAATTTCACAGCTACTAGGCTATTTATTCAAATTAATTAATATAGACAATGAAGATCCGCTCTGAAAGACGGGGAGGAGCCGAAGTCTGCCGACACTTTCATATCAAATTTAAAGGGGACGATGGGCGACCAGCAATTTGTGTCAAGTTTATGGAGAATTTTTAGGGGGGCGAAAGTACTTTTTTACGTTTTAAATACGTAAAACCTCGTGGTTTTTTTTGCGTGTATTCATTCACAGGCTGCATCGCACGCACAGAGAAATAGGAGATTAGGAGTGGATTGGAGAGAAGAGACCTGTTCAGTTACTATATTAAAAAAAAATAATAATAATAAAAAAAAAAAAAAAAAAAAAAAAAAAAAAAAAATATATATATATATATATATATATATATATATATATATATATATAAACATAATATGATCTTTTTGAGTTATGAGGGTTTTTTTATTATTCATACTGTAAGACAACCTTTCAGTTTTGTAAATATTCTAGTTATAGTGTGTTAAGTTTTTCTTTAAGCATAACAGTTTTGAGAATTAGACCGTCCAGCTAAGATAAATATTATGTCGTTGATTGATAAAATCTGGATTAAGGATATTTTATTTTGTTTTATTTATTTAATTTGTATTTTTCATCTTCCCCCCCTGAGGGATTGCCACCATATTGTGGTCAGGGGGTTTGCATGCCTCAGTGACCTTAAGAGCTATACCAGCAGGAGCTTAGTCTTTGGGGGTGGGGGGTGCATGTTGAAAGGCAGAATTTTTAACCCAAGACTGTTTAAGTATTTACAGTATTTAGATAAGGGGGAATCAAAAACTGCCCCCAAAAATGTTTTACTGCAAGTTTGAAAAACCCACTCTCATACCACCTAACAAACACAAATTATTTGCAAACCGGTTTCGCTGACACTGAGTGTAATTCATAAACTTACTGAATACATTCAAATAAACACACCACACACACACACACACACACACACACACACACACACACACACACACACATATATATATATAATATATATATATATCCGTGTGTAATTTAATTCTCGAACCATCGTGTTCACCCATGGGGTACACCTGACCAAATTACTGCACCAATCACAAACCATTAAAACATTGGAATTGAATAAAAATTACAGTAATTTCAAGATGTAATTTGGTCATGTTCTCCCATCATGTGTATATATATATATTGTAACGCTTGGATTTATAAAACCGCTTGGTTACAAGAAAACGGATTCGGGAATCTAAATAGGGGCTTGAAAACCACACTTCCGGTATTGCGCAACCGGGGCGGGACAATATACGACGCGACACAAAACAATGATAATGAATTAAACCAAGTGTATTATACAAGACAAACAAAGAAATAAACAAACACGGTGCACCACAAACCAATATATACAAATATAATACAAATATAAAGAGTGTGTGTGTGTGATGTATGCGGGTGTGTAAGTGTGTATGATAGTCCAGTGTCTGATACAGATGTCGCCATTAAAAACCCGCGTGTTTTCCCGCGGGATGCCGCAATTTAGCGCGCGGCTTGCCGCGACTTGCCGAGGGCAACATTCGGGAATTTATGTGTTGTGCTTCACTGAATATCCGCCAGATGGCGCATAGAAGGACTTTATCTAAAAGCCGGTGGTCCGGGAAAGTCAGTTTCCCTATGTTTCCCCGGTGGCGCGCAGATTCAAATCATGACGTCACTCGCTACCTAACGCTGAGAAGGCGAACGAGGATTTTAACAGTTTTTCTCTCGTTTTAAAGTGTTTTTATGAACTTTTTGAATTAAACAAATAACCTATGCATAATAATCGAGTGTCTTTTCGCTTTTTTTTGTATATTTGAAGATAATTCATACGTTTTAAGCCGCTGCAAAAGGCTGGTTTGCTGGGCGAGTACTGACATCACGACTACTTTTATTACACCTACATTTGTTTATTTGTATATGTATGTTATTAATATTAATTTTTTAGAGATTGTGTGTGCGTGCACGGAGAGTTTGTGTTGATAAGTGTATGTGGATAAGTTGATAAGTATATCAGAAAGCATTAAAATGTTCATTTGAATTAAAATGACACACACACGCCTGTATATACAGTATATCAATTACATATATATCAATTTCATTAGTTCGTTCATTCTATTTGAAGCTTCGGATGTTTTTTTTTTTTTTTTTTGGTTTGGTTAGATTAGTTCTGAACTCGCTTCCGTGAAACTATCGCTAAAACAATGTACTGAGCCCTCCTGAGGATATAAAGCTTTATTATGGTGTTTGAATAAATATTCAGATCTACCACAGCAGGTAATAAACTATGGTGTGTCATAACCGAAGCAAACACCACGATTATGCCTCGTTTCGTTCGACGGGAACGTGGTTCACTTGGCCGCGGTGTATTATAAACCTGTGGAATGTTTCACTGTTTATGCTCACATAAGAGGAATAAAAGCGAGTGAAATGTGGAAATGATGTGTGGCAACTCAATGAGGACTAAACCAAAGATTTCGGTAACTCCACTGAGTGTAACATCTGCATAGTGACACTGAACATCTTCACTTTTCCGTTTACCTCTGAAAAAAAAGCTGTATTTTGTTTGTTTATATTTAGAGTTTTTATAACAGTAGAACAAGTACCCGCGCGCACGCACACACATAGACACACACACACACACACACACACACACACACACAGACACACACACTCCCCTGAGCCCTCGGGAAACATCCAATCACCGTCGGTATACAAATGAGTCAAGACGTAGCCTAACGTGGTGTCGTGTCGGATTTCAGCGGTCACGGAGCGGGAAGACTTTGAAGAAGCTGCAGTGACAGTAAACAGCTGAACAACTTCACTTTTCCGTTTACCTCTGAGGAAAAAAAGCTGTATTTTGTTTGTTTATATTTAGAATTTTTATAGTAGTATAAGAGAAAGTTATAGTTTGGTCTGTACTGTAGTTCGCACCCTTGTAAAGAATAAATAAATGAATAACACCTTCATATCCCCTCTCAAGAGTGCCGTAGGCCATTGTTAATTAGTTTCAGCCAGATCATTAAAACTATCACTACATAAGTACCCTAACACCATTGATCATGAGTCTCAGCTGAACCTAATTCTATACTTGTAACAGAAAATGTAGATGCAGATTCCAAATGTGTATTTATATAATAGATAGATAGATAGATAGATAGATAGATAGATAGATAGATAGATGTGTGTGTGTGTGTGTGTGTGTGTGTGTGTGTGTAGGCTCTACGCAGGGGCAAGAGAGGGCAGCGCACCATTAAATGTCTGCACATGTTAATATATTCCTAAAATGTATATATTACAAGTTGATAAACTGATCTGCGGTAGCGGAAAAATCCGCTGAAAATAGGACAGGCTGCAGCGCACACACACACACAGACACACCTCCCTTGAGCCCTGTGTCTGTCGGATTTCAGCGGTCACGGAAAGACTTTGAAGCAGTTTATATATGAATCTAAGCTTGAACTTATCAGCATTGTAAATATATAATACTTTTCAAATAAAATCGCTATTACTTTGACCCTGAAGTTTAGTTTAGCACACACAAAAAACAGAAAAGTCATTTCTGGTAAATCAACGGAATGTGTAGTTTATTTACAGAAATTAATTAAAAAATGAATATACATTGTACAGTACACGGTAAACACGGGAAAGATTACAAAATGAAAAAACAAACAGTGTGTACTTTATAAACAGCTTAGTATGTGCGTCGAGATGCTGAAATCCCTTGCATGTTTTTGCTTCCAAGTGGAGAGATATTTGACTGATAGCCTAGAACAAAAGATCTATAGGTGTGATCACAACCCCCTCCGACCGACCGTGCCATCAATCACTGACCACCTCAGAAGTTCCCTCCAATGTATGGCTGCAATACTTGTTTTGCAAGTATTTTTAACACCATTCAAAGGCTTACAAGTTCCATTCAACATATAATGATGTCTCCACATGTTTATATATTACAAGTTGATGAACTGATCTGCGGTAGCGGAAAAATCAGCTGAAAAAAGGACAGGCTACAGCGCACGCGCACACACACACACACACACACACACACACACACACACACACACACACACACACACACACAGACACACCTCCCTTGAGCCCTCGGTAAACATCCAAGCACTGAGGCACGCAAATCCCCTGACCACAATAAGGTGGCAATCCCTCAGGGGGAAGATGAAAAATACAAATTAAATAAATAAAACAAAATAAAATATCCTTAATCCAGATTTTATCAATCAACGTCATAATATTGATCTTAGCTGGATGGTCTAATTCTCAAAACCGTTTAACCTAAAGAAAAACTTAACACACTATAACTAGAATATTTACAAAACTGAAAGGTTGTCTTATGTATAATAAAAAAAAACCTCATAACTCAAAAAGATCATATTATGTTTTTATATATATATTTTTTGATTTTTTTTTATAGTAACTGAACAGCTCTCTTCTCTCCAATCCACTCCTAAACCCCATTATAAACAGCTTAGTATGTGCGTCGAGATGCTGAAATCCCTTGCATGTTTTTGCTTCCAAGTGGAGAGATATTTGACCGATAGCCTAGAACAAAAGATCTATAGGTGTGATCACAACCCCCTCCGACCGACCGTGCCATCAATCACTGACCACCTCAGAATTTCCCTCCAATGTATGGCTGCAATACTTGTTTTGCAAGTATTTTTAACACCATTCAAAGGCTTCAAAGGGGCAGTTATCGGCTATGACACGTTGAAGGAGAACTTAATAGTTCTCAAAAATAGTGTAAATGTCTGCAACAATCACTAACCATTAAAATGTTTTTTTTTTTGTAATTAAACACGAAAATATTAATTATATTTCCATATATACACACACATACACACACACACACACACACACACACAAGGTCGTAGGTTTGTTACCTATGACTCCAACTAATACCCCACCCCCCAATCCCCTTTTCCACCCACCAACCCCCAACCCCCTGCCCCATCCACCTACCAACCTCCCACCCCAACTATGTCCACTGAATACATGTTTTTCTTAATATGGTGCGAAATCACTTTACATTAATACTAGCAATGCTTCGATTTATATTAATCCACTCGAAATGCAATTCATTAAGTTAAATTAAGGAATAGTGTAAAGTTAAAGGAATGTTTCATAACTGACAAAAAGATAGTCTTTAATAAAATAAAAACTATTCTTTATTGAGCCCTAGTGCAAATGAAACATCTCAATCATCTGTATATATATAAAAGTAGATTACATCTAAACATGAACTACTAGGTAGAGTACCACACAACAGTTCAATGCCTATTGCTCCTATATGAAGGAGACAAAAACATGCCTTCGCCTCTCGTTAACAAAAATAAACTGCTGGCATATTTGTTTGACATCAATATTGTCCAGGCTGTTCTTTTTTTCTTCTGATAAACACTAAAGATGATATTTTGTAGAATGCTGAAAACCTGTAATCATTGATTTACATAGTATTTGTTTTTCCTGCTACGGAAGTCAATGTTTTCAGCTTTTTTCCCCAATATCTTATTTTGTATTCAACAAAATAAAGATAATCATTAAAGTTTGGAACCACTTAAGGAGTAAATAGTGAGTAAAGTTTTTTTGGGGGTGAACAATGGCTTTGACCCTAACTCTTCCCCTCTGACTGCACTAGGACCGGACAGCATTGCAACCTGATGAAATAGCGTGACAAAAAAGTGAAATGGCAGTTCAAAACTTTTGCCAAAAACACTAATGAATCACTTACATCCTCAGCCTATCACTCCTCATAATGCTAAATATTAGTATAATCAACATGTATAATACACGCACACATATTATATGTTATATACTGTATAATCAACATTCAGATTGACCTCCTGTGAACTCGCCTCTTCACCTGAACTACAACATGGCTGAACTGCTTCTGTCCCCTAACTGAAAAACATTGAGGGATTCCTTATGAGCATGGACAGAGAATGCCTCAGCCAAGCCTCATGCCTTGCAAAAGTATTCGCCCCCCGTGAACTTTTCCACATTTTGTCACATTACAGCCACAAACATGAATCAATTTTATTGGAATTCCACGTGAAAGACCAATACAAAGTGGTGTACACGCGAGAAGTGGAACGAAAATCATACATGATTTCAAACATTTTTTTTTTTACAAATAAATAACTGAAAAGTGGGGTGTGTGTAATTATTCAGCCCCCTTTGGTCTGAGTGCAGTCAGTTGGCCATAGACATTGCCTGATGAGTGCTAATGACTAGAGAGCAACTGTGTGTAATCTACACTCTCTCCATCGCTGTCTGATATACAGCACAGGTGTTTAGGTTCTGTTACCTGACAAAACAGGATAAACACATGCCATTTAAACAGCAATCATTTTATTTCACTTTTTCTGAGTCTTAGTGTGCAAACCTCGAATCAAATAATTAATGTTCGCCAAGTAAGTGAATGCATTTTAAAAACTATTTTTCTGAAGTGGATTGTCTATTGGTGTCAACAAAATTCTAGCCATATTGCAATATTAGTATATTAGTTTATCAATTTCTTTCACAATACTGATTTCTGACAAACAGTCACTAGATTAGGAGACTGACAGGGATCATATTTATACTTTTACATTTAGCTGTTTTATCTGCTGTTAGTTTTACGTCCGTATTCACAGACTACTGTATATCCTGGCCTGCTGTACTGAATGTGAGTCCACTGCATTTGGCGCTGCTTGTGTCTGAACGCAGCCAATCGTCTATCACATGATGGCAGGGAAAGGCACAGCCAATCAAAATGTTCATATGTGTTTTGGGGGCGGGAGGACTCAAGGAGAGAACGTGATTTATCCCTTTCTGCGTGTCTAGGTTAATGTTGACAGAACGATTTTAAAAAAAGTGGATTAAATTATTGGTGGGGACATTTCAATGGTCGGAGGATATTTGTGGGGACACATCCCCTCCGTCCACTCTAAATCTACGCCCCTGTATATATATAATTTAAAACTATTTATTCATTTGTCTTTTATTTACTTACTTACTAGCGAATGCTTTTTTTAGGGCTCTAAAAACTACGGCAGGATGAATGACAATGGAATAGGACGTGTGAGTTGCACCGGTCACACACACACACACACACACACACACACACACAATAAATATATATATATATATAATTAAATTCTTAAAACATCGTGTTCACCCATGCACTGAAAAAAAGAACTTGTAAGATTTACTTGATAAAATCCTCATAACAATTTGGACACAGATTTTAAGTAAATTTTATTGCTCCAATATTAAGGCTGAATCCCAACCCTTCCCCCTACCCTTCCATTTGACGCGTTCACGTGCAGGGGTAGTGGTGTCTCATTTCTCTTTTGGTTGGAGGTGTAGGGGGAGGGGGGAAGGGCCAGATAGCCCTCCAAACGAAGATTTTTCAGGACCTCACTTCAAACGAAGGGCTAAGCGAAGTTTTCAACATGGCTGCTCACTCGAGCAAACAGACCCATAAATGTTAAGTAATTTTTGCCATTAATAAAGATTTTTATGACAAGTTTTCATTATATGTATATTACCTTTAGTCTTGTGTTTGTGTTTATGGTGATGTTCTGTAAAGAAACGTTTGCAAAAAAAATCGCTAAAGTTTGCTAGCGGATAGCACATATTGCAAAATATTACAAATATATATTTTTATGTCACATACACTTTACTGCATGCTACAAACAAATATGAAAGTTCAGTAGCACGGCATTTTGCCGAGCATTTGATAACGCATTCTTTGTTTTGCTTACGGCCATACACTATTGTTTTGCTTACACTATTCTTACTTATTGCAACGCGACCACAGTTTTGTAATTTATATTCTGTATATGGACGGCTGAGGAAACCCGAAGACTCATCCGTGTTCGTAGTGAAAATGAGCAACTTTTTTAAAAATCGAAATACGGCGCAAAAAACCTTTGGGAGTGAGTAATCTCTCTTATTGGAATGTGTGATAAACATCGGCGCATGTCCTCTGACGTAACATTAGGAACCAGCGACAACGTATGATGACGTATAACAGTGTTGTCCCATTTCTTAGGGGAAATATTTATACCCTTCCCCTTTCCACTTCGTTTCAAGGGACAAGGGGAAGAAAATAGAATTGTGATTCAGCCTAAGTAAAACTCACCCATAATTGTCAGGTAAAATTTACTTAATTAAATTAACAATAAAAGAAATCAAGTAAAAGTTACATAATTATATTTAATGCACAAATTAGATTTATTTAAAATAATCAAGTAAAGTTGCAGGAACCTTAATTTTATGAAATTACTATCATTTTGTTTTGTGAGATTTTCCCTTAACTTGGTTTTATCAATTTATATTACTCCCTATAATAATGTAAACATTGCTAATTTATGTTTTGGAAAGAAACTTAAGTAATTATTTCATCTATATCTTTCATAAATCACACAACTAAAATATAATTAAACAGTTTATTCACAGTCTAGATCCAAGTTGTCTTTTTAATAAAAGTGCATTCAGCTAAATTTTGCATCCATAGAAAAAAACTGCACGGCACCAGGGCCTGAAATACTTGTTTTAAACAAAATTGTGTAAAATAATAAATAAATAAAATACAGCATTCATTTAGAAATAAAATACAGCAGAAAATACATTAAACAAACTGTAGAATAAACGTTAAAACGTAATAGCCCTCGGAAGCAGTGAAGTTGCAACATTCAAATCAGCACTCTGGACTAGTGCACTTAAAAGTATGCCATTGAAACCATAACGCATTAAAACTTTAAGCTGAACATGTAAACACAACATGTAAAGACTTGTAGTCAAGCCAAATCAAATGTTTTAAGATAACTTCATCTTTAAAGCTTGCACTTTTGGTGATAGCTTAATCCCATCAAGTTCTAGAAGAACTTTCTGAAAATAGCTCAAATGTGTAGCGCAGTGCTCGGAGCTATTGCCACATTCTTGCAAAATTTCCTCTCCTTCAAGGATTATGGATACACCAACTGGTCCTTCCCCTTCAACAGCACAGACGACAAGGATTTTAAGAAGGTGCATACTGGCATCACTTCGTCTGTCCCCCTGCATAAAATGTACAAGAAAATAAATCATTTATTTTGAGAAACAAAAAAAAAATCTGAATTGCTTCAACCTGTGCTGACTTCATTTCACAGAGAAAAAAAAATAATACAAATAATTGATAATAAAAAATGACCATCACTTCATATACTTCAGATTGTTAAACTTGGGTTAAATTGCTTTAGCAATAATCTTGCATCACTAAAACATTGTAAAACATGGCATGAGATGGCTACACTCCATAGATTACTCTGCACCTTTACAGTGTCAGGAAATCCTATGATGAATGCTGAGTTTGTATTTAAAGGGTTAGTCCAAACATGAAAATTCGTTCAATAATTACTCATTTATATATTCATTTGCATTTATATGCTTCTGTCCAATACAACAAAGACTATATTCAAGGTATTAATAAATTGTATAATTAATAAGAAAACAATGCTTTACCAGGCAATCATCAAAGAGATCCTCTTCAGATTCACATCTCATTTTTACGCTTTGTTTCTGTGAAAATATTTACATTGTATCATTACATAATCTTTTATTCGTACAACTACATTTAGGCATTTCTTCATCTTTTGTAAGTTTGCCTTTATCCAAAGCAAATTACAAAAGAGGAAGGCATCAAGCATGTCAAGCAGTGCTACTAACACAAAGTTTCTGACACCGTTATAAAAATACAAGATAGATCAGCGAGGGATTAAGGAAAAAGTAAGAAGCAAGAATCATGTGTGGAAAGATTAAGCATGCAGGGTCACAGGATGACTCGACTTATTTTTATTGTCTGCAATGCGATTTAGACAAATTAGAACTGCAGTCAAGCCAGCCGCGATTGATTTTAGTGTGCGCACATATTACAGTGATTACGGTAGTTTCAGGACCGACACAGAGACAACGCGCTTTCAGAGCGCTTTTCATTTAGACGCCCAGGACTGAGAGATAATACAACATGCTCGTCAATTTTTACTTGCTTATTTATTTGCATTTCTGCTTTAATATCCGTGTTATTTATTGGTGACTTTGACGGTTGTCTGTTACAATATTTTTCTTAAATATTCACCATTCAAATAATTGTTTTATGTAGATAAGTTACAGCAGAATTTGTAGAAAACAGACAAAATAATGTATTTAGTCTTTCTAAATACCAGAATTGATTTTTATTTTGTTTTACTGTTCAAAAGTAGCAGTTATTCTTCAATGAATGTTTTCTATAATGAGGATTAACGTCTGCTTTGGAAGAGAGGTCAAATAAACAAATGTTCACAATGGGGAAAAAAAGTTAAATAAAATGCCTTTATTTCACTTCAGAGACCTATGAAAAAATAAATTCTAGTAAGTATAAAACGCCATGGTCAGTTTTTATCCCATATAATGTACACACATTATATGATAAAAAAAAAAAGTAGAAAAAAACAATGATCAGTTCTTATTCAGGACGTCCCATACTATATACACACCAAATATGAAACTATTTTACTGCAGCATTTTTGAGATATTTGACATTATTACACTTTAAAGGGGTATAAAGACCCCATTTCTAATAAGTAGAAAAAAAACAATGATCAGTTTTTATTCAGGACGTCCCATACTATATACACACCACATATGAAACTATTTTACTGCAGCATTTTTGAGATATTGGACATTATTACACTTTAAAGGGGTATAAAGACCCCATTTCTAATAAGTAGAAAAAAACAATGATCAGTTCTTATTCAGGACGTCCCATACTATATACACACCACATATGAAACTATTTTACTGCAGGATTTTTCAGATATGGGGCATTCTCTCTGTGTTGTTCATGAAACTACCGTAATCACTGTAATATGCGCGCGCACTAAAATCAATCGCGGCTGGCTTGACCGTGTTTTTCTGAACCGCGGCTGGCTTTACCGCAGTAAATTAGAGCTGCTGTCAATACTGTATGAACATATGTACAGGTTCTTTACTCGTAACTCATTAATAAAGTTCGGCTTCAGAAAAAAAAACGTTTATTGCTAGTGCTCTTTTACCATTTAATGCTTTAACACACACGACTCAGTTTGTTCAGAAATGGCATCTAACTGGCGAGCCTTTGTCTGAACACGCCGTTTTCACTCGGGGTGGGGGTAAGAAACACACATCTCGGTGTATTAATCCGCGCGCTCGGTTCGTTATTATTTTATTTATTTATTTATTTATTTACCACAGGACCCCTGGGGGGCTCCGTAGGTTCAGGTTTTTACACGAAAACGGTGTTTTGTGAATCTCCACACTATTAAAAACTGAAATTGCTAATTGTACGTCCTGAGATTAAGATGAACATTAATTGGGAGTCATGAAAGCGAGAATCACATCCAAAAAAGAAAGCTAAACTTACCTCGAACACGACAAACTCCAGCTCCAGCCACGCCGTGTTGTACTGTACCTCCGTGATGATCCACAACCGACTGATCCACAGCGCGGGCACAGCGTCTCCAAACACGCATGCGCAGTTTAATTTGCACACATTTTCGGCTTCAGTAGACACACAATACTTCAGACTGAAACACGACTGCCCCCTACAGGTAATGAAGGGCATGTTCACAGCTTCCCGCACGCAGCCGCGCAAAGCCGCGGCAAGTCACGGGATCCCTTTTCTCGAAACGCGGGTTTTTAATGGCGACATCTGTATATGGCAAAGGGTATGAAAATGGTGATTTGGAGAGATGGCTCGATCTCACCAGTAGAAGATGGTAAGTCCGGGAGATCGAGAAACGGAAGGAGCTGGGTACTGAATGAAATTACTGAAGTATAATCCTCAAGCAGTCGCTCAGCCTCAAAAACCATACAGCGCGCTGTCTTCATCTCTCCGTGCCGGCTTCCTCGCCGCTTTCCGGCTTTATGCCGGCACACGTGATCAGATTCACATCCGGGTTCCCTCGCGATTGCGCATGCGTGTGGGAGCTTGCCCGGTGACCAAACCACTGTCAATGGGGACAACTGAAGCCCGATATGGCACATTTCCTGGCACAGGTGAGCCGCATTAGCTCGTCGATCCCTTTCCCTGTTATTGAAATGTCCCTTTGTGTGGCTGCGCTACATTATACATGATGGCACGAATAGGCGGCTCACGAGTAACGATAGTAGATTTGGGCACACACCCATCGATTTGATGGGTGTGCGCCCAAATCTACTATCGTTACTCGCTCACTCCGTAGGCTCCCTGAATAGGCGGCAAAGGGACGGAGCCGCCTATTCGTGCCGGCTGGCGATAATTAACTTTAATATGATCTCAGGCTTGCTCCACATTATAAAAGCAAGGCACTACTAGCAAAGCCGCCACTGTATATAACCATAATGAGTCCCATAACTGGCTTATACAGCTGAAAAGAATAAAATCAATAGCACTGTTACAGCTTCTGAATGGCGCAGTGGTTAGAGAGCTTGCTCAGAGACCCTGAGGTCGCCGGTTTGAATCCAGAGGGATGCTGTTTTAAAATTGTTTTATTTTAATTATAGCAAAATTAAAAGAAAACAAAATAAAATGTTTTAAGTGCGCTTAAGGTAGAGTCTTATAAAGGCTATGTAGTCTTATATAATTTTATTATATATTTTTTGCACATTAATCTGAGTCCTCATCTGTTAAATTTTTGAGGACAATAGTTTTTTTTCAGCCTGTCATGGTGTGCGCCCAAATCAATATTGCTCCTCGCTCACTAGTTAGGCATCCTCCCCTTCAGATATGCGAAGGAGCAGGGCCGCCGAATTGGGCACGGCTGGTGAGCTATCCTTGGCTTTTTTTTAATCCTTGGCTGGCAAGCTATCCGGGTTTGCACCCCGCGCTATAAAATACTCTGGGTTTGTTGGGTTACAGGGGGTTTTTACTATGTGGTGTGATTGCGATGCGCGCGCAACAACGCGGAATGGAACACGCCCCAGGGGAAAAAAAGAAGGGAGAGATGGGAGGGGTGTCATAGCAGAGCCAGCGGGAGCGGACGTAGGCAGGAGCTCACACCGCGTAGTAAAATTCATTGTAACCCAACAAACCACAAGTATATTATAGCACGTGGTGCAAGCCCTGGATCATTAGCAAGGATAGCTCACCAGCCGTGCCTAATTCCGTCATGTCATGTGGGCCAGGGGCGGACTGGGACCAAAAAGTGGCCCTGGACTCCCTGGCCCACAGCGGCCCACATCATAATACATTGGCTCATTAATGCAGAGATAAATTTCTGCACACCAGTTACTAGTATAAAATATAACACAATACAAGAAACAAAGGAAAGGACATCAAGAAGAACATATAAAACTGAAAGACAATATTTTAAAATGAATGGCAATAAAACTGAACAGGTAAGCTGAAATAAAATCAGTAGCAGCATTAGCTCACGTTAGTAAACTAGTTACATATTTTAATGCTAATTACTTTAGTTAATGCTGCTACTGATTTTATTCCAGCTTACCTATTCAGGTTGATTGTGCTTCTTTTCACTTGGCTCTGGTAGATCAATGCCAGACAACACTCAAATGCAAATTATTCACCCTCCCCAGGTGTAAATCTTCTGTTCTCACCTATACATTCAGAGAAACTGAATGAGCTGAAAGCTGAGCCTTTGTTTCACGACCGCGACACCCCTCTCTCTCTCACACACATACACAGAGTAGACATACACATACTTTATCCAACAAACATGAAAAATATCCACATGATGAGTTAAAAAGCATTGGTTAATTTTTGTTTAGAAAGACTGTTTGTATCTGATTATTTGTATTATTGAAGAACAACAGCACAAACAACAACACAAGGGCTTATAAGAAACATTTTTATTATTTTGACAAGAGTTAAATTTGTAACAGTAGAAGGCATCCCAATTTAAATATATAAATAACTAAAAACAAATTGAGCAAACTATCAGCATAAAAAAATAGAACGAATCATTATTAAAGAAAATTATGATGACCATAACAGCCTACTGCATTTCATTATTTATAATAACGCAAAAACACGAGTGCTGATGATATAATAATTTATTCCTACAGATGTACCCGTTTTACAGATCGATTTACGGTGATAAAGAGCGGTATAAGAGCAGTGACAGCTGGCACACAAAAAACAGGTGCAGGATTATTTTCTTTATTGTTGTTTATTTTCTTTATTGTTGTTTATTTACAATATTTGTTAATTTAATATAAAGCCGGTATCGTTATCCTCCTTTTTATTTTCCTATGTAGTCTAATAAAGTTTTCCAGAGCGCGGAGAAGTTTTGTTGTACTAAATAATATTTATGAAGCATCAGGGCCTCCTATTCCTATTAATTTTAAGTTGTTGTTTTAGTGTTACTCTGTGTGCTTTACACAGACACCATTCAAATGCAGATACTTCACGCCTCCCCAAGTGTGAATCAGCAGCTCTCACCTCTACATTCAGATAAACTACAAATAACTGTAAATAGCAACCCTCCCCATTCACAGGCCTCTTTTTACTTACTTCTTACTACTTACTGTTCTTTACAGATTTTCCTTATCATAACATATTTTAGATAGTTTTTTTTATCACTCTATACACAATACTTTGCTATTTTTATGGATGTTGAGCATCGTGAGCAAGCCCGAGATCATATTAACGTTAATCATCGCCAGCTGGCACGAATAGGCGGTGTTATGCCCTAAAACGCCCCCCCTGCCGCGGATTGCCCCCCATTACGCAATCGCTATCTTCAAAGAAAGGCGCCGCCCCTTTTCTTTCGAACGCATTAGCGAGTGTTTTTCTTTCCCTGTGCTCGGTTTTGTGAACACAGTTGCGTTCAGTAACACGATGGAACCAATTACCTTAACAACAGCAACAACAACCATTATGACCACACTTTGTTGAATTTATATTGCTTAAATATTTCGCTGCTCTGTCCTCTTTGCATTACTACGTGTTTATTTACTTCCTTTTCGCATTGCACATATAATGCACTCTAAAATCGACACTATCAAACTTGGAAATTATATAACATCCAATCAAACGTCACGTTATTAAAAGTAACGAATTTGTCACAACTCTTTTCTTATGCAGCACGGCTAAAAAGATAATAAAAAATTACACCAATCCTGCCATGATGCTCCCCTGCCCCTAACCAACACTGGCTGGGAAGATGAACCCAGACTTTCCAAAACTTACTATTATTTCCACAGATGAAATTAAGCTCGGATGATGAGAACAGAAATTAAATCCCCTCTCTGCAATATCTAAGTAGAGTGTAACTGGAGCAGCCACAGAGTGCCCCCCTCCCCCCCTGTCTAACTGATGAGGAAAAGGTCACAAACACCAAACCTGCAGCATTTACTGTTATAAGGCCTGTGTTTATGTGGCTCAATTTACAGTATATGCTGCTGGGACAAAGTGTATAACATCTAGGAAGGGGGGCATTTCATGGTAAACAGCTGTGCCACAAAATGCCCCCCCCCCCCTGTCTAACTCTGCTTAGGAAAAGGTTACAGACACCAAACCTGCTGCACTTACTGTTATAAGCCCTGTGTTTATGTGCCTCAATTTATATGCTGCTGGGACAAAGTGTATAACATCTAGGAAGGGGGGCATTTCATGGTAAACAGCTGTGCCACAAAATGCCCCCCCTGTCTAACTCTGCTTAGGAAAAGGTTACAGACACCAAACCTGCTGCACTTACTGTTATAAGCCCTGTGTTTATGTGGCTCAATTTATATGCTGCTGGGACAAAGTGTATAACATCTACAGATGTCGCCCTTAAAACCCTGCGTGTTTTCCCGCGGGATGCCGCAATTTAGCGCGCGGCGTGCCGGGTCTTGCCGGAGGCAACATTCGGGAATTTTAAATAAATGTGTTGCGCTTCACTGAATATCCGCCAGATGGCGCATGGAAGGACTTTATCTAAAAGCCGGACCAAGTACAACAATGAATGTAAGGACGCGGATGAACAGTGCTGAAGCGAACATGAATTTTATTTTGTTTTATAATAGATCTTTCATGATGAATGAGTGTATATGTGCTTCACATTATCAAACACAGGCAAAGGAGACAGAAATTATTGAGGGATCCACTGAAAAAAGTAAACCTAGTTTAATGTGTTTTTTTTCTCATTCCATTAGTAAAAAAAATAATTTGCTCTTTTTAACTGAAGTGTCTAATTTATGCTTATGGGTGAATCTTTTTTTTTTTTTTTTGTATAATGCTGTTTACAGCAGGAAACCAAAGTGAAATATTTCATTTTGATCAAGGTACTCTTATTAGGTTGAGTGTGATTTGCGCATGCGCAGTCTTTAGACCATAGTTTTGCCGGTATAATTTTATTTCCGCCTCAAACCGGAGCATGACGTTGAAACAAGTAAGGAAGGATATCAGAACCTGTATTTCAGTTACTGTTAGTTAAAGCCCCTGATTAAACTTAAATCTAATCCATTCACAAAGGACATTTCTGCTTCAAACCGTGTCTCATGACGCAGCATTTTCACGGACTGAATCACATGCGGGTGGAGATTCTCAAAGAAAACTCCTTTAAACCAGGTAAGAAAGCAAACTCATGTCATTTCTATGTTAAATGTATCTCTTCTATGAGCAAATTCATGATTTATGTCAGGAACAACTACTTTGTAGATTGAGTTTTGTGTCCGTGTTTGCTACTGTAGCTAAAACCACCTATATTACCTGCATTAGCATTAGCTAACTAACGTGGTGATTTTCAAAAACACCGGAGTTTATACAGTAAGTCAGCGGCGCCGAAGAAAATAATTATATTTAAGTACCGTTGGTTAACGATGTAAAAATTAATAGGAAAGTGACGTAAACATAGAACAAGCTAATTTGGAGTGATTGCTGTTTGTAGTGTACTGCTTTCTATACTTTATACACACTGTAATTAAGATTTGCTAACATAAGAACTTGAGCCAGTCCAATTTTTGTTTTTACCTTTTTTTTTTTTTTTTTTAAAGATCAGTAATGAGTTTCTGAGAATTATATCTGCTCCACTTCAAGCAAGATTACTGGTTTCCTTGGACAAGCAACACTACAAACTAATTGAGATCATCAGAAACTAGGGAGGAACCCGTCAGAGAGAGAAGACCAGAGATATAATCTTCATCTTCAAGTTCTTGATCTGGTATGTATGGTACGGTTCAGGACCAGGGAGGGAGCCGGAGACAGCAGAACAAAGAGATGATATTGCCAGCACCAGCACAGGGAGCACAGTTTTTAGTTTAGATCTCATGTTTACATTTTATTGTATGTGAATGGCTTGACTGTAAACAACAAACAATGCAATAAATGTATAAAAAATATATACTGTATATATTTATTGTCTCTTTCCAGGACCAGGCATATCGTTCAATTATTTTTTTCCAAATAGGCAGTCGTAACAAGAGGTGAGGGCGCGCGCGTCATCACATGTGCTTACCCGACTCTGCGTTCACCGTAAACTTCAATATACATTTGTTTATTTGTATATGTATGTTATTAATTGTACTTTTTTAGAGATTGTATGTGCGTGCACGGAGAGTATGTGTTGATAAGTGTATGTCGATAAGTTGATAAGTGTATCAGAAAGCATTAAAATGTTCATTTGAATTAAAATGACACACACACGTCTGTGTATACAGTATATCAATTACATATATATCAATTTCATTAGTTCGTTCATTCTATTTGAAGCTTCGGATGTTTTTTTTTTTTGGTTTGGTTAGATTAGTTCTGAACTCGCTTCCTTGAAACTATCGCTAAAACAATGACACACACACATAGACACACACACACACACACACACACAGAGACACACACACTCCCCTGAGCCCTCGGGAAACATCCAATCACCGTCGGTATACAAATGAGTCAAGACGCAGCCTAACGTGGTGTCGTGTCGGATTTCAGTGGTCACGGAGTGGGAAGACTTTGAAGAAGCTGCAGTGACAGTGAACAGCTGAACAACTTCACTTTTCCGTTTACCTCTGAGGAAAAAAAGCTGTATTTTGTTTGTTTATATTTTTATAGTAGTATAAGTTATAGTTTGGTCTGTACTGTTGTTCGCACCCTTGTAGAGAATAAATAAATGAATAACACCTTCATATCCCCTCTCAAGAGTGTCATAGTCCATTGTTAGTTTTAATGATCTGGCTGAAACTAATTATCACTACATAAGTACCCTAACACCATTGATCATGAGTCTCAGCTGAACCTAATTCTATACTTGTAACAGAAAATGTAGATGCAGATTCCAAATGTGTATTTATATAATAGATAGATGTGTGTGTGTGTGTGTGTGTGTGTGTGTAGGCTCTACGCAGGGGCAAGAGAGGGCAGCGCACCCTTAAATGTCTGCACATGTTAATATATTCCTAAAATGTATATATTACAAGTTGATGAACTGATCTGCGGTAGCGATGACGTCACAGTCCGACAGCTTTAGAATGATGTTTGATCAGGTCTACTGTATATTCTGAACATAGAACTGCAAAATGTCTGATACAGTACTTTGGGGGAAACAAAGACTTAAACTGTTAAGTAATAACATTATTAATAACAAATATGTAATAGTTTTGATATTTGAAAATTTTTTATTTTAATGTAAAAGGACTATAGATAGAGACTTATAAGCAGCTGGTGTATCCGGGTTGTTTAATGAACTTTAAGCAAAAAGACAACATGTATTCATCTGTTTTATATAAATTACTGTTTTAACTTTGACTAGTTTTGGAAGAATAAATTGAATTGTTAAAGTCATGTTTTGCGTGCTTTAATTTTGGGGGATTGTTTGGGTATTTAAAAATTGTTTAGTTGAACCAACAACTTCAATGGGCAAAAAATGGGACACAACTTTGTTTTAAATAGTCAAAGAGTTGGGCTGAAAATAATAATAATAATTATTGATCATAGAAACAAATGAAACCAGTTAAACACTTGATTATATGTATTTGTGTTTGTGATTGTGACCCATGATAATTTTTTCTCAGTATAAATAAATGTTTTGGGTTTTAAGAACTCCAAAAGAGCAACGACAAACTTGGTATTCTTCCACCTTCCACTCCTGGTGTTAATTGCTCTGTGTGTGCGTGTGTGTTTTTGGCGGGGGGATGGGTGTGTGTGTGTTTTCGGCTGTTCAGCAGTTCTAAACACAAGCACAGTTTTTGTCCTTAACTAAAATACTTCAATACGTTAATAATGAATTTATTTTGTTGAATAAGGTAATAAGCGATATTTAAACCAAACCAGTAAGTTAAGTAAGTGTTCCATACATTAAAGTACTGTGTATAACCAAGTGCCCTAGCAAACACAGTTACAGTACAGTTTACAGTACAAACAGAGTGTGTGCGCTGGGGGGATTGGAAGGTGAGTGAGAATACTCATTTACAAGACAAAAGACGGTTAGAGGCAGCGCCGTTCTAGACCAGACAACACGGGGTGGGGGGAGGGGGGCATCATGTTCGAGCACTGTTTTTACCTCGCCTTACTGTATAGTAACAGTATTGTATTTGCTGAATTGTGTTGAGGCACGCAAACCCCCAGACCACAATAAGGTGGCAATCCCTCAGGGGGAAACTAAAAAATAAATATATATATATATAATTATATAATAAAATATCCTTAATCCAGATTTTATCAATGACATAACATTTATCTAAGCTGGATGGTCTAATTCTCAAAACCGTTTAACCTAAAGAAAAACATAACACACTATAACTAGAATATTTACAAAACTGAAAGGTTGTCTTATGAATAATAAAAAATACAAACTAAATTAAAACAGATGGGCTGTTGAACAGATCATAATATGTTTTATGTTTTCTGATTATAAATGATATATGGGTTGATTTTAGAAAGGCTAAATCAAATAGCTAGTTTTGGTAATGTCAGTCCAGTAACTATACTATGTAAAAGTAATTATAATATGAATTAATTAAGGGCAGGACCTAACCTAATGTTAATAATTTACACCATGATAACATTAGTATTCATGTTTTTGTATTTTTGTATTAACATTTTAAATGTTCAAATGAACGTTTCAGAGTATATAATTTGTCGTGTCATCTGTGATTGAGACCCATGAGTTAAATTGAAATATTTTTTATAGGTAGTAAGCCAAGTTTTAGTAACCTGCTTTAGTAATGGGCTCTAAAAGACAATGGAACATTACAGAACGTGCGAGTTGACGCCCATGCACAGATTAAAATGTTCATTTGAATTAAAATGACACACGCATGTCTGTGTGTGTGTATATATATATATATGTAATATATATATGTAATATATATATATATATATATATATATATATATAGCTGCTGGGTAAATATAGGACTAACTAAATGCTGGGTTAATTTAACCCAGCAAGATGGGTTAAATATTCAATCCAAATGCTAGGTCATATTTAACTATAATGCTGGGTTAATTCTACCACATAAATGGTTCAAATGTTCTACCCATATGTTTGGGGTTTGTTGGTTCATTTTAACTGGAATGTTGGGTTAATTCTACCTCACAAATAGATTATTATTATTTTCATGTTTTACAGTGAATCTGTAAAAAAAACACCCATGTCTATTAAACAGTTAAATTATTTTGATATACTTGCCTATTACAAAAAAACATACATATATGCAATAAACACCATCCTATTACATGTTCTTAGAAAAAAAATATTTATTTTTCAAAAGCACAAGAACAGATAATCAACAGCGACATCATTACTATACTATCATTGATAAGGGCGGGATGGAGTAATTGCACAAATAGACTGAGGCAGCTTCTACAGAGCAGGATCTCTCTGTGACTTCAGATATCTTTTCTGAAGAACAAAACTATCCAGCTATTTTTTTTTTGGTTTGGTTAGATTAGTTCTGAACTCGCTTCCGTGAAACTATCGCTAAAACAATGTACTGAGCCCTCCTGAGGATATAAAGCTTTATTATTGTGTTTGAATAAATATTCAGATCTACCACAGCAGGTAATAAACTATGGTGTGTCATAAGCGAAGCAAACACCACGATTATGCCTCGTTTCGTTCGACGGGAACGTGGTTCACTTGGCCGCGGTGTATTTTAAACCTGTGGAATGTTTCACTGTTTATGCTCACATAAGAGGAACAAAAGCTCAATGAGGACTAAACCAATGACTTCGGTAACTCCACTGAGTGTAACATCTGCATAGTGACACTGAACATCTTCACTTTTCCGTTTACCTCTGAAAAAAAAGCTGTATTTTGTTTGTTTATATTTAGAGTTTTTATAACAGTAGAACAAGTACCCGCGCGGACGCACACACATAGACACACACACACACAGACACACACACATAGACACACACACACACACACACACACACAGACACACACACTCCCCTGAGCCCTCGGGAAACATCCAATCACCGTCGGTATACAAATGAGTCAAGACGTAGCCTAACGTGGTGTCGTGTCGGATTTCAGTGGTCACGGAGTGGGAAGACTTTGAAGAAGCTGCAGTGACAGTGAACAGCTGAACAACTTCACTTTTCCGTTTACCTCTGAGGAAAAAAAGCTGTATTTTGTTTGTTTATATCTAGAATTTTTATAGTAGTAAGAGAGAGTTATAGTTTGGTCTGTACTGTTGTTCGCACCCTTGTAGAGAATAAATAAATGAATAACACCTTCATATCCCCTCTCAAGAGTGTCATAGTCCATTGTTAGTTTTAATGATCTGGCTGAAACTAATTATCACTACATAAGTACCCTAACACCATTGATCATGAGTCTCAGCTGAACCTAATTCTATACTTGTAACAGAAAATGTAGATGCAGATTCCAAATGTGTATTTATATAATAGATAGATAGATAGATAGATGTGTGTGTGTGTGTGTGTGTGTGTGTGTAGGCTCTACGCAGGGGCAAGAGAGGGCAGCGCAACCTTAAATGTCTGCACATGTTAATATATTCCTAAAATGTATATATTACAAGTTGATAAACTGATCTGCGGTAGCGGAAAAATCCGCTGAAATAGGACAGGCACACTAACCCGCACACACACACATACACACGCGCGCACACACACACACACACACACACACACACACACACACCTCCCTTGAGCCCTGCGTCTGTCGGATTTCAGCGGTCACGGAAAGACTTTGAAGCAGTTTATATATGAATCTAAGCTTGAACTTATCAGCATTGTAAATATATAATACTTTTCAAATAAAATCGCTATTACTTTGACCCTGAAGTTTAGTTTAGCACACAAAAAAAACAGAAAAGTCATTTCTGGTAAATCAACGGAATGTGTAGTTTATTTACAGTAATTCATTAAAAAATGAATATACATTGTACAGTACACGGTAAACACGGGAAAGATTACAAAATGAAAAAACAAACAGTGTCTACTTTATAAACAGCTTAGTATGTGCGTCGAGATGCTGAAATCCCTTGCATGTTTTTGCTTCCAAGTGGAGAGATATTTGACCGATAGCCTAGAACAAAAGATCTATAGGTGTGATCACAACCCCCTCCGACCGACCGTGCCATCAATCACTGACCACCTCAGAAGTTCCCTCCAATGTATGGCTGCAATACTTGTTTTGCAAGTATTTTTAACACCATTCAAAGGCTTCAAAGGGGCAGTTATCGGCTATGACACGTTGAAGGAGAACTTAATAGTTCTCAAAAATAGTGTAAATGTCTGCAACAATCACTAACCATTAAAATGTTTTTTTTTTGTAATTAAACACGAAAATATTAATTATATTTCCATATATATACATACACACACACACACACACACACACAAGGGCGTAGGTTTGCTACCTATGACTCCAACTAATAATAATAACACACTATAACTAGAATATTTACAAAACTGAAAGGTTTTCTTATGAATAATAAAAAAAACATTATAACTCAAAAAGATCATATTATGTTTATATATATATATTTTATAGTAACTGAACAGCTCTCTTCTCTCCAATCCACTCATACACCACAGTCTCCTATTTCTCTGTGCGCGCGCTGCAGCCTGTGAATGAATACACGCAGCGGAGGTTTTACATATTTAAAACGTAAAAAGGTGTCTCCATCATAAATAGCCCTGAATTAACTAATATATATATATATATATATATATATATATATATATATATATATATATATATATATATATATATATATATACATACACACACACACATGTTTTGTGAGATTTTCCCTTACTTGGTTTTATCAATTTATATTACTCCCTATAATAATGTAAACATTGCTAATTTATGTTTTGGAAAGAAACTTAAGTAATTATTTCATCTATATCTTTCATAAATCACACAACTAAAATATAATTAAACAGTTTATTCACCAACATTACCAAATATTTGTGACATTCACAGTCTAGATCCAAGTTGTCTTTTTAATAAAAGTGCATTCAGCTAAAATTTGCATCCATAGAAAAAAACTGCACGGCACCAGGGCCTGAAATACTTGTTTTAAACAAAATTGTGTAAAATAATAAATAAATAAAATACAGCATTCATTTAGAAATAAAATGCAGCAGAAAATACTTTAAACAAACTGTAGAATAAACGTTAAAACGTAATAGCCCTCTGAAGCAGTGAAGTTGCAACTTTCAAATCAGCACTCTGGACTTGTGCACTTAAAAGTATGCCATTGAAACCTTAATGCATGAAAACATTTTAAGCTGAACATGTAAACACAACATGTAAACACTTGTAGTCAAGCCAAATCAAATGTTTTAAGATGATAACTTCATCTTTAAAGCTTGCACTTTTGGTGATAGCTTAATCCCATCAAGTTCTAGAAGAACTTTCTGAAAATAGCCTCTCCTTCAAGGATTATGGATACACCAACCGGTTCTTCCCCTTCAACAGCACGGACGACAAGGATTTTAAGAAGGTGTCACTTCGTCTGTCCCCCTGCATAAAATTTACAAGAAAATAAATCATTTATTTTGAGAAGCAAAAAAATCTGAATTGCTTCAACCTGTGCTGACTTCATTGAGAAAAAAATAATAATAAAAATAAATGATAATAAAAAAATGACCATCACTTCATATACTTCATATTGTTAAACTTGGGTTAAATTGCTTTATCTTGCATCAGTAAAACATGGCATGAGATGGCTTTACAGTGTCAGGAAATCCTATGATGAATGCTGAGTTTGTATTTAAAGGGTTAGTCCAAACATGAAAATTCGTTCAATAATTACTCATTTATATATACATTTGCATTTATATGCTTCTGTCCAATACAACAAACACTATATTCAAGGTATTAATAAATTGTATAATTAATAAGAAAACAATGCTTTACCAGGCAATCATCAAAGAGATCCTCTTCAGATTCACGTCTCATCTTTACACTTTGTTTCTGTGAAAATATTTACATTGTATCATTACATAATCTTTTATTCGTACAACTACATTCAGGCATTTCTTCATCTTTTGTAAGTTTGCCTTTATCCAAAGCAAATTACAAAAGAGGAAGGCGTCAAGCAGTGCTACTAACACAAAGTTTCTGACACCGTTAGAAAATACAAGATAGAACAGTGAGGGATTAAGGAAAAAGTGAGAAGCAAGAATCATGTGTGCAAAGATTAAGCATGTAGGGTCACAGGATGACTCGACTTATTTTTATTGTCTGCAATGCGATTTAGACAAATTAGAACTGCGGTAAAGCCAGCCGCGGTTCAGAAGAACACGGTCAAGCCAGCCGCGATTGATTTTAGTGTGCGCACATATTACAGTGATTACGGTAGTTTCAGGACCGACACAGAGACAACGCGCTTTCAGAGCGCTTTTCATTTAGACGCCCAGGACTGAGAGATAATACAACATGCTCGTCAATTTTTACTTGCTTATTTATTTGCATTTCTGCTTTAATATCCGTGTTATTTATTGGTGACTTTGACGGTTGTCTGTTACAATATTTTTCTTAAATATTCACCATTCAAATAATTGTTTTATGTAGATAAGTTACAGCAGAATTCGTAGAAAACAGACAAAATAATGTATTTAGTCTTTCTAAATACCAGAATTGATTTTTATTTTGTTTTACTGTTCAAAAGTAGCAGTTATTCTTCAATGAATGTTTTCTATAATGAGGATTAACGTCTGCTTTGGAAGAGAGGTCAAATAAACAAATGTTCACAATGGGGGAAAAAAGTTAAATAAAATGCCTTTATTTCACTTCAGAGACCTATGAAAAAATTAATTCTAGTAAGTATAAAACGCCATGGTCAGTTTTTATCCCATATAATGTACACACATTATATGATAATAAAAAAAAAGTAGAAAAAAAACAATGATCAGTTCTTATTCAGGACGTCCCATACTATATACACACCACATATGAAACTATTTTACTGCAGCATTTTTGAGATATTGGACATTATTACACTTTAAAGGGGTATAAAGACCCCATTTCTAATAAGTAGAAAAAAACAATGATCAGTTCTTATTCAGGACGTCCCATACTATATACACACCACATATGAAACTATTTTACTGCAGCATTTTTCAGATATGGGGCATTCTCTCTGTGTTGTTCATGAAACTACCGTAATCGCTGTAATATGCGCGCACACTAAAATCAATCGCGGCTGGCTTGACCGTGTTTTTCTGAACCGCGGCTGGCTTTACCGCAGTAAATTAGAGCTGCTGTCAATACTGTATGAACATATGTACAGGTTCTTTACTCGTAACTCATTAATAAAGTCCGGCTTCAGAAAAAAAACGTTTATTGCTAGTGCTCTTTTACCATTTAATGCTTTAACACACACGACTCAGTTTGTTCAGAAATGGCATCTAACTGGCGAGGCTTTGTCTGAAGACGCCGTTTTCACTCGGGTGGGGGTAAGAAACACACATCTCGGTGTATTAATCCGCGCGCTCGGTTCGTTATTATTTTATTTATTTATTTATTTACCACAGGACCCATGGGGGCTCCGTAGGTTCAGGTTTTTACACGAAAACGGTGTTTTGTGAATCTCCACACTATTAAAAACTGAAATTGCTAATTGTACGTCCTGAGATTAAGATGAACATTAATTGGGAGTCATGAAAGCGAGAATCACATCCAAAAAAGAAAGCTAAACTTACCTCGAACACGACAAACTCCAGCTGCAGCCACACCGTGTTGTAACCTCCGTGATGATCCACAACCGACTGATACACAGCGCCGGCACAGCGACTCCAAACACGCATGCGCAGTTTAATTTGCACACATTTTCGGCTTCAGTAGACACACAATACTTCAGACTGAAACACGACTGCCCCCTACAGGTAATGAAGGGCATGTTCACAGCTTCCCGCACGCAGCCGCGCAAAGCCGCGGCAAGTCACGGGATCCCTTTTCTCGAAACGCAGGTTTTTAATGGCGACATCTGTAGGAAGGGGGGCATTTCATGGTAAACAGCTGTGCCACGAAATGCCCCCCTGTCTAACTCTGTTAAGGAAAAGGTTACAGACACCAAACCTGCTGCATTTTCTGTTATACGCCCTGTGTTTATGTGGCTCAATTTATATGCTGCTGGGACAAAGTGTATAATATCTAGGAAGGGGTGCATTTCATGGTAAACAGCTGTGCCACAAAATGCCCCCCCCCTGTCTAACTCTGCTTAGGAAAAGGTTAAATCCGCCAATATATATATATATATATATATATATATATATATATATATATATATAGGGAGAGAGAGAGAGAGAGAGAGTATATATATATATACTCGATTTATCACTGAGCCAATCAGGTAACCAATTAAGGGGCGAGGTAGATGACGTAGCCAAAGTGGAGCTTTTCTTATAGGTTACAAGTGGAACAAAAATAAAAAAGAGCTGCAATGGATCCCACACTTCATAAAAACATTGTGGCCTATAAAAGCCATAATAAATACCATGAGGGCTTTTTAAAGTCAGAAAAGAGGGAGTTAAGACGTATAGCTTTGCGCTTTCTTTTTGAAGGTAAGTTCAACTCGCATCGTCGGTTCAGCATGGTGCAGCATGACTAATTAACATGGCGTTAGCTAGAAAGAAAAAAAAGATGTGCATTAATTGGAATGGGTGGACAACCACCGACTTGAAATGGTGATGCATAATTATGGAATAAATAGTTGTAGTAACAATGAATGTCACATTCGCTTCCTGTTTAATTGGTTTTTATTTTCTACATATTTGTTTCTTATATTTGCGTCGTCAGAATAAACCTCAGCAGAAATTGCGCTCTGTCTGTAGTGCGTGCGCACTTGCTTGCCGTTTGCTAAATTAAATTTTCAACTAAAAGTACATACAATATGTGGTCTTCATATCATATAGACCATCTAAACATGTTTTTAAATTTATGCTTAGAGAATTAGTTAATTACAGAGCATTGTGTGTCTTACTCCAGTAAGGTGGCACTTAACATTTATTAATTTTATGACAGGAGACGTGTTATTCAAGTTAGGTGGCACTAAGGGTGAAAATAAAGCCAAAGTGGTTTGTGGAACTGAAGAAGCCAGTTCAATTTTTAAAGACTTTCATTCAAGTCCGATGGGAGCCCACACAGGTCAGAAAAAAACCAGAGATGCAATTGCTAAAAGGTTTTATTGGCCTGGTATGACTGATGACATCAACAAATGGGTAAATATCCAAAGAAAATTGTTTCTATTACTTTTAAGAAATCTGTTCAACACATTTTGACTGTGAACTTTAACATTACAACATTAGTTACAACTGTAAATCTTATTTGTTTAATGCTGATAAAAAATTTATAATATTTGTTTAATACAGGTGTCCGAATGTTTACCCTGGCAGGCTGCACAACGGACAGAGGTGGAAAGTAACAAATTACATTTACTCGCGTTACTGTAATTGAGTAGCTATTTTGTGTATTTCTACTTTTTAAAGTAGTTTTTAAAATCTGTAATTTTACTTTTACTTAAGTATGTTTTGTTGGAAGTATTGTAATTCGCTACATTTTAAATCATATTCGCTACTGAGTAAAAAATAAATGAATGAAATTGCTAAAATAATGAAAATATTATGCTTTGTATAAATGCGCGTGTGTGTATCATGTCCTGGTCGCGCGCCGCTCCAGACTCCACTCCAGGTTTTCTGACTGTCCCCACATCGGCATCTCCCTGACCTTCCACATTGTCACTTCCGCCCTGAGAGTGACGTCATCGACTAGCGCGACCATGTAACGCTTGGATTTATAAAACCGCTTGGTTACAAAAAAACGGATTCAGGAATCTAAACTGGGGTTTGAAAACAACACTTCCGGTATTGCGCAACCGCAGCTGGACAAAACACGACGCGACACAAAACAATTGTAATAAATTATCCAAAGTGTATTATGCAAGACAGACAGATAAATAAACAAACACGGTGCACCACAAACCAATATATACAAAATATATACAAATATAACGAGTGAGTGTGTGATGTATGCGGGTGTGTGAGTGAGTGTATGATAGTCCAGAGTCTGAAAAAACGGCAATTGGGGTGAAATGGTGAGTTGGAGAGATGGGTCGATCTCACCAGATAAAGATGGTAGGTCTGGGAGATCGAGAAACGGAATGAGCTGGGTACTGAATGAAATTAACAAAAGGTAATCCACAAGCAGTCGCTCAGCTTCAAAAAACATGCAGCGCGCTGTCATCATTTCTCCGTGCCGGCTACCTTGCCGGTTCCGGCTTTATGCCAGATCATGTGACCCACGTCACTTCCGGGTTCCCATGCGTTGCGATCGCGCATGCGCGGGAACTTGCCCGGTGACCAAACCACTGTCCATGGGGAACCAGAAACCGCTAGGGCATGCCTTCGGCCACAGGTGAGCAGCATTAGCTCCACAACCAATTCCCTGTGTATGAAGGTGTCCCTGATGTGTGGCTGTGCTACATAGACCCCCCCCCAAGCCTCCGGCGTCTTAGGAGAATGTCCGCACAAGCACTTTAAATTCGCCACACTGTACCGATCGGCTTTTTGTGGGTATCCCCAAGACCTTGTGTATTTTTTCGGTCTTCTGTTTTTAATCTCTGCTGGACCCTCCCACTTGGGCACTCGCTTAGCAGAACATCTTTTTGTTGTGGAGGAGGGAGGTCGAGTTTTGACCCAAACCAGTTCTCCCGGTTGAAAGTGCGCTGCTTCCCCCCGGGCATTGTGACATCTGGCTTGTCTGGATCTGCGGTGTTCTGCTCTTTGTTGGCCCTCCTCCATGATGAGTCTTTGTCGGGGTGTTGATGAAAGTCCTGTCTTGTGTCGGTGGCACATGCTGCAAGCTCTAGTGTAATGCCAGACGTCTTTCCGCACCGTTGGCCACCACGCCACATCTAATAGCCTCAGCAGGGTTTTCAGTTGTCCCCAGTGTCCTCCCAGTGGATTGTCGTGATAATAACTTAGAAAGTTTTTTGTAAGCGACTGGGGGACTACTAGCTGAAGTTTCTCTCCTTTCCTCACTGGTACCCGGCGATATAACATGCCCTGATGACGTTCGAAGGTGACCCTCTGATCTGGTATGCTCCTTAGATGGTCGTTGGAGAGCAGCTTTAAAACCGTAGGGTCCTTCTGTTGGGCTTTGATGATCTCACACAGGTCGCTCGGTAAGTCGGAGGCCTCATTAGTGGTCGTGGTGGTTAGCCGCGAGGTGTCAGCTCCTTTCAGCGGCGGGGGTGCTCGGGGTATGGCGTCTGGACCCGGATTAAAGTGGTCCTCGCGAACATTCTCTCCCCTAGCGCCACTCTCCACCTGCTTTTCCACGGTGCTCGCCGCTCCTCTTAACGCCACTCTCGTGTTGCTGTTCTCCCTGGTTCGTCTCACTGGTTCTTCCTCTAAGATATCAGGATTCCCCATGAGACAGAGAGCGGGGTGATCATTGGCGGAGTCTCCCAGGCGTTGCTGTGGCCGCTATACCGGAGGCTTCAGGTTGTCTTCCTCTTCGTCGAGGTCGTCATCCAGTATGAATGCTGCCGTGAACGCCTGTTTAAAAGATTGCCAGTCCTTCACCTTGCCCTTCTCCGCCTTCCACCAACTGAGAGCAGGCCCTCGGAGAACTGAGCCGAGGGTTCCCAGTAGCTCTGGTCGGGTCAGGGGTCTGATCTCCAGGTATTTCTCTGCTTGCTCGATGAAGTTCCTCACCTCAGCTGTCTCTGACGCATCGCAGAAGGCTGGGAACTCCACACAGATGGATGGATGAGCATGCAGAGAAGAAGAAGAAAGTGGGAGGAGAGCAGAGCCGAGGAGTGTGCTGGAACACCAGGAGGAACGTCGTTGCCGACATGCGTACTTGGTGGCTTTACCTTGGCCGTCGCTGTAGTGGTTGGAGTGCTGGGACGATGTTGTGCAGGAGATGGAGGGGATGCAGGGGTGCAGGCCTGTAACCTGTGTGTGGTGGGCGTACTAGTGAGACGCAGTCTCTTCATCCGGTTTTCCCAGATGACGTCCCGTCGCAGAAAACAGTCAACGATGGCTCTCTCCATTTTTTCGAAAGCCTCCTGGCAGTAGCGCTGCAGCCCTTCCAGGCTCGCGTCCACTGCGTCACGAAAACTGATTTCCCGGTTGAGACTGCTGTCCATGGATTGTCTATAATCCTGCTCCATGGAGCTCACTTTATCAGAAAGCGCCCCCAAGTCCATCTTACATTGATACAGTTCAGTTTGTAGTGTGTGCACTACCCCAATATCAGACCCATGAACAATAAAATCATCATCATCATCATTATTGTCATTATCATGGCTATCTGATATATATAAAGAACTAATCAATGAAGTTAATTCAGTTGTAGGGTTACGGCGTGTATCCAAAGCATTCTCTACATCTACCAGCATGTTATAATCTACTACACAGTCGGCCTTAGCAGCACTACTAGCATTAGCCTTAGCATTAGCTTTAGCACTAGCATTAGCGATGTTAACATTAGCGTCCATTTTGTTCAGCCTTTTTACACAAAACCGGAAAATATCCCAAAATACAGATTCCCCGTGCGTACGGGCCACCACTATGTAACGCTTGGATTTATAAAACCGCTTGGTTACAAAAAAACGGATTCGGGAATCTAAACTGGGGTTTGAAAACAACACTTCCGGTATTGCCCAACCGCAGCTGGACAAAACACGACGCGACACAAAACAATTGTAATAAATTATCCAAAGTGTATTATACAAGACAGACAGATAAATAAACAAACACGGTGCACCACAAACCAATATATACAAAATATATACAAATATAACGAGTGAGTGTGTGATGTATGCGGGTGTGTGAGTGAGTGTATGATAGTCCAGAGTCTGAAAAAACGGCAATTGGGGTGAAATGGTGAGTTGGAGAGATGGGTCGATCTCACCAGATAAAGATGGTAGGTCTGGGAGATCGAGAAACGGAATGAGCTGGGTACTGAATGAAATTAACAAAAGGTAATCCACAAGCAGTCGCTCAGCTTCAAAAAACATGCAGCGCGCTGTCATCATCTCTCCGTGCCGGCTACCTCGCCGGTTCCGGCTTTATGCCAGATCATGTGACCCACGTCACTTCCGGGTTCCCATGCGTTGCGATCGCGCATGCGCGGGAACTTGCCCGGTGACCAAACCACTGTCCATGGGGAACCAGAAACCGCTAGGGCACGCCTTCGGCCACAGGTGAGCAGCATTAGCTCCACAACCAATTCCCTGCGTATGAAAACGCCCCTTTTGTGTGGCTGTGCTACAACCATATATAAATCGGAGAGACGAGGGGAAAGAGAAAAGTGATTTTGGCGTTTTGATATTTGGTTGTGTATTCTGGCTCTGACTTTTTGCCTCCCATTGACTTTGATTATTGCTTTGTCTTTGTATATATTTGTAGATAATTTCACTGTATGTTTGTGCACTCACTAGTAGTAGGGGCGTGGCTGCTATTTATTTTGGGAAGATGGAATTTATTCACTGTTTTTGGTTTAGGGAGTCCGGGAAGGTACCTGTATTTTTGTTTGTGTGTTTTTTTTTTTTTTTGCAGGTAATCTAGCTACTAAATATAAATACCATTTTGTTTATTATTTTGGCCTGAGTCCACCCTGAATCTGATCCTCCTCCTGTGTGTGTGTGTGTGTGTGTGTGTGTATATATAAACCTCATTATTTCATCAATTAATGATTGGATCTAGTTCTTTCTGCCATATACCACCATTTCCATACAGTTTAAAATAGAACCCTGAACCATTCTTTTGCTGTATGGCCCTAGACTGGGACGTAACACCATATTTAAGTGACCACTTTGATTTTCAAGCACAAGAAAGACAACAGCTTTATTATGCAAAGGTGTTCCTTCAGTTAAAAACAACTAGTTTGAGATTTATATCTGCTCATCTTTTTTGAACTATGCTAGAATGCCTCATCCCACCCCCGCTGGTAAAAAAATAAAAATAAAAAAGTAACTCGGTAACTTTTACTCTGAGTAAATTTTTTAATGAGCTACTTTTTACTTTTACTTGAGTAGATTTTTATAATGATAACTTTACTTGTACTTAAGTAAAATTTCACTGAAGTAACAGTACTTGTACTTGAGTACAAAATTGTATTACTCTTTCCACCTCTGACAACGGATTATTAAACAAGAAGTGAAGTACACTCCTATAAAGGTATTTTAGCATTTATTAATAAATTGTATTTCTTGCGAATCTGTTGTATAACTGTTCTTGTGTAGGCAGGAAAACAAATAGTAGTAATAAAATTAAAAAAAACTTATATAAGAAAACCTGCATATGATATGAAAGTTACAAAACTGTTCTTTTTAGGTTACACATAACACCCATTTGAGTTGGTGGGCATGGACCTAATAGGGCCACTGACAGTCACCAAGAGTGGGTACAAGTACATCTGTGTGATGGTCGATTATTTGACTAAATGGCCACAAGCTTACAGCTTAAGCTCAAAACGAGCAGAAGAAGTTGCAGCGTGCGTCCTTCATTTTGTGTACCAGTTTGAGGTTCCAAAAAGAATCCTCACTGATCAAGGAAAGGAATTTGTTAATTCGGTATGGGTGCACAAACACACACGCACTTATATATATACTTATATGTGTGTGTATATATGTATATAATTAAGTAAGTAAATAAATGTAAGTAAATAAGTACACAGTGATTAACCATAACTTTATGACCAAATGTTTACCCTGTCAGGCCACTATATGTAATGATATAATGTCATAGGTTACATGCATAACATTCATCAGCAAATATATATCAATAAAACTAATGGGCACTCATTCAGTGGGCCAATCACTAATGGGCCAGTCACACAGTGCCTAGTACACACCCCCTGAGGTCCTGTGAGGGGCCAGATCTGCCCCATAAGCACAAGGCGAACGCACAATATTGGTCATAATGTTTTGCATGGTTATGGTTGATCAGGTGTATAATTTTGGCCTCAATTTCTTAAGTGTGTGTGCATCCAAATTTCATTCAAGGAATTGTATACCTTTTCACATTTTTGCTCATAGATAAACAATGGTCTGTGTGCCAAGCTTGGCATGAACCGAAGTCTTTGCTCCCCTTATAATCCCCAAACAAATGGCTTGGTGGAAAGATTAAATGGAACTATTCAAAGGTAAGTAAAGTGTGTGTTACAAAAGTTCTACTGTGTCAATTATTTGTCTTTGCAAATGATAAACATATACATCTTAATAATGCCTTTAAGATGTTAAAGTTAAGATGTGCATAATGTATTGATATAATTTGTCATAAGTGTAACAAGTGCACACTGTGTGTGTACGAGAGGGATTTAGAGATTAATGCCTCTAGGCATTGGGCTTGTATGTCTAGCACATACCACCTTGATTGGATTCATATCTGTGGACTTTATTAATGTACCTTAAATGCCCATAACACTATTAATCAATGTTAATCATTTCACCTGTAAGAGCTCTGTTATGGTTGATTGCGGTTTTTTTTATGTATTTAAAAGTTTTATTGTGCCATTGTGATGTCTAAAATGTCTTTCAGAGCAGTTGGAAAACTGGTGGAGGAAAGAATAGACACATGGGATGAGTACTTGGATGCCGTGATGTTCGGCCTTCGAACTAAAACCCAGGCTACCACCAAGTACTCCCCTTATTTTTTAATGTTTGGGAGAGAGGCTCGGTATCCCTCTGAAGTGCCACAGGATTATTTGGTTAGTAAAGGGATGTGTGCATGTGTGTGTGCAGGTATTGTTTAAATTTTTAATCCTTAAGACTTTTACTCTATTATTTACAGATTGACAGTAGCGTGGAAGCAGTCATTGCTGAGGAAGCTGTCTGTGAGGACATAAAAAGACTCGACTCAATCAAATAAATTGTACAAGCAAATGTAAAAAAACAACAGGAGCACGTACAACGGAGAGTCAGGTCTGGTGCACCCATTATAGACTTTAAGGTTGGGGACCAGGTGTGGAGGCAGAACAAGCGTAGTGAGCAAAGGAAGGGGGGAAAATTGGAGCCAAACTTTCTTGGTCCTTTTACAATTTTGTCCCTGGATGGAAAATGCGCTGAAATTCTTGGACAAAATGGCACTGTGCACAAAAAGGTTAACACAGATCATTTAAAACCTTTGATTACAGGTGATTCCCGTGTTCCTTTACAAGTCAAAGTTAAGACATTGGCTAAAACAGCTGCTCCAATAACTACATGTGTGGGTACATCAACTCCTAAGCCGTCTGTTATTTTTTATGCACCTCCTGCCAGAGCAGCATCACCACCACTGAACCCTCCATCACCACCACTGGACCCTCAGGCAAAATCATCACCACCACTGGACCCTCAGGCACAGTCATCACCACAACTCAACCCTCAGGCACAATCATCACCACCACTGGACCCTCAGGCACAGTCATCACCACCACTGGACCCTCAGGCACAGTCATCACCACAACTCAACCCTCAGGCACAGTCATCACCACCACTGGACCTCCAGACAAGATCAGCGAGATACAGTGCTTGTAATGCAACCACGGAAAAAGGTGACCAGGGTTAACTATCTTTCCTTTCAACTGCTGGTAATTGTTACAAGTAAATAGGGGACAATTTTAAGAGGATAAAATGTTAACAGTGATAATGTTTAAACTTAAAACTAACATTACACAGTAAACTGTGATATTAACATTGTTTAATACTGTCACAGATCTGCAAGATGCTTGGGCAGGAAAGATTACCCATATTATCCTTTCAAAAGTGGGACCGTACAAGCTATACTATTGGGACATTGGACGAATAGGTCCTAAGATGGAACTGGAGAGTGAGGTATTATTGAAATAGGTTTTAGTTCTCTGTAATTTGTGAATTGTTAGGAGTAATTGTTTATGAATCACATTTAGCATTCCAAATGTTGTCCAATAATGCCATGTGTCGACACATTTGAAATATTGCACCCATTTAAATACGCTGTATTGCACCAAATGTTTCCTTTCATTTTTATTCACAGGTAATCAATGCATACCTTACAGTACTTGTGTGGGAGCACAATAAGGACAAACTGCACAGTGCAGCATTAATTGACTCCTTTGCCATGACCGCAATATGGGATCGCAAAATACCCAGAATCCGGGTACTTCATGCTACATGATTGAAAGCATACCCATTTTTTTCTTAATGAGGGCAAAACTAATTATTTTTACTCATTTATTGTTTAGATGGACCCAATGTCATATGATATTGTTGTGGGTATTATAAATAAGAGCGGTCACTGGATTCTGAGTGTAAGTATGTAATGTTTTGTAAAAAGCTTATAAATCATGCCCATAAAGACACACAAGCTGATCATTTGAAAGACATGCAGACTAGATTTCCTATATATATTTGTTAGTAATTATTTACATTAAACAAAACCTTGGATAGCCTCCACAGTGTCTTTTGCTAAATCATTCACTATTTGTAAGATAAACACTGCACCGAAATGATAGCAGTCTTTAACCCATTGTATTGTAGGAAGATAGCTTTACCCCAAACTCCTAAAAAACACATTAGACAGATAAGATGCTCTATAATATGGTTATGATTGCATTCATGATTGACAAGTTTATATTTAAATTTGACTAATATATAGGTTCTGTATCCTCATGAGAAGCGGTGCCTGCTTTTGGATCCCCTGGGAGAATCTCAGGATGATCGGAAAAGATGTCAGGAGACCACAAGGTAAATTTGCCACTGCCTGTATCTTACTGACAGTCAAAAGAACAAATATCCATTTAATGCTTTAAATCACATGACAGCATTTTAAATGTTAAAATTTTTCTCTTTGTATGCAAGGGCATTTATGCGAAAGTGTGGCCACAATATTTTAAGGTGGTCCTGTAGCAGCCTGCCTCACTCTCTGCAGCAGGACTCCTAGCATTAAAAGTTAGTGCATGATCCTGTGCTAAGAGTGTTTTAAACTGTATCAATGTTACTCGTTTAACTTAAAAAAATTATATAGTCGTGTTGTCCAGTTTTTAAGTTCAGGCAATCTACTATACAATTTTTTTTTCAGTTTGCAGAAAAGATTCTTCGTGGTGAAAATTTGAATTTCACCACATCAGAGAAAGAGGTGAAAAAAAATTAGGCTCGATATAGCCACCACCCTCCTCCAGAATTCAGGTGTGTATCTTTTTTTGGTAAACAAACCATTCCTTTTTTTATTGCTAGACATTACGAAAACTGAACTCACAGTGGAAAGAATATATCTTTTAAAATAGTTTGTGGAAATAGTATATAGAATGTATTTATTTTTGTGTTTACAGAAGATCTCAGCAACTTGTGCTACTATTGTGGTAGTGGCGATGAAGACACACAATGGGTAACTTTGAATTAAACATGCCCTCTTTTGGGGGGGGGGTGTTGGAGGTGGGGATAAGGTGGTTCCGTTGGTTGTTACCAAGGTTCCAGCCCTGGTTACGTGACCCTTGTTGCATGTCATGTCCCTATTCTCCTATGCTAGTTAGCACTGTGGCCTTGCACCTCTGGGGTTGAGGGTTCTGTTCTCACCTCATTTCTGTTTGCATGGTGTTTGCATGTTCTTCTCGTGCTTGGTGGATTTTCTCCTGTTACTCCGGTTTCCTCCCAAAGTCCAAAGACATGAACATTAGGTTAATTGGCATAGTAAACTAGTTACATACTTTAATCATTATGGTTGTTAATGTTAATTCAAAATAATGTTGAGAAACATTATTTTACTGTTACACTGTACACAGAATAAGCATGTTGGAAAGGGTTTGTGTGTAATTATATATATTTTTGTTCCCCTAGATTTGCTGTGATGGCTGTGACCGATGGTTTCACATCAGCTGTGTTCAATGTCCTGCAGTTGAAAATGAATACTTCTGCCCAGCCTGCATGTAAAATACTGACTGGAAAAAAAAAAATCATGGTTTCTTTTTTTATTGTTTGGGTTATTTTTTTGACATGCTATGCTCAATTATTTTTATTTATTTTTTATTATATTTTTTATTTTAACGTTGTTACTATTCTTTGGTATTGTTGTTCAAAATAGGTTTTAATATTTAAAGAGCTGTTTGTTAGTTAAATTTAAAATAAATATAAAGAGCTGTCTAAAGAATTTAAATCCATTTGAGGTGTTTGTTAACTTTTAAGGGTTTTTTTTTGTGCAGCAGGTTTGGTGTCTGTAACGTTTTCCTAAACAGAGTTAGACGGGGGCATTTCGTGGCACGGCTGTTTACCATGAAATGCCCCCCCTTCCTAGATGTTATACACTTTGTCCCAGCAGCATATAAATTGAGCCACATAAACACAGGCCTTATAACAGTAAGTGCAGCAGGTTTGGTGTTTGTGACCTTTTCCTCATCAGTTAGACAGGGGGGGAGGGGGGCACTCTGTGGCTGCTCCAGTTACACTCTACTTAGATATTGCAGAGAGGGGAGTTAATTTCTGTTCTCATCATCCGAGTTTAATTTCATCTGTGGAAATAATAGTAAGTTTTGGAAAGTCTGGGTTCATCTTCCCAGCCAGTGTTGGTTAGGGGCAGGGGAGCATCATGGCAGGATTGGTTTAATTTTTTATTATCTTTTTAGCCGTGCTGCATAAGAAAATATGACATCTTCGTGTGACATATTCGTTACTTTTAATAACGTGACGTTTGATTGGATGTTATATAATTTCCAAGTTTGATAGTATCGATTTTAGAGTGCATTATATGTGCGATGCGAAAAGGAAGTAAATAAACACGTAGTAATGCAAAGAGGACAGAGCAGCGAAATATTTAAGCAATATAAATTCAACAAAGTGTGATCATAATGGTTGTTGTTGCTGCTGTTAAGGTAATTGGTTCCATCGTGTTACTGAACGCAACTGTGTTCACAAAACCGAGCGCAGTGAAAGAAAAACACTCGCTAATGCGTTAGAAAGAAAAGGGGCGGCGCCTTTCTTTGAAGATAGCGATTGCGTAATGGGGGGCAATCCGCGGCAGGGGGGCATTTTAGGGCATAACAGCGGCTCACGAGTAATGATAGTAGATTTGAGCGTCCAAATCTACTATCGTTACTCGCTCACTCCGTAGGCTCCCTAAATAGGCGGCAAAGGGACGGAGCCGTCTATTCGTGCCGGCTGGCGATAATTAACGTTAATATGATCTCGGGCTTGCTCCACATTATAAAAGCAAGGCACTACTAGCAAAGCCGCCACTGTATATAACCATAATGAGTCCCGTAACTAGCTTCTACAGCCGAAAAGAATAAAATCAATAACACTGTTACAGCTTCTGAATGGCTCAGTGGTTAGAGAGCTTGCTCAGAGACCCTGAGGTCACTGGTTCGAATCCAGAAGGATGCTGGTTTAAAATTTTTATATTTTAATTATAGCAAAATTAAAAGAAAACAAAATAAAATGTTTTATTTTAATTTTGCCCAGCATACTATAGAAAAAACAGCAAACTCGCACACTACCAGTAAAGCAGCTGCCACTGATATGTCCATCGGTCTCAACGCGACTACTGTATACGCCAGCCACTGGACTCTTCACGGTTAAATACGTTGGTCACATGACAGCTGTATAAGCCGGTTACGGGACTCATTATGGTTGTATATCGTGCTCTGAATAATAAACGTTCTGTTATGTCTTCAATCATTGTAATTTGACATTTTTTTGTTTGTTTGTTTTTTGTTTGTTTTTTCTATAGTATGCTGAGCAAAATTAAAATAAAACATTTTATTTCATTCATTCCGCTCCCGCTGGCTCTGCTATGACTGGACCGGCCCCTCCCATCTCTCACTTCTTTTTTTTCCCCTTTCCATTTGCCCTGCTTGCATGCCGCACTTCCGCGTTGTTGCGTGCGTGTAGCAATCACACCGTGTAGTAAAAACCCCCTCTAACCCAACAAACCCAGAGTATTTTATAGCGCGGCCTGCAAACCCGGATAGCTTGCCAGCCAAGGATAAAAAAAGCCAAGTCTAGCCCACCAGCCGTGCCCAATTCGGCGGCCCTGCTCCTTCGCATATCTGAAGGGGAGGATGCCTAACTAGTGAGTGAGGAGCAATATTGATTTGAGCGCACGCCGTGACAGGCTGAAAAAAAACTATTGTCCTCAAAAATGTAACAGATGAGGACTCAGATGATTTGGTGTTAAAAAATATATATAATAAAACTATATAAGACTACATAGCCTTTATAAGACTCTACCTTAAGTGACTTAAAATATTTTATTTTGTTTTATTTTAATTTTGCTATAATTAAAATAAAACAATTTTAAAACATCATCACCCAGGATTCAAACCAGCGCTTTGTGGATCTCTGGCTGAGCACTCTAACCACTGCACCAATCGGACACTTAGAAACAACACACCCCAGTCACGTTAATAAGCCACTCGACTTCTTTGAAAGCAAGCTGTAGATAAGTGACGAAGTAAGCCTGTTATAACAATAACAACTTGGTGTTATTTGATCTTATTGGTTTAGAAATTTATATTTCAATAAATAGTAAACTTGGCCGATTTCGTTATCATTTAGTTTAGACAAGTGGGACTTGAAAATTCTCCCACCCCCTTAAGTGGGGAATGACAGAAATATGGTCATTTATTTCAGTTAATAAATCTACTATAAAAATTTTTTACTCATTATTGTACAGTACACATCAATAGCTCTGGTTCAGATTTTTCATGTTTGTTGTGGAAATTACCATCACTGTTGTATTTACCGCGATGAATGAAAATGTCACTTTGCGCCACCTGGCGGCCATTTTGAAATGCAACTGATTTATTTTGGCCGCTGTCGCCTTTAAACGGCGGTGAGCGCGGCGGTAATAACGATTCCGATTGAGTAACCACTGTAGGTTGGGAGAAGATGAACCAAGCAGTGGTCAGAAAGTCCTAAAGCTGCTCTGGGGACGGAGCGATATGCATCCTTTATTGTGGTGTAGCAGTGATCCAAAGTATTTTTGTCTCTGGTGGGGCATGTAATGTGCTGTTTGTATTTAGGCAGTTCACCTTTGAGGTTTGCTTTGTTAAAATCCCCATGTATAATTATAAGAGAGTCCGGGTGTTGTTGCTCCGTGTCTGTGATCTGAGCAGCCAGCTGTTGCAATGCTGCGTTCACACACGCTTGTGGAGGGATGTACACACTCACAAGTATGAACAAGGTAAACTCCCGCGGCGAATAGAAAGGCTTGCAGTTGATGAAATATGCCTCTAGATCAGGACAGCACATCGTCTTCATTTGATCTTGATGTAAAATCATGTCCCGCCGCCTCGCGATTCCCCCGTTGATTCTGTGTCGCGATCCGCTCTGAACAGCTGGAAGCCCGGCTAGTAGTTAGTTGTAGGTTAGTAGTGCACTCATTCGTATTTAAACAGACTAAGATCTAGACATGCAAAGGAAGTTACTCACACATGAGGGTAAACACAAAAGGCTAATTCTCCTAGAGGCTAATCCTGCTAGGAGACATAAACTAAATCTAGACAAATAGAAACTTAACTTAAAGATCTCCAGAAACCAAAAGGCCAACAATAATTAAACCAAACAGAACCAGATGAAACAAAACCCACTTAACAGAACTGAAATTAATGCTTGACCCAGTTTCCCAGAACAAACAGGTATTTATAACAATTCTAATGAGCATTTTCTTAGCCCATCCTCATCCAATGATGGTTGGTCACAGTTTGAATGGTCAGATTTCCAGGTATCCTGATCTTGGTCTGCACTTTCACATAAAATTCTCCTGGCTCATCCTTTACGTCTGTGCTGACCCAAAGCTAACCTAGCTGTGACATTTAATGAGCTGGAAAGACCACTGCACATCAGAAGATGTTCATTATGCTTGTCAGAGTTTATAAATAGGAGGCTGATGTGCTGCTTTGAGGCCAGCATTGATGAGATTTGTGGATGCTGTCTGAGAAGCATCAGTTTTAGTAGACATTTTTTGGTAGCCATCAACAAGCTTCTTGCAGAATTCTGGTTGATAATTTGACCACTGTTCTTCTTAGAATTGATAACATTAAGGTAAATGTATTGGCTTCCGAGGAATGATCCAATTTTAAAGCACAGTCCACAAGTTTTCAATAGGGTTAGGGCTCTGAACACTAAGATCATCTTCCTTAGATCTGCACGAACTCTTCGAACTTTCCCATTGTACTGTGCGTGGTTCAATATAATGATTGTTGATAAACAAAACCTTTTTATGTTGCTTTAACGGGTTTGACACATGAAGAGAAAACCAGAGTCTTTTTGATGTGAGGCAGGCCACACCCCCTTATAAGTAATGCTGAGTGCACAAGTGGCCCTAGCAAAAAAAATTGGCTAATGTGCATGCATTGGCTGTAACGCCATTGTCAAAGTTTCAAAGAGAAGTTGGAGTCAATCATTACTAAAAGGAAGAAGAGAGACCATATGCTTGGCAAATTAAGACATTTCAGGATTTTTTGCACCACTAAATAAATAATTTAAGGGCTTTATGTATAATTTTGACGTTGTGTTAAGGTCAGAAAATCTAAGTTAAATTAAAGCACATGTTCCAAGTTCTTGGAGCTTTCTACTATTAAAGATGTATGTTGTTAAATCATTCTTACCAGTGTCGGAAATTACTTGAAGGTAATATGTAAAATATGTAATAATAAATGTCACACTTGTATTAAATGTAACGTGTATGGTACAGGAAACTGTTTCAGCTTTGGCAAAGACTTTTTATTATTGAAATAATAAAATTTACTCAAACTGCTGTGTGTTTCTGTACTATCTTTCTGTACTGTATATAAAACCCTTTTCATATCTTCAATCATTTTCTTGTCAAGGGTTTTGTCATAATACAAAACAATATAAGTACCATCCATATATACTATACCGTATCTGAAAAGTACTCCATTATATAAAATGCATAAACCACATTTCCAAATTTTCATAGCACAGTTGCTGAATAATTTAGACCCTTTCTTATTTAAATCAACTGAGTTCATGGTCTGACCTTCCCCTGTGATGTATGTACAACATTGTTGATGTTAATATAAATTTAAGCTGACTGGATTTGATTTGTGGGAAAACAAATCACCTCATCATCTTTTGTTGTGGAAATTAAATTAACAACTCTGGAGACTTGAAATCGTATCACAACAAGAGGAGTAGTTTATTTAAATAGTGCTGGATATCAACGTTACATAAACTTTCAAGAGAGAGGTAACCCCCCACCCCCCTATCCCCACAGTGCCTTATATATTCTAATGAAGCAGGTAATCATGACATCTCATAAAACACATAATGTGACAAGCAACAGCAGGGCTGGTCCATGGTGATAAGCAGAGGTGGGTAGAGTAGCCAAAAAAGTTTACTCAAGTAAGAGTAACTTCAAAATATTACTCAAGTAGAAGTAAAATGTGGTCATCCAAAATATTACTCAAGTAATATTAAAGAAGTATTCGGTGAAAAGACTACTCAAGTACTGAGTAACTGTTTCAATCGTAATGTCCGATTTATTTTTTACAAACATAGTAGAGTAGAATATATGTATATACGTTGGTTGGCAGATAGAGAAGGCACCGCAGTATGAAGCTGTTCTTTTGCAACTTAACATGTGTAGCTTCTACGTACCTCTAAATGCTACCGGTTGATGACTAATAGATTACTTTCTTACGTGTTTTCAATAAGGCTCCTGCTCACACTCTCATTATAACAAAGTGTACATTTATTTGTCTTCCACCCTTTGAGCCAAAAGCTCATTACTGAACACAGTAAAAAAAACTGTTTGCCTCTTTAATCATCACCTGAATGACAAATAGTTGACCTTAAATAACCCCCAAACCACAGACGGAACACCCTAACTTTGAAACACCCCCTCTAGCGGTTAGGAGGAAACTGAAAGGAAAACATGGCTCCTACACACCAGCCCCCAATTGCACGTGGCAAAAGACACAGCAATTAAAAACAAAAGAAAAAAAAATTTAAATCAAAAGGAGCCAAAATAAATTCACATAATATTCTAATACACATTCAGTATAGACACGGCACCAAAATCCCACATAACATTCATCTCATATTACATCAAGATGTAGTTTCACATAAAAAACATAATTTTGTAACAGGTCTTTCAATTACATTCGTTTTGGTTTGGAGACTAACCACTCAGACCGAACCCTTCTTATCCGAAAAGGTTTTCAAAATTCTACCAAGCACCCAAGATCCCCTTGGCGTTGTGGAGTCCATAACGACAACAATGTCTCCAGGCATGAAATTCCTCTTCTCTTTGGTCCATTTCTGTCGTTCTTGTAGTAATGGTAAGTACTCTCTGATCCATCGTTTCCAGAAGAGGTCAGAGATGTACTGAACTTGTTTCCACCTTTTCCTGGAATACAGATCCCCTTTGTCAAAAAGTCCTGGCGGGAGAACTGGTTTCCCTTTCAGGAGAAGCAAATGATTTGGTGTTAAAGCTTCAAGGTCATTAGGATCATCTGACAACTTTGTGATGGGGCGATCATTGAGCATTGCTTCAGCTTCACACAACACAGTATGAAATCCCTCATCATCCAATGTTTGCTGCCGCAGCACAGAATGCAGAATCTTTCTTACCATATGTATGAGGTGCTCCCAAACACCACCATGATGTGATCCAGATGGCAGGTTAAAAATCCACTTTATTCCTCTATGAGACATGGCTTTCTCAAGTTGGTGATGGTTTAAAGCTGCTAAGGCTTCACAAAGCTCTCTTTCTGCTCCCAAGAAGTTAGTGCCATTATCTGATCTCATTTGTGACACTTGTACTCTCCGAGAGATGAACCTCCATAAGCATTGATGCAAGAGTCAGTGTTTAAAGAATAAGCCACTTCAAGGTGCACAGCCCTACTTGTCATGCAAGTAAACAATACTCCATATCACTTGACGATATTACGTTCCCTTTTCACATCAATTGGCCCAAAATAATCTATGCCAACATTGGTGAATGGTGTTAGATCAGGAGTCACTCTTTCCTTGGGCAGGTCTGCCATCTTCTGTTCACCTGTTCTTCCTCCATACATTGTTGTGGAAAAATACTCAGAGTCGGGCTTTGCTTACAAAAGATTACGACCTTTATTATCAAACAACAAGGCCGGAGCTGTGTCCGTGGAGCAACTGAATTCTGTTGCTGTGCGTTATAATACATATGCAGTGCCTGCCCCTCCTCTCTCCAACATCTGGGTTTCATTAAAGGGCCGTCTTTAGCCCCCCCAATGTAAAGCTTGGGTTTCCTATATGCAATGCACACAAAGAAGCCTATGTCCCAGCTTGCACGCACATCCACGATTATATACTGATAAGGTATCTTCTAACCCCCCAAAAGTAAGTAAAATCAAATGAAATCAAATAAAAATTTCTCCCATATATCCCCCCCTCTGGGACTTATAAGTCCCACACTAATTGGTTAACCTAGAGTGCGACTCCATGAGTCAGTCTTCCTTATACTAACTGGTGATTAAATTAAATCACTGGACTTTTATCAATGACCGACCCATGGAATCGCCCTCTAGTGGAGAATCGGCCAAACCTCTCCTTCCACCCTTGACTAGGAACAGGAGTAAAAGACTCGACCTCCATGACATCGCACTTCCCATTACTCAATAACATGGCATGAACATGTACTTAATACAGTGATTTTCTAGGATTACATCAATTGGATAAATCATATAACCTACAATGGAACATACATTTATACAATAACACAATACAATTTGTAAGAATGGATATACATTTAAACAGCCTTGTTGTAATATAATAGTCTTCAACTCAGGTGCTTTGCACACCGCAGGGAGTCAGTTGGAGCCCACAAGAGAGGTTGCCAGCACGTCATTGTGGGCTCATGCCGTGGAAGATACTGTACACTTCAATATATGAACCAGTAAAGTCTCTTGTTAGAGATATATATGGCTGAGTTCGGGATATCGTTGATGACTTTGTCCAAAAAATTCATCCTTGTCTGTTGTTGCTAGGAAATGCTGTTAATTTTAGAAACCTTTGATTAATAAATTCATAAATCACATTCATAAATTTACTTGACACAGTAAAGTCACCCATTAACTGCTTTAATTAAACTTCTGCACCTGGAATAAAAGAGAACTGTGTTTAGTGGCATTACATATTGTCATAATCTGTTTAAGGCGTGCTTCCTTCTCGTGCATTTTTCCTGTGGAGGAAATTAAAATTAGTTGTCGCTGCTGCTGTTTTATCTGTAAAAGCAATATAGTGTTAGTTAAACAGAAATGCATTTATACAATGTAGAGGACACAGTTAGTTGTCACACATAATCTGTACAATTGTTTGTCCTGTTAATTGTGTCAGGAGAAACCTGGTCGAAGTCAGTCAGTCAGTCTTGTTTGTATCTGAAGTAGATGCTGCTCTCAAGCAGATTCTCATTCTTAATTTGGAGCAGCGGAGTGTTCAACGCTGCACAATTTGGTATCCAACTTGTGCCAATAGTTGGTTATTTTCCAATAATGATTTAATTTCTTTGTATTTTTCTGATGTTAGGTTCTTCTTTCTTTCTTCCTTCGTTTTCGGTATTCATAGCTCTTTGTGACCCTCGTGTAATGGTTCAAGTGATACCACATGGTCTTGTTTTTCACTTGAATCACTGTTGGAGTGGCTGCCACACTTTGCGGGGCCCCTCCCTCCTGGGCTTGTGCCACTTCCTCCTGAACACTCGCAGATAGACCTGGTCTCCTGGAGTGATGGGACACGGAGCGTCTCTCCCTCCTTGTTCTTTTCCTGCACATAGATTACTTCATGTACGGCAGTTAGTTTCTTCATATAAGATTTTCAAAATTGTTTAAGCGGTGGGCCTTTATATGGCTTCTACAGAATGGCACAGGCATGGGTCGACCCGTAAGCATTTCATGCGGGGTTAGGTGTGCATTTGTGTTAGGTTGCATGCTTGTTAGCTCATTGTACAGCATCAGTTAAAACCTAGTGTAGCATTGTACTACTACAATTATTATTAACCTTTGAGATTACCATTTACACTCTCTACCTTCCCCTGGGACTGTGGACATACCCAAATCTTAGCTTTTTCCCAACCGTTGCAGCACCTGTCTTACATTTTCTGAATGAATATTGATCCATTGTCGGAACTCATCCCTGATGGAATTTCAAATCTAGATATCACTTCCCTTACGATTTGATAACTGTTCCTTACTCTTCATCTGCAGATATTATTGCTTTTACTCATCTACTAAATCTGTCAGTTATTACAAGCATGTATCTTTCGCCCAGAACACTACTTTATCCTACCCACATAGTTCACCACTAAGTGATTAAATGGTCATTCTGGTACCGGTGTATAGCCTATAGGTGTCGCTGTTTCCTTCCTGACATTACGCTTAGCACATATCTCCCATGAAGCTAGGAACTCTTCAACCATAGCAGATATAAAGACCAATACTCATGTTGTCTGATTTTTCTCACAACCTGTCTTCTTACACAATAGCCCAGTCCATGAGCATTTAAACCAGAAATATTCACCAGTGCTATGGGTGCTATAATCAGACCTTCATGTGGACACCAAATATCCTGTGCGTCCAAATATCCTGTGCGTCCCCTCTGGAGCCACATCGAGTGCTCGTACGGACCTGCTTGATGTTGAGTACAAATGATATCCTCTTACTGAGGCTGTGGTTCTATAAGGACTATGGGCGCTTGCACAGCTAGTTGCCATTTTGATGCACGCTTCATTTCTAAATCCGCCATGTTGTTACCTTTAGCAAAACAGTCATTTCCCTTCTTCACGGGTCTGACATTTAGTGAAAGCCAATCATCTTGGTAGCATCAGAGCAGACATTAGTTTACTTATCTGTTCAGCACTTTGAATGGGAGTTCCTTCATGCTTTTTAAACCTTTGCTTCCATACGGTTCCAACCAGATGACATACACCATGGAATAGGCTGAATCTGTAAAATATTTGCCACTAGCCCTTTGGCTAATTGACAAGCAGCGGTGAGCGATTTCAACTCAGCTAACTGAGCTGAACACGGTTGTGTACAATGCTGAGATAGGATAGGTTTAAAATCTTCTCCATCCTTCATCACTACTGAATACCCTGCGTGACTTTCTACCTGGTCTCTAAACTAGATCCATCAACAAAATAAGTCACTTCCGCTTCAGCTATAGGCTTAGATTCAAGATCAGGTCATAACCGAGTAAATGCCAATGAGTTCGCCACAAAACTATGAGTCACTCCTTTTTAGGTTTAAGTGAGTGATTTAGCTGGATTAACTGTGTCACATCGCTTTATATTAATGTCGGATATGTGAGCAGTGAAGAATGTGTTTGGAGGTGAGCTTGGGTTAGAACACTTGTTTTTATCAATTTATACAATCTATCGGTAACCTGTTGTCAATGAAGATGCTTTCCTATATGTATAATGTACAACTACAAAACCCTGTTGGTAGCATGTTGGGTCACCTTGAGTTATATTATCTAGCTTAGTGCTGTAGTAAGCTAGGGACTGGTTTTTCCTATCACTGCAAGTTTCCTGCATCCGTATAGCTGAGGCAGATCCATCAGCTTGGTTCACTACATACAGATAGAACGGATTGCTATAATCAGGTACTGTATACCTAAAGTAGGTGCAGTCTGCATTTCTTTTTGATGGATTCAAATGCTAACAGTATATCTGTGTTCCATTTTAAGGGAGAACTTAGATCTTGCAGTTCTTCTTTTCTCATTATTATCTCCCATAGTGGAGCTGTTTTTCCTGCATATTCCTCACTCCAGTCAGCATGAAACCTGTTAACCCTAGAAAGTCATCACTGTTTATCAGCTGTGACACTGGTGCCTTACTTATGATTTCTAATTATGTATGTACTACGGCTGTCGTATCATGTGAAATTAGTCACCTTAACAATTTAACTTGAGGCTTACAGTATTGTAGTTTAGTTTATGACACTTTATGACCTCCTTACTAGCTTACGGTGTACCTTAATGGAATCATTCTGGCATGTTTCTAATGATGATAGTCATATTAAATCGTCACCCATATGCTGACCCAGGCTATCTTCTATCCTTTAACCTCCTAAATCAGCTTCCACCTCTGATTGAATATATACAGTGAATGTTTGAACCACCGTGGCATTTTTGGTATCTATTTTGTCAACTTGCACTTGTAAATGCAAATAAATGCAGTAGTTACTCTTTTCTGCCATTTGAACACTGAAGAAGGCTTGAACAAAGATCATTACAATAAAATATTTGGCTTAGGGAGGGACATTAGTCAGCAGTGTGTGTGGATTTGGAACTTCTGCTGGATACTTTCCTGTTTTACTAGTAACTGCATGCAAATTATGCACATGATGCCATTTATTTGTACCTGGCTTAATCATTGGGAAAAATAGGAGTATTGCAACAACTGGTCTGTTTTAGCACAGATGCTCTTACAAGGCCTTCAATAGTGTTCTATATACCCGCTTTTGCCTCAGGTCGTAAAGCATATTGTCTTACTCTGGGCGGTTCTACATCTGGTTTACGTTGTACTTGAAGTTGGCTGGCTGATTTAAGTAGGCCTACATCTGTATCATGTTTAGACTATAATTCAGATGGGACTTGACTATCCATTTGCCTATATAGCTAATTTCCCACAATCGATTTCAGATGCTGATGCCATTTGTGTTTGTGACTTGTGGCTAACTACAACTTCTTTAAGAAGTACGAATCAATTTATTACCACACAAGATTTTTACACAGGTTTTATCTGCAGAATGAAAATCAACATAAATCCTATGAGCTGCAATTCTATCCTGCAGTACATACAATGTCACCTAAAGAACAGAATCAGTTACATTGAACCACCTTTTTACAAAATCACACTCCTCTACACTGATAGCTGCTCCTTGCCGGCCTATGATGATGTGTTGTGATGGGTCATACATCATTGTAAGTGAAAGTCTGACAGGGTAATTGTGCTTCAGGAATTTATGTTCAACATACACACCTTCTGGAGAACACCATATTCGCAGTCCTAATTCACCTAATGATTCCCTTCCTAGTAAATTAACTTGTGTATGACTTGAGAATAATACAGGTATAGTCACACTTTTTTTGTTGGGTTGTAGTAACTACTTCTTTCTTCCCGAGAATCTTACGGTTCTGGCAAACTTTTCCAGATGTGAGAGGCATGACTTATAAGTTATCAGACCTGGGATGTTGTCCCCCCCCCCCCCCCCCCCATCCCTCGGGGCCAGGCAATGGCTATGCGAGGCAATTTAATCCATATCCCCACATGCTTGGGGGAAAGTTAGACTGAGAGTTACTTTGTACTCTCTTCCCTGGCCTTGGAGTGAAAACGTTGGTGACAGACGCAGGCATCTGGCTTGAGTTTGGAGAATTCAATTCAATTCAATTCAATTCAATTTTATTTATATAGCGCTTTTAACAATGGTCATTGTCTCAAAGCAGCTTCACAAAAATTTAAGAAAATGCTGCTGGTGATGTCATCACTGACTGAAGCTGGCTGGATTTTTGATGAAGGATTGCTTGTGGCCCTCTCTGTTTTTTCTGGTAATCAGAGTAGCTTGAGTTTTTTTCCTTGGTTTGCTCTGTAAGATTTTCAAGCTGTAACTGCCTCCAGGTCACCCTTTAATGTCCTTGGGTCAACACTCTGCATGCAAGGCCTGCCATACAACAGCCTCAAAGCCTCAAAGACAGTCCATCCATGTGGTATATATTTACAGCCTCACTCGAGTCAGAAGCACGTTTTTTCTTCTCCACAAAGTCTTCACCAATAGAGTTTTTATATCAATCACCGATAAAAGCTTGCCTGAGGTCTGCTCGTCTAAGACCATGTCCCTGCACCCTCGTTGAATGCTGGGGAGGCGGTTGACAACACCCTCGAGACCTTGAGTTGCCCATGCCCCACCTTTAATTAAAATTGGGAATTGTGGAACTGCCCATATTAAATAACAAATCCTCTTCACCCCCATCCTCTCTACTGTACAAAGATCTATGCCCAGTCTTTAATGGTGTAGCTATCTGCTTTTTACTGGTGTTTTAGTGCTGCTGTCTGACCTCTCTCCACATGTCTGCCCTCCTGTTCCTCTACATCCTTCTCTACACATAGCTTTTCCACTCTCTGTAAATCTACCCCCACTTTCTTATAACTCTCTGCATAACATTCCTTCTCCATCTCACCAGAAACTTCCCCCATTCCCTTATGCTTAGGAATTCGACTGTCTTCCTGTACCTACTATATGGGGGAGGTGTAACTAACTTCTCTCTCGCTACTTTGGTCTCACTTCCTGACTTTCTTAACTTTTTCCATCACTTCCTGTTTCTTTCTTACCAACTTCACTTATTCTTTCTTAAACAAAGCTAGGACCACTCTTTCCTGCTGTCTTTTCAACTTCTCTGGACATGCTTTCTCTCTCTTGTCGCCGCTTTATAATTTTCTTACCAAGGTGTCCATCTCAGAACACAGTGCTGAATCAAATGTCCCCTCCTTTGGCCATCTTGTAATCATATCTTTGGTCCTCATTTTGCTACTTATTGGAGGTCTTAGTGATGAGATCTTCACACAAAGGATGCTTCGGCACTAAAGTCTCCACCGGAGAGGCTGCCATTATGCTTTAGCCTATGTCACCACTTAGATATTTATTTTTTAATTTTGTCCCTTTTTAATTTTTACTTAATGGCTAAATTTACTTACAACAATATATGCTCTTTTAGAATCACAGAAGTATCCACCTCTACTTACCAAGGCTCATCAATGATAATCACTCCTTAATCTATACCACTTCACTATTTTCAGATTACCACTTGCCAAAAAGCATAGTACTTTTATGCACCGTGAACACTTTCATCAATAAGTGTGTAATGCCACAATATTAATATGGGGTTCATACACATTCACCACTCCACACTATTTATTTATTTATTTATTTATTCAGAGGCCTATGCATTCAGACTTTATCCCTCTTTTCCTAGAAAATTGGGCTTATTCTTTTCATACTTGTCCCCCTGCTAAAAGGGCTCATTTTCCCACTCACACGTGTCCCTTTATTGATTAATATTTATCTATTTAATTATTAGGCTAGCTATTACTTAAATAGGGCTCATTCACACACACACGTCTCTGGTCTGGCAGCAAGCTGCCCCCCCTCTGAGGGTTGCACACACAATTCCTTCGGGAGGTCCAGCCCTGTTCACAGAACACAGAGCTTATGGTTCTCATTCAACCATTCTCTCTCTCTCTCTCTCTCTCTCTCTCTCTCACTCTCACACACACTAGGCGAACAAAGAGCTCTCATACACACAGACAGAAACAGATAGACACAACATCACTTAGACACAAACAATTGCAATTGTATTCAACTTAATGGCACAAAATAGTGCTCCACATACGAAGAGATATTAATTACCCCTGTCACTCATATCAATAAAACATAAGGGGTGATTTCTTATGATGTACAATTGTACATTCCACATACGAAGGGTATTAATTAATTACCACCAAACTCATACCATATAACATAATACAAAAATGCTTATGACATACAACAGTATGTTCCTCATACAAAGGGTATTTTTTATTAATTGCTGGGTAACCTTACACAAGCAATATAACTAATTAAGCGCAATTCCTTATTAACTTGCCGCACTACTCATGCCATCCAATCAAGGCCCACTTGACAATGAGTACAAATTAATATCGAGATTATCTACCTTTTTCCTGTCCTGTCATCTATCAAAGCCCCCACTTGACAAAACAAATAGACACCCAAATGCGCTTCCTCATACCGTCTGTTACTGTTGCCATCAATCAATGCCCACTTGACAACACCCAGACCAATGCAATGCTTATTCAATTCAATTTTTCAATTCAGTTTTATTTGTATAGCGCTTTTAACAATTGACATTGTCTCAAAATAGCTTTACACAATCAAAAGAATTATTTAAGTTTGTATGGAATGTGAATGTGTATGAATCAAAATGTTCAGATATTCCCTGGCGAGCAAGCCCGAGGGCGACAGTGGCAAGGAAAAACTCCCTGAGACGGTAATAGGAAGAAACCTTGAGAGGAACCAGACTCGACAGGGAACCCATCCTCATCTGGGTGAAACAGATAGCAGGAAATGATCTGCATTTATACAGTGTTAAGTGTTAGGTTCAGCTATAATAGTTGATGTTAATTGATGTTATAATACTTGATGTAAAATGGAGTCCAGTAGTTATTGGAGACTCAGATAGACTTGTAGAAAGTTCCAGTCCTGAACTATCGAATTGTCAAGTCCTCAGAGAAACAGCTGACCACACCAGTCGAGGCCAGAACCATCTTCTAAGTATAGAGAATCATCCCCAGACACCAGACGCATCCTAAAGAGACACACGGGGCATCCATGCGATGAGACCTCCAACCAGAAACCGGGCACCAGGATGGATCAGACAGGTCCGGAGGGCAGAGGGAGTCTGGATCACTGGCAGCTCAGGAACCACATGTGTAGCTCGACAGAGAGAGAGAGAGAAAGAGTGAAAGGGGGAGACAGGGGGAGAGAGGAAAGAGAAAGAGGGGGAGGAAGAGAAGAGGAGGAGACATTGCAATTAGGTATGGTCACAGTCACAATGTCTAATGTGAATGTATATTTACTGTAGAGTGCAAGCAGGGACTCCGGCAGGACTAACTATGACAGCATAACTAAAAGGGAGAGCCAGAAGGAAACACAAGCATGAGGGCTCCCTGAGATGTAAAGCAAACAATCACCTCACCGTCAACAAACCTGAGTGATCAAATGAGACTGAGGAAGACAGCATCTAAACATACCAGTTCACCATAATACTCTACGTCCATGAGTCCCCCAGATCTGCTCCTTTACCTTATGGCAAATCTATTTATAAAATGCTTGGTTAAATAAATAGGTTTTGAGCCTAGACTTAAACACTGAGACTGTGTCTGAGTCCCGAACACTATTTGGAAGACTATTCCATAATTTTGGGGCTTTGTAAGAAAAAGCTCTGCCCCCAGCTGTAGTTTTCATAATACGCGGTACTGATAAGCAGCCTGCATCCTTTGACCGAAGTAGGCGTGGCGGATCGTAAGACACTAGCAGTTCGCTCAGATACTGCGGCGCGAGACCATTTAATGCCTTATATGTCAAGAGTAGTATTTTAAAATCAATGCGAAATTTCACAGGGAGCCAATGCAGTGAAGATAGGATAGGGGTGATGTGCTCATATCTTCTGGTTCTAGTGAGGACTCTCGCTGCTGCATTTTGGACTAGCTGAAGCTTGTTTATGCACCTAACTGAACAACCAGACAGTAAGGCATTACAATAGTCCAACCTAGAAGTGATAAAAGCATGAACTAGTTTTTCTGCATCATTTAGCGACAATATATTTCTTATTTTGGCAATATTTCTAAGGTGAAAGAATGCTATCCTGGTGATATTATCTACATGAGCTTCAAATGAAAGGCTGGAATCTATAATCACGCCGAGGTCTTTTACTGTTGCACTTGACGGAACAGAAAGGCCATCTAAAGTTACGGTGTGATCTAAGATTTTACTTCTAGCTGTATGCGGTCCTATGACTAGAACTTCTGTCTTATCCGGATTAAGCAGAAGGAAGTTAATTAGCATCCAATTTCTTATGTCCTGAACACATTGCTCAACTTTAGTAAGATGGTTTTTCTCATCAGGTTTTGTTGAGACGTATAGCTGTGTGTCGTCAGCATAACAATGAAAACTAATACCATGCTTACGGATTATGTTGCCCAGAGGAAGCATGTAAAGGGAAAAAAGCAGTGGGCCTAAAACTGAACCCTGCGGAACGCCAAACTCCACTAGAGAACATGCAGAATAATCACCATTTAAGTCTACATACTGATAACGATCGGTCAAATAGGATCTGAGCCAGGAGAGGGTTGTACCCTTAATTCCTACTAAATTTTCTAATCTGTGAAGAAGAATAGCATGATCAATAGTGTCAAAAGCTGCACTGAGGTCGAGTAATACAAGCATAGTTACACAACCCTGATCAGAGGCCAATAGGAGGTCATTTACTACTTTAACGAGTGCTGTTTCTGTGCTGTGATGAGGCCTAAATCCTGACTGATACAGTTCATGTATGCCATTTCTATGTAGATATGAGCATAGCTACTCCGCTACTATCTTTTCCAGAATCTTAGAGATTAAGGGGAGGTTTGATATTGGCCTGTAATTGGACAGCTGACAGGGGTCGAGGTCAGGTTTCTTAATTATTGGTTTAATAACTGCTACTTTAAAAGATTTTGAACATAACCAATGCTGAGTGAGGAATTAATTATTCTCAACATCGGTTCTGTTATTACTGGTACTATCTGTTTAAGAAAATGTGTCGGTATAGGATCTAATATACAGGTTGATGAATTTGCAGAAGAGATGAGTGAAATTAGTTCATTCTCTTCAAGAGGAGTAAAGTATTCTAGGTTTGAATCTGACATGGCTAGGTTAACATCAGTATCAATTACATTGTTTGGTTTCAAAGCCTCAATTTTATGCCTGATATTTACAATTTTATTATTAAAAAAGTTCATGAAGTCCTCACTATTGCATGATGTTGTTGTGGAGATTTCTGTAGTGGTCTTATTTCTGGTTAATTTGGCTACGGTATTAAATAAAAATCTAGGATTATTTTTATTTTCTTCTATAAGAGTGGAGAGATACGTTGATCTAGCTACACTAAGAGCTTTCCTATAGTTCAGGATGCTCTCTTTCCATGCTATTTGAAATACCAACAATTTAGTTTGACGCCATT